>CM057343.1:129347028-130766115 GCA_030015575.1 Agapanthus africanus
TATGGTAGCTTCTTGTTACCTTTCTGCTGCATAGATAGATGCGTTGGTTTGGGACAGTCGTATAGCCTTGTTGACCTTCGTCAAGGGCTTGTACGGGTGGATTCAAATTAACCTGGATAATGACGGGTAGAACTTGACATGTGACTTATGATTTGTTGACCTTCGCCAAGGTCATAAGAGCATGGGGCAGAAATCACATCGGGAGTTTCAAAAGAACTGAAACTTGCCAGATATGCGCATACCTTCTGGAGTGTGATGACGTGAGCGGATTCCGTCACGTTATCATGCGATGATAGTTGGATCCCGATTCCCACTGATGAGTTAGTTTACTCCTCGGGTAACCCCGACTAATTTTTCTTTAAGGTTTGGAGGAAAATTTGAGGTACAGTGGGAGGTTTCCAGATTAGATAAATTGGTAACCATTCTGATCTAGGTTAGAGTGCACGCTGAGTGTTTCTTTTCTCTCTCTCTTTGGCAGCGACCATTGACCCGACCCTAAGACTTTGACTCAGTGACCAAGTTGACCGAACCTTCTTAAACACCGGCTTTTGGATTGTCAGAGTTGCAGACCTCATTGCCACTCCTACTTTTACCCTTTTTCTCCAGGACACCCCGTATTACTACGAACGTCCACTTCCATTGGACAAAACCATCGTATGGTTAGATACGAACTCGAAAGAATTTATTCGAGGATGGTTTCCGGTTCTGGAGAAAACGGATAGGATTATTCAGTTGTCTTTTCCTTTTACCCTCTCTCAGGTTACGAGTACTCCTTGGTTTAGGGGTAGTACACCTATTACGCAAATTGGATTGTCTTCTTCCAAACCTTAGGCTGGTGCCGACCGGTAGGGAATGAAGAAAACCAATTAGCATAACGATGGTGTGCAGAAGGTATTAAGTTCAGACAAAGCAAGGGATTAGTAAGAGGGCAAAGTAAATTGCAACAGATATTCACGACCAAACCAAATATTTCATTACCACTCCCACATCACCTTTGTATTTCTCCAGGACACTCCGTATCACTACGAAGATCCACAGTTTATTTGGATACTCCATCGTATGGTTATATACGAACTCGAATGGAACTTGTTCCAGTTCGGGGATGGATTCTGGTTCAGGAGAAATAGGAATAAGGTTTATTCGGTTGTCTTTTATCTTCACCCTCTCTCATTGCGAGTGTTCCTAGGATTGCGGACAGTACACCCATTATGCTTATTGGATAGTCTTCTTCCAAACCATAGGCTGGTGCCGAACGGTAGGGAAGGAAGAAAACCATTTGGCCTAAAAGGGTGTGCAGAAGGTAAAGACTAAAGACATATGAAGGGATTTGGAGAGGTGGCAAAGAACTATACGGTTACAGTCGTGAATCTGGAAGAGGCATTACTAGGAATACCAGAATACCCCATCGGAACATTTCAATGTTTCAGTTTCACTGTGTAATGTTAAAGGAAAACTGATTTCCCGATTAGATACTTACTCCAGGGTATGTATTTACCAGGTACGATTCTCACATCTGTATGGTTTTACAGATGATGAGTGGGAGTAAGTTGTTGGGAATTGGGTGATTATCCTCATTATATCGGGATTCGTTGTAATCGGTGATATTTGAGGAAATCACCTGGGCTGTTTGCCGGTCGGCAAATATTTGGTTTTGAATATCCACTGTTATGCACCAATTTCAAATTGATATATCTGTACGTCTATTTTCATAGAGTGAGATATACCTTTCTGAAATTATGTCTACGACATTTACCTATATCAGTGGATGGTTAGGTAAGGAGCATTAAACAGCGGTGTAATTCTTCTTAACCATAAGTACAGTTTTCAACCTACGACACACAGTGAATGAGTTATCAGACTCAAGGGACTTATACAGAGTATTGTATGTTGTCCAGTGTCCATTAGGACAGAGGGGTTGGTCCTCGTACTATATTCGGTTTACTTATGACTTCTCTAGTTTTTAGACAAGTGTTTCATGGAAACACAGGGTCCGAATTTGGAGAAGTTATAGGTATTTGAATAGAGTAAAGAACCAGGTGTAGCAAGTATCGGGATTCTTCAAAGTGATCGAAGATACTTGTATATGGTATTCAGTTGATAGTAGTGATTAAGAGAAATTGCTTCTCTTTCAGGTTACTCATAAATGGAAGCATTCCTAAGTTGAGTAACGCTGATCGGCCTCCTTCCATTTAGTTGACATGCACTGGAGACAGTTGCATGATTTGAATCTGGTTCAATTAAATCAGTGCCTCTGGTTCTATATATGATATAGAACAGTTCATATCTTAACGATGTTAAGGTACGGGGAGTTATCCGGTTTATGATTAAAACCAGACACTGGACAACACAAGGCACGTTTCTGTAATAGCTGTTTGTGGGTTGACCCAGGCTATGACGAGGGTTGATTTTCTACCATCTGGACGAACAATAGCGATATTGTTCTAGACTCGCCACAGTTTTATTAAAAATGGATTTTTTCAGAAAAACAGTAGTGGGAGTATGGTAGAACTGGAAGTGATTCCAGAACCACAAACGATTACTGAAGATTTGATAAGGAACCTAAAGATTCAATCTGAATTGACATTCCATTGGCCACTCCGCAGATAAGGTGGGTAACTTCAGGCACCCGAGAGGTACTCCGGTAGCCTCAAGGACGGTGACAGGGAAGTTCTTGTTTACCCACAATTACCATTGCTGTTGTTCCAGGCTGCGAGACCCGGCGGGAGGATGAGTACAGCGTCGTTCTAAACTAGTTTTAGAAGTGCACGTCTATATGACTCTGCCAGAGGGTCGTCGTAGTCAGTGGGAGCAGCGGAAGCATTGGTGGACAGGTAGCTTATGTCGATTTATAGACTAGAGCAGATGTAGTGGAGAAAGATCATCTATTTCTGACGTGACAGTCATAGGTTTGACTTCATCAGAATAGGGGATGGATCTGTTGAGAAGGTAGTAGGGTGTGATATCCTGGTATTTGGATGATATACACAGAGTAGGAAAGGAAACTCCTACACTACGATCGGTTATAGTTTGGTCGTCACACAGTTGTTTCTCCACAAAGGAAATGGATTTTATATCAGACATACTGGTTACTAGATCTATGGTCTTAGATCTAGATTTGGGTGGTTTCCCAATCAGGGTACTTGACAGCATTCTAAGAGTATTTAGGATGGACGACTCCTGGCACGGTAGTGTACCTGCAGGTAATGGAGTCACCCTCTCCAAAGGTGTCTTACAGACTAAAGGGGAGAGGGACGGGCATGATTGGCAGATCACTTGCTCAGGCAATTGAGTCAATCGTGAGATGTCAAGTACCACACCAGATGTTGTTCTTGCACTAGATGCAATAAGTTGACATTAATCCAATCCTGGAGAAACAGTCGGAAGCAGTTTTAGAACATAAGTGGATGTTCTAGGGAGATGATAACGACAGCCTCATTCAGGAGACAGTTATCATTCCAGGCTTCCAAGGTGACATGGACGACAAGAAGGTTGTCAGAGTTATAGTTTTTCCTTCTGATGAGGGGCAGTATTTTGGACAGGTGGTCCAAGGCAATACTGAGGGAGGCATGGCGCGCAGGATACTGATTAAGTTCAGTTGTCGATACAGTCTAAGAAGTTTGGATTTGGAGTTCATTTATGAGCTATGTCCCATCAGACATCTAGACACATTCTAAGACAGGTATTGCTCTTTTCGGGAGATGGGCTTCTCCGCGAACTTGAGACATAGAGAGACATAGAAAGAAACATCCAAGCGGATCCACTCACTGAGGCTATTCCTCGAACGCAATAGTTCCGCAAACGAGCTTTGTGAAACTGACTAGTAGAGGAGTTGGATGTTCGGTATCACACGTGCTGTGAGTATGCGACATCGCAATAATTAGCCTTGAGTGCAAGTGGGAGATTGTTGGGGATAGTGCCCTCAGAGTCAATTATTAGGTCACAGGTACGTGATTGTAATGATTGAGGGAGGACCTATCCCGGTAGGACAGTCTTACTCGAGATGATAGTATGCTATCTGGTTTACCTTTATCATCGTGTACTGCTTTAAGTGACCTGACACGTCGCTATTACACGTTGATAGAGCCCCTAGGATTCTTGCTTGACCACCAGCAGTATGAGGGCGATCATATAAGTGGGAGCTGGGGTCTATAAGCATATCCTTAAAAGGTCCCTAGTCGTGGGAGTTTCGAGACTGGGCATCGATACTCCATTAGTAGACTAGTGTATACAGTCGAGACCCCGACGAGGGGCGGTGGCCGGTCCCACAAGCCACTGGTGTCAGTTGGATCACCTAAGATGTATACAGGTGCTCATTGGGTTATGAGTACACCGGACAGGACTCGCCGGGAACATGCTAGTTGGTCATATACCAGACGTCAGATGGCAGTTCCCTGGTGACATGTGTGCAGGTTAGTTCATCGACCTGGGGATCGTCATTTGTCTCGTGTGAGTTCCCACTGTACTTTGATTACTACCCTACCACGGCTCAAAGGAGTCGTGCAAACAGGTTTTAGTTGGGTACAGTCCCGAGCCACATGGAGGCAGTGAGCGTATCTTCAGGGGTTCGTCTCTCCCGGTATTGGGGGTGAGGTCGTGCTGTGTCTAGGAGAGCCATTACACAAAGTCCTTGGCCAAGGCAAGGAGATTTACTGGTAGGTATTCCAGTAGTATCTCAGGGTGTTCTGGGCTACACTCCGACACGACTTGTACCGCTTTTGGGGGTCTGACTTTTACCAACCCCCTAGGCCCGCCATGCGATGCTCATAGACGAACGGACCGGACTGCACGGATATTGTCACTGACAGGCTCAATTGGGTGTCGGGGTGAGCTTCCTCATCGACGTCCCATTTGGTCAGTACCTGGTAGCCCGTCACGTATTGGCTTATACCTCTGACGTGCTAGTGGTTAAATCCACAACCGAGGTGTTGACGAGTCTTTAGAGTCCCCCACATTCAGTTACTCAGCTTTCGGGCGAAAGGTTGTAGAGGCCGTATGGAGATATGGCAGGGTCCGATCAGATACGTGCGGTATTGCACGGATCAGGATCGGACAGTCTGTACTATAGGCCGTATGGTGATATGGCAGGGTTCGATCAGATACGTGCGGTATTGCACAGATCAGGATCGAACGGATATTACTAGCCGGCTTTGGTATAAGCCGGATCCTAGTATAGTACAGTGTAGATTTTGTCTCATTGCATTTGTATTTCGGTCGAAATACAGATGCGGGTGTGTATGCACAGTATCGGGGTTTTCCTGTGATTTATTACGGGACCAGTTTTCTGGAGTTGCCAGTTTGCTTTCCGTTTCGGCCAATTTCCTTTGTTCCGTTCATTGGCCGAAGTTTGGTGGAGGAGGGCTTATTTGCATTGTTGCAAATAAGCTTTAGTGGAGGGGGTCTTTGCTTATTTCCTTGTATCATGATGGCTCACCATACCTTGACCTTTTTGACTTGATCCTTCATGATGGCTTGACTTTGTTAGCATCATGGTTGTTGATGATGGTTGTGTGGAGTGTTGGCATTGCTTTGTGATCATGGTTGATTATCATAACCATTCCTTTCTCTCTCTCTTTGGATTATGGTTGTGGTTTGATCTTTTGTTTTTTGATATCACTCCCTCACTCTCATTCACTCCCTCCATCCTCTCTTGTGGCCGGCCACTATGTGCAAGGGTTGTCCAAAAATTGTGTGGGTGTATTTTTGGTTCATATCATGCTCCAAAATACCCACTAGCTCCTCCACATTGTTCTTGTTTCATCCCTCCACCATATGGCACCTCCATGAACCCCAAAAGAGACAATAGCTCACTACACATTCTACAGCGAATCTTGGGCACGTCGAGTAGCCGGCTTCGTGCCCGAGTTGCCTCGGCATTGAGGTGGGAGCCCGTAAACAAAGTAGGCGATGTGGTGCACTTCCGGCGACGAGGAGGAGACGGGACATTCCGCAGGAGATCGGGACCATGACGAGAAGACCGGAGGACTTGGATCGTCGGTATATCTCTAACCCATCTTGTTAAGTAGCTTAGACTAGTTAATGGTTCGATCCGGGTTATAGTGCGCGGTGGTGCCGGTTTGCTAAGTCCGCAAAAATTTAAGTTATTCACCGCTTCCGCATTCCGGCGTCGGATTGACGGCCGGGGCGCCGCCGTGCACTTACACCGCGTAACATCTGTCTAAAAACTAGAGAAGTCATAAGTAAACCGAATATAGTATGAGGACCAACCCCTCTGTCCTAATGGACACTGGACAACATATAATGCTCTGTATAAGTCCCTTGAGTCTGATAACTCATTCCCTGTATGTCGTAGGTTGAAAACTGTACTTATGGTTAAGAAGAATTACACTGCTGTTTAATGCTCCTTACCTAACCATCCACTGATATAGGTAAATGTCATAGACATAATTTCAAAAAGGTATATCTCGCTCTATGAAAATAGACGTACAGATATATCAATTTGAAATTGGTGCATAACAGCGGATATTCAAAACCAAATATTTGCCGCCCGGCAAACAACCCAGGTGACTTCCTCAAATATCACCGATTACAACGAATCCCGATATAATGAGGATGATCACCCAATTCCCAATAACTTACTCCCACTCATCATCTGTAAAACCATACAGATGTGAGAATCATACCTGGTAAATACATACCCTGGAGTAAGTATCTAATCGGGAAATGAGTTTTCCTTTAACAGTACACAGTGAAACTGAAACACTGAAATGTTCAGTAGGGGTATCCTGGTATTCCTAGTAATGCCTCTTCCATTATCCAGATTCACAACTGTAACCGTATATTTCTTTGCCATCTTTCAAAATCTCTTTATATGTCTTTAGTCATTACCTTCTGCACACCCCTTTAGGCCAAATGGTTTTCTTCCTTCCCTACCGTTCGGCACCAGCCTATGGTTTGGAAGAAGACTATCCAATAAGCATAATGGGTGTACTGTCCTAATCCTAGGAACACTCGCAAAGGGAGAAAAGGTGAAGATAAAAGACAACCGAATAAACCTTATTCCTATTTCTCCTGAACCAGAATCCATCCCCGAACTGGAACAAGTTCCTTTCGAGTTCGTATATAACCATACGATGGAGTATTCAATAAACTGTGGATCTTCGTAGTGATACGGAGTGTTCTAGAGAAATACAAAGGTGATTTTAGGATTGGCGAAGAAATACTTGGTTTGGTCGTGAATATCAGTCGCAGTTTACTTTGCCCTCTTACTAATCCCTTGATATGTCTTTACTTAATACCTTCTGTACACCATCGTTATGCTAATTGGTTTTCTTCATTCCCTACCGGTCGGCACCAGCCTAAGGTTTGGAAGAAGACTATCCAATTTGCGTAATAGGTGTACTATCTCCTAAACCAAGGAGTACTCGCAACCTGAGAGAAGGTAAAAGGAAAAGACAACTGAATAGTTCTATTCAGTTTTCTCCAGAACCAGAAACCATCCTCGAATAAATTCCTTCGAGTTCGTATATAACCATACGATGGTTTTGTCCAATGGAAGTTGACGTTCGTAGTAATACGGGGTGTCCTGGAGAAAAGGGTAAAAGTAGGAGTGGCAATGAGGTATGCAACTCTGACAATCCAAAAGCCAGTGTTTAAGAAGGTTCGGTTAATTTTGGTCTCTGAGTCATAGTCTAGGTTCGGGTCAAAGGTCGCTGCCAAAGGGAGAGAGAAAAGAAACACTCAGCGTGCACTCTAACCTAGATCAGAATGGTTACCAATTTATCTAATCTGGAAACCTCCCACTGTCACCTCAAATTCTCCTCCAAACCTGAAAGAAGAATTAGTCGGGATCACCCGAGGAGTAAACCAACTCATCAGTGGGAATCGGGATCCAACTATCATGGCATTATAACGTGATGGAATCCGCTCACGTAATCACACTCCAGAAAGTATGCGCATATCTGGAAAGTTTCAGTTTCTTTAAAAACTCCCGATGTGATTTTTTCCCCATGCTCTTATGACCTTGACTAGGGCCAACAAATCATAAGTCACATGTCAAGTTCTACCCGTCATTGTCCAGGTTGATTTGAACCCACCCGTACAAGCCCTTGACTAGGGCCAACAAGGCTATACGACTGTCCCAAACCAACGCATCTATCTATGCTACATATGAACACCCAACAGCTACCATACACTGTGCCTTGACTATGGCCAACAAACACAGCTTGAATACTATTGACTATCCATATGAAACGACGGAGGGCTACGAATGGTTTCTGGCGAAAACCTTTAACGTAATGAACTTGATATCGTTGAAGGAACCGGATAGCTTTTTGAAAATATAGTGACGAAAACCTTTGCTAAAGAGGTCACTCCCGGTGAAGGGATCTCGGCTCTTTCCCCGTAGAATGAGGTGCAGGATATTCCAACTGAATACCACGGTGCAAAGCAAAAGTAATCGGCTATAGTGAAGTTATTGCCCTGACGCAAACTTCTGTCCAAGGGGTCACTCCCGGTGAAGGGATCTCGGCCCTTGACTCATCGACTGAGGAGCAGGATATTCCAACTGAATACCACGATGCTAAACAAAAAAGAACGTCTTTGCAATAACAGCTTTTTGAAAAGTGTTCCAACAACATCAATAAGGTTTGTTTAACTTGCATTGATCCGAATCAACGCAGTCCCATCAATTGATCACACCACAAAGAACGAAATATAATGATGTACGTATATGCCATCCGCATTCGCCACTGGGTCCCGTCATTACCCGTTAGGTTAGCTAACTAACGACAGAGCGGGGACTGGACTAGCGCAGATGCAAAACATATACAACATCTACTAGTATATATCAATATATAATATTTCGCTCAAGGCGTGATAAAATGCAACATCACAGAAATGTACAGCATCACAGAACAATACAGATATCTGGGATCCCCGGGTTTCACAGAGCCACTACTGAAACCCGACGTTCCCCTGGTCGTGTGGATAGCCTGTGCAATGAAATCCTAGACCCCTACGAGCGCGGCAAGTTACCCGCCAAAACCTGAAGTGAGGCAGCCCCCTTCAGCAACGTGAATGGACCACCCGGCACTTCACGGAATCCGGTAAATCAGGCACCCCTCCTGGGTCAACCTGTACCCCCTACGAGTGCGGCGAATAGCCCGCCAATTCTAGAGTGAAGCCCCCTCCGTCTCAATGCCATGAGATGCGGGTCCGTTGCCCTCTAGAACCCGGCTATCCGTGCACCCCACCTTTGGGTAATCCTAGTATAGAAAGTAAAATATACATACAACGGGTACATCGACCGCAACCTGGTCGTGCCCCAAAATAATAATATACAACAGGCAGTGACGGCAGTCCACATGTCGGACGCTCGCCCCGCAATATCAAATGTACATAATACAACAAAACTGTGCTACCACTGCAACCAGGCTATCCCCCATGACCGATCCGCAACATCACAGCAATACACAGAACATCAACGTGAAGGTCACGTTCGCAAATCCGTCTAACCGGGATATAGCAGTTAGACAGGATTTACCGATCAAGTGACATTCACGGTCGCAGATATAATGTAAAAACTGTGAACAAATGTGTTTAAAATATCCGATCGATTAAATTTTACCAAGTGGGCCCCCAAGCAATACTGTAGCACTCACAGAAATTCTGGGCCCAAACAAAGTATACCAAAACCCCTATTTTCAGCCCAAAAGCCCACTGCAAAAAATTGGTGAAGTGAAAATAAATTCCTGCGGCGGAACCGCGGCCAAAGAGGGGTTACGGCCGCGGTTCCGCGGTCATATGGAGAGATCATGTCACCAAAATTTTACAGTGTTCTTAGGATTCTTTGCACATCATTCTGCAACACCCTGAAAAAATTTTGGAGACAAAAAAATTTCGACAGAAACTGATTGTACATGAAAACGCGGTTTTGGGATTTTTGTTCGATCAGAAATGTAAAACACATTTGACAAAGCTAGACTATGTTAATGGCGAGGCTCTGATACCACTGTAAGTGCACGGCGGCGCCCCGGCCGTCGATCCGATGCCGGAATGCGGAAGCGGTGATATACTTTAACTTTTCAAATCGGCACCACCGCACACTATAAATCCGGATCGGGCCATTAAACTAGTCCTAGCTAAACTAGAGAAGGGGGAAGAGAGATATACCGAGCGATCCGTGTCCTTCGGTCTTCTCGTCGTCGTCCCGATCTCCCGCGGAATCTCCGATCTCCACCTCGTCGCCGGAAGGGCACCACGTCGCCGGCTTCTTTTACGGGCTCCCACCTCTGGTCCGAGGCAACTCGGGCACGAAGTTGGCGAGTCGACGTGCCCAAGATTTGCTGTAGAATGTAGTGTGGAACTTATGTCTCATTGGGGTTGTGGAGGTTGCCATATGGTGGAGGACATGATATAAGCTTTTGGAGATGGTGTTATGGGATTTTTCCAAAACCAAAAGAGAACAAATCCCACATATCAAATTTGGACAGCCCCCCATGAGCTTGGTCGGCCATGGCATGGTGGGAGTGAGAGGAGAAAGTGTATCAATCAAAAAGAATAAGAGTCTCACAAGAATAATGCAAGAGAGAGAGATCAAATGATATCATGAAAGAAAATGATCACAAACACAAACCCACACTCCACCAACCTCATCATCTCATCACAAAGTCAAGCCATCATGAAAGAAGAAGTCAAATGGTCAAGGGATGGTGCAACCATCATGATCCAACAATATGCAAAGAACACCCTCCACAAATGCTTATTTGCACAAATGCAAATAAGCCCTCCTCCACCAAACTTCAGCCAATGAAAGATACAAAGAAATATGGCCGAAACGGAAAGCAAACTGGCAACTCCAGAAAACTGGTCCCGTAATAAATTACAGGAAAACCCCCATACTGTGTATACACACCCGCATCTGTATTCCGACCGAATACAAATGCAATGAGACAAAATCTACACTGTACTATACTAGGATCCGGCTTAAACCAAAGCCGGCTAGTATTATCCATCCGATCCCGATCCGTGCAATACCACACGTATCTGATCAAACCCTGCCATATCTCCATACGGCCTCTACAGCGTTTCGCCCGAAAACTTGAGCAACTGTCTGTGGGGGACTCTAAAGACTCGTCAATACTATGGCTGTGGATTTAACCACTAGCACGTCAGAGGTATTAGCCATACGTGACGGGCTACCAGCTATTGACCAAAAGAGACGTCGATGAGCGAACTCATCCTGACACCCTACTGAGCCTGTCAGTGACAATATCCGTACACTCCGGTCCGTTCGTCTATGAGCATCGCATGGCGGGCCTAGGGGGTTGGTAAAAGTCAGACCCCCAAAAACGGTACAAGTCGTGTCAGAGATCAGCCCAGAACACCCTGAGATACTACTGGAATACCTACCAGTAAATCTTCTGCCTTGGCCAAGGACTTTTCATGTTCTGGCTCTCCTAGACACAGCGCGACCTCACCCCCAATATCGGGAGAGACGAACCCCTGCAGATCCGCTCACTGCCTCCATGTGGCTCGGGACTGTACCCAACTAAAACCTGTTTGCACGTCTCCTTTGAGCGTGGTAGGGTAGTAATCAAAGTACAGTGGGAACTCACACGAGACAAATGACGATCCTCAGGTCGATGAACTAACCTGTACACATGTCACCAGGGAACTGCTATCTGACGTCAAGTATAAGACCAACTAGCATGTTCCCGGCGAGTCCTGTCCGGTGTACTCATAACCCAATGAGCACCTATATACATCTTAGGTGAACCAACTGACACCAGTGGCTTGTGAGACCGGCCATCGCCCCTCGTCGGGGTCTCGACTGTATACTCTAGTCTACTCTGGAGTATCGATGCCCTGTCTCGAAACTCCCACGACTAGAGACCTTTTAAGGATGTGCTTATAGACCCCAGCTCCCACGTATATGATCGCCCTCATACTGCTGGTAGTCAAGCATGAATCCTAGGGGCTCTATCAACGTGTAATAGCGACCTATCAGGTCACCTAAAGCAGTACACGATGATAAAGATAAACCAGATAGCATACTATCATCTTGAGTAAGACTGTCCTACCGGGATAGGTCTTTCCTCAATCATTGCAATTACGTGCCTGTGATCCAATAATTGACTCTGAGGGCACTATCTCCAACAATAGTTACACACATTGATCCATACACTATATCCTAGAGTCTTTAAACTAGCAAACTGTCACGACCCGAAATTTAATTCGTGACCGGCACTTAAATCACGCAACGTCTAAAGACGCAACTTAAATTAAGTAAGCCGAAGCCCAGCAATCTAAACCTTTTTTAAGAAAATAAAAGATGTGAAGTTTTGAAATAAAGGTTTGATGAAATCAAAAGTTTTCTTAAATGCATAGATAGTGGAACATGAAAAAAGCTAGTGGATTTTAAGAAAAACATGTTTCGTCTTTTAAAAATTTGGGCAGCACCTCCCTTGTATAATTTGATCCAAAACTACATATACATGATAATATAAAAGACATCCCCAAGCGGGAGCTAGCTCTTCACCAATCGGCGGAATCTCAACCACGCAAGACAGAAAATAAGTATACGATACCCAACGGCGAAGATCCACACAAAGGATAAAGAATAAAGCAAGACATCAACCCACCAAGCGAATATATAACCCATCGCTCTAAGTCTCGCAACTACAAGTCTTGCTAAGTCTTACTACATATACAAATACTAGTTTCTGATTGATGGAGTTAACTAGATACAACAGGAATAATAAATACAAGAGGGGTACGATCCAACATGTACCACCTACCAAAGCAAATCATCCAAATGCAAGCCGTGTACCAGCGATACCGCTACTGATCCATGCGGTCAACCTGCAAGAACTGTAGCACAACGGGGGTGAGTTGCCAACTCGTGAGTAGAAAACATTATCAGGTAGAAATCGAATAAAACAACGATTCCTAGGTCAACTATATCATAAAGGTAATACTATAATATATAGGGTGACCGTATCTGCATCTGTGCCAACAATATAATCAATGCCTATCAGCATGTGGATAACATCTACGTATCCATCAATGACACAACAACATCATGCATGTAAATATCATGAAAGCATATGTATGAAAATATGAGGATATAAATCAACATGTGTACATCAATGACACATCAAAATCATGGAACCTGAGTGTCCAACATCAACACTCGAAACATCATGAAACCCGTGTCCAGTATCGACACGTAAATCCTCATATCTCGGGCTCCGTCAGTCCAGATCGGCCTACGAGCTCCGTTAGTCCGGATCAGCCCATATCATCTCACGACTCTGGTCGGTATCCTCCGGATAACCGCCGAGCCCAAATAATATCACCGGTAGGTAGTAATCCCTCTGCCAGGCTCATCGTCTACTGCACAAATCCCTTTCTTGCCCCGAGGTACCATACCGAGTCCACCATGTACCCGCAATCGGCCTCATCCAGCTCTTCGAATCGGGTTTCACATACCAATCTCAGAACCGAGAAAACACATGGTAGACGGCTCGAAATATCATATCAAGTGAAACCAGGTTTTTAAAACAATACATAATTTCCTTTAAAATTTAACCACGGTTCTCAAATCCAGAATCTCATGAAAACAACATCTCAATGCGTAATATCATAAAGCATGATGTATGCAAACATAGAACAGGAATGTGAGCATATCCAGTATATCATGCAACAAAGTATAGTGATGTGAGCATAGCAATATATCATAGCATGATATAGCAATTCTACTGTGTAAGTGACATAGCAATTATCGATGATGAAAGTGTGTGAGCCGGCAGTCTGTGTAAGTGTAACATACGCATCATAGATAATTGTGTGGGTATACTAGCACAGGTATATGTAATGCAATGAGAATGTCAAAAAACGTAGCGTAAAGTAAATCGTCGGTGCAATACTGTAAGGTATGCGTCTCTATCATATATCCGAGTCGATGAATCTATCAATCGACGTCCATCCTCACAACATCACGTACGGTATAATATATCGTACGTCATCCTCTAGTCAAGGGTATGGATCAATCATCAAATAACACTCATCACGTACGGTAATCCATCGTACGGCGGCATTAAACAATTAGGGATTCTATCAACCAATATGACAATGAGGGTACGAACCTAACGTCTCGTACGGCATATCACTCATGATCCACAACATTATCCATATATATATACTTATCTCTCAGGTCACATCCGTATCAATCTCATATCATGGGACCGACAAAGGTATCAATTATCTCATATCTAACGACATATCAAACCAAGTCATCATATCTCATCGTATACTCTTTTCATCACATCAATATCTCACATCAAATCATTTTACATATACATTCTATCTTATAAATCTCACGTCATGCTACTATAAATCTCATACTTATTCTCGTGCAACTACATATCTATATATCGCGATTCACATTCATCTTTCATATCCTTATATATCAATTCGAGACAGCATTTCTATCATATCATGTCAAAGAGTCATATCCTTATAACTTTCATCTCATATCTCGATATATATATTCAATCATTCATTTCATCACTAACTATCTTTTTAACCATATCCATAGTTTTCTAATATAGGTTTCCTTAACCACATTCTATATATCGGTTTCCATCAAAATTTGCGGGGGTGCTATACGCCATCCACCTGACTTCCCCCGTAGATATAAATCTACTCACCTGCGGAACTCCTTGTTCAGCCATAGTCGATGTGATTCGTCGTCTCGGAATCCATGCGAAGGTACCTACCAATCAACACATATCGCAATACCATTAAAATCAATGTCTGAAAACCGATACGGCACACGATGCGCTCATAGGTTAGAACCTATAGCCTATGCATGCAAAAACAACCAAACAACCCTCATCATTGACGTACAAACATCCAACGACCCAATACAATCCCAAATACTAAATCACAAATTCCATATTCGGCAACCTAGGAAAATGGTTCTAGATTTAGTCTGAGGTAAAATTAGGCTAAACTAGCAGTACAGTGGGGTTGTATAGGGGGTATGTGAGCTACAGACCAAAACTAGACACCAATGCCCACAATGAGGCCAGCCACACTCCTACAAAATCCGGCTAGCTCGGCCAAAGAGGGGGAGTTGGGATTTCGTCTTCTCAGGGTGGTCTCCTAGTGTCTTAAATAGGTCTCTGGAGTTGCTAGTTTTTCTCAAAAACATCCTAGGTCATCCCAGATTCCCTGTAGGCTAAAAACCAATACAAAACCGACATGGGACAAATCTAAGTTCGTATTTCAAGTTCTATTCTCTGTTCTAGTTCCAGAAATCGATCTCTAGGGTCTTGTACACACTCACTACAGATCACAAGTCCACAAAATCACCAAAACCCTCTCTAGGAATTTCCAACATCACTAATCACCACTAAACCAATTCTAAACTAAAATAGAAACTAAAGCAACTAAATTACTAAGCTAATGGTGTAGGAAATATCTCTTTTGGCAACTCAAGAATTTTCTTGAGTTACTCAAAGTCTTCAAAATCCAACTTTGATTGGTCCAATGTGTTGAGAATGAGGTGGGGATCATTTTTAATGAAGAGAGTATAGGGGTTTGATGAAAATTTTGAGATGGGTCATGAGGGTAGAAGTGCGGGAGCTTGAAGATGAAGGAGGAGAAGAAAACAATGGGGGAAATGAATGGGGGCAGCCCTCTCCCTCTATCTCTCATGGTATGCTCTCATGCCATGATGTGGTCCCATCTCTCTCTCCCCTTAATAATGCATACTTTTTTCTTTTTCTCATCTAAACCAAATAAAACCAATACCATAAACACACTTAAAACAACATGCAACAAAATGCTTCATGCCATGGTGCACTAGCTATGGGAAAATATAGAAACACGGATTTGGCTTAATCGCGATTAGTAGTGTACTAATCTATTTTTATTCAAACTGCATATAATTAATTATAAAAATACCAAATCCAATAAATATATTTTTAAATGAATAAATCATTTTTATCTACAATTATTTCATAAATATTGGTATATATATTTATACCATTTTACGAAAACTCAAAATTCGTAAGTCGGGTAGTTTTCGCGAAATATATTATTTTAATATTAAATTCCAAAAATAATATTTTATATTTTCTGAAATGTTACACAAACTAAGTTCTCTAGTTGCTCCATAGACACTTAGTTTGGAGCTTGAGCTATGGACCATATTCCCCGGGTGGATCATATTCGGTGGAGGAGGACCGATGAACAAACTAGATCTCGGAGGACCGAAGGAGCAAGCGAAGGAGATCAAGCTCGATCATGGAGGCCACTTGGAGCTAAGGAAGAGGAGACAAGACCCAAGGACACGGATCTTTGGGTGAGACTCTTTTTCATAGTAGATAGCTCCTCTAATGTTTGCTAGTTTAGGGTTTATGGTAGATCCGGTTAGTGGGTTTCATTTAGCGCCAGTTTTAAACCCTGATAAAAATTTTATTCTGCAAATGGCCACGGTAGATGGCCGGGGCGCTAGTGTAACCGGTTGGGATAAATCATTATCCCTGCCCTAAAATGTACAAGGTACTAGCATAGGTATAGCCAAAATACAAGTCACGATAAAAACTTTCTTTTGGGTTTCTTCGTACTATGCTAGATATAACAAATAATAATTAAAGGCTGTGTTAGAGTTGAGAGAATGAAAGAGCTAACTAATATGAGCATGTTCTGAAAAGGCGACGAGGACAAGAGAGATCGAACGAGAATCTTACCTTGTTTCGAATGTCGGTTCGTGCGTACTTTGACTTCAAACGGTCTTTTCTCTCTCCTCAGATTTTTCCATAGCTTGATACGAGATCCGTAGCGTAGATCGTCGAGTCTTGATCGCACAGCAATTTTCGAGGAATTATTTGGATTTCGTAGTTGGGAGAAAAGTGAGAAATAGTGAGAGGGTGTATATATTGGTTTCTTATCGGGTCGGGTTACAAGAAAATACCCGCATTCGAAAGACAGCCGCTACCCCAAACATTGCGACGTGGGCTGATTTGACACCCACGTGGCATCTCGTGGTGCGCCCACGCAGGTGAGTGGGGCCCACACGTTTTCTTTTTTCTTTTTCTTTTTCATTTGAAAACCGTTTTTAAATGTTATTTCTTTATACAAAATACTTTTAAAAATAGTTTTGAATACCGAAAAATTCCAAATAAATTTCAGAAAAATCTACTTAATTTTTTTCATTTGTATTCCAAAAATAATTTCTTTTCCATAATTTCTATTTTTCAAAGTAAATCATTTTCTTTAATTAAAATGCTTTAAAAATAATTTTAAATATCATAAAAATCAAAATAAATTCTAGAAAAATTCTAAATAATTATTTTCACATTTTGAAATAATTTTTATATAAAAATAATTCCTTTTAAAGAATTTCATTTTAAGAATCAATTCCGAAAAATCTTTATAAAATCCAAATAACCTTTCTAAAATTATTAAAAATTATTTTCCCTCTACCGAAAACTATATTAAATATTTCTAAAAATAAATAAACCTGTAACTAATCTTCTCCTTCAATATATTTTTAAATTAGCATTAAAATACCAAGAAGGAAATATTCAATTCCAAAAATAAAATAGGCTTTTATTTACTGTATGGAAATTATGGTCATTACAATTACAAAAAATTCATTTTTAATAATTTTCTTTTAAGAATCAATTCTGAATCCAAATAAGCTTTCTAAAATTATTTAAAATATTTTCCCCTTGGCCAAAAACTATATTATATATTTCGAAAAATAAATGAACCTATAACTAATCTACTCCTTCAATATATTTTTAAATTAACATTAAAATACCATGATGGAAACATTTAGCTCCAAAATAAAATAGGCTTTCATTTAGAATATGAAATTATGGTCATTACAATCTACCTTTCTTAAAACAATTTCGTTCTAGAAATTCTCACAAGCAGCAATTCAATGAAAGGATACCTATTCAAAAACAAAAAATCTCTATTATAATTTGTGAAACAAAAAAAAATAAGATTAAATTCAAAAAAAAAAAATATTTATTTTAAAACCATCACGGACATTACGCTTCCACAATGTCATATAATTACTTAGCGCTAGCTAATGACACATGTTAAGTCTAGCTTAAAAAGGTTAACAGTATGAAAATGTTGGCTTTGACACCCGAGATTATAATGGGATTTCTTACACTCCAACGGGATGTGACGGAGGTCCTTTTCAGGACTCCGTCAGATGTTGTCTTCCGTCGATCTCCCGGTGGATCTTGAAGGTGATCTTCTGTTGCGTGCGGGTCTCAATGGGTTTTGAAGAGATTGGTGGTTTTAGGAGTTTACGCCGAGTACCTGCAAAGAAGTCCCGGGATGGTTTGGTACCACCGAGGACCCTCCGACGATCAAGCTAGTACTAGATCCGGGCAGAGTAACGGCTAAGTGGAGTGAAAATTGCTTACTTGATCCCTCTGGGAGAGTGGTTTATATAGTGGCGGTGGCATGAAGGGGCAGGCGCGAGAATCACGCCGGCCGTTATGCTCCCGACGTCACGCCCGCGTGATAAGCGGATCTTCTCATTAATGGCGAGACAGGCTCGTTAATGGGGATCGTAATGGCGTGGAACGTGGGATGTGGCCGGCGGAGATCTCGCGCATGGAGAGATTCGCGGAGCAGCGGTTACGCCTGCGAGTGGTACCGTTGGTCGGTCGATGAGACTGAGGAAGATGGCCTCGGGGGGAGAGTTCGGGGGCGAGCAGGAGAGCCGAGGCATCTTGGCCCTGTGATAGCTCGGGGGCGAGCCGAGGGGCCGAGGAGGCCAATTTGCAGGGGGCTCTGAGGTGAGCCAGCTCGTGCTTGCAGGTCGGGTACAGGGGCGGCCTGGTCGGCCCTTGTGGGCTCTTTCTTCCGAGTTCTGAGACACGTCATCTGCCACATGTCATGATCTTGGAGATCGCCAATATTGAGCATTATCATTAGCCCCCCACTCTTGTCCTGACCAGCTAGCGGGTCGGGTCAGGAGTGGACTGCTAGGCCTCTCGGGATGGGCTCCTTCCCAGGGCTTTTGTCGGGACGAGTTCTCGGGCCGTCAGTTGTCTTTTCTGTTAGCGAATCCGGGCGAGATCTTTGCATTTAAAGAAGGTGCGCTGGTTCGTGCATTTCTCCACTGAAGTGACGGTCCACGCGTCAAGCGTCGATTGGCTGATGCGACGTATGCAGGCCTACGGCGTCTGATGGGACGTAGCCCAACGCAGGATCGACACTTGGAGCGATCGGAGCCGCTGGGCACGAGAAATCATTTCAGCGGAAGATGACGGGCGCCGTTGGACGAGGCCGCTTGCAGCAATAAATAGGGGTGGAGCCCGTCCCTGGGCCCCTACTCCTTCATTTCTCCTTTCTTCTAAGCCCCTCCTGCTCGGCTTTCTTCTTTTGGATACATGGTTCATTCCTACTCTTTGGGTTGCTCACGCCAGAGGGAGGCTAGTGGCGCGGCTGAGCCCCCGGCTCGTGCCCCGCGCCGGATGCTCTGCCGGCGGTAAGGCCGTCTGCTTCGCTGACTGCTCCTGGTGGTTGTTCCGGAGGAAGCCACAGACGCCCGCAGTTGACCGAGCCCCTGATGGGGGACAGAAGGGAGAGCGAGGACGGCCCCCCTCCTAAGAGGAAAAGGACAATTTCTCGCGCGTCGTCGTCGAGGGTCCCTGAGGGGATTTCCATGCAGGAAGGCGGCGCTGTCTTCACGGTCCCGTCTGGGCTTTCCGTTGCTGCCGGCCTACTCGCCGGGATGGAGGAGTCGGCTGGGGGAAAGCTTCCGCATGGCTCCCTGAGGGCCCAACTGGAGGCCATGGCCCAAGGGGCAGTCCAGGTACGAAATCTTCTACACGTAGTTTCCCTGGTATTCCTTTCCTTGGCTTGAGCGCCCCCCGGTTTCTCATCCGCTTTCCGTCAGGTCCTTCAACACTGTGCCCTCGCCACTCGTATGGAGGCCGAGGGGGCGTTTCACGCACCGAGGCCAGTTGAGGCGTTTCCCTTGGAAGTCGAGGTTTTGCAGCGTGACCTGCGCCTGGAGAAGGCCAGGGCCGGCGTACTAGCAGCCCGTGCGGAGGCTGCAGAACTTGCCAACTCAGCATATCGGGGTGTCCATCATCTCCTGAGTGCGTCCCTCCGGGTCTCCGAAAAGAAGCTGGCAGATCTGGCCGAACGCTTCGCGGTCCTGGAGAAGGAGAGGGACACCAGTAGGGGAGATGCTGAGGCGGCGCTTCTGAAGGCCCAGACCGCTAAGGTTCGGACTAAGAGAGCTGTGGCTGATTACAAAGTGTCAGAGCAGTTTTACGCCGAGCTTGGGAAGTATTCTGCTGTCGCGTAGAATAAGGCTCTAGACGCCGTGAAGGAGCAGCTACCCGAGTTCGCCGATGGCGAGCTCCGTGCTCGGGTTCCGCTTCCGGTGGTGAGGCCTCCGGTGGAAGATGGCGAGGGGAGCGGGGGGCGCCCCTGGTGGCAAAATCTCTGGTGGTAAAGCCTCCGGCAGGTCATGACGCTAGCGGTGAGGGGACCGAAGCAAGCCTCCGGGCAGTTTGTAAGGCTGGGGAGCCCAGAATACCCTTTGTAAAAACTTTGCTTTTGGTAATAAAAGAGAATTCTTGTTTCATCGGTTTTCATTTTATCTTCTGTGTGTGAAGAATGTTCGTAGAAATATCTCTGCTTGCACTGTTGGGTCAGCTATCTGTCTAGCGATCGTTCGTCGGGTTGATTTCGATCACTTGCCAAGCATTGCCGGGGAGGCATCTCCATGGCCCCGGAGCCGAGGGGGAATCGCTTAGACTTCGATGGACTTGTTTCCCCCTTTTGGGGCCTCGGATTCTCAGCGTTGGTGGGGCTGTAAGAAGCCCGCCAAGGATAACCGGGCAGTGAAGCTGCGCGGTCTCCTCTTCGCAAGGGCTTCGATCTCTAGCGTCACGGGTAGGAAACTACCGGTCTGGGATGACCGAGCAGGGCAGCCGCTCGGATGCCTCTTGCGAGGGCTTCGGTCCCTGGCGTCACGAGTAGGGAGTTACCAGCCTGAGATGACCAAGCAGGGTAGCTGCTCGGTTGCCTCTTGCGAGGGCTTTGATCCTTCAGGACGGGGACCGAGCAGGGTTACTGCCTAGTGCCTCTTGGAGAGGACTTTGATCCCTGTCAGTTGTGGTAGGAAGCTACCAGCCGGGGATAGCCGAGCAAGGACCCGACTGCCTCTGGGAGGACTTTGGTCCTTAGCGCGGGAGGGGCTGTAGAAGCCAACCAAGGACCCTTGGCCGGGCAGGGTTACCGCCTGGTGCCTCTTGGCGAGGGCTTTTGTCCTGAAGGATAGCCGAGCGAAGGATCCTCGGGCTCGACTGCCTCTAGGAGGGCTTTTTGATCCCCTGCATTGTGGCAGGGAAGCTGCCCGCTGGGGATAGCCGAGCGAGGGATCCTCGGGCTCGACTGCCTCTGGGAGGGCTTTTTGATCCCCGGCGTTGTGGCAGGGAAGCTTCCCGCTGGGGATAGCCGAGCGAGGGATCCTCGGGCTCGACTGCCTTTGGGAGGGCTTTTTGGTCCTTAGCTTCAGGAGGGCTGCAGGAAGCCCACTAAGGATAGCCGGGCGGTGGGTTGTACGGCCGCCTTTTGGCGAGGGTCTTGAATTGTAAAGATAGAACTCTACTCGGAATGATTCGACGTTTCTTTATTTGTATGGACAGGAATTTTAGAGAACGCTTTACACCATCTTTGCGAAAGGGAAAAAGAGGGGGGCGGCATACACTCGCTGGCTTTGACCTCACTGGTATAGCTTGAGCTTTTCGGCGTTGTAAGACCGCGGAAGGTTTCGTCCGTCCGCGTCTTGTAGGAAGTAGGTGTAGGGTTCCTAGGCACACCCATGAGGTTCTACAACTGATCAACCATGCCAAAATCAAAAATTTCCATGTGCCAAAGAACCCTATACTAGATCGTTAACTAGAGGTAAGGCGAAACATGCAAGCAAACTACTTTGCTACTAAGTGAAAGAGACTACAACCTTTGTAGATCCGGTCCTCCACTTCTCTAGCTCCGTGTTGACGTCCCTTCACTGTGATCATCGGAATCATGGACTCTAGCGTCGGTTTCATCGGAGAAATGATCGGGCTAGGTCATTGACTTCGATGTCGAAAATGATCTACGTCGAGGCAACTCAAACTCAAGCTCCATCTTTACTAAGTCATGAAACTTATGAAGAAAACACCCTATACAACATGGCAAGTGGTAGAGAATGAAGAAATAGGAAGTGGGTTCACTTTGGATTTGGATTTCTCACTTGATTTCATCACTTGGAATTTTCAAGAATGGTTTCTTCACTTGAAGAAGAAGATGAAAAAGAAGAAAAAATATGAATTATTCTTGAAAATAATAAATCAAGTGAATACTTATCATAATGCAACCATGGGTGAGGCTAACACATGTAGAGAATAAACTAGGGTTTAGGTGTAATGGTTAGGTTAAGGAAAAACAAAATGGTAAAGCCTTTCAAAGCTTCATGAAGCTTCAAGAATAAAACAAAGCAAGCCTCCATTTTATTTTTGCCAAAATGAATAAAGAAAATAAATAAAACAAATTAAAAACTAACCATTAACCTAAAGATGGTTTAAAGCAAACATACACCCAAGTTTGCATGTATTATCAAACATGATACAATCAAGTGCACAAAAATATATCACATATACTACTTGTGCACATCAAGTGAGAAAATCAATCTTAAGTGAATAAATACTAGTTAATGTAAAGTAATATATCAAATATATAATTATACATTAAATCATTAAATCAACACTTGATTTAATGATCGGGTCATACTGCATATAACCGACTAATATCAAGTGTATCAATGTATCGAATCAACATTTGATTCGGTAACCCGGCTATATCTTATATAACCGTCCGATGATACAAATTGCGAGAATAGAATTCAGTATCACATACTGGTATTATTCTCGGTCCCGCACATATCTCATATGCGCTCCAATTTCGTTTCGCTTGAGCCAGGAAACCTCTGTGTAGGACTCTAAAGACTCGTCAATACGCCGGCAGCAGGTGATGATCATATCAAACACCCACAAGCCGCAAGCGGTCTGCTAAACGTAACGGCCACCCGGGTATTGAGCGATCAGAAGATCAATGAGCAAGCCCGCTCACACTCTTGTGAATCCAACCAGTAACACTTACCGTACAGTCCAGTCTGTTCGTCTGATATGTCGCATATCTCGCCTATGGGTGGTAAACGTCAGACCCCAGTAGCATGATAAGTCATGCCGACGTAAGGTCCATAACAAGTGTGAAACTACTAATAACTCTTACCAGTATATCACTGCAACCCTGGCCAGGGATTTCTAGTTATGGCCAGTCGAGCATAGCGCAACATCAACCCCCAATACCGGGAGAGACGAATCCCCTCCTATCGCTCATTGCCTCCATATGAATCGGGACTGTTCCCAAAAACCACCTGTTTGCATGACTCAATAAAGCCTTGGTAGGGTGGAAATCAAAGCACAGTGGGAGACACACAAGACTCTATGACGATCTCGGGTCAACAGACTAAGCTGTACCAGTGTCACCAGAGAACTGCCATCTGACGTAAGGTATAATACCATCTGGGAGTTCTCGGCGAGTCCGTTCAGTGTACCCTGTCTCCACTGAGCACCCGCATACCATCTCTGATGTCAAACACCAATGGATATGGGATCATCCATCACCCATCACATTGGTCGAGAAGATATACGCTAGTCTACACTGGAATATCGATGCCCCGTCTCGATATTCCCACGACTAGGAACATTGAAGGATATACTCATAGACTACCCAGGCCCCACTAGTATGATCTACATCATAGTCCTGGAAGTCGAGTACACATCCTAAGGGCTTTATCAACATGTAACAGAGAGACAGAAAGTATACATGTTAAGATAAAGAGCAACCAGATAGCGTACTATCATGTCGAGCAAGAAAGTCCTACCTATATATGTCCCAGCATCCACTACAATATACATCCAATGTACAGTAATGGCCTCTAGGGCATACATATAACTAACAGTAGGCTCTACCGGGGAGAGCCTCAGAGACGAGGAAAGGACCCTCCCACTTTAGGGAGAACTTGTGAAGCCTGCCTTGGTCGATGAATTCGTTCCACCGCAGGACCAGGTCCCCAGTCTTGAAGGAGCGGTGTTTGACCCGAGCGTTGTAGTATCGGGCCGTTTGTTGTTGATAGGCGTCAGCTCTGATCTGATCCCGATCCCTCTTTTCCAACAGGATGTCGAGGTTAGTCCATAGCGCCGAGGTGTTTGCGTCATCGTCGAAGTGCTCGACCCGGTGACTGGATAGCCCGATCTCCGCTGGGACCATCGCTTCGGTCCCGTGGTAGAGGCTGAAGGGGGTCTCCCCGGTGGGAGTCTTTTTTTACGTGCGCAGGGCCCATAAGACCCGGGCCAGCTCTTCGACCCAACCGCCTTGTCGCCCTTCTAGGCGGGTCCGGAGGCCTCGGAGGACGTCTCGGTTAGCGACCTCGGTCTGCCCGTTGCATTGGGGGTGTGCAACCATGGCGAACTTCTTAAGGATGTGGTACTCCTTGCAGAAGTCCTTCACTTTCTCGTTCTCGAAGTCCGTCCCATGGTCGGTAACGATGCATCTCGGGATGCCAAACCGGAGTATCGGGTTGTTTTACAGGAACTTGATGGTTGTGGCGGCGTCCGGTTTCCTGATGGGGACGACCTCGATCCACTTGGTGAAGTAGTCTACTGCGACGAGGACGTATTTATGCCCGCCTGTACCGGTCGGGAACTGGCCGATCATGTCCAATCCCCACTAGGCGAACAACCATGGGGATGTTAGGGCGGTCAGCTCGGTAGCCGGGAGACGAGGGATGCTGCCGTGGAGCTGGCAACTCTTGCATCTTCTGACTAGCTTCTGGGCGTCCTCATGAATAGTGGGCCAGTAGTACCCTTGGAGAAACGCCTTTTGGATCAAGGTTCGGGCCCCTTGGTGCACACCGCCAACCCCTTCATGGATTTCCCAGAGGACGTAGTCAGCTTCATGGGGGTCAACGCATCGGAGCAGGGGTTGAGTGAAGGACTTTTTGTAAAGATTTCCATTGCTCCAGATGAAGTGGCGGGCTTTGGCCCGGAGGCGGCGGGCAGCCCTCCGGTCATCCGGGAGCGCACCGTCCTTCAAGAATTCCACGAAGGGCTTCCTCCAATCTTGGTCGCCTTCTTGCGCCGCATACACGTGGAGTGTGGTTGCTCCGTCTTCCACACTGGGCTGAGGCAAGGTTTCGAAGAGGATGGACCGCTTATTGTTGGCTGAGTACGACGAAGCCAGCTTGCTCAAGGCGTCGGCTTGGGCATTCAGCTGCCTGGGTATTTGTTCTACTTGGACTTCTTCGAAGCTTCTCCGGAGTTTCCTCACCTCGTCCAGGTATTTCACCATCAGAGGCTCCCGAGCTTCAAAGCGGCCAGTCACTTGTCCGATAATAAGGGCCGAGTCTCTGCGGATTCGAATTACCTTCAGCCCTAGCTCGGCGGCCATGCGCAGTCCGGCTAGGAGGGCCTCATACTCTGCTTCGTTGTTCGAGGCCTTGAAACCGAACTTCAGAGAGTACTCCATTTCTGCTTCATTCGGACCCCGGATAATAAGCCCAGCACCACACCCTTCCTCGGTTGAAGATCCATCGACGTAGATGGTCCACTCAGGAACCGAGCCAGGCCTCCCAGCGACGGGGCACCGAGTCGCGGGGGGCGACGTGGACTCCGGTTCCTTGAGGGGAATGGTGCATTCGACGATGAAGTCGTCCAGGGCCTGTGCTTTGATGGCCTACCTCGGGCGATATTTCACATCAAACTGGGATAGCTCCCACATCTACTTTTCTAAGCGGCCTGAGGATTCCGGTGACGCAAGAATGGCCCCCAACGGACGCTCGGTAAGGACGATGATGGTGTGTGCTTGGAAGTAGTGTCGCAGCTTTCTTGAGGCCACCACGAAGGCTAAGACAATCTTCTCTATGGCTGGGTACCTCGTTTCCGCGTCCTTGAATACGTGGCTCACATAGTACACCGGCTTCTATGCTCCCTCGACCTCCTGGACGAGCACCAAGCCTGCTGCTTGATCGGATACCACCAGATACAGTGACAGCTCATCCCCTTCGACGGGTCGGGTGAGCAGTGGGGGCGTCGCGAGGTGCTTCTTCAATTGGTCGAAGGCGGCTTGGGGTTTACCCCAATCAGAGCAAAGCTCTGTTCAAATTCCAAGGCGGGAAACGAAGCAACGCTTCTGTCTCCCCCAATCAGAGCAAAACTCTGTTTTGAAAATTAAAGTTAAAATGAAGCAACGCTTCAGATCCCCTGCGCTGCGCGCAGAGTGCCACGTGTCAAAATCAGACACGCCAGCGCAGGGAGCGCAGCGCCCAAGGCAGCGCACCCAATCAGAGCAAGGCTCTGTTTAAAATTCAAACTTTAATTAAAGAAGCAATGCTTCAGCTGACTTGCGCTATGCGCTGCGCGCCACGTGGCAGCACAGTTGCGCTAGCTCAGTTGCGCAAGCGCTGCGCTGCGCGACACGTGTCAGCGCAGTTGCGCTGCGCTGTGCGCTGCGCAACACGTGTCAGCGCAGTTGCGCTAGTACAGTTGCGCTGCGCTGTGCACTGCGTGACACGTGTCAAGCGCTGGTGCATCTGCGCCAAACAGAATTAAAATTTTAATAAGATTTTTCTGTTCTTGTTAAAACAAGAAGATTGCCTTCTGTAAAACAGAAGCCCTTGGATCAAAGATCCAACGGTGGGGAAAATTCCCCAAATCACTCAGAGAAAGATCTCTTTAATAAATTTAACAAATTTATGGGCACTATATAAAGGCCCCTAGACCCCAATTCAAATCATCAACATCGAGAATCATCAAGAACTTCAACTCTGAAGAAACTTGAAGAGAAATTCAAGAAAAAGGTAAAAACCTTTAAAATAGAAGAATTTCTTCTAATAGATCATTGATCTAAGAACAAGATCAATGATCTTCAAATAATAATAGTGCCTTGCACTTGTTATGAACCACTGGTTCTTTGAAAACAAGAAAATCGTTTTCTTGGATCTAAAATAGATCAAAATAATAAAACAGTGCTCTGCACTTGCAAAGTCTACACTGTTGCGCTCTCGGGTTGGCGCAAGCCACAAGAGAGCGCCACGTGTCAGCCCCATAATGATCTGCGCTATGCGCTTCTAAATACAGAGCACTGCTCTCATGGATTGGCGCAACCCACCAGAGCGCGCCACGTGTCAGCAGCGCAACAGCGCAGCGTACTGGCGCACCGCGCCTGCGCTCTTCTGAGCGTGACACGTGTCACCTCCCCATGGACTTGCGCCTTGCGCTCCTCAATTGGTGCAAAGCGCCTGACAAGCCACGTAGCGCTCTGTCAGATTAATGCAGCGCATTATCAAGGGCAGAGCCCATTTAAAAGGCCCAATGGACCAAAACAAATGCTTTGTATTATAAAAAAGGGGACAGAGCCCAACTTAAAAGGCCTAACAGGCCAGAATAAAATACAGTGCAGAGGCAGAGCCCTAATTAAGGTCTAATAGGCCAAATGCAAATAAAATGTTGAACATCTTCAACTGGACTTAGCCCAATCATGGCCATAAGTCCTCAAATTAAATTGACTGAGCACGGCTGCTCTTTTAAATCAATTTACATCCGGTTCGAGGGTACATCTCCGAACTCCTTGACTCATATCGTTGTAATCCTTCAACAACGTCAGAGAGGTGACGGGTCTCGACGGCCATACATGCAATGGACCACCATGTCCCTAAACTGGAATATGGACCACCACGTCCCTAAACTGGAATATGGACCACCATGTCCCTAAACTGGAAATGGATCTAGACGATCCCGTTAAGTTGATCTTAGTCTCAAATTAGACTAACGTATCCTTAACAAACGTTTAAGTTGATCTTAGCCTCAAATATGGCTAACGTATCCTTAAACCAAAACCCAAAACCCAAATCTGAGAAAGTACGGATTTGGACTAATCCACGTCCTACGGGCGACGAAATAAATAGTCTCCATATACAATCCACGGGCAACCACAAACAAAACAAACATCCATGACACGAAGTGAAATTCTGGAGAAGGAGAAAGTTGTTACCGCGATGCGGTAGCATAATAAACTGCAGGGCCTTGCGCCTGTAGGGAAGAGCGTCCCCACAATCAAAAACCCCTCAAGCGAGGGGGAATCTGACGAAGTCAGCTACATCGGCCGCATCCGTCTAAACCTCCGATACACGGTGCCATAAATCAACTTGGCATCTTCGGAGAGGTGGACGGATAAAACCAAATAGCATTTGCCCCGAATCTCAGGCAAGACGTCCTAACGTCAGCGGCCGTCTTTCGGAGGGGAACAGATTCTGGCACGCCCGGTGGGACCTTTTCCTCTTTCCACTCCACACTTTGTGTGTCGTGTTCGCGAACAAATCGCGATTTGCTATGGTTGCTTGTGGATTCGACGTACTAAGGTTTGGTGTCTTGCTCCGTGCAGAAAACAAAAGATCAATGGCTTCAAAATGCACTGCTTGCAACTGCAACTCTCGCTCGGTCTCTGCTGGAGGAGTGATTTACGGGCCCCAAGCGGCCTCTCTTTTCATGATACCAGTGGAACAGGTAACTCAAGCCACCACTGGACTATTCTTCGGGACCATGCTCCCACCGATGAGCTTCAATGTCCCCAATGACGTCGCAACAAGCTCCAAAGAAGTCGGTCGTTGATCGGCTTACAACTACCGCGACCCCTCTCAACGGGTCGCCCAACTCCACTGCTTCGGTTTTTAACAGGCTGGGTCAGAGCTCCAACTGGCCCATGAAAGAGCCAGCAATACAAGAAGAAGTTATCCCGAAGCGGATAGCTATCCCTATTCCAGTTTCAGGCGAGATCACCAAGGTTGCTTCCTTTGCTCGGAAGTCTGCTTTTGACAGGTTGGCTGTCCCCATTCAACAGACGTCGGTCTTTAAAAGGCTGATACCAGCAGATTCAGACCAACACAGGGGGCATGAGGAGGTCACCCCTACAGTTAGAACAACTCCATCTGCACGACACGCTCGACGTCGCCATTGGCGCCGAGTAAGGAAGGCTGGGGGTAACTCCCCCTCTGGGATAACTCCGCCAGCTCCAATGGTGGGGATCGATGCTGTTGTTCCAACCGGGAACAGCTTTGAATTGCTGAACACGGTGCGCAGGAACTCTCCTACTGCGGTGTTGAAACGAATTCCTCCACCTGTGGAGAATGCTCCAGAGAAAAAGCTAGGGCAGCCCCCTCAACGGTTGTCCTCTAAAATCTACAAGGTCTGGCGTCAAGTTCAAGAGTCAGTGATCGATCAAGACTACCTCCGACGACAGAAAAAGATGAAGGTTCAGCAGGAGAAGGATTACTCCGTTAAGCCACAAAAAGCAACAGTTACTTGGGTGCACACTACAACGGCCCCCTCAACTCCAATCGCCCAAAAGAAAGGGAAGCTGCAAAAAGCCCCTGTGAATATGGCGAACCGTAAAAGCGCTGAACACAAACGCCCCAAGTCTGGGGGCATGGTGGTGCACACTGTTTATATGGCTTCCGGAAAGGAGGAAAGCCGTGCTTCGATGGGTCACCGACCGCTCACCCGATCCGTGACAAAAGCCCAGGAGCAGCAACAGAAGCTTCAGGAAATGATGACTACAATGGCTGCGCTTACCGGGCCGAAAGAGAGCTCGGAGGCATCATCAGAACAGCGTCACGAAGAAGAAACTGACGCTGACTTCCTACGTAAAGTCCTCGAAAAGAAGGACAAAGAAGCCGAAGAGCAAGTAGCTAACATAAAACAGATGGCGCTCCTCTTCCAAGATATGGTAGGGATGATGTTACAGCCGGACCCTCCAGCTGATGACCCTCCAATCATTGTTGAAGACGATAGAAGGGAGACATTTAATCCTCCACTGGCTCTTTCAGCAGCCAAAGATGAGACCATTTCCAAGGCCACACTGGATGACTATATAGCTCAGCAAATACGAGCTCATCAGGCGAGTGAAGCGGCTGGGCAAACTGTTAGAACTGAACGACCCTATCCGGGCTGGTATGACCAAATCAGTTACCCGCCGGGATATACGATCCCTAAGTTCCACGTATATAAGGGGACAGGGAATCCACATCAGCATGTCGCTCAATTCAGGGCCTTATGCGGCAATACTGGAGGTGATGACAAATTATTGCTTCGCCAATTCGTCGGCAGCTTAGCAGAAACAGCCTTTGAATAGTATTCGGAGCTACGTAACGACTCTGTCAAAACATTTGCGGAGATGGAGATACTGTTTACACAAAGATTCGCGAGTGCTAGTGAACGCACCCCGATAACAGCACTGATAAATGCCAGGATAAGGCCAGGTGAAACGTGGGTCCAATACGCAACACGATGGCGGAACCTATGGTCGAAATGCGAACAACGCATAGAAGAGGCACTTGCGGTAGGCATGTTCATAGGCACTCTTGATCCGCAAGCGACCATCTCGCAATTCATGATGTTCTTCAGGCCAACCACCTTCCAAGCATTGATCGACAAATTAGCCCAAATGGACCAGATGGGCCATGGACCGTCTCCTCCAAAACCAGACTCTCGAAATGAGAAAGGAAAAGGGAAAGCGACTGTCGTTGCCAATGCTCAACAACAGCCGAGCAACTCAAAGCCGGTCGTTTGCCAAAATAACGCGCATCCACGCCCGTCCCTAGAGGAGAGACTAGGACGTCCTTACTCGTTTCTTCAGAATAAAACGAGAAGACTGTTTGAACTGGCAGTACGCAACAGACTCATCAATCTGCCGAATCCAAAACGTCCGTTGCAGTTAGGCGATCTCAATAATCCCGATTACTGCCCTTACCATCAAACGGTAAGTCACCCGATCGAGGATTGTTTCGTCTTCAAGGGATGGATCGAGGATCAATACCTACAAGGCAAGTTTGCGCTGTCTGAAAAGTGGAAGGTAAACCCACCACAGCCACACACTCCAAAGAAGACGGACGCACCAGGGGCAACTTGTCATGTGATCTCTCACTCATTGGCAGATGATAAAGAGGCTCCTTGCGCCGAGAAACCGAGGGCGGACCCTGAACCAGAAATTCCACGGCCGTCAGACGAGTTGATCGATGCCTTCCTGAATGAGATTCGTCTGAAAGTTAAAGCCAATCAAGAGCGTGAAATGGCCATACTGGAAGGAGCCAAACACCGACGACTGGACCAAAGAGTCGAGGCACTCCCGTCAAATCAAAAGCCATCTGCTGCGGATAAAAACAAATTCAAGACGAGGAAAAGGTTCGCTAAAGCCCTGTCAGCGGGAATGGTGCTACCACCCTCTGAAGAGAATACTCTCGGTGAAGTAGAGATGCATCCTAACTTCTGCTTATATCATCAGAAGATCATACATCCCACCGAAGACTGTGACTCCTTTAAGTGTTGGTGGCAAGGATATGTCGCTCAAAAGCAACACTTCAACAGGACAAAGTGTAGAGCTCGTAGACATCAGAAAAATGCGATAGATGAGCGCAAGGGAGCCGCGGCCGACTGTCACAGAGCCGACTCCAAGGGATCGCAAATATTACCTTCGGAAGTGACTCTGACGAAGAAGCTGCCCTCAACCCTCTCCTCAAGGAATCCATTTCAAAAATGAAGGAATTGAGGAGTTGCGAGAATGTTCAGCCGTGCAATCGCACGCTACTCGGAAAAAGTCTCGGCCTCGCGAACAAAGGATCGAATAAAAAGGATAAAGAGAAGGGAAAAACAGCCCTCATAGCCAATACTCAACAGTAATCGAGTGGCCCTAAACCGGTTGTTTGCCGAAACAACAAGCAGCAACCCCTCCAGGAAAAGTTGAAACATCCTTACTCGTTTCCTTAATATAAAACAAAGAGACTGTTCGAGCTGGCAATGCGCGACAGACGCATCAATCTACCGAGACCAAAACGTCCGTAGCGGCCAGGCGATGTAAACGATCTCGATTATTGCCCTTACCACCAAACGGTAGGCCACTTGATCGAGGATTGCTACGTCTTTAAGAACTGGGTTGAAGATCAATACAAACATGGCAAGTTCGTCATATTCGAAAACTGGAAGGTGAGCCCGCCACAACCGCACACTCTGAGAAAGACGGATACACCGAGGGCATCATGCTCATTCATAGAGAAAGACCCATAGACCGAAAAGTCAGTAAACTAGAGATCCGCCTCAAATATGGCGACAACGGACCGCAACGTCCTTAAACTAACGGCGGACCGAAACGTCCTTAAACTAATGACGGACCGAAACGTCTTTAAACTACTACCGCAGCATCTTCAGGCTGACGAGATGAATAAAAGAAAAAAAACTAAAAAAAACGGTATGTCCATAAGCAAAAAAGGCACGGATGAAAACCCGAAAAGGCTCCGTGAGTAAAAACAGCAGGGCTACCGGCGAGTCTTGTGAAAACCCGAAAGGGCGCAACCTCGTTAGAAAAAAAAACAAGAAAATAAAACGGTACGTCCATAAGCAAAATGGGCACAGATGAAAACCCGAAAGGGCTCCGTGAGTAAAAACAGCAGGACTGCCGGCAAGTGTTTATGAAAACCCGAAAGGGCGCAACCTCGTTAAAGGACACTTACAGGGTCCTCTCGACCTTGTAAGGAGAAACCACCCGCGTGAGATCCTTACAACTCACAAGGGAGCAACAAAGGGAGCAACACACTAAGGGATCCCCACGATTCCTAAGGAGAAAATACACTTGCGAGATCCTCACGACTCATAAGGAGAACTCTCTTATGGGACCTTCACGGCTCATAAGATTTGAAAGTCTTAAGTTACAGAGACCTAAACCTGTGCTTAAGCAACCTCCACAACCTTCGATTTTTCCCTACAAGTGGCTCAATACTGACCCTTGTATACAATCCACGGGCGCAAATAAACATTTCCCTAACCAAGTCCCACCCGTGACTGGGGATATGTCCATATGGTGAACAACCCTTGTAAGTCCTCTCGACTTATAAGGAGAAAACCCTTTTGTAAGATCCTTACGACTTACAGGGGAACATACACTTAAGAATCTTCATGATTCCTAAGGAGAAAATACACCTACAAGATCCTCACGACTTGTAGGGAGAAATACCTTTGTGAAACCCTTACGGCTCATGAAGTCAAAAGCCTTAGTCGACGGGATCCTAACCCTGTTCGCTAAGCCACCTTTGTTCAACGTCGACACAGGCAAATGATGATTCGCTCCTGGCAATATCCCAGCTGTAGCGATGCTGATGCCTAAATCGGTATCAAATTCTAAGTCCTTTCGTGGCAAATGATGATTCGCTCCTGCTAATATTCCAGTCGTAGCGATGCTAATGCTAAGATTGGTACCGGATTCCAAGTTCCACACTCGCGATAAAAAGTCTGCGAGCTAAAAATGCATACGAAATAGCCGAAACGATGGGGCAGCTTGCAACAAAATCAGCAAGTAAAAATGTATGCATACAAAATAGCCGAAATGATTGGGCAACTCGCAATAAAAAGCAGCGAGTAAAAATAAAACAAATAGCCGAAATGATTGGGCACCGCGAAAAACAGCCGAAATGATTGGGCAATCGCAATTTTCGCGAAATAAAAAGCTGAAATGATAGAGCATCGCGGGAAAAAAAAAATAATGAAATGAAAGAATGAAACTTTTTGCCCTACAGGTGAGATCACATCGATCCCTGTATACAATCCAGGGGCACGAACAAAGAGGGAACCATACCTTCCCAACAGGCTTCATCAGAAAGCGAAGCCAAATCTCGACGGTTCATAGACAACCTAGAGACAATCTCAACATTTATCGCAATATTGCAGACATAATGTCAACAAACAGAGCAAAAAGAAGATCCCTAGCTTCAGGGTCTCGACGTCGATATCGACAACTTAGAGATCACCAACGGCGTTTCTCCTCATTCCAACCAGATGCAGATACAACGCCAACGAAAGACCCCATGGTCGAAACAAAGCGGGGTGACGGCAAAATCCCAACTCCACCTCAGCATTCGTCTCGTTACAGCAGACGCAATGTCAACAACGACGTTCTTTCGCAGTCCAGCAGGATGTAGATGCAACGTCAACAAAGGACCCTATGGTCGGTAAAGCGGAGTGACGGCAAAATCCCAGCTCCACCTCAGCATTCGTCTCGTTACAGCAGACGCAATGTCAACAACAGTGTCCCTCCTCCAACAGGATTCGGACATGACAGAACAAACGAAGCGAAGGCTAAATTCTTAGCTTCAAGGTCTTAACGGCGAGTCATATAAAGCCTGAAAGACAACTGGAGATCATCCCTACACCAGTGCGGAATGGTCACCACTTCGACGTTCGTCTCGACACAGCAGACGCAACATCATCAAACAAACGGAGCCAAGGCAAAATCCCTAGTTCCAAACCTAAAAGGTTCACTAACAACCTAGAGACAACCGCGACGTTCGTCTCGATACAGCAGACGAGATGTCACCCCAGCGTTCTTTCTCCAGCAGGGATCAGACGCGATAATCAAACAAACGAAGCCACGGCCAAATCCTGACTCCACCTCGACGTTCGTCTCGATACAGCAGACGAGTTGTCACCTCAGCGTTCTTCCTCCAGCAGGGATCAGACGCGACAATCAAACAAACGGAGCCACGGCCAAATCCCGGCTCCACCTCGACGTTCGTCTCGATACAAAAGACGAGATGTCACCCCAGCATTCTTCCTCCAGCAGGGTTCAGGCGTGACAATCAAAAAAACGGAGCCAAGGCAAAATCCCTAGTTCCCACCGCGACATTCGTCTCGATACAGCAGACGAGAGGCCGACAAAAGAAGCAAAGGCCAAATTGCTAGCTTCAGGGTCTTGACGGCAACTCACATAAAACCTGAAAGACTATCGGAGATCATCCCACACCAGCGCAGAGTGGTTATGACTCATCGGGGCTCTCCAAAATGAGCCTAACCTCAAGTAAAAAGCGGCATGGCAAATTCCTAACGCTTGCTCTTCCGACGGTCAAACTGCCTAGGAGGATTGCTTGAAGACGTCTTGTCCAGCCCCGAAGGGATCAGAGACACGACAGTCGCAGGGCTACTCGAACAGCACAACTGCCTATCAAGAAATATATCAGCTGATGCGAAGGTACGATGGCCAAAACCCTAAGTACCACAGACCCTAACGAACTTCTGTCGTCAAGAGCAGAGGTTAACTGTGACGTTAGGATATTCTTGCGAGAAATGCTCGATTCGTCTCGACTTATGAAGAAATTGATGTCTTTGCGAGAACTTCTCGATGCGGCTCGACTCGTAAGACAAAGCCTTAGGCAGTAAGGATTAAAAAACTTATTCCCTAAGCACTGGGATCCTGCAAGTCGGCCCAAAACGGTCTCCTGCATACTATCCACGGGTCTCACTCTCCAAACTCGAGTCTCGACAAGGAGGGAAACAACCGCTTACGGGTCCTCTCGACTCGTAAGAGGGAAAATTCTCTTATAGGATCCTTACGACGTATAAGAGAAAATGCACTTAGGAATCCTCACGATTCCTAAGGAGAAAATTCACCTACGAGATCCTCTCGATCCGTAGGGAGAAAAGTCTCTATGAGACCCTCACGGCTCATAGAGTTGAAAAGTCTTGGGCAGCAGATCTTAACCTGCAGCCTAACCCATCGCTATCTCTTAGAGAAACCAAGATGCTTACTCTATTATCTGTCAATCATGTTTATTAAGGCAGCATACTGATAATAAAAGAAAGAAGAAAGCGACAGAAAGGACATCCGATGCGCATTTGATCAAGCATTTGAGACACATTCACTCATGCATGTGCAAAAGACTCAGAGCGAGAAATAAGACAAGCTGAAACAGAAATTTTTTCATTGCCAAAAATTCTTACAACCATAAAAGCAATAAACGAGAAACATTATTACAATGGAATAACCTCAGATCCAGGATACAGATTGAGGAAGTCAAAAGTAAGGCCATCCAGAGTTCTTCTGGCCTTTCTGATTATTCTCGTGCGCAGCCTCTCGCGCTCCTGGGTGTCAAGATCTTCGGTGAGGCCCCCCAGCCTTCGATAAGCAGCGATTATCGTCGTCTGCTGGAAAATTTGATGCAGGATGTCGATGAGGCTATCCCGCCATTTCTTCGAGATCAACCCCGACAAATACACTGAATGCACCTTGTCTTCGGCATCATCCAGCGCATTGAGCGGTAGGGCCTCATGGAACCTCGGGAGTGCTCTCCAGATTGCTCCCAGCACGACTTTCAAGAGAGCAGAACGGCGAGGGAGCAGCCAACCAACGCGTGCGTTCAGACGACCCATGACCTCCGCACATTGGGCGTCTGTAAACTCTTGGTTTTGTTGACGGCCCTGTGCACGGATATCCCCGTAGGTAATGAATTCGTGCAGACTGTATAGACGCACCACCATAATGCCTGAAGGAAACATCATTAGAAGATTAGCAATGAGGAAAAAGCATAGGGAGTTAAAACTCCTCGAGAGCAATGCTCTGCAAACAGGAGTGACACCTGTCAAAATCAATTATGAAGAGACTTTGAGGAAAATTCCCTAAGAACATTGAGAGCTTTGCTCTGAAAAGATGATATAATAATAATAATACAAAATGCCATCTTTAACTTCCAAGATCCATGAAGAATTCTCAAGAGTTCTTCTATATGATTTGGAAGGAGCAAAACTCTATTAATGAATTAAGAAAATCCAAGGAAATCTTTCAGAGAACAGTGCTCTATTAATGGAACCCTAATAGGGTTCTCCTTAGTCCTCTTTAGACCCCTTTAGAGCAAAGCTCTGCTAAGTGAAACCCTAAGTGGGTTTTCTTTAGATCAGGGATCTATTGAGAGTAAGGCTCTGTTAATTAAAATTAATTTGATCTAATTTAATTTAAATTAAAATTTTTACCTAAAAAGTTTTAAGAAATTCTAACTCTTGGAGTTCTTAAAGGCAAGAGCAAGGCTCTGAAGTTTTGAAAGTAAAATTTTTAAGATGATAATCATCTGTTGAGGACCAAGAGTCCTATTTATAGGCATCAAATGCCCTTTCAACTTCCAAAAGTTGCCGCGACGGTTGGAATTCTGCCACCGCTGCGCTCACGTTTGGGGGCCACGTAAGCTCAACGGTAGGGGGGCATTTGTTTACCCCAATCAGAGTAAAACTCTGTTCAAATTTTAAGGCGGGAAACGAAGCAACGCTTCTGTCTCCCCCAATCAGAGCAAAGCTCTGTTTTGAAAATTAAAATGAAAATTAAAGTTAAAACGCTTCAGATCCCCTGCGCTGCGCGCAGAGCGCCACGTGTCAAAATCAGACACGCCAACGCAGGGAGCGCAGCGCCCAAGGCAGCACACCCAATCAGAGCAAAGCTCTGTTTAAAATTCAAACTTTAATTAAAGAAGCAATACTTCAGCTGACTTGCGCTATGCGCTGCGCGCCACGTGGCAGCGCAGTTGCGCTAGCTCAGTTGCGCAAGCGCTGCGCTGCGCGACACGTGTCAGCGCAGTTGCGTTGTGCGCTGCGCGACACGTGTCAGCGCAGTTGCGCTGCGTGACACGTGTCAAGCGCTGGTGCATCTGCGCCAAACAGAATTAAAATTTTAATAAGATTTTTCTATTATTGTTAAAACAAGAAGATTTCCTTCTGTAAAACAGAAGCCCTTGGATCAAAGATCCAACGGTAGGGAAAATTCCCCAAATCACTCAGAGAAATATCTCTTTAACAAATTTAACAAATTTATGGGCACTATATAAAGGCCCCTAGACCCCAATTCAAATCATCAATATCGAAAATCATCAAGAACTTCAACTCTAAAGAAACTTGAAGAGAAATTCAAGAAAAAGGTAAAAACCTTTAAAATAGAAGAATTTTTTCTAATAGATCATTGATCTAAGAACAAGATCAATGATCTTCAAATAATAATAGTGCCTTACACTTGTTATGAACCACTGGTTCTTTGAAAACAAGAAAATTCGTTTTCTTGGATCTAAAATTGATCAAAATAATAAAACAGTGCCCTGCACTTGCAAAGTCTACACTGTTGCGCTCTCGGGTTGGCGCAAGCCACCAGAGTGCGCCACGTGTCATCCCCATAATGATCTGCGCTATGCGTTTCTAAAAACAGAGCACTGCTCTCATGGATTGGTGCAACCCACCAGAGCGCGCCACGTGTCAGCAGCGCAGCAGCGCAACAGCGCAGCGCACTGGCGCAGCGCACCGCGCCTGCGCTCTTCTAAGCGTGACACGTGTCACCTCCCCATGGACTTGCGCCTTGCGCTCCTGAATTGGCGCAAAGCGCCTGACAAGCCACGTGGCGCTCTGTCAGATTAATGCAGCGCATTATCAAGGGCAGAGCCCATTTAAAAGGCCCAATGGACCAAAACAAAAGCTTTGCATTATAAAAAAGAGGACAGAGCCCAACTTAAAAGGCCTAACAGGCCAGAATAAAATACAGTGCAGGAGCAAAGCCCTAATTAAGGTCTAATAGGCCTAATGCAAATAAAATGTTGAACATCTTCAATTGGACTTAGCCCAATCATGGCCATAATGTTAGTTATATGTATGCCCTAGAGGCCAGTATTGTACAGATGATGTATATTATATTGGATGCTTGGACATATATAGAGATGACTTTCTTGCTCGATATGATAGTATGCTATCTGGTTGCTCTTTATCTTAACATGTACACTTGTCTCTTTAAACTGTCTTATAGTTACATGTTGGTAAAGCCCTTAGGATGTGTACTTGACTACCTGGACTATGATGCAGATCATACTAGTGGGGACATGGTAGTCCATAGGTACATCCTTCAAGGTCCCTAGTCGTGGGTGTATCGAAACGGGGCATCGATATACCAGAGTAGACTAGCGTATACGCTTCTCGACCCATGAGATGGGCGAAGGATGATCCCATATCCATTGGTGTTTGACATCAGAGATGGTATACGGGTGCTCAGTGGAGACTGGGTACACTGGACGGACTCGCCGAGAACTCCCAGATGGTATTATACCTCACGTCAGATGGCAGTTCTCAGGTGACACTTGTGCAAGTTAGTCTGTAGACCCGAGATCGTCATAGAGTCTTGTGTGATTCCCACTGTGCTTTGATCTCCACCTTACCACGTCCATGAGGGCGTGCAAAACGGTGGTCTTTGGGCACAGTCCCGAGTCAAATGGAGGCAATGAGCGATAGGAGGGGTTTCGTCTCTCCCGGTATTGGGGGTTGATGTTGCGCTGTGCTCGATTGGTCGTAACAGGGAAGTCCCTGGCCAGGGCTGATTAGAAATTTGCTGGTAAGTGTTACCAGTAGTTTCTCGACCCGTTATGAGCCTCACATCGGCACGACTTATCGGTTATTGGGGTCTGACGTTTACCACCCCTAGACTGGATATGCGACATATCAGACGAACAGACCGGACTGTACGGTAAGTGTTACTGGTTGGATTCACAGGAGTGTGAGCGGGCTAGCTCGTCGATCTTCTGATCGATCAATACCCGGATGGCCGTTACGTTTAGCAGACCGCTTGCGGCTTGTGGGTTCTTGATATGATCATCATCTGCTACCGGCGTATTGACGAGTCTTTAGAGTCCTACACAGAGGTTTTCTGGCTCAAGCGAAACGAAATAGGAGCGCATATGAGATATGTGCAGGACCGAGAATAATGCGTGTATGTGATACCGTATTTCATTCTCGCGATGGATGTATCGATTGGTTATATTCGATATAACCTAGATATCGAATCAAGGATTGATTCGATAAGCCGATACATAGGATACTAGTCGTTTATATGCGATATGACCGGATCGTTAAATCAAGTGTTGATTTAATGATTTAATGTATAATTATATATTTGATATATTATTTTGCATTAACTAGTATTGGTTCACTTTAAATGGATTTTCTCACTTGATGTGCAAGAAGTATATGTGATATACTTTTGTGCACATATTTGTATCATGTTTGATGATACTTGATCATATAGTTAAGTGTATAGAATTAAACCATGGTTAATTTGATGATTAGGGTTTTCCATATTCATTTATTTATTTATTTGTTCATTTATTTATTTGGAAATGATTTAGATAAGAATGGTGGCTTTATTTGTTTCTAGTTGAAGCTTCATGAAGCTTTGACTTCTTAACCATTCTTGTCTTCATGCTTAACCCTAACCCATCCAAGTAACCATGGTCTATTCTCTACACTCTACCCTAGTTAGTATATGATAAGTATTCATTTACTTTTCAATTTTAATTAACACTTATCATATTCTAGCTTCATTCTCTCCTTTTTCTTCAAGAAAGAAAGCTTGATGCCATCAATGGCAACTTGAGTTCTAAAGTGAGAAATCCAATTCTAAAGTGAACCCACCTCCTATTTCTTCACCCTCTACCTCTTGCCAAGTTGTTTTGGGTGTTTTCTTCACAAGTTTCACAAATTTGTGAAGTCGGAGCTTGAACTTGTGATGCCTCGACGTAGATCATCTTCGGCACGAAGCCGACGACCTAGTCCGCCCATTTCTCCGATCAAGCCGACGATTGAGTCCAGGATTCGAGATGGACAGCGAGAGGATGCCTACGTGGAGCCAAGGAATTGGATATCCGAATCTACAAAGGTTGTGGCTTCTTATCTTAAGTTAAGTTGTTAACTAGATTCGTATATCGCCTAAATTTCTAGTCAACGATCTAGTCTAGGGTTTCTCGGCACCATAAAATTTGAAATTGGCATGGTTGATGCCTTGTGAGACTTCATTAGCATGCCTAGGAACCCTACAGTGGTATCAGAGCCTAGCTAGAGCCTTAGGCGAAGTCTAGACGACGTTTGAAACCCGAACGAACCCGAAACCCTAAAACCCAAGTGCTCTCTGGACTTTTTCTAAAATCTGGGATTTTTCCATATTAAAAATTCTTAAAAAATTCAGCAGGGAAATCTAGGAATTACGATGCAAAATTTATACCATGAACAGTAAAGAGTGCGGCGGAACCGCGGCAATATGATGACATCATCACTCCCATCTTGCACAGTAATTACTATTTTATTATGCTGAATTTTCTGGGAATTTTTAATTTGACTCAAGAGTTGAGTGTTCTGGGGTTGTATTGGGAATCGACGATTCGATCGGATTATCAAATCTTGTCTATGTGGCTTTCCGGATAACTTTAGAATATGTTAAAAAGTTTGACCGGATATAAATACCCAACTTTTCCCCTGCCGGAAAATTTCCAAGTGTTGGATTTTTCTGTGGTTTAAGGACGTTCTGAGTAGTGCAAGTAATGCGATGGTCCCTCTAGAAGACAACAAACCTTAACTCGATTATGTGACCGTCTTGAACTGCCCTTTGAACCTTCGGGTTTGGGGCAGTACGGCGTGCCACATGTGAGGCGTTGGCTTGACCTTTCTACGGCTGGACCGTTGGTACTGAGGCATGAAGTGGATGTCTTTGAACCTATTTCATGTGTTGAATGGTTTCGGGAAAACTTGGGTGTTCGAATGTTCGATCGGAAAGTTTAATATATTCTATTTATCCGGAATGGGATACAATAATTGGAATTCACAAACAGTTATGAGATAACTGAATGAATGTTATAAATCTAGCGGTTTAGTTTCACTTGATATTGAAAAGAGTTTTCGATAATGAGACTAAAATGCGGGGTTTATAACTGTTAGGCATGTGATGTCTAAGTATTTCATTTGATTAGGCATGTGATGTCTAAAGAGGTTGCGGATTTCAACTGTTGTAGTTTTACACTTTCTTTTCTGTGACCGTAAGTGTAATATGTGATATCGCCGGTTTCGTTGCTATATGTCAACGACAATTGGGATGCGCATATTTACTTACGTTGATGACATGTGATGTTATGTGTTGCTGGATATGTTATATTGGATCGTCGTGTTTGAATAACCGGGGGTTTTTATGTGAGATGAGTGTTTTTCATTTTCATTCATGTAAAAACTTGTATGTAATATTCTTTTATTGGGGCACTTCCAGGTTGCGGAAGTCGTCACCTTTTGTATATTATTTACTTTTCCGCATTAGGATAGACCCAAGGAGGGGAGCACAAGTAACCGGGTTCTGGGGTTCAGTGGGAGACCAACTCGAGGAGTCGAGTCCGGGTCTCCTAACCCAAGAATTGGCAGGGTTGCTTGCCGCTCTCGTAGGGGTCTAGGGGTGTGGGATTGGCTATTCATCACGACCGTGGAATCCGTGTTTTATACTGGCTCGTATTGAAAACACGAACGTCCTAGTATATCCAATATTTCATATGATATTTTCTGCTGCGATATCTGTGATGTGATCATGTGATGTTCTGTGATAGATACAGTATATAGTATATATGATATATTATATAGACGTTACTTATGTTTTGCACCCGCACTAGCCCTGCCCTGCTCTGTCGTTAGTTACCTAACCTAACGGTGCACGAGGGGACATCGAGGCGAATGCGGATGGCATAAGTGTACGTCGTATTTATCTGTGTTGTTTAGGTATTTAAATGATGGGACTTCATTAATGTGATTAATGAAAGAAAAGAAACCTAAGATGTTGTAGAATCAAATTTTTAACAAAACAGGTAGCTACAGTTCTTGCTTTGTATAGCGGTATATGTGATATATCCTGCACCTTATTCGATGAGGAAAGGACCGAGATCCCTTCACCGGGAGTGACTCCTTTAGCAATAACTGGCAGATACTACACACTCGGTTTGCTTTTGACTGCTTCTATAGTTTCTGCTTTGCATAGTGATATATATGATATATCCTGCACCTCATTCGACGAGGAAAGGGCCGACGATCCCTTCACCGGGAGTGACCCCTTTAGCAAAACTAGAAAAGCCTCAAAATCACTCCATTTCAAAACTTCATTTGATTCTACAACGATATCAAGTTCATTACGCTCATGGTTTTTTCTGAAAGAACCCGCGTAGCCCTCCGTCATTTCAGATAGATATTATTTAGTATTCGTGCTATGTTTGTTGACTTAGTCAAGGCATAGTGTATGGTAGCTAAATTATGTTTATTTGTAACAACATGAGATGTGATTGGATTAGAGCATTCGCACGGCCTTGTTGACTCAGTCAAGGGTCGTACGGATGGGTTTAATTCAATCGGGAAATGTACGGGTTGAACTTGACTTGCGATTTATGGTTTGTTGACTTAGTCAAGGTCATAGATCGCTAGGGGCAAAAGCATTATCGGGAATTTCAAGTGTTGAAATTTGCAATGAGATTGCATACCTTCTATGAGATAGTTGGATCCCGATACCCACTGCGAGTAAGAGTTACTCCTGAGAGAGTTTTGCACACTACAATTAGCCGATCAAGTAGGTGTCTAGAAAGGTGTCAACGGGGTTACGCCTCTAGGAAAACGAGGTTTACATTAATTAGGTTCGTGCGAAAGCACGGGGGACCTCCCTCAAAGTACCGACACTGGCCTGGCTGAAAGATCGACGAAGTTGTAGGGTGTAATTAATCCCGGCTAGTCTTTCCTTTTAGGGTTTGAAGGAAGATTTGATAAAAACCAGTGGGAGCCATCCTGATTAGATAAGATAATAACCAATCTGATCTTGCAAGAGCATACGCTAAAGTGTTTTTGTAATACCCAGCCCCTTTTTATCAAAATCTGTATTTTATTGCTTCATAATTTTATCTATTTTATATTTTTATTTATAATTTTGCATATCCTAAACCTAACTAAAATTTCTTTTCCCTAATATCTATATTATTCAGCCCACCCTTTTTCAATTGTAAATTGATTAAAACCTCTAGCCAGGCCTCACTCTCTTATCCTCTCAATTCTGTTAGTTTCCAAAAATCAATTCCTAAAACCTATCCAATTTCCCGCAGTCATTTGCTTTCCCTCAGCCCATCGGTTTTAAATAAAAATCCTAAAGAAAATTATCCACCCAAGCCCGCAGCTCACTAATAATTATTTCATTTTACCCTAAGCCCGGCCCCATCCTATTCCTCATTTTTCTGATTTTTCGAGCCCACACATTTTCCCCAAAAACTTAACCATTCTAATTTTTGTGCTGGCCCGGCCTCTTCTTTTATTTTGTTTTGTTAAATTCATTTTAGTTTTGAACGGCCCAGCCCATTTCCCCAAGAATTCACAAAAATCTAATTTTTGTTTCCTTGGCCGGCCCGTTCTACTTCAGTCCAGCACCCGCGCCCGCTTCGTTCACAACCCGACCCGTCTTCCACTGTACATCTCCCCAACGGCTCCTTCCCCCTTTCGCGCGCGTTTCCTTCGCGACCACGTCGCGCGTTTCTCGCCTCCGCCTCCGCCGACGTTCGCGTGCACGTTACACCCACGACGTGCGTCCTCTCTCCTCTACTCACTACTCCCTCCCTCACTCCCATCGTCTTTCTCTCCTCGCAATCCCTCACGAAGCCATTGCCACCGTCCCATCATACCGAGCACTGCCAAACCTCGCCGTCGACAACGACGACGGCCAGGCCGTTCCCTTCCTTCTCCACAATCTGAGCCCCCTCGCCTACATACCCACATCTCCACCACCCTCGCCACTGCAACCCAAACTCGAGCCCTGCACCCCCTGCACCACGTCGTCGACCTCCTCATCACCATCGTCGTCGTCGTCGTCGTCGCCACAAATCGCTCCTCCTCTCTTCCTTCACTGCACCCAAGCTCGAGCCCGAGCCCCTGCACCAGCACCCTCTCTCTCTCTCTCTTCCTACATCTCAGCTCTCTCTCTCTTTCTCACTCTCTGTTTCTCTCTCCTTCTCTTCCAACTCTCTCTCTCCTTGCCCTCTCTGCCTTCCTCTCTCTCCCCCGGTCTCTTCTCTCAGTCTCGCTCTCTCTCTCTCACTTCCCTCTTCTCTCACTGTCTCTCTCTCTCTCTCTTTCCTTCACTGCTTCTCCCTCTCTCTTTCACTCCCTTCACTATCTCTCTCTCAATTCTCTTTAATCACTTTCTCTCTCTAACACTCTCTCTCTCTCAATAACTCTCTCCGTCGGCCCCGACAGCATCAACGGTCCCTAGCCACTACATTGCCCGAGGCCGCGACAGCCAACTCCACCAAAGTTGCGAGCCGTCGTTGCCGAGACTCGAGTCCGAGCCAAATCTAGTTGCCGTGCCGTGCGTGTGTCGCGCGTTCGTGACGTTACAATCACCGTGCATTCCCGGGTTGTCTCCAGGCAAGTTTTTACTTGCTTTCATGCTATTCTATATATGTTACAAATCATCATCGTATATATATCCCATGTTTACCTTATGTTAAATAGTGCAATACAACTGTTCGATACTTGTTCTCTTAGGAAATCTTTATCAAATTTGACGGAACTGGATATATTACATTGACCCTTGTAGAGATGGTTAATGTGTGCAAATTTCATTAGAAAATACGACCGTTAAAAGTTAAAACGATTACCCCCAAGTTTAACCGTAAAACTGGAACTTTCTTGCACCTGAAAATCGTTAAATTCACTATAAATCATACACATATTAGAATGATACGTTCGAGGGCTCAAATCGAAGCTAACTCGATGAACTTTAACCCTATGCTAGTTTCCAGACATTCCTGTACCTAAATCGTGATGATAATTGTATCGGAGTGCGACTCTGGACTGCAGTCCAGAGCGACTCAAATTGTGCTTGCTGTCCCCTAATGGATACCATAGGATTTCCTTAACTCGTAAGTTGCGGAACTCCACTGCTTATTGTAGGTAACTCTGATGTCTAGACAACACGATTGGTCTCATTCTGTTTCGTTACCGTTTGATATTTAAACTGTAATTTAGAAGATCGGGACGCATAACAGTCCCAACAAAATCAGAACTGACATATTAGTGTTAAATAGATTGTAACTCCTAACGTACAGACGCGATTGAAGATCCGTTTGTTGCGTTGAAAACTTTACTGAGAACCCTAGAATTCATCCAACTGTAGCGTCGCTAAATTATGATACCAACTGGGGTTAAAATGCGTTGCGAAATGGATTCCTGATTCTGAAACCGGATTTCCAGCCGCATGCGCTTAAAATGAAACAGTTATAACTAATGATCCTGAAACCCGATTGGCTCGAAACCAAATTAGATGGATAGATAACTGAACATATTAATTACTACCTGTTTGTCATTTCGCCAAATTATGTACATATGTTTCATGATAAAGCGTGCAAGTGAAAGAATGCGGTTTCATAACATCCTCACCATGTTTATATACTTATTCACGCATCATATCATACCCATGTCATTGTATTGATAACCTAGTGACATCGTACATTTACCCAGTGTTAGATTTTAGTGTTGATTGTGGCAAGTACGTCAGTGTTCGTGTATTCGTGATTAAGTGAAAGTGATACGTACTTGTGCACAATCAGTGTCCCTTTTATTCTTTTGCATTGTCGACGTCTGTGGGATGCGTGTACGTGTGACTATAAGTGGTATGGGACACTTATGGAAGCGCTTGCACGGATGTCACAGATAAGGCATCCGACACTGCCATTTATCTTAGGTATTAGTCGGGACGTGCTTGATGGAGGTCCTGCCTCCAGTTCTCGCGCAGACTTGTCACGGATCGATTAGTATTTAGGGTTATGGTTAGCGTTTGATGTAGACCACGGGGTGTGGGGTAGTTCAAGTGTGAATTCAACAGAATCTCGGGAGTCCCATGCCGGCTTATATATTTAGGGAGTTATATGGAGATTTACAGGGTATGTGCTATAGACACCGTGATACATTCGTTACATGTTGGGCCCGTGGTCCCTTGCCCTTGGGTTCTACCCTTGGGTGGGGGACACTCGCGAGTGGTTGACTCTCACACTTGGACTGACGATAGGCTTATTGACCTGTGCAGTGAGACTTAGAGACTGATAGGGTTACTGTCGTTTACATTCCTTATATACTGTGTTGACATACATGACACATCGTTATACTGTTTTACTGCTCCGCTGCATTTATCTCTGCCCATTTATATTCATGCTGTTATTGATTTACTGTTATTCATATCCTTCACCACTGTTAGAACTGTTACTTGATTATATACATTATATTGCTATTGTGTCGCTCTGACGACCTGAGTATGCATGCTCAGTGTGAGGAGAAGATTTAGCCTGGATCAGAACTAGACGTGCTTCACAGACTTCTTGACTCGCCTTCCCGAGTTACTTTCATTTGTTCCACTTCAGGTCAGTCTTTACATTGTTCCTTTCAGTTACTGCATTTTCCCATTACCTGCGCATCATTTACTGTTTACCATGAAAAGCTAGAAGCCGAAGTGTAACTACGGCAGGACTTTTCCTTGACCGTAGGAGCATGGCTGGCCTTGTCTACCCCTCATATTCCGTATTTTGGGAAGCGGGGCGTGACATGGTTTAGTTGGTATCAGAGCCCAGGTTTTGTATCGATTGGGATTGCAGTTTTCCGTGTACAGTTTGGCAATCTAAGACATCACTCGGTCTAGGTTGTAAACTTGTCATTCTTGATCCATATTCACATCGTGTGTTCAGCTATCTACTCGCTATGGTTTTGGGTGACTTGACAAGGGTATATGGTGGCAATTGCACTACCGTACTCTATTCAAGTGACTTAAAGTGATACCGTTGGTTCCCCACTTGTAATGATATACATCATCTTTGATATTCTTGAATCCTTGTTCTATCCATATCATATTTTGATTCATTTAGCATGTGACTCATGTCATTCTCGAATTTGTTGTTCCAGGACCATGTCTTCCAACGACTCTTCATCTCTATCCGCTCCCCAGAATCAGACTGTTGAGATTCGGAGTGTACTGCAAGGTTTAAAGGAAGCCCAGGAGCGGACAAACGACTTTTTAGCTGAAGGATTGAGAAGACAGGTGAATCAGGCCCCAGCGGGAGTCTCCTATCATAAAGGGATCCCTATTGGACGAGGAAAGGAGAAGAAGATGAAGCGTCAACAGAAGCATCAGAAGCACCCTTGCTGTGGATATTGTAAGAGGCCAGGACACCTTCAGAGGGATTGTCGCCGCGCCCAAGGGAAATGTCTAATATGCGGTTCCGACAAACATCTCATCAACGGTTGTCCAGAAAGGAAAGAGCTACAGGAAGGAGACTCGTCCACACTCCCCACTTCGGTCAAGTGACGATTATGGCGAAGTTCGCGTTTCGAGGACAAAGTGGACCCCACACAGGATTCAACTCGCGTAACGATGATGCAGCGTTCTGGCAACCGAAGAAGAATTTTATGATTTTCCAATTTCAATAATAATGTTGTTATCTTTTATGAATATTTCTTCCAGTTTGCGATCTTGTATCCGTTGAACTTTTAGTTGAATGAAATGAAATTTGAATCATAATATATGTATATATCATTCTCATGCTTTCTCTATGTAAAATCCTATTCTTTATCACAGTATTTCATTTTGATCTTTCAGTTCCTGCAACCGCATATTTTCCTATGTTTCGTACCTTGAGCCTTCCTTGATGTATTCCACCGTCTAATCATGACTTCTCTTTTTCAGGCCATGGCCCACCCTGGTGCAGCGTCGCATCTAGACGAGGATATACAGTCATGCGTTTCCTTAGATCACGCACTGACGAGTTCTGATGATGAAGTCAACGGTCCCCAAGTCAACTTCGAAAACAATGATTCAGGGGACGAAGGAGCAGCCATCCCAGTGTTCGACATGATAGCTAATTCTGATGAAGAGGGAGAAGATCCCGAAGAGAACCCTGTAGAGGAAGACCCTGAGGAAGAACAGATAGAAGAAAACCCAGCAGAGGAAACCCCCGTGGAAGAAAATCCAGTAGAAGAAAATCACATAGAATCGGATCTCGATGAAGAAACTCTATCCGAGGAAGAAGGACCAGAAGATCAAGATCCTGTAGTGGAAGGACTTCCAATTGAGGTGCCCGCGAGGCGATTTGGAAATGGACGCCCCTACCTGAGTGCGCGAGCGTACCGCCACCTGCTGAATCTCCACAACCGCGACTGACGGAATTCCTTTTGATGCTGTCTTTCTGGCCAAATAAAATGTGTATAGTTTAGGGCCACTTTTCGCCTTTGAGAATGTCTTGTTTCAAATCTTCTTGAATGAAATAAATCTTCTAGATTCGTAAACTTTTTGATTATTGGTTCGTTTAATACTTGTTTATTGCCCACATCCATCTATCTTTCTGCTGAGGTTCCCTGACTGTCCATCCATACTCATGGTATAATTTCCACCCTCGTGTCGTTTAGAGAGTACCGCACCCTGATCCTTGGAATAAGCCACCTTTCATCCTTTGCCTGTACCCTGCTTGGACTATCGAGTTCATTAGATTTTCAAATTCTTGATTCATGTGAGTTACCGATCGTTAGTCTCCCCATATTTTTACCTTGTAGTCCCTTCGTTGCTCAACATTACTTTCTGTGCTGACCCGATCCCAGACTCTTTGATCTTCAGCCTAAAGCCGACACACTTCAACCTTCTGTTTGAGCCACACTTCTTTATAATCGTTACCCTATCTAGCCCTATACCTATTTGTGTTTTTCCTATTACCCTAATTATATTTAAGGACACTGTTATTCAAAAATTTAGTTTTCAGTACTTTAAATTTATCAAAGAGTACGTGTTACTGATTATTCCGTTTTATGTACATTATTATTATTCTCATTTTCAGTAGCGCAACCTTATACCGCGCAAATTTTTGTTCCATGTTTCTTAAAATCAGTATACAAGTTTTCTAAATCGTTTTAAACCTATTTTTTTGATACGTTATCCTAAAATGTTTTAACCTACCATCCAAGCTTTCACTACCTCGTTGTCGTTACTATATTTTCGGGTGTTGTACTTTTGTTTACTATTATATATGATTGTGTCTTATACTTATTTTCTACTTATTTTGTTAAACTTAGATGTGCACATATTTGGGTTTCGATTTTATCGAACACACCTTGATTTTTATTCGTTATTGTTACCTATATTCTAGTATATTGTACTTGCCCTTATAGTTTTCCTACATTATACCTTGTAAGCCTATCTTCTGTTTGTGGTTCCTATATTTATGTATGAACCCTCAAAACTTTGTCTACTCGTTTTTAAGTAAATCAGCATGTATTAGTGTTCGATATGATAATTCTTCGCTTATTATTTATAGCTAGTTGTTTCTTTTAAATTTCGAGGACGAAATTTTTTGTAAGGGTGATATGATGTAATACCCAGCCCCTTTTTATCAAAATCTGTATTTTATTGCTTCATAATTTTATCTATTTTATATTTTTATTTATAATTTTGCATATCCTAAACCTAACTAAAATTTCTTTTCCCTAATATCTATATTATTCAGCCCACCCTTTTTCAATTGTAAATTGATTAAAACCTCTAGCCAGGCCTCACTCTCTTATCCTCTCAATTCTGTTAGTTTCCAAAAATCAATTCCTAAAACCTATCCAATTTCCCGCAGTCATTTGCTTTCCTTCAGCCCATCGGTTTTAAATAAAAATCCTAAAGAAAATTATCCACCCAAGCCCGCAGCTCACTAATAATTATTTCATTTTACCCTAAGCCCGGCCCCATCCTATTCCTCATTTTTCTGATTTTTCGAGCCCACACATTTTCCCCAAAAACTTAACCATTCTAATTTTTGTGCTGGCCCGGCCTCTTCTTTTATTTTGTTTTGTTAAATTCATTTTAGTTTTGAACGGCCCAGCCCATTTCCCCAAGAATTCACAAAAATCTAATTTTTGTTTCCTTGGCCGGCCCGTTCTACTTCAGTCCAGCACCCGCGCCCGCTTCGTTCACAACCCGACCCGTCTTCCACTGTACATCTCCCCAACGGCTCCTTCCCCCTTTCGCGCGCGTTTCCTTCGCGACCACGTCGCGCGTTTCTCGCCTCCGCCTCCGCCGACGTTCGCGTGCACGTTACACCCACGACGTGCGTCCTCTCTCCTCTACTCACTACTCCCTCCCTCACTCCCATCGTCTTTCTCTCCTCGCAATCCCTCACGAAGCCATTGCCACCGTCCCATCATACCGAGCACTGCCAAACCTCGCCGTCAACAACGACGACGGCCAGGCCGTTCCCTTCCTTCTCCACAATCTGAGCCCCCTCGCCTACATACCCACATCTCCACCACCCTCGCCACTGCAACCCAAACTCGAGCCCTGCACCCCCTGCACCACGTCGTCGACCTCCTCATCACCATCGTCGTCGTCGTCGTCGTCGCCACAAATCGCTCCTCCTCTCTTCCTTCACTGCACCCAAGCTCGAGCCCGAGCCCCTGCACCAGCACCCTCTCTCTCTCTCTCTTCCTACATCTCAGCTCTCTCTCTCTCTTTCTCACTCTCTGTTTCTCTCTCCTTCTCTTCCAACTCTCTCTCTCCTTGCCCTCTCTGCCTTCCTCTCTCTCCCCCGGTCTCTTCTCTCAGTCTCGCTCTCTCTCTCTCACTTCCCTCTTCTCTCACTGTCTCTCTCTCTCTCTCCTTCCTTCACTGCTTCTCCCTCTCTCTTTCACTCCCTTCACTATCTCTCTCTCAATTCTCTTTAATCACTTTCTCTCTCTAACACTCTCTCTCTCTCAATAACTCTCTCCGTCGGCCCCGACAGCATCAACGGTCCCTAGCCACTACATTGCCCGAGGCCGCGACAGCCAACTCCACCAAAGTTGCGAGCCGTCGTTGCCGAGACTCGAGTCCGAGCCAAATCTAGTTGCCGTGCCGTGCGTGTGTCGCGCGTTCGTGACGTTACAATCACCGTGCATTCCCGGGTTGTCTCCAGGCAAGTTTTTACTTGCTTTCATGCTATTCTATATATGTTACAAATCAACATCGTATATATATCCCATGTTTACCTTATGTTAAATAGTGCAATACAACTGTTCGATACTTGTTCTCTTAGGAAATCTTTATCAAATTTGACGGAACTGGATATATTACATTGACCCTTGTAGAGATGGTTAATGTGTGCAAATTTCATTAGAAAATACGACCGTTAAAAGTTAAAACGATTACCCCCAAGTTTAACCGTAAAACTGGAACTTTCTTGCACCTGAAAATCGTTAAATTCACTATAAATCATACACATATTAGAATGATACGTTCGAGGGCTCAAATCGAAGCTAACTCGATGAACTTTAACCCTATGCTAGTTTCCAGACATTCCTGTACCTAAATCGTGATGATAATTGTATCGGAGTGCGACTCTGGACTGCAGTCCAGAGCGACTCAAATTGTGCTTGCTGTCCCCTAATGGATACCATAGGATTTCCTTAACTCGTAAGTTGCGGAACTCCACTGCTTATTGTAGGTAACTCTGATGTCTAGACAACACGATTGGTCTCATTCTGTTTCGTTACCGTTTGATATTTAAACTGTAATTTAGAAGATCGGGACGCATAACAGTCCCAACAAAATCAGAACTGACATATTAGTGTTAAATAGATTGTAACTCCTAACGTACAGACGCGATTGAAGATCCGTTTGTTGCGTTGAAAACTTTACTGAGAACCCTAGAATTCATCCAACTGTAGCGTCGCTAAATTATGATCCCAACTGGGGTTAAAATGCGTTGCGAAATGTTTTCCTGATTCTGAAACCGGATTTCCAGCCGCATGCGCTTAAAATGAAACAGTTATAACTAATGATCCTGAAACCCGATTGGCTCGAAACCAAATTAGATGGATAGATAACTGAACATATTAATTACTACCTGTTTGTCATTTCGCCAAATTATGTACATATGTTTCATGATAAAGCGTGCAAGTGAAAGAATGCGGTTTCATAACATCCTCACCATGTTTATATACTTATTCACGCATCATATCATACCCATGTCATTGTATTGATAACCTAGTGACATCGTGCATTTACCCAGTGTTAGATTTTAGTGTTGATTGTGGCAAGTACGTCAGTGTTCGTGTATTCGTGATTAAGTGAAAGTGATACGTACTTGTGCACAATCAGTGTCCCTTTTATTCTTTTGCATTGTCGACGTCTGTGGGATGCGTGTACGTGTGACTATAAGTGGTATGGGACACTTATGGAAGCGCTTGCACGGATGTCACAGATAAGGCATCCGACACTGCCATTTATCTTAGGTATTAGTCGGGACGTGCTTGATGGAGGTCCTGCCTCCAGTTCTCGCGCAGACTTGTCACGGATCGATTAGTATTTAGGGTTATGGTTAGCGTTTGATGTAGACCACGGGGTGTGGGGTAGTTCAAGTGTGAATTCAACAGAATCTCGGGAGTCCCATGCCGGCTTATATATTTAGGGAGTTATATGGAGATTTACAGGGTATGTGCTATAGACACCGTGATACATTCGTTACATGTTGGGCCCGTGGTCCCTTGCCCTTGGGTTCTACCCTTGGGTGGGGGACACTCGCGAGTGGTTGACTCTCACACTTGGACTGACGATAGGCTTATTGACCTGTGCAGTGAGACTTAGAGACTGATAGGGTTACTGTCGTTTACATTCCTTATATACTGTGTTGACATACATGACACATCGTTATACTGTTTTACTGCTCCGCTGCATTTATCTCTGCCCATTTATATTCATGCTGTTATTGATTTACTGTTATTCATATCCTTCACCACTGTTAGAACTGTTACTTGATTATATACATTATATTGCTATTGTGTCGCTCTGACGACCTGAGTATGCATGCTCAGTGTGAGGAGAAGATTTAGCCTGGATCAGAACTAGACGTGCTTCACAGACTTCTTGACTCGCCTTCCCGAGTTACTTTCATTTGTTCCACTTCAGGTCAGTCTTTACATTGTTCCTTTCAGTTACTGCATTTTCCCATTACCTGCGCATCATTTACTGTTTACCATGAAAAGCTAGAAGCCGAAGTGTGACTACGGCAGGACTTTTCCTTGACCGTAGGAGCATGGCTGGCCTTGTCTACCCCTCGTATTCCGTATTTTGGGAAGCGGGGCGTGACATGGTTTAGTTGGTATCAGAGCCCAGGTTTTGTATCGATTGGGATTGCAGTTTTCCGTGTACAGTTTGGCAATCTAAGACATCACTCGGTCTAGGTTGTAAACTTGTCATTCTTGATCCATATTCACATCGTGTGTTCAGCTATCTACTCGCTATGGTTTTGGGTGACTTGACAAGGGTATGTGGTGGCAATTGCACTACCGTACTCTATTCAAGTGACTTAAAGTGATACCGTTGGTTCCCCACTTGTAATGATATACATCATCTTTGATATTCTTGAATCCTTGTTCTATCCATATCATATTTTGATTCATTTAGCATGTGACTCATGTCATTCTCGAATTTGTTGTTCCAGGACCATGTCTTCCAACGACTCTTCATCTCTATCCGCTCCCCAGAATCAGACTGTTGAGATTCGGAGTGTACTGCAAGGTTTAAAGGAAGCCCAGGAGCGGACAAACGACTTTTTAGCTGAAGGATTGAGAAGACAGGTGAATCAGGCCCCAGCGGGAGTCTCCTATCATAAAGGGATCCCTATTGGACGAGGAAAGGAGAAGAAGATGAAGCGTCAACAGAAGCATCAGAAGCACCCTTGCTGTGGATATTGTAAGAGGCCAGGACACCTTCAGAGGGATTGTCGCCGCGCCCAAGGGAAATGTCTAATATGCGGTTCCGACAAACATCTCATCAACGGTTGTCCAGAAAGGAAAGAGCTACAGGAAGGAGACTCGTCCACACTCCCCACTTCGGTCAAGTGACGATTATGGCGAAGTTCGCGTTTCGAGGACAAAGTGGACCCCACACAGGATTCAACTCGCGTAACGATGATGCAGCGTTCTGGCAACCGAAGAAGAATTTTATGATTTTCCAATTTCAATAATAATGTTGTTATCTTTTATGAATATTTCTTCCAGTTTGCGATCTTGTATCCGTTGAACTTTTAGTTGAATGAAATGAAATTTGAATCATAATATATGTATATATCATTCTCATGCTTTCTCTATGTAAAATCCTATTCTTTATCACAGTATTTCATTTTGATCTTTCAGTTCCTGCAACCGCATATTTTCCTATGTTTCGTACCTTGAGCCTTCCTTGATGTATTCCACCGTCTAATCATGACTTCTCTTTTTCAGGCCATGGCCCACCCTGGTGCAGCGTCGCATCTAGACGAGGATATACAGTCATGCGTTTCCTTAGATCACGCACTGACGAGTTCTGATGATGAAGTCAACGGTCCCCAAGTCAACTTCGAAAACAATGATTCAGGGGACGAAGGAGCAGCCATCCCAGTGTTCGACATGATAGCTAATTCTGATGAAGAGGGAGAAGATCCCGAAGAGAACCCTGTAGAGGAAGACCCCGAGGAAGAACAGATAGAAGAAAACCCAGCGGAGGAAACCCCCGTGGAAGAAAATCCAGTAGAAGAAAATCACATAGAATCGGATCTCGATGAAGAAACTCTATCCGAGGAAGAAGGACCAGAAGATCAAGATCCTGTAGTGGAAGGACTTCCAATTGAGGTGCCCGCGAGGCGATTTGGAAATGGACGCCCCTACCTGAGTGCGCGAGCGTACCGCCACCTGCTGAATCTCCACAACCGCGACTGACGGAATTCCTTTTGATGCTGTCTTTCTGGCCAAATAAAATGTGTATAGTTTAGGGCCACTTTTCGCCTTTGAGAATGTCTTGTTTCAAATCTTCTTGAATGAAATAAATCTTCTAGATTCGTAAACTTTTTTATTATTGGTTCGTTTAATACTTGTTTATTGCCCACATCCATCTATCTTTCTGCTGAGGTTCCCTGACTGTCCATCCATACTCATGGTATAATTTCCACCCTCGTGTCGTTTAGAGAGTACCGCACCCTGATCCTTGGAATAAGCCACCTTTCATCCTTTGCCTGTACCCTGCTTGGACTATCGAGTTCATTAGATTTTCAAATTCTTGATTCATGTGAGTTACCGATCGTTAGTCTCCCCATATTTTTACCTTGTAGTCCCTTCGTTGCTCAACATTACTTTCTGTGCTGACCCGATCCCAGACTCTTTGATCTTCAACCTAAAGCCGACACACTTCAACCTTCTGTTTGAGCCACACTTCTTTATAATCGTTACCCTATCTAGCCCTATACCTATTTGTGTTTTTCCTATTACCCTAATTATATTTAAGGACACTGTTATTCAAAAATTTAGTTTTCAGTACTTTAAATTTATCAAAGAGTACGTGTTACTGATTATTCCGTTTTATGTACATTATTATTATTCTCATTTTCAGTAGCGCAACCTTATACCGCGCAAATTTTTGTTCCATGTTTCTTAAAATCAGTATACAAGTTTTCTAAATCGTTTTAAACCTATTTTTTTGATACGTTATCCTAAAATGTTTTAACCTACCATCCAAGCTTTCACTACCTCGTTGTCGTTACTATATTTTCGGGTGTTGTACTTTTGTTTACTATTATATATGATTGTGTCTTATACTTATTTTCTACTTATTTTGTTAAACTTAGATGTGCACATATTTGGGTTTCGATTTTATCGAACACACCTTGATTTTTATTCGTTATTGTTACCTATATTCTAGTATATTGTACTTGCCCTTATAGTTTTCCTACATTATACCTTGTAAGCCTATCTTCTGTTTGTGGTTCCTATATTTATGTATGAACCCTCAAAACTTTGTCTACTCGTTTTTAAGTAAATCAGCATGTATTAGTGTTCGATATGATAATTCTTCGCTTATTATTTATAGTTAGTTGTTTCTTTTAAATTTCGAGGACGAAATTTTTTGTAAGGGTGATATGATGTAATACCCAGCCCCTTTTTATCAAAATCTGTATTTTATTGCTTCATAATTTTATCTATTTTATATTTTTATTTATAATTTTGCATATCCTAAACCTAACTAAAATTTCTTTTCCCTAATATCTATATTATTCAGCCCACCCTTTTTCAATTGTAAATTGATTAAAACCTCTAGCCAGGCCTCACTCTCTTATCCTCTCAATTCTGTTAGTTTCCAAAAATCAATTCCTAAAACCTATCCAATTTCCCGCAGTCATTTGCTTTCCTTCAGCCCATCGGTTTTAAATAAAAATCCTAAAGAAAATTATCCACCCAAGCCCGCAGCTCACTAATAATTATTTCATTTTACCCTAAGCCCGGCCCCATCCTATTCCTCATTTTTCTGATTTTTCGAGCCCACACATTTTCCCCAAAAACTTAACCATTCTAATTTTTGTGCTGGCCCGGCCTCTTCTTTTATTTTGTTTTGTTAAATTCATTTTAGTTTTGAACGGCCCAGCCCATTTCCCCAAGAATTCACAAAAATCTAATTTTTGTTTCCTTGGCCGGCCCGTTCTACTTCAGTCCAGCACCCGCGCCCGCTTCGTTCACAACCCGACCCATCTTCCACTGTACATCTCCCCAACGGCTCCTTCCCCCTTTCGCGCGCGTTTCCTTCGCGACCACGTCGCGCGTTTCTCGCCTCCGCCTCCGCCGACGTTCGCGTGCACGTTACACCCACGACGTGCGTCCTCTCTCCTCTACTCACTACTCCCTCCCTCACTCCCATCGTCTTTCTCTCCTCGCAATCCCTCACGAAGCCATTGCCACCGTCCCATCATACCGAGCACTGCCAAACCTCGCCGTCGACAACGACGACGGCCAGGCCGTTCCCTTCCTTCTCCACAATCTGAGCCCCCTCGCCTACATACCCACATCTCCACCACCCTCGCCACTGCAACCCAAACTCGAGCCCTGCACCCCCTGCACCACGTCGTCGACCTCCTCATCACCATCGTCGTCGTCGTCGTCGTCGCCACAAATCGCTCCTCCTCTCTTCCTTCACTGCACCCAAGCTCGAGCCCGAGCCCCTGCACCAGCACCCTCTCTCTCTCTCTCTTCCTACATCTCAGCTCTCTCTCTCTTTCTCACTCTCTGTTTCTCTCTCCTTCTCTTCCAACTCTCTCTCTCCTTGCCCTCTCTGCCTTCCTCTCTCTCCCCCAGTCTCTTCTCTCAGTCTCGCTCTCTCTCTCTCACTTCCCTCTTCTCTCACTGTCTCTCTCTCTCTCTCCTTCCTTCACTGCTTCTCCCTCTCTCTTTCACTCCCTTCACTATCTCTCTCTCAATTCTCTTTAATCACTTTCTCTCTCTAACACTCTCTCTCTCTCAATAACTCTCTCCGTCGGCCCCGACAGCATCAACGGTCCCTAGCCACTACATTGCCCGAGGCCGCGACAGCCAACTCCACCAAAGTTGCGAGCCGTCGTTGCCGAGACTCGAGTCCGAGCCAAATCTAGTTGCCATGCCGTGCGTGTGTCGCGCGTTCGTGACGTTACAATCACCGTGCATTCCCGGGTTGTCTCCAGGCAAGTTTTTACTTGCTTTCATGCTATTCTATATATGTTACAAATCAACATCGTATATATATCCCATGTTTACCTTATGTTAAATAGTGCAATACAACTGTTCGATACTTGTTCTCTTAGGAAATCTTTATCAAATTTGACGGAACTGGATATATTACATTGACCCTTGTAGAGATGGTTAATGTGTGCAAATTTCATTAGAAAATACGACTGTTAAAAGTTAAAACGATTACCCCCAAGTTTAACCGTAAAACTGGAACTTTCTTGCACCTGAAAATCGTTAAATTCACTATAAATCATACACATATTAGAATGATGCGTTCGAGGGCTCAAATCGAAGATAACTCGATGAACTTTAACCCTATGCTAGTTTTCAGACATTCCTGTACCTAAATCGTGATGATAATTGTATCGGAGTGCGACTCTGGACTGCAGTCCAGAGCGACTCAAATTGTGCTTGCTGTCCCGTAATGGATACCATAGGATTTCCTTAACTCGTAAGTTGCGGAACTCCACTGCTTATTGTAGGTAACTCTGATGTCTAGACAACACGATTGGTCTCATTCTGTTTCGTTACCGTTTGATATTTAAACTGTAATTTAGAAGATCGGGACGCATAACAGTCCCAACAAAATCAGAACTGACATATTAGTGTTAAATAGATTGTAACTCCTAACGTACAGACGCGATTGAAGATCCGTTTGTTGCGTTGAAAACTTTACTGAGAACCCTAGAATTCATCCAACTGTAGCGTCGCTAAATTATGATCCCAACTGGGGTTAAAATGCGTTGCGAAATGGATTCCTGATTCTGAAACCGGATTTCCAGCCGCATGCGCTTAAAATGAAACAGTTATAACTAATGATCCTGAAACCCGATTGGCTCGAAACCAAATTAGATGGATAGATAACTGAACATATTAATTACTACCTGTTTGTCATTTCGCCAAATTATGTACATATGTTTCATGATAAAGCGTACAAGTGAAAGAATGCGGTTTCATAACATCCTCACCATGTTTATATACTTATTCACGCATCATATCATACCCATGTCATTGTATTGATAACCTAGTGACATCGTGCATTTACCCAGTGTTAGATTTTAGTGTTGATTGTGGCAAGTACGTCAGTGTTCGTGTATTCGTGATTAAGTGAAAGTGATACGTACTTGTGCACAATCAGTGTCCCTTTTATTCTTTTGCATTGTCGACGTCTGTGGGATGCGTGTACGTGTGACTATAAGTGGTATGGGACACTTATGGAAGCGCTTGCACGGATGTCACAGATAAGGCATCCGACACTGCCATTTATCTTAGGTATTAGTCGGGACGTGCTTGATGGAGGTCCTGCCTCCAGTTCTCGCGCAGACTTGTCACGGATCGATTAGTATTTAGGGTTATGGTTAGCGTTTGATGTAGACCACGGGGTGTGGGGTAGTTCAAGTGTGAATTCAACAGAATCTCGGGAGTCCCATGCCGGCTTATATATTTAGGGAGTTATATGGAGATTTACAGGGTATGTGCTATAGACACCGTGATACATTCGTTACATGTTGGGCCCGTGGTCCCTTGCCCTTGGGTTCTACCCTTGGGTGGAGGACACTCGCGAGTGGTTGACTCTCACACTTGGACTGACGATAGGCTTATTGACCTGTGCAGTGAGACTTAGAGACTGATAGGGTTACTGTCGTTTACATTCCTTATATACTGTGTTGACATACATGACACATCGTTATACTGTTTTACTGCTCCGCTGCATTTATCTCTGCCCATTTATATTCATGCTGTTATTGATTTACTGTTATTCATATCCTTCACCACTGTTAGAACTGTTACTTGATTATATACATTATATTGCTATTGTGTCGCTCTGACGACCTGAGTATGCATGCTCAGTGTGAGGAGAAGATTTAGCCTGGATCAGAACTAGACGTGCTTCACAGACTTCTTGACTCGCCTTCCCGAGTTACTTTCATTTGTTCCACTTCAGGTCAGTCTTTACATTGTTCCTTTCAGTTACTGCATTTTCCCATTACCTGCGCATCATTTACTGTTTACCATGAAAAGCTAGAAGCCGAAGTGTGACTACGGCAGGACTTTTCCTTGACCGTAGGAGCATGGCTGGCCTTGTCTACCCCTCGTATTCCGTATTTTGGGAAGCGGGGCGTGACAGTTTTCTTCTCTCTCTCTCCAGGTAGTGACCATTTCATGCCCTAATAAAGATAATAATATGGATGTATTGACCGAACCCGCATGTTATACTGTGCAGGGGAATGTTGAACCCGTTCTATCTTATAAGTGTTATAAGAATGAATAGGAAACAGGAGAATATCTGGATTCTCACACCGCCCAAACGGAGAACATGCATGTTGATGCATCATCTTCGGGTGTGTTTGTCATTGAGAACTGTTTCTCAGTTCACCCTACGTCCTGGGTATTAGATACCGGATCAGGATCCCATATATGTAAGCAGTTACATGGGCTACGGAAAGGTAGAGAACTGGGAAAAGGTGATCATTCCGTTCAAGTAGGGAATGGGGCAAATGTTGCAGCCAAAGCAGTTGGCATATATCACCTGGTATTACCAAATGGTGATACACTAGTCCTGAATGAGTGCTATTATATACCGAACATGATGTGCAACATTATATCAGTTTCTTTATTAAGTAAAGAAGGATATAATTTTGTAGTAAAGGATAATGTTATGAACATATTCCTAGATCAAAAGTTGATTGCATCAGGCTCGCTACATAATGGCATATTCATTCTCAATCAAAATACAGTCTTCAATATACAAAACACACACAAGAGGAAAAGCTCAGAAATGAACGAATCCTTCTTGTGGCACTGTAGACTTGGCCATATCAATGAGACACGACTAGCTAAGTTGCATAAGAATGGATATTTGAATTCATTCGAATTATCATCTTATGACACTTGCCATTCATGTCTCAAAGGAAAAATGACCAAAACTCCGTTTACGGGACACGGAGAAAGAGTTACAGAACTCTTGGGACTGGTGCATAGTGATGTATGCGGTCCTATGTCTACACACGCCAGAAATGGTTCTTCCTACTTCATTACATTCACTGATGATCTCTCTAGATACGGGCATGTGTTCCTGTTGAAACACAAGTCTGAAGCTTTTGAGAAATTCAAAGAATATAAGCACGAGGTAGAGAACCAAACGGGCAAAAGTATTAAGATTCTTCGATCTGATCGAGGAGGTGAATACTTAAGCAGTGAATTCCTAGATTATCTAAAAGAGAATGGGATTCTCTCTCAGCTTACTCCTCCTTATACACCACAGCACAACGGTGTATCGGAACGAAGGAATCGCACCCTATTAGATATGGTGCGTTCAATGATGAGCAATGCTGAGTTACCTATTTCCTTTTGGGGATATGCGCTTGAGACAGCCATATACCTATTGAATCTGGTTCCGTCTAAATCTGTACCTACCACACTACATGAGATATGGAGTGGAAAGAGACCATATTTTAAACAAATTAAGATATGGGGTTGTCCGGCCTATGTCAAAAAGCAAAATTCGGACAAACTCGAGGCACGATCAGTCCTTTGCAAGTTTGTGGGATATCCTAAGAATTCTCAAGGATATTTTTTCTACCAAGCTGAGGAACAAAGAGTGTTTGTTGCTCAACATGCCACCTTTTTGGAAAGGGAATTTCTTGCAAAAGAAATTAATGGCAAAGAGGCAGAGCTGGAAGAGGTTCCAGCACCACAAACTGCAACTAATGATTTAGTAGAACCAGAGGATTCAGTGGTGCCCGACGTACCCCAGCCTCTCCGCCGATCTAGTAGGGTTTCTTGACCACCTGAGAGATACTATGGTTTTCTCATTGATGGTGGCAGTGAGGATTGCATCATGGAGGATGATGACCCAACTAGCTGCTAGCAGGCCATCACAAGTGGGGACTCAGTGAAATGGCTGGATGCTATGCGGTCCGAGATGGAATCCATGTGCACCAACAAAGTATGGACTTTGGAAGTTGCTCCTGAAGGGGTAAAACCCATTGGGAGCAAGTGGATCTTCAAGAAAAAACTTGGTGTAGATGGGAAAGTGGAGACTTTCAAAGCTAGACTTGTAGCAAAGGGTTTTCGTCAAAGACCAGGTGTGGACTATGACGAAACCTTTTCTCCAGTGGCTATGCTTAAATCCATCTGAATCATGCTTGCCATCGCTGCATATCATGACTACGAAATCTGGCAAATGGATGTTAAGACCGCCTTTCTAAATGGTGATTTAGAAGAGTGCGTGTACATGACTCAGCCAGAGGGCTTCGTAGACAGTGGGAGCAGCGGGAAGGTCTGCAAGCTGCTTAAATCCATTTATGGATTAAAGCAAGCATCGCGGAGTTGGAACATCTGCTTTGACGTCGTTATCAAAGAGTTTGATTTCGTCAAAAACCCAGATGAACCTTGTATTTACAAGAAGGTGGCAGAGAGTAAGGTTGTCTTCCTCGTATTGTACGTGGACGACATACTCTTGATAGGAAATGATATTCCTATGCTGCAATCGGTCAAGCTCTTCTTATCACAAAGATTCTCAATGAAAGATCTTGGTGATGCCTCCTGCATATTGGGAATTAGGATCTATAGAGATAGATCCAAACGGATATTGGGATTGTCCCAATCCAGGTACATTGACACCATACTAAAGAGGTTTAGTATGGAAGAATCCAAGCGTGGGAACTTGCCCACGATCTCTGGAGTCACTCTCTCCAAAGAGATGTCTCCCAAGACTGATTTGGAGAGAGCTCGCATGCAAGGGATACCCTATGCTTCAGCTGTAGGCTCTATCATGTATGCGATGCTATGTACCAGACCCGATGTTGCATACTCACTAAGTATAGTGAGCAGGTATCAAGCTGATCCTGGAGAGAGTCACTGGACAGCTGTGAAGAGCATTCTCAAGTACTTGCGAAGGACTAAAGAGATGCTCTTGGTGTATGGTAACGGAGAACTCCAAGTGGAGTCCTTTACCGATTCGAGCTTCCAGAGTGATAAGGACGACTCTAAGTCGCAGTCGGGATTTGTCTTTACCCTTTACGGAGGGGCGGTTAGCTGGAAGAGTTCCAAGCAGGAAACCGTGGCAGACTCGACGATGGAGGCTGAATACATCGCTGCCAACGATGCTGCTAAAGAGGCTGTCTGGATCAAGAAGTTCATTACTGAACTTGGAGTGATTCCATTCATTGAGCATCCAATACCTTTGTATTGCGATAACAATGGAGCGGTGGCTTTGGCTAAGGAACCTAGGTCCCATCAGCGATCCAGGCATATTTTGAGGCGGTATCATCTGATCCGGGAGATAGTTGATCGCCGGGAGATCGAGGTCAGGAGGGTTGACACGAAGAACAACACGGCGGATCCACTCACGAAGGCCATTCCCCAGATACAGTTTGAGAGACTCTTCGGGATGCTCGGTATGCGATACTACAGCAGCTGGCCCTAGTGCAAGTGGGAGATTGTTAGTTGTATGTATGCCCTAGAGGCCAGTATTGTACAGATGATGTATATTATATTGGATGCTTGGACATATATAGAGATGACTTTCTTGCTCGATATGATAGTATGCTATCTGGTTGCTCTTTATCTTAACATGTACACTTGTCTCTTTAAACTGTCTTATAGTTACATGTTGGTAAAGCCCTTAGGATGTGTACTTGACTACCTGGACTATGATGCAGATCATACTAGTGGGGACATGGTAGTCCATAGGTACATCCTTCAAGGTCCCTAGTCGTGGGTGTATCGAGACGGGGCATCGATATACCAGAGTAGACTAGCGTATACGCTTCTCGACCCATGAGATGGACGAAGGATGATCCCATATCTATTGGTGTTTGACATCAGAGATGGTATACGGGTGGTCAGTGGAGACTGGGTACACTGGACGGACTCGCCGAGAACTCCCAGATGGTATTATACCTCACGTCAGATGGCAGTTCTCAGGTGACACTTGTGCAGGTTAGTCTGTAGACCTGAGATCGTCATAGAGTCTTGTGTGATTCCCACTGTGCTTTGATCTCCACCTTACCACGTCCATGAGGGCGTGCAAAACGGTGGTCTTTGGGCACAGTCCTGAGTCACATGGAGGCAATGAGCGATAGGAGGGGTTTCGTCTCTCCCGGTATTGGGGGTTGATGTTGCGCTATGCTCGATTGGCCGTAACAGGGAAGTCCCTGGCCAGGGCTGATCAGAGATTTGCTGGTAAGTGTTACCAGTAGTTTCTCGACCCGTTATGAGCCTCACATCGGCACGACTTATCGGTTATTGGGGTCTGACGTTTACCACCCCTACACTGGATATACGACATATCAGACGAACAGACCGGACTGTACGGTAAGTGTTACTGGTTGGATTCACAGGAGTGTGAGCGGGCTAGCTCGTCGATCTTCTGATCGATCAATACCCGGATGGTCGTTACGTTTAGCAGACCGCTTGCGGCTTGTGGGTGCTTGATATGATCATCATCTGCTACCGGCGTATTGACGAGTCTTTAGAGTCCTACACAGAGGTTTCCTGGCTCAAGCGAAACGAAATAGGAGCGCATATGAGATATGTGCAGGACCGAGAATAATGCGTGTATGTGATACCGTATTTCATTCTCGCGATGGATGTATCGATTGGTTATATTCGATATAACCTAGATATCGAATCAAGGATTGATTCGATAAGCCGATACATAGGATACTAGTCGGTTATATGCGATATGACCGGATCGTTAAATCAAGTGTTGATTTAATGATTTAATGTATAATTATATATTTGATATATTATTTTGCATTAACTAGTATTGGTTCACTTTAAATGGATTTTCTCACTTGATGTGCAAGAAGTATATGTGATATACTTTTGTGCACATATTTGTATCATGTTTGATGATACTTGATCATATAGTTAAGTGTATAGAATTAAACCATGGTTAATTTGATGATTAAGGTTTTGCATATTCATTTATTTATTTATTTGTTCATTTATTTATTTGGAAATGATTTAGATAAGAATGGTGGCTTTATTTGTTTCTAGTTGAAGCTTCATGAAGCTTTGACTTCTTAACCATTCTTGTCTTCATGCTTAACCCTAACCTATCCAAGTAACCATGGTCTATTCTCTACACTCTACCCTAGTTAGTATATGATAAGTATTCATTTACTTTTCAATTTTAATTAACACTTATCATATTCTAGCTTCATTCTCTCCTTTTTCTTCAAGAAAGAAAGCTTGATGCCATCAATGGCAACTTGAGTTCTAAAGTGAGAAATCCAATTCTAAAGTGAACCCACCTCCTATTTCTTCACCCTCTACCTCTTGCCAAGTTGTTTTGGGTGTTTTCTTCACAAGTTTCACAAATTTGTGAAGTCGGAGCTTGAACTTGTGATGCCTCGACGTAGATCATCTTCGGCACGAAGCCGACGACCTAGTCCGCCCATTTCTCCGATCAAGCTGACGATTGAGTCCAGGATTCGAGATGGACAGCGAGAGGACGCCTACGTGGAGCCAAGGAAGTGGATATCCGGATCTACAAAGGTTGTGGCTTCTTATCTTAAGTTAAGTTGTTAACTAGATTCGTATATCGCCTAAATTTCTAGTCAACGATCTAGTCTAGGGTTTCTCGGCACCGTAAAATTTGAAATTGGCATGGTTGATGCCTTGTGAGACTTCATTAGCGTGCCTAGGAACCCTACACATAAGTCCTCAAATTAAATTGACTGAGCACGGCTGCTCTTTTAAATCAATTTACATCCGGTTCGAGGGTACATCTCCGAACTCCTTTGACTCCTATCGTTGTAATCCTTCAACGACGTCAGAGAGGTGACGGGTCCCGACGGCCATACATGCAATGGACCCCCATGTCCCTAAACTGGAATATGGACCACCACGTCCCTAAACTGGAATATGGACCACCATGTCCCTAAACTGGAAATGGATCTAGACGATCCCGTTAAGTTGATCTTGGTCTCAAATTAGACTAACGTATCCTTAACAAACGTTTAAGTTGATCTTCGCCTCAAATATGGCTAACGTGTCCTTAAACTAAAACCCAAAACCCAAATCTAAGAAAGTACGAATTTGGACTAATCCACGTCCTACGAGCGACGAAATAAATAGTCTCCGTATACAATCCACGGGCAACCACAAACAAAACAAACACCCACGACACGAAGTGAAATTTTGGAGAAGGAGAAAGTTGTTACCGCGATGCGGTAGCGTAATTAACTGCAGGGGCTTGCGCCTGCAGGGAAGAGCGTCCCCACAATCAAAAACCCCTCAAGCGAGGGGGAATCTGACGAAGTCTGCTACATCGGCCGCATCCGTCTAAACCTCCGATACACGGTGCCATAAATCAACTTGGTATCTTCAGAGAGGTGGACGGATAAAACCAAATAGCATCTGCCCCGAATCTCAGGCAATACGTCCAAACGTCAGCGGCCGTCTTTTGGAGGGGAACACTTGGCACTCCCCCGACCATTCGAACCTCGTGATCTTTCTCAGGGCTTTAAAGAATGGGAGGCATTTCTCTCCTGACCTGGACATGAAGCGGCTCAGAGCGGCGACTCGTCCTGTGAGCCGCATGATCTTGACATTAGTTTTGGGCTCGGCCATGTTGAGGATAGCGTCAATTTTCTCTGGGTTGGCTTCGATTCCACGGTGAGTGACCATGAACCCGAGGAATTTTCCCCCGGTGACTCCGAATGCGCACTTGGCGGGGTTCAGCTTCATTTTGAACTTGCGGAGCACTTCGAAGGCTTCGCCTAGATCCCTGGCATGGTCTGCCGTTGAGATGGATTTGATGAGCATATCGTCAACATAGACTTCCATATTCCTTCCGATCTGTAGCTTGAATATGCGATTGACCAACCGCTGGTACGTGGCTCCGGCGTTCTTAAGGCCAAAGGGCATCACCTTATAGCAATATACCCCCCGGTCCGTTGTGAATGCGGTGAGATCTTTGTCTTCCGGATTCATATGGATCTGGTTCTAGCCGGAGAAAGCATCCATAAAGCTCAACAGCTCATGGCTGGCTGAGCTGTCGACGAGCTGATCTTTCCGAGGGAGCGGATAGTTGTCCTTGGGGCAGGCCTTGTTAAGGTCGGTGAAGTCGACGCACATACACCACTTCCCGCTGGACTTCTTGACCGGAACTACGTTTGCCAGCCACTTCGAGTACGGTATGTTCCGGATGAAGTTGGCGGCGAGAAGGCGATCAATCTCATCTTCGATAGCCTTCTGTTTTATTGGGGTGAAGCTCCGCTTTTTCTGTGGTCGGGCCGTAGGATCAACTTTGAGCTTGTGAGAAATGATTTTGGGATCGATCCCGAGCATGTCGGCGGGAGCCCAGGCGAACACGTCGGAGTTATTTCTGTGGAAGCTGACTAAGTCGTCCCGTCGAGCCCCCGTCAGGAGTGATCCGACCTGGATGGTTTTTTCATTGTCTCCCTCGGTGAGGGGAACCTCGACCAGTGGTTCGATCGGCGTTCCCCGGACATCCTTTCGTTCGTCCCGGGTGTCCAAAGAACCCTTGATTTCATCTTTTCCTTCAGCGTCATCGGTCGGTTGCTCGGGTGAAGATTGTTCCCCTCCGAACGGCGGCGGAGACATGAGGACGTCTTGCCTGAGATTCGGGGCAGATGCTATATGGTTTTATCCGTCTACCTCTCCGAGGATGCCAAGTTGATTTATGGCACCGTGTATCGGAGGTTTAGACGGATGCGGCCTATGTAGAACACTTCGTCAGATTCCCCCTCGCTTGAGGGGTTTTTGATTGTGGGGACGCTCTTCCCTGCAGGCGCAAGCCCCTGCAGTTAATTACGCTACAGCATCGCGGCAGCCACTTTCTCCTTCTCCAGAATTTCACTCCGTGTCGTGTGTGTTTGTTTTGTTTGTGGTTGCCCGTGGATTGTATACGGAGACTGGGTAATGCCGTCGCCCGTAGGACGTGGATTAGTCCAAATCCGTATTTACTTAGATTTGGGTTTGGTGTTTTTAGTTTAAGGATACGTTATCCATATTGAGGCTAAGATCAACTTAAACGTTCGTTAAGGATACGTTAGTCTGATTTGAGACAAAAATCAACTTAACGTGGTGATCCATTGAATATATGGCCGTTGGGACTCATCACTTCTCTGACATCGTTGAAGGATTACAACGATAGGTGTCAGAGGAGTTCAGAAATGTACCCTTGAACCAAAGTCGATTTGGAGTTTTATAGTCCATTTGAATGTTTAAGGATACGTTAGCCGTGTTTGGGGCTAAGATCAACTTAAACGGGATCGTTTAGATCCGGCAAAAGAGCATTTGGGGGGCTCTATTACTCCAGTTTAGGGACGTGGTGGTCCATGTTCCAGTTTAGGGACGTAATGGTCCATCGCTAGTTTAGGGACGTGGCGGTCCATCATTAGTTTAAGGACGTTTCGGTCCAATATTAGTTTAAGGACGTTTCGGTCCAGCATTAGTTTAAGAACGTTTCCGTCCAATATTAGTTTAAGGACGTTTCGGTCCAGCATTAGTTTAAGGACGTTTCGGTCCAATATTAGTTTAAGGACGTTTCGGTCGCATTGATGTGTGGTCGTCGGGACCCGTCACCTCTCTGACGTCGTTGAGGGATTACAATGATAGGTGTCAGAGGAGTTCGGAGATGTACCCTCGAACCGAAGGTAAATTGATTTAGGAGAGCAATTTTGCTCAGTCAATTTAATTTGAGGACTTACGGCCATGATTGGGCTAAGTCCAGTTAAAAAAAAGGTTCAACACTTTTATTTATTTTTGGTCTATTGGACCTGTGCTAGGGTTTTGCCCACATTTAAATAATGCATTGCATTACTTTTTATTTTTGTTTGGGCTCTGCAGAGCATTAATTTGTTTTGGGCTCTGCCCATTTATCAATTTTACTTGGGCTCTGCCCTTTATAAATGATGCAGAGCATCAATTTTATTTGGGCTCTGCCCCCTTTTATTGCTTTGCAATTTATTTTGGCCTGTTAGGTCTTTTTGACTTGGGCCTGGCCCTTTAACCAAAGAAATGCATTGCATTTTTCAGGCGCTTTGCGCCAATTAAAGAGCGCAAGCGCTTGTGGTGATGACACGTGTCATGTAAGCGCAGTGCGCTGCGCTAGTGCGCTACACTTGCTCTGCTGACACGTGGCGCGCTCTGATGAGTTGCACCAATTTCAGAGAGCAAGGCTCTATTTCAACAGCGCATAGCGCAGATTGTTCAAATACTGACACGTGGCGCTCTCTGGTGGCTTGCGCCAATCCAGGAGCGCAACAGCGCAGTTTTGCAAGTGCAAGGCACTATTAACTTGAGAATCTTTTAGAACCAATGGTTCATGAAAAAGTGCAAAGCACTGTTTGTTTTCTTTGATCTAATTAGAATCAAAGAAAACAAGTATTTCTTGTTTCAAAGAACCAGTGGTTCATAAAAAGTGCAAAGCACTGTTTATTATGTGAAGATCATTGATCTTGTTCTTAGATCAATGATCTATTAGAAGAAATTCTTCTATTTTATGAAGGTTTTTTTTACCTTTTCTTCTTTTGAAATTTCTTCAGAGTTCTCTCTGTTTTGAGTTTCTCAATCTCTCACCATTGTCGTCCTCTTGAATTGAGGTCTAGGGTCCTTTATATAGTGCCCATGAATTAGTTAAATTTGTTAAAGAGATTTTTCTCTGAGTGATTTGGAGAATTTTCCCCACCGTTGGATCTTTGATCCAAGAGCTTCTGTTTTACAGAAGAAAATCTTCTTGTTTTAACAAGAAAAGAAAGATTTCTTTAAAATCTTAATTCTGTTTGGCGCAAATGCCCCAGCGCGTGACACGTGTCGCACAGCGCACAGCGCAGCGCAACTGCGCTGACACTTGTCGCGCAGCGCAACTGCGCTTGCGCAACTGCGTTGACACGTGTCGCACAGCACAGTGCAACTGCGCTTGCGCTACTGTGCTGACACGTGTCGCGCAGCGCAGAGCTTGCGCAACTGAAGTTTTGCTTCTTTAATTTTGTTTTTTAATAGAGCTTTGCTCTGATTGGGCGCACTGCTTTGGGCGCTGCGCCGACGTATCAGCTTCTGACACGTGTCGCGTTGCGCGCAGAAGCGTTGCTTCAAAATTTGAATTTTGAAATTCAAACAGAGCTTTGCTCTGATTGGGAGAAACAAAGATGTTTCGGTAAGGCATACCGCTGGTTTCCGTAGACTCGACCTGTTCCGCCCTGATCGAGAGGGAACTTCATCGCCAGGTGGTAGGTCAATATCTGGGCCTGAAGTGAGTTGAGCGTCGGGCGGCCGAGGAGGACGTTGTAGGCAGATGGGACATTTGCTACGATGAAGTCCACAGGCAATGTGCGGGTGCAGCCGGGCTCGCCGATGTTGAACTACAGGGTGACCACCCCTCGCGTTGGAATGGAGTGGTTGGTGAACCCCGACAGGATGTGTGAGGTTGGCGTCAGGTCCGCTGGGGTAAGCCCCATGCGCAGGAAGCAGTCGTCGAAGAGGATGTCTGCCGAGCTGCCCGAGTCGACAAGTGATCAGTCGAAAATAATGTATTTTTAACACGGCAATTTCCCTATCATTTGCACTCAGTTAGAAGTGTTCGGTATTCATATTTCATATATTAGCAAATCAGTCGTTAAATATCAGATTTCATGTGTTAGAATTTTAAACCGGCACTTTAAGGGAAATTGACCGCATTTCATGGCATCGCATCATCTCTGTATTTGCGCAACACTTGTGTCAAGATTTGTGCAGGAAATTGCAGGAGCAAAGTCAAAAGAAGCTGATCAAAAATACACCAACTCCATGTTTTCAGATCTGGTAGTAATTCAGGAGGAAATATATAAATAAACATATCAAAGAAAGGCCCACACATCATCCCAAAGCATCAGAAGAGAGCCCAAGCCATGAAGCCTCTAAAGCGCCGCAGAACCGCGGCGGGAGCCGGCTTGCGCCGAGATTCCGCGGCGGTTTGGTCAGATCATCATTCCAATTTTGGTGCATAATTCTTATCTTAGTGGCTACACCTCATTTTGACACGTCAAATTCCAGAATTCTCCAGAGGCTTCTGCCAGATCAGCAAAGATCATTAAGCAAGGCTAATCCTAATTAAGCTCCTAACTAATCTCTTCTAGAAGCTCCCTCCTAACTAATCACATCTAGAAGCTTCTCCTCTAACTAACTTTTGGAGGGAAATTCAAATTTCCTCAACAAACTTTTGGAGGGAAACTTAAAATTCAAATCCTAGATCTAGGGTTTTGATGGCTATAAATAGGAACCTAGATCTAAGAGTTGAGGCTAATCAATCTTAGTTAATCTTAGTTGCTCAATTCTCCATCTTCTTCCACAAGTCTAGTGACAAGGCTTGTGCGAAACCCTGACCCTAATTCCAATCCAAATTCAAGATCCCGAGTACAAATCAAGCAAGAAGCCTTCAACCTTTTAGGAGCCGAGCCGATCTTCAATCGGGCAAGTGATCCAAGCCGATCCGCGACTCACAGAGACGAGCGAAGCCAAATCGACGATCGAGTTCTTCCTCTTGTAGTTCTTGAGCGAATGTAATGAAATTGTTGATATAAATAAAAGGTGAAATTCTTTAATCTTGCTTTCTTTAAATTCTTGCATCATGATTAGATCTCAATTTATGATTGTAGTTCTTGTGATGATGTTTGAGTAAAACTCCGCTCATTAAGGAGTCGAGACGATCAATAGAATGATGATGTAACAAATCTTTAAACGATTTTTAAGTCCTATGAGTTTTGTAAACCCTAACAAGTTCAAAAATCGATGACCTAGTTTCGTTGCGATTCTTTCTTGATTGTGATCGCTCAAAATGAGGGATCTATGATCGTTTCTTGAATTTACTATAGGCTAGAATGTGAATGATATCGACGAAAGAACAAGGGATAAGATGAAACCCTAGTTTCACTAGAAATCCCTAATTCTTGTCGATCATCATCGATCTAGTATCAACTCATCGAAGGATAAGAATATGACATCACATCTTGAGATTACATCACATCTATAGATCCGATCGATTCCTACGAGCCTCATTTCGATTCTTGACATTTGGTTGGAAAAATCAACAAACAAAACAATTCTTGATTCTATCTTTTTCTTGTTATTAGATCTAGATTTTCTAATTCTTGAACTTCAAATATAAATCATGAATTGTTTTCTTTTCTTTTCTTTAAAGTTTCGACTCATCTAATTCAAAAGACGAACTATTTGTTAGTTATGTATATGCCCTAGAGGCCATTGTTGTACATATGATGTATATTATAATGGATGCTTGGTTATATATAGAGATGACTTTCTTGCTCGTCATGATAGTATACTATTTGGTTTCACTTTATCTTAACATGTTGACTTGTATTGGTTTACTGTTTTACTCTCACATGTTGATAAAGCCCTTAGGATCTGTACTCGACTACTGGGACTATGATGAGATCATACTAGTGGGGCCGCGGTAGTCGATGAGTACATCCTATAACTGTTCCTAGTCGAGGGTATATCGAGACAGGACATCGATACACCAGAGTAGACTAGCGTATACGCATCTTGACCCATATGATGGGCGATGGATGATCCCATATCCATCGGTGTTGGACATCAGAGATGGTGTACGGGTGCTCAGTGGAGACTGGGTACACTGGACGGACTCGCCGAGAACTCCCAGATGGTGATATACCACACGTCAGATGGCAGTTCTCCGGTGACACTGGTACAGGGTAGCCTGTAGACCCGAGATCGTCATAGAGTCTTGTGTGATTCCCACTGTGCTTTGATTTCCACCTTACCACGTCCAAGAGGGCGTGCAAAACGGTGGCTTTTGGGTACAGTCCCGAATCACATGGAGGCAATGAGCGATAGGAGGGGATTCGTCTCTCCCGGTATAGGGAGTTGATGTTGTGCTGTGTTCGATTGGCTATAACTGGAAGTCCCTGGCCAGGGCTGATATAGAGATTTACTGGTAAATGTTACTAGTAGTTTCTCGACCCGTTATGAGCCACACATCGACACGACTTATCGGTTACTGGGGTCTGACGTATACCACCCCTAGACTTGATATGCGACATATCAGACGAACAGACCGGACTGTACGGGAGTGTTACTGGTTGGATTCACAGGAGAACGCACAGGCTAGCTTGTTGATCTTCTGATCGCTCAATACCTGGGTGGCTGTTACGTTTAGCTGACCGCTTGCAGCTTGTGGGTGTTTGATATGATCATCACCTGCTACCGGCGTATTGACGATTCTTTAGAGTCCTACACAGAGGTTTCTTGGCTCAGGCGAAACGGAGTAGTGGCACATATGTGATATGCGCAAGAACGAGAATAATGCGATATGGGATACCGTATTATATTCTCAGGATATTTAGATATGAACCGGGACATCGGATCAAGTGTTGATTCGATGAATCGGTACATGATATATTAGTCGGTTATATTCGATATAGCCGGATGGTCGGATCAAGTGTTGATTCGATGATTTAATGTATAATAATATATATGATATATTGTATTACATTATCTAATATTGGCTCGCTTTATTATTTCATTTTCTCAGTGGATGATGCATTGATATATATGCGATATATGTTAATTGTATTATTTTCTTTTGTTGCAAATATATAATATATATGTGATATATATTATTGTGACATGATATGATTAATTGTTAAACTTGTTTAAGGATGATTAATTGAGGTTAAGGTTTGATTAGGGTTGGATGCTTCAAGTTCCTTCTAGAAGCTTTCTTCTTTTGTCATTCTTAAGATATTTAGAATGACACATTCTTTTAACCTAACCAAACCCTAACCCTAGTTGTTTCTCTACTCATTCTCATCCACTCATCCTTGACCATGGTTTACAATTCAATCATATATTCTTTCTATTCATCACAAAAGGTTTTTAATCTCATTATTATTTTCCATTAGCTTCTTCTTCTCTCTTGAAAAAGCTTGCTAGAAAATCTTGAAGTGATGAATAAAAATGAGAAAATGATTTAAAAAAGAAAGCAAAATTACTACTCTCTCATCCTCATCTCATCTAGCCCATGGGATTAGTGTGTTCATCTCTTTTGAGTGAGAAAGCTTGAGTCGTAGCAACTTCAAGGTAGATCATCGGAGATTTGGAATACTTCGAGCTAGGATGGATCGTTCGAGTCGTGGAGCCTCTCATGAGTCCGGGAGATCGAGGATCGCGGCAAAGGGACTTCTACTCGGAGCTTATGAAGTGAAGGAGCGGACTACAAAGGTTGTAATCCCTCACACTTAGATAAAAGTTATCTTCTTGCATGTTAAACCCTAATAATCTAGCAAAGATCCCGGCTTTGGGTTGTTCGGCACGTCTAAAATTTTATCCGGGCATGTTTGATGCCTTTTGAACCTTCACAAGAGTGCCTAGGAACCCTACAGTGGTATCAGAGCCAGGGTAGAGCATTAGGCGATGTGTTTACGAAGTTAAAACTCCGATCGAACCCGAAACGACGCAAAAAGACCCCTCTCTGGAAATTTTTTAAATTTTGGGATTTTTCTGAATTAAAAATATGTAAAAAAATCAGCAGGGAATTCTAAGAATTACCATAAAACCCGAGCCCCTAATTCCACTAAACAGCGGCGGAACCGCGGCGCAAGCATGGCTTGAGCGGCGGTTCCGCGGCGGATTGATGAGATCATGACACGTGGATTTTATGGTAATGTCCGTAGGTACTTGTTGATGTTTCTGGATATTTTTAACAGTGATTCCAGTATTGTTTAAATCTGGGGTTTATTTGGTAATAGCAGATTCGATCGGAATATTTAAGTTCGTATTTCTTTCCGGATATTTAGAAGTTGTTAAACTATTTGAACGGATATCATTAACTTACTGTTTCCCGGTACGGCAAATTTTCAAGTGTTGAAATTTATTCGGGTTTAAATCTTTCGGAAAAATTGTACAAGTTAAGCGGTGGACCCTCTAGAAGACAACAAACCTTAACTCGATTATGTGACCGGCTTGAACTGCCTTTTGAACCTTCGGGTTTGGGGGAGTACGGCGTGCCACATGTGAGGCGTTAGCTTGACCCTTCTACGGCGGGATCACCGGTACTGTGACATATTCTGGGATTATTTGAACTCCGCTCAAGAGTTGAGCACTTTGGGAAGTTTTGGGTGTTTGATTATCTGTTCGAAAAGTTTAATACTGTTTATTTATCTGGAATGTGATACAATATGTGGAATTCATAGAGTTAGGCATGAAATGCGGAGTATGTGATATTTCGGATTTACGATGTCTAAAGTGATTGTGGATTCCAAATATTGTAGTTTTACACTTTCTTTTCTGTGACCGTAAGTGTAATATGTGATATCGCCGGTTTCGTTGCTATATGATTCAACGACAATTGGGATGCGCATATTTACTTACGTTGATGATATGTGATATTATGTGTTGCTGTGATATGTTATATTGGATCGTCGCGTTCTGAATAGCCGGGGGTTTTATGTGAGATGAGGGTTTTTATTTTCATTCATGTAAAATTCATTTGTAATGTAATATTCTTTTATTTGGGGCACTTCCTGGTTGCGGTTGATGTCACCAGTGTATATTATTTACTTTTCCGCATTAGGTAGACCCAAGGAGGGGAGCACAAGTAACCGGGTTCTAGGGTCCAGTGGGAGGCCATCTCGAGGAGTCGAGACCGGGTCTCCTAACCCTAGAATTGGCAGTGTTACTTGCCGCTCTCGTAGGGGTCTTGGGATGTGGGTTTGGCTATTCGTCGCGACCGTGGAATCCGTGTTTTATACAGGCTCGTATTGAAAACACGGACGTCCTAGTATATCCAATATTTCATATATGTTCTTCTGCTGCAATGTTCTGTGATGAGATCATATTACTGCCTGAGACGAATGCTTATACTATATATATATGCTGATATATAAATATTACTGCTTTCGTTTCTTCTGTGATGCTTAGGAAGCATAAGCTGATGGGATTTTTATTAATGTGATTAATAAAAGAAAAGAAACATAAAGATGTTGTAGAATCAAAACTTTATAAAAGGGGTAGCTACAGTTTTGCTTTGCACAGTGATATATACGATATATCCTGCACCTTATTCGATGAGGAAAGGACCGAGATCCCTTCACCGGGAGTGACTCCTTTAGCAAAACTGGCAGATGCTACAAAACGCGGTTTGTCTTTTGATTGCTTTTAGTGTTTTGCTTTGCACAGCGGTATATATGATATATCCTGCACCTTATTCGATGAGGAAAGGGCCGACGATCCCTTCACCGGGAGTGACCCCTTTAGCAAAACTAAGAAAAGCCTCAAAAACACTCCTTTTTCAAAACTTCACTCGATTCTACGACGATATCAAGTTCATTACGCTCAGGGTTTTTCTGAAAAAAACCTGCGTAGCCCTCTGTCATTTCAGATAGATGTTATTTAGTATTCGTGCTATGTTTGTTGACTTAGTCAAGGCGTAGTGCACGGTAGCTAAGTAGTGTTTATCTGTTAAAACATGAGATGTGATTGGATTAGGGTATTCGCATGGCCTTGTTGACTCAGTCAAGGGTCGTACGGGTGGGTTTAATTCAATCAAGAAATGTACGGGTTGAACTTGACTTGCGATTTATGGTTTGTTGACTTAGTCAAGGTCATAGATCGCTAGGGGCAAAAAATATTATCTAATATTGGCTCGCTTTATTATTTCATTTTCTCAGTGGATGATGCATTGATATATATGCGATATATGTTAATTGTATTATTTTCTTTTGTTGCAAATATATAATATATATGTGATATATATTATTGTGACATGATATGATTAATTGTTAAACATGTTTAAGGATGATTAATTGAGGTTAAGGTTTGATTAGGGTTGGATGCTTCAAGTTCCTTCTAGAAGCTTTCTTCTTTTGTCATTCTTAAGATATTTAGAATGACACATTCTTTTAACCTAACCAAACCCTAACCCTAGTTGTTTCTCTACTCATTCTCATCCACTCATCCTTGACCATGGTTTACAATTCAATCATATATTCTTTCTATTCGTCACAAAAGGTTTTTAATCTCATTATTATTTTCCATTAGCTTCTTCTTCTCTCTTGAAAAAGCTTGCTAGAAAATCTTGAAGTGATGAATAAAAATGAGAAAATGATTTAAAAAAGAAAGCAAAATTACTACTCTCTCATCCTCATCTCATCTAGCCCATGGGATTAGTGTGTTCTTCTCTTTTGAGTGAGAAAGCTTGAGTCGTAGCAACTTCAAGGTAGATCATCGGAGATTTGGAATACTTCGAGCTAGCATGGATCGTTCGAGTCGTGGAGCCTCTCATGAGTCCGGGAGATCGAGGATCGCGGCAAAGGGACTTCTACTTGGAGCTTGTGAAGTGAAGGAGCGAACTACAAAGGTTGTAATCCCTCACACTTAGATAAAAGTTATCTTCTTGCATGTTAAACCCTAATAATCTAGCAAAGATCCCGGCTTTGGGTTGTTCGGCACGTCTAAAATTTTATCCGGGCATGTTTGATGCCTTTTGAACCTTCACAAGAGTGCCTAGGAACCCTACACTATTACACTGTCCCTGTGGACGATCCGCACTCACTAACAATCTACATCCGACACCGTAGTTGATTGCGGTCAAATAATTTTTGGTTGTGATTTCTTTACAATTTCCCAATTACACAAACAAGAATTCTTAACAATCAAATGGTGCCGTTGCCGGGGATCATTTGATTTGATTTACACAACAAGAAATTTATTACAATCAAATGGCGCCGTTGCCGGGGATAGTGCGCTAATTGTTCGTATTTTGAAATTTGAGTTGAAAAATTTATTCCATTATAATTTTTAGATCTAAACTCGCGCAAACACTAATACGAGTTGTTGTGATTTGCTGCGAGGAAATCTGGGATCATTGGAGCTGGAGAAATTTTTTTCTAAAATTTCCAGAGAGCTGAGGAGTTCAAGTGGAACATTGTCAAGAAATTTTGTGCAGAGATTCCACAATTCAACCGCGATCCCGCGGCAGAACCCCCCCTCCTGCGGCGGAACCGCGGCCTCTTCAAGGCTTTGCTGCACCAAACTTGTTCAGGTAACTCCTTACCTTCTTCTCTCTCCTCTTTTAGCTCCAAATAACAGTTTTGTGCAGGTTTCTTTACAAATAATCGCAGCGCCGCAAAAGCAAAATAAAAATTTGTGCGTGTTTTGATTTTTGGTTGTTTGCATATTAATACGGAAATTAAGGGGCACGACCAAATCCAGATTAGGTGGGGAGTTCATTACCCTTCCTAAGCCCCGAAAATCACAAACTTGCATCCGCATTACCCTCATTAATTAAAAAAAATCTAGAGATGACTCTAAGGACTGTCGCGCTCACTTAGGACAGAAGAAGGTCGTGGGTAATTCATTGCTTATCCGCGTTTTCTTGTGGTGTCTAAGGTAAGTGTGTCGAAGGCTAGTGGTTATTAATTAGGCCCACTACTTACGTAGTGGAGTACCTTCCCACTTACCTGGCACTTACCTGGCCACAGGGGGACAAAGAGGCAGCGGAGGATTCTATCCTGCGACTTGTCTTTTGGCAGTTAGGAGCGGTCTAGAGTTTGACCTAGGTGACGACTAGAAATTAGGGTTTTGTGTGTTGCATTTGTTGTGTTGCATCATTTTTTCAAAAGTCCGTATCACTTTTCTAAACAAACACCGCATTCATTCATTTCCCCTAATTATAAATTCACGCTGCCACTTTACTAACCCTTTTTAGTGAAAGATAGGCTGGACACGGGATTCTAGTGCCCGTTAAGTCCGCGTTCCTTGATCGACCCTAAAGTCGGTATTTCTACATTTACCCTTTTCTTTACCCACCACCACACCCACTTCGATGGATCCACCTCCATCGAACTTCTTTACCACTACTCTGCCGCCGTCCGTTGGTGCGCAGAATCCACCTCGCATCTCTCTCCAAGAGAGGTGCTATCCTACACGAGGTCCACTTTCCACCTGCCTTTCCATTCCACCAGCCAACGGGAAAAAATTTCAAATAAAACACCAATACATCAACCTTCTACCAAAATTTCACGGTCTCAAGGACGCATACGTGTTTATCATGAAATTTGAAAATGTATGCGCAATGATGGGTACTTCACAGTTTTCTGTGGATGCTTTACGTCTTCGTCTTCTCCCATTCACCTTGTGCGATTTAGCCGAGAAGTGGCTATATAACACTACCGCACATTCCATTTCCAATTGGGACGAATTCGTCAAAGCATTCCTTAAGAAATTCTACCCACATCAAAAGACAGCTCGAGTCCGTAGCGAAATCTATCAATTCACCCAGCTTCCAAATGAACCATTTTCAAAATGTCTTGAACGCTTCAAGGATCTGTTAGTCCAATGTCCACATCACGGCATCCCGAGATGGGAACTGTGCCGAATCATTTATGAGGGCATTAATCCTAACACAAGACAGACCCTTGAATCCATGTGTCAAGGCAATTTTATGACCAAAGATGATGGGGAAGCCTGGAACTTTCTAGAAGATTTCGCTGAAAAATCTTTACAGTGGGAGGGTGTTAGTCAATCGTCTAGGGATGGCAATGATATTTCCATAGGAATTAGAGCTGAAATTTCAGCTTTACACAAGAAATTTGACGCTATGGAAAACAAATTTTTAGCTGCCGCCCTAAATCAAATGTCACTCTCCAAAACTGTTTGTGGCTGCTGTTCTGATCCGTCTCACTTGACGGAAGAATGTCCGTTTTGTAAGTGCACGGCGGCGCCCCGGCCGTCAATCCGACGCCGGAAAGCGGAAGCGGTGAAAAACTTTAAATTTTGCGGACTTAGCAAACCGGCACCACCGCGCACTAAACACCCGGATCGTAACCATTAACAAGTCTAAGCTAACTAGAAGATGGGTTAGAGATATACCGACGATCCAAGTCCTCCGGTCTTCTCGTCATGGTCCCGATCTCCTGCGGAAAAGTCCCGTCTCCTCCTCGTCGCCGGAAGTGCACCACATCGCCTACTATGTTTACGGGCTCCCACCTCAATGCCGAGGCAACTCGGGCACGAAGCCGGCTACTCGACGTGCCCAAGATTCGCTGTAGAATGTAGTGTAGAGATCTCATTTGGGGGTGTAGGAATTGCCTTTGGTGGAGGGATTGATACAAGAAGTATATGGAGGAGCTTGGAGAACTTTGGTGCATGAAATGAACAACATTTTCCCACTTCAAAAATTTGGACAGCCCCCAAAGTGCTCGGGCCGGCCATGACTTCAAGAGTGGAGAGAATGAGGGAGGAGAGAGCCAAGGAATGAGTGGTGCAACCATAACCATAATCCCAAGCATCCAAAAACCAATCATGAAAGAATATGATCACAAGTGTAAACTAACACTCCACCAACCTCACCCCTCATCATCATACATAAGTCAAGCCATGATGAGGTTGTGAAGTCAAGTCATCATGAAGAAATCAAGTCAAAGGATGGTGCTATCATGATACAACAATAAGCAAATACCCCCTCCACAAATACTTATTTGCAACAATGCAAATAAGCCCTCCTCCACCAATCTTCGGCTAATGAACGGAACAAAGGAAATCGGCCGAAACTAAAAGCAAACTGGCAACTCCAGAAAACTGGTCCCGTAATAAATTACAGGAAAAACCCCGATACTGTGCATACACACCCGCATCTGTATTTCGACCGAAATACAAATGCAATGAGACAAAATCTACACTGTACTATACTAGGATCCGGCTTATACCAAAACCGGCTAGTAATATCTGTTCGATCCTGATCCGTGCAATACCGCACGTATCTGATCGAACCCTGCCATATAACCATACGGCCTATAGTACAAACTGTCCGATCCTGATCCGTGCAATACCGCACGTATCTGATCGGACCTTGCCATATCTCCATACGGCCTCTACAACCTTTCGCCCGAAAGCTGAGTAACTGAATGTGGGGGACTCCAAAGACTCATCAACACCTTGGTTGTGGATTTAACCACTAGCACGTCAGAGGTATAAGCCAATACGTGACGGGCTACCAGGTACTGACTAAAAGGGACGTCTGTGAGCGAACTCAGCCCGACAACCCTACTGAGCCTGTCAGTGACAATATCCGTACAGTCCGGTCCGTTCGTCTATGAGTATCGCATGGCGGGCCTAGGGGGTTGGTAAAAGTCAGACCCCCAAAAGCGGTACAAGTCGTGTCGGAGTGTAGCCCAGAACACCCTGAGATACTACTGGAATACCTACCAGTAAATCTCCTTGCCTTGGCCAAGGACTTTGTGTAATGGCTCTCCTAGACACAGCACGACCTCACCCCCAATACCGGGAGAGACGAACCCCTGAAGATACGCTCACTGCCTCCATGTGGCTCGGGACTGTACCCAACTAAAACCTGTTTGCACGACTCCTTTGAGCCGTGGTAGGGTAGTAATCAAAGTACAGTGGGAACTCATACGAGACAAATGACGATCCCCAGGTCGATGAACTAACCTGCACACATGTCACCAGGGAACTGCCATCTGACGTCTGGTATATGACCAACTAGCATGTTCCCGGCGAGTCCTGTCCGGTGTACTCATAACCCAATGAGCACCTGTATACATCTTAGGTGATCCAACTGACACCAGTGGCTTGTGAGACCGGCCACCGCCCCTCGTCGGGGTCTCGACTGTATACACTAGTCTACTAATGGAGTATCGATGCCCGGTCTCGAAACTCCCACGACTAGGGACCTTTTAAGGATAAGCTTATAGACCCCCAGCTCCCACTTATATGATCGCCCTCATACTGCTGGTGGTCAAGCAAGAATCCTAGGGGCTCTATCAACGTGTAATAGCGACGTGTCAGGTCACTTAAAACAGTACACGATGATAAAGGTAAACCAGATAGCATACTATCATCTCGAGTAAGACTGTCCTACCGGGATAGGTCCTCCCTCAATCATTACAATCACGTACCTGTGACCTAATAATTGACTCTGAGGGCACTATCTCAAAAGGTTGAGTAATCACAAAATCCGTATCGTTTAATAATGCGAGTTCGTCAGCGAAAATATCTTTGAAACTTTCATCGAAGGTCCAATTGAACGTTTCAATCTCAAAAGGTGTTACGCCAGAATTCAACACACTTGATTGTTCAAAAATTACAGAGGTAGGATACTCGTAAAGCTCATCTACCGTATTCTCAAAAGATTCAAAATCAAGTTGTGTTTCTAAAATTATCGAACTCAAAATATCGGATTGTGATTCATCAACACTATGTATTATTAAAGGAAGATTAGAAGAGCCAAAGAAAGTGGGAATACGAACTTGAGGGTGAGGATGGAGTGTATAAATTAGCACAATTTGTAATGACCGATGTGTAAAAAGCGATTGTGCTAATTTATCAACCCGCAGAAAAATCAGATTAAATCCCTAAAGATTCGTGAGCAAACATGGGTACGCCGAACTTGGTATTGGAGATGAAAGCGTAACGGTCTCTTGCAAGGTCGGAACGAGGAAAGAGGGAAGTGAGTGAGGAAGGGTAGCAGTTAAAGATTCAGGAGGGTGTACACAATCAGTGGAAGGGACTGGATGAATTGGAAAATCCGACTTATCAAACAAAACTGGTTCATCCTCAATAATTTCCTCAATATTCTCCTCAAAATTTTTCTTATCCATGCCCTTATCATCAAAATCAAGACGCATATGAAGTTCGGGAGAAACATTTAATGACTCGGGATGATGAATTGGACATAAAATTTCAATCAAATCCACGGGTTTATCATCCAAAATATTCCCAGCGTCTATATTCTCAATCAAGTGAAAATCAATTTTTTCTGACACCTCATCAAAAGCATGGATATTTATCAATTCAGGTTCTAGATTGGAGGTGTAAAGATCGAAAGGATTAGGTGTGGTTTCACTCGAAAGGGATTCTTCACAATCCGGCAAATCAAGCACTACAAAGTCACACAACTCGTTAAATGTTTTATTCTCAACTTGTGAATCATTTGGGACAATCGATGGAAAACCGGAGTTGTGGGCTTCAATTGGGTATGGGTAGGTTTGATTTGGAAAGGTATAGAACTCACTCTCTCCTCTCAAATTCTCACTCTGTCCAACCGCCTCCTCATACATTGGAATTTTTGGAGCTAGTTGGAAACTAGCTACCGGTTCATTAGGTCGTATAAGGGCGGCTATGGACGCATCCACATTCCTAATCATTTTGTTTGTTACTAAAATATAAGCTTCCAACGATTGTTCCAAACTAGACATGGGTTGTGAAGGGGTTTCGGTAAAAGATTCGAAATTGTTTGGATACGTGAAACTCTCAAATGGCTGTGGAGAAGCAATGTCTAGTGAAAGTGGGAAAGTCGGGTATGACTGGTAGGAATTGGATGGTTGGACAGGAGTAGGATCAACATTTGTATAAAAAGGTGATTGGACTTGTTGATCCCTATAACTGGATGTGTGGAGAGGAGTGAAAGATCGGCTACGAGATTGTTCAATATGCTCAGCAATAGACATAGGTCTAGGAGTTACAACTGGACTCGAAAAAGTGATATCAACGTACGAAGGTGGTGAAGGTTGAAATGGTTGATACAAAGTGGATTGCAAAGTCGAACTGTTTCTTCTAGACGCTTTTATTCGATCTTTCAAAGAAATTTTGGGCATGGAGGGATCGTCCTTAAATCGACCGAAACAATTGACGTACGAGGCAAAGTTAGGTTCAGGATACCAAAGTTCGGCAAGAGATTTATGAGGTGGGGTACCCATAATGTAAGAAAGAGAAGAGAAAGAAGGTTGGGGTGCACGGATTTCTTAGCGACAAAATTTTGCAAGTTTTTATAAAAATTTTCTTTTTTTTATTTGGAACTTTTTGCAAAAAAGATTTTCGATAAAGGGCTTTGACACACTTTCAATCAACCAAAAATGCACAATCAGGCCTAGATCTAGGGTCACCTAGGTCAGCTAGACAGCTCCTAACTGTTCCAAAGGGCTTGAAATAGGACCTCAAACCGCTTCTTCACCGCCAATTGCGGCCAGGTGAATGCCAGGTGAGTGGGAGGCTCCCCACTATAAGTAGTGGTCCTAATTAAGTAACCACTCACCTTAGACACACTTGCCTAGACACCGCAAAGTCAGGTTAGGATTAACGGCCGAAGCTTATAACTAGTCCTCTGTCCTATTGAGCGTGACGTCCTTAAGGCTGAGTCTAGTATTTTTTAATTAAATATGGTCAATGCAAATGCCTTATGTGATTTCTGGGGTCCTGGGAAGGGTGATGAAATCCCCACCCAATCTGAATTGATCTCAAGCCCCTTAAAGTCTGATTAAATATATGCAAAACAGTAACAATCACTTGCAATCAATTTTTTTATTTTTAGTGCGGCGCAAAGAATCCTGCACAAGATTTGTTATTGAGAAGGGGGAAAGATTTTTTTAAGCGCAAAGAATCCTGCAGGAGATTTGGCAAAAGATATATCGGGATTTACAGAGGAAAGAGAAAAGATCTTACAGTGCAAATTTCAAGCGCCAAAGCTTCCAACCCGCGGCGGTTCCGCGGTCGAGAGGGGTGTGCGGCGGCGGTTCCGCGGTCAGGGCACTAGTTCAGATCCCGAGAATTTTTCTGCTGTTCTGTTATTGAAATCCCCTTCTGTTCGGATCTCCCTTTTTCTGTATCGCACTATGGATTTTTCCAGATCCGTCGATCCTGCAGAGATTCACACAAAAATACCCTTCACAAAATAACAAAATGATAAATTTTTATATTTTTTTAATTTTTCAGTTTTTTATGATTTTTAAATTTTAGATTAACCCGAAATTGCAAAAAGGAAATAACACGCCATCTCCGGCAACGGCGCCATTTGATTGGTATGTCAAAGAATATTTCTAAACCGCAATCAAGAACAGCGTCGCTTGGTAGCTAGCCGGTGAGTACGGGTCGGTCCACAGGGATTTTGTGAATTTCCTAATCGCTCTTACGAGTTAATTCCGATGAGTGTCGGATTGATTAAATCTAAAAACTAAATCTATCTAGACCTAAATCTTGCTAGGGTTAGGTTTGTAAGTCCGCGGTAGCGCCCCGGCCGTCTAACAGACGCCAATATGCGGAACAAAACTTTTACGACTGGCGCTATCGCGTACTTTATCCCGGATCGTCCATTAAAGCTAAACTAACAAATTGTAAAGAGGGTAGAATTGTTATACCGAATGATCCGAGTCCTTCGGTCTTCAACCATCATCCCACACTATGTTGCAACTGATCCGAACTTGCTCGATCTCCGGTCTCGTCGTCCAGGTGGCACCACGTCGACGGATCTTTAAACGGGCTCCCGCCTCTGAACCGAGGCAACTCGATCGTCAAGTTTGCCAAAAGAGACGACCAAGATGAAGTAGAGAATGAGTAGAATACTTTGTCTCGTTACGTCCAAGGTCACGGACGAACGGTTATAGAAGTTGCCATTTGGAATCGGGTAAATGGAAATCGGGTAAATGAAATTTCCATATACTAAACTATCATAATATTTTCTCACTCAAATGAAATGAATCAAAAATCACACCCCCACACAATGAGTGGCCGGCCATATATATGAGAGGAGGGAGGTGAGGGTAGGAGCATCAAATGGTGACCATAAGTTTTCAACCTTATCAAGTCATTAAAGAAAGAATGAATCATCAAAATGCATTAAGTGCAAACCTATCACAATTAACCTAGTCAACCTTTATCATTAATGAACCATTAATGACCCAAGTGAGTCACAAGCCTTGTCATCACTTCTAGAACCTTCTAGAAGCATGACTCACTATGAAGACGAAAAGAAAAATCCGTATTTAACCAAATGTCAAAATACGGCTGATAGAAAACTGGAAACTGGCAACTTCCAAAAATCACCCCGAAACGAATTTCAGGATAACCCCGTATCGGTATAAACATACCCGCATTTGTATTACGACCGAATACAAATGCAACTGAGATAAAGATATTACATCTACACAGTATAATACTGGGTTCCGGCTTAAACCAAAGCCTACCAGTATTATCTGCCCGAAAACTGACACGTGCGAAAATGCACGTGCATTTTCCGAACCTTGCCATAAACCCATACGGCATCTATAACGTTTCGCCCGAACTTGGGAAAGTGTCTGTGGGGGACTCTAATGACTCATCAGTACACTGGCACTGGGTATAACCACTAGCACGTCAGAGGTACTAACTGTACGTAACGTTTTGCTTATGTATTGATTGGAAGGGAAGCTGACGAGCGAACTCATCTATAAACCCTACTGAGCCTGACAGTGACAATATCTGTACAGTCCGGAACATTCGTCTATGAGCATCGCATATTAGGCCTAAGGGGTCGGTAAACGTCAGACCCCCAATAGCTGCATAAGTCGTGTCAGAGAGTAGCCCAGAACACCCTGAGATTCTGCTGGTATACCTACCAGTATATCTCGATTACCCTGGCCAGGGATTTCGTATAATGGCTCTCCTAAACACAGCGCGATCTCACCCCCAATACCGGGAGAGACGAATCCCCGAAGATCCGCTCACTTGCCTCCAATGTGGCTCGGGACTGTACCCAAAATATACCTGTTTGCACGACTCCTTTGACCCGTGGTGGGGTATAAATCAAAGCACAGTAGGAACTCACGAGAGACAAATGACGACCTCAGGTCGATGAACTAACCTGTACACATGTCACCAGGGAACTGCTATCTGACGATATGTATAGTACCAACTAGCATGTTCCCGGCGAGTCCTGTCCGGTGTACTCATAACCTAATGAGCACCTGTATACATCTTAGGTGATCCAACTGACACCAGTGGCTTGTGAGACCGGCCACCGCCCCTCGTCGGGGTCTCGACTGTATACACTAGTCTACTCTGGAGTATCGATGCCCTGTCTCGAAACTCCTACGACTAGGGACACTTTAAGGATATTCTTATAGACTCCAGCTCCCACTTATATGATCGCCATCATACTGCTGGTAGTCAAACAAGAATCCTATGGGCTTTATCAACATCTATATATGATGATAAAGACAGACCAGATAGCATACTATCATCTCGAGTAAGACTGTTTATCGGTATAGGTCCTCCCTCAATCATTGCAATCACGTACCTGCGATCCAATAATTGACTTAGAGGGCACTATATCCAACAATCTCCCACTTGCACCTAAGGCTAATTATTGCGATGTCGTGTACTCACAGCTCGTGTGATACCGAACATCCAACTCCTCTACTAATCAGTTTCACAAAGCTCGTTTGCAAAACTATTGTGTTCGAGAAATAGCCTAATTGAGTGGATCCGCTTCGGTGTTTCTTTCTGTATCTCTCTATATCTCAATTTTGCGGAAAAAACCATCTCCCGAATTGAGTAATACGTGTCTTAGAATATGTCTGGATATCTGATGGGACCTAGTTCATAAATGAACTCCAAATCCAAACTTCTTAGACTGTATCGATCACTGAAACTAATCAGTGTCCAGCACCATGCCTCCCAATCCTCTTGGACCGCCTGTCCATAATACTGTCCCTGGTCTGAGGAAAAACTATAACCTTGACAATCATTCTGTCATCTATGTCACTTTTGAAGCCTGGAACGATAACCGTCTCCCGAAAGAGGCCGCCGTTATCAAATCCGTAGAACATCCACTTATGTTCTAAAAACTGCTTCCTAATGTTTCTCCAGGATTGGATTAATATAAACTTATCGCATCTAGTGCAATAATAACATCTGGTGTGGTACTTGACATCTCACGATTGACTCAATTGCCTAAGCAAGTGATCTGCCAATCATGCACATCCCTCTCCCCTTTAGTCTGTAAGACACCTTTAGAGAGGGTGACTCCATTACCTGTAGGTACACCATCATGCCAGGAGTCATTTATTCTAAAATACTATTAGAATACTGTCAAAGAACCCACATTAGGAAACTACCCAAATATAGATCTAAAACCATAGATCTTGTATCCAGAATGTCGGATATTACATCCATGTCATTTGTGGAGAAACAACTATGTGACGACCTCAGTACAACCGTTCAGTATAAGAATTTTACTTCCTACTCTGTGTATGTCATCCAAATACCAGGACATCACACGCTACTACCTTCTTAACAGATCCATCCCTTATTCTGATGAAGTCAAACCCATGACTGTTATATCAAAATTAGATGATCTTATCTCTGCTATTTCTGCTCAAGTCTATAAATAGACACTAGCTACTTGCCCACTATGCTTCCGCTGCTCCCACTGACTGCAACAACCCTCTGGCAGAATAATATATACGTGTACTTCTAAAACTAGTTTAGAACGACGCTATACATTTCCTCCTGCCGGGTCTCATAGTCTGGAACAACAGTAGTGTCAAGTCTGGGTAAACAAAAACTTCCCTGTCACCGTCCTTGAGGCTACCGGAGTACCTCTCGGGTGTCTGAGGTTACCCACCACATCTGCGGAGTGGCTATTGGAATGTCAAACCTGATTGAATATAAAGGTCCTATTAAACTTTTCGTAATCGTTTGCGGTTCTGGAATCACTTCTAGTTCTACCATGCTCCCACTACTGTTTTCTGAAAAAATCCATTTTAATAAAACTGTGGCGATTCAAGAACAATATCACTATTGATCTTCCGGATGGTAGAAAATCAACCCTCGTGGAAGCTAGGGTCAACCCACAAACTGCCATTACAGAAACGTGCCTTGAGTCATCCAGTATCTGGTTTTAAGCATAAGCTGGACAACTCCCTTTACCTTAACATCGTTAAGGTATGAATCGTTCTATATCCAATATAGAAACTTTGGCACTTATTTAATTGGAACCGGATTCAAATTATGCAGCTGTCTCCGGTGCATAATAACTTAATAGAGAGAGGCCGATCAGTATTACTCAACTTAGGAATCTATCCAATTATGAGTAACCTGAAAGAGAAACAAGTTTCTCAAAACCATTACTATCAACTGAATACTAATCACAAGAATCTACATCTTCGATTTCTTTGAAGAATTCCGATACTTGCGATACGTGGTTCTCTACTTTATTCCTATACCCACAACTTCTCAGAACTTAGACATTGTATTTCTACGAAACACTTGTCTAAAAACTAGAGAAGTTACACGTAAACAGAATATAGTATGAGGACCAACCCCTTTGTCCTGATGGACACTGGACAACATACAATACTCTGTATAAGTCCGTTGAGTTGAATAACTCATAACCTGTACGTCGTAGGTTGAAAACTGTTCCCAGGCGATTTCCTCAAATATCACCAATTACAACGAATCCCGATATAATGAGGATGATCACCTAATTTCCAATAACTTTCTCCCACTCAACATCTGTAAAACCATGCAGATGTGAGAATCGTTCCTGGTAAATACAGACCCTGGAGTAAGTATCCAATCGGGAAATCAGTTTTCTATTAACAATGCACAGTGAATATGAAACATAAATATGTTTTGTAGGGGTTTCCTGGTATTCCTAGTAATGCCTCTTCCATAATCCAAATCATGACTTTAACCGTATATTTCCCTACCATCTTTCCATTTCCCTTTATTTGTCTTTAGTCGTTACCTTCTGTACACCATCATTAGGCTAAGTTGTTTTCTTCCTTCCCTACCGTTTGGCACCAGCCTATGCTTTGGAAGAAGAATATCCAGTAAGCATAATAGGTGTACCCTCCTAATCCTAGGAGTACTCGCAACTTGAGAGAAGGTGATGATAAAAACAACTGAATAATACCTTATTCTTATTTCTCCTGAACCAGAATCCATCCTCGAAAAAATATCCTTCGAGTTCGTATATAACCATACGATGGATTTATCCAATGGAATTGGATGTTCGTAGTGATACGGGTTGTTCTGGAGAAATCAAAGGTGAAGTAGGAGTGGCGATGAAATACGTGATTTGGTCATGAATGTAAATAGTCGCAATTTACTTTGCCCTCTTTCTAATTCCTTTATCTTGTCTTTACATATTACCTTTTGCACATCCTATTTAGGCTTAATTGGTTTTCTTCATTCCCTACCGTTCGGCACCAGCCTATGGTTTGGAATAAGAATATCCAGTAAGCATAATAGGTGTACTCTCCTAAACCAAGGAACCCTCGCAACCTGAGAGAAGGTGATAATAAAAGTCAACTGAATAAACCAGTTCTATTTCTCCTGAACCTGGATCCATCCTCAAAGAAGTCCCTTTGAGTTCGTATATAACCATACGATGGATCTATCCAATGGAAGTGGATGTCCGTAGTAATACGGGGTGTTCAGAGAAATACAAAGGGTAAAAGAAAGAGCAGTAATGACTTATGCAACTATAGACAATCCAAAAGCCAGTATGTTAAGAAGGTTCGGTCAACTTTGATCACTGAGTTATAGTTTGGGGTCGGTCAAAAGTCGCTGCCAAAGAGAGAGAGAGAGAAGAAACACTCTGCGTGCACTCTAGCCTAAATCAGAATGGTTATCATTTTATCTAATTAGGAAACCTCCCACTGTTTTCTCAAATTCTCCTCCAAACCTGAAAGAAGAATTAGTCGGGGTCACCCGAAGAGTAAACCAACTCATCAGTGAGAATCAGGATCCAACTATCATCGCATGATAACTTGATGGAAGCCACTCAAGTTAACACACTCCAGAAGGTATGCGCAAGTCTGGCAAGTTTCTTGTATGTTTGAAACTCCCGATGTAATTTTTATCCCATGCTCTTATGACCTTGACGTAGGCCAACAAATCATAAGCAACATGTCAAGTTCTACCCGTCGTTATCCTGATCAACTTAAGTCATCGTACAAGCCCTTGACGTAGGCCAACAAGGTGTACGTCTGATTTAAACTAATGCATCTATCTATGCAACAAATGAATACCCAGCAGCTACCAAACACTATGTCTTGACGTAGGCCAACAAACATAACTTGAATACTACTGACCATCCATAAGAAACGACGGAGAATTACGGCTGGTTTTTGGCGAAAAACCTTTAACGTAATGAACTTGATCTCGTTTGAAGGAACCTGATAGCTTTATAAAAATATATAGTGTAGGGTTCCTAGGCACTCTCAAGAGGTCTCACAAGGCATCAACCATGCCAATTTTAAATTTAACGGTGCCGAGAAACCCTAAACTACGGATCGTTGGCTAGAAATCTAGGCGAAAAAGAAACTAGTTTACATCTAAACTAAAAGAACGGAAATACAACCTTTGTAGATCCAGTCCTCCACCTCCACGGCTCCGTGATGAAGTCCTCTCCGCTGTCCATATCAAATACCGGGCTCTAGCGTCAGATTTATCGGAGAAAGAGCGGGCTAGGTCATCGACGACGTGCCGAAGATGATCTACGTCGAGGCATCACTAGATCAAGCTCCACCTTCATCAAGCCTTGAAAACTTGTGAAGGAAACACACTCTACTACTTGGAAAGAGGTAGAGGATGAAGAAATAGGAAGTGGGTAGACTTTAGAATTGGATTTCTCACTTGTTTTCATCAATCACCATTGATGAAGTAAGGTTTCTTCTTTGAAGATGAAGAAGAAGAAGAAGATAATGAATATGATAAGTTAATTTAGAAAATAGAAAATAAAAGAATACTTATCATAATCAAACATGGTTAAGTGTAGAGACTAAACTCAAGTTAAGTGAATGGTTAGGTTAGGTATGAAGACAAAAATGGTGACTAAGTCAAAGCTTCATGAAGCTTCAACATATATCCAAAATTAGCCACCATTTTCTCTTTATGCCTTTTTATTTATTTCCAAAATGAATAAATAGATAAATAAATGAGAAAAGGAAATAAAACCCTAATCATAAGTTTAACCATGGTTTAATTCTATACACTTAACCAAGTAAACATGTATCATCAAACATGATACAATCAAGTGCACAAAAGTACATCACATATACAACTTGTGCAATCCAAGTGAGAAAATCCATATAAAATGAACCAATACTAGTTAATGCAAAGTAATATATCAAATATATAATTATGCATTAGATCATTAAATCAACACTTGATTCAATGATCCGGTCATATCGCATATAACCGACCAGTATCCAATGTATCGGCTTATCGAATCAATCATCGATTCGATAACTAGGTTATATCGTATATAACCATTCGACACATTCATCGCGAGAATAGAATACGGTATCACATACACGCATTATTCTCGGTCCCGCACATATCTCATATGCGCTCCTATTTCGTTTCGCTTGAGCCAGGAAACCTCTGTGTAGGACTCTAAAGACTCGTCAATACGCCGGCAGCAGGTGATGATCATATCAAACACCCACATGCCGCAAGCGGTCTGCTTAACGTAACGGCCACCCGGGTATTGAGCGATCAGAAGATCGACGAGCAAGCCCGCTCACACTCCAGTGAATCCAACCAGTAACACTACCGTACAGTCCGGTCTGATCGTCTGATATGTCGCATATCTCGCCTAGGGGTGGTAAACGTCAGACCCCAATAGCTCGATAAGTCGTGTCGATATGAGGCCTATAACAATTCGAAAAACTACTGGTAACACTTACCAGTAAATCTCAGCAACCCTGGCCAGGGATTTCCTGTTATAGCCAATCGAACACAGCGCAACATCAACTCCCTATACCGGGAGAGACGAATCCCCTCCTATCGCTCATTGCCTCCATGTGATTCGGGACTGTACCCAAAAACCACCGTTTTGCACGCCCTCTTGGACGTGGTAAGATGGAAATCAAAGCACAGTGGGAACCACACAAGACTCTATGACGATCTCGGGTCAACAGACTACTCTGTACCAGTGTCACCAGAGAACTGCCATCTGACGTAAGGTATAATACCATCTGGGAGTTCTCGGCGAGTCCGTCCAGTGTACCCAGTCTCCACTGAGCACCCGTATATCATCTCTGATGTCAAACACCAATGGATATGGGATCATCCATCGCCCATCTGTATGAGTCGAGAAGGTATACGCTAGTCTACTCTGGTATATCGATGCCCCGTCTCGATATACCCACGACTAGGGACTTTGAAAGATGTACTTATGGACTACCATGTCCCCACTAGTATGATCCGCATCGTAGTCCAGGTAGTCAAGTACACATCCTAAGGGCTTTACCAACATGTAACAGAGAGACAATCAGTATACACGTTAAGGTAAAGAGCAACCAGATAGCATACTATCATGTCGAGCAAGAAAGTCCTCCCTATATATGTCCCAACATCCACTACAATATACATCCTATGTATAGTAATGGCCTCTAGGGCATACATATAACTAACATATAGTAGCGAAAACCTTTTGTTAAAGAAGTCACACCCGGTGAAAGGATCTCGGCTCTTTCCTCGTGGAATGAGATGCAGGATATTCCAACTGAATACCAATATGCATAACAAAAGGAAACGTCTTTGTAATAATTTAAAATTTGTTCCAACAACATCAAATATAGGTTTGTTTTATCCTTGCATTGAAAAGAATCAATGCATTCCCATCAATCAATCACACCAGAAAAGAACGAAAATAAAATGTACGTATATGCCATCCGCATTCGTCACTGGGTCCCGTCATCACCCGTTAGGTTACTTAACTAACGACAGAGCGAGGACTGGACTAGCGTGGGTGTAAAACATATATAACATCTAATAGTATATATACTAATATACAATAATCGCTCCAGGCATGATAAATGCAACATTACAGAAAAGTAATAAGCATCACAGAACAATACAGATAATCTGGGATCCCCGGGTTTCATAGAGCCGCTGCTGAAACTCGACGTTCCCCTGGTCGTGTGGATAGCCTGTGTAATGAAACCTGGACCCCTACGGGTGCGGCAAGTTACCCACCAAAACCTGAAGCGAGGTAGTCCCCACAACATAGTGAATGGAATACCCGGCACTTCACGGAATCCGGTAAATTGAGCACCCCTCCTTGGGTCAACCTGTACCCCCTACGAGTGCGGCGAATAGTCTGCCAATTCTAGAGTGTGGTCCCTTTGCCTCTCAATGCCATGAGATACGAACCTGTTGCCCTCCAGAACCCGGTTATTCGTGCACCCCACCGCCGGGTAAACTTAGTACAGAAATAAAAATAGTACAATAGGTACATCGACCGCAACCTGGTTGTGCCCTAAAAGAATATTATACAAACAGGCAGTAACGGCAGTCCACAAGTCAGACGCTCGCCCCGCAATATCAAATGTACAAATAAATTTAAACAACACTATCATTGCACCCTGCTATCCACCACGACAAATCCGCAACATTACAGCACAACACAGAACATCAACGCGAATGTCACGTTCGCAAACCCGTCTAAAAGAACTATAGCAATTAGACGCGGTTTACCGATCAAATGACATTCCCGGTCGGAGATATAATGAAAGTACTGAAAAACTAACAAGTTTAAAATTTCGATCGACTAAATTTCCCGTAGTGGGCCCCACATACATCTGGTGTACAGTAACAAAATTTTGGCCCAAAAGACATATACCAAAAACCACCATTTCCCATGAGAAACCCACTGAAAAAATTTGGCGCACTGTTCCCACAAAAGCGCGGCGGATCAGCGGCCAAACCATGGTTTGGGCCGCGGATCCGCGGTCGTTTTGTGGGATCACGTGTCCAAATTTCACCAGTATTCTTCAAAAACCCTGCATGATTTTCTGAAATGCTCAAAATGAATTTTAGAACATTTTAAAAATCGACAGAAACATCATGTACAGAAAATTATGATTTCGCGAAATCCGTTCGATCGATCTTTTAAACGCGTTAGCACAAGTTAGTATAGCTTAATGGTGAGGCTCTGAATCCACTGTAAGTCCGCGGCAGCGTCCCGGCCGTCTAACAGACGCCAATATGCGGAACAAAACTTTTACGACTGGCGCCATCGCGTACTTTATCCCGGATCGTCCATTAAAGCTAAACTAATAAATTGTAAAGAGAGTAGAATTGTTATACCGAATGATCCGAGTTCTTCGGTCTTCAACCATCATCCCACGCTATGTTGCAACTGATCCGAACTTGCTCGATCTCCGGTCTCGTCGTCCAGGTGGCACCACGTTGACGGATCTTTAAACGGGCCCCCGCCTCTGAACCGAGGCAACTCGATCGTCAAGTTTGCCAAAAGAGACGACCAAGATGAAGTAGAGAATGAGTAGAATACTTTGTCTCGTTACGTCCAAGGTCACGGACGAACGGTTATAGAAGTTGCCATTTGGAATCGGGTAAATGGAAATCGGGTAAATGAAATTTCCATATACTAAACTATCATAATCTTTTCTCACTCAAATGAAATGAATCAAAAATCACACCCCCACACAATGAGTGGCCGGCCATATATATGAGAGGAGGGAGGTGAGGGTAGGAGCATCAAGTGGTGACCATAAGCTTTCAACCTTATCAAGTCATTAAAGAAAGAATGAATCATCAAAATGCATTAAGTGCAAACCTATCACAATTAACCTAGTCATCCTTTATCATTAATGACCCAAGTGAGTCACAAGCCTTGTCATCACTTCTAGAACCTTCTAGAAGCATGACTCACTCTGAAGACGAAAAGAAAAATCCGTATTTAACCAAATGTCAAAATACGGCTGATAGAAAACTGAAAACTGGCAACTTCCAAAAATCATCCCGAAACGAATTTCAGGATAACCCCGTATCGGTATAAACATACCCGCATTTGTATTACGACCGAATACAAATGCAACTGAGACAAAAATATTACATCTACACAGTATAATACTGGGTTCCGGCTTAAACCAAAACCTACCAGTATTATCTGCCCGAAAACTGACACGTGCGAAAATGCACGTGCATTTTCCGAACCTTGCCATAAACCCATACGGCATCTACAACGTTTCGCCCGAACTTGGGAAAGTGTCTGTGGGGGACTCTAATGACTCATCAGTACACTGGCACTGGGTATAACCACTAGCACGTCAGAGGTACTAACTGTACGTAACGTTTTGCCTATGTATTGATTGGAAGGGAAGCTGACGAGCGAACTCATCTATAAACCCTACTGAGCCTGACAGTGACAATATCTGTACAGTCCGGAACATTCGTCTATGAGCATCGCATATTAGGCTTAAGGGGTCGGTAAACGTCAGACCCCCAATAGCTGCATAAGTCGTGTTAGAGAGTAGCCCAGAACACCCTGAGATTCTGCTGGTATACCTACCAGTATATCTCGATTACCCTGGCCAGGGATTTCGGGTAATGGCTCTCCTAAACACAGCGCGATCTCACCCCCAATACCGGGAGAGACGAATCCCCGAAGATCCGCTCACTTGCCTCCAATGTGGCTCGGGACTGTACCCAAAATATACCTGTTTGCATGACTCCTTTGACCCGTGGTGGGGTATAAATCAAAGCACAGTGGGAACTCACACGAGACAAATGACGACCTCAGGTCGATGAACTAACCTGTAGACATGTCACCAGAGAACTGCTATCTGACGATATGTATAGTACCAACTAGCATGTTCCCGGCGAGTCCTGTCCGGTGTACTCATAACCTAATGAGCACCTGTATACATCTTAGGTGATCCAACTGACACCAGTGGCTTATGAGACCGGCCACCGCCCCTCGTCGGGGTCTCGACTGTATACACTAGTCTACTCTGGAGTATCGATGCCCTGTCTCGAAACTCATACGACTAGGGACACTTTAAGGATATTCTTATAGACTCCAGCTCCCACTTATATGATCGCCATCATACTGCTGGTAGTCAAACAAGAATCCTATGGGCTCTATCAACATCTATATATGATGATAAAGACAGACCAGATAGCATACTATCATCTCGAGTAAGACTGTTTATCGGTATAGGTCCTCTCTCAATCATTGCAATCACGTACCTGCGATCCAATAATTGACTTAGAGGGCACTATATCCAACAAGGTTTAGGGTAGGTTTGGAAATGTAAATAAATCTCACCGCTTTCTATACCCAAATTAAGATCTATGAGGTGTTATGGTAATTATTAATAAAGAGGATTAGAACCATTCGGAAAGGTGTTTCTTCCTCTAGGTTCTTATCCTTCCCTTATCAATCCTTACCCTAACCTCCATGGAAAACACGCGCAACCGGGCCTTTATACTACGGTATCACCGCTACCTCGTAGGATAGGGTGCCGTATGGAGCGGTGTGTGCATGTATGCCTGGAGTCCTATTGATTATATGTGATGGGCAAGAAAGGGATGAGAGATCCCATCTCTCAAAAGCCTTCCCCAAAGCTAACCCTAACAAGCGAGGAGACTACTCGCTCATTAGGGAATTGAAGAACATGCTATCTATCTATCTAGGGCAAGAAATTAAAGATCTAAACTAGGGCAATTAAATAAAACTACTTACTTTACAGATGGCTCTCTCCAAACATTTACGCAGGGTTGTCAGATCTGAATCGATGATATGAAAAGAGGCATCGATGCTCTCCAAAAGAAATCTGAATTTTATTAATGAAAGGAGGCATAGCCTAATACAAGAATTTGGGCTTCTATTTATAGGACAGAGAAAACCCTAGGTTTACAATCGCCGCATGTCTGCTATTACAAAAATACCCCTAGGAAGACTTAGTCAGCGCCGCCAACTTTATGGTAAAATTTCACGCCACTACGGGCCATACACGGCCGCGGAACCGCAGCCGCAGCCCTGGTTTGGCCGCGGTTCCGCGGCCAAAAGTGGAGTTTGGACTCTGTAATTTCTTGTGTAGATTCTGGGCTTTTTGGTCTTCCTACTTCTTGAGTTCTTTTCTCAGATTGGCTTCTGGGTTTCTTTCAGATCTCCCAGTGAATAATTGTAGTGGACTTTTACCGTTGCTTCGAGACGAAGTCTTGAACCTTGCGCTGCCTTGTACTTTATGAACTGATCTTCATGTAGGCTTGATCAAGATCCTTCTATTTGTTGGTCGTAGTCTCACTTTTGCATCGTCTTTTATCTTTTTCACTGTTTTCGTTCCGAGAACCTGTAACCTGTACTATGTAGCAGACATGGGTCAAAAGCACCTGTTTATTTGTAAAATGCATAAGAATGGGGAATATAATAATGCAATATTATGATATGAACACGCGTCTGGGGCGGTCCTGGAGCGGTGGCGGCGGACGCCCCTGGTGCGTCGTCCTCAGTAAGATATAAGGACGAGCTTGTCACCGCTCGGGCTCGTTTCCATATTCCCTCCGGCTACATGCTACGATTGGCCGAGGAAGGAGAGAGGGCAGATCAGGTGAGAGGTAGAGAGACCGCCTTGTACCTGGAAGCCCTTTGGGCCGGAATGCGCCTGCCTTTCTCTCCCGAGGTTGTAGCTGCGTTAAATTACTTTGGGTTAGACCCGGGCCAGCTAGTGCCGAACTCTTGGAGGATTCTCCTTGGGTTCCTGGTCTGGTTGAAGTTGCAGATGATCCCCTTTAGTCTGTCCATCCTTTCCTCCTCCTTTATTTACAAAAGTCACCCCGGAACTCGCGCAGGCGACCCGAGGTGGGTTTACCTCTCCTTTAGGAAGCAGCGGGGGAGTGTAGCCGGGTCAGGAGTTGTCGTCCTGCCTTTTTCCATCCATGATTGGAAGAAGAAGTTTTTCTTCGTCGGGCCGCCAGAAGGTGAGGACTGGCCCATACCCGTTCAGTGGACTAGGGATAAGTGCTGACAGGGAAATCCGTCCAATGACCCCGACGCGGCGAGAGTGGCGGCGTGAGAGCCTATCCCTCGGGATGATGTGCTGCTTTCTGAGCGGGCCCTCAGTTGGGCCGGGCTCAGCCCCGCCCAGTTTGTCGGCAAGTTAGGAGCTTGTATTTGTTTTTACATTTTTTGTGTCGCTGACTCCATTATATCTTGTCTTGTGCAGAAACCATAGACGCGGGCCTCCTCCGAGCAGCCATGCGTAAGCCGAAGAAGGGGTCGAAGGCTGGAGTGGCCAGCTCTTCCCATCAGACGCCGGCCCCAGCTTCTCGAGCGGTTCTCCCGCCCCAGCGCTCGAGTATGGATCATGCCCCGGGGCCCAGTCAGGTGCTGAGCAGGAAAGGGCTCGGGGAGAGGAAGCCCGAGCTTCAGAGGTGGAGATGAGCTCCCCGCCGTCGTCTCTCAAGAGGTTCCCCCGAATAGTTCCGCGGACCCCGGCCTCTCCGATCTTGGTGGACGAGGGGGAGCTCCGCTTTGAGGTGCCTTCAGGGCTCTCCGTCGCCAACAGCTTGCTGCACGATATGGAGAGATCGGCCGGGGGTCGGGTCCCTGGGGGGACGCTGAAGGCGCAGATGGTGTCCATCACCTAAGAGGCCCTGCAGCTTAGCGCTCGTATATCGTCTCATTGCTTGGGAGATTTGGTGCCCCTTTTTCTTTCTGACCCCCCTCTGATTTCTTCAGGTCCTCCAGCACGTCGCTATTGTCACCCGGATGGAGGAGGAGGAGATAGCCCCGGTGATGCGATCCGTGGGCGAGCTCTCCTCGCTGGGGGAGAGCTCGAAGCGGGAGCTAGAGGCGGCGATGGCGAGGGTCGCTGTCCTCAATGATGAGGTGGCTACCGGGAGGCAGGAGGCGGCGGTAGCGAAGCAGGAGGTGGCGGCCTCGAAGCAAGAGGTGGCCAGGTTCCGCGAGGCCGCCAAAGACAAGCTTCAGGGCTCCGAGGTGCTCGTCGGCACCATGAAGAAGTCAGTGAGCATCCTCCGAAAGGAGTTGGGGGTTGCGTTAGAGGAGGCGAAGAGGGCCGACCTCAGGGCGGCGGAGGCGGTGGAGAACTTCCAGAAGTCGGAGCAGTTCTACACCGTCCTAGCCTTGGCCACCACCCTCATCTGGCACGAGGCTCTCGACGCCGTCAAGGCCCGGGTGCTGGAGTTTGCTAATGAAGAGCTCCGAGCAGAATATCCCCGTGGGGATGATGAGCAGAGGGATGCCCCCAGGAGCGCTGCCGGGGAAGGGACTCTAGGCGAGGGCAACGCCGAGGCTCCTGTTACGGACGCATCCCCAGTCATGATGGACGTCGAGCTCATCGGTATTGCGCCCGGCCCTGAGGCCTGAAGCCCCTTGCCTTCATGCTTTTTCTTCTTTTTATTGCCTCGGGTATTTGTAGGCCTCCGGGCATTTTTGTAAGGTTGGAGAGCCCATAATACCCTTGTAAAGACTCTTGGCTTTTTGAATAAAGATTTTTTTTCCGCAGCAGTGTTTGTGCTTTGTGCTTGTACTTCCTTTTGTTGGTAGACACTTGTATTCGCACAGTACTATTTTTATGTTCGGCACGTTCCTCGTCTAGCGATTACTCGTCGACTTGAATCTGATCACTTGCCGAGTGTACGAGGACCGACAGAAAGACGGTATCTCCATGGCCCCAAAGTCGAAGTGGAGATCGCTTAGACGTAAAACCGGATGCCCCTTGGTGAGGTCATGTTCCTTAGTTGTTTGAGGGGCCGTGATTGGCTTACTAAGGATGGTGCCGAGCAGGGTAGCTGCTCGGTGCCTCTTGGCGAGGGCTTTGATCCCTAGTTTGTTGGGGTAAGGAGCTACCAGCCGGGGATAACCGAGTAAGGGCGGGCCCGTTTTTTTTTTTTGAAGGCTTTGATCCTTAATCTTTGGAGGGACCGTAATCATCCAGATAAGGATGGGGCCGAGCAGGGTAGCTGCTCGGTGCCTCTTGGCGAGGGCTTTGATCCTTAGCGCGGGAGGGGCCGTGAGTGGCCTACTAAGGATGGCCGAGCAGGGTGGCTACTCGGTGCCTCTTGGCGAGGGCTTTGATCCCTGGTTTGTTGGGGTAGGGAGCTACCAGCCAAGGATAACCGAAGGCTTTGATTCTTAATCTTTGGAGGGACCGTAATTGGCCAGATAAGGATGGGGCCGAGCAGGATAGCAGCTCGGTGCCTCTTGGCGAGGGATTTGATCCTTAGCGCGGGAGGGGCCATGAGTGGCCTACTAAGGATTGCCGAGCAGGGTAGCTGCTCGGTGCCTCTAGGCGAGGGCTTTGATCCCTGGTTTGTTGGGATAGGGAGCTACCAGCCAGGGATAACCGAGCAAGGGCAGGCCCGGTTGCCTCTTGCGAGGGCTTTGATCCTTAAGGACGGTCCGAGCAGGGTTACTGCCCGGTGCCTCTTGGCGAAGGCTTTGACCCCTGGTTTGGTAGGAAGCTACCAGCCAGGGACAACCGAACAAGGGCGGGTCCAGTTTCCTCTGGGAGGACTTTGATCCTTGGTTTGTTAAGGTATGGAGCTATCGGCCAGGGATAACCTAACAAGGGCGGGTTCGGTTGCCTCTTGCGAGGGCTTTTCATCCTTAGTGCGGGAGGGGCCCTAAGCGGCCTACTAAGGATGGCCGAGTAGGGTTACCGCCCGATGTCTCTTGGCGAGGGCTTTTTATCCTTAAGGATGGCCGAACAGGGTTGCTGTCTGGTGCCTCTTGGCGAGGGCTTTGATCCCTGGCGTTGTGTGGTAGGGAAGCTACCAGCCAGGGATAGCCGAGCAGGGTAGCTGCAGGGTTGCTTCTTCGTGAGGGCTTTGATCCTTGGCGCTGGAGGGGCCGTGGGAGGCCCGCCAAGGATGAACCAAGCAGTGAAGTTGCTTGGTTTCCTCTTGGTGAGGGCTTAGATCCCTGGCGTTGTGGGGTAGGCGAGCTACCAGCTAGGGATAACCGAGCAGGGTAGCTGCTGGGCTGCCTCTTCATGAGGGCTTTGATCCTTGGTGCTGGAGGGGCTGTGGGAGGCCTGCCAAGGATAGCTGAGCAGGGTAGCTGCAGGGCTGCCTCTTCATGAAGGCTTTGATCCTTGGTGCTGGAGGGGCCGTGGGAGGCCTGCCAAGGATAGCCGAGCATGGTAGCTGCAAGGCTGCGTCTTGGTGAGGGTTTTGATCCCTGGCGTTGTAGGGTAGGGAGCTACCAGCCAAGGATAGCCAAGCAAGGTAGCTACAGGGCTGCCTCTTGGTGAGGGCTTTGATCCCTGGCGTTGTGGGGTAGGGATGCTACCAGTCAGGGATAGCCGAGCAGGGTAGCTGCAGGGCTGCCTCTTGGTGAGGGCTTTGATCCTTGGCGTTGTGGGATAGGGAAGCTACCAGCCAGGGATAGCTGAGCAGGGCAGCTGCAGGGCTACTTCTTGGTGAGGGCTTTGATCCCTGGCATTGTGGGGTAAGGAAGCTACCAGCCAGGGATAGCCGAGCAGGGTAGCTGCTGGGCTGTCTCTTCATGAGGGCTTTGATCTTTGGCGCTGGAAGGGCCGTGGGAGGCCTGCCAAGGATGAACCAAGCAGTGAAGCTGCTTGGTTGCCTCTTGATGAGGGATTAGATCCCTGGCGTTGTGGGGTAGGCGAGCTACCGGCCAGGGATAGCTGAGCAGGGTAGCTGCTGGGCTGCCTCTTCATGAGGGCTTTGACTTTGATAGCCAGTCGGCGCACCGGGAAGAGGTACGGTCGCTGGCGACACGTGTCGCGATTTTGTGGGGAACACGAAGCGATGGAGTGTCGTTTCAGTTTCGCATCGATCGGCAGAACTTTTACCGTGTGGCGACACTGTTGTGGGTGAAAACGGGCGACCGTTGAACTCCAGGGGGCGTTGGAGGCTATAAAACTAAGGGGGTAATTGTTTACTCCCTTCCTCAGACCCAGAATGCAAAAATGTAGGACTTCCCTTTCACCATCGAAGATATCATAAACTTTGAGGATGTCTACCTCTACGACCCGTACTGCACTAAGGACACGGTGCAGTTGGTAATAGGCAGGATCAAGGACCACTTCGGCCGATTGCTTCCCCGGCGGTCCTCCCCCTTCAGCTGCTGATGTACTCCATCTGGAGGGCGTCGCCGGGGCTTTACAACCCCTTATTCGAAATGCTGTTCGACGAGGCTATAGGCAAGCTAAGGTCTCTGAGGCGCTTTGGCCTGATCTCTGCGAGTCGGCTAGACCGCTCGGAAGCGCTCGTCCGTGAGTGCTATTGAGGCGCGATGCCGACGCTCGCGGGAGGGGGGGAGGATCGAAGGCAGAGGTTGGATGCTGCGAGGGCTCGGTTGGCGGAAATATCATCAGAGTACCACGAGCAGTGTTCTCTATACCCTGTTCCCCCGCTATTGTAAATTTCTTTTTTTGTACGGCTGAGGAGCCTATAGTACCTTTGAAATGAATACGATTTTATTTTTCTTTTCTAGAATTGGCAGTGTTACTTGCCGCTCTCGTAGGGGTCTAGGGATGTGGGTTTGGCTATTCATCGCGACCGTGGAATCCGTGTTTTATACCGGCTTGTATTAAAACACGGACATCCTAGTATATCCAATATTTCATATATGTTCTTCTGCTACAATGTTCTGTGATGGGATCATATTACTTCCTGAGACGAATGCTTATATTATATATATATATGCTGATATATAAATATTACTGCTTTCGTTTCTTCTGTGATGCTTAGGAAGCATAAGCTGATGGGATTTTTATTAAAGAGATTAATAAAAGAAAAGAAACCTAAAAGATGTTGTAGAATCAAAACTTTATAAAAAGGGTGGCTACAGTTTTGCTTTGCATAGCGGTATATATGATATACCCTGCACCTTATTCGATGAGGAAAGAGCCGAGATCCCTTCACCGGGAGTGACCTCTTTAGCGAAACTGGCAGATGCTACAAACTCGCGGTTTAGTTTTTGACAGCTTATATAGTTCTTGCTTTGCACAACGGTATATATGATATACCCTGCACCTTATTCGATGGGGAAAGAGCCGAGATCCCTTCACCGGGAGTGACCTCTTTAGCGAAACTGGAAATGCCTCAAAAACACTCCTTTTCAAAAATCACTTGTTTCTACAACGATATCATATTCATTACGCAATAGGTTTTCAGAAAAACCTGTCGTAGCCCTCTATCATTTCAGATGAGTCCTACTTAGTATTCGTACTATGTTTGTTGACCTCCGTCAAGACGTAGTGTGCGGTAGCTAACTAGTATTTATCTGTTTAATGCATGTGATGCAGATTGGATTAGGGTAGTCGTACGGCCTTATTGACCTCCGTCAAGGGTCGTGCGGGTGGGTCTGATTTAATCAAGAAATGACGGGTTGAACTTGACTAGCACTCTGTGATTTGTTGACCTCCGTCAAAGTTATGGGAGGCTTGGGGCAGAATATTATCAGGAATTTCAAGTGTTGAAATTTGCAATGAGATTGCATGCCTTCTATGAGATAGATGGATTCTGATACCCACTACGAGTAAGAGTTACTCCTGGTAGAATTTTACACAGGACAATTAGTCGATCAAGTAGGTGTCTGGAAAGGTGTTAACGGGGTTATGCTTCTGGGAAAACGAGGTTTATTTTAATTAGGTCCGTGCGAAAGCACGGGGAACCTCCCTCAAGTACGGACACTGATCTGGCTGAAAGATTGACGAAATTGTAGGGTGTAATTAATCCCGGCTAATCTTACCTTTTAGGGTTTGAAGGAAGATTTGATAAAAACAGTGGGAGACATCCTGATTAGATAAGATAATAACCAATCTAATCTTGCAAGAGCATACGCTAAAGTGTTTCCTTCTCTCTCTCTCTCCAGGTAGAGACCGTGTCAGGACTTAATCAAGATAATAATATGGATGTATTAACTGAACCCGCTTATTATACTGAGCAGGAGATCGTTGGTCCCGTTCTTTCTTATAAGAGTTATAAGACTAAACAAGAAACAGGAGAATATCTGGATTCTCATGCCGCCCAAACGGAGAACATGCATATTGATGCACCTTCTTCAGGTGTGTTAGTTATTGAGAACTGTTTCTCAGTTCACCCTACGTCCTGAATATTAGATACCGGATCGGGATCCCATATATGTAAAATGTTACATGGGCTACGTAAAGGTAGAGAACTGGGAAAAGGTGATCATTCCGTTCAAGTAGGGAATGGTGCAAGTATTGCAGCCAAAGCAGTTGGCGAATATCACCTATTATTACCAAGTGATAATACACTGATTCTGAATGAGTGCTATTATATACCGAACATGATGTGCAACATTATATCGGTTTCTTTATTAAGTAAAGAAGGATATAATTTTGTAGTAAAGGATAATGTTATGAACATATTCCTAGATCAAAAGTTGATTGGATCAGGCTCGTTACATAATGGCATATTCATTCTCAATCAAAATACAGTCCTCAATATACAAAACACACACAAGAGGAAGAGTTCAGAAATGAACGAATTCTTCTTGTGGCATTGTAGACTTGGTCATATCAATGCGACATGATTAACTAAGTTACATAAGGATGAATATTTGAATCCGTTCGAATTATCATCTTATGATACTTGCCATTCATGTCTCAAAGGCAAAATGACCAAAGCTCCATTTAGTGGACACGGAGAAAGAGTTACGGAACTCTTAGGACTGGTACATAGTGATGTATGCGGTCCTATGTCTACGCATGCCAGGAACAGTTCTTCCTACTTCATTACATTCACTGACGATCTCTCTAGATACGGACATGTGTTCCTGATGAAACACAAGTCTGAAGCTTTTGAGAAATTCAGAGAATATAAGCACGAAGTAGAGAACCAAACGGGCAAAAGTATTAAGATCCTTCGATCTGATCGAAGAGGAGAATACTTAAGCAATGAGTTTCTGGATTATCTAAAAGAGAATGGGATTTTCTCTCAGCTTACTCCTCCTTATACACCACAGCACAACGGTGTATCGGAGCGGAAGAATCGCACCCTATTAGATATGGTACGCTCTATGATGAGCAATGCTGAATTGCCTATTTCCTTCTGGGGGTATGCGCTTGAGACAGCGGCATACATACTGAATAAAGTTCCTACCAAATCTGTGCCTACCACCCCATATGAGATATGGGAAGGGAAGAGACCAATCTTAATTTTGTTAAGATATGGGGTTGCCCGGCATATGTCAAAAGACAAAAACAGGACAAACTCGAGGCAAGGTCTGTTTTATGTAAGTTTATTGGATATCTTAAGCATTCGCGAGGGTATATTTTCTACCACAGTGAGGAACAAAGGGTGTTTGTTGCTCAACACGCCACCTTTTTAGAAAAGGAATTTCTTGCAAAAGAGATTAGTGGCTCTGAGGTAGAACTGAAAGAAGTTCCAGGAGAATAAACTACAACAGATGATTTAGTGGAACCAGAGGATTCAGTAGTACCCGACGAACCCCAGCCTCTCCGCCGATCTAGCAGGGTTTCTTATCCACCTGAGAGATACTACGGTTTTCTCATTGATGGTGGAAGCGAGGATTGCATCATGGAAGATGATGACCCGACTAGTTTCGAACAGGCCATCATGAGTGGTGACTCTGTGAAATGGCTGGATGCAATGCGATTTGAGATGGAATCCATGTACACCAACAAAGTATGGACTTTGGAAAATGCTCCTAAAGGGGTAAAACCCATTGGGAGCAAGTGGATCTTTAAAAAGAAAATCGGTGTAGATGGAAAAGTTGAGACTTTCAAAGCTAGACTTGTTGCAAAGGGTTTTCGTCAACGACCTGGTGTGGATTATGACGAAACCTTTTCTCCAGTGGCTATGCTTAAGTCCATCCGGATCTTACTTGCCATTGCTACATACCATGACTACGAAATCTGGCAAATGGATGTTAAGACCGCCTTTCTAAACGGTGATTTAGAAGAGTGCGTGTACATGACTCAGCCAGAGGGCTTCGTAGATAGTGGGAGCAGCGGAAAGGTGTGCAAGCTGCTTAAATCCATTTATGGGTTAAAGCAAGCATCGCGGAGTTGGAACATCTGTTTTGATGTTGTAGTCAAAGAGTTTGACTTCATCAAAAATATAGCTGGACCTTGTATTTATAAGAAGGTTGCAGAGAGTAAGGTTGTATTCCTCGTATTGTCCGTGGATGACATACTCTTGATAGGAAATGATGTTCCTATGCTGCAATCAGTCAAGCTCTTCTTATCACAAAGATTCTCAATGAAAGATCTAGGTGATGCCTCCTGCATACTGGGAATAATGATATATAGAGATAGATCTAAACGGATATTGGGATTGTCCCAATCCAGGTACATTGACACCATACTAAAGAGGTTTAGTATGGAAGAATCCAAGCGTGGGAACCAACCCACGATCTCTGGACTCACTCTCTCCAAAGAGATGTCTCCCAAGACTGATTTGGAGAGAGCTCGCATGCAAGAGATACCCTATGCTTCGGCAGTAGGCTCTATCATGTATGCGATGCTATGTACCAGACCCGATATAGCATACTCACTAAGTGTAGTGAGTCGGTATCAAGCAGATCCTGGAGAGAGTCACTGGACAGCTGTGAAGAACATTCTCAAGTACTTACGAAGGACTAAGGAGATGTTCTTGGTGTATGGTAACGGAGAACTCCCGGTGGAGTCCTTTACCAATTCCAGCTTCCAAAGTGATAAGGAAGACTCTAAGTCGCACTCGGGATTTGTCTTTACCCTCAATGGAGGGGCGGTATGTTGGAAGAGTTCCAAATAGGATACCGTTGCAGACTCGACGATGGAGGCTAAATACATCGCTGCCAACGATGCTGCCAAAGAAGCTGTCTGGATAAAGAAGTTCATTAGTGAACTTGGTGTGGTTCCATCCATTGAACATCCAATACCTCTGTATTGCGATAACAATAGAGCTGTGGTTTTGGCCAAGAAACCCAGGTCCCATCAGAAGTCCAGACATATTTTGAGGTGGTATCACCTGATCAGGAAGATAGTTGATCGCCGGGAGATCGAGGTCAGGAGAGTAGATACGAAGGACAATACTGCGGATCCACTAACGAAGGTCATTCCCCAGATACAGTTTGAGAGATTATTCGGGATGCTAGGTATGAGATACTACAGCAGCTGGCCTTAGTGCAAGTGGGAGATTGTTAGTTATGTATATGCCCTAGAGGCCATTGTTGTACATATGATGTATATTATAATGGATGCTTGGATATATATAGAGAGGACTTTCTTGCTCGTCATGATAGTATGCTATTTGGTTTCACTTTATCTTAACATGTTGACTTGTATTGGTTTACTGTCTTTCTCTTACATGTTGATAAAGCCCTTAGGATCTGTACTCGACTACTGGGACTATGATGAGATCATACTGGTGAGGCCACGGTAGTCGATGAGTACATCCTATAACTGTTCCTAGTCGAGGGTATATCGAGACAGGGTATCGATACACCAGAGTAGACTAGCGTATACACATCTTGACCCATATGATGGGCGATGGATGATCCCATATCCATCGGTGTTTGACATCAAGCATGGTGTACGGGTGCTCAGTGGAGAATGGGTACACTGGACGGACTCACCGAGAACTCCCAGATGGTGATATACCACACGTCAGATGGCAATTCTCCGGTGACACTGGTACAGGGTAGTCTGTAGACCCGAGATCGTCATAGAGTCTTGTGTGATTCCCACTGTGCTTTGATTTCCACCTTACCACGTCCAAGAGGGCGTGCAAAACGGTGGCTTTTGGGTGCAGTCCCGAATTACATGGAGGTAATGAGCGATAGGAGGGGATTCGTCTCTCCCGGTATAGGGAGTTGATGTTGTGCTGTGTTCGATTGGTTATAACTGGAAGTCCCCGGCCAGGGCTGATATAGAGATTTACTGGTAAGTGTTACCAGTAGTTTCTCGACCCGTTATGAGCCTCACATCGACACGACTTATCGGTTACTGGGGTCTGACGTATACCACCCCTAGACTTGATATGCGACATATCAGACGAAGAGACCGGACTGTACGGGAGTGTTACTGATTAGATTCACAGGAGAACGGACATGCTAGCTTGTTGATCTTCTGATCGCTCAATACCTGGATGGCTGTTACGTTTAGCTGACCGCTTGCAGCTTGTGGGTCCGTAAGTGCACGGCGGCGCCCCGGCCTCCATCCCGAGGCCAAATGCAGAAGCGATGGTTAACTTTATTTTTTCTCGAACCAGCACCACCGCGCACTAAAACCCGGATCGGGCTATTAACTAGTCCTAGCTAACTACAAGATGGGGAAGAGAGATATACCGACTGATCCGTGTCCTCCGGTCTTCTCGTGGTCGTCCCGATCTCCCGCGGAAGCTCCGGTCTCCACCTCGTCGCCGGAAGGGCACCACGTCGCCGGCTTCTTTTACGGGCTCCCACCTCTATACCGAGGCAACTCGGGCACGAAGCTGGCGAGTCGACGTGCCCAAGATTTGCTGTAGAAGATAGTGAAGAACCATGTCTCATTTTAGGGTTGTGGATGTTGCCTTTGTGGTGGAAGAAAATGAACTTGGAGAGAGGTGAGAAAAATGTAGCATGCAAAGAATGAGATTAACATTTTTCTCACAACCAAAAGAGAATCAATCCCCCCTCCTCACTAGTGGCCGGCCAATCCCATGTTGAAGGGTGAGAATGGAGTAAAAGTCAAGGAAGGTCAAGGGAGTGGGGGAGCTATCATGCAAGCATGAATAATGAGTGATGATTAAAACAATATCATCACAAACAAAAGCCAACACTCCAAATCAACCATCATGAACCCAAAGTCAATCAATGATGAAGTAAACAAGTCAATGCATAGTGGAACCATCATGACACAAGAATATGCAAAGACCCTCTTCCAACTTGCTTATTTGCACAAATGCAAATAAGCCCTCCTCCACCAATCTTCGGCCAATGAAGGATACAAAGAAATATGGCCGAAACGGAAAGCAAACTGGCAACTCCAGAAAACTGGTCCCGTAATAAATTACAGAAAAAACCCCGCTACTGTGCATACACACCCGCATCTGTATTCCGACCGAAATACAAATGCAATGAGACAAAATCCACACTGTACTATACTAGGATCCGGCTTAAACCAAAGCCGGCTAGTAATAACCGTTCGATCCTGATCCGTGCAATACCGCACGTATCTGATCGAACCCTGCCATATCTCTATACGGCCTCTACAGCTTTTCGCCTGAAAACTTGAGCAACTGAATGTGGGGGACTCTAAAGACTCGTCAACACCTTGGTTGTGGAGTTAACCACTAGCACGTCAGAGGTATAAGCCAATACGTAACGGGCTACCAGGTATTGACCAAAAGGGACGTCGATGAGCGAACTCATCCTGACACCCTACTGAGCCTGTCAGTGACAATATCCGTACAGTCCGGTCCGTTCGTCTATGAGCATCGCATGGCGGGCCTAGGGGGTTGGTAAAAGTCAGACCCCCAAAAGTGGTACAAGTCGTGTCGGAGTGTAGCCCATAACACCCTGAGATACTACTGGAATACCTACCAGTAAATCTCCTGCCTCGGCCGAGGGCTTCATGTAATGGCTCTCCTAGACACAGCGCGACCTCACCCCCAATACCGGGAGAGACGAACCCCTGAAGATCCGCTCACTGCCTCCATGTGGCTCGGGACTGTACCCAACTAAAACCTGTTTGCACGTCTCCTTTGAGCGTGGTAGGGTAGTAATCAAAGTACAGTGGGAACTCACACGAGACAAATGACGATCCCCAGGTCGATGAACTAATCTGTACACATGTCACCAGGGAACTGCTATCTGACGTCAGGTATAAGACCAACTAGCATGTTCCCGGCGAGTCCTGTCCGGTGTACTCATAACCCAATGAGCACCTGTATACATCTTTGGTGAACCAACTGATACCAGTGGCTTGTGAGACCGGCCACCGCCCCTCGTCGGGGTCTCGACTGTATACACTAGTCTACTCTGGAGTATCGATGCCCTGTCTCGAAACTCCCATGACTAGGGACCTTTTAAGGATGTGCTTATAGACTGCCAGCTCTCACATATATGATCGCCCTCATACTGCTGGCAGTCAAGCAAGAATCCTAGGGGCTCTATCAACGTGTAATAGCGACATGTCAGGTCACCTAAAGCAGTACACGATGATAAAGGTAAACCAGATAGCATACTATCATCTCGAGTAAGACTGTCCTACTGGGACAGGTCCTCCCTCAATCATTGCAATGACGTGCCTGTGATCCAATAATTGACTCTGAGGGCACTATCTCCAACATGTTTGATATGATCATCACCTGCTACCGGCGTATTGACGATTCTTTAGAGTCCTACACAGAGGTTTCTTGACTCAGGCAAAGCGGAGTAGGGACACATATGTGATATGTGCAGGACCGAGGATAATGCGATATGAGATACCGTATTATATTCTCGCGATATTTAGATATGAGCCGGGTCATCGGATCAAGTGTTGATTCGATGAATCGGTACATGATATATTAGTCGGTTATATTCGATATAACCGGATTGTCGGATCAAGTGTTGATTCGATGATTTAATGTATAATAATATATATGATATATTGTATTACATTATCTAATATTGGCTCGCTTTATTATTTCATTTTCTCACCGGGTAATACATTAATATATATGCGATATATGTTAATTGTATTATTTTCTTTTGTTACAAATACATAATATATATATGATATATATTATTGTAACATGATATGATTAATGATGAAACATGTTTAGTGGAGATTAAATAAGGTTAGGGTTTGATTTGGGTTAGTTTCTTCTTGCACCTTCTAGAAGAAATTTCTTTTGTTATGGTTAAGATATTATTGTTGATATTTTCTCATGACTCATTCTTTAACCCAACCAAACCCTAGCCCTAGTAAATTCTCTACAAAGGTTATCCTTGTCATCCTTGATCATGGTTCCATGATTAATCATATATTCATTTCATTGTTCATCACAAAAAGATTATGTATTATTTTCTTCTTCATCTTCAACCTGGAGCTTTGAGAAAGCTTACTAGGTTTTCCTTTTGTGATGTTTTCATGTGAGAATTTGATATAAAAAGAAAGCATAAATACTACTCCATCATTCTCATCTAATCTAGCCGATTAGATTAGGGTGTTCACCTCATTAGAGTGAGAGAGCTTGAGTTATAGCAAGTTCGACGTAGATCATCGGAGAAAAGGAACACTACAAGCTAGCATGGATCGTTCGAGTCGTGGAGCCTCTCTTGAGTCCGGGAGATCGTGGATCGCGGCGAAGAGACTTCTACTCGGAGCTTATGAAGCGAAGGAGCGGACTATAAAGGTTGTAATCCCTCACACTTAGTTGTAAAGATATTTACTTGCATGTTAAACCCTTACAATCTAGCAAAGATCCCGGCTTTGGATTGTTCGGCACGTCTAAAATTTTATTCGGACATGGTTGATGCCTTATGAACCCTCACAAGAGTGCGTAGGAACTCTACAGGCGATGAAGGTTGAAATGGTTGATATAAGGTGGATTGCGGAGTCCAAATGGATGCCCTAGACGCGTCTATTCGATATTTCAAAGAAATTTTGGGTATAGAGGGGTCGTCCAAAATTCGACTAAAACAATGAGCGTAGGAAGTAATGTCTGGTTGAGGGTACCAAAATTCGGTAAGAGTTTTGTGAAGTGGGGTACCCATGATGTGATGAGAGAAAGGAGAAGAAAATGAATGTGATATTATTTTTTTTAAATTTTTAAATTTTTTTAATAAAAATTGTTTGTTTTTGAAGTTTTGAAATTTTTGAAAGTGTTTTTTTTAGAAAGAGTTTTGCAAAAATTTGTACGGAACTTCTGCACAATTTCAAATAACCACAGTTTAAACATGCACAATCAAACCTAGAGCTAGGGTCTCCTAAGTCAACTAGACTGCTCCTAACTGGTCCAAAGGGTAAGTTGTAAGATATCTCTCAAATCGCCTCTTTACCGCCAATTATGGCCAGCTAAGCACAAGTAAAGAAAGGAGGGATCCACTCACGAATCACCGTGAGACGTGCCTTTTAAAATTACCTTTCCCACTTGTCTAGCCTAGGCACCACAAAATCAGGTTTAGATAAACGACCAATTGCCCACAACCTTCCTTTGTCCTAATGAGCATGACAGTCCTTATTGGCTGAGTCTAAATATTTTTTAATTAACTCGAGAGTTGATGCATATACTTTTTGTGATTTTTAGGGTCCAAGGAAGGGTAATGAAATCCCCACCCAATCTGGATTGGTGTTATAGCCCCTTAAAAGTCCGTATTAATTATGCAAAGCAGTTAACACACCAAAAACACTTGCAAATTTTTTTTTATTTGGCAGCGCAAAGAATCTTGCATAAAAACAATTTATTGGAGAGGGAGAAAGATTTTGCGCAAAGAACCCTTCAGGAAAATTTTTCAGTGGAGTTCAGAGGGTAGAAAAGAGGACAAAAATACTTACAGAGAATTTTGGGATGCTGACGTCACTGGTTGACCGCGGTTCCGCGGTCAACTGCATATATCCGCCGCGGTTCCGCGGTGGTTCTGTTAGTTTGGATCTCCAAAATTTTTCTGTTGGCTGTTGTGATTCTCCTCTGTCTGTTCAGATTTTCTGTTTGTTGATTTGTTCACTGGCTTTTTCCAGATCTGAATCAGTCCATCTTCTTTTCCTGCGCAATTCACACAATACCTCTCAAAAAGAACAAGATGAATATTTTTTTATTTTATTTTTTTTGTTTTAAAATATTTCAATTTTTATAATTTTTAAATTTTTTTTAACCCGAAATTACACAAAGAAAGAGACTACCGTCTCCCTGGCAACGACGCCATTTGATTGTTCGCTTTTTTGCGTGCGTGCGCTTTTAAAATCAAAGTTAAGAATACCGCAATCAATAACGGTGTCGCTTGGTAGCTAGCCGGTTGAGTACGGGTCGGTCCACAGGGAGATAGATTCCTTTTCTTTATGTTCTAACGAGTTAATCCGATCAAATCGGGTTTTGTTTTACGATGTAAGAATGAGATTAAATTGATTAAAAGTCTTGCTAGGGTTAGGATTAGATTAGTTTGAAAAAGAGATTCTACCACTGCTTTCAATGCCCTAATGAAGAATATAGGTGTTAGGGTAATAGTAGACAAAGGGGATTAGCAAGACTGGGAAGAAACTAAGTTTCTTCCCTTTGGTCCTTATCTGTCTTTTCTTAACTCTTAGCCCTAAGCTCTATTTAAATCAATCACAACCGGTCTAACTAGGGAATCACCGCTACCTCGTGGGGTAGGGTGTCGTAGTGAACGGTGTGTGATTCATTTAAATAGAGTCTGTATTGATTAAAATTATGGGGGCAAAGAAAGGAGTGAGAGAGATTTCCTTCTCTCAAACCTTCCCGATCCTAACCCTAACAAGTGAGGAATTACTCACTCATTAGGGTATTAACAATGGAATTCATTTTTTTAAATAAATTTTTATATTAGAAAACTAAATTGCAAATATTAAGGGAACAGATAAAAAAATGCAAGAATTAAATTCAGAAAAGAATGCGAGATAAAAATAAAAATACCTTTCTTTATTGATGCACTCTTGAACGATTACAATGGAATTGAAATTTAAACTAGAATTAAAATAGAGACATCTCAAAAGAGGCACCCAGAAGAGCCACACTTTATTTGGCTTTGAGCCCTCCTATTTATAGATAGGAGAAACCCTAGGTTTTACATCTGATCCACATCTGAATTTACAATACTACCCCAAATACCGAGTCAACGCATCGACACCCACCGACAATTTGCACCGACACGTGCACAGCACGGCCGCAGAACCGCGGCAGAAAGCCATGTTTGGCCGCGGATCCGCGTCCATCTTGGGGGTTCTCTGTCTCATTTCTTCAGGGTTGTTTTATATTGCCTTTTTCTTCTATTTTCATCACTTGGTTCTTCAGAATTTTTTCTACTTTTTTTCAGATTTCCAACAGTGCAGAATTTGTGGACTTTTACCGTAAGCTTTGCTTTGAAGTCTTGTATCTTGTGCTGTCCTTGAACTGTCTTGTGCATGGAACTGTTTACTGATCTTCATTTGTTTCTTGAACTATTAGGCGGCATCATACGGATTCATCTTTTGTTGGTCGTAGTCTCACTTTTGTAACGTCTTTTCATGAATTTCACTGTATTGTTCTGAGAACCTGTAACCCGCAACTATTTAGCAGACATGGATCAAAAGCACCTATTTATTTGTAATATGATTAATAATGGGCGATATAATAATGCATAATTCTGATATGAACAGTATACGTTTTACTCATTATCACGTATCGCTAATACATAATGATAAAGCCTGTAGGATCTTTGCTTAACTACCGGAATTATGATAAGGATCATACTAGTAGGGCCTGGGCAGTCTATAAGCACATTCTTAAATATCCCTAGTCATGGGGGTATCGAGACTGGGCATCGATATTCCAGATTATATTGGTGTATACGTTTCTTGACCCCGACCAGGGCGATGGCTGATCCCATAGCCATTGGTGTTTGACACCGAAGATTATATACAGGTATTCATTGGAGAATGAATTTCACTGGACGGACTTACCAGAGAACTCCTAGATGGGATTATGCCTATCGTCAGATAGCAGTTTTCTTATGACATGAGTACAGGGTAGTCTGTAGACCTAAGATTGCCATGGTTTTTTGTGTGTTCCCACTGTACTTTGATTACTACCTTACCACGGTTTTAAAGAGTGGTGCAAACATATTTTAGTTGTGTACAGTCCCAAAGCACATGGAGGCAATGAACGATCGAAAGAATTCACTTCTACCGGTATAGAGAGTTGATGCCGCACTGTGCGTGATTGGCCATAACATAAGTCCTTGGCTAAGGTAGACGAGATTTACTGGTAAGTGTTATCTGTATTTTCTCAGGTGGTTATGAGTTTCACTTCGATATGACTCATCGGGTAATTAGGAGTCTGACGGTTTCCACCTCCCAGACCTGGTATGCGACACTCTCAGACGAAGAGACCAGACTATACGGTGACTGTCAATGATAGACTCTGCAAGGTTTGTATAAGCTTTCTCATTGACCTTCTTTCGATCAATACATGGGTAGCCGTTACGTGCAACTAATACCATTGACGTGCTTGTAACCTACTGCCAGCGTATTGTCGAGTCTTTAGAATGCCACACAGAGGTTTCTCAGTTTAGGTGAAACGATATAGAGTGTGTATAATGATACACACAGGAGTTCGATTAAACACGTCTATTTGATACACGTGTGTTAATCAGATGTTTTAATAATACTAGCCGACTATTCTTGAAGCGGGAATATTAATTCAAGTGTTGATTTAATAATTATATATATATATATATATATATATATATATATATATATATATTCTAGTATTGTGTTCATTATTATTCTCTCATTTGTATTTATATTAGATATAAATATTTGATCTATGTAGTTGATACATATACTATGTGTATATGATACACATATACTAGAATTAATGTATATGATACATTATTCTAGTAGGATTCATTTTTTCTTTATAAGAGATAAAGAGATCAAGATATAAGAATGAGAGAAGTGAGTGGAGGTTTTCTAGTATCTTTGAGAAAATAAGATAGCTAGAAAAGTCTCTCTTTCATTTTTCTTCTCAAGGATTCTACCTCTCTCTCTCTCTCTCCTGAGATTTTTCATTAGAAGAAAGGAGAGCTCATGAGAGAAAATTATATGAATAATTATATTCTACATCTCTTGCTTCATTTTCTTAGCAAGTTTATGTTGCAGGTTGCTTCATTGAGATTTGATCTAATGGAGATTAAGCTTGTGTTGGGCTATCTCATGGTAGATCATCTTCGACGAGAAGATCATTGTGCAGACTTGATATGGAGCAAGTAGAGACTAGTCGGAGTCTAAGGAGAGATGGCCAATGCACTGCAAAGGCGGTAGTTTCGTTGATTCTAGGGTTGTGATGCTTTTGCTAGCTCTTATACTTGTTGCAAGTTAATGTCTTTTAGTTTGATTCTAGGGTTGTGATGCTTTTGCTATCTGGTTTTTTAAAATTATTGCTTCCGCTGTGGTTTAAAATCCCACTAGTCTAGCAAGGCATCCTAACACCATTAAAGGATCTTGGAGCTAGAGAAAGACGGAGAAGGGTTTTGGGGAAGATAAGAAAAACCTCATTTTAGGCTCTGCTCTCCCTTATAAAGGAATTCGTCACTGATTCATGCTAAACGTGTGTCCCTACCGACGGTGGATCCGGAGCGCGTCGATCGGAGTTCCCATCATGATTCAAATTTGTTTTATTCAGCACGGGATTTGAAGCGACACGACGTCTTTCGTCAATACCATGATGACTCTCGAGTAGTGAAGAAACGGAGGGACATGTCGCATTTAATACAGAAATTTCGGGAGATCTCATGTAACCCCCAGCTTCGGCACGTCTCGGCTAAGGACATGTGAAGTGGTAAATGTTTGCACAAAACTAATACTTGGTGGTATCGGCCAAGTAATAAAATGAAGGTAAGGGAAAAAAAGGTTTAGCCGATTATGTCGCAGGCCTAACCGAGATACAATTAGAATCAAATTAATCGATTCCATGGATTCGTGAAGATCCGGGTGTATTTTTTAAGAGGTCGATACAGAGAATTACCAATTTAGTTAGAGATTTGGAAGAATCTTAACATAATTAGCAACAAATGGCGGGAAGATCATAAAGAGAGATTATTTGGAGGCCAAGCCAAAACTAGGGCCAGAAGGCTATAAAAGAATAGAACCAGAAAAGGATCAATCTCTCAATCAATCTTCGAAACTACAAAAGTTTTTTTTATCTCTAGGGCTTTTTAGCCGTCTATCTAGTTCATGTACATTAGGACTCCGGCGACTAACGCCTTCTTCATTTGGGCCTGATAAACAAATATGCCTCCATATTTCTTTAGATCAACAAACAAAAAAGTAAGATGAAGGAATGTCCCTCGGCTCTCCTTTCGATACACAAATCTATGCAAATGTGTAGCGTCGATGGGCTAATGGCCGAGGATGCCCATGACCGAATCGGGACTGTTATTATGACTATGAGAGGTTCAGACGTACATCCCTACTCTCCTATCGTGATAATAGAACCGATCTCGGTCTCCGACCATGTCCAGCTTGGCGGTCACAATACAAGGGATTTAGACGTCCATCTATACCCTTGTGTTTTGATTCTGAAATTGGTCGCCTAAGCAAGGTTATCATCACCCGCTCAGTCTGACAACAAATGACCAAGGGATTTAGACGTCCATTCTTGCACTCAAATATTGAGAGCAGGCTGAGTGATGTAGCTGATGGATCATGATTCGGTTTGAGGCTCGGTATGTACGAGATTTAAACGTCCCTCTCTGCTCTTACATCTCGGTCTTCAAGATGAAGTTATGACTGGAGGATCAAAAGTTTGATATAAATGGTAAAATCATATGTATCTGTAACCCAAAGTTTTATCAATAAAATATGATGACTGGATGACTATTATCTTTGTTGTTTCATATCGTTTATTCCATGGGACCTAGAGTTCCATTTTATATTTATAGGAAGAATTTTCTCCCCAACCTCTAATGACGGCCCAACCGTCAAGAGAGACTGTGTTGCGCTGATCAATTTGTGTTTAACTGCAGATCAAGTTTTAGAGCGAACATATATATATATAGAGAGAGAATAATGGAGCAAAGAGGCCATAGGAGGGGATTTCCTCCTATGGCGTGGAAAAAATACAACCTCCATCATTTTTTTCGACTATCGGCCCCCATCATCTTCATCGTTATCATCTAAGATGTGGGTACACCAAATTTCATGTGATTCTACAACTTTTTCACCGTTGATTTAGCAATGTAAAAAGTTCTATTGTCGGTAAACCGTTAATTTTGAACCCACTAAATCAACGGTGAAAAAGTTGTGGAATCACATGAAATTTGGTGTACGCACATTTTAGATGATAACGATGATGATGATGGGTGCCGATCGTCGGAAAAAATGGTGGAGATTGTATTTTTTCCACGCCATAGGAGGAAATCCCCTCCTATGGCCTCTTTCCTCCATTAATCTCATATATATATATATATATATATATATATATATATATATATATATATATAAAAGAATTCGACATGCAATTCTTGAAAATCATTTCTTTCGATCCAAATCAATAATTATATATAAAGAAGAATTCGACATGCAATTCTTGAAAATCATTTCTTTCGATCCAAATCAATAATCCACATTCCACAATTAGCTACATTAATCAAACCAAACTATGAGAGAGAGAGAGAGAGAGAAAGAGTTCAGTACAAAGGGTCATGTGGCTGCGGTCGTCCACGGCTACTTAACTGCAGGCGAAAACAATGTAAAGCAAGGTTTTTCTTTATTTTTTATTTTTGGGGGATGGGACGGGGGAGGGGCAACTTAGCTGCAGGGCGAAAACAATGTAAAACAAGGGGGATATTTTTTTGGTTTTTTAATCTTTTTTGGTTGGGGGGTGGGTGCCACATATTGGCATGAAACTTCCGAGCAAACAAAAAAAGAATTCAGTATATCATCAGAGCCAGCTCCATCAGCGGCCCCAAAGTGTTGGGATGAAACTTCCGAGCAAACAAGAAGCAAACCTCACTCACATTCCAATTAAGCACACACCCATCACTCCCTCTCCTGATCCTCTTTCACCAACCCGACTGAAACATCCCTTTTCCTGTACATCGCAGGGTGGGAGCCGCCCCTCGACCAGTCGACCCACGTCACGCTCCTATTCGAATTCCGCCACGGATGCAACTTGTTGACAAGCGTCGGCAGGTTATGCTCGTCCATGTAGCAGGGCGGCCTACAGTACTCACGGAACACAGGATAGTACGTGCGGTCCGATACGATGTCGACGGCTAGCGTGCGGTGGATGGCGAACCACTGGGACCCTTTTCGCCAGTCCTGGAGAGTGACGGTGGGATGCATGAGACGGTTGTACCTGAACTAGCCATAGATAACAGGGAATCAACATTGGACTTCACTTAGGATTTCTCTAATTATCAAATACCGATTCAAGGAAAATATAAAGCAAACCTATAGGAAATTAAGGAATTGTTAGGTACTAGTTTGAAAGCAAGGTTGTAAGAAGCTAGCGCTAGCCAGTGCTAGCCAGTGCTTGGTGCTGGACAATTGGGATCTTGCCTTGGGCCTAGTGGTCTTGGCGGCCGTCAAGACAGTTTTAGTATTCTTTAATAAAAACGTTTCGGGATGAAGAGATATATAGGATTTACCGGTTAAGAAAATGATAGATTCCAAGATTTGCTTGAATTTGGTACGACTTCTTGGTTAAAGAAGGACAAAACCATATCAAATTTGATCCAATTGCAATAATAAATCAACTGATTAAGCGGGTTAAACAATCTGGACGCTTGCCTAAACAGTTTAGGATGCATAAGCACCAATACGATTGTTTAGATGAATTAATTGAAAACTGGAGCAGTTTTGTGCCGCTTTTGCTGGCGGTTGCCGAGACCGATTTTTACAACACAGTTTGTAACTCAATCCATAATCATTTAGATGATTCGTAATGTTAAGCTTGATTTTATTTTCCAATACATAAAGATTATGAAAAGCAGAAAGAGCAGTTGCAAAATAATCTTTTTTTCCAAAAGAAGAAATTACGACAGGTTCTGCCATCCTATGAGCACAGTGTACCATAACCAATGAATATTAGTGCATCTATGGTTTAAGTTATGAAAATCATAATGTGAAGGTTTTGATCTTTAAATTTTGGTATACATGCAGTTGGTGTTTTTCTTGCTTTTATTAGAAAATGTAGCCATATAACATCACACAATTTTGGAAAAGGTGTCCAATTGCTTTAACCATCATGTTAACTAAGAATCTGTGAGAGAGAGAAAGAGGCTGAATAATGAGGCTCATTATGTTATCCATATCATTCATGTTGTCTCAAATGCTCAAACTACCTCTGTTTAGAACCAAACTAACGATAAACAAGACAATTAGCATGTTAAATTAACCTTCACTGCATCCAAACTCTGCATCCAAACTCTGAAATTGTAACGGAGGTTGAGGAATAGCATTTTATATTCTTGGATAAATTGTCAAAAGCCCCCGGCCCGTTTAGGAGTTGCAAAAAAACCCTTGGTATTTTTGAAATAGGGAGAAATGGCGTGCTTTTCAAAAACTTTGTGCTAAAATCTCTGGAACTGCTATTATAAATGAGAGGGAGTGACGAAAATACCCTCTTCTCACTGCAGCGGACTCTTCAAAATTTTCTCTCATTCTCGTGAACCCCTCTCACACCTCCTTCGTCGCTGCCATCACCGTCGACAACTCTCACCGCCGCCCCATCGCCGACTTCTCCTCCTCCGCTTCATTCGCCGTCTCCCCATCACCGCCCAATCGATCGTGTCCCAGAGCGACAGATCTCCCCTCTCCCCTCTCCGACCCTCCACCTCCGTCACCGACGCCTCCGTGTTTGTATGGCGCCTAATTTCTAGGGTTTCTTCAATACTCGACCCCAAACCCTAATCAAAACCCCCAAAAATCCCTCGAGATGATGTGTTCGAATCGTCGCCTGTTGACGCCGCAGTCGAATCATCGAAATGAGGTCGATGTAGTTGAGGAGAACGACAAAGACGAAGACGTTGTGATTGATCAAGAGCAGAGGAAGCTTTTAGAGATCAAGGAGGCGCTTGACGATCATTATCAAGTTCGTTTTTTATCGATTTTTTTGATCAGTTTTGATCTGTTGGTTGTTTGATTGCTTTAATTTGGTGTTTTTGTTTGGTAGTTTGATGATTCTGTTGCTGTTGCTGGCCTTCTTCAAGGTCTCGCGGACATGGATATTCATTCAAAGCTTTGAGGGTAAATTACATGGAAAAAATCCAATTTTTTTCTTTTTTAATATATATATATATAGAGAGAGAGAGAGAGAGAGTAATGGAGGAAAGATGCCATAGGAGGGAATTTCCTCCTATAGCATCGAAAAAATACACCTCCGCACCCACCATCTTCATCGTTATCATCAAAGATATGGGTAGACCAAATTTCATGTGATTCTACAACCTTTTCACCGTTAATTTAGCAATGTAAAAAGTTCTATTGTCGATAAACCGTTAATTTTGAACCCATTAAATCAACAGTGAAAAAGTTGTAGAATGACATGAAATTTGGTATACCATGCTAACGATGAAGATGGTGGGTGCCGATCGTCGGCCTCTTTCCTCCATTAACCTCATATATATATGATATTGACTTTTTGGAATTTAATTGTAATTTTAAATTGTAGTAAAACTGATATTGGAAGCCATCTGAATGACCTCAGAAAGAATCCATAAGCTGAAGTACGAAGATTAGTGAAGCAACTTGTCAGGTGATGATGAAATTACACAAAATTAAGCAAAAACCTTATTTTTTACTTGAGAATTTTGGGTTAATTTGGAATCTAATTGTATTTTTTCATTTTTATCTGGAAAGAGATTGTTGATGAATGGATGAGAGCAGAGAATTTGTCATCTGCAATTATCAGTATGTTACTAAACTCAAATATTGTAGTTTTAAAGTATTGTCAAAATCATAGTTTGTTATTACTCAAATTACAATAACAAATCCCATTTGTGGAGTTAACCAGAAGTTATATTCTTTAACATTCTCTGTTTAACTTTAGTTCTAATTTCATTAACGAAGGAAATAATTGTAGAATTTAGAAACCAAATTTTGATGTGAAACCAAAACAAAACCTATTAATCATACTTGATCCTTAATTATTAATCATAAACCATAAGCGTAATTATTTCCTTGATCTATTAGAACACATAGAGCAATTGGATATAAAAATTAATCCTAATTTCGTTCACCATACTCGAAAGGATATACAAAATCATACCAGATTCTTCAGGTTATTCTTTTTTTCATTTTTGGCAGAAGGATATACAAAATCATACATGTTTGCAATATTATACCTGTTTAGCTACTTTAAAAACTTGATTGAGTTGTAATGGATTTCTTGTATCAATTAATATTATACTTGTTGGATTTCTCTTAGCTGCGAGAGACAATGATAAAGAACTACGGGGATCATGTGCATTTCCAAGTTGTTGATCGTGGAATTTTGCAAGAGATGATTAAATTTGTCCGGGAAAAGGTTAGTGTTCACTTCATGGTTTTATTTATGATTTATTGATATAACCAAACTAAAAGTTAACAGAGGTGGTTTGATATAGGTGAGTCTGCATTTTCTTATTTCTAAAGAAAACTTGGTATGTTTTGTAACTCTTGTATGCAAGATTTTTATGTGAGAATAAATAGATGATATCATTATCCATTTCTTCTACATCAATCTAAGTGGACTCAGGGTCCAGCCACTTTATGGGTGCTGATAGCAACAGATAGGTTCTTTTTTATTCAAGTTATTTGTAATCTTTAACATAAACCCGGGCATCATGTTATGACAAAGGTTGTTATGGTGTAAATGACCGCCAGGTTGGTGTTTTCATTAAGGGTAAATTGTCAAAAAGCCCCTGGCTCATTCAGGAGTTGTCAAAAAACCACAGGTATTTTCAAAATGGTTGTGAAGGGCCAACTGTTCATAAACCTTTGTTAAAAAACCCTTGGACTGTATTTTATACAGGTTGTTTTTATAATTTTGATGAAGTAAAAAATTGCCCTTCGCCTCAAATGCCAGGCTCTCAAATTTCTCCCCTTTCTCTTAGTCCCCAACCTTCTCTCCGCCGACGGCGTCCTCCCCACCCTAACCGTCGCGAGAATCCGCCATGTCACCGTCCACAACCCTAGCCCCAGCACCCTCCGCTCCTTCCTCTACTTGGACATCTCCCTCCTCATCTCCATCCCTAAATCCCTCATCCCCGATCTCACTGACACCACCAAATCCTTCGTCGCGGCTCGCTGGCTCTCCGATCACATGCTCCCCTTGCACCCCCCCGCCTCAACATCTCCGCCATCGTTGTCGGCCATGACGATCTCTCCTCAAACGTCGTCCCCAATTTTCTTAAACGTCCTCAAATCTCACGGCCTACATGAAGACCTCTCGCCACAAAAATAGGTACTCTGCGAGACAAAGTTCATAACCTCCATATCCAACCCCAATTTCCTTGATCGGTAAAGTAAGTGCTCCTTCTCTAAATTTGTTTAACTTACAAATTCTATCTCTAATGCATTTTGTTCCAAACTTAAGTTTTTGTTCTAACCTTTTTTCATTTTATTCTAATCCTAAACATTTAGGGGTCCATCTCTTATGTATTTTGTTCTAACCCTAATTTTTTTGTCCTCTGTGATCAGTCCCTTGCTAAACATATATGAGATTTAGGGACCATTGGAAACTTTATTTCAATTGTCACTACTTTATTTTCTTGCATTTTCAACCAATTAATTCACTCTTTGATTCATGGTATAATTAAAATCATGCAGTTTACAATTATATCTTTTTACATCACTCAAAAGTATTTCTTTTGTGTTCTCTTAGGAAGTAGCTTATAAGATTTGAGGTTCTTTGCAGAATGGGCAACAAAAGAGGCAATTAAGATGGAGAACATGACTGTAAGTTTCCTTTTTTATACTCTGTCTAAAATTTTGCAGTTCATATTTTTTACTATCTACGATTTAATTATAACATTTAAATTGAAGCCTTTAAATAGAATCCAATTATATAGATGTCTTTGGATTTGAGTTTTTTTTAACCAGAATCCAAAATATTTCTAGTAACTAATTTCTTTTTTGGGTATGATAGTCGGCATGTGCTCCTTGGTGCATTTTATAATTAAATATTTAATGATTATGGTTAGCAAATTCTCATCTGGTTCGAACATATCTTATTCACTTTATCACATTTATCATCTCACTATCTACGAATATTCAGGTCATGGCAACAATGATCTCAAGGTCGGGCTTCAAAAACCTACAAGTTTCAACCTACAGCCTACAAACTCTAAGATATAGAAGGAATTTCCATCCATGCTTAAAATTCATGCCTTCCACCATTATTAATGAACTATAGAGAACAATTAAAACACATTGTTGGTTTTTGTCACAAACAATGTTAGTTTCTTACGAAACACGAAACGTATCAAACGAAACGATATGAAACATGGACAATTCGATACGAATCGTATACTAATTTATTGGTTGATACACATTTACATTTTGTATTGTACGAAACGATATGAAACACGAAACACACAATACGGTATATAACCATTAAAATGCATAGCGGATCGAATATTCAGGTTTAAAATCCACTTGGTTATATCAAATTATTAATCTAGACGTGTTATTTAACAATTAAAATGCATATTGATGATGATGTGTTCGTTGAAAGTGAAAATGATGAATATGAGGAGAATGAAGTTATCTCTTGGTATTATGATGATAGTGATTAACCAATTGGAGAAATTTGATTTTTTGTACTGTTGACTTTCTTTGGTAGTGATATTTTGATAACTTGGTTGTAATATTTTAGTTATGAGTTATAAAACTTATCATGCTTAAGTTTATGAATTATGACATATGGATAAATATTTTGGATTGTTTTGATATTATTTGATTATCAAATGTATGATTTTGTGTGATATATATCTATGTATTTGCGCAATTGCAATTATGTAATTTGCTTTAAATTCTATGTGGCTCTATGCTATTAATTTGATCGTTTTTTAAATTATAATTTGCTCTATACATAATTATTTTTTTATTGCAACAGAAAATTTTGTTTCTTACGATACAAAACATGATACGATACATGATACAATAAATAAGAAAACAAAACACGAATTGAATCAACTATGGTCACAAATTAGAAACTAATTAATTCTAGGTAATATGTATTTTGTAGCACAAAACATAATAAGACATTGCTCGGTGTAGTAGTGAATTTTGTTGACTTAATTATGAAATTCTTGTTAGTTATATGTATGCCCTAGAGGCCATTACTGTACATTGGATGTATATTGTAGTGGATGCTGGGACGTATATAGGGAGGACTTTCTTGCTCGACATGATAGTATGCTATCTGGTTGCTCTTTACCTTAACGTGTACACTGATTGTCTCTCTGTTACATGTTGGTAAAGCCCTTAGGATGTGTGCTTGACTACCTGGACTATGATGCGGATCATATTAGTGGGGACATGGTAGTCCATAAGTACATCCTTCAAAGTCCCTAGTCGTGGGTGTATCGAGACGGGGCATCGATATACCAGAGTAGACTAGCGTATACCTTCTCGACCCATACAGATGGGCGATGGATGATCCCATATCCATTGGTGTTTGACATCAGAGATGATATACGGGTGCTCAGTAGGAACTGGGTACACTGGACGGACTCGCCGAGAACTCCCAGATGGTATTATACCTCACGTCAGATGGCAGTTCTCTGGTGACACTGGTACAGAGTAGTCTGTTGACCCGAGATCGTCATAGAGTCTTGTGTGGTTCCCACTGTGCTTTGATTTCCATCTTACCACGTCCAAGAGGGCGTGCAAAACGGTGGTTTTTGGGTACAGTCCCGAGTCACATGGAGGCAATGAGCGATAGGAGGGGATTCGTCTCTCCCGGTATAGGGAGTTGATGTTGCGCTGTGTTCGATTGGCTATAACAGGAAATCCCTGGCCAGGGTTACTCAGATTTACTGGTAAGTGTTACCAGTAGTTTCTCGAATTGTTATAGACCTCGTATCGACACGACTTATCGAGCTATTGGGGTCTGACGTCTACCACCCCTAGGCGAGATATGCGACATATCAGACGATCAGACCGGACTGTACGGTAGTGTTACTGGTTGGATTCACTGGAGTGTGAGCGGGCTTGCTCGTCGATCTTCAGATCGCTCAATACCCGGGTGGCCGTTACGTTTAGCAGACCGCTTGCGGCTTGTGGATGTTTGATATGATCATCATCCGCTGCCGGCGTATTGACGAGTCTTTAGAGTCCTACACAGAGCTTTCCTGGCTCAAGCGAAACAAAATAGGAGCGCATATGAGATATGTGCGGGACCGAGAATGATGCGTGTATGTGATACCGTATTTCATTCTCGCAATGTGACATTGATCGGTTATATGCGATATAGCCGGGTCATCAGATCAAGTGTTGATTCGATAAGTTGTTACTGAAGATACCAGTCGGTTATGTGCGACATGACCGGATCATTGAATCAAGTGTTGATTTAGTGATTTAATGCATAATTATATATTTGATATATTACTTTGCATTAACTAGTATCGGTTCACTTTGAATGGATTTTCTCACTCGGGTGTGCGCATTGCATATGCGATATGATTTTTGTGCACTTGATTGTATCATGTTTGATGATACATATCCTTTTTGTTAAGTGTAATGAATTAAACCTAGGTTAAGTAAATGATTGGGGTTTTCTTTTATTCTTTCATTTATCTTTTCATTTGCATTTAAAAGATAAATGAGAAAAGGAAAAGAAATAAAAATGGTGGCTAGTTTTGTCTTCATCATGAAGCTTCATGAAGCTTTCATTAAGTCACCATTTTTGTCTCATCTCCTTAACCCTAACCATTCTTTAACCTTGGTCAATTCTCTACACTTAACATGGGTTATGTTATGATAAGAATGGATTATTCTTTTCTTTTTTAATTAACTTATCATATCATTTCTTCTTCTTTTTCCTTGAACTCAAGAAGAAACCTTCACTTCATCAATGGTGGATTGATGAAATGAGTAAGAAATCTAATTCTAAAGTCTACCCACTTCCTATTTCTTCATCCTCTACCTCTTGCCAAGTAGTAGAGTGTGTTTCCTTCACAAGTTTTCATGACTTGGGGAAGTTTGGAGCTTGATCTAGTGATGCTTCGACGTAGATCATCTTCGGCACGTCGTCGACGACCTAGCCCGTTCATTCTCCGATGAAGCCGACGCTAGAGCCCGGATTTGATTTGGACAGCGGAGAGGACCTCATCTCGGAGCTATGGAGGTGGAGAACCGGATCTACAAAGGTTGTATTTCCGTATCTCTTAGTTAAGTGTTAACTAGTTTACCGTTTCGCCTAGATTTCTAGCCAACGATCCGTATTAGGGTTTCTCGGCACCCATAATTTTTGAAATTGGCATGATCGATGCCTTGTGAGACCTCTTGGGAGTGCCTAGGAATCCTACAGTGGTATCAGAGCCTAGCTAGAGCCTTAGGCGAAGTCTAGACGGATTTTGAAGTCCGAACGACCCGAAACCCCAACCGGAAAATGCTCTCTGGACGTTTTCTGAAAACGTGGATTTTTTCAAATTAAAAATTGCTAAAAAATTCAGCAGGAAAAAATAAGAATTATGATGCAAAATTTTTTCGATGAACAGTATAAACCGCGGCGGAACCGCGGCATAAGCCTGCCTTAGGCGGCGGTTCCGCGGCGGAATGATGACGTCATCGTTCACTGTTTGCACAGTAACTCCTATTATTTTATGCTGGATTTTCTGGGTATTTTTAAAATTTATTCTAGAGTTGAATTTTCTGGAGTTGTTTTGGGGATTCGGTGTTTCGATCGGGGTATCAAATTTTGTCTATTTGGCTTTCCGGATAATTTTTTGATTATGTTAAAAAGTTCGACCGGATATAAATACCCAATTTTTCCCCTGTCGGGAAATTTCCAAGTGTTGGATTTTTCCGTAGTTTAACGACGTTCTAAGTAGTGCAAGTAACGCGATGGTCCCTCTAGAAGACAACAAACCTTAACTCGATTATGTGATCGTCTTGAACTGTCCTTTGAACCTTCGGGTTTGGGGCAGTACGGCGTGCCACATGTGAGGCGTTGGCTTGACCCTTCTACGGCTGGACCGTTGGTACTGAGGCACGAACTGAATGTTGTTAGACTTATTTCATGTGTTGATCTGTATCGGGAAAACTTGGGTGTTCGATTGTTCGATCGAAAAGTTTAACATTTTCTGTTTATCTGGAATGGGATACAATAATTGGAATTCACAAAAGTTATATGATAACTGAATGAATGTTATAAACATAGCAGTTTAGTCTCACTTGATCGGTTGCCACGGAATTTTGATGTGATCAAAAGTCCGTCGCAATCACGTAGCGTACGCGGATACTCGCCGGGTAAACTTAATAGACAGCTACACCCCATAGCCCCGACCAAGTGACTGTAGGAGAACCCCGTCGCCGAAAGCATCCGTTCGGGTGCTCGCGGTAGCGGTGTTCCGCCTTGGTGCACTTCGTCGCCGGTATTAGGGGTGCGGCCGTCTACTAAAGTTTGCGACGAGCATTCGATCAGGATGTCGGGAATCTTGTTGAATTGCCCGACTTGGTATTGAAAAGTGTTTTCGATAATGAGACTAAAATGCGGGGTTTATAATTGTTAGGCATGCGATGTCTAAGGAATTCATTTGGTCAGGCATGCGATGTCTGAGGTGGTTGCGGATTCCAACTGTTGTAGTTTTACACTTTCTTTTCTGTGACCGTAAGTGTAATATGTGATATCGCCGGTTTCGTTGCTATATGTCAACGACAATTGGGATGGACATATTTACTTACGTTGATGACATGTGATGTTATGTGTTGCTGGATATGTTATATTGGATCGTCGTGTTTGAATAGCCGGGGTTTTTTATGTGAGATGAGTGTTTTTCATTTTCATTCATGTAAAAACTTGTATGTAATATTCTTTTATTTGGGGCACTTCCAGGTTGCGGAAGTTGTCACCTTTTGTATATTATTTACTTTTCCGCACTAGGATAGACCCAAGGAGGAGGGCACAAGTAACCGGGTTCTGGAGTCCAGTGGGAGACCAACTCGAGGAGTCGAGTCCGGGTCTCCTAACTCTAGAATTGGTAGGGTTGCTTGCCGCTCTCGTAGGGGTCTAGGGGTGTGGGTTTGGCTATTCATCGCGACCGTGGAATCCGTGTTTTATACTGACTCGTATTAAAAACACCGACGTCCTAGTATATCCAATATTTCATATGTTTCTTCTGCTGCGATATCTGTGATGTGATCATGTGATGTTCTATGATAGATACAGTATATAGTATATATGATATATTATATAGGCGTTACTTATGTTTTACACCCGCGCTAGCCCTGCCCCGCTCTGCCGTTAGTTACCTAACCTAACGGTGCACGAGGGGACATCGAGGCGAATGCGGATGGCATAAGTGTACGTCGTATTTATCTGTGATGTTTAGGTATTTAAATGATGGGACTTCATTAATGTGATTAATGAAATAAAAGAAACCTAAGATGTTGTAGAATCGAATTTCAAAATAAAACAGGTAGCTACAGTTCTTGCTTTGTACAGCGGTATATGTGATATATCCTGCACCTTATTCGATGAGGAAAGGACCGAGATCCCTTCACCGGGAGTAACTCCTTTAGCAATAACTGGCAGATGCTACACACTTGGTTTGTCTTTTGATTGCTTTTAAGAGTTCTGCTTTGCACAGTGATATATATGATATATCCCGCACCTCATTCGACGAAGAAAGGACCGACGATCCCTTCACCGGGAGTGACTCCTTTAGCAAAACTAGAAAAGCTTCAAAAACACTCCATTTTTAAAATCATTTGATTCTACAACGATATAAAGTTCATTACGCAAAAGGTTTTCTTAAAAACCTGTCGTAGCCCTCCGTCATTTCAGATAGGTAATAGTTAGTATTCGTGCTGCGTTTGTTGACTCAGTCAAGGCGTAGTGTGCGGTAGCTGATTATTGCTTATCTGCAAAGCATATGATGCGATTGGATTAGGGTAGTCGTGCGGCCTTGTTGACTCAGTCAAGGGTCGTGCGGGTGGGTTTAATTCAATCGAGAAATGACGGGTTGAACTTTACTTGTGGTCTATGATTTGTTGACTCAGTCAAGGTCATAGATCGCTTGGGGCAAAATATTATCGGGAATTTCAAGTGTTGAAATTTGCAATGAGATTGCATACCTTCTATGAGATAGTTGGATCCCGATACCCGCTGCGAGTAAGAGTTACTCCTGGGAGAGTTTTATACATTATAATTAGCCGATCAAGTAGGTGTCTAGAAAGGTGTCAACGGGGTTACGCCTCTGGGAAAACGAGGTTTACATTAATTAGGTTCGTGCGAAAGCACGGGGGACCTCCCTCAAAGTACCGACACTGGCCTGGCTGAAAGATTGGCGAACTTGTAGTGTGTAATTAATCCCGGCTAGTCTTTCCTTTTAGGGTTTGAAGAAAGATTTGATAAAAAGCAGTGGGAGCCATCCTGATTAGATAAAATAATAACCAATCTATTCTTGACAGAGCGCACGCTGAGTGTTTTCTTCTCTCTCTCTCCAGGTAGCGACCATATCACGCCTTAATCAAGATAATAATACGGATTATTGACCGAACCCGCTTGTTATACTGAGCTGGGGAACGTTGGTCCCGCTCCAACTTATAATTGTTATAAGACAGAGCAGGAAATAGGGGATTACCAGAATTCCCGTGCCGCCTAAACGAAGAGAGTGCATGCTGATGCATCATCTTCGGGTGTGTTCATTACAGAGAACTGTTTCTCAGTATCCTCTACGTCCTGGGTATGTGATACCAGATCAGGATCCCAGATATGTAATCTGTTACATAGGGCTACAGAAAGGTAGAGAACTGAGAACGGGTGATAAGTTTCATGAGACAGAAAACGGGGCAAGTGTTGCAGCCAAGTCTGTTGGTCACTGTCACCCTGTATTACCAATACATTGATTCTGAACGAATGTTATTAGATACCGAACCTGATATACAAAATCATATCAGTCTCTTTATCGATAAAGAAATGATAAAATTTTGTATTGATGGATAATGTTTTGAACATTTCCTATATCAAAAGTTGATCGGATCAGGCATGTTATCTAAAAGCGTTGATGTTCTAAATCAAACTACAGTTCTTTAGTATACTGAACACACACAAGAGGAAGAGTTCAGAAAAGAACGAATCCTTCTTGAGGCATTGTAGACTAGGTCATATCAATGCGACCCGACTAGCTGAAGTTACATGAAGATGCATATTTAAATTAGTTTAAATCTACATCTTATGAAACTTGCCAGTCATGTCACAAAGATATAATGACACCAGCTCTGTTTATTGGAAACAGAGAAAGAGTTAGTGAACTCTTGGGACTAATACATGTTGATGTATGTAAGGTCCCCTGTCTACATATGCCAGGACCGGTTCTTTTTACTTCATTACGTTCTCTGATGATCTCTCAAGATTCAGACCTATGTTCCTGTTGAAACACAAGTCCGAACCTTTTGAGATATTCACAGAATATAAGTTAGAAGTAGAGAACCGATACGGGTATAAGTATTATGTCCTTTGATGTGATCAAGGAGGAGAATACTTGAGCACGTAAATCCTGGACTATTCTAAAGGAGAATGAGATTCTCTCTCGGCATTACTCCTCCGAATACACCATAGCACGATGGTATATCGGGGCGGAGCAATCACACCCTATATGATAAGGTGTGCTCTATGATGAGTATTACTGAGTTATCTATTTCCTTTTTGGGTGTTATGCACTTGAGAAGCTGCATACCTATTGAATAGGGTTCGAATCAAATCAATTGCCTACCACTTCATATGTGATATGGAAAGGGAAGAGCCCATGTCTTAAGCTAGTTAAGATTTGGGGTTGTCCGGCCTATGTCTAAAAGCAAAATCCGGACAAGCTCAAGGCAAGGTCTGTTATGTAGAACTGGAAGTGTTCCAGCTATACAAACTACAGCAGATGATTTGGTACAACCAGAGGATTCAGTAGAAACCAACGAACCTCAGCCTCTCCGCCGATCTAGTAGGGTTCCTCACCCACCTGAGAGATACTTCGGTTTCTATATGACAGTGGGAGCGAGGAATGCATCATGAGATGATGACCCAACTAGTTTCGAGCTGGCCATCAAGAGTGAGACTCTGTAAGAATGGCTGGATGTTTATCGATCTGAGATGGAATCCATATACACCAACACAGTATGGACTTTGGTTGCTATATCTGAAGGGTTAAATCCCCATCAGGAGCAAGTATATCTTGAGAAGATTACTTGGTGTACATGGAAAAGTTGAGACTTTCAAAGCTAGACTTGTTAAAAGTTTGCATCATTGACCAGGTGTGGATAATGATGAAACCTTTTCAAGTAGCTATGCTTAAGTCCATCCAGATCTTACTTGTCACGGCTACATACCATGACTGCGATATCTGGTGGTTGGGTGTCTTGACTGCTTTTCTAAATGATGATTTAGAAGAGAGCGTCTATAAGTACACAGCCAGAGGGCTTCGTAGACAGTAGGAGCAGCGGAAACGTGTGCAAGATGCTTTATAGGATAGAGCAGGCATCGCGGAGTTGGAACATCTGTTTTGATGTATTAGTCAAAGAAGTTGACATCATCAAAATGGTAGATGAACCTTGTATAAACAAAAAGGTAGTAGGGAGTATGGTGGTGATCCTCGTAGAGTACGTGGATGACATACTCTTGATAAGAAAGGAGTTTCCTATGCTACGCTCGGTCAATCTCCGGTTATCACAAGAATTCTCCATAATAGGATCAAAGTGATACCTCCTAAATCCTGGATTTTGGATCTATGCGATAGATCTAAATGGATGTTAGAATACTCACTAGCTGTAGTGAGATGGTATCAAACGATCCTGGGGAGAATCACTGGAAAGGTTCCGGGGTGATAAGATGACTGAATGTCAGTCACAGGCATTGTCTTTACCCTAAGTAAAGGGACGGTATGTTGGAAGAGTTCCAAGCTAGATACCGTGACATACTAGACGATAAAGGCAGGATACATCGCTACTTAAGATGCTACCAAAAGAGGATGTTTGGGTGTATATTGGTTCATGAGATGAACTACGTTCCTACCATTGTGAGACAATGGAGTTGTGGCTCATGCCAAGGAACACCCGTCCCATCAGTGATCCAGACATATTCTAAGGCAGTATCACTTGATCATGGAGATGGTTGATCTCCAGGGAGATCGAGGTTTGGAGAGTAGACTCAGAGGACAACACAGCGGATCCACTCACAAAGGCCTGTTCCCAGAGAGAGACTTTTATGGGATGGTTGAGTATGAGATACTACAACCACTGCTACAGATGGCCCTAGTGCAAGTGGGAGATTGTTAGTTATATGTATGCCCTAGAGGCCATTACTGTACATTGGATGTATATTGTAGTGGATGCTGGGATGTATATAGGGAGGACTTTCTTACTCGACATGATAGTATGCTATCTGGTTGCTCTTTACCTTAACGTGTACACTGATTGTCTCTCTGTTACATGTTGGTAAAGCCCTTAGGATGTGTGCTTGACTACCTGGACTATGATGCGGATCATACTAGTGGGGACATGGTAGTCCATAAATACATCCTTCAAAGTCCCTAGTCGTGGGTGTATCGAGACGGGGCATCGATATACCAGAGTAGACTAGCGTATACCTTCTCGACCCATACAGATGGGCGATGGATGATCCCATATCCATTGGTGTTTGACATCAGAGATGATATACGGGTGCTCAGTAGGGACTGGGTACATTGGACGGACTCGCCGAGAACTCCCAGATGGTATTATACCTCACGTCAGATGGCAGTTCTCTGGTGACACTGGTACAGAGTAGTCTGTTGACCCGAGATCGTCATAGAGTCTTGTGTGGTTCCCACTGTGCTTTGATTTCCATCTTACCACGTCCAAGAGGGCGTGCAAAACGGTGGTTTTTGGGTACAGTCCCGAGTCACATGGAGGCAATGAGCGATAGGAGGGGATTCGTCTCTCCCGGTATAGGGAGTTGATGTTGCGCTGTGTTCGATTGGCTATAACAGGAAATCCCTGGCCAGGGTTGCTGAGATTTACTGGTAAGTGTTACCAGTAGTTTCTCGAATTGTTATAGACCTCGTATCGACACGACTTATCGAGCTATTGGGGTCTGACGTCTACCACCCCTAGGCGAGATATGCGACATATCAGACGATCAGACCGGACTGTACGGTAGTGTTACTGGTTGGATTCACTGGAGTGTGAGCGGGCTTGCTCGTCGATCTTCAGATCGCTCAATACCCGGGTGGCCATTACGTTTAGCAGACCGCTTGCGGCTTGTGGATGTTTGATATGATCATCATCCGCTGCCGGCGTATTGACGAGTCTTTAGAGTCCTACACAGAGCTTTCCTGGCTCAAGCGAAACGAAATAGGAGCGCATATGAGATATGTGCGGGACCGAGAATGATGCGTGTATGTGATACCGTATTTCATTCTCGCAATGTGACATTGATCGGTTATATGCGATATAGCCGGGTCATCGGATCAAGTGTTGATTCGATAAGTTGTTACTGAAGATACCAGTCGGTTATGTGCGACATGACCGGATCATTGAATCAAGTGTTGATTTAGTGATTTAATGCATAATTATATATTTGATATATTACTTTGCATTAACTAGTATCGGTTCACTTTGAATGGATTTTCTCACTCAGGTGTGCGCATTGCATATGCGATATGATTTTTGTGCACTTGATTGTATCATGTTTGATGATACATATCCTTTTTGTTAAGTATAATGAATTAAACCTAGGTTAAGTAAATGATTGGGGTTTTCTTTTATTCTTTCATTTATCTTTTCATTTGCATTTAAAAGTTAAATGAGAAAAGGAAAAGAAGTGAAAAATGGTGGCTAGTTTTGTCTTCATCATGAAGCTTCATGAAGCTTTCATTAAGTCACCATTTTTGTCTCATCTCCTTAACCCTAACCATTCTTTAACCTTGGTCAATTCTCTACACTTAACTTGGGTTATGTTATGATAAGAATGGATTATTCTTTTCTTTTTTAATTAACTTATCATATCATTTCTTCTTCTTCTTCCTTGAACTCAAGAAGAAACCTTCACTTCATCAATGGTGGATTGATGAAATGAGTGAGAAATCCAATTCTAAAGTCTACCCACTTCCTATTTCTTCATCCTCTACCTCTTGCCAAGTAGTAGAGTGTGTTTCCTTCACAAGTTTTCATGACTTGGTGAAGTTTGGAGCTTGATCTAGTGATGCTTCGATGTTGATCATCTTCGGCACGTCGTCGACGACCTAGCCCGTTCATTCTCCGATGAAGCCGACGCTAGAGCCCGAATTTGATTTGGACAGCGGAGAGGACCTCATCTCGGAGCTATGGAGGTGGAGAACCGGATCTACAAAGGTTGTATTTCCGTATCTCTTAGTTAAGTGTTAACTAGTTTACCGTTTCGCCTAGATTTCTAGCCGACGATCCGTATTAGGGTTTCTCGGCACCCATAATTTTTGAAATTGGCATGATCGATGCCTTGTGAGACCTCTTGGGAGTGCCTAGGAACCCTACATTCTTTGTAGTTGTTAGATATTGATCAATGTTCTTTAGAATTAGAAAAGAGGATATTAATGATCAAGCTTGAAATTTCCCATCCACTCGTATTATGACCCTGATATGCCATAACAAACATTGGACATTGCTCGTTATAGATTTCGCCGAAAAGGAATTGCGACATTATTCTTCACTTGAGCGTGACCCGCATTGGGAGCAAGGGGCTGGGCTATATTTGCAATACATACTCAATTTTGTGGAAAAGATGTTCGACAATCATGAGGGCTTCAATGCATTTCACTTTATTAGTGCCCCTTAACTGATACAAAATAAGTAAGCAATGTTTCTTTTATTTAAAAGTGTTGTTTTAAAATTTTTAATCGTTAAGGGTTATAAGAATATGCATTTGTTAGCCATGTTATTTAACATTTCTGATTGCAGCGTGTTCATCGACTTATTCATGAAGGCATTGATGATCAGTGAATTCCAGATGCCTTAGAGAGAAAAGGGTCGTTGCAGTGGCGGCCGATACTTGCGGCACAAATTCTATTACCGAACAAGAAAAAAATGACTTGATATTATTTCAGTTTTTGTTTGGCCGAAATTTGAACTCTTTGTTATTCATATATATAATCGTATATTTGTATTTAGCTGATATTCACCGATATTGTTACTTGTTTTATGAATGATAGCAAATTGGTTAGATATTACTGGTTTTACTTTACCGATATTGGCCGATGAAAAGTATTGTATAATGAATGTCAAAAATTGTTTACGTATTTATTTTAATATCGACGATATTGGTCGATATTTTGAATGATATTTTTATTAATATTATTATTTTTATATAGCCGATGTTTGTTGAATACTATGTCAAGAATGATATTTTTGTTGATTTTATCAGTTTTATATAGCCGATACTGACCGATACTGTGTTATGAATGATATTTTTGTTAATATCAAAAATTATTGATGTTTTCTTGATGATATTAAAACTTACATGCAAGTGTTCAAAAGTTATATGCAAGTGCTTAGAAGTTGCAGGCAGCTGTTTAAAAGTTACATGCAGCTCATTAGAAGTTACATGCGGGTTATTAGAAATTGCACGCAAATTATTAGAAGTTACATGCAATCCATTAGAAATTACAAGTTATCAGAAGTTACAGGAAACTGCTTAGACATGTAGGTAATTAGAAGTTACATGTAATTACTTAGAAATTACATGCAGCTTATTAGAAGTTACAGGCGAGTTATTAGAACTTATAGACAACTGCTTAGGAATTACATGCAGTTTATTAGAAATTACCGGTAACTGCTTATAAGTTACAAGTAAGTTATTAAAAGTTACAGGCAACTACTTAGAATTTACAAGCAGCTTATTAGAACTTACAAACAAGTTATTACAAATTACAGGCAACTGATTAGAAATTACAAACAACTTATTAGAAATTACATGTATCTTATTAGAAATTATCTGCAGCTTATTAGAAATTACAAGCTGCTTAAAGGTTGCATGCAGCTCATTAGAAGTTACATGCGGCCTATTAGAAATTGCAAGCAAATTATTAGAAGTTGCATACATGTTATTAGAAGTTACATTCAACTACTTAGAAATTGCATGCAGCTTATTAGAAATTACAGACGGGTTATTAGAAGTTATAGACAACTGCTTAGAAATTACATGCAACTTATTAGAAATTACCGGCAACTGCTTATAAGTTACAAGTAAGTTATTAGAAGTTACAGGAAACTGCTTAGAATTTACAAACAGCTTATTAGAACTTACAAACAAGTTATTAGAAGTTACAGACAACTGATTAGAAATTACAAGCAGCTTATTAGAAATTACATGCAGTTTATTAGAAATTACAGGCAACTGCGTAGAACTTACTGGCAACTTATTAGAAGTTACAGGCAATTGTTCGGAAATTACATGCAGGTTATTAGAAATTACAGGAAACTGTTTAGAAATTACAAGCAGTTTATTAGAAGTTAGAGGCAACTACTTAGAATTTACATGCAACTTATTAGAAGTTGCATGCAGCTTATTAGAATTTACAAGCAAGTCATTAAAAGTTACAATCAACTGCTTAGAAATTACAGGTAATTTATTAGAAATTATATGCAAGTTATTAGAAATTACAGGCAAATTATTAGAAATTACGGACAACTGCTAAGAAGTTTAAGGCAGTCTATTAGAAATTACAGGAAACTGATCAGAAAATACATACAGCTTATTAGAAATTACATGCAGTTTATTAGAAATTATAGGCAGCTTATTAGAAATTACAGGTGTTGAGTCAAAAATTACACCCTGGTTGATCAAGTCAAAGTCAAACCCAACTCCAAGTCAAGTGGGCTCAAGCCCAAGCCAAGTGGGCCCATGCCCAACCAAGTCAAGCCCAAACATGAAAAGGCCGGCCTCCCCCATACCAAGAAGAAAATTATATAATAAAAAAATTTAATATAATTTTTATGAATAAATCTAAAGAAAATGAACATAAAGCCAAATTTTTGTAAATCTCATGGCTCATGTGCAAAAAGAAATAAGCACATGGACATAAGATGGGCAATATGTCATTTTGTAAAGCCCAAGGGGCTAAGTGTAAATTTGTAGACCCATATATGGCAACATCATGAAGAAAAAAAAGGATCCATTTCCCATAAAATTTATAGGTTTATGACTACATCCTCTCTCTCTTAAGTTCTTCCACTTTTTCTTTATTTCCAATTAAATCAAGAGCTTAGCTCTCTTTTTCTCAAAACTAAATAAAGTTTCACCATAAACCCATTGAATGAGAAACTCTCACATCAAATCCACAAAAGGAAAGATTTTTACCATCTTCTTCTTCCTCCTCAAGATCCAATTTGAGAGAGAGAGAGATAAAAAGGAAACCCAGCTCCCAAGGATCCATTAAGAAAAGAAAACGGATCTCTTTTCATCACCTAAGATCCAAATCTCGGAGTTTCAAGAGAACCCATTTGGGTTTCTTCTCAAAAAAGAAAAGATGAAATCTTTTGGAGTTTAACTCCATAATAAAAATTCTTTTTGAGTTTAACTCCATAATAAAAAAAATTTCGGAGTTTAACTCAATTAAAAAAAGTTTGGGAGTTCAACTCCACGTATTATAATCTTTTGGAGTTTAACTCCATAATAAGAATTTCTTTAGGAGTTTAGAGTTTAACTCCATAATAAAAAAATTGGGAGTTTAACTCCATTAAAAAAATTTGGGAGTTCAGCTCCATATTTTAAAACCTTTTGAAATTTAACTCCGTAATAAAAATATCTCTGGGTGTTTAACTCCATTTAAAAATGTTTTGGAGTTTAACTCCATAATAAAAATTCTTTTGGGAATTTAACCCCATTAAAAAAATTTGGGAGTTCAACTCCATATTTTAAAATCTTTTTGAGCTTAACTCCATAATAAAAATTCTTTTGAGAGTTTAACTCCATTAAAAAAATTAGGGAGTTCAACTCCATGTTTTAAAATCTTTTGGAGTTTAACTCTATAATAAAAATTTCTCCGGGAGTTTAACTCCATTTTAAAATATTTGGAGTTTAATTGAATAATAAAAAAAATTTAAGAGTTCAACTCCAAATCCGAGAGCTTAGCCTCTCTTTTTGGTCTGCACTCGTGCTCCGTGAGCACGTGCTGTATACGTGCCCCGCGAGCGTCCTGGTAGACACGTGCTGCGCACATGCCCCCTCTTTTTGCCTTCTCCCGTGCCCCCCACGTGAGGGGGTTCCCTTTTCCTCAGGTGAAGGAGGAGCTCCCACTAAGTGGGTGCTCCTATCCACGTGAGGGAGGAGCTCCTACTCCCCCGACATGAAGGGAGGGGGAGGGGAGGCTCTCCTCACGTAAGTGGGAGCCCCTGCCCCCACTTCCCGCACGTGAGCTTTCCCTCACGTGAAGGGAAAGCTCCCACTAAGTAGGAGCTTGCCCCCTCCACCTAAAAAAAAATAAAACAAAATTAAATTAAAATCAAAATTAAATTAAATTAAATTAAAAAATGTGTTTCTTTGAAGAGGAAAAAAATCTTTTGTCACAAATAGAATAAATAAATAAAAATTAAATGAACATACCCCTGTGTTTTTTTGATAAATACCAACACCTCATATTGAGTTCGCATGACCAGTTTGACCCGTCAATCGGAGGTTCTTTCGCTCCAAAAGCGAGAGGTAATTAATGGTAGTTTAGTCCACAGCTGCCAGAGATTTGGATCCCCACAATCAATAAACCCCAGTCTACCCTAGACAGGGAGAATCTGTACAACGCCTGACAAGCGACGTGCATTCCTATCTCAATAGGGTGACGAAAAATATTCTATAGATTTTGGCATGCCCGATGGAACTTTTTCTCTCCTCCCATATTTCGGGTTAAACGTTCATGCGAACTCAATCAACATATGCATCGATTTCCTGTACTGAAATCATGTTTTTTTTGCAGGTCAGCTCTAAATTGTAACCTCAAACTCAGCAACCATGTTTCCCAAGACGATCTTCGTTTCTGACGTAACTCTGGTGACCTATGTGGTCATGAAAAACACACACGTCATCCTCCTGGCGAGTCTCATGAGGCAGTGGGAGGAGCCTCCACGCCAGTTCAATTCCGTCATCATCTACCCTGCCGGAAGTGCTTATCTGGTGGAGACCCCGACAAACTAAGTGGTCAAACCGACCTCAAGGGGCATGAGGCCGAATGTGGTGATCACAAGGGTTCCACAACCCAAACACAAGTCGATGTTTGAACGGCTTTCCGTGGCTTCAGCTGGGGGCAAAGCCATCGGAACAAAAGAAGTCGCCAGAAGTCGCGGGCAAGCTCAGGTGATGCCTTCGACGGACGTGCAAGCAGATGTCTTCTCAAAGCTCCCCATCTCTCGGCCTACGGCGGCTTCCCGAAGAGCAAAAGCCATCCAAGTGCTCAAATCGGAAAACCTGAGGCAGAAGCGACTCAGATATAGGGCCAACAAAAGGGCCAGGGCTCGAGCCAACAAAAGGACCAGGTCTCCAGCCAAGTTAAATTTTGTGAAGTTCCAAGGTCCGGACTGCTCCCCGACCACAGCCATGTCAGCCGTGGAAACCAGTAATTCTTTCGAACCCTTAAAATGGGTCCAGAAGAATGCGATGTCTGCCAAAATTAAGAAGGCCGCAATTCAAAATGTGCTACAAAGAGATGTGTCCATGCTCCAGCACAAAAGGCATGACACCCTCTCTTCAGAACTCTACTAAGCACTTCATGCAGTGCAAAAGCGGCGGGGCAAAGCCACCCAAGGACCCATCCAGGACAACCATCTTTAGTCGCTTGTTCTTTCCTAAAGAGAAAGGGCCACAACGGTGGTCCGAGAAATCAGCCGTCAAAAATAAAGAGATGGTTGGATATGTAATCCACATTGTCTACATGACGGGAACACACGGCAAGAGCAAGGATGGGGCCACCACATCCCAAGCCCAATCTGACTTGAATGTGGCCGCCACTTCCCAAGATCAGCCTCCTCCGCAGGATAATGAAAATCCCCTCGATGAGGCCGATAAGAAGAAGGACCCCTCTGTCCATGTGGAATCAAGCTCGGACAGCGAAGAAGAGCCGACTTTCCGTCCCAGGACCTCCTCTAAGAGCTCCGAAAATAGCTCAGAAGTAAAGACAAGGAGATGGCCAAACTTTACTCCAAAATTGACGACTTGATGAATGTCGTGATGCAGCTCACAGCTCAGGTTACCCAGACACCCTCTAATCAAGCGTAAGTCTCTACTCATGAGACGTATGACAACAACCCGAAGCAGCCAACGCCTTCCCTTTTAGGTCTAAGTATGTGCAAGCCACATGAAAGCCAGCTGCATTCCGCTTCTGTAGATGCCTTGGACCCAGATGGCACCGTTCCGTTAACGCAAAAGTGGATAATGGATTTAGTCGCCAACAAAGTCAAAATATTGGTAGCCGAAGCGCAAAAAGATATCAGCAGTAGCGGGAGACCATATCCTACTCGGTACGATCTGGTAGAGTTTCTTACTGGCTATGTCATCCTAAAATTCGGAAGATTCGATGGGACGGGAAATAAGATTCAACACAGCGCCCACTTTAAAGCTTTATGCGGGAATACTGGGGGCAATTATGCGCTTCTTCTCCACCGGTTCGTTAATAGCCTGACCGATATTGCTTTCGACTGGTACGCGAGCATACCAGACGGTTCTATTACTACTTTCGTCCAAATGGAATCTCTGTTTCGACAAAGCTTCATGAGTGGCAACGATAAGATCACCATTGCCGACCTTGTAAGGACCAAGCCAAAGAACAATGAAAGTAACATGGATTTTATAACCCGATGACGCAATCTCTCTGTCAAATGTGAGCAACCGTTGGAACAAGATCAATCCGTCAATCTCCTTATTGGAAATCTTGGCACCTGGATGAATCCTTTTCTATGCACTGCGGGTCTTAAGACATTCTAAGAGCTGACCAAGAAAGTTCAAATGTTGGAGCGCTCAAAGCAGGAATCTTCCTTGGATTCCCAAAATAACAATAAATTCTGGAGAAACCGAAAGGACAATAATCGCAAAGGCGAAAATTTCTAGAATCTTTTAACACTTCGGCTGACCGAAATAGGAGAAGGACATGGGGGCTCAATATCAACCAACCTCAAAAGCCATTGTTGGGAAGGGGGAGAATCGCCTCTGAAAGAAAATCTGGATAGAGTCTATTCCTTCAGAAGGGACGAAATCCATAAGATATTCAAGGAGGTCCTAAGAAAGAGTCTACAATTTCCATAATCAAAAAGACTGCAAGAAGCGAATATGACCAACGACCCCAAATATTTCTCCTATCACAGAGCGATAGGTCATGCCATTGAGAACTGCTTTGTCTTTAAAGATTGGGTCGAAAAACAATATAAGGTAAGAGAGATAGAACTGTATAAAGGCGTGTTAGCAAACAATCAAACTGTGACCGCCAATTTCATACAAATAGAGACCGAAGCCCATCAGAAACCTGCTTCTCTCAGTCGTCTGCCCTTCTCTGAAAGGAATGGACCAAGGCAACAAGCCAAAAGCCCAATGAGCAACATTACCAATGAAGAAGCTGTAAGTCTACGGTAGCGCCCCGGCCATCTTTCAGACGCCAAATGCGGAACAAAAACTTTTTATAACTGGCGCTATCGCATACTATAACCCGGATCTGCCATTAACGCTAAACTAACAAACTACAAAGAGGGTAGAAAGGTTATACCGAACGATCCGAGTCCTTCGTTCTTTAACCATCATCCCACGCTCCGTTGCGGCTGCTCCGATCTCGTCGATCTCCGATCTGCTCGTCCAGGTGGCACCACGTCATCGGATCTTTAAACGGGCTCCCACCTCTGACCCGAGGCAACTCGGTCATCAAGTTTGCTAAAAGAGATGACCAAGATTGATGTAGAGAATGAGTAGAACACTTTGTCTCGCTTCGTCCAAAGCCATGGACGAACGGTTAATGAAGTTGCCATTTGAATCAGGAGATGGAATAAAAGGAGCTATGAAATTTCCATACACAAATCTATCATAATCTTTTCAACCAAGTGAGTATGAGAAGAGGAGAGGAGGGGCCGGCCATATAGAGGTGGGGGGTGAGTGTAGGAGTAAGGGGGTGACCACAAGCAAAGCTTCTCACAAAAGATCTTAGCAATCATCAACTCATTAAAGCAAACAATGAGTCACTAACCTAGTCACCTCTTCTAGAACCTTCCACACTCATGACTCACCTCATGACTCACCCAAAACAAGAAAAGATAAATCCGTATTAAACCGAATGTTTAATACGGGTGATAGAAAACTGGAAACTGGCAACTTCCAAAAGCGATCCCGAAACGAATTTCAGGATAACCTCGTAACTGTATAAATATACCCGCATTTGTATTACGACCGAATACAAATGCAACTGAGACAAAGATATTATATCTACAAAGTATAATACATGGATCTGGCTTAAACCAAAACTCACCAGTATTATCTGCCCGAAATATGACACGTGCGTAAACGCACGTGCATTTTCCGAACCCTGCCATAAAACCATACAGTCTCTACAACATTTCGCCCGAACTTGGGAAACTATCTGTGGGGGACTCTAATGACTCGTCAGTACCCTGGCAGTGGGTTTAACCACAAGCCGTCAGTGGCACTAGCTGTGCGTAATGGCTGCCCATATACTGACCTCAAGGGAGGCCGATGAGCGAACTCATCCGGAAACCCTACTGAGCCTAACAGTGACAATGTATATACAGTCCGGTCCGTTCGTCTATGAGTATCGCATATCCGGCCTAGGGGGCTAGTAACGTCAGACCCCCAATAGCGGTATAAGTCGTGTCGGAGACAAGCTCTGAACACCCTGAAAAACTACCGGAGTACCTACCAGTAATTCTCACCTGCCTTGGCCAAGGACTTGGTGTAATGGCTTTTCTAGACACAGCACGATCTCCACCCCCAATACCGGGAGAGACGAATCCCCTGCCGATCTGCTCAAGTGCCTCCATGTGGCTCGGGACTGTACCCAAAAAATACCTGTTTGCACGACTCCTTTGAGCCGTGGTAGGGTAGAAATCAAAGCACGGTGGGAACTCACATGAGACAAATGACGACCTCAGGTCGATGAACTAACCTGTACACATGTCACCAGGGAACTGCTATCTGACGATGTGTATAATACCAACTAGCAGGTTCCCGGCGAGTCCTGTCCGGTGTACTCATAACCCAATGAGCACCTGTATACATCTTAGGTGATTCAACTGACACCAGTGGCTTGTGAGACCGGCCACCGCCCATTGTCGGGGTCTCGACTGTATACACTAGTCTACTCCGGAGTATCGATGCCCTGTCTCGAAACTCCCACGACTAGGGACCACTATTAAGGATGTGCTTATGGACTACCCAACTCTCACGTATATGATCGCCCTCATACTGTTGGTAGTCAAGCAAGATCCTAATAGCTCTATCAACGTGTAACATGTAATCAGTCACCTGAACATGTACACGACTGATAAAGGCAAACCAGATAGCATACTATCATCTCGAGTATGACTGTCCTACCGGTATAGGTCATCCCCAATCATTGCAATCACGTACCTGCGATCCAGGGCACTATATCCAACAATCTCCTACTTGCACTTAAGGCTAATTATTGCGATGTCGCATACTCACAGCCCGTGTGATACCGAACATCCAACTCCTCTACTAATCAGTTTCACAAAGCCTGTTTGTAAAACTCTTGTGTTCGGGAAATAGCCTCAGTGGGTGGATCCGCCCTGATGTTTCTTTCTATGTCTCTCTTAATCTCAAGTTCGCGGAGAAAACCATCTCCCGAATTGAGTAATACCTGTCTTAGAATATGTCTGGATATCTGATGGGACCTAGTTCATAAATGAACTCCAAATCCAAACTTCTTAGACTGTATCGATAACTGAACCTAATCAGTATCCTGCACCATGCCTCCCATAGTATCCTCTTGGACCACCTGTCCATAATACTGCCCCCTTCGTCAGAGGGAAAACTATAACTCTGACAATCACTCTGTCATCTGTGTCACCTTTGAAGCCAGGAATGATAACCATCTCCCGAAGGAGGCTGCCGTCATCAAATCCGTAGAACATTAACTTATGTTCTAAAACTGCTTTCTATGTTTCTCCAGGATTGGATTAATACAAACTTATCGCATCAGTGCAAAAACAACATTTGGTGTGGTACTTGGCATCTCACGATTGACTCAATTACCTAAGCAAGTGATCTGCCAATCATGCACATCCCTCTCCCCTTTAGTCTTTAAGACACCTTTAGAGAGGGTGACTCCATCACCTGCAGGTACACCACCATGCCAGGAGTCATCTATTCTAAAAACCATTAGAATACTGTCAAAGTACCCACATTGGGAAACTATCCAAATCCAGATCTAAAACCATAGATCTAGAAACCAGAATGTCTGATATTATATCCATATCCTGTCTGGAGAAACAACTGTGTGACGACCACAGTACAACCGATCGTAGTATAGGAATTTTACTTCCTACTCTGTGTATGACCTCCAAATACCAGGACATCACATCCTACTACCTTCTTAACAGATCCATTCCTTATTCTGATGAAGTCAAACCCATGACTGTCACTTCAAAATTAGATGATCTATCTCCGCTATAACTGCTCAAGTCTATAAATAAACATAAGCAACTTGCCCACTATGCTTCCGCTGCTCCCACTGACCACAACTACCCTCTGGCAGAATAATATATACGTGCACTTCTAAAGCTAGTTTAGAACGACGCTATACTTAACCTCCTGCCGGGTCTCATAGCCTGGAACAACAGTAGTGTCAAGTCTGGGTAAGAAAGAACCTCCCTGTCACCGTCCTTGAGACTACCGAAGTACCTCTCGGGTGTCTGAGGTTACCCACCATATCTGCGGAGTGGCTATTGGAATGTCAAACCTGATTGAATCTTTAGGTCCTATTAAATTTTCCGTAATCGTTTGCGGTTCTGGAATCACTTCCAGTTCTACCATACTCCCACTACTGTTTTCTGAAAAAATCCATTTTACTAAAACTGTGGTGAGTCAAGAACAGTATCACTATTGATCTTCCAGATGGTAGAAAGTCAACCCTCGTCATAGCCTGGGCCAACTCACAAACTGCCATTACAGAAACGTGCCCTGAGTTATCCAGAGTCTGGTTTTAAACATAAGCCGGACAACTCCCCGTATCTTAACATCGTTAAGATATGAACCATTCTATATCCAATATAGAAACTTTGACACTTATTTAATTGGAACCAGATTCTAATCATGCAGCTGTCTCCAGTGCATATCAACTTAATGGAGAGAGGCCTGATCAGCATTACTCAACTTAGGAATACATCCAATTATGAGTAACCTGAAAGAGAAACAAGTTTCTTAAAACCATTACTATCAACTGAATACCAATCACAAGAATCTACATCTTCGATCTCTTTGAAGAATCCCGATACTTGCGATACCTGGTTCTCTACTTTATTCTTATACCCACAACTTATCAAAACTTAGACCTTGTATTTCTACGAAACACTTGTCTAAAAACTAGAGAAGTCACAAGTAACCAGAACATAGTACGAGGACCAACCCCTTTGTCCTGATGGACACTGGACAACATACAATACTCTGTATAAGTCCGTTGAGTTGAATAACTCAAAACCTGTGCATCGTAGGTTGAAAACTGTACTTATGGTTAAGAACTACTCCGCTGTTCAATGCTCCTTACCCAATCGCCAACTGATATGGGTAAATGTCATCGACATAATATCAAAAAGTTATATCTCACTTTATAAAAATAAACGTACAGATATATCATTTTGAAATTGGTGCACAACAACGGATACTCAAAACCAAATACATGCCTGCCGGCAATAACCCAGGCGACTTCCTCAAATATCACCAATTACAACGAATTCCGATATAATGAGGATGATCACCTGATTCCCAATAACTTCCTCCCACCCATCATCTGTAAAACCATACAGATGTGAGAATGAAACCTGGTAAATACATACTCTGGAGTAAGTATCTAATCGGGAAAACAGTTTTCCATTAACAATGCACTGAAACATGAAAATATTTCGTAGGGGTATCCTGGTATTCATAGTAATGCCTCACCCATAATCCAATTCATGACTTTAACCGTATATTTCTTTGCCATCTCTCCAAATCCCTTTATTTGTCTTTAGTCGTTACCTTCTGTACACCATCGTTAGGCTAAATGGTTTTCTTCCTTTCCTACCGTTCGGCACCAGCCTATGGTTTGGAAGAAGACTATCCAGTAAGCATAATAGGTGTACCCTCCTCAACCTAGGAGTACTCACATCTTGAGAGAAGGTAATGATAAAAGACAACTGAATAATACCTTATTCTTTTAAAGGTGAAATAGGAGTGGCGATGAAGTACGTGGTTTGGTCGTGAATGATAACAGTCGCAATTTACTTTGCCCTCTTTCTAATTCGTTTATTTTGTCTTTACATATTACCTTCTGTACACCCTACTTAGGCTAATTGGTTTTCTTCATTCCCTACTTTTTGGCACCTGCCTATGGTTTGGAAGAAGACTATCCAATAAGCGTAATAGGTGTACTCTCCTAAACCAAGGAGCCCTCGCAACCTGAGAGAAGGTGATAATAAAAGACAACTGAATAAACCAATTCTATTTCTCCTAAACCTAGATCCATCCTCGAAGAAGTCCCTTCGAGTTCGTATATAACCATACGATGGATCTATCCAATGGAAGTGGATGTCCGTAGTAATACGGGATGTTCTGAGAAATTCAAAGGGTAAAAGAAGGAGTGGCAATGACTTATGCAATCAAACAATCCAAAAGCCAGTATTTTAAGAAGGTTCGGTCAACTTGGTCACTGAGTCATAGTCTAGGGTCGGTCAAAGGTCGCTGCCAAAGAGAGAGAGAAAAGAAACACTCTGCGTGCACTCTAACCTAGATCAGAATGGTTATCACTTTATCTAATCCGGAAACCTCCCACTGTACTGTCAAATTCTCCTCCAAACCTGAAAGAAGAATCAATCGGGATCACCCGAAGAGTAAACCAACTCATCAGTGGGAATCGGGATCCAACTCTCATCGCATGATAACGTGACGGAATCCACTCACGTTATCACACTCCAGAAGGTATGCGCATGCCTGGCAAGTTTCAGTTTCTTTAGAAACTCCCGATATGATTTTTACCCCATGTTCTTATGACCTAGACGAAGGCCAACAAATCATAAGTCACATGTCAAGTTCTGCCCGTCATTATCTTGTTAATTTGAACCCACCCGTACATACCCTTGATGAAGGCCAACAAGGTAATACGACTGTCCCAAACCAACTTATCTATCTATGCAACAAATGAATACCCCAGTAGCTACCAAACACTATGCCTTGACGAAGGCCAACAAACATAGCTTGAATACTACTGACCATCCATAAGAAATGACGGAGGGCTACGGCTGGTTTTTGGTGAAAAACCTTTAACGTAATGAACTTGATCTCGTTGAAGGAACCTGATAGCTTTTTATAAAAATATAGTGGCGAAAACCTTTGCTAAAGAGGTCACTCCCGGTGAAGGGATCTCGGCTCTTTCCTCGTGGAATGAGGTGCAGGATATTCCAACTGAATACCGCGATGCAAAGCAACATGTAATCGACTATAGTGAAGTTATTACCCTGACGCAATCTTCTGCCCAAGGGGTCACTCCCGGTGAAGGGATATCGGCCCTTGCTTCGTCGAATGAGGTGCAGGATATTCCAACTGAATATCACTATGCAAAACAAAAGAAAACGTCTTTGTAATAACACTTTTTAAAACTGTTCCAACAACATCCAAACAGGTTTGTTTTCCTTTGCATTGATAAGAATCAACGCAGTCCCATCAATTAATCACACCAGAAAAGAACGAAAATAAAATGTACGTTTATGCCATCCGCATTTGTCACTGGGTTCCGTCATCACCCGTTAGGTTACTTAACTAACGACAGAGCGGGGACTGAACTAGCGCAGGTGTAAAACATATACAACATCTAATAGTATATATATACCAATATACAATAATCGCTCCAGGCGTGATAATATGCAACATTACAGAAAAGTAATAAGCATCACAGAACAATACAGATAATCTGGGATCCTTGGGTTTCACAGAGCCGCTACTGAAACCCGACGTTCCCCTGGTCGTGTGGATAGCCTGTGCAATAAAACCTAGACGCCTACGGGTGCGGCAAGTTACCCGCCAAAACCTGAAGCGAGGCAGCCCCCTACAGCATAGTGAATGGACCACCCTGCACTTCACGGAGTCCGGTAACTTGAGCACCCCTCCTTGGGTCAACCTGTACCCCCTACGAGTGCGGCGAATAGTCTGCCAATTCTAGAGTGAGGCCCCTCTGCCTCTCAAAGCCATGAGATGCGGACCCGTTGCCCTCCAGAACCCGGCTATCCGTGCACTCCGTCGCGGGGCAAAACCTAGTACAGAAATGAAAATATGTACAACGGGTACATCGACCTCAGCCCGGTCGTGCCCCAAAAGAATATTATACAAACAGGAAGTGACGACAGTCCACATGTTGGACGCTCGCCCCGCAATATCAAATGTACAAATAAATCCAAACTGCACTACCATTGCACACTGCTATCCACCACGACAAATCCGCAACATCACAGCGCAACACAGAACATCAACGCGAATGTCACGTTCGCAAATCCGTCTAAAAGGACTATAGCAATTAGACGCAATTTACCGCTCAAATGACATTCCCGGTCGGAGATATAATGTAAGTACTGTAAACTAACACGTTTAAATTTCGATAGACAAATTTTCCGAAGTGGGCCCCACATACATCTGCTGTACAGTAACAAAAACTGGGCCCAAATGAAATATACCAAAAACCACAATTTCCCAAGTAGAAGCCCCAGAAGAAAAATGGTCAAATGATTGACCAAGACGGCCGCGGTTCCGCGGTCACAGCCAGGCTCTGACCGCGTTTCCGCGGTCGTACGGTCGATTCACTTTATCGTTTTTCTCCAGTGTTCTTTAAAAAGCCTGCCTAATTTTCTGGTATGGTCAAAATGATTTTTAGGCCTGTTTTAAAATCGACAGAAACTTTAGACTTGAAAATTGCGATTTTCGAAAATCCATTCGATCGATGTTTTAAACGTGTTAGCACAAGTTAGTAAAGCTTAATGGCGAGGCTCTGATACCATGTAAGTCTACGGTAGCGCCCCGGCCGTCTTTCAGACGCCAAATGCGGAACAAAAACTTTATATAACTGGCGCTATCGCATACTATAACCCGGATCTGCCATTAACGCTAAACTAACAAACTTCAAAGAGGGTAGAAAGGTTATACCGAACGATCCGAGTCCTTCGTTCTTTAACCATCATCCCACGCTCCGTTGCGGCTGCTCCGATCTCGTCGATCTCCGATCTGCTCGTCCAGGTTGCACCACGTCATCGGATCTTTAAACGGGCTCCCGCCTCTGACCCGAGGCAACTCGGTCATCAAGTTTGCTAAAAGAGATGACCAAGATTGACGTAGAGAATGAGTAGAACACTTTGTCTCGCTTCGTCCAAAGCCATGGACGAACGGTTAATGAAGTTGCCATTTGAATCAGGAGATGGAATAAAAGGAGCTATGAAATTTCCATACACAAATATATCATAATCTTTTCAACCAAGTGAGTGTGAGAAGAGGAGGGGAGGGCCCGGCCATATAGAGGTGGGGGGTGAGTGTAGGAGCAAGGGGGTGACCACAAGCAAAGCTTCTCACAAAAGATCTTAGCAAGAACAAGAATCATTAATGCAAAAGAGTGAGTCACTAATACACCTCATCAACTCATTAAAGCAAACAATGAGTCACTAACCTAGTCACCTCCTCTAGAACCTTCCACACTCATGACTCATCTCATGACTCACCCAAAACAAGAAAAGATAAATCCGCATTAAACCGAATATTTAATACGGGTGATAGAAAACTGGAAACTGGCAACTTCCAAAGCGATCCCGAAACGAATTTCAGGATAACCACGTAACTGTATAAATATACCCGCATTTGTATTACGACCGAATACAAATGCAACTGAGACAAAGATATTATATCTACAAAGTATAATACATGGATCCGGTTTAAACCAAAGCCCACCAGTATTATCTGCCCGAAATATGATACGTGCGTAAACGCACGTGCATTTTCCGAACCCTGCCATAAAACCATACAGCCTCTACAACGTTTCGCCCGAACTTGGGAAACTATCTGTGGGGGACTTTAATGACTCGTCAGTACCTTGGCAGTGGGTTTAACCACAAGCCGTCAGTGGCACTAGCTGTGCGTAACGGCTGCCCATATACTGACCTCAAGAGAGGCCGATGAGCGAACTCATCCGGAAACCCTACTGAGCCTAACAGTGACAATGTATATACAGTCCGATCCGTTCGTCTATGAGTATCGCATATCCGGCCTAGGGGGCTAGTAACGTCAGACCCCCAATAGCGGTGTAACTCGTGTCGGAGACAAGCCCTGAACACCCTGAGAAACTACCGGAGTACCTACCAGTAATTCTCACCTGCCTTGGCCAAGGACTTGGTGTAATGGCTTTCCTAGACACAGCGCGATCTCCACCCCCAATACCGGGAGAGACGAATCCCCTGCCGATCCGCTCACGTGCCTCCATATGGCTCGGGACTGTACCCAAAAAATACCTGTTTGCACGACTCCTTTGAGCCGTGGTAGGGTAGAAATCAAAGCACGGTGGGAACTCATACGAGACAAATGACGACCTCAGGTCGATGAACTAACCTGTACACATATCACCAGGGAACTGCTATCTGACGATGTGTATAATACCAACTAGCAGGTTCCCGGCGAGTCCTGTCCAGTGTACTCATAACCCAATGAGCACCTGTATACATCTTAGGTGATTCAACTGACACCAGTGGCTTGTGAGACCGGCCACCGCCCCTCGTCGGGGTCTCGACTGTATACACTAGTCTACTCCGGAGTATCGATGCCCTGTTTCGAAACTCCCACGACTAGGGACCACTATTAAGGATGTGCTTATGGACTACCCAACTCTCACGTATATGATCGCCCTCATACTGTTGGTAGTCAAGCAAGATCCTAAGGGCTCTATCAACGTGTAATATGTAATCAGTCATCTGAACATGTACACGACTGATAAAGGCAAACCAGATAGCATACTATCATCTCGAGTAAGACTATCCTACCGGTATAGGTCCTCCTCAATCATTGCAATCACGTACCTGCGATCCAATAATTGACTTTGAGGGCACTATATCCAACAGAAGCGGTATACGGATACACAACCCACACGGGCTACATGGTAGAGCCCAGAAGAACAAGTCCTCCTACGCCTCATACCTATGACAATGACGTGGTTATTGCTAGCCAACACCGGCTCGGTCTAGATGATGAAGAGCCCACTCAAGCCATTAAGCCAAAGGAGCTCGTGGTTCCTTCAGAATCAAACTTAGGCAGTAAGTATGACTCGGTTATCATACCCGGAGCTATAGAGCAAGCGTTATTCCAATGGCTTCAAAAGCAGTTTCAGGACAGGGACGAGAAATTGGCCAAGGTTCATTCCAAAGTCGACGAGCTGGCAAACGTCGTGGAAGATCTCACGACTTAAGTCGCCAGATTGCAATTACAGAAAAATCAAAATTTGGTTCATGAGCCAGGGATTGATATCCTGAAACAGCCAACCGATACTCCCTCCAGCCCAAGAGCGGAATAACTTTGCGAAAAACGGCCGCGATCAGCCTCCAGTCCCTCCGATACGTACACTAAACGGGGTAAGCGGACAGCAGGTGAACCAAAAACCGATCGGCCTCGAGGACCAACATCAGGAAAGATGCTGACTCTAATGGAGAGAAAGAAGAAATTAAACTCCTTCAAGAGGGACGAAGTCTGCAAAATATTTGAGGACGTCTTGAACAACGATCTACGACTGCCTATTCCAAAAAGGCCACATGAAATGAACATGACCGACAATCCCATATACTGCCCATATCATAGAATGGTGAGTCATACCATTGAAAACTGCTATACTTTCAAAGATTGGGTAGAGAACCAATATAAGGCTGGGAAAAACCTACCGTCCCCGGATGTACCGGCACACCACCAAGTTACGGTCATCAACTCAGCCCCACTAAGATCAAAGTTTGAGAGGTTTGGATAAGCAGACACTCTTGACCACCACGTCGTTAAAATGGAAACAGTTGACCACCACGTCGTTAAACTGGGAACAGTCGACCCCCAAGTCGTTAAACTAGGAGTGTAAAAAAATTGTGTAAATAAATAAAGAAAGAAAATAAAGCCGAAATGATGGGGCAATTATGAATAAATAGCCGAAATGATAGAGCAATCGTGACCTTCGTGATTAAAAAAAGCTGAAATGATAGAGCAATCGCGGTAAAAAAGTGTGTATATAAATAAATATTTCAAACCCTTCCAAAGACGAATGATGAGTCACTCCTAAAATCATACTTCAGTGTTAGCGATGCAGACGCTAACAAAATTTCAAATTCCCGAATATCCCAACGGTGAATGATGAGTCGCTCCTGGTACCATTCCAGTGTTAGCGATGCAGACGCCAACAAAATTCCAAGTCCCCCAAATTCTCCCAGCCCCATAGTCGGTCCCCAAATTGACTACCGTATACAATCTATGGGCATAAACAAGCTAAATCATACTCATGCCCCACCGCAATCACCAGCCCCGCGGCCGGTCTTCGCCCTTGGAATTATATTCCATTTAGGAAGACCCGCTCGTGTGTTCTCATGATACATGAGGAGAACAAAGCTTGCGAGATCCTCTTGACTCGTAAGAAAACACCTTCATGGGATCCTTAAGACCCACAAGGGAAAAGCACACTTGGGGTTCTCACGACTCCTAAGGAGAAAATACACCTGCAAGATCCTTTCGACTCATAGGGAGAAAATACTTTTATGAGACCCTTACGGTTTATAAAATTGAAAAGTATTAGGTGACAGGGACCTAAACCTGTCTTCTAAACTATCGCTCCCCAACAGGAAAAGGCAATTTCCTGGCACCTGTGCTCCAGTGTTAGCAATGCTAATGCCGACCCCAACCCCAAAATTCTAAATTTTCAATCCAATGGACCCCTAAGTCGTTAAACTAGGAACAAATGACCTTTAAGTCATTAAATTGGGGACAGATGACCCCTAAATCGTTAGACTAGGAACGAGGGAAATTCTCTCATGACAAATGATGATTCTCTTCTGGTACCATATTCCAGTGTAGCGATGTTGATGCCAATCCAAATCCCAAGTTCTCCACGGCAAACAATGATTCGCTCTGTTAGTGATATGTATGCCCTAGAGGCTATTATTATATGATATAGTGGATGCTTGGACATATATATGGAGGACTTTCCTGCTCGACATGATAATATGCTATCTGATTGCCTTTATCTTAACATGTTCACTGGTATTATTATACCATCTCCCATATACATGTTGATAAAACCCTTAGGATGTTAGCTTGACTACTAGGATTATGATGCAGATCATACTACTGGGACTTGGGTAGTCCACAAGCACATCCTTCAATTGTTCCTAGTCGATGAAATATCGAGACAGGGGATCGATATTCCAGAGTAGACTAGTGTGTACGTTTCTTGACCCCGTATGGGGCGATGGTTGATCCCATATCCATTGGTGTTTGACATCAAAGATTGTACACAGGTGCTCATTAGAGAATGGGTACATTAAACAGGACTCGCCGAAAACTCCTAGATGGTACTATACCTATCGTCAGATAGCAGTTCTCTGGTGACGCTGGTACAGGTTAGTCTGTAAACCCGAGATCGTCATAGAGTCTTGTGCGGTTCCTTTGTGCTTTGATTTCCTCCCTACCACGGCTCAAAGGAGTCGTGCAAACAGGTGGATTTTGGGTACAGTCCCGAGTCACAAGAAGGCAAGGAGCGATAGAAGGGGTTTCGTGTCTCCCGGTATAGGGAGTTGATGTTGCACTATGCTCGATTGGTTATAATAAGAAGTCCCTGGCCAGGGCTGTGTTGGCTATAGCGCCCTCAAGACAATTATCATAGTCGCAGGCAGGTGATTATGATGATTAAGGGATGACATATACAGGTAGAATAGTCTTACTCGAGATGATAGTATGCTATCTGGTTTGGCTTTATCATCATGTACAGCATTAGGTGGCATTACAGATTACTATTACATGTTGATAGAGCCCATAGGATTCTTGCTTGACTACCAGCATTATGATGGCGATCATATACGTGGGAGCTGGGTGGTTTATAAGCACATCCTTAAATGTCCCTAGTCGTGGGAGTTTCGAGACTGGGCATCGATACTCCAGAGTAAACTAGTGTATACTGATAGAGACCCTGACAAGGGGCGGTGGCCGGTCTCACAAGCTATTGGTGTCAGTTTGTACACCTAAGATAGTATACAGGTGCTCATTAGGTTATGAGTTCACCGGACGGACTCGCCGGGAAAATGCTAGTTGGTATTATATCTATTGTCAGATAGCAGTTCCCAGGTGACATGTGTACAGGTTAGTCTATCGACCTGAGATTGTCATTTGTCTCGTGTGAGTTTCCGTTGTGCTTTGATTATATCCTACCACGACTCAAAGGAGTCGTGCAAACAGGTTTTAGTTGGGTACAGTCCTGAGCCACATGGAGGCAGTGAGCGGATCGTCAGAGGATTCATCTCTCCCGGTATTGGGGGTTGATGTCGCATTGTGCACGGGTGGCCATCACCAGAAATCCTTGGCCAAGGTAGTCGAGAATTACTGATCTAGGATCGGTAGTTTCTCAGATGGTGATGGGCTTCATACCGACACTAAATGCCGCGCTATTAGAGGTCTGACTTTATCCACCCCCTAGACTCGATATGCGATACTCATAGACGAACAGACCGGACTGTTTGGATATTGTCACTGTCAGGCTCAGTAGGGGTTTCAGGATGAGTTTGCTCATCGACCTCCCTTTCTCTCAATACCTGGGTAGCCGTTACATACAGCTAGTGCCGCTGACGTGCTTGTGGTTAAATACACTACCAGCGTATTGACGAGTCTTTAGAGTCCCATACAGAGGGTTTCCCTGCTTCGGGCGAAACGATGTAGAGGCCGTATGGTTTTACGGCAGGGTTTGATCACATACGTGTACTTGTGCACGGATGATGTTCGGACGGATAATATTAGTGGGCTTTGGTTTAAGCCGGATCCTAATGTTATATTGTTGGATTATTTTCGTCTAATTGTATTTGTATTCTTCGGAATACGGATGCGGGTATGTATATACGGATGAGGGGTATTCTTGTAATTTCTTACAAGATTACTTTTAGAAGATTACACCTCATTATGGTTTAGACCTTTTTGGATTAAAAGGTTACTGAGGTGGAGGATGAGGTGTTTATTGCATTTTTGGTAGCATGGCGACCCATGGTTACTATTCTAGCATGCTTAGGGTTTTTTGTTTGTTGTGAGAATTTTGTTGAGATAATTTTTGTTGACTCAAGATATTTTGGAGACTTAAGATATTATTTGGGATGGCTCCATTATTTATTAATTCTCACAACACATAAAAATCAATTCATGCCATTATTCATTCTCTCTCCTACAACACTCTCGTCCTCATGGCATCTTCTTCTTCCTCCACCCAAACCCTCTCATGTGTTGAGAAACCTTGGTTGTCTTGAGACAAATTAATCCTTCATCACTCTCTACTTCTTCTACGGTATCTAGTGTAGCGATCTAGGTACCTTAGTCACCTCAAATATGAAGTTGGAGCTCGATTCATAGACTCTCGGGTGGATCATCTTCGATAGAGGGAGACCGGAGATCAAGCTTGATCAAGGAGGCCTCTAGGAGCTTGGGAAGATGGTTCAAGACCAAAATACACGGATCATTCGGTATAACCATTCTAACTCCTTTGCATGTTTTGTTATCTAGGGCTTATAGGTCGATCCGGGTTATCGGGTTGTTCTAGCGCCGGTTCTTGAAAAATTTTGTTCCACAATGGCCACGGTTTGATGGCCGGGGCGCTTGCATAACCCAACATGGTATCAGAGACACTCCATAAGCCTTAGTTAACTCATTGCGACATTATAAATCCGCCGTTTTTGTCGTGCAAAAACTGCCGACAAAATTTTTTTCAAAAACTGAAAGTTTGAGATGTTTGCACACCCCGTGGGCTTACGATTTGAACTGAGAAGCCATGGGGTAGTGCATGGGCATCCCGGGGAATCCCCGGGGGCGCTAAACTGTCATGCACCACTTCTCGGTGTACGGTAAAGGGGACGCGACGAGGCCGCTACGTATTTACTCAGAAGTAAATACGCTAAGCGTATCTAAGCAATATAAAGAAATATACACAAGAGACAAATGTAATGAACAACAACTTTATTTATTAACATTCTTTTACAGTACATAGAAAAGTAAATACATCTGAATGAAAGCAATGCCTAAACGGTGGTATAACAGAAATGGAAAGTACTGAAATGAAATGTGTACAATGAATCTAAAGCTCTGGATCGTAGGCTAGCTGATCCAAGCCCTCGCTGGTAGGCTCGATCTCCTAAAGGTCCGATCCACCTGACAACATTTCAAAGAAGAAAGAGAAGGAATGTCATCAGCGAACAATCGCTCGATAAGTCCTAAAGAAGAGAGAGAAGTAGAATAGACAGAGAGAGTGTAGCTTTTAAGTTGTATTATATTATTATGATGTTGTACTTAGTGTTAACGTTGTTGTTTACGTAAGTTCAAGGGTGAATGTCAACCAATCTCAAGAGTGCTCTCAAACCCAACATGCTGTAATCTAGGGGTAGGGAACCACGGGCCCGAATCAAATGTTAGTAACGGGACTTCAACATAGTGTTGAAGTATTCCAAACTCAACGGGCTGTAATCCAAGAGCAAGAAAACACGGGCCCTCATGATAGCTTACTTGTGTTAATAGACATGGATTCATGATCTAGGGGGACTCTTGAGATTCGGTTGGATTCACGCATGAACTACCCCAATACCCCGTGTATTTATTTTATTGATAGTAATGATTGTACTGATGGTATTGTATTGTATTGTATTATATTGTATTGTATTATAGATTGTATAGACGGATGACTTGCCGAAACCATGATATCGTATAAATGGAAATGTAGGTACTGGATAATCATGTAAATGGAATATATCCATGGTTCGGTTCGGTCAAGTTATATAGATTGTATAGATTGAACAGATTGAATATTTGGATTCATGGATTCATATTGTAATGTAGTTTGATACTTGAATCATATTCAAGTCAGATTGATTATATTTAGATTCAGTCTGAGTCAGACAATTAGAAAAGAAATTGAAGTCCTGAATTAGGTTTTGATGTTATCGGTAACCGCTGCACATGGACAGCAGGATTTGTATCTTTTTCAAAGACGATTACCGTGTTGATAACACCGTTTGTTAAGTTGTCTACTTTAAATAGGCAAGCACCCATATCTCCGGCTTCCTGAGGCTCAAGAGACCGATCCTGCTTAAACCTATATTTACTAGGGTCCTTAGGGTAATTTATAGAACTTGAGGGGGGTTTTATGTAAAAATAATTTTGTATAATTTTTAAAATACATCTCAAGTATTTTATTATCGTCTTTAAAGTTTTCATAGATGTAAATTTTATATATGTGACATTTCTAGTGTAATGCCCCAAGTATTATCCGGTATACCCATATATACCAGATAAGCATGGGGACCCACTGTAAAACAATGGGGAATCTTCGGAATACATTCCGAAAGAGGACATATCTGTTCTATAAATGGAATGTACCACTCTTCATTACAGAGGCGTCTTTTAAGTGAAATGGCACTACAGGAGCTTGAGAACTCCGTAGTTAAGCGTGCTCGGGCCAGGAAAGTCCTGGGATGGGTGACCTCCTGGGAAGTGGTTCTTGGTCGGGTCCGGTTCGCTCCGAAGGATAAAACCGTGCGGTTTCGGCCAGAGCGGACAATACTCTCTGTATTGGGGGTGGGGCATGACAGAATGGTTTCAAAGCAGGTTCCTCAATAGGTAGGTCTGTGGTTCGAGAACGAACCATTGTTCTAAGTGGGGAAGAATGTAATGCCCCAGGTATTATCCGGTATACCCATATATACCATATAAGCATGGGGACCCACTGTAAAACAATGGGGAATCTTCGGAATACATTCCGAAAGAGGACAGATCTGTACTATAAATGGAATGATACCACTCTTCATTACAGAGACGCCTTTTAAGTGAACTGGCACTACAGGAGCTTGAGAACTTCGTAGTTAAGCGTGCTCGGGCTAGGAAAGTCCTGGGATGGGTGACCTCCTAGGAAGTGGCCTGTGGTCGGGTCCGGCTCGCTCCGAAGGACAAAATTGTGCGGTTTCGGTTAGAGCGGACAATACACTTTGTATTGGGGGTGGGGCATGACATCTAGTGAGTAAAACCTAATTTCATAATATATGGTATTTAATTGTAAAGTATTGAACTTGTATGGAATTGTATGGTATTTTCATGTAAAATGATTCTTTTGATTTAGAAAAGTTAGAATATTTATATTATATTAGAAATTAGATATTTTGATGATACATATGTATATATATATTTATAAAAATAATTTAATTTTTTATTTTTCTAGAAATCTCATTTTCTTAAGATATTTGCATTTTTAAATCTTTCGAGACCGAATGCTCCTTGCGGAGGTCTGTATCTCGCACTACTAAGCCCGAGGATGTGCGATAATCCGCACCATCCCGAACGGGTTCCCCAAAATGGGTTGTAGCGGCGCTTTGTAAAAATTTGTAAAAAATACATAATTTTGTAGAAAACGGTTTTTTTTATAAGTTGAGGTAGTTTTGTGTAAATTGTATTTTCCTAAAAGTATGTTTTCCAAATGTCATCGTGCTATGTTGCATATGAGTGTTGTGAGGAGGTAGGTCATTACATCGTGAACTATTTAAAGGTATAGCAAGGGTAAAGATGTTTTATGTTGAAACTAAACTATATGGTATTTTACTGAAAAGATACGATAAAAACTACAATATGAATTCTTTTGCTATAAAACTTGTTCAATATGTTTTGTTAATAATTAATAGTCATGATGTGTAAGTTTGGTATTGTTGTATTTAAGAAAATTGGAACTTTTTAAAGAAAACCGAATCGGAAGTCGGATTAACTTTGCTTCCGTCGGGTTTTAGAAAAACAAGTTTTTAGAGTAGACAAGAGAAGGGGGGAAGAGGGACTTACGGGATTTCAGATTAGAGGAGAGGGAGAGGGATTGGTAGGAGGTGCCGGTGCGTCGTTTCGTCGCCAGGAGCTCATAGGGTCGTCTTCGGAAGTTCGCTGGAGCTTCGCCCTTCGCTAACTCCACTTGTACACTAAAGTTCTAGAGAATTTTCTTGAGAGTTTGGACAGAGTTTGTGAGTGAGGGGGTGTGAATTGGAGTGGTATTTATAGGAAAAGATAGGGTTAGGGTAGATGAAAGGGTGTGAAAAGATTTATTAAAAATTGTATTAAAAATGGAGTAAATAGGTGTTTTTATTGGCTCTGTAAATGTGCAGGGTTTTTAAAGTGTACAGGGGTTATAAGGAGACCAAAAGACACAGGAGTTCAGAAGTGATGAATCGGATCCGGCCGAGTTGACCCGGCGGCGCTGGCCGAGTCAGCCGCGCCGCCGGCCCGATCCGGCCGAGTCAGGCCAGGTCTTGGGGCCACGTGTCGCTTGCCGATTTGTCTACCCTTTGGGCCAGTTTGTTTTATATGTGACTTTTGGTTTTTATGAGTTATGCACGTGTAGACTCTTGGGCTTCTAAAAATTTAAAAGAAAACTAATTAAAAAAATACAGTGGCTAATGGGATTTGAACTCTGGTGCTTTGGTTCAGCAGTGCAAGGTCTTACCAATGAGCTACAAGCTCTTTCTTGCTATTAAAAAGCAAAACAAATTTATAACTTGTGCTCAGGCAAAAGTACCCATCTCTGTATTTTTGAAAAAAAAATGTACAGGAAGTTTAGGGATGTTACAGAACGGCTGGGCCCACTCCCCAAGACCACCACAAGGTGGCCTTGGCGGTGGGGACCCGAAACTGCCCCACCGTAGGCAGTTTCGGGTCTGTCTCACCCCCTGGCCACCTCGTGGTGGCCTCGGAGGTGGGGTACCCCCTCTAAGCTCCCCGACTTGAAGTTAATTTCGTGCTCTAACTCCCCGCGAAGGTTCGAGCGCGTTTCATTTTTATTCGGACTTCCGAATTGGCTTTAAACAGTCGGTTTTTAGAACTTTAGCTCACTGTTTTTTTCCTGGTTTTGGAAATTGGTTTAGTTTGCTAATTGTGTGAGGAATTCTAATATCGTAGTTTTCAGTACATACATTACTATCTACGACCGTGAATATCATTAGAGTGGTACAACTCGTCTAATTGCTATATGACTTTTAGACGGGTTTGCGAACGTGACATTCACGTTGATATTCTGTGTTGTGCTGTGGTTGTGGTTGGATCGTCGTGGTGGATAGCTTGGGTGCAATGGTAGTACAGTTTAGTTTCATTTGTACATTTGATATTGCGGGGCGAGCGTCCGACATGTGGACTATCGTCACTGCCAGTTTGTATATTATTTATTTGGGGCACGACCGGGTTGAGTTTGATGTCACCGTTGTACATATTCTTTTCTTTTTTGTACTAGGATTACCCCGCAGTGGAGTGCATGATTAGCCGGGTTCTAGAGGGCAACGGGCCCGCAGCTCATGGCTTTGAGACGGACAGGGACATACTCTAGAATTGGCGGGCTATTCGCCGCACTCGTAGGGGGTACAGGTTCACCCACGGAGGGGTGCTCAAGTTACCGGATTCCGTGAAGTGCTGGGTGGCCCACTCACTTTGTTAATTTGGGTTGCCTCGCTTATGGGATCAGCGGGAAACTTTCCGCGCTCATAGGGGTCTAGGTTTTCATTGCACAGGCTATCCACACGACCAGGGGATGGGTTTCATTTGCGGCTCAAAGGAAACCCGGAGCTCCCAGATTATCCGTTTGTTCTGTGATGCTTATCACTATTCTGTGATATTGCTATATATCATGCCTGGGACGATTGTTATATATATTTATATATATACCGGTAGATTTTGTATATATTTTGCACCCGCGCTAGTCCAGCCCCCGCTCTGTCGTTAGTTAAGTAACCTAACGGGTGATGACAGGGCCCAATGGTGAATGCGGATGGCATATACGTACATTATATTTTTCGTTCTTTTCTGGTGTGATTAATTGATGGGACTGCGTTGATTTTGATCAATGCAAGGAAAACAAACCTATATATGATGTTGGAACCAAGTTTTTAAAAAAAACTGACATTACAGACATTCTCTTTTGCTTTGCACAGTGATATTCGGTTATGAATATCCAGCACCTCATTCGACGAAGCAAGGGCCGAGATCCCTTCATTGGGAGTGACCCCTTGGGCAGAAGTTTGCGTCAGCGTAATAACTTCACTATAGTCGATTACTTTTTTGCTTTGCATCGTGGTATTCAGTTTGGAATATTCTACATCTTATTCGATGAGGAAAGAGCCGAGATCCCTTCACCGGGAGTGACCTCTTTAGCAAAAGTTTTCGCCACTATATATTTGTAAAACCACTTGGATTCCTTCAACAATATCAAGTTCATTATGTTAAAGGTTTTTTGCCAAAAACCAGCCATAGCCCTCCGTCATTTCAGATTAGTATTGCTTAGTATTCGTGCTACGTATGTCGTGCTTAGCCGAGGCGTAGTGTTCGGTAGCTATGTAGTGCTTTTCTGTTGCATGGATATGCGATTGGTTAGGACAGTCGTGCGGTCATTTTGGCTCAGTCAAGGACTCGTGCGGGTGAGTCTAATGCAATCAAGGTAATGACGGGTTGAACTTGACTAGGATCCTTTGATATGTTGGCTCGGTCAAGGTCACTTGGGTCCTAAGGGTACAAATTACATCGGGAGTTTCAAACATTCAGGAAACTTGCCAGGTATGCGCATATCTTCTAGAGAGTGATAACTTGAGTGGCTTCCATCAAGTTATCATGCGATGATAGTTGGATCCCGATTCCCACTGATGAGTAGGTTTACTCCTCGGGTGATTTTAGATGATCCCGACTAATTCTCCTTTTGGGTTTGGAGGAGAATTCGATGAAATAGTGGGAGACATCCTAATTAGATAAATCGATTAACCATTTTAATCTAGGTTAGAGTGCATGCTGAGTGTTTCTTTTCTCTCTCTTTCTCTTTGGCAGCAACCATGGCCCGACCCTAGACTAAAACTCATGAACCAAGTTAACCGAACCTTCTTAAATCACAACGGCTTTTGAATTGTTATAGTTGCATATATCATTGCCACTCCTACATTTACCTTTTGCATTTCTCCAGAAAATTTCGTATCACTACGAAGATCCACATTTATTGGATATGACCATTTTATAGTTGTTAATTATATGTATGCCCTAGAGGCCATTACTGTACATGCGATGTATATTGTAGTGGATGCTTGGACATATATAGGGAGGACTTTCTTGCTCGACATGATAGTATGCTATCCGTTTGCTCTTTATCTTAACATGTACACTTATTGTCTCTCTATTACATGTTGATAAAGCCCTTAGGATGAGTACTTGACTACCAGGATTATGATGCAGATCATACTAGTGGGGCAGAGGTAGTCGGTAAGTACATCCTTCAAATGTTCCTAGTCGTGGGAATATCGAGACAAGGCATCAATACTCCAGAGTAGACTAGCGTATGCGCTTCTTGACCCAGATGATGGGCGATGGATGATACCATATCCATTGGTGTTTGACATCAGTGAAGGTATACGGGTGCTCAGTGGATTACACTGGAAGGACTCGCCGAGAACTCCTAGATGGTATTATACCTATTGTTAGATAGCAGTTCTCTGGTGACACTGGTACAGGTTAGTCTATCGACCCGAGATAGTCATAGAGTCTTGTATGATTCCAACTGTGCTTTGATTTCCACCTTACCACGTTCAAGAGATCGTGCAAAACGGTAGTTTTTAGGTACAGTCCCGAGTCACATGGAGGCAATAAGTGATAGGAAGGGATTTCGTCTCTCCCGATATTAGGGGTTGATGTTGCGCTATGCTCGATTGGCCATAACATGAAATCTCTGGCCAGGGTTGCTGAGATCTACTGATAAGTGTTATCAGTAGTTTCTCGAACTGTTATGGACCTTGCATCGGCATGACTTAACAGGGCTATTGGGGTCTAACGTTTACCACCTCCAAGCTGAGATATATGACACATCAGACGAAGAGACCGGACTGTACGGTAGTGTTACTGATTGGATTCGCAGGAGTATTAGCAGGTTTGCTTGTTGATCTTCTGATCGCTCAATACCCGGATGACCGTTACGTTTAGCATGTAAGTCAACGTTGCGACCCCCGGTTCTTACGGGGAGGCGGAAACGGTATAAAAATCAAATTTTTAGCGCATGGGGCAACATGGACTAACAAAGTCGGGATCTTTTCCTAAACTAAAACTAGCAAACAAGCTAAAGAGAGTTAGCTACTCGGAAAGATGGTTATACCTAAACTTGAACTCCTTCTTCTTCAAACTTTTGTAGAGGTTGATGGTGCTTTCCTCGTTGCCTTCTTTCGTCAAAGATGGATCCACCTGAGGGTTCAACCTTCGGGCTCTTTCTCGAACTTTGAGAGAACTAGAATCTTCGGCTTGCTAAACCTTTGATCCTAGAGTGAGTAGAGAGTGTCTAAGGGATGTTTTTATCTCAAGGAGAGGGATTCTCAACTCATGAGAAGGATTCTTCTTGAACTAGAGGAGGAAGAAGAACAAGTGAGGAGAGAGAATGGTTATCATAGAATGAGCTCTTTTTCTTCTTGCAACCATAACAAAAGAAAAAGAATTATCTAATTAATAATAATAATTCAAATGAAATAGTTGATGGTTGTATTTGGAATGACCATTATCATCACTTCATTAAATGAATGTAAGCTAGAATCAAGGAGTATCCTTGCAAAGCAATGATGATGGTCAAACATGCAACCATGGTCAACAAGTCAACCATGGTCAACAAGTCAACAAAATAAACCATGACACAATTTCATTTGATTACTATTATTAATTGATATTTCATAATTCCATTAGGGTTTGGAAAAAGACGACTGTCAACTGTGCATACGCACCCGTTCCGAAACCTTAATGAAAAATCTCTTCCTCCGCCTCAAACAACTGTGCATACACACCTGCATTCTCGTTCCGAGGAACAAGAATACTGAGAGATAAAAGCAACCCCAAAACATATACCGGTATCTGGCTCAAACCAGAGCCTGCTAGTATAATCCGTCCGGACTCCAAAAGTGCACAAGTGCACGGATGAGAACGAACCCTGCCGCAAAAACCATGCGACCTCTACTCTGTTTTGCCCAGAGGCGAATACCCTCTGTGTGGGACTCTAAAGACTCGACACTACGCTGGCAGTGGGTTTAACCACAGACCGCAAGCGGCACTAGCTGTGCGTAACGGTCCCCAGGTAGATGCCGATAAGAAGGCTGACGAGGTGAACCCCATCTGAACTCCTACTGAGTCTGAATGTGACATTCTCCATACAGTCCGGTCTGTTCGTCTGATACATCGCATGTCGGGCCTAGGGGGCGGTAAACGTCAGTCCCCCAATAGCGGTACAAGTCGTGTCGGAGTGAAGCCCAAAACACCCTGAGATAACACTGGAAGCCTACCAGTATATCTCGCTTGCCCTGGCCAGGGACTACTCGTGTAATGGCTCTCCTAGACACAGCGCGATGTCAACCCCCAATACCGGGAGAGACGAATCCTGTCTAACCGGCACTGCCTCCAAGTGCTTCGGGACTGCACCCAACTACCACCTGTTTGCACGACTCCTTTGAGCCGTGGTAGGGTAGTAGTCAAAATACAGTGGGAACACACTCGAGGCGAAGTGCCAGTGTCAAGTCAGCGGACTAAGCTGTACTCATGTCACCTGGGAACTGATAACTGACGATAGGTATAATACCAACCTGTCAGTTCCCGACGAGTCCTGTCCAGTGTACTCGTAACCCAACGAGCACCCGTATACTATCTCCAGTACGACGTACTGATGGCTGTGGGACAGACCATCTCCCACACTGGGATGAGAAGCGCATACGCTAGTCTACTCCGGAGTATCGATGCCCTGTCTCGATAGTCCTGCGACTAGGGACCTGTATAAGAATGTGCTTATAGATTACCCAGCCCCCACTAGTGTGACTGCCATCACAACGCTGGTAATCAAGCAAAGATCCTAAGGGCTCCACTAATGTGTATAGGTGATATCGCAAAATAAACACATGTACACATTGAAGTAGAAACAAACCAAGTAGCATACTACTATATTGAGCAAGATTGTTTATACAAGGTGAATATCCCAAGCTTCCATTAAGTAATATACAAACTAGTATGATACAGTAATGGCCTCTAGGGCATATACACTAACAATCTCCCACTTGCACTAAGGCCATGTACCGGCGTATCGAAGACCTATCATCTCGATCAGCCGCTCGAACTGAGTCTGGGGTAGGGCCTTGGTGAATGGATCTGCAGTGTTTTCTTCTGAAGCAACCCTCCGAACCTCGATCTCCTTCCGATCCACGATCTCCCTGATCAGGTGATACCGCCTCAAGATGTGCCTGGATCTCTGATGGGACCTGGGTTCCTTTGCTAAAACTATAGCCCCGTTGTTGTCGCAATACAGAGGTATTGGGTCAACAATGGACGGAACCATCTGAAGTTCTTTTAAGAACTTCCTCATCTAGACAGCTTCTTTTGCGGCATCAGATGCAGCGATGTATTCCGTTTCCATCGTCGAGTCTGCAACGGTTTCCTGTTTGGAACTCTTCCAACACACCGCCCCTCCATTGAGGGTAAAGACAAAACCCGACATGGACTTGGAATTATCCTTGTCACTCTGGAAGCTGGAGTCAGCAAAGGCCTCGATCTGGAGGTCTTTTCCGCCATACACCAAGAACATCTCCTTAGTTCTTCTCAGGTACTTGAGAATGTTCTTTACTGCTATCCAGTGTTTCTCCCCAGGGTTTGACTGATACCGGCTTACTACACTCAGTGCATAAGCTACATCCGGTCTTGTACACAACATCGCATACATTATAGAGCCTACCGCAGAAGCGTAGGGTATAATAGACATGCGATCCCTCTCCAAATCAGTCTTGGGGGACATCTCTTTAGAGAGGGTGATTCCGTGACAAGCCGGTAGGTTACCGCCCTTGGAATCTTCCATACTGAATCTTTTCAGTACGGTGTCGATGTACCTGGACTGTGAAAGTCCTAATATCCTCTTGGATCTATCACGATGGATCCGGATCCCCAGGATGTAAGAGGCATCACCCAGGTCTTTCATGGAGAACCTGTGTGACAAGAAACCCTTGATAGATTGTAGCATAGGAATGTCATTTCCTATTAAGAGAATGTCATCCACGTATAAAACGAGGAATACTACAGTTCTCGCTACAAATCTACTATAGATGCATGGTTCATCTGGATTTTTGATAAAGCCAAATTCCTTGACCGTCTCATCAAAACAGATGTTCCAACTCCGCGATGCCTGCTTTAGTCCATAGATGGACTTAAGCAACTTGCACACCTTTCCGCTGCTCCCACTCTGAATGAAACCCTCTGGCTGATCCATATAGACACACTCCTCTAAATTTCCATTTAGAAAAGCGGTTTTTACGTCCATCTGCCAAATCTCATAATTGTGGAAGGCAGCAGTGGCAAGAAGGATCCGAATGGATTTCAGCATAGCCACTGGAGAAAAGGTTTCGTTATAGTCCAAGCCAGGTCTTTGACGGAAACCCTTTGCTACAAGTCTAGCTTTATAGGTCTCAACCTGTCCATCTACACCAATCTTCCTTTTGAAGATCCACTTGCATCCTACGGGTTTTACCCCGTCTGGAGCAATGTCCAACGTCCATACTTTGTTGGTGTACATGGACTCCATTTCGGTCCGCATTGCATCCAGCCATTTTACCGAGTCAACGCTCTGAACGGCCTGCTGGAAGCTAGTAGGCTCATCATAATCTATGATGCAATCCTCTCTATCCCCGTCTATGAGAAAACCGTAGTATCTCTCGGGCGGATGAGACTGCCTACTACTCCTGCGGAGTGGCGTAGGAATGTCCTGTTCATTTGAACCCTCTGGTTCCACTAAGCTTTCAGTAATAGTCTGTGGTTCTGGAATTTCTTCCAGTTCTACTGCGCTCCCACTTAATTCTTTTTCTAAGAACTGGTGTTCTAGAAAGTGGGCATGACGAGAAACAAGAACTTTTTGTTCCTCTTCGTAGTAGAAGAGATATCCCTTGGAATTCTTTGGATATCCCACAAACTTACACAGTACTGAGCGCGCCTCGAGCTTGTCCGCATGCTGCTTTTTAACAAAAGCTGGACTTCCCCAAGTCTTAATGTGACTGAGATGGGGCCTCTTCCCACATCACATCTCATATGGTGTAGTAGGCACAGTCTTAGTAGGAACTCGGTTCAAAAGGTACGCAGCTGATTCTAGCGCATACCCCCAGAAAGATCGCGGTAACTCAGCGTTACTCATCATGGACCGCACCATATCCAATAGGGTTCGGTTCCGTCTCTCCGATACACCGTTGTGCTGCGGAGTGTATGGAGGAGTGAGCTGAGAGAGAACCCGTTCTCTTTTAAATAATTCAGGAACTCGGCACTTAAGTATTCTCCACCTCGATCCGATCTTAGAATCTTGATACTTTTGCCGGTTTGATTTTCTACTTCATTCTTATATTCCTGGAATTTTTCAAAAGCTTCGGACTTATGTTTCATTAAGAAGACATAACCGTACCTTGAAAAATCATCCGTAAAAGTAATGAAGTAAGAATAACTGCTTCGCGCATGTGTAGACATTGGACCGCACACGTCGCTGTGTACGAGTCCCAAGAGCTCGCTCGCTCTTACTCCGTGTCCAGTGAACGGAGTCTTTGTCATCTTTCCTTTGAGACAGGATTGACAAGTGGCATACGATTGATATTCGAACGGATCTAAATACCCTTCTGTATGTAACTTAGTCAACCTTCTCTCATTGATGTGACCCAGTCTACAATGCCATAAGAAAGTCTGATTGATTTCCGGAGACTTTCTTTTGTGTGTATTCTGGACATTGAAAATCTGTGGTTGGTTTAATACGTATATACCATTGCTCAATGTACCTGACCCAATCAGAACTTGATTAAGGTGAATGTTTACAACATTACTTACAAACGCAAATTCATAACCTTCTTTAGAAACCAAAGATACAGAAATGATATTACAAGTTGCGTTGGGTACAAAAAAGCAATTACGCAAAACCAAAACATGCCCATCTGACATTCCCAGGTGATAGTCCCCCACGGCTTTAGCATCCATGCTAGCTCCGTTCGCAACTCTGAGGGTCATGTCACCTGCCTTCAAAACCCTACGGTTTCTCAACGCCTGCAAAGAATTACAGATATGAGATCCTGATCCGGTATCCAATACCCAGGAAGTAGAGTTTATCGAAAGACAGTTTTCAATAACATACACACCTGAAGCTGAAGCCGCAACCTGCTTCAGTTCCTGTGTCCTGGCTTTCCAAGCCCTGCAATCCTTCTTCCAGTGTCCACTCTTGTGACAATAGAAGCATTCCTCTTTACCCACAAGCTTCACCGCTATCTTTGTTGCCTTTTCCTTTCCCTTCGTACCCACTTTACTAACACCGCCCCTTGGTTTGGCGGGGGCTTTCTTCCTTTTTCTCTTGGCTTTCGCCTTGGACCTAGAAGAAGAAGATCCTCCTACAAACAAAGCGGGTGTTTCCCTACCTTTCTGTAGGGTGCCCTCTGCGCTCCTCAGCATGTTGAGGAGTTCTGAAAGTTCAACTTCCTTTTCTTGCAAGTTGAAATTCAGTATGAACTGGGCGTAAGTGGATGGAAGGGACTGGAGAATTAAATCCGTATAGAGTTCACTTTCCAACGTAGTCCCAAGTTCCGCGAGCTCCTCAATGTAGCCAATCATCTTAAGCACGTGGTAAGCTACCGATGATCCGACGGCCAACTTTGCCGAAAATAACTTCTTCGACACTTCGTATCTTGCGATACGAGACTGCTCTCCATACAGTTCTTTTGTATGAAGAAATATGGATTCTAAGTCCATATTCTCGTGCCTCCTCTGATGTTCGTTGTCCATAGAGGCAAGCACGAGGCACCTGGCCTTCGCGCAATCAATCTCCCAAGTCTTACGGATTTCCTTATCCGCGACGCTGGAGGTGGGACCTGGGACGGGGGGAGCTTTTGTGGTAAGAAGATACCCCAGCTTGTCGTAAGTGATTGCCATTTTGACATTCCTGAGCCAATCTTTGTAGTTTGGCCCTGTCAGTATGTTTTTATCTAGAAGTAACTTAAGTCCAGTCATTTCGATTTGGTCGCTGCAGGGGGGAGAGAAGAAACACTTTAGCATGATGCTCTTGCAAGTTTAGAATGGTTTTTAATTTGTCTAAACAGGATGGCTCCCACTGTCTCTCGAATCCCTCCTCAAACCACAAAGGAAGAATTAGCCGGGATCAATCCCACCGCACAATACTTGCTTAACCGTTCAGCCAGGCCAGTGTCGGTACTTCGAGGGAGGTTTTCCAACGCTTTCGCGAAGTTCCTTAATTTAAGAACCTCTTTTCCCTGGGGGCGTAGCCACGCTAACACCTTTCTAGGCACCTACTAGGTTTATAGCATTGATCGTTTAGTGAGAAATTTCCCGAGGAGTAGCGTATACTCACAGTAGGATCGGGATCCAAATATCATCGCGTGACGAAAATGAAGGAATCCTACCATAATCATCACACTCCAAATGGTATGCAAATCTAGCAAGTTTCAGTACTTATGAAACTCCCGATGTGGATTTTTGCCCCATGCTCTTATGACCTTGACTTTGGCCAAAATATCATAAGTCACATGTCAAGTTCTGCCCGTCACTATCCAGGTTAATTTGGATCCATCCGTGCCTACCCTTGACTTTGGCCAAAATGGCAGTACGAGTGTCCCAAACCAACGCATCTATCTATGCTACACATGAACACCCAATAGCTACCAATCACTATGCCTTGACTTTGGCCAACATACATAGCTTGAATACTATTGCCTATTCATGCGAAACGACGGAGGGCTACGAATGGTTTTGGTAAAACCGTGAACGTAGTGAACTTGATATAATCGATGGAACGAGATAGCTTTTAGAAGGAGTGGCTCAAGCTCCGCATTTAAAAGTTAGTTTTGAAAAGAACCGAGTGGTTTTTCGAAAGTGTTCCAACGACTTTAACTTGGTTTATTATCTTGCATTAGTTCTTTTAATGCATGATATTCTTGCATTAGTTCTTTTAATGCGTCCCATCATTTAATCCTACCATTGCAGAAAACAACCAAAATATGACGTATGCTTATGCCATTCGCATTCGCCACGGGGTCCCGTCATCACCCGTTAGGTTACTTAACTAACGACAGAGCGGGGGCTGGGCTAACGCGGCTGTAAAACATAAGCAACGCCTAAATATAAAGCAATGATAGACATTACAGATCACAGATGAATACATTGGATATACTAGGAATCCGCAATCCGTTCGAGCCTGCAACGAAAAGCGGATTACACGGTCGCGGTGAATAACCAAAAACCCCACCCAAGACCCCTACGGGTGCGACAAACTACCCGCCAAGTACCCGGTAGTTTGTGCACCCCTCCATGGGTCTATCCTAGGAGCAAAAACAGTAAAAAGAATTATACAATGACGGCTACAACCCCGACCCGGTTGTGCGGCCATACAAATAATATTATTACATCAATTTACATTTACAAATGAATGAAAGAAAAACAAAAGCTCATCTCACATCCACCCCGGCTATTCACCCGCGACAGTCCAACACATTCATATACACATTCCAATATCAAACACATATCACAGAGATGTATAACCCCGACTAATCGACTTATAGCGATTAGCCGACGTTCAATACATTACAAACATCACAGATATAACCAATATAGCCAAAGTGTAGCGAAGTTCGAAAAAAAATACGGATTTATAGGACCCCAAAAGTAAATTTCTTTTCTGGAAAATCTGGGCACATATAACATATTTGAAAAATCCCAAAACCCTACCAGAAGAACACTGCACAAAACACGATCACATGAAGAGCCCAAACGGCGGCGGATCCGCGGTGACGAGAATAGCTGAGGCCGCGGATCCGCGGCGGTTTGAAGGATTCATGGGATCGTTTTTCGTGGGTGTTCTCACAAAACCCTGAGCCGATTTTAGGAGTAAAAAGTTTTACTTTTAGAGCACAAAAAATTTCAACAGAAACTTAGGGTTTTAGAATTTCCGGTTTTGCGATTTTTTTCGTTTCGAACTTCCATACACTTCGCTACCAAGCTAGTTTAAGTTTAGTTAGGCTCTGATACCACTGTAAGTCCACGTTGCGACCCCCGGTTCTTACGGGGAGGCAGAAACGGTATAAAAATCAAATTTTTAGCGCATGGAGCAACATGGACTAACAAAGTCGGGATCTTTTCCTAAACTAAAACTAGCAAACAAGCTAAAGAGAGTTAGCTACTCGGAAAGATGGTTATACCTAAACTTGAACTCCTTCTTCAAACTTTTGTAGAGGTTGATGGTGCTTTCCTCGTTACCTTCTTTCGTCAAAGATGGATCCACCTGAGGGTTCAACCTTCGGGCTCTTTCTCGAACTTTGAGAGAATTAGAATCTTCGGCTTGCTAAACCTTTGATCCTAGAGTGAGTAGAGAGTGTCTAAGGGGCGTTTTTATCTTAAGGAGAGGGATTCTCAACTCATGAGAAGGATTCTCCTTGAACTAGAGGAGGAAGAAGAACAAGTGAGGAGAGAGAATGGTTATGATAGAATGAGCTCTTTTTCTTCTTGCAACCATAACAAAAGAAAAAGAATTATCTAATTAATAATAATAATTCAAATGAAATAGTTGATGGTTGTATTTGGAATGACCATTATCATCACTTCATTAAATGAATGTAAGCTAGAATCAAGGAGTATCCTTGCAAAGCAATGATGATGGTCAAACATTCAACCATGGTCAACAAGTCAACCATGGTCAACAAGTCAACAAAATCAACCATGACACAATTTCATTTGATTACTATTATTAATTGATATTTCATAATTCCATTAGGGTTTGGAAAAAGATGACTGTCAACTGTGCATACGCACCCGTTCCGAAACCCTAATGAAAAACCTCTTCCTCCGCCTCAAACAACTGTGCATACACACCTGCATTCTCGTTCCGAGGAACAAGAATACTGAGAGATAAAAGCAACCCCAAAACATATACCGGTATCTGGCTCAAACCAGAGCCTGCTAGTATAATCCGTCCGGACTCCAAAAGTGCACAAGTGCACGGATGAGAACGAACCCTGCCGCAAAAACCATGCGACCTCTACTCTGTTTTGCCCAGAGGCGAATACCCTCTGTGTAGGACTCTAAAGACTCGACACTACGCTGGCAGTGGGTTTAACCACAGACCGCAAGCGGCACTAGCTGTGCGTAACGGTCCCCAGGTAGATGCCGACAAGAAGGCTGACGAGGTGAACCCCATCTGAACTCCTACTGAGTCTGAATGTGACATTCTCCATACAGTCCGGTCTGTTCGTCTGATACATCGCATGTCGGGCCTAGGGGGCGGTAAACGTCAGTCCCCCAATAGCGGTACAAGTCGTGTCGGAGTGAAGCCCAAAACACCCTGAGATAACACTGGAAGCCTACCAGTATATCTCGCTTGCCCTGGCCAGGGACTACTCGTGTAATGGCTCTCCTAGACACAGCGCGATGTCAACCCCCAATACCGGGAGAGACGAATCCTGTCTAACCGGCACTGCCTCCAAGTGCTTCGGGACTGCACCCAACTACCACCTGTTTGCACGACTCCTTTGAGCCGTGGTAGGGTAGTAGTCAAAATACAGTGGGAACACACTCGAGGCAAAGTGCCAGTGTCAAGTCAGCGGACTAAGCTGTACTCATGTCACCTGGGAACTGATAACTGACGATAGGTATAATACCAACCTGTCAGTTCCCGACGAGTCCTGTCCAGTGTACTCGTAACCCAACGAGCACCCGTATACTATCTCCAGTACGACGTACTGATGGCTGTGGGACAGACCATCTCCCACACTGGGATGAGAAGCGCATACGCTAGTCTACTCCGGAGTATCGATGCCCTGTCTCGATAGTCCTGCGACTAGGGACCTGTATAAGGATGTGCTTATAGATTACCCAGCCCCCACTAGTGTGACTGCCATCACAACGCTGGTAATCAAGCAAAGATCCTAAGGGCTCCACTAATGTGTATAGGTGATATCGCAAAATAAACACATGTACACATTGAAGTAGAAACAAACCAAGTAGCATACTACTATATTGAGCAAGATTGTTTATACAAGGTGAATATCCCAAGCTTCCATTAAGTAATATACAAACTAGTATGATACAGTAATGGCCTCTAGGGCATATACACTAACATAGCAGGCCGCTTGCGGCTTGTGGGTGTTTGATATGATCATCACGTACTGCCTGCGTATTGACGAGTCTTAAGAATCCTACAAAGAGGTTTCCTGGTTCATGCAAAACAAAGTAGGAGCATATATGTGATATGTGCGGGACCGAGATTAATGCGCATATGTGATACCGCATTCTATTATCGCGATATGTGATATCGGTTGGTTATATGTGATATAGCCGGGTTATCGGATCAAGTGTTGATTTGATAGATTGTTACATTTTATATTAGCCAGTTGTATATGATATAGCCGGATTATTAAATCGAGTGTTGATTTAATAATTTAATGTATAATTATATATATGATATATTAATTTACATTAACTAATATTTGCTCACTAAGTATTTCTTTTTCTCACTTGTGTACACTTAGTATATATGTGATATATATTAATGTACATTTTATTTGTGTCATGCTTGATGCCATATGTGACATGGGTGTATGAGACTCACAACAAGCTTATGATAATGTATGGTTTTATTTATTTAAAGTTAATCAAAATTAGTTGGCAATTAGTCACATGGTTGAAGCTTGTAGAAGCTTATGGAACAATTGACCAAGTCCACTAATTTTGTTTTACTTGTAGATATTTATTAACCTAACCATTATTATTAGTCATGGTTCATTCTCTACATCAGTTAGTGTATGACACTAACTCACCCATGGTTGCTATTCTCATCTCAAGAGTTTCATTTCTCTTCATCACTTCATCTTCTTCCTCATGAGAAAAAACTTGCTAGATTTTCTAAAAGTGAGAAAATATTGTGAGAAAAATAAATCTAAAGTGAGCTCATTTTCTACTTCATCATTCTCTACTATATAACTATTTAGTTTAGGGTGTTTGCTTCACTAATTTACCATTAGTGAAGAGGTAGCATGAGCTTGAGTCTTCTCGACGTAGATCATCTTCGGCCTCGAAGAGTTCGAGCAAGATTGTTCATTTCTTCATGTGAACCCTTACTAGAGTTCGGGTGTTCACTACTTTGAGCGAAGGGACTACTACATGAAGTTTTAGAAGTGAAGGATCGATCTACAAAGGTTATATTCCTCATTCACTTTGATTGCAAAGTTGTTAGCATGTTGTGTTGTTTAAATCTATAGTTAAAAATTCTACGGTTAGGGTTCTTTAGTACAGCAAAAATTTGAAAACGACATGCATAATACCTCCCGAAACCTTGCTGCCGCCCTACGAAACCCTACAACAGTTACATACAAACTCGAAGAAACTTGTTTTAGTTTTGAGGATAGTTTCCGATTCTAGAGAAATTGAATAAGATTATTCAGTTGTCTTTTCCCTTTACCTTCTCTCAGGTTGCGTGGGCTCCTGGTATTAGAAGAGTACACCTATTACGCTTATCGGATAGTCTTCTTCCAAATCTCAGGCTGGTGCCGAAGGGTAGGGAAGGAAGAAAACCAATTAGCCTAAGTGTGGTGTACAGAAGGTAATAAGTAAAGCTATAAAAAAGGGATTAGAATAAGGGTAAAGAAAATTGTGACTGCTATCATTCACGACAAAAACGCGTATACCCCTGCCACTCCCACATCCACTTTGGTTTTCTCCAGAACACTTCGTATCACTACGAACATCCATAATGCTTGGATACACCATCATATAGTTACATACGAACTCGAAGGAACTTGTTCCAGATTCGAGGATGGTTTCCGGTTAAGGAGAAATAGAATAGGAATATTCAGTTGTCTTTTCTCTTTACCTTCTCTCAGGTTGCGAAGGCTCCTAGGATTAGGAGAGTATACCCATTACGCTTATTGGATAGTCTTCTTCCAAATCTTAGGCTGGTTCCGAAGGATAGGGAAGGAAGAAAACCAATTAGCTTAAAGGTGGTGTACAGAAGGTAATAAGTAAAGACATAATAAAGGGATTGGAATGAGGGCATGGAATTATACGGTTACAGTCATGAATCAAGATAGTGGAAGAGACATTACTAGGAATACCCGGATACCCCTTCGAAACATTTTCATGTTTCAGTTTCACTGTGCAGTGTTAATTGGAAACTGATTTCCCAATTAGATTCTGACTCCAGGGTATGTATTTACCAGCTTTGATTCTCACATCTGTATAGTGTTACAGATGATGAGTGGGAGTAGAATATTGGGAATTAGGTGATTATATTCTTATTATATCGGAATTCGTTGTAATTGATGATATTTGAGGAAATCACCTGGGTTTTGCCTGATGGCAAATTTTTGGTTTTGAATATCCATAGTTATGTACCAGTTTCAAACTGATATATATGTACGTTTATTTTATAAAGTGAGATATAACTTTTTGAAATTATGTCTATGATATTTACCTATATTAGTTGATGGTTAGGTAAGGAGCATTCAACAACGGTGTAATTCTTCTTAACCATAGTACAGTTTTTAACCCACAACGCACAGGGTATGAGTTATTTAACTCAGGAGAATTATACAATGTATTGTATGTTGTCCAGTGTCCATTAAGACAAAGGGGTTAGTACTCATACTATATTCTGTTTGCTTATGACTTCTCTAGTTTTTAGATATGTGTTTCACTGAAATACAAGGTCCAAATTTTGAGAAGTTATAGATATATGAATAAAGTAGAGAACCACATGTTGCAAGTATCAGGATTATTCAAGGTGATCAAAGATGTAGATACTTGTTCTAGATATTCCGTTGATAGTAATGGTTTTGAGAACTTGCTTCTCTTTCAGGTTACTCATATGTGGATGCACTCCTAGATGAGTAATGATGCTTGGCTTCATTCCACTTAGTTGACATGCACTGAAGACAGCTGCATGATTTGAATCTGGTTCCAATTAAATTAGTGCATATGTTTTTATATTGTATATAGAATGGTTCATATCTTAACGATGTTAAGGTATATGGAGTTGTCCGGCTTATGCTTAAAACCAGACTATGGATAAAACAAGGCACGTTTCAATAATGGTTGTTTGTGGGTTATCCCAGGCTATGTCGAGGGTTAACTTTCTACCATCTGGAAGATATATTGTTCTTCACTCGCCACAGTTTTTAGTAAAATGGATTCTTTTCAGAAAACATAAGTAGGAGTATGGTAGAACTGGAAGTGATTCCAGAACCACAAACGATTACTGAAAATTTAATAGAACCTAAACATTCAATTGGTATTGACATTCCATTAGCCACTCCACAGATATGATGGGTAACCTCAGGCACCCGAGAGGTAGTTTGGTCTTCTCAGAGAAGGTGACAGGGAGGTTCTTGTTTACCTAGACTTGCCATTGCTGCTGTTTTAGACTATGAGACCCGGCAGGAGGATGAATATAGCATTGTTCTAAACTATCTTTAGAAGTGCACGTGTATATGACTCTGCCAGAGGGTTGTTGTAGTCAGTGGGAGCAGTGGAAGCATAGTGGACATGTAGCTTGTGTCTATTTATAGACTAAAGCAAATATAGCGAAGATGGATCATCTATTTTTGATGTGACAGTCATAGACTTTGATCTCATCAAAATAGGAGATGGATCTGGTAAGAAGATAGTAGGGTGTGATGTCCTGGTATTTGGATGACATGCACTTTATAGGAAGTGAAATTCCTATACTACAATCGGTTAAACTGTGGTTGTCACAAAGTTGTTTCTCCACATAGGATATGGATATAATATCAGGTTTTTTGGTTACTAGATCTATTGTTTTAGATCTAGATTTGGGAAGTGTCCCAATCTGGGTAGTTTGACATTATTCTAAAGGTGCTTTAGAATGGACGACTCCTGGCATGGTGGTGTACCTGCAGGTGATGGGGTCACCCTCTCCAAAGGATGTCTTTCGGACTAAAAGGGAGAAGGATTTGTATGATTGGCATATCACTTGCTTAGGCAATTGAGTCAATCATGTGATGTCAGGTACCACACCAGATATTATTTTTGCACTAGCTGCTATAAGCATATATATTAATCCAATCCTAGAGAAACATTGGGAAGCAGTTAAGAACATAAGTGGATGTTCTTGAGATATGGTAATGGCAGCCTCCTTCAGGAGACGGTTATCATTTCAGGCTTCCAAGGTGACCTGGATGACAGAGCGACTGTTAGAGTTATAGTTTTCCCTCTTTTGAGGGACGGTATGTTGGACAGGTGGTCCAAGCAGATACTGAGAAAGGTATGGCGCAGGATACTGATTAAATTCAATGGACGATATAGTCTAAGAAGTTTGCTGGATTTGGAGTTCATTTATGAACAGGGTCCCATCAGATATCTAGACATATTCTAAGACAGGTATTGCTCATTTTGGGAGATAGCTTTCTCCGCGAAGTTGAGATATAGAGAGATACAGAAAAAACAGTGCAACGGATCCACTTACTGAGGCTATTTCTCGAACACAATAGTTTTGCAAATGAGCTTTGCGAGACTGATTAGTAGAGGAGTTGGGTGTTCGGTGTCACACGGGCTGTGAGTATGCAACACCGCAATAATTAGCCTTAAGTGCAAGTGGGAGATTGTTGGCTATAGTGCCCTCAAGGCAATTATTATAGTCGCAGGCAGGTGATTATGATGATTGAGGGAGGACCTATGCTGGTAGAACAGTCTTACTCGAGATGATAGTATGCTATCTGGTTTGTCTTTATCATCATGTACAATATTTTGTGGCATTACAGATCACTATTACATGTTGATACAGCCCATAGGATTCTTGCTTGACTACCAGCATTATGATGGCGATCATATACGTGGGAGCTAGGTGGTTTATAAGCACATCCTTAAATGTCCCTAGTCGTGGAAGTTTCGAGACTGGGCATCGATACTCCAGAGTAGACTAGTGTATACTGATCGAGATCCCGACGAGGGGCGGTGGCCGGTCTCACAAGCCATTGTTCTCAGTTTGTTCACCTAAGATAGTATACACACTCATTGGGTTATGAGTACACCGGACGGACTCGCCGGGAATATACTAGTTGGTATTATACCTATTGTCAGATAGCAGTTCCCAGGTGACATGTGTACAGGTTAATCTATCGACCTGAGATCGTGATTTGTCTCGTATGAGTTCCCACTGTGCTTTGATTACTACCCTACCATGGCTCAAAGGAGTCGCGCAAACAGGTTTTAGTTGGGTACAGTCCCGAGCTACATGGAGGCAGTGAGCGGATCGTCAGGGGATTCGTCTCTCCCGGTATTAGGGGTTGATGTCGCGTTGTGCACGGGTGGCCATCACCAGAAATCCTTGGCCAAGGTAGTCGAGAATTACTGATCTAGAATCGGTAGTTTCTTAGGTGGTGATGGGTTTCATACCGACACTAAATGCCGCGCTATTAGAGGTTTGACTTTATCCACCCTCTAGACTCGATATGTGTACTCATAGACGAACGGACCGGACTATATGGATATTGTCACTGTCAGGCTCAGTAGGGGTTTCAGGATGAGTTTTCTCGTCGGCCTCCCTTTCGCTCAATACCTGGGTAGCCGTTACGTACAGCTAGTGCCGCTGACGTGCTTGTGGTTAAACACACTGCCAGCGTATTGACGAGTCTTTAGAGTCCCATACAGAGGGTTTCCCTGCTTCAGGCAAAACGATGTAGAGGTCGTATGGTTATACGGCAAGGTTCGATCACATACGTGTACTTGTGCACGGATAATGTTCGGACGGATAATACTAGTGGGCTTTGGTTTAAGCCGGATCCTAATATTATATTGTTGGATTATTTTTGTCTCATTGTATTTGTATTCTTCGGAATATGGATGCGGGTATGTATATACGGATGAGGGGTATTCTTGTAATTTCTTACAAGATTACTTTTAGAAGATTACACCTCATTATGGTTTAAACCTTTTTGGATTAAAAGGTTATTGAGGTGGAGGATGAGGTGTTTATTGCATTTTTTGTGGCATGGCTTAGTAGTGTCCCATGGTTACTATTCTAGCATGCTTAGGATTTTTTGTTTGTTGTGAGAATTTTGTTGCCTTGAGATATTTTTTGTTGACTCAAGATATTTTGGAGACTTAAGATATTATTTGGGATGGCTCCATTATTTATTAATTCTCACAACACACAAAAATCAATTCAAGCCATTATTCATTCTCTCTCCTACAACACTCTCATCCTCATGGCATCTTCTTCTTCCTCCACCCATACCCTCTCATGTGTTGAGAAATCTTGGGTGTCTTGAGACAAATTAATCCTTCATCACTCTCTACTTCTTCTATGATATCTAGTGTAGCGATCTGGGTACCCTAGTTACCTCGGATATAAGGTTGGAGCTCGATTCATAGACTTTCGGGTGGATCATCTTCGATGGAGGGAAACCAGAGATCAAGCTTGATCAAGGAGACCTCTAGGAGCTTGGGAAGATGGTTCAAGACCGAAGGACACGGATCATTCGATATAACCATTTTAACTCCTTTGCATGTTTTGTTATATAGGGCTTATGGGTCGATTCAAGTTATCGGGTTGTTCTATCGCCGGTTTTTGAAAATTTTTGTTCCGCAATAGCCACGGTTTGATGGCCGGGGCGCTTTCATAACCCAACAGGTTGTTGATAAGATTTACCGGTAAGTGTTATCAGTAATTTCTCGTACCGTTATAGTCTTTACATCGGCATGACTTATCAAGTTATTGGGGTCTGACGATTCCACACCCACACTCGAAGAGACCAGACTGTACGGTAAGTGTTACTTATAGGCTTTAGGAGAGTTTGGACAAGCTTGCTTGTTGATCTTCTATTCGCTCAATACCTGGGTAGCCGTTATGTCCAGCTAGTACCGCTGACGGCTTGTGGGTGACTAATGTGATCATCACCTACTGCTGGCGTATTGACGAGTCTTTAGAGTCCCACATAGAAGTTTCCTGGTTCAAGCGAAACGTAGTAGGGCATATATGTTGATATATGCGGGGGCCTGATTAAATACGAGTGTGTGATACCGTATTCTAATCTGGCGGTTATTTGATATCAGTTAGGTTATATGTGATATAACCGGATTATTGAATCAAGTGTTGATTTGATAATGTGATATACAGATAAATGATATAGTCGGTTATATGTGATATAACCAGATTATTAAATCAAGTGTTGATTTAATAATATAATATATATTTATATTTGATATAATTGTATATTGACTAATATTATTGCTCACTAATTATATGCTTATATATATATATATATTAATATATATGTGATACATATATAGAGATTAATGGAGGAAAGAGGCCATAGGAGGAATTTCCTCTTATGGCGTCGAAAAAATACACCATTCCTCAATTTTTCCGACGATCGGCACCCACCATCTTCATCGTTATCATCTAAGATGTGGGCACCAAATTTCATGTGATTCTACAACCTTTTCATGGTTGATTTAGTGGGTTTAAAATTAACGGTTTACGACAATAGAACTTTTTACATTTGCTAAATCAACGGTGAAAAGGTTGTAGAATCACATGAAATTTGGTGTACCCACATCTTAGATGATAACGATGAATATGATGGGTGCCGATCGGCAGAAAAAATGAGGGAGGGTGTATTTTTTCGACGCCATAGGAGGAAATTCCCTCCTATGGCATCTTTCCTCCATTATTCTCATATATATATTATATTAAACATGACATGGATTTTCTATTTTTGGAAAATAGAAAATGAGGTGGAAAATGGGGAGACTTTTGTTGTGGAGGGGTGAAGTATGGCTTTAGTTTATATTATACTCATTTGCTTACACTATTGAAGTATGGCTACAATTTTTAATTGTTGAAAATTGTATGCTTCAATAATGTGTGAGCTTTGTAAAGCCATTCCACACTTGTTTTCCACACTTAAGTTATTTTTCCTCACTTGAGTTTTTTTTTTGAGCTCATATGATGAGTTCTTGCTCTCTAGCTCTCTCCATCCTCCTTCTCACCTCCTCCAAGCTCAATCCCTCACATGTGTTATGAAATCTTGAGCTTGTGAGAACCCTAGTGAGAAAACATAACCCCTACTTCACCATCCTATACTAGATTAGCGCTTTAGTGTAGTGTGTTTCTTTCACTAAAGAGTTCAGTGAAGAGGTAGCTTGGATTAGCGGACTTCGGGTGGATCATCTTCGGCACGAAGGTCATCGAAGGAAGTTCGTTCAACCTTCAAGTGGAGTCTAGTGGAGTCGCGTAGATTACTACACGGAGCATGAGAAGAGAAGGACACGGTCTACAAAAGTTGTAGCCACCTTTCTCTTAGCTAGTTATTATGATATCATAGTTAAACCCTAATTATCTAGTTTAAGATCTTGGTTGGTATAGATTAGCATCCCGAAAAATTTAAAAACGGCATGCTTGATACTAGTAAAACCCAATGATGGTGCTAACATACACTTTCATGGTATCCGAACCAAAACTAGAAGATTAGACGGTGTTATTAAAATTGCGAAACCGAAAACTCCGAAAACCGAAACCCAAAAACCAAGTTTTTGTCATTTTTAAACGATCTCTGAAAATTTTTTAAACAACTGCAGAAGCTTACATATGACGTAATTAGAACACCCTACGAAAACGAACTCCAAATGTTACATTTTGGCCTGCGAGATGGGAAAAAAGACCGGCCTCGCCGGTTTTTCCAAGGAGTTGGGGTTTGGATTTTGTATGATGTTCTTAGCTCTTGGTTTTAGGGTTTCAGGTCATGTTTGATTGGCCAAGTTTGCATGTGATGTTAACTTTTTTGCTGTGGCAACTCAGAGTGTTTCGTAGTCGTAATTTTAACATCGTTTCGGGTTTATGTTTGATATGTGCTACAATACTTGGAATCCGCAATTAATTAGTTTTGTGAAAACTAGTTTGTTTGTAAATCTAGCATGTTAGTCTCTTTTGATCGATTGCCAGGAAGTTTCGATTTGGATCGAAACTCCGTCGCAATCGCGTATCGTATGCCAATACTCGCCAGATAATTTTACTAGGTTGCCATGCCCCATAGCCCCGACCAAGTGACTTTAGGAGAACCTCGTTGCCAAAAGTATCCACTCGGGTGCTCGCGGCCATGGTGTTCTGCCTAAGTGCACTTGGTCGACGACATCGGGGGTGCGGCCATCTACTAAAGTTCCCGACGAGTATTCGATCGGGTAGTCGGGAATCTTGTTGAATTACACGACTAAGTTATTAAAAAAATTCGATATGAGACTAAAATGCAAGGTTTATAGGGTTAGGCATGAAATTCAGAATATGAGATATTTCGGATTTATGATATCTAAGGATATGCGGATTCTAATTATTGTAGTTTTTCATTTCTTTTCTTCGACCGTAAGTGTAATGTGGGGTATCCCAAATCTCGTTGCAATATGTCAACGGAATTTGGGATACGCGTATTTACTTACATTGATGACATGTGATATTATGTGTTGCTGTGATATATTATATTGGATTGTCATGAATGAATAGCCGGGGTTTTATGTGAGATGAGAGTTTTTCAATTTTCATTCATGTAAAATTTGTATGTAATATTCTTTTATTGGGACACTTCCGTGTTAAGGATGATGTCACCATTGATGTATATTATTTACTTTTCCGTATTAGGATAGACCCAAGGCGGAGAGCACGAGTAACTGGGTTCTGGAGTCCAGTGGTAGACCATCTCGAAGAGTCGAGACCGGATCTCCTAACTCTAGAATTGGCAGGGTTGCTTTCCACTCTCATATGGGTCTAGGAATATGGGTTTGGCTATTCATCACGACTGTGGAATCCGTGTTTTTCATTACTGGCTGAATTTAAAACACAGACCTCCTAGTATATCCAATATTTCATATGTTGACTTCTTCTGCTTGGTTCCGTGATGTGATCATATAACTGCGTGAGACGAATGCTATATATATATGATATATATAATAAATGTTGCTTATGTTTTGCACCCGCGCTAGTCCAGCCCTCGCTCTGCCGTTAGTTAAGTAACCTAACGGTGCATGATGGGGGCCCTTGGCGAATGCAGATGGTATAAGCGTACGTTCTATTTTCATTTCATTTTTCTGTTATATTTAGGAAACATTAAATGATGGGACTTCATTAATGAGATTAATGGAAAGAAAAGAAACCTACAGATGTTGTAGAATCAAAAGTTTTTAAAAAGGTAGCTCTAGTTCTTGCTTTGCACAGTGGTATTCCTTGATGAATATCCAGCACCTTATTCGATGAGGAAAGAGCCGAGATCCCTTCACCGGGAGTGACCTCTTTCGCAAAACTAGCAAATACTACAACCCACTCGGTTTATCATCATAGCTTCTGCAGTTCTTGCTTTGCATAGTGGTATTTCTTGATGGATATCCAGCACCTCATTCGATGAGAAAAGAGCCGAGATCCCTTCACCAGGAGTGGCCTCTTTAGCAAAAGCTAGTAAAAGCTATCCGGTTTGTTTTTGAAAACTACTTGATTTTAAAAGAGGAGTTTAAACCACTCCTTTTCAAAATCACTAAATTCTATAGTGATATCAAGTTCATTACGTTAAAAGTTTTCTTAAAAATCAGCCATAGCCCTCCGTCATTTCAGATAAGTACTATTTAGTATTCGTGCTGCGTTTGTTGGTCTCCGTCAAGGCGTAGTGTGCGGTAGCTGATTAGGGCTTATTTGCAGCATGTGATGCAATTGGATTAAGGTAGTCGTATGGCTTTGTTGACCATAGTTAAGGGTCGTACGGGTGGGTTTAATTAAATCACGAAATGACGGGTTGAACTTGGCTAGCACTTATGATTTGTTGACTATAGTTAGGGTCATAAGTCGCTAGGGGAAAAAACAATATTGGGAATTTCAAGTGTTGGAATTTGCAATGAAATTGCATACCTTCTATATAATAGTTGGATCCCGATACTCACTGCGAGTAAGAGTTACTCCTATGAGAGTTTTGCACTTTACAATTAGCTGATCAAGTAGGTGTCTAAGAAAGATGTTAATGGGGTTATGCCCCTGTGAAAACGAGGTTATTTAATTAGTTCCATGCGAAAGCATGGGGAGACTCCCTCGGAGTACCAATACCTGCATGGTCGAACGATTGGCGAACATGTAGGGTATAATTAATCCCAGATAATCTTACCTCTTAGTGTTTGAAGGAAGATTTGATAAAAACAGTGGGAGCCATCCTAATTAGATAAGATAATAACCAATCTAATCTTGTAAGAGAGCACGCTAAAATGTTTCTTTCTCTCTCTTTCCAGGTAACGACTAATGACACGCCTTAATCAAGATAATAATATGGATGTATTGACCGAACCCGCTTATTATACTGAGCTGGGGAACGTTGGTTCCGCTCTATCTTATGATTGTCATAAGTCCGAGCAAGGAATAGTAAAATATCATGATTCCCACGCCACCCGAACGAAGAAGGAGCATGCTGATGCATCTTCTTAGGGTGTATTCATTACCGATAACTGTTTCTCAGTTTGCTCTACGTCCTGAGTATTGGATACCGGATCAGGATCCCACATATGTAATTAGTTACATGGGCTAAAGAGAGGTAGAGAACTGGAAAAGGGTGATAAGTCTCTGGTAGTAGGGAATGGTGCAATTGTTGCAGCCCCTTGGACTCCCTCCACTACTCCTATGTTGTTTATTTCTCTGCATTCATCCAGACAAGAATATATCACCTCTTTAATCCATTTTAAATGCATTTTAATTCTCAAATTCATCACCTTCAAAACCCTAATTTTCTATATAAATATGTTGGGTTACCTAGCACGACAGCAAGGTTTCGGGAGGCATCATCCATGCCGTTTTCAAAAATTTGCCATGCTAAATAACCCTAACCCTAGAATCTTAACTAAAAAATTAGACGATACATGAATGTAAACAACTTTATATCAAGTGAACAAGGAATACAACCTTTGTAGACCGGTCCTTCACTTCACATGCTCCGTGTAATAGTCCCGCGACTCCACTAGGCTCCACTTGAGGCTTTGGACGAGCTTCCTCCGATGACCTTCGTGCCGAAGATGATCCACGCGAAGTCCCTCCAACTCAAGCTACCTCTACACTAAACTCTTTAGCGTAGTACACTCGATCGCTAGTCAAGTGTAGGATGGTGAAGTAGGGGATGTTAAAAGCTCACAAGTTCGTGTTCAAGCTTCATGGTTCATATTACATGCGAGGGTTGAAGCTTGAACCATGACATGAGGAGGAAGAAGAAGCTAGAGAGCAACCATGGGAGCAACTTAAGAAAATGGCTAAGTATTGAGAATGAGCAAGAATGAATGGCAACTCTTGACCCCCACTCATTCAAGCATGGAATTTTGCAATATAAAATTGCAACCATGCTTGAATAGTGAGTCAAGATGAATAAACAAATGTAAATCCCATGCTTGCAACCATGCTCTCATTTTCCACCTCATTTCTATTTTCACAAAATAGAAATTCATATGCCATGCTTCATTATATATATATATATATATATATATATATATTTATAATGAAGAATAATTAGTGAGCTAATGATATTAGTTAAGATATAATTATATCATATATAATATATCACATTATTAAATCAAAACCTGATTTAATAATCCTGTTATATCACATATGACCGACTAATATCATTTATCTGTATATCACATTATCAAATCAACACATGATTCGACAATCTGGTTATATCACATATAACCGAACCGATAACAGATAACTGCCAGATTACAATACGGTAACACATGTATTTAATCAGGCCCTCACACATATCACATATGTGTCCTACTTCGTTTCGCTTGAACTAGGGAACTTCTGTGTGGGACTCTAAAGACTCGTCAATACGCCAGCAATAGGTGATGATCACATCAGTCACCTACAAGCCGTTAGTGGTACTAGCTGGACATAACGGCTACCCGGGTATTGAGCGATATGAAGATCAACAAGCAAGCTCGTCCATAATCTCCATGAAGCCTATCGGTAACACTACCGTACAATCCGGTCTCTTCGTCTCATATGTTGCATATCATGTCTAGGGGTGGTAAACGTCAGTCCCCAGTAACGTGATAAGTCATGCCGATGTCTGGCCTATAACGGTTCGAGAAACTACTGATAACACTTATTAGTAAATCTCGGCAGCAGCCCTAGCCAGGGACTTCCAGTTATAGCCAATCGAGTATAGCGCAACATCAACCCACAATACCGGGAGAGACGAAACCCCCCTATCGCTCATTGCCTCCATACGACTCGGGACTGTACCCAAAATCCACCTGTTTGCACATCTCCTTTAAGCATGGTAGGGAGGAAATCAAAGCATAGTGGGAGCCGTACAAGACTCCATAACGATCTCGGGTCTACAGACTAACCTGTACCAGTGTCACTAGAAGACTGCTATCTGACGATTGATATACTACCACATAGGAGTCCTCGGCGAGTCCTGTTCGGTGTACCCATTCTCCAATGAGCACCTGTGTACAATCTTTGATATCACACTCCAATGGTTATGGGATCAACCATCGCCCTCTAAGGGACAAGAAACGTACACACTAGTCTACTCTGGAATATCGATGCCCTAGTCTCGATATTCCCACGACTAGGAACTGATTAAAGGATGTACTTTTGGATCACTCTGGCCCCACTAGTATGATCTCATCATAATCCTGGTAGTCAAGTACATATCCTAAGGGCATTATCAACGTGTGAGAGCAAGACGGTAAGGAATACCAGTCAACATGTTAAGATAAAGAGTAACCAGATATCATACTATTATGTCGAGCAAGAAAGTCCTCTATATATATATATGTCCAAGCATCCACTATAATATACATCATATGTACAATAACGGACTCTAGGGTATATATATAACTAACAAAATACCACCATTTTTCACCCATCCTCACTCAGAATTTCCTCACAAAAACTCTCAAAAATTCTCAAGTCTCTAGTTGTGCAAGTGGAGTTAGCAAAGGGCGAAGTTCCGACGAAGTTCCGAGAAGATTCTGGCGACGAAACTACGCCGCGACACCTTCCCTAGCTTGCCCCTTCTCCCCTCTAAACTTTTAGCATGTAAGTCCCTTCTTCCCCTCTCTTTATCTATTCTAAAACTTTCATTCTTCAAAACCCGACGGAAGCGGAGTTAATCCGACTTCCGATTCGGTTTTGCTTTAAAAATTCTATTTTTCTTAATCAATAAAATACCACACTCTCATATAATATTTAACAAATATTAACAAACACATCAAAACAAGTTTCATCTCAAAAGAATCATTTATGCAATTTTTTCGTATTTTTACGGTAAAATACCATATACTTTACATTTCGCCATAACTCACATATTTTCTTGTATTACCTTTAGAAAAATCACGAGGTAATGACCTACCTCATTACAACACACATATTGGATATAGCACGATTTATTTTTGGACAATATTTGTGGGAATATCACGAGTTACAATAAAATACCCTAAACTATTACAAAACCGTTTTCTTTAAAAGAGTATTCACTAATTCCTTGCAATTACACCTCTACAACCCATTTTGGGGAACCCCGATCGGGATGGTATGGGTTATCGTACGTCCTCGGGCCTAGTAGAACGAGTTGCAAACCTCCACAATGAGCATTCGATCTCGGTGGAATTTCTAATGCTATTTTTAAGAAAATGAGATTTATAAAAAATAAAAAAAGTTATTTTTATTAAATATATATATAACTATTATCAAAATATCTATTTTAAATATACAAAATATTCCATTTTTCCAAAATCCAAGAACCGAATCACCAATTTCATGAAACCACCATCAAGATCAAGACAATTCTATTACTACATTAAAATACCATGTACAAATATTACTAGGTTTATATCAACTGGAAAATACTTCATATTTTAAAATATACATTTATGAAAACTCTAAAGACGATAAATAAATACTTAAGAACTATTTTGAAATCATATCAAAACTATTTTTACATAAAAACCCTCTCAACTTATACTAAATTACAATAAGGACCATAGTAAACATAGGTTAAAGCGGGACCAGTTCTCTTGAGCCTCAGGGAGCCGGAGAATATGGGTGTTTACCTATCTAAGGTAGACAATCTAACAAATGGTGTTATCAACACGGTAATTGTCTTAGAAAAAGACACAAATCATGTCGTCCATGTGCAGCAGTTACCGATAACTCCAAAACAATCAGGACTTCAATTTTGTTTAAAAGTCTGACTCAGTTCGAGTCATAGTCAATCTAATCAATCTGACTTGAATATGATTCAAGTATAAAACTACAATTCAACATGAATCCGTTTATACCAGAATACAATCCATATCAACATGAACTTGACCGAACCGAACCATGGATATACTCCGTCTACATGATTATCCATTTACATCCATTCTGTTTACTAATATCAAGGTTTCGACAAGTCTTCCATTTACTACAAGACAATACAATACAATTAATACAATCAATACAATAAGATATTACAGGGTTTATAAAGGGGTAGACTGGTATGGAACATGTTAAAGGTGGCTCGATGTGGCCACTTAAGACGTAATTATAACCATGCCGTTGTTCCGTGGTATTTTCGACGGGGCCTTGTACTACGGGTTACTAAAGTCCACGGTGTAAGTTGGACTCCTCTCGTATAAACTGGCATATTCTATACTAAGCTACAAATACTACGTTAACATAATAACCAAACATTATACTAGATATACTATCTTTTTTGTCTATTCATCTCATTCTATCTTTGGGACTTACCGAGCGATTTTTCACTGACGACATTCCTTTTCTTCTTTCTTTGGAATATTGTCAGGTGGATCGGACTCATTAGAGGTCGAGCCCAGCACTGAAGATTTGGAGCGGTTAGCCTTTAACCCAGAACTGTAGGCACTTGTACATATTTTCATTTCAGTTATGCCATTGTTTAGGCATTGCTTTCTATTCATGTATTTACATTTCCAGTTGTACCTGTAAAATAATGTTTAATAAATAAAAAAAGTTGTTCAATTATATCTATTGTCATATTTCTTGTGTACTTTTACTTTATATTGCTTAGATACGCTTAGCGTGTTTACTTCTGAGTAAATACGTAGCGGGCCCGTTGCGTCCCTTCCCCATACACCGGGAAGCGGGGTGTGATAGGTTTTGTTGGCGGCCCATGCAGATCGACTCTGTATGGACATTCAGGTCAGTTCTGCATGGACATGCGGGTCAATTCTACATGAAGTCCTAAGCATTATAACACAAGAATCGGCAACTAAAAACATTCTTTACATATTCGTTGAATCTTACAATTTCATATACTTTGAATCTATCATAACCCAAATTTTTCTTTCAAGGTTATAGATTCTCCAAACAACACTAGTACCAACTTCAACAACACACCACCACCTCTACCGCTTACGCCTACCGTCGCTGCTCCGATCAATGTGCAGACAGTACTTCTTAAGGCAATCCGCAGCCTCCTAGAGGGACAGCAGCAGCAGACTGTCATTTTGATGAACCGTCCAGAAGCGAAAGCACATGGGGTAAAGCAATTCCGGGCTTTACACCCCAAGCAATTCTCGGGAAAAGAGAGCCCTCTGAAAGCGAGGAATGGGCTCAAAGTATTGAGGATGATCTGGCAGTGGCACAAGTGCCAGAGATCGCTTGGATTCGAGTTGCGAAGCTGCAACTCACCGACAATGCATGAGTTTGGTGGAAGGCGGAAAAAAGACGTCTTGACCAACCTATCGAATGGAGGACTTTTCGCGACATGTTCGACACGAAATACTTCCTAGAGACTGCCCGATTTGACATGAAGCAGCAGTTTATTCATCTACAACAGGGTTCGATGTGGACCAAGTCCGTGGATGAGTATGATACCGAGTTTACCATACTCAGTAAATAAGATATGTCTTAATGTTCGATTTCTAATATCGCATACTACACAGCTAACACAAGACCGCAACAGCTTCGTGGAACACTTGATACCGACTGCTGAGATCGGGTCTAGACGATTTCAGCAAGGGTTGGACCAGGAAATCCAAGTTGCCTTAGCTACAGGGGATTTCCCAACCCATGATTTGGCTTTGAAAGCTGCCCGTCGATATGAGGTAGTGGTGAAGAAGAAGGGCAGACTTCAATCTACCGGAGTGAAGCGTCCTGCCACTCAGATGGCAGGAGGAACCTCTTCCAGGCCATCGTTTGAACCTAGGAGATCGGAAGTAATAGATAACCATCCAAGTCCAGATTTTTGCTTCTACTGCAAGAGGGATGAACACTTGTGGAAGGACTGTAGGCACACAAAAGGACTATGCTTAGTTTGTGGCGCATCTAATCATGGAATTGGAATATGTCCCTATAGATGCAACCCAGTTCCAACACGCACCCACTATCCGCAGCAGCCAGCTATCCAGGCTCCTGCATCTTGTCTTGCTCTTCCAGCTCCACCTCCGCATGGACCACCTGCACAGCCTAATCGCCAATTCCATAAGGCACTGAGGAACATGTCTCGAGGGCAGAGAAACATGTCCCAAGGACAAAGGAATGTGCCCCCAGCTAGGAAAAATGTACCCCAGCGTCAGGCTTTCACATTAGCAGCTGTAGAAGCCGAGACTGTAGACCAAGATAACTCAGGTAATTCCCCCACATCTTTTTTCAATCTTACCAAAACTTTCGCATTCTTTCGTTCTTCCAAATATTTTTCATACACTATCAATAGTTCCATCACTAAATTGCTTTGAATATGTTACACTTTCCTTTTAAAAATTTCAAGGACAAAATTTTTATAAGGAGGGTAGAATGTAACAACCCTAAACTTTCTGTCCAAATTTTTCCAAAATATAAAAAGGGGTAACTTAGCCTGAGCACAAGTTATAAATTAAATTTTCTTTTGAACAGCAAGAAAACACTTGTACCTCATTGGTAAAGCCTTGCACTGCTGTGACGTAGCATATATATTTTTATTGTAATTTCTTTTAATCTTTTAGAAGCCCAAGGGTTTATACGTGCACAACACGTAAAACGAAAAGACACAGAATAAACAAACACATGCACTGGGGTATACAACTGACCATGACATGTGGCGAGAATCCCAGCCCCGACCCCACCAATTCAACTGGCAAGATTAGCCCAAATACCGGCGTCGCCGGCCCCTATCCATTGGTGATGCTTCATTTGCTAACCCTAGCCTCTTGGACTCCCCCCACTACTCCTATGTTGTTTATTTTCTCTGCATTCATCCAGAAAAGATTAAATCACCACTTTAATCCCTTTTAAATGCATTTTAATTCTCAAATTCATCACCCTCAAAACCCTAATATTCCCTATAAATACCACACCATTTTTCACCCCTCCTCACTCAGAATTTCCTCACAAAAACTCTAAAAAATTCCCAAGTCTCTAGTTGTTCAAGTGGAGTTAGCAAAGGGCGAAGTTCCGACGAAATTCCAAGAAGATTCCGGCAACGAAACGATACCCCGACACCTTCCCTAGCTTCCCCCTTCTCCTCTCTAAACTTATAGCCTATAAGTCCCTTCTTCCCCTGTCATGGCCCGAAATAGCCCGTCACTGGCACTTGAATCATATGAAGTCTATAGGACCCCATCTAATCCAAGTAAGCCAAAAAGCCCAGAAATCTAAAACCATTTTTAAGTAATAAATAAAGGAAATAGTTTTAAGAAGTGAAGAAAACAAGTTTTTAAAACAAGGGTTTTAAAAATAGGTAAGCCGAATATGCATTTTAAATCCTCCATATCTTTTCTAAAAATTTTGGCAGAGTTTCCTTTGTAAATACTGGCCCCGAACGGGGTACAACATGATAAAAGCATATATACAATGATAAAAGACATCCCCAAGTGGGAGTTAGCTCTTCGTCAAACGACGGTCACAACCACGCAAGCAATGTAATATACAACGCCAAAGGGCGAGGATCAAAACTCAAAAAGAACTCAAAATCAGCCTGAAAACCATAATACTACAACGCGCGACTCTAAGGTCGAAATAATACATAACGGGTTTTCTAAGTCTGAAACAATATACAAGTTTTAGTTGATGGAATTACTATATACAACTGAATAAAATAATACAAGAGTGTGTAAGTGCACGGCGGCGCCCCGGTCGTCAATCCGACGGCCAAATGCGGAAACGGTGATAAACTTTAATTTTGCGAACTTTGCAAACCGGCACCACCGCGCACTAAACTCCGGATCGGACCATTAAACTTGTCCTAGCTAACTAACAAGATAGGGAAGAGATATACCGAGTGATCCGAGTCCTCCGGTCTTCTCGTCATCGTCCCGATCTCTCGCGGAAACTCCGGTCGTCGCCTCCTTGCCGGAAGGGCACCACATCGCCTGCATCTTTTACGGGCTCCCACCTCAATACCGAGGCAACTCGGGCATGAAGCCGGCAAGTCGACATGCCCAAGATGTGTTGTAGGAAGTGTAGGGCTTTGTCTCTTTGGGGTTATAGTGCCTTGATGGAGGAATCAACAAGATATGAACTTGGGGTTTTTGTAGCAATGGAAAAATGAGATGAATCAATAATTTTCCCACACCCTCACCAAAAATGAAATGAACCATGCTCCTCTCATCTAATGTGGCCGGCCTCCTTTTAGTGAGAATGGTGGAGGGCAAAAGCAAAACATGAAGGGAAGTAAGTGTAGGAGAAAAGAAAAGGTGACCACATCCAAACAACAACCATACTTAAAACCCATACCCATTCTAATCACATAAATGCACCATGATGAATAATGCAAGTGATGTAAAAAGAATGATGATGGTCAAATCATAATCCCACATAAGCAAGAAACCCCCTCCCCAAAAGTAATTTGCAAAACTGCAAATTACCCCTCCATCGGAAAAGTCCGGCCGGGAAAGAACAAAGGAAAACCGGTCGGAACTGAATGCAAACTGGAAACTCCAGAAAACTGGTCCCGTAATAAATTACAGGAAAACCCCGATACTGTGCATACACACCCGTATCTGTATTCCGTCCGGATACAAATGCAAAGAGACAAAATCTACACTGTACTAAACTAGGATCCGGCTTAAACCAAAGCCGGCTAGTAATATTCGTTCGATCCTGATCCGTGCAATACCGCACGTATCTGATCGAACCCTGCCATATATCTATACGGCCTCTAGTACAAAACGTCCGATCCTGATCCGTACAATACCGCACGTATCTGATCGGACCCTGCCATATCTCCATACGGCCTCTACAGCGTTTCGCCCGAAAGCTGAGTAACTGAAAATGTGGTGGACTCTAAAGACTCGTCAACACTATGGCTGTGGATTTAACCACTAGCACGTCAGAGGTATAAGCCAATACGTGACGGCCACCAGCTATTGACTAAAAGGGACGTCGATGAGCGAACTCATCCTAACACCCTACTGAGCCTGTCAGTGACAATATCCGTACAGTCCGGTCCGTTCGTCTATGAGCATCGCATGTCGGGCCTAGGGGGGTGGGTAAAAGTCAGACCCCCAAAAGCGGTACAAATCGTGTCGGAGTGTAGCCCAGAACACCCTGAGATACTACTGGAATACCTACCAGTAAATCTCCTGCCTTGGCCAAGGACTTCGTGTAATGGCTCTCCTAGACACAGCGCGACCTCACCCCCAATACCGGGAGAGACGAACCCCTGAAGATCCGCTCACTGCCTCCATGTGGCTCGGGACTGTACCCAACTAAAACCTGTTTGCACGACTCCTTTGAGCCGTGGTAGGGTAGTAATCAAAGCACAGTGGGAACTCACACGAGACAAATGACGATCCCCAGGTCGATGAACTAACCTGTACACATGTCACCTGGGAACTGCTATCTGACGTCAGGTATAAGTCCAACTAGTATGTTCCCGGCGAGTCCTGTCCGGTGTACTCATAACCCAATGAGCACCTGTATACATCTTAGGTGAACCAACTGACACCAGTGGCTTGTGAAACCGGCCACCGCCTCTCGTCGGGGTCTCGACTGTATACACTAGTCTACTCTGGAGAATCGATGCCCTGTCTCGAAACTCCCACGACTAGGGACCATTTAAGGATGTGCTTAAAGACTACCAGCTCCCACTTATATGATCGCCCTCATACTGCTGGCAGTCAAGCAAGAATCCTAGGGGCTCTATCAACGTGCAATAGCGACCTGTCAGGTCACCTAAAGCAGTACACGATGATAAAGGTAAACCAGATAGCATACTATCATCTTGAGTAAGACTGTCGTACCGGGATAGGTCCTCCCTCAATCATTGCAATCACGTGCCTGTGATCCAATAATTGACTCTGAGGGCACTATCTCCAACAATCTCCCACTTGCACTCAAGGCTAATTATTGCGATGTCGCATACTCACAGCCCGTGTGATACCGAACACCCAACTCCTCTACAGGTCAGTCTCACAAAGCTCGTTTGCGAAACTATTGCGTTCGAGGAATAGCCTCAGTGAGTGGATCCGCTCTGGTGTTCCTTTCTATGTCTCTCTATATCTCAAGTTCGCGGAGAAAGCCATCTCCCGAAATGAGCAATACCTGTCTTAGAATGTCTGGATGCCTGATGGGACCTAGCTCATAAATGAACTCCAAATCCAAATTTCTTAGATTGTATCGTCAACTGAACTTAATCAGTATCCTGCGCCATGCCACCCTCAGTATTGCCTTGGACCACCTGTCCAAAATACTGCCCCTCGTCAGAGGGAAAACTATATCTCTGACAACCTCCCTGTCGTCCAGGTCACCTTGGAAGCCTGGAATGATAACTGCCTCCCGAATGAGGCTGTCGTTATCATATCCTTAGAACATCCACTTATGTTCTAAAACTGCTTCCGACTGTTCCTCCAGGATTGGATCAATATCAACTTATTGCATCTAGTGCAAGAACAACATCTGGTGTGGTACTTGACATCTCATGATTGACTCAATTGCCTAAGCAAGTGATTTGCCAATCATGCACATCCCTTTCTACTTTAGTCTATAAGACACCTTTAGAGAGGGTGACTCCATCACTTGCAGGTACACTACCGTGCCAGGAGTCGTCCATTCTAAATACTCTTAGAATGGTGTCAAAGTACCCTGATTGGGAAACTACCCAAATCTAGATCTAAAACCATAGATCTAGTAACCAGTATGTCTTATACAAAATCCATTTCCTTTGTAAAGAAACCACTGTGTGACGACCCAAGTATAACTGATCGTAGTATAGGAATGTCACTTCCTACCTTGTGTATGTCATCCAAATACCATGACATCACATCCTACTACCTTCTCAACAAATCCATCCCCTATTCTGATGACGTCAAACCCATGACTGTCACATCAGAAATAGATGATCTATCTCCGCTATATCTGCTTAAGTTTATAAATAGACATAAGCCTGATGTCCACCAATACTTCCGCTGCTCCCACTGACTACGAAAACCCTCTGGCAGAGTCATATAGACGTGCACTTCTATAGCTAGTTTAGAACGACGCTATACTCATCCTCCTGCCGGGTCTCGCAGCCTGGAACAACAATAATGGCATGTGTGGGTAAACAAGAACTTCCCTGTCACCGTCCTTGAGGCTACCGGAGCACCTCTCGGGTGCCTGAAGTTACCCACCTTATCTGCGGAGTGGCCAATGGAATGTCAAATCAGATTGAATCTTTAGGTTCCTTATCAAATCTTCAGTAATCGTTTGCGGTTCTGGAATCACTTCCAGTTCTACCATACTCCCACTACTGTTTTCTGAAAAAATCCATTTTTAATAAAACTGTGGCGAGTCAAGAACAATATCACTATTGATCTTTCTTATGGTAGAAAATCAACCCTCGTCATAGCCTGGGTCAACCCACAAACAGCCATTACAGAAACGTGCCTTGAGTTATCCAGAGTATGGTTTTAATCATAAGCCGGACAACTCCCCGTACCTTAACAATGTTAAGATATGAACTGTACTATATCCAATATAGAACCAGAGGCACTGATTTAATTGAACCAGATTCAAATCATGCAGCTGTCTCCAGTGCATGTCAACTAAATGGAGAGAGGCCGATCAGCGTTACTCAACTTAGGAATGCTTCCAATTATGAGTAACCTGAAAGAGAAGCAATTTCTCTTTATCATTACTATCAACTGAATACCATACACAAGTATCTACATCTTCGATCACTTTGAAGAATCCCGATACTTGCTACACCTGGTTCTCTACTCTATTCAAATACCTATAACTCCTCAAAACTTAGACCCTGTGTTTCTACGAAACACATGTCTAAGAACTAGAGAAGTTAAAAGTAAACAGAATATAGTATGAGGACCAACCCCTCTGTCCTAATGGACACTGGACAGCATACAATACTCTGTATAAGTCCGCTGAGTCTGACAACTCTTTCACTGTGTGTCGTAGGTTGAAAACTGTACTTATGGTTAAGAAGAATTACACCGTCGTTTAATGCTCCTTACCTAACCATCCACTGATATAGGTAAATGTCATCGACATAATATCAAAAGGTATATCTCACTCTATGAAAATAGACGTACAGATATATTAATTTGAAATTGGTGCACAACAGCGGATATTCAAAACCAAATATTTGCCGACCGGCAAACAGCCCAGATGATCTCCTCAAATATCACCGATTACAACGAATCCCGATATAATGAGGATGATCACCCAATTCCCAATAACTTACTCCCACTCATCATCTGTAAAGCCATACAGATGTGAGAATCATACCTGGTAAATACATACCCTGGAGTAAGTATCTAATCGGGAAATCAGTTTTCTTTTAACAGTACACAGTGAACTGAAACATTGAAATGTTTCGATGGGGTATCCTGGTATTCTTAGTAATGCCTCTACCATTATCCAGATTCACAACTATAACCGCATAATTCTTTGCCACCTCTCCAAATCCCTTTATATGTCTTTAGTCGTTACCTTCTGCACACCCCTTAGGCCAAATGGTTTTCTTCCTTCCCTACCGTTCGGCTCCAGCCTATGGTTTGGAAGAAGACTATCCAATAAGCATAATGGGTGTACTGTCCTAGTCCTAGGAGCACTCGCAATGCGAGAGAAGGTGAAGATAAAAGACAACCGAATAAACCTTATTCCTATTTCTCCTAAACCAGAATCCATCCCCGAACTGGAACAAGTTCCTTTCGAGTTCGTATATAACCATACGATGGAGTATCCAATAAACTGTGGATCTTCGTAGTGATACGAAGTGTCCTGGAGAAATACAAAGGTGATTTAAGGATTGGCGAAGAAATACTTGGTTTGGTCGTGAACATTAGTCGCAATTTACTTTGCCCTCTTACTAATCCCTTGCTTTGTCTTAACTTAATACCTTCTGCACACCATCGTTATGCTAATTGGTTTTCTTCATTCCCCACTGTTCGGCACCAGCCTAAGGTTTGGAAGAAGACTATCCAATTTGCGTAATAGGTGTACTATCTCCTAAACCAAGGAGTACTCACAACCTGAGAGAAGGTAAAAGGAAAAGACAACTGAATAATCCTATCCGTTTTCTCCAGAACCGGAAACCATCCTCAAATTCCTTCGAGTTCGTATCTAACCATACGATGGCTTTGTCCAATGGAAGTGGACGTTCGTAGTAATACGGGGTGTCCTGGAGAAAAGGGTAAAAGTAGGAGTGGCAATGAGGTTTGCAACTGTGACAATCCAAAAGCCTGTGTTAAGAAGGTTCGGTCAACTTGGTCACTGAGTCATAGTCTTAGGGTCGGGTCAATGGTCGCTGCCAGAGAGATAGAGAAAAGAAACACTCAGCGTGCACTCTAACCTAGATCAGAATGGTTATCGCTTTATCTAATCTGGAAACCTCCCACTGTACCTCAAATTCTCCTCCAAACCTGAAAGAAGAATTAGTCGGGGTCACCCGAGGAGTAAACCAACTCATCAGTGGGAATCGGGATCCAACTATCATCGCATGATAACGTGACGGAATCCGCTCACCCTATCACACTCCAGAAGGTATGCGCATATCTGGCAAGTTTCAGTACTTTTGAAACTCCCGATGTGGATTTTTACCCCATGCTCTTATGACCTTGACGAAGGTCAACAAATCATAAGTCACATGTCAAGTTCCACCCGTCATTGTCCAGGTTAATTTGAACCCACCCGTACAAGCCCTTGACGAAGGCCAACAAGGCTATACGACTGTCCCAAACCAACGCATCTATCTATGCTGCAGAAAGGCAACAAGCAGCTACCATACACTATGCCTTGACGAAGGCCAACAAACATAGCATGAATACTACGTGCTACCCGTCTGAAACGACGGAGGGCTACGAATGGTTTCTGGCGAAAACCTTTAACGTAATGAACTTGATATCGTTGAAGGAACGGATAGCTTTTTAGAAAATATAGTGACGAAAACCTTTACTAAAGAGGTCACTCCCGGTGAAGGGATCTCGGCTCTTTCCCCGTAGAATGGGGTGCTGGATATTCATAACCGAATATCACTGTGCAAAGCAAAAGTAATCGGCTATAGTGAAGTTAATGCCCTGACGCAAACTTCTGTCCAAGGGGTCACTCCCGGTGAAGGGATCTCGGCCCTTGCCTCGTCGACTGAGGAGCAGGATATTCCAAATGAATACCACGATGCAAAACAAAAGTGAACGTCCTTGCAATAACAGCTTTTTGAAAGGTGTTCCAACAACATCAGAATAGGTTTGTTTATCTTGCATTGATCCGAATCAATGCAGTCCCATCAATTGATCACACCACAAAGAACGAAAAAATACTGACGTACGTATATGCCATCCGCATTCGCCACTGGGTCCCGTCATCACCCGTTAGGTTAGCTAACTAACAGCAGAGCGGGGACTGGACTAGCGCGGATGAAAAACATATACAACATCTACTAATATATATACCAATATATTATATTTCGCTCAAGGCGTGAATAAAATGCAACATCACAGAAATGTACAGCATCACAGAACAATACAGATATCTGGGATCCCCGGGTTTCACAGAGCCACTACTGAAACCCGACGTTCCCCTGGTCGTGTGGATAGCCTGTGCAATGAAATCCTAGACCCCTACGGGCGCAGCAAGTCACCCGCCAAAACCAGAAGCGAGGCAGCCCCCTTCAGCGCCGTGAATGGACCACCCAGCACTTCAAGGAATCCGGTAACTTGGGCACCCCTCCTGGGTCAACCTGTACCCCCTACAAGTGCGGCGAATAGCCCGCCAATTCCAGACTGAAGCCCCACCGTCTCAATGCCCTGAGATGCGGGCCCGTTGCCCTCTAGAACCCGGCTATCCGTGCACCCCTCCGCGGGGTAACCCTAGTACAGAAAGTAAAATATACATACAACGGGTACATCGACCGCAACCAGGTCGTGCCCCAAAAGAATAATACAATCAGGCAGTGACGGCAGTCCACATGTCGGACGCTCGCCCCGCAATATCAAATGTACATAATACAACAAAACTGTACTAGCATTGCATCCAGGCTATCCTCCACGACCGATCCGCAACATCACAGCAAAATACAGAACATCAACGTGAAAGTCACGTTCGCAAATCCGTCTAACCGGGCTATAGCAGTTAGACCGGATTTACCGATCGAGTGACATTCACGGTCGCAGATATAATGTAAATACTGTGAAATAATGTGTTTAAAATATCCGATCGATCAAAAATTAACAAGTGGGCCCCCAAGCAATACTGTAGCACTCACAGAAAATCTGGGCCCAATATTAATATTCCAAAACCCCTAAAATCACCCCAGAAGCCCACTGTAAAATCCCGACCCACTGAATCCTCCATACTGCGGTGGAACCGCGGCAACAAGTAGGGTTTTGCCGCGGTTCCGCGCTCCACTGAAGAGATCAGTGTCTCGAATTTTTCCAGAACTCTTAGAACTTCTAGTACATCAATTTTCTACAACCTGAAAAATTTTTAGACTTCAAAAAATTTCGACAGAAAACTGATGTAAAGGAAAATGTAGATTTTGGAATTTTGGTCGATCGGAAATGCAAAACACATCAAACGAAGCTAGACGAAGTTAATGGCGAGGCTCTGATACCACTGTAAGTGCACGGCGGCGCCCCGGTCGTCAATCCGACGGCCAAATGCGGAAACGGTGATAAACTTTAATTTTGCGAACTTTGCAAACCGGCACCACCGCGCACTAAACTCCGGATCGGACCATTAAACTTGTCCTAGCTAACTAACAAGATAGGGAAGAGATATACCGAGTGATCCGAGTCCTCCGGTCTTCTCGTCATCGTCCCGATCTCTCGCGGAAACTCCGGTCGTCGCCTCCTTGCCGGAAGGGCACCACATCGCCTGCATCTTTTACGGGCTCCCACCTCAATACCGAGGCAACTCGGGCATGAAGCCGGCAAGTCGACATGCCCAAGATGTGCTGTAGGAAGTGTAGGGCTTTGTCTCTTTGGGGTTATAATGCCTTGATGGAGGAATCAACAAGATATGAACTTGGGGTTTTTGTAGCAATGGAAAAATGAGATAAATCAATAATTTTCCCACACCCTCACCAAAAATGAAATGAACCATGCTCCTCTCATCTAATGTGGCCGGCCTCCTTTTAGTGAGAATGGTGGAAGGCAAAAGCAAAACATGAAGGGAGGTAAGTGTAGGAGAAAAGAAAAGGTGACCACATCCAAACAACAACCATACTTAAAACCCATACCCATTCTAATCACATAAATGCACCATGATGAATAATGCAAGTGATGTAAAAAGAATGATGATGGTCAAATCATAATCCCACATAAGCAAGAAACCCCCTCCCCAAAAGTAATTTGCAAAACTGCAAATTACCCCTCCATCGGAAAAGTCCGGCCGGGAAAGAACAAAGGAAAACCGGTCGGAACGGAATGCAAACTGGCAACTCCAGAAAACTGGTCCCATAATAAATTACAGGAAAACCCCGATACTGTGCATACACACCCGCATCTGTATTCCGTCCGGATACAAATGCAAAGAGACAAAATCTACACTGTACTAAACTAGGATCCGGCTTAAACCAAAGCCGGCTAGTAATATTCGTTCGATCCTGATCCGTGCAATACCGCACGTATCTGATCGAACCCTGCCATATATCTATACGGCCTCTAGTACAAAACGTCCGATCCTGATCCGTGCAATACCGCACGTATCTGATCGGACCCTGCCATATCTTCATACGGCCTCTACAGCGTTTCGCCCGAAAGCTGAGTAACTGAAAATGTGGTGGACTCTAAAGACTCGTCAATACTATGGCTGTGGATTTAACCACTAGCACGTCAGAGGTATAAGCCAATACGTGACGGCCACCAGCTATTGACTAAAAGGGACGTCGATGAGCGAACTCATCCTGACACCCTACTGAGCCTGTCAGTGACAATATCCGTACAGTCCGGTCCGTTCGTCTATGAGCATCGCATGTCGGGCCTAGGGGGGTGGGTAAAAGTCAGACCCCCAAAAGCGGTACAAGTCGTGTCGGAGTGTAGCCCAGAACACCCTGAGATACTACTGGAATACCTACCAGTAAATCTCCTGCCTTGGCCAAGGACTTCGTGTAATGGCTCTCCTAGACACAGCGCGACCTCACCCCCAATACCGGGAGAGACGAACCCCTGAAGATCCGCTCACTGCCTCCATGTGGCTCGGGACTGTACCCAACTAAAACCTGTTTGCACGACTCCTTTGAGCCGTGGTAGGGTAGTAATCAAAGCACAGTGGGAACTCACACGAGACAAATGACGATCCCCAGGTCGATGAACTAACCTGTACACATGTCACCTGGGAACTGCTATCTGACGTCAGGTATAAGACTAACTAGCATGTTCCCGGCGAGTCCTGTCCGGTGTACTCATAACCCAATGAGCACCTGTATACATCTTAGGTGAACCAACTGACACCAGTGGCTTGTGAGACCGGCCACCGTCCCTCGTCGGGGTCTCGACTGTATACACTAGTCTACTCTGGAGAATCGATGCCCTGTCTCGAAACTCCCACGACTAGGGACCATTTAAGGATGTGCTTAAAGACTACCAGCTCCCACTTATATGATCGCCCTTATACTGCTGGCAGTCAAGCAAGAATCCTAGGGGCTCTATCAACGTGCAATAGCGACCTGTCAGGTCACCTAAAGCAGTACACGATGATAAAGGTAAACCAGATAGCATACTATCATCTCGAGTAAGACTGTCGTACCGGGATAGGTCCTCCCTCAATCATTGCAATCACGTGCCTGTGATCCAATAATTGACTCTGAGGGCACTATCTCCAACAGAGTGGTCACGATGCGAGTGAACCCACCTACCAATGCAATCATCCAGAAAGGAAGCAGTGTGCCAGCAAAGCCGCAATAGACCTGTACGGCAAAACCTGCAAAACCTGTGGTACAATGGGGGTGAGTTGCCAACTCGTGAATAGAAAACATCGCAGAGTAGAAATCGTATGCATGACATAATCCTAGGTCAATACGATCAGATATATATACAAACCTCAAATGAATAAGTCTGAAGTAAGATAAGGTGGCAAAGTAACATCTATACAGGAGTGTAGTGCCAAGTGCTCGTGCCAGTGCCTCAGGTAATAACATATCATAAATATGAGGTATGATCAATGGAATCAATGTCAATATATGTATGTGGAAATCGTCCACGTGTCACCCAATGACAATAAGCATCATGCATGTAAATATCAGAAACATATGCATGGAAGTATGGGGATGTAAATCAACATGTGTCGCTCGCGACATATCAAAATCATGGAACCTGAGTGCCAAGCACCGACACTCGAAAACATCATGAAACCTGTGCCTAGCATCGGCACGTAAATTCTCATATATATAGGGCCCCGTCCGTCCGGATCGGCCTATATCATCTCTCAACTCCGGTCGGTATCCCCCAGATATCCGCCGAGCTCAAATAATATCACCGGTAGGTAGTACTCCCCTGCCAGGCTCACCGCCCAACATATACGAGTCTTCTTGCCCCGGGGTACCTCACCGGGTCCACCATGTACCCGCAGACGGTGCCTACCGCTCCTCGAATCGGGTTTTACATGCCACTCTCAGAACCGAGAAAACACATGGTGGACGCACTGAAATATCATATCAAGGGTAACCGGGTTTTTCAAACAATGCATCTTTCTTTTAAAATACCCACGGTTCCCAAATCCAGAAATATCATGGAAACAACATATCTCAATGCGTATAATCAGAAAGCATGATGTATGCGACATATAAAAGAAATGTAAGCATACCAGTATATCATGCAACATGGAATAGTAATATGCACATATTTAGGGAAGACCGCTTCTTTAAAATGAATTAGTTTTAGAAAGTATCTCGCGGTTCCCAGATCTCCAAGTCAAACCAGAATCATCTATATATGTGCAAATATGTATGTGTACAAGTATGAGTGTACAACAGGTAGGTGCACGGGTCATATCCTGAATGCAACAGTACTACAGTGTAGTGACATGGCAATTATAGATGATGACGTGTGTGAGACGGCAAGCAGGTGTACGTGGAACATATGCATCATCGATAATGGTGCTGGTGTCCTAACAGCATGAGTTTAATATAACAATAACCATATTTATCATGCAATGCGATGCAAACAGTAAGCATATGCAGCAAATGAATAATAAACATAACAGTGTAGAAGCTACATCAATGCATCCATATCATACTGTTTTGCCATTTGAAAGAAAACGAATCGGGGTTTTTAGGAAAATAAGGGCCACGGCGTTTTTAAGAAAAGATGCGTCTTTTGAAAATATCCGTAGAATCCCTTACCTGTCTTTAACTACTCCCGATTCGTTAGTTTTTGAAATAGATATGACATCGGCCTAGCCTAACACCTACTAGCAAATCTACAGCTCTAACTAGCAAGTCAATCAGGAGGGGTATGGAAACCACCTAAATCTGAGTCGATATAATATATATATGAAAATATAATAGTCGGTGATCCCGCCTCAAAGGTACCGCGTATGATACAATATGATATGACATCTTCGAGTCATGAGTGCGGATCTATCATCAATATGAAGCTCGTACGGTAAATCATCGTACGGCATCCCAAAAGCTGGGTACGGGTCAATATCACATTCCTCTCATCAATTATCAGGTATCCTTATCATCATATCTCATGATCTTGGGTACTGATCTAAATCTAGTACAAATCGATACCCTCTATATAAATATAAATGCGTGTGTGAACCACACATCTAAAGGCCCGCTAAAATCACCTGTCGTATCCCAAATACGAATCACATCATATCACCGATCTCATGGCACTATGCCCAATATCATCGACTCATCTCCAATTATCATCTACTATCCTCATCATGTAGGTATATGTATAACAAATATGCATGTGTATGCGTGTGGGTGTAAACCTATTCTAGGGTTATCAACTAGGAACTTTACTAGTTTACGACTACACCCTAATCTAACCATAGTACACCTAATCTCATCTCAATTATCCATATCGCACCTAATGCTATCAAATACATATATAGTATAAATATAGTATACTAAATCTCGAACTGCGGGGGTGCTATACGCCATCCACCCGACTTCCCCCGTAGATATAATCTACTCACCTTGCATCCTGTGTGTCGGTGTCGACATCGCCTTCATCTACTTCATCGTATGAAGCCCTCGTGAAGGTACCTACAAGATAACACCATCACAAATGCATCTTAAAATCATATCGAGAAAACCAAACGACGTGCTAAGGCTTATAGGTTAAAACCTATAGACTACGCTTTCTAAACCATCAAACAACCCTCGATATCGTCGTGCAAACGTCAAGTGATCGAGGTAAAACACAATACGCAAATCCAGAATTTAAAATACGAGAAACGAAACACGAATCCAAAACAGCAACTACAGAAAAGGGTCCCAGATTTCACTCTAGGTCAAATCAGACAATTTTGCATATACCAAGGGTCTATTGTACATGAAATAAAGCTACAGAACCAACACGAACCAATTTGGTGGGACCCAGGCCGCAATTTATGGCCATACAGATTAAATCTGCGGTCAGAAAGAGGATCCAGGGGCTGGGGTTTTGGTGGGAGCTTCCTAGGTGCCTGCATGTATCACTGTCCTTACAAAATAATTTCAAAGTCTCGGGGTGATAGCAGATTCCATTTTACATCCACAGAATTCACAATTCTTCCGATATCGGTTTCTAAATCCGTATTTCGGGTTTCAAGTCTCTGGTTTAGGACTTTATTCTAGCACTAAGGGGTTTGTATGGCCTCTACTGAGCTTAATTGTCCAACACAACTCTCAATTTCCACTAACCCTAACTAGGTTTTTCCTAAGTCCACAAAACCACCCGATATCGGTTCAAATCTAACATGGGGGTATAAGTAATGGAAAAACTAAGCTCATGGTTCAGAAATTACCTTATTTGGCAACTCAAGAAAATTCTTGAGTTGCCCCAAGTGTCCAAAATCCTAGCTTTCTTGGTACAATGTGTTTCCCTAGAGCTTGTGCATCTTTTTTGTGAAAAGGAGATAGGGTTTTGGAGTGATATTCATGGTGTTTTGGGGGATTTTATGAAGAGGGAGAGAGGGTGCAGCAGCAGCAGCAGCAACATCGAAGGAGGGGAAAGAAATGAGAGGGAGAAATGAAGGAAAGAATGCCCAAGGTCAAAGTTAACCCCTCTCTTTCTCTCTCTCACCCATACCTATTATAATATCCTTTTCCTTTTCTTTTTCTATTCTTTTCCTCTCTCTAATAAATCATCAACCATGAAATAAAACATGTATGAAAGCCATAAGAATATGTAACTAGTGAAAAAAAAGATATGGTGCATGTTTTGCACAAATATGCTAAAAATCCGCAATCTCCTTAGACATCGCATGCCTAATCAAATGAATTACTTAGACATCGCATGCCCAACAATTATAAACCCCGCATTTTAGTCCCATCATCGAAAACACTTTTCAATATCAAGTCGGGCAATTCAACAAGATTCCCGACATCCTGATCGAATGCTCGTCGCAAACTTCAGTAGACGGCCGCACCCCCGATACCGTCGACGAAGTGCACCAAGGCGGAACACCGCTACCGCGAGCACCCGAACGGATGCTTTCGGCGACGGGGTTCTCCTACAGTCACTTGGTCGGGGCTATGGAGTGAGGCTGTCTATTAAGTTTATCCGGCGAGTATCCGCGTACACTACGTGATTGCGACGGACTTTTGATCACATCAAAATTCCGTGGCAACCGATCAAGTGAGACTAAACTGCTACGTTTATAATATTCATTCCGTTATCTCATAACAATTTGTGAATTCCAATTATTGTATCACATTCCGGATAAATAGAAAATGCTAAACTTTTCGATCGAACAATCGAACACCCAAGTTTTCCCGATATTGCTCAACACATGAAATAAGTCTAACAACATTCAGTTCGTGCCTCAGTACCAACGGTCCAGCCGTAGAAGGGTCAAGCCAACGCCTCACATGTGGCACGCCGTACTGCCCCAAACCCTAAGGTTCAAAGGGCAGTTCAAGACGGTCACATAATCGAGTTAAGGTTTGTTGTCTTCTAGAGGGTCCATCGCGTTACTTGCACTACTTAGAACGTCGTTAAACTACGGAAAAATCCAACATTTGGAAATTTCCCGACAGGGGAAAAATTGGGTATTTATATCCGGTCGAACTTTTTAACATATTCAAAAAATTATCCGGAAAGCCACTTAGAAAAAATCTGATACTCCGATCAAAACACCGAATCTCCAAAACAACTCCAGAAAAATTCAACTCTTGAATAAATATTAAAAATTTCCAGAAAACCCAGCATACTAAAATAGGAATTACTGTGCAACAATGGGAAGGTGACGTCATCACCTAGCCGCAGAACCGCCGCAGAAGCAGGGCTTCTGCCGCGGTTCCGCCGCGGTTTGGATGAATCATGGGTCCAATTTTGCGTCGTAATTCATAGATTTCCCTGCTGAATTTTTTAGCAATTTTTAATTTGGAAAAATCCACGTTTTCAGAAAAAGTCCAGAGAGCGTGGAAATTTTGGGGTTTCGGTTCGTTCGGACTTCAAATTGCGTCTAGACTTCGCCTAAGGCTCTAGCTAGGCTCTGATACCACTGTAGGGTTCCTAGGCACCCTAATGAGGTCTCACAAGGCATCAACCATGCCAATTTCAAAAAATCTAGGTGCCGAGAAACCCGACTACGGATCGTTGGCTAGAAATCTAGGCGAAAATGAAATCTAGTTAACAACTTAACAAAAAGGAAACGGAAATACAACCTTTGTAGATCCGGTGCTCCACCTCCATAGCTCCGCAACGAAGTCCCCTCGCTGTCCAAAAGAATTCCCGGGCTCTAGCGTCGGCTTCGTCGGAGAAATGGCGAGCTAGGTCGTCGATGTCCATGCCGAAGATGATCTACGTCGAGGCATCGCTAAATCAAGCTCCGACTTCACCAAGTCAAGAAACTTGTGAAGAAAACACACTCTACTACTTGGCAAGAGGTAGAGGATGAAGAAATAGGAAGTGGGTAGACTTTAGAATTGGATTTCTCACTCTTTTTCTTACTTTGCCATTAAAGCTTTCAAGCTTTTTCTTGAAGTGAAGAAGAAGAAGAAGAATATGATAAGTGTTAATTAAAAAAGGAAAAGAAAATCAAACCTTATCATATTCAAACCATGGTTTAGTGTAGAGAATGAATCATGGTTAAATGGAATGGTTAGGTTTAAGGATGAGACAAAAATGATGACTTAGTCAAAGTATTCATGAAGCTTCATGAAAGAACAAAGAATGCCACCATTTTATCATTTCCTTTTCTTTTTCCAAAATAATAAATAAATGAATAAAATGAATAAGGAAAAAGTAAACCCTAACCATTTCATTAACCAAGGTTTAATTCTTTACACTTAACCAAAAGGCATGCATCATCAAACATGATACAAGCAAGTGCACAAAATCATATCGCATATGCAATGCGCACATCCGAGTGAGAAAATCCATCTTAAAGTGAACCAATACTAGTTAATGCAAAGTAATATATCAAATATATAATTATACATTAAATCATTAAATCAAGGCTTGATTTAACGATCCGGTCATATCACATATAACCGACTAGTATCCAATGTATCGGTTTATCGAATCAATCCTTGATTCGATAACTAGGGTATTTCGCATATAACCTAATCGATACATTCATCGCGAGAATGGAATACGGTATCACATACACGCATTATTCTCGGTCCCGCACATATCTCATATGCGCTCCTATTTCGTTTCGCTTGAGCCAGGAAACCTCTGTGTAGGACTCTAAAGACTCGTCAATACGCCGGCAGCAGGTGATGATCATATCAAACACCCACAAGCCGCAAGCGGTCTGCTAAACGTAACAGCCACCCGGGTATTGAGCGATCAGAAGATCGATGAGCAAGCCCGCTCACACTCCTGTGAATCCAACCAGTAACACTACCGTACAGTCCGGTCTGATCGTCTGATATGTCGCATATCTCGCCTAGGGGTGGTAAACGTCGGACCCCAATAGCTTGATAAGTCGTGTCGATATGAGGTCTATAACAATTCGAGAAACTACTGGTAACACTTACCAGTAAATCTCAGCAACCCTGGCTAGGGATTTCCTGTTATAGCCAATCGAACACAGCGCAACATCAACCCCCTATACCGGGAGAGACGAATCCCCTCCTATCGCTCATTGCCTCCATGTGACTCGGGACTGTACCCAAAAACCACCGTTTTGCACGCCCTCTTGGACGTGGTAAGATGGAAATCAAAGCACAGTGGGAACCACACAAGACTCTATGACGATCTCGGGTCAACAGACTACTCTGTACCAGTGTCACCAGAGAACTGCCATCTGACGTAAGGTATAATACCATCTGGGAGTTCTCGGCGAGTCCGTCCAGTGTACCCAGTCTCTACTGAGCACCCGTATATCTCCTCTGATGTCAAACACCAATGGATATGGGATCATCCATCGCCTATCTGTATGGGTCGAGAAGGTACACGCTAGTCTACTCTGGTATATCGATGCCCTGTCTCGATACACCCACGACTAGGGACTTTGAAGGATGTACTTATAGACTACCATGTCCCCACTAGTATGATCCGCATCATAGTCCAGGTAGTCAAGTACACATCCTAAGGGCTTTACCAACATGTAACAGAGAGACAATTAGTGTACACGTTAAGGTAAAGATCAACCAGATAGCATACTATCATGTCGAGCAAGAAAGTCCTCCCTATATATGTCTCAGCATCCACTACAATATACATCCAATGTACAGTAATGGCCTCTAGGGCATACATATAACTAACAGTTTGAAGGAAGATTTGATAAAAACAGTGAGAGCCATCCTGATTAGATAAAATAATAACCAATCTGATCTTGCAAGAGCATACGCTAAAGTGTTTTTCTTCTCTCTCTCTGCAGGTAGCGACCATATCATGCCTTAATCAAGATAATAATATGGATGTATTGACCGAACCCGCATGTTATACTGTGCTGGGGAATGTTGGTTCCGTTCTTTCTTATAAGAGTTATAGGACTGAACAGGATATAGGGGAATACCAGGATTCCCATGCCACCTGAATGAAGAAAGTACATGTTGATGCATTTTCTTTGGGTGTGTTCGTTACAGAGAACTGTTTCTCCATTTCCTCTACGTCCTGGGTATTAGATACCGGGTCAGGATCCTATATATGTAATCAGTTACATGGGCTTAGGAAAGGTAGAGAACTTGGAGAAGGTGATAAAAACATAAGGGTTGGAAATAGTGCAATTGTTGCAGCTAGAACCGTCGGGGAATATCACCTTGTATTACAAACAGGTAATACATTGATTCTGAACGAATGCTATTACATGCCGAACCTGATATGCAACATTATATCAGTTTCTTTATTAAGTAAAGAGGGATATAATTTTGTATTACAGGATAATGTTATGAACATTTTCCTGAACCAAAAGTTGGTTGGATCAGGCACGTTGTGCAATGACATTTATGTTCTAAATCAATCAACAGTTCTGAGCATAACAAACACACAAAAGAGGAAGAGTTCAGAAATGAACGAATCCTTCTTGTGGCATTGTAGACTTGGTCATATAAATGCGACACGGCTAGCTAAGTTGCATAAGGATGGATATTTGAAACCGTTTGAATTTTCATCTTATGATACTTGCCAGTCATGTCTCAAAGGAAAGATGACCAAAACTCCATTTACGGGACACGGAGAGAGAGTTACGGAACTCTTGGGACTGGTATATAGTGATGTATGCGGCCCCATGTCTACACATGCCAGGAATGGTTCTGCGTACTTCATTACATTCACTGACGATCTCTCTACATTCGGATATGTGTTCCTGATGAAACACAAATCATAAGCTTTTGAGAAATTTAGAGAATATAAACAAGAAGTCGAGAACCAAACCGGGAAAAGTATTAAAATCCTTCGATCTGATCGAGGAGGTGAATACTTGAGCAATGAATTCCTGGACTTCCTAAAAGAGAATGGGATTTTCTCTCAGCTGACTCCTCCATATACACCACAGCACAACGGTGTATCGGAACGGAGGAACCACACCCTATTAGATATGGTACGCTCTATGATGAGCACAGCTGAGTTACCTATTTCCTTCTGGGGGTATGCGCTGGAGACAGCAGCATACCTACTGAATCAAGTTCCATCTAAATCTGTACCTACCACACCATATGAGATATGGAGTGGGAAGAGGCCATATCTTAAACGAGTTAAGATATGGGGTTGTCCGGCCTATGTCAAAAGACAAAATCCGGACAAACTTGAGGCACGGTCAGTTCTTTGCAAGTTTGTGGGATATCCAAAGAACTCATATAGGTATTTTTTCTACCACGGTGAGGAACAAAAGGTGTTTGTTGCTTAACATGCCACCTTTTTAGAAAAGGAATTTCTTGAAAAGAAATTAGTGGCAAAGTAGTAGAGCTGGAAGAGGTTCCAGATACACAAACTGCAACTGAAGATTTAGTGGAACCAGAGGATTCGGTAGTTCCCAACGAACCTCAGCCTCTCCGCCGATCTAGTAGGGTTCCTCACCCACCTGAGAGATACTACGGTTTTCTCATGGATGGTGGGAGCGAGGATTGCATCATGGTTGATGATGACCCAACTAGCTTCGAGCAGGCCATCACGAGTGGGGACTCAGTGAAATGGCTGGATGCAATGCGGTCCGAGATGGAATCCATGTACACCAACAAACTATGGACTTTGGAAGATGCTCCTGAAGGGGTAAAACCCATTGGGAGCAAGTGGATCTTCAAGAAAAAAACTTGGTATAGATGGGAAAGTGGAGACTTTCAAAGCTAGACTAGTTGCAAAGGGTTTTCATCAAAGACCAGGTGTGGACTATGACGAAACCTTTTCTCCAGTGGCTATGCTTAAATCCATCCGGATCATGCTTGCCATCGCTGCATATCATGACTACGAAATCTGGCAAATGGATGTTAAGACCGTCTTTCTAAACGGTGATTTAGAAGAGAGCGTGTACATGACTCAGCCAGAGGGCTTCGTAGCTAATGGGAGTAGCGGGAAGGTGTGCAAGCTGCTTAAATCCATTTATGGATTAAAGCAGGCATCGCGGAGTTGGAACATCTGCTTTGACGTCGTTATCAAAGAGTTTGATTTCGTCAAAAACGTAGATGAATCTTGTATCTACAAGAAGGTGGCAGAGAGTAAGGTTGTCTTCCTCGTATTGTACGTGGACGACATACTCTTGATAGGAAATGACATTCCTATGCTGCAATCGGTCAAGCTCTTCTTATCACAAAGATTCTCAATGAAAGATCTAGGTGATGCCTCCTGCATAATGGGAATTATGATCTATAGAGATAGATCTAAAAGGATATTGGGATTGTTCCAATCCAGGTACATTGACACCATACTAAAGAGGTTTAGTATGGAAGAATCCAAGCGTGGGAACTTACCCACGATCTCTGGACTCACTCTCTCCAAAGAGATGTCTCCCAAGACTGATTTGGAGAAAGCTCGCATGCAAGGGATACCCTATGCTTCGGCTGTAGGCTCTATCATGTACGCGATGCTATGTACCAGACCCGATATAGCACACTCACTAAGTGTAGTGAGTAGGTATCAAACTGATCCTGGAGAGAGTCACTGGACAGCTGTGAAGAGCATTCTCAAGTACTTGCGAAGGACTAAAGAGATGCTCTTGGTGTATGGTAACGGAGAACTCCAAGTGGAGTCCTTTACCGATCCGAGCTTCCAGAGTGATAAGGACGACTCTAAGTCGCACTCGGGATTTGTCTTTACCCTTTACGGAGGGGCGGCTAGCTGGAAGAGTTCCAAGCAGGAAACCGTGGCAGACTCGACGATGGAGGCTGAATACATCGCTGCCAACGATACTGCCAAAGAAGCTGTCTGGATCAAGAAGTTCATTACTGAACTTGGAGTGGTTCCATCCATTGAGCATCCAATACCTTTGTATTGTGATAACAATGGAGCGGTGGCTTTGGCCAAGGAACCCAGATCCCATCAGCGATCCAGGCATATTCTGAGGCGGTATCACCTGATCCGGGAGATAGTAGATCGCCGGGAGATCGAGATCAGGAGGGTTGACACGAAGAAGAACACAGCGGATCCACTCACGAAGGCCATTCCCCAGATACAGTTTGAGAGACTCTTCGGGATGCTTGGTATGCGATACTACAGCAGCTGGCCCTAGTGCAAGTGGGAGATTGTTAGTTGTATATTTGCCCTAGAGGCCAGTATTGTACAGATGATGTATATTATATTGGATGCTTGGACATATATAGAGAGGACTTTCTTGCTCGATATGATAGTATGCCATCTGGTTGCTCTTTATCTTAACATGTATACTAGTCTCTTGATGCTGTCTTATAGTTACATGTTGGTAAAGCCCTTAGGATGTGTACTTGACTACCTGGACTATGATGAAGATCATACTAGTGGGGACAGAGTAGTCCATAAGTACATCATTTAATGTTCCTAGTCGTAGGTGTATCGAGACAGGGCATCGATATACCAGAGTAGACTAGCGTATACGCTTCTCGACCCATGAGATGGGCGATGGATGATCCCATATCCATTGGTGTTTGACATCAGAGATGGTATACGGGTGCTCAGTGCAGACTGGGTATACTGGACGGACTCGCCGAGAACTCCCAGATGGTATTAAACCTCACGTCAGATCGTCATAGAGCCTTGTGTGATTCCCACTGTGCTTGTAGGGTTGCTAGGCACGCGCACAAGGGTCTATGAGGCATCAACCATGCCCGATTAAAAATTTAGCCGTGCCGAACAACCCGAATACGGAACTTTAAACTAGAGATTAGGCGAAAACAAGCATGCTAAACACTTTAACACTAAGTGAGAGGGGTTACAACCTTTGTAGATCCGTTCCTTCACTTCATATGCTCCGTGTTGTGGTCCCTTCGCTGCGATCATCGGGATCCGGACTCTCGAGAGGTTCCACGAAGAGAAAGACGCAACCTTTGCTTCCGATCTTCGATACTAAGATGATCTACCTTGAAGTTTCTTTAACACAAGCTAACACTCATGAAATAATGTGAACACCCTCATCTAAATGGCAAGGGAAGATGAGGATGATGAAGTAGGATTTTTGCTTTCTTTATTTATCTTTTTCTCATATTTATTCATCACTTTGGAAAAATCAAGCAAGCTTTTTCATGAAAGAAATGAAGGAAGAAGAAGATGAATAATGTTATAATCCTTTTGTGATGAATAGGAAAAGAATAATATGATAGAATTATGCAACCATGGTCAAGTGAACCTTTGTAGAGAATTAACTAGGGTTAGGGTTTGGGTTGGGTTAAAGCATGACTCACTTGAAAATATCTTTATCATGACAAAACAAAAACCTTCTAGAATCATCTAGAAACCATTAACCCAAATCAAACCCTAATCTTGTTTAATCTCTACTAAACATGTTGCATTATTTATCATATCATGTTACAATATTATATATCACATATATAATATTTATTGTAACCAAATAAAATAATACAATTAACATATATCGCATATATATCAATGTATTACCCGAGTGAGAAAAAGAATCTTTTAGTGAGCTAATATTAGTTAATGTAATTTAATATATCATATATATTATTATACATTAAATTATCGAATCAACACTTGATCCGACAATCCGGCTATATCGCATATAACCGACTAATATTTATCCGTACCGATTCATCGAATCAACACTTGATCCGCTGATCCGGTTGATATCAAATATCGCGAGAATATAATACGATATCACATATCGCATTATCCTCGGTCCCGCACATATCACATATGTGCTCCTACTCCATTTTGCCTGAGTCAAGAAACCTCTGAGTAGGACTCTAAAGAATCGTCAATACGCCGGCAGTAGGTGATGATCATATCAATCACCCACAAGCTGCAAGCAGTCAGCTAAACGTAACAGCTACCCAGGTATTGAGCGCTCAGAAGATCAACAAGCAAGCCTGTACATTCTCCTGTGAATCCAAACAGTAACACTCCCGTACAGTCTGGTCTCGTCGTCTGATATGTTGCATATCTCGCCTAGGGGTGGTAAACGTCAGACCCCAGTAGCTCGATAAGTCGTGTCGATTTGAGGTCTATAACAGTTCGAGAAACTACTGATAACACTTACCAGTAAATCTCAGCAACCCTGGCCAGGGATTTCCGGTTATAGCCAATCGAACACAGCACAACATCAACTCCCTATACCGGGAGAGACGAATCCCCTCCTATCGCTCATTGCCTCCATGTGATTCGGGACTGTACCCAAAAGCCACCTTTTTGCACGCCCTCTTGGACGTGGTATGATGGAAATCAAAGCACAGTGGGAATCACACAAGACTCTATGACGATCTCGGGTCAACAGACTACTCTGTACCAGTGTCACCGGAGAACTGCCATCTGACGTATGGTATAATACCATCTGGGAGTTCTCGGCGAGTCCGTCCAGTGTACCCAGTCTCCACTGAGCACCCGTACACCATCCTTGATGTCAAACACCGATGGATATGGGATCATCCATCGCCCATCATATGGGTCAAGATGCGTATACGCTAGTCTACTCTGGTGTATCGATGCCCTGTCTCGATACACCCTCGACTAGGAACAGTTATAGGATGTACTCGTCGACTACCGTGGCCCCACTAGTATGATCTCATCATAGTCCCAGTAGTCGAGTACATATCCTAAGGGCTTTATCAACATGTAATATAGAGACAATCAGAGTACATGTTAAGATAAAGTACAACCAGATAGCATACTATCATGTCGAGCAAGAAAGTCCTCCCTATAAATGTCCTAGCATCCACTACAATATACATCGTATGTACAGTAATGGCCTCTAGGGCATACATATAACTAACAATCTCCAACTTGCACTAGGGCCATCTGTTATGGTATCGCATACCCAACAATTAGCTGCGGTTGAAGTATCTCATACTCAACCATCCCATAAAAGTCTCTACTGGGAAAAAGGCCTTTGTGAATGGATCCGCGCCGTCGTCCTCTGTGTCTGCTCTCCTAACCTCGATGTTCCTGGAGATCAACCATCTCCATGATCAGGTGATACTGCCTAAGAATTATATCTGGATTTCTGATGGGACGGTAGTTCCTTGGCTAAAACCACAACTCCATTGTCACACAATGGTAGGAACGAAGTTCATCTTATGAACTTATATATATCCAGACTGCCTCTTTGGTAGTATCCTTGCTAACGATGTATCTTGCCTTTAATCGTCTAGTATGTCACGGTATCTAGCTTGGAACTCTTCCAACATACCGTCCCTCCACTGAAGGTAAAGACAATGCCTGCGACTGACATTCAGTCGTCCTTATCAGCCTGGAACCTTTCCAGTGATTCTCCTCAGGATTGATTGATACCATCTCACTACAACTAGTGAGTATCCTAACATCCAATTAGATCTATCTCATAGATCCAAAATCCCGGATTTAGGAGGTATCACTTTGATCCTATATGGAGAATCCTTGTGATAAGCGGAGATTGACCGAGCGTAGCATACGAAACTCCTTCCCTATCAAGAGTATGTCATCTACGTACTCTACGAGGATCACCACCATACTCTCTACTACCTTTTTGTATATACAAGGTTCATCTACCATTTTGATGAAGTCATTGACTACCACATCAAAACAGATGTTCCAACTCCGCGATGCCTGTTTTATCATATAAAACATCTTGCACACGTTTCCGCTGCTCCCACTGTCTACGAAGCCCTCTGGCTGTGTACTTATAGACGTTCTCTTCTAAAACATCACTTAGAAAAGCAGTCATGACACCCAACCACCAGATATCGTAGTCATGGTATGTAGCCGTGGCAAGTAGGATCTGGATGGACTTAAGCATAGCTTTGAAAGTCTCAACTTTTTCATGTACACCTAGTAATCTTCTCAAGATATACTTGCTCCTGATGGGGATTTAACCCTTCAGATAGAGCAACCAAAGTCCATACTTTGTTGGTGTATAAGGATTCCATCTCAGATCGATAAGCATCCAGCCATTCTTACAGAGTCTTACTCCTGATGGCCAGCTCGAAACTAGTTGGGTCATCATCTCATGATGCAATCCTCGCTCCCACTGTCATAGAGAAACAGAAGTATCTCTCAGGTGGGTGAGGAACCCTACTAGATCGGTGGAGAGGCTGAGGTTCGTTGGAATCTACTGAATTCTTTGGTTCTATCAAATCATCAGCTGCAGTCTGTATAGCTGGAACATTTCCAGTTCTACATAACAGACCTTGCCTCGAGCTTGTTCGGATTTTGCTTTTAGACATAGGCCGGACAACCCCAAATCTTAACCAACTTAAGATATGGGCTCTTCCCTTTCCATATCACATATGAAGTGGTAGGTAACTGATTTGATTCGAACCCTATTCAATAGATATGCAACTTCTCAAGTGCATAACACCCAATAGGAAAAAGGTAACTCAGTAGTACTCATCATAGAGCACACCATATCATATAGGGTGTGATTGCTCCGTCCCGATATACCATCGTGCTATGGTGTATCCGGAGGAGTAATGCCGAGAGAGAATCTCATTCTCCTTTAGAATAGTCCAGGAATTCCGTGCTCAAGTATTCTCCTCCTTGATCACATCAAAGGACATAATACTTTTACCCGTATTTGTTGGTTCTCTACTTCTAACTTATATTATGTGAATATCTCAAAAGCTTCGGACCTGTGTTTCAACAGAAACATATGTCTGAATCTTGAGAGATTATCAGAGAATGTAATGAAGTAGAAAGAACCGATCTTGGCATGTGTAGACAGGGGACCTTACATACATCAGCATGTATCAATCCCAAGAGTTCACTAACTCTTTCTCTGTTTCCAATAAACAGAGCTATGGTCATCTTATCTTTGTGACATGACTGGCAAGTTTCATAAGATGTAAATTCAAACTAATTTAAATATGCATCTAAATGTAACTTCAGCCAGTCGGATCGCATTGATATGACCTAGTCTACAATGCCTCAAGAAGGATTCGTTCATTTCTGAACTCTTCCTCTTGTGTGTGTTCCGTATACTAAGAACTGTAATTTGATTTAGAACGTCAATGCTTTTAGATAACGTGCCTGAACCGATCAACTCTTGATATAGGAAATGTTCAAAACATTATCCAACAATACAAAATTATATCCTTTCTTTACTAATAAAGAGACTGATATGATTTTGTATATCAGGTTCGGTATCTAATAACATTCGTTCAGAATCAATGTATTCAGGTAATACAGGGTGATAGTGACCAACAGACTTGGCCGCAACACTTGCACCGTTTTCTATCTCATGAAACTTATCACCCGTTCTCAGTTCTCTACCTATCTGTAGCCCATGTAACAGATTACATATACGGGATCCTGATCCGGTATCACATACCTAGGACGTAAAGGATACTGAGAAACAGTTCTCTGTAATGAACACACCCGAAGATGATGCATCAGCATGCACTTTCTTCGTTTGGGCGGCACGGGAAATCTGGTATTCCCCAATTTCCTGCTCTGTCTTATAACAATTATAAGTTGGAGCGGGACCAACGTTCCCCAGCTCAGTATAACAAGCGGGTTCGGTCAATATATCCGTTTTATTATCTTGATTAAGGCGTGATATGGTCGCTATCTGGAGAGAGAGAGAAGAAAACACTCAGCGTATGCTCTTGCAAGATTAGATTGGTTATCTAATATATCTAATCAGGATGTCTCCCACTGTTTTAATCAAATCTTCCTTCAAACCCTAAAAGGAAAGACTAGCCGGGATTAATTACACGCTACAAGTTCGCCAATCTTTCAGCCAGGCCAGTGTCGGTACTTTGAGGGAGGTCCCCCGTGCTATCGCACGAACCTAATTAATGTAAACCTCGTTTTCCCAGGGGCGTAACCCCGTTAACACCTTTCTAGACACCTACTTGATCGGCTAATTGTAATGTGTAAAACTCTCCCAGGAGTAACTCTTACTCGCAGCGGGTACTGGGATCCAACTATCTCATAGAAGGTATGCAATCTCATTGCAAATTTCAACACTTGAAACCCCCAATAATATTTTACCCCTAGCGATCTATGACCTTAACTAAGTCAACAAACCATAAATCGCAAGTCAAGTTCAACCCGTATATTTCCCGATTGAATTAAACCCACCCGTACGACCCTTAACTGAGTCAACAAAGCCGTACGAATACCCTAATCCAATCACATCTCATGTTTTAGCAGATAAACATTACTTAGCTACCGTACACTATGCCTTAACTAAGTCAACAAACATAGCACGAATACTAAATAATATCTATCTGAAATGACGGAGGGCTACGACAGGTTTTTAAGAAAACCTATTGCGTAATGAACTTGATATCGTCGTAGAATCGAGTGATTTTAAATGGAGTGTTTTTTAGGCTTTTCTAGTTTTGCTAAAGGGGTCACTCCCGGTGAAGGGATCGTCGGCCCTTTCCTCATCGAATAAGGTGCAGGATATATCATATATACCGCTGTGCAAAGCAGAAACTATAGAAGCAATCAAAAGACAAACCGAGTTTGTAGCATCTGCCAGTTATTGCTAAAGGAGTCACTCCCGGTGAAGGGATCTCGGTCCTTTCCTTATCGAATAAGGTGCTGGATGTTCTACAAGGAACACCACTATGCAAAGCAAGAACTAGAGCTACCAGTTTTTATTAAACAAGTTTCTACAACATCTTAGGTTTATTTTATTTCATTAATCTCATTAATGAAGTCCCATTTTAATTATGCTTCACAAGCATCTCTTTTGAAACGAAATCTGCAATATAACATATATCTCATATATATAAAATATAAACATTCGTCTCAGGCAGTAATATGATCTCATCACAGAACATGGCAGCAGAAGAACATATATGAAATATTGGATATACTAGGACGTCCGTGTTTTCAATACGAGCCTGTATAAAACACGGATTCCACGGTCGCGATGAATAGCCAAACCCACATCCCTAGACCCCTACGAGAGCGGCAAGTAACACTGCCAATTCTAGGGTTAGGAGACCCGGTCTCGACTCCTCGAGATGGTCTCCCACTGGACCCTAGAATCCGGTTACTTGTGCTCCCCTCCTTGGGTCTATCCTAATGCGGAAAAGTAAATAATATACAACGGTGACATCTTCCGCTACCTGGAAGTGCCCCAATAAAAGAATATTACATACAAATGAATTTTACATGAATGAAAAAGAAAAAACTCTCATCTCACATAAAAACCCCCGGCTATTCAAACGCGACGATCCAATACAACATATCACAGCAACACATAATATCTCATATCATCAACGTAAGCAAGTATGCGTATCCCGATTGTCGTTGATGTATAGCAACGAACCCGGCGATACACCACATACTACGCTTACGGCCACAGAAAAGAAAGTGTAAAACTACAACAGTTGGAATCCGCAACCACCTCAGACATCGCATGCCTGACCAGATGAATTCCTTAGACATCGCATGCCTAACAATTATAAACCCCGCATTTTAGTCTCATTATCGAAAACTCTTTTCAATATCAAGTCGGGCAATTCAACAAGATTCCCGACGTCCTGATCGAATGCTCGTCGCAAACTTTAGTAGACGGCCGCACCCCCAGATGCCGTCGACGAAGTGCACCAAGGCGGAACACCGCTGCCGCGAGCACCCGAACGGATGCTTTCGGCGACGGGGTTCTCCTACAGTCACTTGGTCGGGGCTAAGAGGTGTAGCTGTCTATTAAGTTTACCCGGCGAGTATCCGCGTACGCTACGTGATTGCGACGGACTTTTGATCACATCAAAATTCCGTGGCAACCGATCATCTGAGACTAAACTGCTATGTTTATAATATTCAAATTAGTTATCTCATAACTACCTGTGGATTCCAAATATTGTATCACATTCCAGATAAATAGAAAAAATTAAACTTTCCGATCGAATCATCAAGCACCCAAGATTTCCCCAATATATCTCAACACTTGAAATCAGTTTAAAAACATTCATCACATGCCACAGTACCAATGGTCCAGCCGTAGAAGGGTCAAGCCAACGCCTCACATGTGGCACGCCGTACTGCCCCAAACCCTAAGGTTCAAAGGGCAGTTCAAGACGGTCACATAATCGAGTTAAGGTTTGTTGTCTTCTAGAGGGTCCACCGAGTTACTTGCACGACTTAGAACATTCTTAAACACGAGAAAAAAAATCCAACTTTTGAAAAATTTTCCGACAGGGGAAAAAGTGAGTTATTGATATCCGTTCGAACTTTTTAACAGTTTCTAAAAGTTATCCGGACAAAACACAAAGACGCAGTTAAAGTTCCCGATCGAATCATCGAATCCCCAATACAACCCAGAAAATTCAACAGTTGAATAAATATTAAAAATTCCCAGAAAATACAGTACTAAAAGACAAGAATTACTGTGCAAATTTCAAACAGTGAAGCGACAAAAGGGCCGCGGAACCGCCGCACATGCCATGCATGTGCCGCGGTTCCGCCGCGCTTTGGTGGAATTAGGCGCACGTGCTTCACAGTAACTCTTGTATTTCCCTGCTGATTTTTTTGAGAATTTTTAATTTGGAAAAAATCACAGTTTTAAAAAATTTCCAGAAACTATGGTATATCGGGTTTTCCGGGTTCGATCGGACTTTAAACTTCGTCTAGACTTCGCCTAAAGCTCTAGCTTGGCTCTGATACCACTGTAGAGTTGCTAGGCACGCGCACAAGGGTCTACGAGGCATCAACCGTGCCCGATTAAAAATTTAGCCGTGCCGAACAACCCGAATACGGAACTTTAAACTAGAGATTAGGCGAAAACAAGCATGCTAAACACTTTAACACTAAGTGAGAGGGGTTACAACCTTTGTAGATCCGGTCCTTCACTTCATATGCTCCGTGTTGTGGTCCCTTCGCTGCGATCATCGGGATCCGGACTCTCGAGAGGTTCCACGAAGAGAAAGACGCAACCTTTGCTTCCGATCTTCGATACTAAGATGATCTACCTTGAAGTTTCTTTAACACAAGCTAACACTCATGAAATGATGTGAACACCCTCATCTAAATGGCAAAGGAAGATGAGGATGATGAAGTAGGATTTTTGCTCTCTTTATTTATCTTTTTCTCATATTTATTCATCACTTTGGAAAAATCAAGCAAGCTTTTTCATGAAAGAAATGAAAGAAGAAGAAGATGAATAATGTTATAATCCTTTTGTGATGAATAAGAAAAGAATAATATGATAGAATTATACAACCATGGTCAAGTGAACCTTTGTAGAGAATTAACTAGGGTTAGGGTTTGGGTTGGGTTAAAGCATGACTCACTTGAAAATATCTTTATCATGACAAAACAAAAACCTTCTAGAATCATCTAGAAACCATTAACCCAAATCAAACCATAATCTTGTTTAATCTCTACTAAACATGTTGCATTATTTATCATATCATGTTACAATATTATATATCACATATATAATATTTATTGTAACCAAATAAAATAATACAATTAACATATATCGCATATATATCAATGTATTGTTAGTTATATGTATGCCCTAGAGGCCATTACTATACATAGGATGTATATTGTAGTGGATGCTGGGACATATATAGGGAGGACTTTCTTGCTCGACATGATAGTATGCTATCTGGTTGATCTTTACCTTAACGTGTACACTGATTGTCTCTCTGTTACATGTTGGTAAAGCCCTTAGGATGTGTACTTGACTACCTGGACTATGATGCGGATCATACTAGTGGGGACATGGTAGTCCATAAGTACATCCTTCAAAGTCCCTAGTCGTGGGTGTATCGAGACGGGGCATCGATATACCAGAGTAGACTAGCGTATACCTTCTCGACTCATACAGATGGGCGATGGATGATCCCATATCCATTGGTGTTTGACATCAGAGATGATATACGGGTGCTCAGTAGAGACTGGGTACACTGGACGGACTCGCCGAGAACTCCCAGATGGTATTATACCTCACGTCAGATGGCAGTTCTCTGGTGACACTGGTACAGAGTAGTCTGTTGACCCGAGATCGTCATAGAGTCTTGTGTGGTTCCCACTGTGCTTTGATTTCCATCTTACCACGTCCAAGAGGGCGTGCAAAACGGTGGTTTTTGGGTACAGTCCCGAGTCACATGGAGGCAATGAGCGATAGGAGGGGATTCGTCTCTCCCGGTATAGGGAGTTGATGTTGCGCTGTGTTCGATTGGCTATAACAGGAAATCCCTGGCCAGGGTTGCTGAGATTTACTGGTAAGTGTTACCAGTAGTTTCTTGAATTGTTATAGACCTCATATCGACACGACTTATCGAGCTATTGGGGTCTGACGTTTACCACCCCTAGGCAAGATATGCGACATATCAGACGATCAGACCGGACTGTACGGTAGTATTACTGGTTGGATTCACTGGAGTGTGAGCGGGCTTGCTCGTCGATCTTCAGATCGCTCAATACCCGGGTGGCCGTTACGTTTAGCAGACCGCTTGCGGCTTATGGGTGTTTGATATGATCATCATCTGCTGCCGGCGTATTGACGAGTCTTTAGAGTCCTACACAGAGGTTTCCTGGCTCAAGCGAAACGAAATAGGAGCGCATATGAGATATGTGCGGGACCGAGAATAATGCGTGTATGTGATACCGTATTTCATTCTCGCGATGAATGTGTCGTATGGTTATATGCGATATAACCTAGTTATCGAATCGAGGGTTGATTCGATAAGCCGATACATTGGATACTAGTCGGTTATATGCGATATGACCGGATCGTTAAATCAAGTGTTGATTTAATGATTTAATGTATAATTATATATTTGATATATTACTTTGCATTAACTAGTATCGGTTCACTTTAGATGGATTTTCTCACTTGGATGTACAAGTTGTATATGTGATATACTTTTTGTGCATTTTATTGTATCATGTTTGATGATGCATGTTTACTTGGTTAAGTGTAAAGAATTAAACTATGGTTAAACTTATGATTAGGGTTTTATTTCCTTTTTCTCATTTATTTATCTATTTATTCATTTTGGAAAATAAATGGAAAAGAGAAAAGAATGGTGGCTTTTTTTGTTGTTTAGTGGAAGCTTCATGAAACCTTGACCCTAACCATTCCTTTAACCTAAGTTAATTCTCTACACTTTACCATGGTTACCTTTATGATAAGAATTATTATTCTTTTCTTTTCTAATTAACTTATCATAATATTTATCATCTTCTTCCTCTTCTTCTTCTTCATGAAGATACATTCCTCCATCAATGGTGGATTGATGAAATGAGTGAGAAATCCAATTCTAAAGTCTACCCACTTCCTATTTCTTCATCCTCTACCTCTTGCCAAGTAGTAGAGTGTGTTTCCTTCACAAGTTTTCATGACTTGGTGAAGTTTGGAGCTTGATCTTGCGATGCCTCGACGTAGATCATCTTCGGCATGGACATCGACGACCTAGCTTGCCCATTCTCCGACGAAGCCGACGCTAGAGCCCGGATATTGATTTGGACAGCGGAGAGGACTTCATTGCGGAGCCGTGGAGGTGGTGGACCGGATCTACAAAGGTTGTATATCCGTTTCCTTAGTTAAAATGTTAACTAGTTTACTTGTTTCGCCTAGATTTCTAGCCAACGATCCGTACACTAGGGTTTCTCGGCACCATAATTTTTGAAATTGGCATGGTTGATGCCTTGTGAGACCTCTTGAGAGTGCCTAGGAACCCTACAGTGGTATCAGAGCCTAGCTAGAGCCTTAGGCGAAGTCTAGACGGAATTTGAAGTCCGGTCGACCCGAAACCCAAACCCTTAACATGCTCTCTGGACATTTCTGTAAATTGTGGATTTTTTGGAATTAAAAATATGCAGAGAAATGTGCAGGAAATTCTAAGAAAAACTGGAGAAAACGACAACCTAACTCAACAGTACGGCCGCGGAACCGCGGCGTTGACCCCCCTTTTGCGGCGGTTCCGCGGCCGTCTGTGATGATCAGGATGTGTGTTTTCTTCAGTTGTTTCTGTTGGTATTTCTTGTGTGTTCTGGATGTTTTTAATATTTTTCCAGAGTTGTATTTTCTGGGATTATTTTGGGGATTCGGAGTTTCGATCGGAGTATCAAATTTTGTCTGTGTGGCTTTCCGGATAAATTTTAGAATATGTTAAAAAGTTCGACCGGATATAAATACCCAATTTTTCCTCTGTCGGGAAATTTCCAAGTGTTGGATTTTTCCATAGTTCGACGACGTTCTAAGTAGTGCAAGTAACGCGATGGACCCTCTAGAAGACAACAAACCTTAACTCGATTATGTGACCGTCTTGAACTGCCCTTTGAACCTTCGGGTTTGGGGCAGTACGGCGTGCCACATGTGAGGCGTTGGCTTGACCCTTCTACGGCTGGACCGTTGGTACTGAGGCACGAACGGAATGTTGTTAGACTTATTTCATGTGTTGAGCTGTATCGGGAAAACTTGGGTGTTTGACTGTTCGATCGAAAAGTTTAACATTTTCTGTTTATCTGGAATGTGATACAATAATTGGAATTCACAATTAGTTATGTGATAACTGAATGAATGTTATAAACATAGCAGTTTAGTCTCACTTGATCGGTTGCCACGGAATTTTGATGTGATCAAAAGTCCGTCGCAATCACGTAGCGTACGCGGATACTCGCCGGGTAAACTTAATAGACAGCCTCACTCCATAGCCCCGACCAAGTGACTGTAGGAGAACCCCGTCGCCGAAAGCATCCGTTCGGGTGCTCGCGGCAGCGGTGTTCCGCCTTGGTGCACTTCGTCGACGGTATCGGGGGTGCGGCCGCCTACTAAAGTTTGCGACGAGCATTCAATCAGGATGTCGGGAATCTTGTTGAATTGCCCGACTTAATATTGAAAAGTGTTTTCGATTTTGAGACTAAAATGCGGGGTTTATAATTGTTAGGCATGCGATGTCTAAGGAATTCATTTGGTCAGGCATGCGATGTCTGAGGAGGTTGCGGATTCCAACTGTTGTAGTTTTACACTTTCTTTTCTGTGACCGTAAGTGTAATATGTGATATCGCCGGTTTCGTTACTATATGTCAACGACAATTGGGATGGACATATTTACTTACGTTGATGACATGTGATGTTATGTGTTGCTGGATATGTTATATTGGATCGTCGTGTTTGAATAGCCGGGGGTTTTTATGTGAGATGAGTGTTTTTCATTTTCATTCATGTAAAAACTTGTATGTAATATTCTTTTATTGGGGCGCTTCCAGGTTGCGGAAGTTGTCACCGTTGATGTATATTATTTACTTTTCCGCACTAGGATAGACCCAAGGAGGGGAGCACATGTAACCGGGTTCTGGAGTCCAGTGGGAGACCAACTCGAGGAGTCGAGTCCGGGTCTCCTAACTCCAGAATTGGTAGGGTTGCTTGCCGCTCTCGTAGGGGTCTAGGGGTGTGGGTTTGGCTATTCATCACGACCGTGGAATCCGTGTTTTATACCGGCTCGTATTGAAAACACGGACGTCCTAGTATATCCAATATTTCATATGATTCTTCTGCTGCGATATCTGTGATGTGATCATGTGATGTTCTGTGATAGATACAGTATATAGTATATATGATATATTATATAGACGTTACTTATGTTTTACACCCGCGCTAGCCCTGCCCCGCTCTGCCGTTAGTTACCTAACCTAACGGTGCACGAGGGGACATCGAGGCGAATGCGGATGGTATAAGTGTACGTCGTATTTATCTGTAATGTTTAGGTACTTAAATGATGGGACTTCATTAATGTGATTAATGAAATAAAAAGAAACCTAAGATGTTGTAGAATCGAATTTCAAAATAAAACAGGTAGCTACAGTTCTTGCTTTGCATAGCGGTATATGAGATATATCATGCACCTTATTCGATGAGGAAAGGACCGAGATCCCTTCACCGGGAGTGACTCCTTTAGCAATAACTGGCAGATGCTACACACTCGGTTTGTCTTTTGATTGCTTTTTAGAGTTTTTGCTTTGCACAGTGATATATATGATATATCCCGCACCTCATTCGACGAGGAAAGGACCGACGATCCCTTCACCGGGAGTGACTCCTTTAGCAAAACCAGAAAAGCCTCAAAAGCACTCCATTTCAAAATCATTTGATTCTACAACGATATCAAGTTCATTACGCAATAGGTTTTCAGAAAAACCTGTCGTAGCCCTCCGTCATTTCAGATAAGTACTAGTTAGTATTCGTGCTGCGGTTGTTTGGCATGCGTCAAGGCATAGTGTGCGGTAGCTAACTAGCGCTTATCTGCTAGCATATGATGCGATTGGATTAGGGTATTCGTACGGCGTTGTTTGGCATGCGTCAAGGGTCGTGCGGGTGGGTTTAATTCAATCAAGAAATGTACGGGTTGAACTTGACTAGCAGACTATGGGTTGTTTGGCATGCGTCAAGGTCATAGCGAGCTAGGGGCAAAATATTATCGGGAATTTCAAGTGTTGAAATTTGCAATGAGATTGCATACCTTCTATGAGATAGTTGGATCCCGATACCCGCTGCGAGTAAGAGTTACTCCTGGGAGAGTTTTACACATTACAATTAGCCGATCAAGTAGGTGTCTAGAAAGGTGTTAACGAGGTTACGCCTCTGGGAAAACGAGGTTTACATTAATTAGGTTCGTGCGAAAGCACGGGGGACCTCCCTCAAAGTACCGACACTGGCCTGGCTGAAAGATTGGCGAACTTGTAGTGTGTAATTAATCCCGGCTAGTCTTTCCTTTTAGGGTTTGAAGGAAGATTTGATAAAAAGCAGTGGGAGCCATCCTGATTAGATAAAATAATAACCAATCTATTCTTGCTAGAGCGCACGCTGAGTGTTTTCTTCTCTCTCTCTCCAGGTAGCGACCATATCACGCCTTAATCAAGATAATAATACGGATAATTGACCGAACCCGCTTGTTATACTGAGCTGGGGAACGTTGGTCCCGCTCCAACTTATAATTGTTATAAGACAGAGCAGGAAATTGGGGAATACCAGATTTCCCGTGCCGCCCAAACGAAGAAAATGCATGCTGATGCATCATCTTCGGGTGTGTTCATTACAGAGAACTGTTTCTCAGTATCCTTTACGTCCTGGGTATGTGATACCGGATCAGGATCCCAGATATGTAATCTGTTACATAGGGCTACAGAAAGGTAGAGAACTGAGAACGGGTGATGAGTTTCATGAGGCAGAAAACGGGGCAAGAGTTGCAGCCAAGTCTGTTGGTCACTGTCACCCTGTATTACCAATACATTGATTCAGAACGAATATTATTAGATACCGAACCTGATATACAAAATCATATCAGTCTCTTTATTAGTAAAGAAAGGATATAATTTTGTATTGTTGGATTATGTTTTGAACATTTCCTATATCAAAAGTTGATCGGTTCAGGCACGTTATCTAAAAGCATTAATGTTCTAAATCAAACTACAGTTCTTAGTATATGGAACACACACAAGAGGAAGAGTTCAGAAATGAACGAATCCTTCTTGAGGTATTGTAGACTAGGTCAGATCAATGTGACCCGACTAGCTGAAGTTACATTTAGATGCATATTTAAATCAGTTTGAATTTACATCTTGTGAAACTCACCAGTCATGTCACAAAGATAAGATGACCATAGCTCCGTTTACTGGAAACAGAGAAAGAGTTAGTAAACTCTTGGGATGATACATGTTGATGTATGCAGGTCCCCTGTCTACACATGCCAAGACCGGTTCTTTGTACTTCATTACATTCTCTGATAATCTCTCAAGATTCAGACATATGTTCCTGTTGAAACACAAGTCCGAACCTTTTGAGATATTCACAGAATATAAGATAGAAGTAGAGAACCAATACGGGTATAAGTATTATGTCCTATGATGTGATCAGGGAAGAGAATACTTGAGCACGGAATTCTTGGACTATTCTAAAGGAGAATGAGATTCTCTCTCAGCATTACTCATCTGTATACACCATAGCACGATGGTATATCGGGGCGGAGCAATCACACCCTATATGATATGGTGTGCTCTATGATGAGTACTACTAAGTTACCTATTTCCTTTTGAGGGTTGTGCACTTGAGAAGCTGCATACCTATTGAATAGGGTTCAAATCAAATCAGTTGCCCACCGCTTCATATGTGATATTGAAAGGGAAGAACCCATATCTTAAGTTAGTTGAGATTTGGGGTTGTCCGGCCTATGTCTAAAAACAAAATCCGGACAAGCTCGAAGCAAGGTCTGTAATGTAGAACTGGAAAGGTTCCAGCTATACAAACTACAGCAGATGATTTGATAGAGCCAAAGGATTCAGCAGATTCCAATGAACCTCAGCCTCTCCGCCGATCTAGTAGGGTTCCTCACCCGCCTGAGAGATACTTCGGTTTCTCTATGACAGTGGGAGCGAGGATTGCATCATGAGATGATGACCCAACTATTTTCGAGCTGGCCATCAGGAGTAAGACTCTGTAAGAATGGCTGGATGCTTAGCGATCTGAGATGGAATCCTTATACACCAACAAAGTATGGACTTTGGTTGCTATATCTGAAGGGTTAAATCCCCATCAGGAGCAAGTATATCTTGAGAAGATTACTTGGTGTACTTGGAAAAGTTGAGACTTTCAAAGCTAGACTTGTTAAAGGTTTGCATAATTGACCAGATATGGATCATAATGAAACCTTTTTCTAAGGATCTATGCTTAAGTCCATCCAGATCCTACTTGTCACGGTTACATACCATGACTACGATATCTGGTGGTTGGGTGTCATGACTGCTTTTCTAAATGATGTTTTAGAAGAGTGCGTCTATAAGTACACAGCCAGAGGGCTTCGTAGACAGTGGGAGCAGCGGAAACGTGTGCAAGATGCTTTATAGGATAAAGCAGGCATCGTGGAGTTGGAACATCTATTTTGATGAAGTAGTCAAAGAGTTTGACATCATCAAAATGGTAGATGAACCTTGTATATACAAAAAGGTAGTAGGGAGTATGGTGGTGATCCTCGTAGAGTACGTGGATGACATACTCTTGATAGGGAAGGAGTTTCCTATGCTACGCTCGATCAATCTCCGCTTATCACAATGATTCTCCACATAGGATCAAAGTGATACCTACTAAATCCTGGATTTTGGATCTATGAGATAGATCTAATTGGATGTTAGGATTCTTACTAGTTGTAGTGAGATGGTATCAATCGATCCTGGGGAGAATCGCTGGAAGGGTTCCAGGGTGATAATGACGACTGAGTGTCAGTCACAGGCATTGTCTTTACCCTCAGTAAAGGGACGGTATGTTGGAAGAGTTCCAAGCTAGATACCGTGACATACTAGACGATAAAGGCTGGATACATCGCTACTTAAGTTGCTACCAAAGAGGCTGTTTGGGTGTATATTGGTTCATGAGATGAACTACGTTCCAACCATTGTGAGACAATGGAGTTGTGGCTTATGCCAAGGAACGTCCGTCCCATCAGTGATCCAGACATATTCTAAGGCAGTGTCACCTGATCATGGAGATGGTTGATCTCCAGGGAGATCGAGGTTAGGAGAGTAGACTCAGAGGACAACACAGCAGATCCACTCACAAAGGCCTGTTCCCAGAGAGAGACTTTTATGGGATGGTTGAGTATGAGATACTGCAACCACTGCTATCAGATGGCCCTAGTGCAAGTGGGAGATTGTTAGTTATATGTATGCCCTAGAGGCCATTACTATACATAGGATGTATATTGTAGTGGATGCTGGGACATATATAGGGAGGACTTTCTTGCTCGACATGATAGTATGCTATCTGGTTGATCTTTACCTTAACGTGTACACTGATTGTCTCTCTGTTACATGTTGGTAAAGCCCTTAGGATGTGTACTTGACTACCTGGACTATGATGCGGATCATACTAGTGGGGACATGGTAATCCATAAGTACATCCTTCAAAGTCCCTAGTCGTGGGTGTATCGAGACGGGGCATCGATATACCAGAGTAGACTAGCGTATACCTTCTCGACCCATACAGATGGGCGATGGATGATCCCATATCCATTGGTGTTTGACATCAGAGATGATATACGGGTGCTCAGTAGGAACTGGGTACACTGGACGGACTCGCCGAGAACTCCCAGATGGTATTATACCTCACGTCAGATGGCAGTTCTCTGGTGACACTGGTACAGAGTAGTCTGTTGACCCGAGATCGTCATAGAGTCTTGTGTGGTTCCCACTGTGCTTTGATTTCCATCTTACCACGTCCAAGAGGGCGTGCAAAACGGTGGTTTTTGGGTACAGTCCCGAGTCACATGGAGGCAATGAGCGATAGGAGGGGATTCGTCTCTCCCGGTATAGGGAGTTGATGTTGCGCTGTGTTCGATTGGCTATAACAGGAAATCCCTGGCCAGGGTTACTCAGATTTACTGGTAAGTGTTACCAGTAGTTTCTCGAATTGTTATAGACCTCGTATCGACACGACTTATCGAGCTATTGGGGTCTGACGTTTACCACCCCTAGGCAAGATATGTGACATATCAGACGATCAGACCGGACTGTACGGTAGTGTTACTGGTTGGATTCACTGGAGTGTGAGCGGGCTTGCTCGTCGATCTTCTGATCGCTCAATACCCGGGTGGCCGTTACGTTTAGCAGACCGCTTGCGGCTTGTGGATGTTTGATATGATCATCATCTGCTGCCGGCGTATTGACGAGTCTTTAGAGTCCTACACAGAGGTTTCCTGGCTCAAGCGAAACGAAATAGGAGCGCATATGAGATATGTGCGGGACCGAGAATAATGCGTGTATGTGATACCGTATTTCATTCTCGCGATGAATGTGTCGTATGGTTATATGCGATATAACCTAGTTATCGAATCGAGGGTTGATTCGATAAGCCGATACATTGGATACTAGTCGGTTATATGCGATATGACCGGATCGTTAAATCAAGTGTTGATTTAATGATTTAATGTATAATTATATATTTGATATATTACTTTGCATTAACTAGTATCGGTTCACTTTAGATGGATTTTCTCACTTGGATGTACAAGTTGTATATGTGATTACTTTTTGTGCATTTTATTGTATCATGTTTGATGATGCATGTTTACTTGGTTAAGTGTAAAGAATTAAACCATGGTTAAACTTATGATTAGGGTTTTATTTCCTTTTTCTCATTTATTTATCTATTTATTCATTTTGGAAAATAAATGGAAAAGAGAAAAGAATGGTGGCTTTTTTTGTTGTTTAGTGGAAGCTTCATGAAACCTTGACCCTAACCATTCCTTTAACCTAAGTTAATTCTCTACACTTTACCATGGTTACCTTTATGATAAGAATTATTATTCTTTTCTTTTCTAATTAACTTATCATAATATTTATCATCTTCTTCCTCTTCTTCTTCTTCATGAAGATACCTTCCTCCATCAATGGTGGATTGATGAAATGAGTGAGAAATCCAATTCTAAAGTCTACCCACTTCCTATTTCTTCATCCTCTACCTCTTGCCAAGTAGTAGAGTGTGTTTCCTTCACAAGTTTTCATGACTTGGTGAAGTTTGGAGCTTGATCTTGCGATGCCACGACGTAGATCATCTTCGGCATGGACATCGACGACCTAGCTTGCCCATTCTCCGACGAAGCCGACGCTAGAGCCCGGATATTGATTTGGACAGCGGAGAGGACTTCATTGCGGAGCCGTAGAGGTGGTGGACCGGATCTACAAAGGTTGTATATCCATTCCCTTAGTTAAAATGTTAACTAGTTTACTTGTTTCGCCTAGATTTCTAGCCAACGATCCGTACACTAGGGTTTCTCGGCACCATAATTTTTGAAATTGGCATGGTTGATGCCTTGTGAGACCTCTTGAGAGTGCCTAAGAACCCTACATGTATTACCCGAGTGAGAAAAAGAATCTTTTAGTGAGCTAATATTAGTTAATGTAATTTAATATATCACATATATTATTATACATTAAATTATCGAATCAACACTTGATCCGACAATCCGGCTATATCGCATATAACCGACTAATATTTATCCGTACCGATTCATCGAATCAACACTTGATCCGATGACCCGGTTGATATCAAATATCGCGAGAATATAATACGATATCACATATCGCATTATCCTCGGTCCCGCACATATCACATATGTGCTCCTACTCCGTTTTGCCTGAGTCAAGAAACCTCTGAGTAGGACTCTAAAGAATCGTCAATACGCCGGCAGTAGGTGATGATCATATCAATCACCCACAAGCTGCAAGCGGTCAGCTAAACGTAACAGCTACCCAGGTATTGAGCGCTCAGAAGATCAACAAGCAAGCCTGTATATTCTCCTGTGAATCCAAACAGTAACACTCCCGTACAGTCCGGTCTCGTCGTCTGATATGTTGCATATCTCGCTTAGGGGTGGTAAACGTCAGACCCCAGTAGCTCGATAAGTCGTGTCGATTTGAGGTCTATAACAGTTCGATAAACTACTGATAACACTTACCAGTAAATCTCAGCAACCCTGGCCAGGGATTTCCGGTTATAGCCAATCGAACACAGTACAACATCAACTCCCTATACCGGGAGAGACGAATCCCCTTCTATCGCTCATTGCCTCCATGTGATTCGAGACTGTACCCAAAAGCCACCTTTTTGCACGCCCTCTTGGACGTGGTATGATGGAAATCAAAGCACAGTGGGAATCACACAAGACTCTATGACGATCTCGGGTCAACAGACTACTCTGTACCAGTGTCACCGGAGAACTGCCATCTGACGTATGGTATAATACCATCTGGGAGTTCTCGGTGAGTCCGTCCAGTGTATCCAGTCTCCACTGAGCACCCGTACACCATCCTTGATGTCAAACACCGATGGATATGGGATCATCCATCGCCCATCATATGGGTCAAGATGCGTATACGCTAGTCTACTCTGGTGTATCGATGCCCTGTCTCGATACACCCTCGACTAGGAACAGTTATAGGATGTACTCGTCGACTACCGTGGCCCCACTAGTATGATCTCATCATAGTCCCAGTAGTCGAGTACATATCCTAAGGGCTTTATCAACATGTAATATAGAGACAATCAGAGTACATGTTAAGATAAAGTACAACCAGATAGCATACTATCATGTCGAGCAAGAAAGTCCTCCCTATATATGTCCTAGCATCCACTACAATATACATCGTATGTACAGTAATAGCCTCTAGGGCATACATATAACTAACAGTGCTTTGATTTCCACCTTACCACATCCAAGAGGGCGTGCAAAACGGTGGTTTTTGGGTACAGTCCCGAATCACATGGAGGCAATGAGCGATAGGAAGGGTTTCGTCTCTCCCGGTATTGGGGGTTGATGTTGCACTGTGCTCGATTGGCCATAACAGGGAAGTCCCTGGCCAGGGATGATTTAGAGATTTACTGGTAAGTGTTACCAGTAGTTTCTCGACCCGTTATGAGCCTCAGATCGGCACGACTTATCGGTTATTGGGGTCTGACGTTTACCACCCCTAGACCTGATATGCGACATATCAGACGAGGAGACCGGACTGTACGGGAAGTGTTACCATTAGGCTTTTACAGGAGTTGGAGCGGGCTGGCTTGCTAATCTTCTGATCGCTCAATACCCGGGTAGCCGTTACGTCCAGCTAGTACCGCTGACGGCTTGTGGGTGCTTGATGTGATCATCACCTACTGCCGGCGTATTGACGAGTCTTTAGAGTCCTACATAGAGGTTTTACTGGCTTAGGCAAAACGAAATAGGAGCACGTATGTGATATGTGTGGGACCGAGAATAATGCGTGTATGTGATACCGTATTCTATTCTCACGACTTTTTGTATCGGTAGGTTATATGTGATATAGCCGGGTTATCGAATCAAGTGTTGATTCGATAAGTCGATACATTGGATGTTAGTCGGTTATATAAGATATAACCGGATTATTAAGTCAAGTGTTGATTTAATAATTTAGTGTATAATTGTATATTTGATATACTAATTTACATTAACTAATATTTGTTCACTTAAGGATTTTTCTCACATGTGCACAACTTTAATATATATGTGATATATATTAAAATGTGTTTTCATTTTGTATCATGGTTGTTGATACGTCATGCATGGGTGTGCAAGACATACACCATTCTATTTTAAATGGTGGTTTACAATTATTTAAGGTAATTACAAATTAGTGGACCTTTTGTCACAAGCATGAAGCTTATAGAAGCTTGTGGATGTTTTGACAAAGTCCACTAACTTTGTTTTACTTTAGATTTTTATTAACCTAACCATTTAGGATTAGCCATGGTAATGTCTCTACATGAGTTAGTATATGATACTCACTCACCATGGTTAGCTCACTCACTTGATAATTATCCTCATCTTTTCTTTTGTTCATCTTCTTTTTCTTCTTTGAGCAAAATAAAAGTATGCTAGGGTTTCAAAAAGAGAGTGAAAGATTGTGAGAAATAAAATTCTAAAGAGAACCCACTTCTTATTTCTCCATCCTCTACTAGACTAGCACTTTAGTATAGGGTGTTTGCTTCACTAATTCTCTAGTTAGTGAAGTAGTAGCTTGAGTTGATATTCTCTCGACGTAGATCATCTTCGGCCTCGAAGACTTCAAGCAAGGACGCTTCTTTCGCCTCGTGAAGCCATGCAAGAGCCCGGGAGAACCATGATCGCAGCGAAGGGACTACAACAAGGAGCTTTAGAAGTGAAGGACTGATCTACAAAGGTTGTATTTCGTATTCACTTAGTGGTAAATGTAATTTACTTTCATGTATAACCCTAATTATCTAGCAAAAATCTTGTTTAGGGTTATTCGGCACGGCTAAAATTTTAAACGGGCATGGTTGATGCATTGTAGAACCTTATTAGAGTGCGTAGTAACCCTACACATTAAGCATCCAATACCTGAGTATTGTGATAACAAAGGAGATGTTGCTTTGGCCAAGGAACTCCGGTCCCATCAAAGATCCAGAAATATTCTTAGGCAGTATCACCTGATCAAGGAGATAGTAGATCTCCGGGAGATCGAGGTTAAGAAAGTTGACATAAAGGATAACACAGCGGATCCACTCACGAAGGCCTTCCCCCAGATGCTATTTGAGAGGCTTTTTGGGATGGTGGGTATGAGATACTATAACAACTGACCTTAGTGCAAGTGTGAGATTGTTAGTGATATGTATGCCCTAGAGGCCATTATTGTATGATATAGTGGATGCTTGGACATATACATGGAGGACTTTCTTGCTCGACATTATAGTATGCTATCTGGTTGACTTTATCTTAACATGTTCACCGGTATTATTATATCGTCTCTCATATACATGTTGATAAAGCCCTTAGGATGTTGGCTTGACTACCAGGATTATAATGCAGATCATACTACTGGGACCTGGATAGTCCACAAGCACATACTTCAATTGTTCCTAGTCGAGGGAATATCGAGACATGACATCGATATTCCAGAGTAGACTAGTGTGTACATTTCTTGACCCCGTATGGGGCGATGATTGATCCCATATCCATTGGTGTTTGACATCAAAGATTGTACACAGGTGCTCATTAGAGAATGGGTACACTGAACAGGACTCGCCGAGAACTCCTAGATGGTACTATACTTATCGCCAGATAGCAGTTCTCTGGTGACACTGGTACAGGTTAGTCTGTAAACCCGAGATCGACATAGAGTCTTGTGTGGTTCCCATTGTGCTTTGATTTCCTCCCTACCACGGCTCAAAGAAGTCATGCAAACAGGTAGATTTTGGGTACAGTCCCGAGTCACATGGACGCAATGAGCGATATGAGGGGTTTCATCTCTCCCGATATAGGGAGTTGATGTTGCGCTATGCTCGATTGGCTATAACAGGAAGTCCCTGGCCAGGGCTGTTGATGAGATTTGCTGGTAAGTGTTATCAGTAGTTTCTCATACCGTTATAGGCCTTACATCGGCATGACTTATCAAGTTATTGTAGTCTGACGATTCCACCCCCAGACTCGATATGCGACATATCAGACGAAGAGACTGGACTGTACGGTAAGTGTTACTTATAGGCTTCATGGGAGTTTGGACAAGCTTGCTTGTTGATCTTCTATTCGCTCAATACCAAGGTAGCCGTTACGTCCAGCTAGTACCGCTGACGGCTTGTGGGTGACTGATGTGATCATCACCTACTGCTGGCGTATTGACGAGTCTTTAGAGTCCCACATAGAAGTTTCCTGGTTCAAACGAAACGAAGTAGGGCACATATGTTGATATGTGTGGGGGCCTGATTAAATACGAGTATGTGATACCGTATTCTAATCTGGCGGTTATTTAATATCAGTTAGGTTATATGTGATATAACCGGATTATTGAATCAAGTGTTAATTTGATAATGTAATATACAGATAAATGATATTATTCGGTTATATGTGATATAACCGGATTATTAAATCAAGTGTTGATTTAATAATATGATATATATTTATATTTGATATAATTGTATATTGACTAATTTTATTGCTCACTAATTATATGCTTATATATATATATATATATATATATATATGAAACATGGCATGGATTTTCTATTTTTGGAAAATATAAAATGAGGTGGAAAATGGAGAGACTTTTGTTGTGAAGGGGTGAAGCATAGCTTTAGTTTATATTATATTCATTTGCTTGCACTATTGAAGCATGGCTACAATTTTTAATTGTTGAAAATTGTATGCTTCAATAATTTGTGAGCTTTGTAAAGCCATTCCACACTAGTTTTCCACACTTGAGTTATTTTTCCTCACTTAAGTTTTTTTTTCTTGAACTCATATGATGAGCTCTTGCTCTCTAGCTCTCTCCATCCTCCTCCTCACCTCCTCCAAGCTCAATCCCTCATATGTGTTGTGAAACCTTGATCTTGTGAGAACCCCAGTGAGCAAACATAACCCCCACTTCACCATCCTACACTAGATTAGCGTTTTGGTGTAGTGTGTTTCCTTCACTAAAGAATTTAGTGAAGAGGTAGCTTGGATTAGCGGATTTCAGATGGATCATCTTCGGCACGAAGGTCATCGAATGAATTTCGTTCAACCTTCAAGTAGAGCCTAGTGGAGTCGCGTGGACTACTACATGGAGTATGAGAAGAGAAGGATACGGTCTACAAAGGTTGTAGCCATCTTTCTCTTAGCTAGTTTTTATGATATCATAGTTAAACCCTAATCATCTAATTTAAGATCTTGGTTGATATAGATTATCACTCCGAAAAATTTAAAAACGGCATGCTTGATACTAGTAAAACCCAGTGGTGGTGCTAACATACACTTTCACACTCCTGGTACCATATTCCAGTGTAGCGATACTGATGCCAAACAAAAACCCAAATTCTAAGTCTCAGACTCAAAAGACTCGCTGGATGGATAAGAAACTCCCAAATCGAATCAGATCAACAAGTCAACTAACGACCTCCCCGTCAGAGTCAAGCTCCTCCTCGGAATAAAGTCAACCAACAAGCTCTGCTTCGGAACTATGCTCTGCCTCAGAATGTTTGCCCGTGCGCCGAAGTCATGTTTTGTCTCAGAGTATACCCACGTAGGAATCATGGTTCGCCTCAGAGTATCTACCTTCCCTGTCGGAATTATATTTCGCCTTAGAATCAACCTCTGCATCGGAACTATATTTCATTCAAAATATTTACCTCTGCATCGGAATCATGCTTCGTCTCAGAATATACCCCGCGTTGGAATCATGTTTCGCCTTGGAGTATCTACCTTCCCTGTCGGAATTATACTTCTCCTTGGAATCAACCTCTGCATCGGAACTATATTTCGTTCAGAATGTCTACCCTGTGCTGGAATTACACTTCGTCTCAGGATACACCTGTCCCGTGTCAGAATTACGCTGCGTCCCGAAACCCTGCGTCAGAATTATGCTTCGTCTCAGGATATACTTGTTCCGTGTCGGAATTATGCTCTGCACCTCAAAATGATGCTCCGACCCCCGGAATTATGCTCTGCACCTCGGAATAATGCTCCGACCCCCGGAATTATGCTCTGCACCTCGGAATGATTCTCCGATCCCCGGAATTATGCTCTTCACACCGGAATGATGCTCCGCACCCCTAAATTATGCTCCGGAAATGGTGATCCACCTCAAAATCAAACATCCTACGGAACAAGACCCATCAATTTCATGCATACAACCCATATACACGATTTGCATTTATTGATGGGGGCACTTTATTGGGGTCAAAAATTACACCCCGATTGACCAACTCAAAGTCAAAACTAACTCCAAGTCAAGTGGGCCCAAGCCCAAACCAAGTTGGCCCATTCCCAAGTCGAGCCTAAACATGAAGAGGCCGGCCTTCCCCATGCTAAGAAGGAAATTATGTAATAAATAATTTTAATATAATTTTTATGAATAAATGTAAGGAAAATTGACATAAAGCCAAATTTTTGTAAATTCCATGGTTCATGTGCAAAAAAAAAATAAACACATGGATATGCGATGGGCAAAATGCCATTTTGTAAAGCCCAAAGGGCTAAGTGTAAATTTGTAAGCCTATATAAGGCAACATCATGAAGAAATAAAATTTCTAGGGTTTGTGCCTCCATCCTCTCTCTCTCTCAAGTTCTTCAACTTTTTCTTCATTTCCAATTAAATCAAGAGCTTAACTTTCATTTTCTCAAAACTAAATAAAATTTCACCATAAACCAATTGAAGATGAGTTTAACTCTCGCATCAAATTCCAAAAAGAGAAAATTTTTGTTATCTTCTTCTTCCTCCTCAAGATCCAATTTGAGAGAGGGGGAAGAAGAGAAACTCATCTCCTAAGGCTCCATCAAGAGAAAAAAAAGGATCTATTTTCATCACCCAAGATCCAAATCTTGGAGTTTCAAGAGAACCCATATAGGTTTCTTCTCGAAAGAGAAAAGAGGAAATCTTTTGGAGTTTAACTCAATAATAAAAATTATTTTGGGAGTTTGACTCCATTAAAAAAGTTTGGGAGTTCAACTCCACGTTTTAAAATCTTTTGGAGTTTAACTCCATGATAAAAATTTCTCTGGGAGTTTAACTCTATTTTAAAATCTTTTGGAGTTTAACTCCATAATAAAAATTCTTTTGGGAATTCAACTCCATGTTTAAAATCTTTTGGAGTTTAACTCCATAATAAAAAAATTTCTGGGAGTTGAACTCCATTTAAAAATCTTTTGGAGTTTAACTCCATAATAAAAATTCTTTTGGGGGTTCAACTCCATATTATAAAATCTTTTGGAATTTAACTCCATAATAAAAATTTCTCTGTGAGTTTAACACTATTTAAAATATTTGGAGTTTTAACTCCATAATAAATTGTTTTAGGAGTTCAACTCCAAATCCGAGAGTTTAGCCCCCTTTTCGGTCCGCACTCGTGCTCCGCGGACATGTACCATACACATGACCCGCGGGCATCCTGATGGGCACGTGCTGTGTACGTGCCCCCCATTCCGCCGCCTCTCGCTCCTCCCGTGAGGGGGTTCCTTTTCCCTTACGTGAGAGGGAGCTCCCACCCCTATGAGGGGGAGTTCCCCCTTTCCTCATGTAAGAGAGGAGCTCCTACTAAGTGGGAACTTCCCTCCCCTTGCGTGAAAGAGAGCCCCCACTTCCCATCACATGAGCTTTCCCTCACGTGAAGGGGAAACTTCCACTCTCCCTCTTTTTAAAAAAAATAAACAAAAAAATTTAAAAAAATAAACAAAAAAATGAATAAAATAAAATTGAAATCTAAATAAAATTAAATTAAAAAAATGTGTTTCTTTGAAGAAGAAAAAAAATATTTTGTCACAAATAAAATTAAAAATAAATAAATGAACATACCCCTATGCTTTTTTTGATAAATACCACCACCCCATATTGAGTTCGCATGACCAATTTGATCCGTCAATTGGAGGTTCTTTCGCTCCAAAAACGATGGATAATTAACGGCAGTTTAATCCGCGGCTGCCGGAGATTTAAATCTCTACAATCAATAAACCCCAGCCTAGCTTAGGCAGGAGGAATCTGTACGACGCCAGACAAGCGACGCGCATTTCTATTTCAATAGTGTGACGAAAAGCACTCTACAATAGGCAACTTTTAACAACTTGTTTATAATTTCTAATTAGTTGTCTGTAATTTCTATAAGTTGCCTATAACTTGTAAGCAGTTGTCTGTAACTTGTAAACAGTTGCATGTAATTTCTGAACAGGTTCCTGTAAGTTATAAGCATCTACATGTAACTTTTGATTAGTTGCCTGTAAGTTCTAAGCACTTGGCTGTAACTTCTGATAAGTTACTTATAACCTCTAATAAATTTCCTATAAAATCAGTTATATAAAACTGATAATATCAACAAAAATATCATTCATATCATAGTATCGGCCAACATCGGATATATAAAACTGATAATATCAACAAAATATCATTCATATCACAATATCGGCTATATGAAACAGATAATATCAACTAAAATATCATTCATATCACAATATCGGCCAATATCGGTGATATTAAAGTAAATGCCTCGACAAATTTTGACATTCGTTAGACAAACCAGTAACATATAAGTAAATTGTCATTCTCATTCAAAACAAGTAATAATATTGGCGAATATCGGTCAAATACAAACAGATGAATACACATACGAATAACAAAGAGCTCAAATTTCGGCCAAACAAAAACTTAAACAATATCAAACCATTTCTTTCTCGTTCACCAATAGATTTGTGTCATAAGTATCGGGCGCCGCTGCATCTACCCTTTTCCCTCCAGGGCATCCGGAATTCGCCAACTCTCGATCAATGCCTTCATGAATAAGTAGACGAACACACCACAATCAAAACTGTTAACCAACAACGTTAACAAACATATATTGTTATAACTCTTAACAATCAGAAATGTTAAAAAATCTTGTAAAGGAAATACTGCTTACGAATTATTTTGTATCGTACAAGGGACACTAGTAAAGTAAAATGCATTGAAACCCCCATGCTTAGTTGCTTGTAACTTGTAAACAGTTTTTTGTAATTTCTAAGCAGTTGCATGTAATTTCTAACTATGTGCCCGTAAGTTCTAATCAGTTACATGCAACTTCTAAGCAGTTGTCTGTAACTTATAAACACTTACCTGTAATTTTTAAACAGTTGCATGGAATTTCTAACCACTTGCTTGTAATTTCTTCCCTCTTCCTTCATCTTTTCTTTTTCCTAGTGTATGTATGACTGATACAAAGAAAAGATGCAATTTTTTCTCTCAAAATCAATGATGTATGTCTCAACATCTGCTATTTACTAAAGAAAGACACTGATTTCTTCATGCAAGATAAAGCTATAACAAATAAAAATCAATTCTTCAAAATTGCTAGCTCGATCATAAACTAAACCTTAAAGATCGCCTGAATTTTCCTCCCATGCTCGTTCTGAAACTTCTCCGCCTCCCCATGATGCTGATCCATAAGCAGAAACTTTCAAATCCCATACTTATACAAATTCCTCAAGACCCAAACCAGCAACACCGCAGTCAACGACGCCTCCGAGACCACCGCGCAGAGCTCGAACCGATCGATCTGATTTTCCAAGCAGCTCAAGCTTCGAGAGAGACAGATAGCAGCGACCGGCGCTGCGATCCCCAGTAGAACGAAGGCGGAGTAGGACACGGCAAGGAGGATCGCTGACGAGTAGGTGGCGGTGTTAAATCCGAGCAGCGAAAGGAACGAACGAAGCAGCGGAGGCTGAGACTGAGCAAGAGAATGACAAGGATGACGATGGTAAAGGCATATGGGTCCCAAAGAGTATTCTTGGGATATACTAAAATACATGTGTGACTGTTTGTATTGTATGAAATAGGTGATGGGCCTAATGGTTTTTTCACATAATGAAAAAGCCCAGGGACTTTCTGACAGGTTTTTTTTGGGCCGAGGGCTTTTCAAAAATTTACCCTATATTCTAATACGCCCCCGCAAGTCGAAGGCCCTTTGGGCCGACACCTGAGTTTTTTGTGCAGTGGTATTTTTTTATAATATATCTGTTTTTAAATACACCCGTGATAATGTTTGAAGCTGGGTTGCTTAGAACTTATTTTTATGTCTCTTTCACTTCATCAAAACTCGAAATTATAACGAGGGTTGATGACTAGTGTTTTATATTCTAATATACCATGTCAAGAACCATTTTATCCAAAAGCTTAAGATATTAGATTGTGGAATAATAATTCATATCTAGGCAACATAATATTTTAACACTCCACCTTCTGTGGGCCTTTAAATTTTGGGCTACGTGGAAAGACCTCTAGCGGAATTTTTCGCTAGGAACGGCGAAATAAATGGGGATAAATACAATTAACAATAACGAGGTTCGAATCCAAGACCTCTTGAACCTGGTATGTTCTGATATCATGTTAAGTATCCCTTCCACTGAATAAAAACTCAAGTTATAATGAGGCTTGAGGGCTAGCTAGTATTTTATATTCTAATATAACATGTAACAAAATAACCTTTAAAAAATATTGAATATGCCGAAGACAATGATTTAGGAGAATATTGAATATTATAGTTTCTGTTAGTAATTTCCAGTTACCTGCCACGACCGGGCTTTCGAGGGTCATCTAAAGAGCCAAGGAAACTGAGAGGAGAGTTGAAGAGGTGGATGTAGGTGAAAGTAAAGTTGAAAAGAGGGATGCCGGACTCCGAGAGGAGGATAAACCATTTATTCGAGGGGTCAATGAGGGAGGCGGCAAGGAGGCGCCGCTCCGCGTCGATCATGGACGGCCGGCCCCATTCCACTATCTGTAGATGAAAAACTCAAATCAGTTTCAAGAGATCTCAACATTCTCCTACTTCACTTATTTTATCTCTACTATATTAACTGAATCATTTTCAGATTCTAGTACCAAGTCTTTTTCATCAAACATGAATCTGCTACAAAAAATAGTATTTTTCTTTTCAAATTAATATATGGTATTTTAAAATCTAAGACTAGTTATCTTTTTACTCTATCAGATTTCTGAATGAAAGAACTATATTTATTCCAGCAAAAGATAAAAAGGAGAAAACTACATAAAGAACTTGTCATGGTTCCGAAATTACCAATGACTTAATTTCTCTATATTCTTCTAAATTGAAGAAGAAAAAACCGATATGAATATATAAATAACACCACATATTTATATATATCTCTACATTGATACTCATGTGGGATCACAGAAGCTCATGCATTGTGACATATATAAGAAAGAAAGGCCGCCAAAGAAACTGCATGTGACCTCTTGCTAATACATTGAACTAACTTATATCAGGGGTCATTTTCAAAAAAGAAAAGAGAGAAGTGAGTGCCACATTGCATGCTGCCCTTTTCTCATATTTGGTAATGGGACCAATGCTCCTGCTTTAGGTTTGATCAGTTATATATAGCATGCATGGATCGATAATTCATTCATACCAGGGGAAAAGTATTTTCTTTAGCTTTTATTTTATCTAGGGTTTTAGTAATTTTTTGTGTTATTTTTAAGATAGATTTGAGTTTAGACTAAAAGTATCATTTTCTTAGGGTTGCAATATCTAGTTTGCTGGACACGTATTGCAGGAACCTATTCAGATTTGTAAGTTGCTTGCATACATATTGCAGGAAACTATAGGGATATGCATGTAACTAATATTCCAGGAAGCTACAAAGATATCGCAACCATGGATTTTCACAGCGGAAAGGTTTGGCAGGGTTTTTTTTGACAAGATTCTTTGGGCAAGGGTTTTTGGATAGCGGAAAAATTGTCAGTGTTCTTTTTTTGGACACAATTTTCCCTTTTCTTCATATATATATCTACTTTTTCAGATCACTTGGAAGAATTATATATAGAAACTAGTCATTTATCTGTAATTGGTCTATGTATATTTTCTTTGTAAAATTATATAATTTAACAATATTAAAAAAGGAATGCATTGGCTGACAGAAAATTGCAACTTAATGATCACACGTATTAAACATTGATCTAAAATAATTAATAGTAGTTCATCATTTATATGTAAGCATGTTCATAGCTTGTTTAATTCTTTTCTTCGTTTTTTTAACCTTTTGAATTATGTTATTCAAAATTTGCATTTTGTTATTAAACTCTAATTATGCATTTGTGTAGACAAAATATAATGATATTTTCAATAATTTAATTTAATGATGTAAGTCCCATTTAAATTTATGTTATACGCTATTTCATTAGGTTTGTCATTATTCTTCGGAGTCAAAATATATAGTTACTATTATATACGATACCGACTAGCTAATCTTTGTATAAATCAGCAATAAAATTACCGAAATATATACTCCTTCAGATGATAACATTAGACCAGCAACATGAGCTGAAAGATATATCAAAAATTGTGTCTATTTTGGGGTTTCTAGCGTGTAAATAATTAATATTATTTTTTTAAAATATTGCAAGAAAGTTTATTTCAAAAGCTTAAATAAAATTTAATCAACTGATATGACATATATGAGATAATTACATACCAGCTGGACCAACTGATGTTTTTAGTGCAACATTTGCTGCAGATATTTTTCAACAATAATATTTATATTTTCCAACTTCTCAAAATATAAGAAATGCAATGCACACTGCAGCATTTGCCATCATTTGAACCAAATAGATTACTGACCTTGCTTGGCACTCTGCGTCTGAAGAACACCGAACTCTCCGGCAACTCCTCTTCAAACTCCGGCGAAGTGTGACGATAAATAGAGAACAACTCTTTATCTTGCCCCTCGAAAAACTTCTCCCAAAGCGGCATCAACGGCATTCTCCCTCTAGTTAAGAACATAAACGCAAGTTTCTTTTCCTTATCTTCATAATGTCGTCCGTTACAAGATACCGCCATTGCTCGCCTCATCAGCTCCTCATCATCCTCCGTCAGTTGCCACGACGCGTTGTTCCTACCAATGCATCGATAATACGAAGAGGAGGAAGGGAGAAGATTTAAATGTGGTTGAGGGGAAAATATCGACTCGGTGAGTCGAAGGATGGCGAAGGATGTGAAGATGAAAATGAAAGCGGAGACGAGGAGAGCGGCGATGACGCGGAGGTTGGAGAGATCTTTGAATGACATTGTGTGTTAATGAAGAAGATGGAAAAATGAGAAAGAGATGGAGATGTGATATAAATTAAAGATGAGGTATGTTTTGCTAGATTGAAAGAAGGTAACCAAAAGGTTTTTATAGATCGTGTAGTCCAAGAAGCGGATTGGCAGTCGGAAGATTATTTAGATAGAACATGGAACAAAATGGCTAGTTGTATCAAGAGAGTAGTTAGAGATCTATTTGGTGAGTCGAGAGGTGGTGCTCCACCATCTAAGAACACAATATGGTGGTAAGAAGAAGTAAAGGTTGCTATTAAAATTAAAAAGGATTCTTATAAAGATTTGAAGAAAATTAGAGATGTGGAGAGATTTGAGAAGTATAAAATGGCTAGAAAGAAAGTTAAGAAAGTTGTTCGGGAAGCTAAATCTAAGATTTACAATGAGGTGTACGAGAAATTAGATACTAAAGAGGCTGAAAATGATATATACCGGATTGCTCAGATGCGGGAAAAGAAGACTAGAGACTTATGTGCGGTGAAGTGTGTCAAAAATGAAAATCAAAAGGTTTTAGTTCGAGATGAAGATATCAAGAAAAGATGGAGAGATTATTTTGACAAATTGTTCAATGAGAGCATTACTAAGAATTTGGATGGACTTGTCATTCAATCTCAAGATATAAACCGTGATTTCATGCGTAAAAAAAGACTACCTGAGGTTAAAGAAGTTTTGAACAGAATGAGTTTAAGAAAAGCGGTTGGTCCTGACGGGATTCCTATCGAGATTTGGAGATGCTTAGGAGAAATAGACGTTAAATGGCTGACAGATCTGTTTAATAAGATTTGGCGGACAAAAAAGATGCCAAATGAATGGAGAAAAAGTATCCTTGTACCTATCTACAAGAACAAGGGTGACATTCAAAGTTGCTCAAACTACCGTGGAATAAAACTTATGTGTCACACCATGAAACTTTGGGAGAGAGTGATTGAACACAGGCTAAGAAAGGATATTAAGATAACAGAGAACCAGTTTGGGTTCATGCCTGGACGATCGACGACAGAGGCTATTCATTTGCTTCGTCAACTTATCGAGCGTTTTCGAGAGAGGAGAAGAGATTTGCATATGATATTTATTGATTTAGATAAAGCGTACGACAAGATACCTAGAGAGGTATCAGGGGGACAATGATGAAGAAGGGGGTCCCCGTTAAGTATATTGACATAATCAAGGATATGTACGATGGAGTAGTGGCAAATGTCAGAACTTGCGGCGGCCTAACGAGTGATTTTCCGATTACAATTGGTTTACATCAAAGATCTGCATTAAGTCCATTCCTGTTTACCATCGTGATGGATGAGCTTACTAGAACTATTCAATATGAGATACCTTGGTGTATACTATTCGCTGATGATATTATTTTAGTAAATGAGACGAAAGCAGAGGTTAATGCCAAATTGGAATTATGGAGGCAAACATTGGAATCTCGAAGGTTCAGATTGAGCAGGTCCAAGATAGCATATATGCTTTGTAAATTTAGTAAACAGAGAAGTCAAAACCATATTGGTATAACATTGGAAGGGCAAGAGATATCACCGAGCGATCAGTTTAGATATCTAGGTTCCATCATCCAAAAGAATGGGGAGATCAATAGTGATGTTAATCAAAAGATTCAAGCTGGTTGGTTGAAATGGAGGAGTGCAACAGGGATTTTGTGTGATCGTAACTTTCCGTTAAAATTGAAAGGGAAGTTTTATCGGAGCGCTATTCGGCATGCCTTATTATATGGTACAGAATGCTGGGCTCCTAAGAAGCATCATACACAGAAGATGCACGTAGCGGAGATGCGCATGCTTCGTTAGATGTGCGGTAACACTAGAAAAGAGAAGGTGCGAAATGAGGATATTCGTGCAAAAGTTGGTGTAGCACCTGTGGAGGAGAAGATGCGGGAAAACCGACTAAAATGGTTTGGTCATGTGCGACGCAGACGTATGGAAACACCGGTTCGACGAATAGATACTCTCGATATGGGCAATGGCAAAAGGGAAAAAGGGAGACCGAAGAAAACATGGATGGAGGTGATACGAAACGATACGGTTGCCAAAGCCCTCAATGAAAGTATATTGTTCGATAGGAGTGAGTGGAGGCGGAGGATTCATGTGCTGGACCCGGCGTGATTCTCATGTTGGTTCATGTAGCCTACCCAATATGCTTGGGATAAAAGGCTCAGTTGTTGTTGTTATGTTTTGCTAGATTAGAGTGATGAGGAGAATCTTTTGTAAAGTTTGTTTGCTGATTTTAGGTATAAGGTGCTTTCTCTCTTGTTGGTGTCACAATTACCCTCATGGGGACTGCATATTATGAGTTACTGGGAAAAAAATTCCTATGATTTTTTATGATCTTAAAGCAAACAGATGATTAGATTTTTTGAACTGTTTTCATGTTTGAGTATAGATTAAATTGCAGGGAAACTGGGAAAGGTTTCAGCCAAATTTATCTTGTGTGCTACCTATTTGAAACATGCAAAGTTGGAAAACTCGGGGGATCAATCATGATTATAGACCAAGAGTTTTCTGGCAAAATTTTACAATCGTAACAAGTGATGAACTCTTAGCTACAGCAGCAACAGATAGGACCAGTTGCCCAATCAGATCTGCTTAATGTCGCAAGACAGCTCGATGCTTTTCAAGGACTGCTTCTTCATGAATTTCTCAAACTTCCTGTTATTGCCTGTGTTCCTATTTCGGCACGTTAATTTCCTCTCTAAATCTTTTTTCTTGCCCAAGAGTATTACCGGTAGGTTATTCTTTAGAATGGAAAAGAAAAGGAAAAAAAGTGACGAAGTTGACATGATCCAAAGTAACCAGTTTGCCTTACTCCCTTTGGGGAGAAAAGCCAGAAGAACGGAAAAATATCGACATGCATGCCATAATAAGTTATGCCGAATTTAAACAGCAAATGAGAACACGCGTAAAACAGAACACACTCCCACATCTGCATGCATGCTATGTGCAACAAAATTCAACGATAGAAAGTGAGCATCGAGCATCTTGAACCTCAGATTTCATCATCTCCCCGATTTCCTTTTCAATCTAAACAAAGATACCATTGCATTTGTTCAACCTAAGAAAAATAATGCCTCTTTATTGCATCCACATAATTTTATTTGAGCTGTAAAATGTTGAACCTGCCTCTTCATCACATGTACTTCCTCTCTTTTCTTCTGTCCAAAAAATCAATCTATTGCACAGCAGCAGCAGCACTTTGCAATTTTGACAAATCTCTGCTAAATTTAAATGTTGGAAATAATGTACTGGAGCATCCAAATAGAGAAGAGCCATGATGAAAAGGTCCCTTGATATCAAAAGAATTAACTGAACAATTTAACACGCATCTCATATTTGTTATCTTGTTTCATATCTTTATACATCACTAGGCATCCGACACTTGGTAACTCTCTATGGTAGAACGCACATATTTTACATAAATTTCTTCGTAATATCCTTCTTCTCTTTCCACATTGTTGAGCGTCCGCAAGAACTGAGAACATTCTTAAGTTGAATATTCCACCATTCTTTGTGGAGAACAGAATATGCATTAGCGAAGCAGAACGTAAACGAAATACACACTCAGCAAAGAACTTTCCTGAAATAAAACCACCCGATGAAAATCTATTAGAACAATGATAAAGATGGGATACTGAATCAATATACATCTCAACATCATGTTATGAATGAATCAAGGAGTAGTGAGAAAGAAAAGTGCCCCCGGCGCACAAAAAAAAAAGGAAAATGGAAAGCAATTTAGGATACTTATGATGTGGAGTGAGAATCATGAGACCTGAAAGCTTTTCCCCCAAAAAAAAACAAGAAAAACAATCCCGAATCAGAATAGTTCTACTGTGGAAAGAAGATCCCATTCTTTGATGAATTCAACAATTAGGAGTTTTGGGATTACTACAGCAAAGCCAATTTAACGCAATCCAATGTATGAGATATATGTTGATCATTTTAGCATTTCCTGACATAACTACTGATGGAAAATCTCCAATAGGTTCAGAGAAAAAAAATAGATTGGAAGATCTATGGAGGTAAGGCAATATTATAATCAGTAATTACATAATATTAGTGGGCGTCGGTAATGCCCCGGTGAGAAGAAGTGATGAAATTGTAGTTAATGACGTAATTGAGGTAGTGGTAGAAGTAAACGAAGATGGATAGAGGAAATTAAGAAACGATATGTTAATCGTTAATTTACCCGAGATAGTCCTCATCAGAGCATAATGGAAGAAAAGAATTCATATAGCCGACCCTAAAAAATTTGGATAAAGGCTTCTTATTGTTGTTATTTCAGTGGCCGTCGGTTTTTCGTATCAAATACCCAATAGAAATGTGGTTATAAAAAGTTATAACAGAGAAATATAATGAAACTTAATTAGAAATAGAGAATGAGAATTAACTTGGAAAATTACCAGGCACTTTGCAATATCTCATCTAGGGCTCAAAGAAGTCACCACTTTACAAAATCTACGGCATATAGGAAGAGGAAGATCATTCTTCAGTGTACAGATTCAAGCATTAATTCTTCTCTAAGTTAAGAAAGCCATCATAAATGTATAACTTTATATACTTCTAACTTCAAACCATTCCTAAACTCAGTCACTATGCAAGTAAAACTGTCATTAAAATATAGCATGTTCGAAAAATATGGCTTCCGATCATTCACCCTCAGGAATATAGGACTCAATTGCAAAAGAGAATAACTAACTAACGATAAAGATAGTATAGGTAAATTACACTTCGTAAGACTTATAGCCAATTTCCTTAAATTAACACTACTTCGATGAAACTTTTGCATCATCCGGTCACAACTTTGATCATACTTACAATGAGATTAATTTTGCATGGAAGACCAATCCATGAAAAATAATTAATAAATAAGAAATAAAATAACAATACAGATCAAATGGAAAACCATGCTTCATTCTCTAGCAAGTACCGGAAACTCTCTTTTCTCAGTTAATGGTTCATTAATCATTCATCATGCAATCAGCTTTTTTTAATCAAACAATTGTCTCGTATTTTTAATCTTACATGTTATGTAGTCACCATCAAGTTTGACAATCAGCTGTAGCCCACACATTTTCATTATCATCCAGTCGAGCAATCTTAAAGATTTGAACCATGCTCAAATTGGAGAACTCAACTAAAGTTACCTGATAATACACACTAATCTTCAAGATTAATCAATAGCATTTTAATTAATTACATTTTAAATTACTTTGAGAGCCTTTTTTCCGGTCGTAGCCCATTATGTAATATTCATGCTAGATCTTAACCGCAAGCAGCTAAAAATATTTATTCCCAATGGAAAAGCATAAAAATTGAATATGCAGAATTTACGCTAGGTCTTCAAAATGATACAGGAAAATTTAGTTTAGATTCAAAGCATTCAAAACAGGAAATGCGTGCGAGTTAATTGACGTAAAGGCTAAAGCTGGATAATAGCAATAATTACAAACATTTGCTTAGATCACCAAACCGAAAGATATTCCTTAATAGTCTGTTTAAGACATACATTTTTCACACTTTAAGGACTTCAGGATGATAATGCTTCAAAATAACATTTTGTTCATCAAAAATCCTGTCAAGAAATGGTAATTCTTCACATGAAGAGGATAAAACTGTGAACTACCCAACACCAATCATCATAATAGAGATGAGATAATTCATAACTATGTGATTGTCTCTTGATCATCAACAAACAAAATTACAGATCGAGTCCTGACCGCTAGATTAAACTTCTAGTAGTCAAAGACTCAAGGGTACAAGTAAAGTTGACTGGCCAAATAAGGGGTTGAACATCACAGAAATCTTACCAGCAACAAGCAGCCCATCTATGGAAGCAACGAGAACTTTCAAAACGCATCACCATAGCTTGACCTGAAGTGTCTATTAAATCTATGTGTTGGCTAGTTGGCAGTTCGCTTAATCAATAATAGTATTTGCCGAGCACAAGTCAATTGTACCACAAAATGATTTTTCATATATGCTGATCTATCGGTTGTCTCTAAGTAAGGCCCAAGCTTCAACTAAACATATAATGACAGAGAAACTTGTGCTTTAGGAGATAGTGTTTAGTAAGAACCTAAAATTGTAGAATAACACAGACAATTGAAGATTAATCAAAAGGGTTTTTTCTTTACTGTTAAAAAACTAGGAAGTAAAAAATTCCAACCTATATAAAATAAGGTTTTGAAGCGTTGGTCGAAACAGGGCTAGTCAAAATTTCTCTCTCAAGTCAAATTCTTCTATTGGGATGAGCCTTATCTGTCCAAGTACTGTCCTGATCAGATCATTAGAAGTTGTGTTTCCAGCTTTGAAACAAGAAGTGTATTGTCATTCTGTCATGACCAAGCTTGTGGGGGCCATTTTCGACCCAGAAAGAAGGCTGAGAAAGTTTTGCAAAACAGTTTCTACTGGCCGACGGTTTTCAAGGATGCTTTTGAGTATTGCAAAACTTGTAGCCGATGTCAGCACTTGGGAAAGATTGGAAAACGAAATCAGATGCCCCTAAATTCCATCTAGTTGTAGAGATTTTCAATATCTGGGGTATCGATTTTATGGGACCGTTTCCTAACTCTTTTGGAAACTTGTACATCTTATTGGCTATGGACTAGGTGTCTAAGTGGGTGAATGCAGTGCCATGTCGAACCAACGACAAGGTTGTCGTAAAATTCTTGAAAGAGAACATTTTTTCTCGGTTCGGCACACCTCGCATCATCATCAGCGATAACGGAACACTTTTGCAACCGGTTGTTCGAATCGTTGATGAAGAAATACTCCATAAGCTATAAATTGTCACGCCCTACCATCCTCAAACTTGTGGCCAGATTGAAATCTCAAATAGATAGATAAAACAAATCCTGGAAAAAACTATCAGCCACAATCGCAAGAACTGGTCGTTAAAATTGAATGACGCGCTTTGGGCGTTTTGTACCGCCTTCAAGACGAATTTGGGTATGTCTCCATACCGACTCATCTTTGATAAAGCATGTCATCTCCCTATTGAACTGAAACACCGTACATTTTGGACAATTAAACAGCTCAATTACGACCTGGAAAAGGCCGGTGAGGCAAGAAAACTTCAACTGAATGAGTTCGATGAGATACGCAACGATGCGTATGAAAACGCCAAACTCTATAAAGAAAAAACGAAAGTCTTTTATGATAGGGCGATTCTCCGGAAAACCTTCACGGTAGGCCAAAAGGTTCTACTGTACGATTCCCGACTTCATCTGTTTTCAGGGAAATTGAAGTCTCGATGGACAGAACCATTTCTTGTGCGCGCAATTTTTCCGCATGGTGCAGTCGATATTAAAGATCTATACTCTGGCAACACCTTTAAAATTAATGGCCAACGTCTGAAGCTATTTTTAGAAATACCGGCTGAACCGGGGGAGCTCATGTTTTTACATGAGCCGCGTTATAACGATTAATCACGTCTCCACCTCTTGTAAATACAAGTTCTCTTTTTGGGTCTTTTTGTAAAAATCTTGTGTAAACAATTGTTTGTAATTACTTTTTATGGAGGGCTTATGTGTAAAATGTCATTAAATACACCCCCAACACAGCTGAACCCTCGTTCTAAAATTTTCCCAAAACCACAACACCCTCCCTTCCTCCCCTCCCCCTTCCCCTAAGATCTAACCCCAATCCCAACCCACGACCGCCGGAATATTCGCCAGAGCCGCAATCGGCAGTCCGACCACCCCTGTTCACGGCGAATTTTTCCCCACGCTAAGCTCCTCCGATTCTCTATTCAATTCTATACGCAGTTTCTTTCAATTTGTACGATGGTTACTTTTGAGTGCGAGAAGAATTTTTTAGATGTATTTTCCGATGAAACGTATGGGGAGTACTTCTATGATGAAATTTGTCGGATGGGATGAGAATTTCTGATTTATGCCAGTGAGGGCCTCTTTACTATTAGGGAATTGGTTGGGAATTTTTACGATACGTTGAAAAATGGTGAGCCGGGTACGGGATATGGAGAATTTTATTTTTGAGGGAGAAGAATTTTTCAACCCGATACGATCTCGAGAATGACTAACATCCCGATGAGGCCAAGAAATCAGCACCCAAATGAACTTGCGGTGTATTGATCTTTGTTAGAAGACTTTGTTGAGCTGAAAGATGCGGGGCTCAACCCCGCACAGATGTTTAGGAATGTGCTTGCGGCTTGCCGATGGGTAAACTACAACATCAGAGGTATGGGCCACGTGTCTTCATTCCCAGCTGGTGTGGGGCATATCATCCACTGCTTAATGGAGAAGGACCATCACTTTTGTATTGGGACTCAACTGTCTAGCACGATAATGGAAGGGGTTGCTCAAAAGAAACCCTTACTTCCGGTCCTGGTCACCCTGATTTGCAAATACTGCATAGCTAGAGAAGAATTCGATGGGTTTGCTTCCTCTTACCCACATTGGCCGGTTGAGAGAGGATTTCGCAACGATGCACGGGCAGCCACTAGGAACAGCTGGACAAGAGAGGACCCTAGCGAGCATCCCAGGCCGGAGGACTCTACGGAGGCAGTTCTGTACGAGCCTGAACCAGACAATGAACGGGACTTACATCACATGACCTTTCGAAACATCCGTCATATGATGAAGCATCAGAAGATGCAGGAACAACTCGATAGGATTGAGACGGTGCAGAAGACAGCACAGCAGGAAGCAAGTGGCGGTTGATGTAAAAAAATCACAAAGACAATGAAGGCATTACCCAATTCAAGTTTGGGGTATTAGGATGAGTTGTTTCATGTATATAGCATGTAGTTGCATTTGCACGTTTCCTGCATTTCCGCACTTTCATTTCCTATATTTTTATATAGTTTGCACTGCATATTTGCTTTTGTACTGCATTTTGCTTATTGTACCAAAAATTGAAAAATGAAAAAAAATTAGCTGTTAAAATTTCCTTTTTCATTTTGTATATACAAAAATCCAAAAAACTACAAAAATTTGAAAAATTTCTAAAAATATAAAAACTTTGTCGTCAAATTAGCCAGTAGGAAAACCTAATTTCGAAATATCGCCGGTTTGGATTGATGAGATTGAAACAACTAGATCCTATTTTTAGAATTGAAAACCCGAAAAGATGACCTTTCTTTGAATTTAACTGTAGCTAATATACGTCTTTTGCATCACAATACACGTGTCGTAAATTTTGAGAATTAGATGAAGAGTTTAACATTTCTTAAAAACGTTTAAAAATTGATAAATCTTTTCAGGATCAAACAGGTTTGATTTGAAATAAATAATATCAAGACTACTTCTTAAAGTAAAGTAGATAAGAAAGGGTATTATTGAAGCTATAATAAAGACTAAGTTTGAAAAATAACATATCTTGATCCTTGAGTGAATACACACTCAATCAACAAAAGCACGTCTTTAATCTTAAAAATGAAAAGAAATATCAATTGCATCTCCGTTCGAATTATTTTAAGATTCACGTATAAAATAAGTCTCTTTGTTTTAGGGCCTAGGTGACCTGGGCAATTAAGTCCGCCGGGGTGTTTTCACACCTAATGCCCTAAAACCATCTGGTTTAGATGCATTGGCCCAAAACTCGCTAAGAAACCTAGAAAGTCCGTTTTAAAATAAGGTCAAGAAAGTGTTCTCTCCGAGTTAAAACTCCTCACGATTTTTTGTGTGAGAATAATCTTAGTTTAAAACGAATTTTACTATAAAAATATTTTCTAACGGAGATATAATGCTAAAGACTATTGCACGTTCACAAGAGTGTATATGACACAAAATCAGGTGATAGGTGAAGTGAAGAATAAAGTTTAGTCTTCTGTTAAAGATGATAGAAATTCTGATTTGAAACCGAACTGGAAAATTAAACTTGAGAAAAACTTAAGTCTTAAACAAACTCGTGTAATCCTTCTAAGGTTTTTCCTGGTCCATATTTATGACATGAAAACTCTAAATCAAAGTTTTTGAAACATAACGACGCTATTCGCACGAGCACATAAATACGTATAGGATCTTTAGGTTAAATAAGAAGCGAGGAGTGAAAAAATAAGGATTCGATATTTCTGACTTATGATAATAGAATTTCTAAGGTTTGATATTAAACCTTAGAATCAGAAACGATAGTTACCTCACGAAACCAGCTTGACGGAATTTTGTGGGTGTAATCCGTTGAAAACCATCAGAAGACAAAAACTCCTACTAGGGATACCTAGAGGTTAAACGGCTTGTTGCACGGGCTCAATACAATCGCGTTCCCTGCAAAAGTGAGTTAGGATTTTGTTTTGCTCGGGATGAGCAAAAGGTCAGTTTGGGGGTATTTGTTCATCACGTAAAAATGCATTTCAATACCGCTCATTCGTTATCATTTTTGTGATATATCGATAATATTAGCTCGTGTCTGCTCAATAAATACAGGATACATGTATTCATGACGAAACACTGGAAACACTCAAATTACATGGATACGACATTTGTGAGCCGACACTGCATGCAGAACGAAAAATCAATCAGTATTCAAAATGATTTTGCAACAATACATGTGTGCACAACTTTTATCCAACATGTCACAACAAAAATTTCAAGTGTGAACACAAGTATTTTGGGTGCAATGAATCATGGTGAACCAGCAATGATTTGGTGTGAGCACACTTAAGCAAGTGGGCACAAGTGATGATTGGAGATAAAGTATTGATGTGATGGATTTCAAGCTATACATTTTTCCTCCAAAACTCCAGATTGCATCCTCTTGATAATTAGACAAAATTGCAAATACAGTGAGATGGTGGAGTGGACATGAGATCACACAACAAAGATGGGCCCAGAATCCATAACATGGCTGCAATTTTATTCATCTTAGCCGCAATTTGCGGCCAAGACATGATTTTTTCTCGTGCTCTTTTGGTGCGTCTCTGGTGGTCTTGTCAGCTCATTATTATATGCAACTTTTGTTTTTATAATGTCTATAAATGGCAGATCATTTTAAAAGAAAAGATATGTATATTTCCATACTTTAAAAATCAATTGATATACTTTTGTAGCTTTAGTGATAGTTTGAGTTCTTTGCCTTTCTCTTATCTTACAACTTATCTTGTGACCTTGCAAGATCAGATTTAGGTAATTGAAAACTTAGCTTATACATGGATTCAACTTCAATAAACCTTCATTGTTGTTAATCGGTTTGTATTCTTTTCTTTACTATTCTTGCTATTGCTCATGTGTTTGTATATTTTTCTCTCTTTACCATGACGTGTGAATAGTTCTCTTACTTAGGCAATGGTGAGGTAGGTTGATGAATGGCTTGCCTTCCAACCCCTCATTCTTATTTTTTTTGCACTTAATGAACTTCAATTTTTAATGTTTACATCCTATCTGTGTTTTTTTTATAGGGTGTGTTGTTTTCAATGGTTGCAAATTAACCTCTAACACATACGCTGTTCTTTCTTTACATCTCATTAGTGTTTATATTAAACTTGAAGTAGAAAGGAGGGTTAATTTTAGTTAAGTGGAGTGAACTAGCTAGATAAGACATGTAGCCATAATGCATATGGCATATACTTGCTAACCCCATTTAGCTTGTTTCATATATATTCCTTGCACTTTGTAGTTTCTTTTGTTATAACTTGATATCATATCCTAAACGATTCTGGTAATCGGTTTAGATACGGCATGCTTTTCAATTTCAAATAGAAACTAAAAATGTCTGTTTGAATCAAGAATGAGTTTGGGGTAATGCCATAAGCCAATTTACCAAAGTATTCCGTAAATATCACTTTCCCTATTACACCGTATTCTTTTTTTTAAAACGTGATAAAAACCAAATTCAAATCTTTTGTTTCTAACTCAAAAGGAACGTCATGATATTTATTCCATGTGGGTCGACCCGTATTTGCTGGATTGTTACAACGCACCATGCACTTGCGGTATTTTTAGAACTTGAGAAACACATCGTGCTATATTTTCAACATAGCCGACATATCCGATATTGAACCATAAGCTTCTTAACACACGATACGACCAACATAACCGACATTGAACCATAACCTTCTTAACGCACGACACGACCATGTCGTGCGTTAAGAAGGTTATGGTTCAATATCGGATATGTTGAAAATATGGCACGATGTGATTCTCAAGTTATAAAAATACTGCGAGTGCATGGTGAGTTGTAGCAATCCAGCAAATATGGGTCGATCCACAGGGAATGGATATCACGACATTTCTTTTGAGTTAGAAACAAAAGATTTGAAATTGGTTTGTCACGTTTTAATAAAAAGAATACGGTGTAATTGGGAAAAGTGATATTTACGGAATACTTAGGCTAAGTTTTGGTAGATTAACTTGTGGCATTACCCCCTAACTCGCAATCTTGATTCAAACGGACATTTCTAGTTTCTATTTGAAATTGAAAAGCATGTCGTATCTGAAACGATTACAACAAATCGTTTAGGATACGATATCAACTCGGAACAAAAAAAACTACAAAGTGCAAAGAATATAGATGAAATGAGGATGAAAAAAGTTAAATGAGTTTAGCAAGTATAAGATATATGCATTATGACTAACATGTCCTATCTAGTTAGTTCACTCCACTTAGCTAAAGTTAACTCTCCTTTCTACTCCAAGTTTAATGAAAACACTAATGAGATGTAAAGAAAGAATAGGGTATGTGTTAGAGGTTGATTTGCAACCATTGAAAACAACATACCCTATCAAACAAAACACAAATATGATGTGAACACTAAAAATTGAAGTCCATTAAGTGCAAAAGAAACAAGAATGTGGGGTTGGAAGGCAGGCCATTTATCAACCTACCTCACCATTGTCTAAGTATAAAAACTTCTCACATTATAGTAAAGAGAGCAAAAATAAACAAACACATAAGCAATAGTAAAGAATACAAGAAACCAATTAACAATGAAGCTTTATTGAAATTGAATCCAAGTACAAGCTGATGAATTCAATTACCTAAATCTGACCTTACAAGCTCACAAGAGAAATTACAAAATAAGAGAAAGACAAAGAACGTAAGCTATCACTAGAGTTATAAAAGTACATCAATTGATTTTCAAAGTACGGAAATGCACATCCATTTTCTCTCAAAATGATCCGCTATTTATAGACATTTTAAAAACAAAAATTGCATATAATAATGAGCTGACAAGACCACCAGGGATCCACCAAAAGAGCACGAGAAAAAATGGATATCTTGGCCGCAAATTGCGGCCAAGATGAATAAAATTGGGGCCATGTTATGGATTCTGGGGCCCACCTTTGTTGTGTGAACTCATGTCTACTCCACTATCTCACTGTATTTGCAATTTTGTCTAATTATCAAGAGGATGCAATCTGGAGATTTGGAGGGAAAATGTATAGTTTGAAATCCATCACATCAACACTTTATCTCCACTCATCACTTGTGCCACTTGCTTAAGTGTGCTCACACCAAATCATTGCCGGTTCACCATGTTTCATTGCACCCAAAGTACTTATGTTCACACTTGAAATTTTTGTTGTGACATGTTGGACAAAAATGGATAAAAATTATGCACATGTATTGTTGCAAAATCATCTTGAATACTAATCGGTTTTCCGTTCTGGTTGTATTGTCGGCTCACAAATGTCTTATCCGTGTAATTTGAATGTATTTCCAGTGTTTCGTCACGAATACATGTATCCTCTACTTATTGAGTTGACACGGATTAATAGTACCGATATATCACAAAAATGATAACGAATTAGCGGTATTGAAATGCATTTTTACGTGATGAACAAATACCCCTAAACTGGCCTTTTGCTCGCTCCGAGCGAAACAAAATCCTAACCTCACTTTCCCAGGGAACGCGATTGCACTGAGCCCGTGCAACAAACCATTTAACCTCTAGGTGTCCCTAGTAGGAGGAATTTTTGTCTTCTGAGGGGTTTCAACATATTATACCCACAAAATCCCGTCAAGCTGGTTTTGTGAAGTAACTATCGTTTCTAATTCTAAGGTTTGGTATTAAAGCTTAGAAAATCTATTATCCTAAATCAGAAATATCGAGCACTTATTTTTTCACTCATCGCTTCTTATTTAACCTAAAAATCCTATACGTCTTTATGTGCTCGTGCGAATAACGTCGTTATGTTTCAAAAACTTCGATTTAGAGTTTTCATGTCATAAATATGGACCAGGCAAAACCTCAGAAGGATCACACGAGTTTGTTTAAGACTTAAGTTTTTCTCTAGTTTAATTCTCCAGCTCGATTTCAAATCAGAATTTCTATCATTTTTAACAGAGAACTAAACTTTATTCTTCACTCCACCTATCATCTGATTTTGTATCATACACACCCTTATAAACATGCAATAGTCTTTATATCTCCATTAAAAAATATTTTTATAGTAAAACTCGTCTTAAGTCAAGATTATTCTCACACAAAGAACCGTCAGAAATTTTAACTCGGAGAGAACACTAGTTTGATTTTGCTTAAAACGGACTTTCTAAATTTCTTAGCGAGCTTTGGGCCAATGCACCTAAACCAGATGGTTTTAGGGAATTTGGTGTGAAAACATCCCGGCGGATTTAATTGTCCAGGTCACATGGGCCCTAAAACAAAAGGACTTATTTTATGAGTGAAAATCTCAAAGTAATGCGAACGGAGATACAAATGATATTTCTTTTCATTTTTAAGATTAAAAACGTGTTTGTGTAGATTGGATGTGTATTCACTATGTTATTTATCAGACTTGGTCTCTATTATAGTTTCAATAATACCCTTTCCTATCTACTTTACTTTATGAACTGGTCTTGATATTACTTATTTCAAATCAACCATGTTTGATCCTGAAGAGATTTGTCAGTTTTTAAAAGTTTTAAGACATGTTAAACTTGTCATCTAATTCTCAAAACTTATGACACATGTATTGTGATACAAAAAACGTATATTAGTCACAGTTAAATTCAAAAAAGAGTTATCTTTTCGGGTTTTCAATTCTAAAAATAGGATTTAGTTGTTTCAACCTCATCAAACCATCGATATTTCGAAACTAAGTTTTCCCACTAGCTAACTTGAAGACAGTTTTTATGTTTTTAGAAATTTTTGTAGTTTTTTTGGATTTTTGTATATACGAAATGAAAAAGGAAATTTTAACTATTTTTTTTTCATTTTTCAATTTTTGGTACATTAAGCAAAATGCAGTACAAAAGCAAATATGCAGTGCAAACTATATGAAAATAAAGGGAAAATACAGGAAATGAAAGTGCGGAAATACAGGAAACGTGCAAATGCAACTACATGCTATATACATGAACACCTCATCCCAATACCCCAAACTTGAATTGGGCAATATCCTCATTGTCTACGTGATTTTCCTTTCCACTTTCCACTTTCTACCGACACTTGCTTCCTGCTGTGCTGCCTTCTGCGCCGCCTCAATCCTATCGAGTTGTTCATGCATCTTCTGTTGTTTCTTCATCATATGGCAGATGTTTCGAAAGGTCATACGCTGCAAGTCTCGTTCATTGTCTGGTTCAGGCTCGTGCAGAAGCGCCTCCGTAGAGTCCTTTGGCCTGGGATGCTCGTCGGGATCCTCTCTTGTCCAATTCCGCTGTTCGTAGTGGCTGCCCGTGTATCCATGCGAAATCCTCTCTCAACCGGCCAATGTGGATAAGAGGAAGCAAACCCATCGAACTTTTCCCTAACCATGTAGTATTTGCAAATCAAGGTGGTCAGGACCGGAAGCAAGGGTTTCTTCTGAACAACCCCTCCATTATCGTACTAAACAACTGAATCACAACACAAAAGTGATTGTCCTTCTCCATTAAGCAGTGGACAATATGCCCCACACCAGTCGGGAATGAAGACACACAGCTGACACCTCTGATGTTGCGGTTTACCCATCGGCAAGCCGCATGCACATTCCTATACATCTGTGCGGGATTGAGTCCTGCATCTTTCAGCTCAACAAAGTCTCCTAAATAAGATCGATACACCGCAGTTCATTTGGTTGCTGATTTCCTGGCCTCATCGGGATGTTAGTCACTCTCGACATCGTTTCGGGTTCAAAAATTCTTCTCCCTCGAAAATAAAATTCTACATATCCCGTACCCGGCTCATCATTTCTCAACGCATCGTAAAAATCCGCAACCAATTCCCTAATAGCAAAAAAGCCCTCGCTGCCATAAATCAGAAATTCCCACCCCATCCGACAAATTTCATCGTAGTACTCCCCATACGTTTCATCAGAAAATACATCTAAAAAATCTCCTCGCACTCAAAAGCAACCATCGTACAAATTGAAAAAAACTGCGTATAGAATTGAATAGAGAATGAGAGAAGCTTAGTGTGGGGGAAAATTCGCCGTGAACAGGGGAGGTCGGACCGTCGATTGTGGCTCTGACGAATATTCCGGCGGTCATGGGTTAGGATTGGGGCTATAGTTCTGGGAGTAGGGGTCGGGGAGGAAGAGAGGGTGTTGCGGTTTTAGGAAAATTTTAGAATGAGGGTCCGGCTGTGTTGTGGAGTGTATTTAATGGCACTTTACACATAAGCCCCCACAAAAAGTAATTAAAAATAAATGTTTACACAAGATTTTTACTAAAAATACCCAAAAAGAGACGACTTGTATTTACAAGAGGTGGGGACGTGATTAATCGTTATAACGCGGCTCATGTAAAAACATGAGCTCGTCCGGTTCCGCTGGCATTTCTAAAAATGGCTTCAGACGCTGGCCATCAACTTTAAAGATGTTGCCAGAGTGCGGATCTTCAATATCGACTGCACCATGCAGAAAAATGGTGCGCACAAGAAATGGACATGTCCATCGAGACTTCAATTTCCCTGGAAACATATGAAGTCAGGAATCATACAGTAGAACCTTTTGGCCTACCGTGAAGGTTTTTCGGAGAATCGTCCTATCATAAAAGACTTTCGTCTTTTCTTTATAGAGTTTAGCGTTCTCATACGCATCATTGCGTATCTCATCGAGCTCATTCAGTTAAAGTTTCCTTACCTCACCGGCCTTTTCCAGGTCGAAATTGAGCTGTTTAATTACCCAGAATGCATGGTGTTTCAGTTCAACAGGCAGATGACATGCTTTACCAAAAATGAGTCGGTATGGAGACGTACCCAAATTCGTCTTGAAGGCGGTGTGAAACACCCAAAACGCATCATTCAACTTCAACGACCAGTCCTTGTGGTTGAGGCTGACAATTTTTTCCAGGATTTGTTTTATCTGTCTATTTGAGACTTCAACTTGGTCAAAAGTTTGAGGATGGTAGGACATTGACAATCTATGGTTTATGGAGTATTTCTTCATCAACGATTCGAATGACCGGTTGCAAAAGTGTGTTCCGTTATCGCTAATGATGGTGCGAGGTGTGCCGAGCCGAGAAAAAATGTTCTCTTTCAAGAATTTTACGACAACATTATTGTCGTTGGTTCGACATGTCACTGCCTCCACCCACTTGGACACGTAGTCCACAGCCAATAAGATGTACAAGTTCCCAAAAGAGTTAGGAAACGACCCCATGAAATCGATACCCCACATCGAAAATCCTTACAACCAGAATGGAATTTAGGGGCATCTGATTTCGTTTTCCAATCTTTTCCAAGTGCTGACATCGACTACAAGTTTTGCAATACTCAAAAGTATCCTTGAAAAGCGTCGGCCAGTAGAAACCGCTTTGCAAAACTTTCTCAGCCGTCTTTCTGGATCCAAAATGACCCCACAAGCTTGGTCATGACAGAATGACAACACACTTCTTGTTTCAGAGATGGAAACGCATTTTCTAATGATATGATCGGGACAGTACTCGAACAAGTAAGGCTCATCCCAATAGAAGAATTTGACTTGGGAAAGAAATTGACTTGTCCTGTTTCGACCAAAAGGAAGATGTTTCTCCGGTGACAAGGTAGTTCACGATATCAACAAACCAGGGTTCGACCAATACGGAGAGAAGTTGTTTATCTGGAAATTGTTCAATGATTGGAATGTCCTCAATTGGTGCATTAGTCAGGCGAGACACATGATCGGCAACAACATTGTCGGTTCCCTTCTTATCTTTGAGAATCAAGTTAAACTCTTGAAAAAGGAGAATCCAACGTATCAATCTGGGTTTGGCAACTTTCTTTGCAAAAAGATGCCTAAGTACAGAATGATCAGTATAACTTGTGGCGTGGGTACCGATCAAGTACGGACGGAACTTTTCAAGTGCATAGACGGCAGCTAAGAATTCCTTTTCCGTGGTGGTGTAATTCGGCTGTGCGTCATTCAACGTCCTGCTCGCGTAGTGTATCACATGCGGCTTCTTTTCAAGTAATTGCGAAGTCAGAAACATCGCATATCAGCTCAAATGGTTCGTTCCAGTTTGGTGCACTTAAGATCAGAGCGGAAGTGAGCTCCGATTTCACCAGTTTGAAAGCAGTAAGGCACTCAGAATTGAACTCGAAAGGAACATCCTTAGCCAGCAAAGAAGTCAAGGGTCTAGCCAGTTTGCTAAAACCCTTGATGAAACGCCTGTAAAACCCGGCGTGGCCTAGGAATGCCCTGATGTCACGGACATTCCGTAGAAGTGGACGACTTGAAAAGACGTCGATTTTCGCTTTATCGACCTCAATGCCATTTTCAGAGATGATGTAGCCAACACAATACCGTGTTTGACCATGAAATGACACTTCTCCCAATTGAGTGTCAGGTGTTTTTCCTTGCATCGTATCATCACCAATTCGAGATATCTCAAACACTCAGAAAATGAATCTCCAAAGATAGAGAAATCATCCATGAATTCTTCCATAAATTGCTCTGCCATGTTAGAGAATATGCTCATCATGCTCCGCTGAAATATTGTTGATGCATTGCATAGCCCAAAAGGCATGGGGCGGTAGGCGAATGTACTAAAAAAAATAAGTAAAAGTCGTCTTATTCTGATCCTCCGGATCAATCGGGATCTGATTGTAGCCAGAGTATCCATCAAGGAAACAATAGTAAGCATGGCCGGTTAGACGTTCAAGCATTTGATCAATGAAGGGCAGCGGAAAATGATCTTTACGAGTTGCTGTGTTGAGCTGAAAGATACGGGGCTCAACCCCACACAGATGTATAGGAATGTGCTTGCGGCTTGCCGATGGGTAAACCGCAACATCAAAGGTATTAGCAACGTGTCGACCATGTTATTGAAGTCTCGATGGACAGGTCCATTTCTTATACGCACCATTTTTCCGCATGGTGCGATCGATATTGAAGTTCCGCACTCTGGCAACACCTTTAAAGTCAATGGTCAGCGTCTGAAACCATTTTTAGAAATGCCAGAAGAACCGAAGGAGCTCATGTTTTTACATGAACTGCATTATAACGATTAATCGCGTCCCCACCTCTTGTAAATACAAGTTGTTTCTTTTAAGGTCTTTTTGTAAAAATCTTATGTAAACATTTGTTTTTAATTACTTTTTGTGGGGGCTTATGTGTAAAGTGTTATTAAATACACTCCCCAACACAGCCGAACCCTCGTTCTAAAATTTTCCCAAAACCACAACACCCTCTCTTCCTCTCCAATCCCCTCCCCCAAGATCTAGCCCCAATCCTAACCCACGACCGCCGGAATATTCGCCAGAGCCACAGTCGGCGGTCCGACCTCCCCTGCTCACGACAAATTTTTCCCCATACTAAGCTTCTCCCATTCTCTATTCAATTCTATACGCGGTTTCATTCAATTTGTACGATGGTTGTTTTTTAGTGCGAAAGAATTTTTTAGATGTATTTTCCGATGAAACATATGGGAAGTACTTCTACGATGAAATTTATCGGATGGGGTAGGAATTTCTGATATATGGCAGTAAGGGCCTCTTTGCTATTAAGGAATTGGTTGAGCATTTTTACGATGCGTTGAGAAATGGTCAGCCGGATACAGGATATATAGAATTTTATTTTCAAAGGAGAAGAAAAAATTTTCAACCCGATACAATCTCGAGAGTGACTAACATCCCGATGAGCCCAGGAAATCGGCAACCAAATGAACTTGCGGTGCATCGATCTTTGTTAAGAGACTTTGTTGAGCTGAAAGATGCGAGGCTCAACCCCGCACAGATGTATAGAAATGTGCTTGCGGCTTGCCGATGGGTAAACCACAACATTAGAGGTATTAACCGCGTGTCTTCATTCCCGACTGGTGTAGGGCATATCGTCCACTGGTTAATGGAGAAGGACCGTCACTTTTGTGTTGTGACTAAATTGTTTAGCACGATAATGGAGGGGTTGCTCGGAAGAAACCCTTGCTTCCGGTCCTGGTCATCTTGATTTGCAAATACTATATGGCTAGGGAAGAGTTCGATGGGTTTGCTTCCTCTTATCCATATTGGCCAGTTGAGAGAGGATTTCGCATGGATACACGGGCAGTCACTACGAACAGCGGAATTAGACAAGAGAGGACCCTAGAGAGCATCCCGGACCGGAGGACTACGGAGGCGCTTCTGCACGAGCCTGAACCAGACAATGAACGGGACTTGCAGTGCATGACCTTTCGAAACATCCGCCATATGATGAAGCAGCAGCAAACGATACAGAAACAACTCGATAGGATTGAGACAGCGCAACAAGTAGCACAGCAGAAAGCAAGTGACGATAGAACGGGGAAAGAAAAATCACGAAGACAATGAGGACATTGCCTAATTCAAGTTTGGAAGTATTGGGATAAGGTGTTTCATGTATATAGCATGTAGTTGCATTTGCAAGTTTGCAGCATTTCCGCACTTTCATTTCCTGTATTTTTCCTTTATTTTCATATAGTTTGCACTGCATATTTGCTTTTGTACTGCATTTTGCTTATTGTACCAAAAATTGAAAAATGAAAAAAAAAAATAGTAGTTAAAATTTCCCTTTTCATTTTGTATATACAAGAATCTAAAAAACTACAAAAATTTGAAAAATTTCTAAAAACATAAAAACTTTGTCGTCAAGTTAGCTAGTGGGAAAACCTAGTTTCGAAATATCAACGGTTTGGTTTGATGAGGTTGAAACAACTAGATCTTATTTTTAGATTTGAAAACCCGAAAAGATAACCCTTCTTTGAATTTAACTGTAGCTGATATACGTCTTTTGCATCACAATACACATGTTATAAGTTTAGAGAATCAGATAACGAGTTTAACATGTCTTAAAAACTTTTAAAATTGATAAAGCTCTTTAGGATCAAACAGATTTGATTTGAAATAAGTAATATCAAGACTAGTTCATAAAGTAAAGTAGATAAAAAAAGGTATTATTGAAGCTATAATAGAGACTACGTCTGCAAAATAGTCTATCTTGATCTCTTAGTGAATACACACCCAATCTACACAAGCACGTCTTTAATCTTAAAAATGAAAAGAAATATCAATTGTATCTCTATTTGTATTACTTTGAGATTTTCACGCATAAAATAAGTCCTTTTGTTTTAGGGCCTAGATGGTATGGGCAATTAAGTCTGCCGGGGTGTTTTCACACATAATACCCTAAAATCATCTGGTTTGGATGCATTGGCCTAAAACTCGCTAAGAAACCTAGAAAGTCCGTTTTAAAGCAAAATCAAGCAAGTGTTCTCTCCGAGTTAAAATTCCTCACAGTTCTTTGTGTGAGAATAATCTTGATTTAAGACGAGTTTTACTATAAAAATATTTTTTGAACGGAGATATAAAGATAAAGACTATTGCACGTTCACAAGAGTGTGGATGATACAAAATCAAGTGATAGGTGGAGTGAAAAATAAAGCTTAGACCTCTGTTAAAGATGATAGAAATTCTGATTTGAAACCGAGCTGGAGAATGAAACTTGAGAAAAACTTAAGTTTTAAACAAACTCGTGTGATTCTTTTAAACTTTTGCCTAATCCATATTTACGACATGAAACTCTAAATCGAAGTTTTTGAAACATAACGACGCTATTCGCACGAGCACATAAAAACGTACAAGATCTTAAGCTTAAATAAGAAGCGATGAGTGAAAAAATAAGGTTCGATGTTTTTGACTTAGGATAATCGAGTTTCTAAGATTTGATACTAAACCTTAGAATTAGAAATGATAGTTACCTCACGAAACTAGCTTGACGGGATTTTGTGGCTGTAATCCGCTGAAAACCCTCAGGAAACAAAAACTCCTACTAGAGACACCTAGAGGTTGAACGGCTTGTTGCACGGGCTCGGTGCAATCGTGTTCCTTACGAAAGTAAGGTTAGGATTTTGTTTTGCTCGGAACGAGCAAAAGGTCAGTTTGGGGTATTTGTTCATCACGTAAAAATGCATTTCAATACCGCTCATTTGTTATCATTTTTGTGATATGTCGGTACTATTAATCTGTGTCTGCTCAATAAGTACAGGATATAGGTATTCGTAACAAAACACTGGAAACACACTCAAATTACACGGATACGACATTTGTGAGCCGACACTACAACCAGAACGGAAAACCGCTCAGTATTCAAGATGATTTTGCAACAATACATGTGTGCACAACTTTTATCCATTTTAGTCCAACATGTCACAACAAAAATTTCAGGTGTGAACACAAGTATTTTGGGTGTAATGAACCATGGTGAACCAGCAATAATTTGGTGTGAGCACACTTAAGCAAGTGGACACAAGTGATAAGTGGAGATAAAGTGTTGATGTGATAGATTTCAAGCTATACATTTTCCCTCCAAAACTCCAGACTGCATTCTCTTGATAATTAGATAAAATTGCAAATACAGTGAGATAGTAGAGTAGACATGAGATCACACAACAAAGATGGCCCCCAGAATCCATAGCATGGACGCAATTTTATTCATCTTGGCCGCAATTTTGCGGCCAAGACATGTCCATTTTTTCTCGTGCTCTTTTGGTGGGTCTCTGGTGGTCTTGCCAGCTCATTATTATATGCAATTTTTGTTTTCACAATGTCTATAAATAGCAGATCAATTTGAAAGAAAAGAGATATACATTTCCATACTTTGAAAATCAATTGATATATACTTTTTTAGCTCTAGTGATAGTTTGAATTCTTTACCTTTCTCTTATCTTGCAACTTCTCTTGTGAGCTTGCAAGGTCAGATTTAGGTAATTGAACTCATTAGCTTGTATTTGGATTCAACTACAATAAAACTTCATTGTTGTTAATTGGTTCCTTGTATTCTTTTCTTTACTATTCTTGCTATTGCTCACGTGTTTGTTTATTTTTGCTCTCTTTATTATGATGTGTGGGTAGTTCTCTTACTTAGGCAATGGTGAGGTAGGTTGATGAATGGCTTGTCTTCCAACCCTTCATTCTTGTTTCTTTTGCATTTAATGAACTTCAATTTTTAATGTTCACATCATATTTGTGTTTTGTTTAATAGGGTATGTTTTCAATAGTTGCAAATCAATCTCTAACACATATCTTATTCTTTCTTTACATCTCATTAGTGTTTACATTAAACTTGATGTTGAAAGGAATGTTAACTTTAGCTAACTGAAGTGAACTAGCTAGATAGGACATGTAGCCACAATGCATATGTCTTATACTTGCTAACCCCATTTAGCTTGTTTTATCCTCATTTCATCTATTGCACTTTGTAGTTTCTTTTGTTCCGACTTGATATCGTTACCTAAACGATTCGTTGTAATCGGTTTAGATACGACATGCTTTTCTATTTCAAATAGAAACCAGAAATAGCTGTTTGAATCAAGAATGAGAGTTGGGGGTAATTCCATAAGTCAATTTACTAAAGCTTAGCCTAAGTATTCCGTAAATATCACTTTTCCCTATTACACAGTATTCTTTTTATTAAAACGTGACAAAAACCAAATTCAAATCTTTTGTTTCTAACTCGAAAAGAATGTCATGATATCCATTCCCTGTGGATCGACCCGTATTTGCTGGATTGCTACAACGCACCGTGCACTTGCGGTATTTTTATATCTTGAGAATCACATCGTGCTATATTTACAACATAATTGACATATCCGATATTGAACCATAACCTTCTTAACGCACGACTCAATATCGAGCAAACAAGTTTCTTGATCATCAACAAACAAAATTACAGATCGAGTCCTGACTGCTAGATTAAACTTCTAGTAGTCAAAGACTCAAAGGTACAATTAAAGTTGACTGGCCAAATAAGGGGTTGAACTTCACAGAAATCTTACCAGCAACAAGCAGCCCATCTATGGAAGCAACGAGAACCTTCAAAACGCATCACCATAGCTTGACCTGAAGTGTCTATTAAATATATACGTTGGCTAGTTGGCAATTCGCTTAATCAATAATAGTATTTGCATAGCACAAATAATCGTCAATTGTACCACAATGATTTTTCATATATGCTGATCTATGGGCTGTCTCTAAGTAAAGCTCAAGCTTCAACTAAACATATAATGACAGAGAAACTTATGCTTTAAGAGATAGTGTTTAGTAAGAACCTAAAATTGTAGAATAACACGGACAATTAAAGATTAAACAAAAAGGTTTTTTCTTTATTGTTAAAAATCTAGGCAGCAAAAAATTCCAACATATATAAAAGAAGGTTTTGATTATTCATCATCTTTTGATATAAAATATTTTTAGGGTTCTTGAAGAATTATATAATGGCACTAATCCTTACTCAAATAAACTGAATCCTAAAATTTCACTGTCAATACCGTCTACATAGAGATTGACGGGCTTCGTCGTATTCTTACTCGAATTAATGTTTCTGCTTCTTCGACAACTTTTGCTCATTCTGGTACTCAATTTGATTAATTATGTTAGATCACATATCTATAGAGTTTTAAATTGGCTTTATAACCATATATTGACAATTTTACAAAAATTACATAATCATACAAAATAAATAGAATGTCATATTTAATTATCATGTAATTTAATATATTTTCATAACAATGTATCCATATAATATGTTTGCTTATACAGTTTTTGATTGGCTTGGCTTTACATGAAAAAGTCCATATATTGGAAGTTTTCCATAATAATTTACATAACCTTATAGATTATATAAAATATCATATTCATTTCATACAAGAACTCATGAAGCATGATAAAGAAATTTATGTATTAATGTATATCTTATGCTTTATCCATCGGTTTAATGTCTCCGGAATGCATAGCATAGCGCATGCAAATGTCTTTTATAAGCATTGGCCTTCACGATATACAAGAAATATACTTTATAGTGTTTGTCAATAAACCGACATATGTATTTTACCTGATTTATCGGTTATTGCCCAATATTGCCCGAAACTTTACGCAAATGAAATAGTTCTTCATTGTTTGTTAATTTCTTTGTTTGTTTTATTTGACTATATTATATTGCTAGATAGCAACACAGTGAACGCATTAAAGTATCAAGATAGATAACGTATTTTCACGTATAAATTTTTTTAAGAGTTCTTTATATGTCATTAATGACTACGTGATTTTAATTTATAATATGTTAAATATGGGTGTGATTATCTATAAATTTTATAATATATTAAATAAGAAAGATTATAGTTATGGTGTATAGTAAATAAATAGCTTATTAAGATAACAATTAAGGCATAAAGCTTTCGCTCGAAAACGACAATTGATATTTACTAATCTGCTAGACATCCCAACTTCTACAATTTAACATGGAATTTTTCCCTTAGACTAATATTCACTTTAGAACATTGGTGTCTAGATAAGATCTAATTGGAGAACGGCTGTCCAAGAATTTGGTACTCTTATTAAAATATTGAATCCAAACAGGAAATCATCTACCACTTTAAAAAGCTAAGAAGGCTAATAAACTTTACCTTATTAATATTCAACCAATATGAAATCTGGAAAAGAATATCAAGGCATTAGTTCTTCACCCATCGGATACACATGAAACAACAAAATATATATCCTAATAAGAGTAAAGTTCTTCATCAATTATTTCTCTCATGATTACAAGTGAAATTAGTTGGGGAAAATTAGAGTTGAGCAATACTTCTGATGGTTTTCTATGTAACAGTACTTGGTGCTTAAATCAGATGAACGACTTTTGCTTTTTTCAATTTCAACCAGGTTGATTATTATATTGAGTGGGCTGAGTATTAATCTTGCTAAATTAGCATGCAGTTAAGAGAACGCCAAGAAAATTGTTATCAAATTTGTTGGTTGAACTTCCAAATCATATCTAACATCTTTTGGATGAAACCATTAAAAAAATAATTGAACTATCAGAATCAAGTTTGGCCACTTTTAAGGTTCTATTTTTTATGCACGTGTTATTTGAACCTTTAAATCAATGTCAACACTCCATTGGGTATATACCAAATGTGTTGACCCTCTCAACTAATAATATATAAAAAGAAATGGTATATGCCCATAATTGTATATATACCATCTCCATGGGCGGACCCACATAGTGGAGCTATGGAGGCACATGTCCCCGCTCACTTTCTTTTTACAAATCAAAAAACTACTACCGTGTTTCATTTCCCCTGTGACTCAATAGAAAAACAAATGAAAAGAATATTTCCATAGCCAATAAGCCCACTTCCCAAATCCCAACTCTAAACCTTTACCCCGGATCCCTAAAAACTCTTCTCTTAGACCCATTGCTTGCCTTACTGCAAACACACGCCCTTAAGTCCTTTCCTCAAGTCGATTCAACCTTCAGATTCAAATCTTAAAGACGCCCACCACAGTCATCGCTCTCGATGTCGACCCTGACTTTCAGACCTACTTGACGTTGTCTTTAAGAACTAATCCGGGTTTCAGAGTTCACGTAAACGTCCTCTTCTTCTGCCCTCCGGCCTCCACAACTAAACCAAAAGTATGAGCTTATTCATTATAGAATTTATATTATTTAAATTATGCAAATATGAAATATGCAATTATATAATTTTTAGAGTTTATCTTTCTTTCAACTTTTAATACTTTTATATTAGTAATATGATGATAGTTGTAAATCTACGAAAGAAAGTAGTTTCTAAATCATGAAAAATACTTAAAAAATTATGTTAGACATCCTTAATTTAGGTTCATTTCTTAGAATTAAGCTATGGATTAGGCGTCCTTAATTTTGTAATGATTTCCTTAAGTTGTTAAAGTGAAATCTTGTTTCTAAGGTCAAAAAAATTCATAATCTTATGGTAATTGGTTAGAGTAAATTTAGTTATATACAATACATAGAAATAGACGAGTCATTTCACTTTATAATTTAATTTAAGAGTAAATTATTCTAGTTGATAATAATGTAATTTATGGATATTTTTGGTGATTAGATTTATGAATGTTTTATTTCTACCAGTTGGGGAAAGATTTTTCAAAAAACTAAAACTCCATGAAAGTTCATCCACTGAAAAGATTAATAATGACAATTCTTCTCAAAGTGTCCCTCCTCACACAAGCACAAGGATATAGCTTAATCACAGAGAGCTTCCAAGTCCAGCCGATCGGGGATTAAGAAAATGTATCAGTGTCTTTGCTTCCAATGCAACGGAAAAAGAAGATTCAAAGAATTTATTTGTTACGAGGTCCTTGTCAACAAAAAAAATCACAATTTTCCTTTAGGAGAATTTAGAGCTAAAAGACGAAATTAATCTGAAACGGTTCGATAAATACGGTAGTTGGTTTGAGTATAGTATAGAGAAAGATGTTGCATTTTGTTTGTGTTATCTCTTTAAACCTGTCACTAAGAGATTTTTTAATTGAAAAAAGACCGAGGTTCGATAGCATGTTGGAGACCACAATAGTGTCATAACAAATGTATTAAGGCGTGCGAAGATCTAATGAAACAAAAACGGCATATAGATATTGCTTTTCTAAACATATTCGATAAAGCAACACATGAGTATCGCATTCGCTAAGATGCATTAGTTAGAGTTGTTAGGATTCTACTACGACAAGGATTGGCTTTCCGTGAATATGATGAATCCGAGGAATCATCAAATATAACGAATTTTTTTGAATTTTTAGATTTTCTTGCCAAGGCCAATGCTGATATCAATCAAGTTATGTCAAAAATACTCCGGCCAACTATAAACTCATATCATCCAAAATTCAAAAGGATATTAATGATGCGGTAGCATCTTTTGACCACACAAGCAATCATTGCGGAAGTGAGAGAATTATTCTCTATATTAGCAAATGAAGCTAGTAATGTATTGGATAAAAACCAAATGACTATTGTTTTACGCTTTGTGGACAAGAAAGGATGCATCATTGCGCGGTTTCTTGGTATTGTGCATATAAATGATACCACTTCATTATCATTGAAGGCGGCTATTGATTCTCTTTTTAGTGCACATAGCTTGAGCATGTAAAGCGACGACAAGATTATGACGCTAAAATAATATGAAAGGCGAGTTCAATGATATCAAAAGTCTGATATTCCCACAAAACTCTTCAGCTTATTATATTTATTGTTTTGCTCATCAATTGCAACTAGCACTTACTGCGGTTGCGGAAAATCATAACAAAATTGCTTCATTTTTTAACTGTATCACAATATTGATAAATATTATAATAGGCTTGTGTAAGTGCAAAGATATTCTTCGAGATAAATAGTTTGAAAAACTGTCGAAGGGATTTCTAACAGTGATATTGATACCGATGTTTGAATCAAGAATCAACTTTGAAAAGGGCACGTGTTCTCATTAGGGCATAATTCTTAGTTTGGTTTTCTTATTATTTTTTATGACAGATGTGCTCGATTTTGATAATGAGAAAGGTGCAATTTCAGATTAAAAGAGTCGAGTAGCAAACCTTTTGAGAGTAATGCAATGTTTTGAATTTGTATTTTTATTGCATTTGATGAAAACTATCATGGGAACCACAAATGAGTTGTCATGTTGTTTACAAAGAAAAAAGCAAGACATCATAAATGTCACGACTCTTGTCAAAATATCCAAGTAAAGACTGCAAAAAACGAGAGATGATGGTTGAAGTAATTTGCTCGACAAAATATTCCTTTTGTAATAAACATGATATAGGTGTCCCAAGATGGAAGATAAATTTCTTATTCAGGGACAATCACGTCGGCAAGCCTCGAAAAACACTAATCTTCGCCATTCCAGATTGAATTATTCTATACCGTGATTGATACTCAAGAGTTAAATAACTGATTTAATGAGGTTAATACGGAGTTGCTTCTATGCATGGTATATCTTGATCCAGACGATTCGTTTTTCCGCAATTTATAAGACCAAGCTAATTCGATTTGCTCGGTTTTATCCAAGGTTGTAGAAAGCGGAAAGCGTAGCGAAGCAGGAGGGCAAGAATTAGGCTTTAGCGAACTTTATCAAGGCTTTAGAAAAAAAGCACCAAGACTTCTTAGAAATAAATAATAATGTTGAAAAAATTAGATAAAAATAACATGCAGAAACAAACATATATAAAAATAAATAAGATATTATTTTTTAATGACTTTTATAAAGTCTGTATGCAATAATATAAATAGGCTTAAATTCAAAAAACTACCAAAAACTTTGCCCACCTGGCAACAGACTACCAAATTTTTTCAAAATTATGAGAAATTAGCACAACGATTAAAGTTGGTCAACGCCAAGGATGTTAAGTGTATACATAAAATGACCATTTTACCTTTTTAATTAATTAAACTAATTAAATCTTAATTATTTTATTACTATTTTTTAACAACTGACATGGATAAAGAGGGTAGTCGATGGCGGTGATAGAGGAGGTGGTTGACGGCAGGGGTTGAGAGAAAGGAGGCCAGCGGGGTCGAATGGAGGCAGGGGCATGGGATGAAGGGTGGGGGTCGAGGGGGGAAAGGAGGAGGGGGTAAGGTGGGGGAAGGCATGAGCGAGGAAGGGAGGGGGTGAGGTCGAGTGGGGGAGGCGGAGGGGATGAAAGAAGGCGGTGAGGTCGGATGGAGGGCAGGTCGAGAGGAAGAAAGGGTCGGGTTGGGCGAGGGAAGGGTCGGCAAGAGCTAGGGTTAGATTTAAGGCTTGGGATAAGGAGAGAGAAGGAAGAAAATGGCATTTTGGAATTTTTTAAGAAAAAATTGATGTGTGGCGGCTTTGGTGACTTGGCACGATGCTAACATGGCACCGTCAGTTATGGTAGTTTTTCGTAGTTTTAAAAGTTGTCGTAGTTTTTTTATATTTATTAAGAATTGGATAATATCTCATAACTGGGCCAAAGTATTTGGTAGCTTTTTTATATAAACTATATAAATATGTTGAATCATTTAAGACTAATAATAACCACGTTATAATATAAGGTCTAAAAAATAATGTTATAGATTAGAGAAAACAATAAAATTCAATTAGTCTATAAAAAATTTGCAATTTTGAATAAATAAGGGCTTGATCCCATTTTGATCCACTAAAAAGCAGGTTTAAGCATGGCTTCAAGTACATAAAGCTGGCCAAAATGGAGCTTCAACTTTCTAAAGAATCCTAGGAGCTTTATATTACCGCTTTATGCAAAAATGAAGCGCTCCGTGGCTGCTTTCCGCTAAAACTAAAACTGGGTTTTAGCAAAGATTTATAGGGCTTTTTACAACAACTTCAAATCAATAGTCAAGCAGCAGATCTTTTGGAAGTAATGCAATGTTTCGATTTTGTATTTTTATTGCATTTGATGAAAACTATTATGGGAATCAAAAATGAGTTGTCATAATGTTTACAAAGAAAAAGCAAGACCTCGTAAATGACATGACTTTTGTCAAAATATCCAAACAAAGACTACAAAAAATGAGAGATGATGGTTGGAGTAATTTGCTCGACGAAATATGTTCTTTTTGTAATAAACATGGTATAAGTGTCCCAAGATGGAAGATAAATTTGTTATTCGGGGACGATCACGTCGACAAGCATCAGAAAACACTAATCTTTAGCATTTCCAGGTTAAATTATTCTATATCGTGATTGATACTCAACTTCAAGAGTTAAATAATTGGTTCAATGAGATTAACACGGAGTTGCTTCTATGCATGGTATGTCTTGATCCAACCGATTCATTTTCCGCATCCGATTTGCTTTGTTTTATCCTTCCGAGTATTCTCCAGCAAGGCCTTATGGTACTTAATAGTCAGCTTGAAAACTACTTTTGGGATGAAAGAGTTAATGATGATTTTTCCGAATTGAACTTGCTCAAAAAAATAGTTCAAACGAAGAAACGTAACATATATACCTTAGTTTTTTTGTTGGTAAAGTTGGCATTAATATTGCCAGCTGCAATTGCCATGGTGGAAAGAGCTTTTTTCGCGATGAAGATTGTCAAAAATTCACTACGTAAATGAATGAAAGATTATTGGATGAATGATTGTTTGGTGGCATACATCGAGAAAGAGATATTTGATACAATCGATAATGAAGCTATCATGAATCGTTTACAAGATATGAAAAACGAAAAATGTTACTATAAACAATATTATTTAGATAGATGATCATATTAGTTTAAAACTTTGTTGTTTTGTCTAAATTTTGTATGATGGTATTTTAAATATTAGTTGGTTGAAGTTTTTACGACGCTGGAATATTTTTTTGCCCCTATTTGCCTAAATTCCTGGGTCAGCCACTACGACCCTCGCAACACCACCAATACAATTGACTGCATTTACTTATGAAAACTCGTGGGCGAAACTACTTTGTATCATATTTCTTCTTGTGATATTTTTCACAATTTTAAACATTTTCAAGTGTTATTGGCTGTAATATTGTATTTATCCATTAGAAAACATTTCAACTTCTAGATATTTGTCTATAAGAAAGGAAACTCCTACATACAAATGCATTAATCACATCACTAAATCAAAACCAAAATCACTAGGTAAGCCCTGTCAAGATCTCAATCATAAGGAATAATTTATGAACTAAAATAAACATTTTCTAATGTAATTGACTAGAACAATGTATTTGTCGATTGGAAAAACTCAATGCAAAAGGATTTTAAAGGCCTGTTGTGGGGAAAAACGTACTGAAACAAGAACACAAGGCTTGGCTTTAGAAGATAATAAAAGTGTCGAGGCTCTTTAAATAAATAAATAATGATACAATTTGATAAATGACAACTTTTAGAAATAAAAGGAAAATTACAATTAAGAGATATTATTTTAATGTTTCCTTATAAGCTTTACTATAGGTTAGCTATAAGTATATCGAATGACAAATCCTGGCCAGAATAAGGGCAAAGCCACATAGAAAATCATTTATGACATAGTATACACAACACCCTTCTTGTCCGGCTAGGAAGAAATTAGTAAAACCAATTTTAGTATAATGTCTTAAAAGTTATTGTCATAGGTTAGAGACAATAATAAGATCCAATCATTCTATCATCTAACATGATAGTACACAATTTCAATGCAAGTAGGGCTCGATTCGATTTTTACCCGCTAAAAAGAGGATTTAAATGGGTCTCTAAGCACATGACGGGGTCAATGGGGTTTCAAGCCTCTAATGTAGCATAAAGGCTTTAAAACAGCTACTTTATGCAAAAGTGCAGCGTCTTGTTGACGCTTTTTGCTAAGGCAGGACTTTCATAGGGATTTATAAGGATTTTTACAGCATATTAAATGATCAATATCATCTCCATATTATGATAGCTAAGGCGAATTCTTGCAAATTTTATATAATTGTTTATTAAGTGGAACATGAATTAACGCAAGGTATGAGCACATAAACGAGATGGATTATTTTAAGGCCTCCTCTAATGAAGTTAGATTAATGGTCAATAAAGGAAAAACTACACTAAACTATAACTTGTCTTTTTACTAATTAAATACAACATGTAAAACCTGTTAGTTATATGTATGCCCTAGAGGCCATTACTATACATGAGATGTATATTGTAGTGGATGCTTGGACATATATAGGGAGGACTTTCTTGCTCGACATGATAGTATGCTATCTGGTTACTCTTTACCTTAACGTGTACACCGATTGTCTCTCTGTTACATGTTGGTAAAGCCCTTAGGATGTGTACTTGACTACCTGGATTATGATGCGGATCATACTAGTGGGGACATGGTAGTCCATAAGTACATCCTTCAAGGTCCCTAGTCGTGGGTGTATCGAGACGGGGCATCGATATACCAGGGTAGACTAGCGTATACCTTATCGACCCATACAGATGGGCGATGGATGATCCCATATCCATTGGTGTTTAACATCAGAGATGATATACGGGTGCTCAGTAAAGACTGGGTACACTGGACGGACTCGCCGAGAACTCCCAGTTGGTATTATACCTTGCGTCAAATGGCAGTTCTCTGGTGACACTGGTACAGGTTAGTCTGTAGACCTGAGATCGTTATAAAGTCTTGTGTGATTCTCACTGTGCTTTGATTTCCACCTTACCACGTCCAAGAAGGCGTGCAAAACGGTGGTTTTTGGGTACAGTCCCGAGTCACATGGAGGCAATGAGCGATAGGAGGGGTTTCGTCTCTCCCGGTATTGGGGGTTGATGTTGCGCTATGCTCGATTGGCCATAACAGGGAAGTCCCTGGCCAGGGCTGGTTTAGAGATTTACTGGTAAGTGTTACCAGTAGTTTCTCGACCCGTTATGAGCCTTATATCGGCATGACTTATCGGTTATTGGAGTCTGACGTTTACCACCCCTAGACTTGATATGCGATATATCAGACGAGGAGACCGGACTGTACGGTAGTGTCACTGTCAGGCTTTTTGCAGGAGTTGGACCTGCCCCACTCTGTCGTTAGTTACCTAACCTAACGGTGCACGAGGGGACATCGAGGCGGATGCGGATGGCATAAATGTACGTCGTATTTATCTGTGATGTTTAGGTGACTTAAATGATGGGACTTCATTAATATGATTAATGAAAGAAAAGAAACCTAAAAGATGTTGTGGAATCGAATTTTCAAAACAGGTAGCTACAGTTCTTGCTTTGCATCGCGGTGTTCCTTGTAGAACATCATGCACCTTATTCGATAAGGAAAGGGCCGAGATCCCTTCACCGGGAGTGACCCCTTTAGCAATAACTGGCAGATGCCATAACACTCGGTTTGTCTTTTGATTGCTTTTCTAGTTCTTGCTTTGCACAGTGATATATATGATATATCCTGCACCTTATTCCATAAGGAAAGAGCCGAGATCCCTTCACCGGGAGTGACCTCTTTAGCGAAACTAGTAAAAGCCTCAAAAACACTCCATTTTAAAATCATTTGATTCTACAACGATATCAAGTTCATTACGCAATAGGTTTTCAGAAAAACCTGTCGTAGCCCTCCGTCATTTCAGATAAGTAGTAGTTAGTATTCGTGCTGCGTTTGTTGGCCTTTGTCAAGGTGTAGTGTGCGGTAGCTGACTAGTGCTCATCTGCTTATGCATATGATGTAGATTGGGTTAGGGTAGTCGTACGACCTTGTTGGCCTTTGTCAAGGGTCGTGCGGGTGGGTTTAATTCAATCAAGAAATGACGGGTTGAACTTGACTAGCATCCTATGGTTTGTTGGCCTTTGTCAAGGTCATAGGAGGTTAGGGGCAAAATTATCGGGAATTTCAAGTGTTGAAATTTGCAATGAGATTGCATACCTTCTAAGAGATAGTTGGATCCCGATACCCACTGCGAGTAATTGTTACTCCTGAGAGAGTTTTACACATTACAATTAGCCGATCAAGTAGGTGTCTACAAAGGTGTCAACGGGGTTACGCCTCTGGGAAAACGAGGTTTACTTTAATTAGGTCCGTGCGAAAGCATGGGGAACCTCCCTCAAAGTACCGACACTGGCCTGGCTGAAAGATTGGCGAAGTTGTAGGGTGTAATTAATCCCGGCTAGTCTTTCCTTTTAAGATTTGAAGGAAGATTTGATAAAAACAGTAGGAGTTATCCTGATTAGATAAAATAATAACCAATCTGATCTTGCAAGAGCGCACGCAGAGTGTTTTCTTCTCTCTCTCCAGGTAGCGACCATGTCACGCCTTAATCAAGATAATAATACGGATGTATTGACCGAACCCTCTTGTTATACTGTGCTTGGGGAACGTTGGTCCCGCTCCAACTTATAATTGTTATAAGACAGAGCAGGAAATTGGGGAATACCAGCTTTCCCGTGCCGCCCAAACGAAGAAAGTGCATGCTGATGCATCTTCTTCGGGTATGTTCATTACAGAGAACTGTTTCTCAGTATCCTTTACGTCTTGGGTATGAGATACCGGATCAGGATCCCGCATATGTAATCTGTTACATGGGCTACAGATAGGTAGAGAACTGAGAACGGGTGATAAGTTTCATGAGATAGAAAACGGTGCAAGTGTTGCATTCAAGTCTGTTGGTCACTATCACCCTGTATTACCAGAATACATTGATTCTGAACGAATGTTATTAGATACCGAACCTGATATACAACATCATATCAGTCTCTTTATTAGTAAAGAAAGGATATAATTTTGTATTGTTGGATAATGTTTTGAACATTTTCTATATCAAAAGTTCATCGGTTCAGGCACGTTATCTAAAAGCATTGACGTTCTAAATCAAACTACAGTTCTTAGTATACAGAACACACACAAGAGGAAGAGTTCAGAAATGAACGAATCCTTCTTGAGGTATTGTAGACTAGGTCATATCAATGTGACCCGACTAGCTGAAGTTACATATAGATGCATATTTAAATTAGTTTGAATTTACATCTTGTGAAACTTGCCGGTCATGTCACAGAGATAAGATGACCATAGCTCTGTTTACTGGAAACGGAGAAAGAGTTAATGAACTCTTGGAATGATACATGTTGATGTATGAAGGTCCCCTGTCTACACATGCCAAGACCGGTTCTTTGTACTTCATTACATTCTCTGATGATCTCTCAAGATTCAGACATATGTTCATGTTGAAACACAAGTCCGAAGCTTTTGAGATATTCACATAATATAAGTTAGAAGTAGAGAACCAAAACGGGTATAAGTATTATGTCTTTTGATGTGATCAGGGAAGAGAATACTTGAGCATGGGATTCCTGGACTATTCTAAAGGAGAATGAGATTCTCTCTCAGCATTACTCCTCCGTATACACCACAGCACGTCGGTGTATCGGGGCGGAGCAATCACACCCTATATGATAAGGTGTGCTCTATGATGAGTACTACTGAGTTATCTATTTCCTTTTGGGAGCTATGCACTTATGAAGTCGCATACCTATTGAATAGGGTTCCGATCAAATCAATTGTCTACCACTTCATATGAGATATGGAAAGGGAAGAGCCCATATCTTAAGTTTGTTAAGATTTGGGGTTGTCCGGCCTATGTCTAAAAGCGAAATCCGGACAAGCTCGAGGCAAAGTCAGTTATGTGGAAGTTTGTTGGATATCCCAAGCATTCGCAAAGGAATATCTTCTATCGCACCGAGGAACAAAAGATGTTTTGTTTCTCAGCATGCCACCTTTGTGAAAAGGAATTTCTTGTGAAGAAATTTATGGTCATGAGGTAGAACTGGAAGGAGTTTCAGCCATACAAACTGCAGCTGATAATTTGGTAGAACCAAAAGATTCAATAGTAACCAACAAACCTCAGCCTCTCCGCCGATCTAGTAGGGTTCCTCACCCACCTGAGAGATACTTCAGTTTCTCTATGACAGTGGAAGCGGGGATTGCATCATGAGATGATGACCCAACTAGTTTCGAGCTGGCCATCAGGAGTGGGACTCTATAAGAATGGCTGGATGCTTAACGATCTGAGATGGAATCCTTATACACCAACAAAGTATGGACTTTGGTTGCCTTATCTGAAGGGTTAAATCCCCATCAGGAGCAAGTATATCTTGAGAAGATTACTTGGTGTACATGGAAAAGTTGAGACTTTCAAAGCTAGACGTGTTAAAGGTTTGCATCATTGACCAGGTATGGATTATGATGAAACCTTTTCTAAGTACCTATGCTTAAGTCCATCCAGATCCTACTTGCCACGGCTACATACCATGACTACGATATCTGGCGGTTGGGTGTCATGACTGCTTTTCTAAATGATGTTTTAGAAGAGAGAATCTATAAATACACAGTCAGAAGGCTTCGTAGACGGTAGGAGCAGCGAAAACGTGTGCAAGATGTTTTATGTGATAAAGCAGGCATCGCGGAGTTGGAACGTCTGTTTTTGATGTATTAGTCAAAGAGTTTGACATCATCAAAATGGTAGATGAACCTTGTATAAACGAAAAGGTAGTGGGGAGTATGGTGGTGATCCTCGTAGAGTACGTAGATGACATACTCTAGATGGGGATGGAGTTTCCTATGCTACGCTCGGTCAATCTCCGCTTATCACAATGATTCTCCACGTAGGATTAAAGTGATACCTACTAAATCCTGAGTTTTGATCTATGAGATAGATGTAATTGGATGATAGGATTCTCACTAGTTGTAGTGAGATGGTATCAATCGATCCTGGGGAGAATCACTGGAAGGGTTCCAAGGTGATAAGAACGACTGAAAGTCAGTCACAGGCATTGTCTTTACCCTCAGTAAAGGGACGGTATGTTGGAAGAGTTCCAAGACAGATACCGTGGCATACTAGACGATAAAAGCTAGATACATCGCTACCAAAGATGCTACCAAAGAGGAAAGAGGAAGTCTGGGAGTATATTAGTTCATGAGATGAACTTCGTTCCTAATGCCAAGGAACGCCCGTCCCATCAGTGATCCAGACATATTCTAAGGCAGTGTCACCTGATCATGGAGATGGTTGATCTCCAGGGGATCGAGATTAGGAGAGTAGACTCAGAGGACAACACGACGGATCCACTCACAAAGGCTTTTTCCCGAGAGAGACTATTATGGGATGGTTGAGTATGAGATACTACAACCACTGTTATCAGATGGCCCTAGTGCAAGTGGGAGATTGTTAGTTATATGTATGCCCTAGAGGCCATTACTATACATGAGATGTATATTGTAGTGGATGCTTGGACATATATAGGGAGGACTTTCTTGTTCGACATGATAGTATGCTATCTGGTTACTCTTTACCTTAACGTGTACACTGATTGTCTCTCTGTTACATGTTGGTAAAGCCCTTAGGATGTGTACTTGACTACCTGGACTATGATGCGGATCATACCAGTGGGGACATGGTAGTCCATAAGTACATCCTTCAAGGTCCCTAGTCGTGGGTGTATCGAGACGGGGCATCGATATACCAGAGTAGACTAGCGTATGCCTTCTCGACCAATACAGATGGGCGATGGATGATCCCATATCCATTGGTGTTTGACATCAGAGATGATATACGGGTGCTCAGTAGAGACTGGGTATACTGGACGGACTCGCCGAGAACTCCCAGTTGGTATTATACCTTGCGTCAAATGGCAGTTCTCTGGTGATACTGGTACATGTTAGTCTGTAGACCCGAGATCGTCATAGAGTCTTGTGTGATTCCCACTGTGCTTTGATTTCCACCTTACCACATCCAGGAGGGCGTGCAAAACGGTGGTTTTTGGGTACAGTCCCGAGTTACATGGAGGCAATGAGCGATAGGAGGGGTTTCGTCTCTCCCGGTATTGGGGGTTGATGTTGTGCTATGCTCGATTGGCCATAACAGGGAAGTCCCTGGCCAGGGCTGGTTTAGAGATTTACTGGTAAGTGTTACCAGTAGTTTCTCGACCCGTTATGAGCCTTATATCGGCATGACTTATCGGTTATTGGGGTCTGACGTTTACCACCCCTAGACTTGATATGCGACATATCAGACGAGAAGACCGGACTGTACGGTAGTGTCACTGTTAGGCTTTTTGCAGAAGTTGGAGCGGGCTTGCTTGCTGATCTTTTGATCGCTCAATACCCGGGTAGCCGTTACGTCCAGCTAGTACCGCTGACGGCTTGTGGGTGCTTGATATGATCATCACCTACTGCCGGCGTATTGACGAGTCTTTAGAGTCCTACATAGAGGTTGTACTGGCTCAGGCAAAACGAAATAGGAGCGCATATGTGATATGTGCGGGACCGAGAATAATGCGAGTATGTGATACCGTATTCTATTCTCGCGAAGTTTGTGTCGATCGGTTATATGCGATATAACCAAGTTATCGAATCAAGGGTTGATTCGATAAGTCGATGCATTAAATGTTAGTCGGTTATATATGTTATAACCGGATTATTAAGTCAAGTGTTGATTTGATAATTTAGTGTATAATTGTATATGTGATATACTAATTTACATTAACTAACATTGGTTCACTTAAGCATTTGTTTTTCTCACTTGTGCACAACTTAATATATATGTGATATATATTTATTTGTGTGCATATTGTATCATGGTTGTTGATACAACTATCATGGGTGTATGATGTTAGTTATATGTATGCCCTAGAGGCCATTACTATACATGAGATGTATATTGTAGTGGATGCTTGGACATATATAGGGAGGACTTTCTTGCTCGACATGATAGTATGCTATCTGGTTACTCTTTACCTTAACGTGTATACTGATTGTCTCTCTGTTACTGTTAGTGTATATGCCCTAGAGGCCATTACTGTATCATACTAGTTTGTATATTACTTAATGGATGCTTGGGATATTCACCTTGTATATACAATCTTGCTCAAAATAGTAGTATGCTACTTGGTTTGTTTCTACTTCAATGTGTACATGTGTTTATTTTTGTATATCGCCTATACACATTAGTAGAGCCCTTAGGATCTTTGCTTGATTACCAGCGATGTGATGGCCGTCACACTAGTGGGGCTGGGTAATCTATAAGCACATCCTTATGCAGGTCCCTGGTCGCAGGACTATCGAGACAGGGCATCGATACTCCGGAGTAGACCAGCGCATGCGCTTCTCATCCCAGTGTGGGAGACGGTCTGTCCCACAGCCGTCAGTACGTCGTACTTGAGATAGTATGCGGGTGCTCGTTAGGTTACGGGTACACTGGACAGGACTCGTCGGGAACTGACTAGTTGGTATTATACCTATCGTCAGTTATCAGTTCCCAGGTGACATGAGTACAGCTTAGTCCGCTGACTTGACACTGTCACTCCGCCTCGAGTGTGTTCCCACTGTACTTTGATCACTACCCTACCACGGCTCAAAGGAGTCGTGCAAACAGGTAGTGGTTGGGTGCAGTCCCGAAGCATTTGGAGGCAGTGACGGTTAGACAGGATTCGTCTCTCCCGGTATTGGGGGTTGACATCGCGCTGTGTCTAGGAGAGCCATTACACGAGTAGTCCCTGGCCAGGGCAAACGAGATATACTGTTAGGTTTCCAGTGTTATCTCAGGGTGTTTTGGGCTTCGCTCCGGCACGACTTGTACCGCTATTGGGGGACTGACGTTTACCGCCCCCTAGGCCCGCCATGCGATGTATCAGACGAACAGACCGGACTGTACGGAGAATGTCACACTCAGGCTCAGTAGGAGTTCAGATGGGTTTCGCCTCGTCGGTCTTCTTGTCGGCATTACCTGGGGACCGTTACGCACAGTTAGTGCCGCTTGCGGTCTGTGGTTAAACCCACTGCCAGCGTAGTGTCGAGTCTTTAGACTCCCACACAGAAAGCTTTTCGCCTTTAGGCAAAAGAGTAGAGGTCGCATAGTATTGCGACAGGTCGCATGGTTTTGCGACAGGGTTCGATCACATCCGTGCACTTGTGCACGTACAGTGTCCGGACAGTTTACACTAGCGGGCTTTGGTTTAAGCCAGATCCTAGTGTACCTTATGGGATTGGATTTATCCAGTTTGCATTCGTGTTCCTCGGAACGCGGATGCGGGTGTGTATGCACAGTTGACAGGGAGGCAGAGGCGGCGGATTCTCATTAGGGTTGTTGACTGTTGACCGTTGGCTATTTGACTTTATGCTCAACCCTAATGAGAATATGATATGTGATTAACTATTATATTAATTAAGTATTATGGTGATATGGTTGTTGACTTGTTGACTTTTGTTGACTTGTTGACTTTGTTGACTTGTTGACTTTGTTGACTTGTTGACTTTTGTTGACTTGTTGACCGGTTGACTAGGCTTGACTAGTTGACCATCATGATAACCATGGTTATCATTTCATGCCAAAGACTTTTTCTTGCTTGCTCATTTGAGTAAAATGAGTGCATGACATGATAAGGTTATGGTTGCTTCTAACCATCACATAAGACTTTTTTGATATGATGAGTTATGATCATTTTGGATTATGAGAGGGTGAAAGACAAAAGAGTTGCTCATTCTTTCTTGCTCATTCTCTCTCTTGTTCTTGAGCTCTCCTCTTGCTCTCACCCTCAACCTCTTGCTCCCTCTCTTGATCTATGGTTCTCTTGTCTCATGAGTTGAGAATCAAGAACCATAGATAAAATCCCATTCTAAATCATCTCTACTCATTCTAGTTCACTAGGTTTAGCAAACCAAGTGAACTAGTTTCTTCAAAGAACGAAGAAGGAGCTAAAGGTTGGAGCTTTCAAGTGGATTTATCTTCGGCGTACGGAGACAACGAGAAGGAGCCATCGAACCACCATCGGAGCTTGAAGAGAAGGAGTTCAAGTTTAGGTATAACCATCTTCATCCGAGTAGCTAAATATCTATAGCTTAGTATGCTAGTTTTAGTTTAGGTAAAGATCCCGACCTAGCTTAGTCCATGTTGCCTCTTGCGTTAAAATTTTGATTTTATACCGTTTCCGCCTCCCCGTAAGAACCGGGGGTCGCAACGTGGACTTACAGTGGTATCAGAGCCTAACTAAACTTAAACTAGCTTGGTAGTGAAGTGTAACGAAGTTTGGAACCGGAAAAATCCAAAAACCAAACTTTTACAAAAACTGAGTTTCTGTTGAAATTTTTTTGGCTCAAAATGAAAAACTTTACACTTGTAAATTCGGCTCAGGGTTTTGTGTGAACACCCAAGAAAAACGATACAGTAATTCGTCCAAACCGCCGCCCTTCCGCCGCGCGAGCTAGGCATCCGCCGCGGAAGCGCCGCGCTTTGTCGTCTTCTGTGCATCGTTTTTCGTGCAGTGTGTGTCTGTGTTGGTTTTGGGATTTTTGAAATATATTATATGTGCCCAGATTTTCCAGAAAAGAAATTTCCTTTTGGGGTCCTATAATTCCGTATTTTTTCCGAACTTCACTGCACTTTGACTATGATGGTTATATCTGTGATGTTTGCATGTATTGAACGTCGGCTAATCGCTATAAGTCGATTGGTCGGGGTTATACATGATCTGTGTTTGATGTTGTAATGTGTATATAAATATGTTGGATTGTCGCGGGTGAATAGCCGGGGGTTGTGAGACGAGAGTTTTCTTTTCTTGCCATTCATGTAAATTTGTAAATTGATGTAATAATTATTTGTATGGCCGCACAACCGGGTCGGGGTTGTAGCCGTCATTGTATAATTTCTTTTTACTGTTTTTGCTCCTAGGATAGACCCATGGAGGGGTGCACAAACTACCGGGTATGCCGAAGTGTCGAGTGGCCTACTCATGGAGATGAGGGAGGTTGCTACGCTTCGGGTACTTGGCGGGTAGTTTGCCGCACCCGTAGGGGTCTTGGGTGGGGTATTGGCTATTCACCGCGACCGTGTAATCTGATTTTGTTACAGGCTCGTACAAATTACAGATTCCTAGTATATCCAATGTATTTATCTGTGATCTGAAATGTTTATCATTGCAGTATATCTATATATGATATTATTTAGGCGTTGCTTATGTTTTTCAGACGCGCTAGCCCAGCCCCCGCTCTGTCGTTAGTTAAGTAACCTAACGGGTAATGACGGGGCCCAGTGGCGAATGCGAATGGCATAAGCGTACGTCATATTTTGGTTGTTTTCTGCAATGGTAGGTTTAAATGATGGGACGCATTAAAAGAACTAATGCAAGAATATCACGCATTAAAAGAACTAATGCAAGATAATAAACCAAGTTAAAGTCGTTGGAACACTTTCGAAAAACCACTCGGTTCTTTTCAAAACAACTTTTAAAATACGGAGTTTGAGCCACTCCATTTAAAAGCTATCTCGTTCCATCGACTAAATCAAGTTCACTACGTTCACGGTTTTGCCAAAACCATCCGTAGCCCTCCGTCGTTTCACATGAATAGTCAATAGTATTCAAGCTGTGTTTGTTGGCCAAAGTCAAGGCACAGTGATTGGTAGCTATTGGGTATTCATGTGCAGCATAGATAGATGCGTTGGTTTGGAACAGTCGTACTGCCTTGTTGGCCAAAGTCAAGGGTATGTGCGGGTGGATTCAAATTAACCTGGACAACGACGGGCAGAACTTGACATGTGACTTATGATTTGTTGGCCAAAGTCAAGGTCATAAGAGCATGGGGCAAAAAAAAAAATCCACATCGGGAGTTTCATAAGTACTGAAACTTGCTAGATTTGCATACCATTTGGAGTGTGATGATTCTGGTAGGATTCCTTCAGTTTCGTCACGCAATGATATTTGGATCCCGATCCTACTGTGAGTATATGCTACTCCTCGGGAAATTTCTCACTAATCGATCAATGCTATAAACCTAGTAGGTGCCTAGAAAGGTGTTAGCGGGGCTACGCCCCCAGGGAAAAGAGGTTCTTTAATTAAGGAACTTCGCGAAAGCGTTGGAAAACCTCCCTCGAAGTACCGACACCGGCCTGGCTGAACGGTTAAGCAAGTATTGTGCGGTGGGATTGATCCCGACTAATTCTTCCTTTATGGTTTGAGGATGGATTCGAGAAACAGTGGGAGCCATCCTGTTTAGACAAACTAAAAACCACTCTAAACTTGCAAGAGCATCATGCTGAGTGTTTCTTCTTCTCTCTCCTAATTGCAGCGACCAATCAACATGACTGGACTTAAGTTACTCCTAGATAAAAACAAACTGACAGGGCCAAACTACAAAGATTGGCTCAGGAATGTCAGGATAGCAATCACTTATGACAAGCTGGGGTATCTTCTTACCACCAAAGCTCCCCCTGTCCCTGGTCCAACTTCCAGTGTCGCGGATAAGGAAATCCGTAAGACTTGGGAGATTGATAGCGTGAAGGCCAAATGCCTCCTGCTTGCCTCGATGGACAACGAACATCAGAGGAGGCATGAGAATATGGACATGGAGTCCATATTGCTCCATACAAAAGAACTGTATGGAGAGCAATCACGTATCGCAAGATACGAAGCGTCGAAAAAGTTATTTTCGACAAGAATGGCCGTCGGATCATCAGTAGCCGAGCACGTGCTAAAGATGATCGGCTACATTGAGGAGCTCGCTGACCTAGGGATCACATTGGAGAGTGAGCTATATACGGATATAGTTCTCCAGTCCCTTCCTTCCACTTACGCCCAGTTTATACTGAACTTCAACTTACAAGAAAAAGAGGTTGAACTTTCAGAGCTCCTCAACATGCTGAGGAGCGCAGAGGGCACCCTACAGAAAGGTAGGGAAACATCCACTTTGTTTGTAGGAGGATCATCTTCTTCTAGGTCCAAGGCGAAAGCCAAGGGAAAGAAGAAGAAGGCCCCCGCCAAACCAAGGGGCGGTGTTAGTAAAGTGGATACGAAGGGAAAAGGTAAAGCAACAAAGATAGCGGGGAAGCTTGTGGATAAGGAAGAATGCTTCTATTGTCATAAGAAAGGACACTGGAAGAATGATTGCAGGGCCTGGAAGGCCAGAACACAGGAATTGAAGCAGGTTGCAGCTTCAGCTTCAGGTGTGTATGTTATTGAAAACTGTCTTTCAATAAACTCTACTTCCTGGGTATTGGATACCGGATCAGGATCTCATATCTGTAATTCTTTGCAGGCGTTGAGAAACCGTAGGGTTTTGAAGGCAGGTGACATGACCCTCAGAGTTGCGAACGGAGCTAGCATGGATGCTAAAGCCGTGGGGGACTATCACCTGGGAATGTCAGATGGACATGTTTTGGTTTTGCGTAATTGCTTTTTTGTACCCAACGCAACTTGTAATATCATTTCTGTATCTTTAGTTTCTAAAGAAGGTTATGAATTTGTGTTTGTAAGTAATGTTGTAAACATTCACCTTAATCAAGTTTTGATTGGGTCAGGTACATTGAGTAATAGTATATACGTGTTAAACCAACCACAGATTTTCAACGTCCAGAATACACACAAAAGAAAGTCTCCGGAAATGAATCAGACTTTCTTATGGCATTGTAGATTGGGTCACATCAATGAGAGAAGGTTGACTAAGTTACATACAGAAGGATATTTGAATGCGTTCGAATATCAATCGTATGCCACTTGTCAATCTTGTCTCAAAGGAAAGATGACAAAGACTCCGTTTACTGGACAAGGAGTAAGAGCGAGCGAGCTCTTAGGACTCGTACACAGTGACGTGTGCGGTCCAATGTCTACACATGCCCGAAGCGGACATTCTTACTTCATTACTTTTACGGATGACTTCTCAAGGTACGGTTATGTCTTCTTGATGAAACATAAGTCCGAGGCCTTTGGAAAATTCCAGGAGTATAAGAATGAAGTAGAGAAACAGACCGGCAAAAGTATTAAGATTCTAAGATCGGATCGAGGTGGAGAATACTTAAGTGCCGAGTTCCTGGACTATTTAAAAGAGAACGGAATTCTCTCTCAGCTTACTCCTCCATACACCCCGCAACATAACGGTGTATCGGAGAGACGGAACCGCACCCTATTGGATATGGTGCGGTCCATGATGAGTAACGCTGAGTTGCCGCGATCATTCTGGGGGTATGCGCTAGAATCAGCCGCATACCTTTTGAACCGAGTTCCTACTAAGACCGTGCCTACTACACCATATGAGATGTGGTGTGGGAAGAGACCCTATCTTAAGCATATTAAGACATGGGGATGTCCAGCTTTTGTCAAAAAGCAGCATGCGGACAAGCTCGAGGCACGCTCAGTACAGTGCAAGTTTGTGGGATATCCAAAGAATTCCAAAGGATATTTCTTCTACTGTGAAGAGGAACAAAAAGTCCTTGTTTCTCGTCATGCCTACTTCTTGGAAACTGAGTTTTTGGAAACCCAGATAAGTGGGAGCACAGTAGAACTGGAAGAAATTCCAGAACCACGGACTATTACTGAAAGTTTAGTGGAACCAGAGGGTTCAACAGAACAGGACATTCCTACGCCGCTCCGCAGGAGTAGTAGGCAGTCTCATCCGCCCGAGAGATACTACGGTTTTCTCATAGACGGGGATAGAGAGGATTGCATCATAGATTATGATGAGCCTACTAGCTTCCAGCAGGCCGTTCAGAGCGTTGACTCAGTGAAATGGCTGGATGCAATGCGGACCGAAATGGAGTCCATGTACACCAACAAGGTATGGACGTTGGACATTGCTCCAGACGGGGTAAAACCCGTAGGATGCAAGTGGATCTTCAAAAGGAAGATTGGTGTAGATGGACAGGTTGAGACCTATAAAGCTAGGCTGGTAGCAAAGGGTTTCCGTCAAAGACCTGGCTTGGACTACGACGAAACCTTTTCTCCAGTAGCCATGCTGAAATCCATTCGGATCCTTCTTGCCATTGCTGCCTTCCATGATTATGAGATCTGGCAAATGGACGTAAAGACAGCTTTTCTAAATGGAAATTTAGAGGAGTGTGTCTATATAGACCAACCAGAGGGTTTCATTCAGAGTGGGAGCAGCGGAAAGGTGTGCAAGTTGCTTAAGTCCATCTATGGACTAAAGCAGGCGTCGCGGAGTTGGAACATCTGCTTTGATGAAACGGTCAAAGAATTTGGCTCTATCAAAAATCCAGATGAACCATGCATCTATAGTAGATTTGTAGCGAGAACTGTAGTATTCCTCGTTTTATACGTGGATGACATTCTCTTAATAGGAAATGACATTCCTATGCTACAATCTGTCAAGGGGTTCTTGTCACACAGGTTCTCCATGAAAGACCTGGGTGATGCCTCGTACATTCTGGGTATCCGGATCTACCGTGACAGATCCAAGAGGATATTAGGACTATCACAGTCCAGGTACATCGACACCATACTGAAGAGATTCAGTATGGAAGATTCTAAGCGCGGTAACCTACCGGCTTGTCACGGGATCACCCTCTCTAAAGAGATGTCTCCCAAGACTGATTTAGAGAGGGATCGCATGTCTATTATACCCTACGCTTCTGCGGTAGGCTCTATAATGTATGCGATGTTGTGTACCAGACCGGATGTAGCTTATGCACTGAGTGTGGTAAGCCGGTATCAGTCTAACCCTGGGGAGAAACACTGGATAGCGGTAAAGAACATTCTCAAGTACCTGAGAAGGACTAAGGAGATGTTCTTGGTGTATGGCGGAAAAGACCTCCAGATCGAGGCCTTTGCTGACTCCAGCTTCCAGAGTGACAAGGATGATTCCAAGTCCATGTCGGGTTTTGTCTTTACCCTCAATGGAGGGGCGGTGTGTTGGAAGAGTTCCAAACAGGAAACCGTTGCAGACTCGACGATGGAAGCGGAATACATCGCTGCATCTGATGCCGCAAAAGAAGCTGTCTGGATGAGGAAGTTCTTGAAAGAACTTCAGGTGGTTCCGTCCATTGTTGATCCAATACCTCTGTATTGCGACAACAACGGGGCTATAGCTTTAGCGAAGGAACCCAGGTCCCATCAGAGATCCAGGCACATCTTGAGGCGGTATCACCTGATCAGGGAGATCGTGGATCGCCGGGAGATCGAGGTTCGGAGAGTCGCCTCAGAAGACAACACTGCAGATCCATTCACCAAGGCCTTGCCCCAGACTCAGTTCGAGCGGCTGATCGAGATGATAGGTCTTCGATACGCCAGTACATGGCCTTAGTGCAAGTGGGAGATTGTTAGTGTATATGCCCTAGAGGCCATTACTGTATCATACTAGTTTGTATATTACTTAATGGATGCTTGGGATATTCACCTTGTATATACAATCTTGCTCAAAATAGTAGTATGCTACTTGGTTTGTTTCTACTTCAATGTGTACATGTGTTTATTTTTGTATATCGCCTATACACATTAGTAGAGCCCTTATGATCTTTGCTTGATTACCAGCGATGTGATGGCCGTCACACTAGTGGGGCTGGGTAATCTATAAGCACATCCTTATGCAGGTCCCTGGTCGCAGGACTATCGAGACAGGGCATCGATACTCCGGAGTAGACCAGCGCATGCGCTTCTCATCCCAGTGTGGGAGACGGTCTGTCCCACAGCCGTCAGTACGTCGTACTTGAGATAGTATGCGGGTGCTCGTTAGGTTACGGGTACACTGGACAGGACTCGTCGGGAACTGACTAGTTGGTATTATACCTATCGTCAGTTATCAGTTCCCAGGTGACATGAGTACAGCTTAGTCCGCTGACTTGACACTGTCACTCCGCCTCGAGTGTGTTCCCACTGTACTTTGATCACTACCCTACCACGGCTCAAAGGAGTCGTGCAAACAGGTAGTGGTTGGGTGCAGTCCCGAAGCATTTGGAGGCAGTGACAGTTAGACAGGATTCGTCTCTCCCGGTATTGGGGGTTGACATCGCGCTGTGTCTAGGAGAGCCATTACACGAGTAGTCCCTGGCCAGGGCAAACGAGATATACTGGTAGGTTTCCAGTGTTATCTCAGGGTGTTTTGGGCTTCGCTCCGGCACGACTTGTACCGCTATTGGGAGACTGACGTTTACCGCCCCCTAGGCCCGCCATGCGATGTATCAGACGAACAGACCGGACTGTACGGAGAATGTCACACTCAGGCTCAGTAGGAGTTCAGATGGGTTTCGCCTCGTCGGTCTTCTTGTCGGCATTACCTGGGGACCGTTACGCACAGCTAGTGCCGCTTGCGGTCTGTGGTTAAACCCACTGCCAGCGTAGTGTCGAGTCTTTAGAGTCCCACACAGAAAGCTTTTCGCCTTTAGGCAAAAGAGTAGAGGTCGCATGGTTTTGCGACAGGGTTCGATCACATCCGTGCACTTGTGCACGTACAGTGTCCGGACAGTTTACACTAGCGGGCTTTGGTTTAAGCCAGATCCTAGTGTACCTTATGGGATTGGATTTATCCAGTTTGCATTCGTGTTCCTCGGAACGCGGATGCGGGTGTGTATGCACAGTTGACAGGGAGGCAGAGGCGGCGGATTCTCATTAGGGTTGTTGACTGTTGACCGTTGACTATTTGACTTTATGCTCAACCCTAATGAGAATATGATATGTGATTAACTATTATATTAATTAAGTATTATGGTGATATGGTTGTTGACTTGTTGACTTTTGTTGACTTGTTGACCGGTTGACTAGGCTTGACTAGTTGACCATCATGATAACCATGGTTATCATTTCATGCCAAAGACTTTTTCTTGCTTGCTCATTTGAGTAAAATGAGTGCATGACATGATAAGGTTATGGTTGCTTCTAACCATCACATAAGACTTTTTTGATATGATGAGTTATGATCATTTTGGATTATGAGAGGGTGAAAGACAAAAGAGTTGCTCATTCTTTCTTGCTCATTCTCTCTCTTGTTCTTGAGCTCTCCTCTTGCTCTCACCCTCAACCTCTTGCTCCCTCTCTTGATCTATGGTTCTCTTGTCTCATGAGTTGAGAATCAAGAACCATAGATAAAATCCCATTCTAAATCATCTCTACTCATTCTAGTTCACTAGGTTTAGCAAACCAAGTGAACTAGTTTCTTCAAAGAACGAAGAAGGAGCTAAAGGTTGGAGCTTTCAAGTGGATCTATCTTCGGCGTACGGAGACAACGAGAAGGAGCCATCGAACCACCATCGGAGCTTGAAGAGAAGGAGTTCAAGTTTAGGTATAACCATCTTCATCCGAGTAGCTAAATATCTTTAGCTTAGTATGCTAGTTTTAGTTTAGGTAAAGATCCCGACCTAGCTTAGTCCATGTTGCCTCTTGCGTTAAAATTTTGATTTTATACCGTTTCCGCCTCCCCGTAAGAACCGGGGGTCGCAATGTGGACTTACAGTTACATGTTGGTAAAGCCCTTAGAATATGTACTTGACTACCTGGACTATGATGCGGATCATACTAGTGGGGACATGGTAGTCCATAAGTACATCCTTCAAGGTCCCTAGTCGTGGGTGTATCGAGACGGGGAATCGATATACCAGAGTAGACTAGCGTATGCCTTCTCGACCCATACAGATGGGCGATGGATGATCCCATATCCATTGGTGTTTGACATCAGAGATGATATACGGGTGCTCAGTGGAGACTGAGTACACTGGACGGACTCGCCGAGAACTCTCAGATGGTATTATACCTTACGTCAGATGGCAGTTCTCTGGTGACACTGGTACAGGTTAGTCTGTAGACCCGAGATCGTCATAGAGTCTTGTGTGATTCCCACTGTGCTTTGATTTCCACCTTACCACGTCCAAGAGGGCATGCAAAACGGTGGTTTTTGGATACAGTCCCGAGTCACATGGAGGCAATGAGCGATAGGAGGGGTTTCGTCTCTCCCGGTATTGGGGGTTGATGTTGCGCTATGCTCGATTGGCCATAACAGGGAAGTCCCTGTTGGATATATATGCCCTAGAGGCCTTCATTGTATAGGATGCTAGGGATATGTATGTACATGACAGTCTTGCTTGATATGATAGTACGCTATTTGGTTTGTTTTTGTCTTAACGTATGATATATTTTACTTGGTATTTATATATATATATATATTGATAAAGCCTATAGGGTGTTTGCCTGACTACCGGCGTTGTGATGGCAGTCATACTTGTGGGAGCTGGATAGTCAATAGGCACATCCTTAGATGTCCCTGGTCACAGGAGTATCGAGATTGGGCATCGATACTCCGAAGTAGACTAGTGTATACATATCTAGACCCTGAGGAGGGGCGATGGACTGGTCCCACAGCCATTGGTGGAGTGCACCTAAGATTGTATACAGATGCTCACTGGGTGTGAGTACACCGGACAGGACTCGCCGAAAACTGACTGGATGGTATTATACCTAATGTCAGATAGCAGTTCTCAGATGACATGTGTGCAGATAGTCCGTTGACTTAAGGTCATCATTTGTCTCGTGTGAGTTCCCACTGTGCTTTGATTATTACCTTACCACGATTCAAAGGAGTCATACAAACAAGTTTTAGTTGGGCATAGTCCCGAGCCACGTGGAGGCAGTGAGCGACTGTTAGGGATTCGTCTCTCCCGGTATAAGGAGTTGATATCGCACGGTGATCGGTTGGTCATTACCATAAGTCTCTGGCCAGGGCTGATTGAGAATTACTGATGGACTGATCAGTAGATTCTCGAATGGTCTTGAGCCATACTGACACGACTTGTACGGTTATTAGGGGTCTGACGTCCACCACCTCCCTAGACCATACATGCGATACTCTTAGACGAACAGACCGGACTGCGCGGATATTGTCACGGACAGGCTCAGTAAGATTTCGGATGGGTTACCTCATCGGCTTTCTTATCGACAACTACCTGGGGACCGTTACGTACAGCTGGTACTGCTTGCGGTCTGTGGTTAAACCCACCGCCAGCGTAGTAGTCGAGTCTTTAGAGTCCCACACAGAGATTTCCCAAACCCAGGCGAAAAGATATAGAGGTCGTATGGTTTTCGACAAAGGTTCGGACGCATACGTGCTTAAACGCACGTACGACATTCGGACAATTTTTACAAGCCGGCTTTGGTTTAAGCCAGATTCTAGTATCAGGTTATTGGATTTATACAGTTTAAAGTTTTTCCGTGTTTTCACGGATGCGAGGGGCGTTCTCGTAATTTTCCGAGAAGCTTCTAGAAGGATGTGACATGAGGGGTTAAGGTGGCATTTTCATTAATTGCTTTAGTGACTCGTTCATATGATTCATCATATCATTAAATGCATCATTAATGATCTAATGACTCACATGATGAATCACTCTTCTTGAATAAATGAAGCATGGTGAATAATCATTAAATTGATATTATTTGATAATTCATTATGTTTGATATATTCAAGTGAGAAGCTTTTCTCATATCATTATTATTTCCACCTTCTCTCTCCTCAAGCTCTCTCCTTCTCCAAACCCTAATCCTACCACTCATGAGTTGAGTACAAGGATTAGTAAAGACTAAACACTCCATAACCTATCTCTACATCATCTTAGTTCCTTTATTAGCAACTAGAGAAACTAAGTAACCTCAAGTTTAGAGGTAATAGCTTGGATTAGGGTTCTCGGGTGGATCGTCTATCACGGAAGGAAGCCGAGAAGGACGTGGAGATCCAAGGAGACCGTAGAGATCGTAAAGACGAAGGACTAGAATCGTTTGGTATAATCTCTTTACATAGTATCTTAGAACTCTATGCTTATTGTTAAGTATTGTTTAGAAAAGATCTTCGGTTAGTTGATGTTCGCTTTATAAACATGATCGTTTTTCAAATTTCCGCCTCCCAGCAACTCGTGGGGTGTTGCACATCAACTTACAGTCCTTGGCCAGGGCTGGTTTAGAGATTTACTGGTAAGTGTTACCAGTAGTTTCTCGACCCGTTATGAGCCTCATATCGGCATGACTTATCGGTTATTGGGGTCTGACGTTTACCACCCCTAGACTTGATATGCGACATATCAGACGAGGAGACCGGACTGTACGGTACTAGCTGGACGTAACGGCTACCCGGGTATTGAGCGATCAGAAGATCAGCAAGCAAGCCCGCTCCAACTCCTGTAAAAGCCTGATAGTGACACTACCGTACAGTCCGGTCTCCTTGTCTGATATGTCGCATATCAAGTCTAGGGGTGGTAAACGTCAGACCCCAATAACCGATAAGTTATGCCGATATGAGGCTCATAACGGGTGCCGACGGCTTGTGGGTGCTTGATATGATCATCACCTACTGCCGGCGTATTGACGAGTCTTTAGAGTCCTACATAGAGGTTATACTGGCTCAGGCAAAACGAGATAGGAGCGCATATGTGATATGTGCGGGATCGAGAATAATGTGTGTGTGTGATACCGTATTCTATTCTCGCGATGTTTGTATCGATCGGTTGTATGCGATATAACCTGGTTATCGAATCAAGGGTTGATTCGATAAGTCGATACATTTGATGTTAGTCGGTTATATGTGATATAACCGGATTATTAAGTCAAGTGTTGATTTAATAATTTAGTGTATAATTGTATATGTGATATACTAATTTACATTAACCAGCATTGGTTCACTTAAGTATTTATTTTTCTCACTTGTGCACAAGTTAAAATATATATGTGATATATATTTATTAGTGTACAAATTGTATCATGGTTGTTGATACACTTGACATGGGTGTATATGACATACACCATTCTAATTTTAGTGGAGGGATTTTTGTATTTAAAGTAAATCTAAATTGATTGAATTTGTTAAGTGCATGAAGCTTGTAGAAGCTTTGAGTGCTTTGACAAATTCAACTCAATTTGTTTTACTTATGATATTTAGTTAACCCAACCACTATAGTTAACCATGGTTATGTCTCTACATGAGTTAAGTATATGATACTCACTTACCATGGTTAGATCACTCTCTCTTGATAAGTTTCATTCTCTTTTGAGCTCATCTTCTTCCTCCTTCATTTTTCTTTCTAAGGTTTGAAATAGAGAGAGAATCAAAATGAGAAAAGAAATTCTAAAGTGTACCCATTTCCTATCTCACCATCCTCTACTAGACTAGCACTTTAGTTTAGGGTGTTTGCTTCACTAATTCTTTGGTTAGTGAAGTAGAAGCTTGAGTTCGTATTCCCTCGACGTAGATCATCTTCGGCCTCGAAGACTTCAAGCAATCCCGTTACAACTTTCTCATGGAGCCGTCCGAGAGTCCGGGAGTTTGATCATCGCAGCGAAGGGACTACTACAAGGAGCTTAAAAAGTGAAGGACCGATCTACAAATGTTGTATTTCGTATTCACTTAGAGTTAATGTGTATAACTTGCACTTGAAACCCTAATATTCTAGCAAACATCTTGTTTAGAGTTATTCGGCACGGCTAAAATTTTAATCCGGCATGATTGATGCCTTGTAGATCCTTATTAGAGTGCCTAGTAACCCTACAGTGGTATCAGAGCCTAGCTAGAACATTAGGCGATGTGTTAACGAAGTTAAAACCCCGATCGAACCCGAAAACGTCAAATTATACCCCTCTCTGGAAAAATTTTCAAAACTGGGATTTTTCTGAATTAAAAATACCTAAAAAAATCAGCAGGTAAATATAAATATTACTGTAGAAAACGAACCCATGAACAGTAAGACCCACCGCGGAACCGCGGCCATACCTCTCTTGGGCCGCGGATCCGCGGCCGTACTGTAGCAATGGGCTTTGGGTTTTCTACAGTAATGTCTATTTCTGTGAGTATATCTTTCTGGGTATTTTTTATTCTGACTCAAGTGTTGAGTATTTTGGGGTTTATTTTGAAATCGTCGTTTCGATCGGAAGATTTAATTTCGTTGTGTTTTCCGGATATTTAAAAAGTATTAAAAAGTTTGAACGGATATCAATAACTCACTTTTTCCCGACCCGAAAAATTTCCCAAGTGTTGGATTTTTCTGTTGTTTAAGAACGTCTAGATCGTGCAAGTTACGCGATGGACCCTCTAGAAGACAACAAACCTTAACTCGATTATGTGACCGTCTTGAACTGCCTTTTGAACCTTAGGGTTTGGGGCAGTACGGCGTGCCACATGTGAGGCGTTGGCTTGACCCTTCTACGGCTGGACCATTGGTACTGTGGCATGTGATGGATGTTTTTAAACTCGCCTCAAGTGTTGAGATATATTTGGGAAAACTTGGGTGTTTGATCATTCGATCGGAAAGTTTAAAATTGTCTATTTATCTGGAATGTGATACAATATTTGGAATCCACAAGTAGTTATGAGATAACTGATTTGAATGTTATAAACATAGCAGTTTAGTCTCAAATGATCGGTTGCCACGGTATTTTGATGCGATCAAAAGTCCGTCGCAATCACGTAGCGTATACGGATACTCGCCGGGTAAACTTAACAGACAGCCATACCCCATAGCCCCGACCAAGTGACTGTAGGAGAATCCCGTCGCCAAAAGCATCCGTTCGGGTGCTCGCGGCAGCGGAGTTCCGCCTTAGTGCACTTCGTCGACGGCATCCGGGGGTGCGGCCGTCTACTAAAGTTTGCGACAAGCATTCGATCACCTATTGGGAATCTTGTTGAATTGCCCGACTTGATATTGAAAAGTGTTTTCGATATAGAGACTAAAATGCGGGGTTTATAATTGTTAGGCATGCGACGTCTAAGGAGGTTGCGGATTCCAACTGTTGTAGTTTTACATTTTCTTTTCTGCGACCGTAAGTGTAATATGTGATATCGCCGGTTTCGTTGCTATATGTCAACGACAATTGGGATGCGCATATTTACTTACGTTGATGACATGTGATGTTATGTGTTGCTGGATATGTTATATTGGATCGTCGCGTTCTGAATAGCCGGGGGGTTTTATGTGAGACGAGAGTTTTTATTTTCATTCATGTAAAATTAAATGTATGTAATATTCTTTTATTGGGGCACTTCCGGGATGAGATTGATGTCACCATTTGTATATTATTTACTTTTCCGCACTAGGATAGACCCAAGGAGGAGTGCACAAGTAACCGGGTTCTAAGGTCCAGTGGGAGACCAACTCGAGGAGTCAAGTCCGGGTCTCCTAACTCTAGAATTGGAAGGGTTGCTTGCCGCTCTCATAGGGGTCTAGGAGTGTGGGTTTGGCTATTCATCGCGACCGTGGAATCCGTGTTTTATAGTGGTTCAAAATAAAACACGGACGTCCTAGTATATCCAATGTTTCATATGTTTCTTCTGCTGCGATATCTGTGATGTGATCATGTGATATGTTGTGATAAATACTGTATATAATATATATGATATATTATATAGACGTTACTTATGTTTTACACCCGCACTAGCCCTGCCTCGCTTTGCCGTTAGTTACCTAACATAACGGTGCACGAGGGGATATCGAGGTGAATGCGGATGGCATAAGTGTCCGTCGTATTTATCTGTGATGTTTAGATGATTTAAATGATGGGACTTCATTAATATGATTAATGAAAGAAAAGAAACCTAAAAAATGTTGTAGAATCGAATTTTCAAAAACAGGTAGCTACAGTTCTTGCTTTGCATCGCGGTGTTCCTTGAAGAACATCCTGCACCTTATTCGATAAGGAAAGGGCTGAGATCCCTTCACCGGGAGTGACCCCTTTAGCAATGACTGGCAGATGCTACACCCCTCGGTTTTGTCTTTTGATTGCTTTTCTAGTTCTTGCTTTGCACAGTGATATATATGATATGTCCTGCACCTCATTCGACGAGGAAAGAGCCAAGATCCCTTCACCGGGAGTGACCTCTTTAGCGAAACTAGTAAAAGCCTAAAAAACACTCCATTTTAAAATCATTTGATTCTACAACGATATCAAGTTCATTACGCAATAGGTTTTCACAAAACTTGTCGTAGCCCTCTGCCATTTCAGATAAGTAGTAGTTAGTATTCGTGCTGCGTTTGTTGGCCTTTGTCAAGGCGTAGTGTGCGGTAGCTGACTAGTGCTTATCTGCTTATGCATATGATGCAGATTGGGTTAGGGTAGTCGTACGACCTTGTTGGCCTTTGTCAAGGGTCGTGCGGGTGGGTTTAATTCAATCAAGAAATGACGGGTTGAACTTGACTAGCATCCTATGGTTTGTTGGCCTTTGTCAAGGTGATAGGAGGTTAGGGGCAAAATTATCGGGAATTTCAAGTGTTGAAATTTGCAATGAGATTGCATACCTTCTATGAGATAGTTGGATCCCGATACCCACTGCGAGTAATTGTTACTCATGGGAGAGTTTTACACATTACAATTAGCCGATCAAGTAGGTGTCTAGAAAGGTGTCAACGGGGCTACGCCTCTGTGAAAACGAGGTTTACTTTAATTAGGTCCGTGCGAAAGCACGGGGAACCTCCCTCAAAGTACCGACACTGGCCTGGCTGAAAGATTGGCGAAGTTGTAGGGTGTAATTAATCCCGGCTAGTCATTCCTTTTAGGGTTTGAAGGAAGATTTGATAAAAACAGTGGGAGCCATCCTGATTAGATAAAATAATAACCAATCTGATCTTGCAAAAACGCACGCAGTGTGTTTTCTTCTCTCTCTCCAGGTAGCGACCATGTCACGTCTTAATCAAGATAATAATACGGATGTATTGACCGAACCCGCTTGTTATACTGTGCTTGGGGAACGTTGGTCCCGCTCCAACTTATAAAAGTTATAAGACAGAGCAGGAAATTGAGGATTACCAGAATTCCCGTGCCGCCCAAACAAAGAAAGTGCATGCTGATGCATCTTCTTCGAGTATGTTCGTTACAGAGAACTGTTTCTCGGTATCCTTTACGTCCTGGGTATGAGATACCGAATCAGGATCCCGCATATGTAATCTGTTACATGGGCTACAGACAGGTAGAGAACTGAGAACGGGTGATAAGTTTCATGAGATAGAAAACGGTGCAAATGTTGCAGCCAAGTCTGTTGGTCACTATCACCCTGTATTACCAGAATACATTGATTCTAAACGAATGTTGTTAGATACCGAACCTGATATACAACATCATATCAGTCTCTTTATTAGTAAAGAAGGATATAATTTTGTATTGTTGGATAATGTTTTGAACATTTTCTATATCAAAAGTTGATCGGTTCAGGCACGTTATCTAAAAGCATTGACGTTCTAAATCAAACTACAGTTCTTAGTATACAGAACACACACAAGAGGAAGAGTTCAGAAATGAACGAATCCTTCTTGAGGTATTGTAGACTAGGTCATATCAATGTGACCCGACTAGCTGAAGTTACATATAGATGTATATTTAAATTAGTTTGAATTTACATCTTGTGAAACTTGCCGGTCATGTCACAGAGATAAGATGACCACAGCTCCGTTTATTGGAAGCAGAGAAAGAGTTAGTGAACTCTTGGGATGATACATGCTGATGTATGAAGGTCCCTTGTCTACACATGCCAAGATCAGTTCTTTGTACTTCATTACATTCTCTGATGATCTCTCAAGATTCAGACATATATTCCTGTTGAAATACAAGTCCGAACCATTTGAGATATTCACAGAATATAAGTTAGAAGTAGAGAACCAAAACGGGTATAAGTATTATGTCCTTTGATGTGATCAAGGAGGAGAATACTTGAGCACGGAATTCCTGGATTATTCTAAAAGAGAATGAGATTCTCTCTCAGCATTACTCCTCTGTATACACCACAGAGCAATAGCACCCTATGTGATATGGTGTGCTCTATGATGAGTACTACTGAGTTTCCTATTTCCTTTTGGGAGTTATGCGCTTGAGAAGCTACATACCTATTGAATAGGGTTCAAATCAAATCAGTTGCCTACCACTTCATATATGATATGGAAAGGGAAGAACCCATATCTTAAGTTTGTTAAGATTTGAGGTTGTCCGGACTATGTCTAAAAGCTAAATCCGGACAAGCTCAAGACAAGATCTGTTATGTAGAACTGGAAGAGTTCCATCTATACAAACTGCAGCTGATGATTTGGTAGAACCAAAGGATTCAATAGTAACCAACGAACCTCAGCCTCTCCGCTGATCTAGTAGGGTTCCTCACCCACCTGAGAGATACTTCGGTTTCTCTATGACAGTGGAAGCGAGGATTGCATCATGAGATGATGACCCAACTAGTTTCAAGCAGGCCATCAGGAGTGAGACTCTGTAAGAATGGCTGGATGCTTATCGATCTGAGATGGAATCCTTATACACCAACAAAGTATGGACTTTGGTTGCTTTATCTGAAGGGTTAAATCCCCATCAGGAGCGAGTATATCTTGAGAAGATTACTTGGTGTACATGGAAAGGTTGAGACTTTCAAAGCTATGCTTAAATCCATCCAGATCCTACTTGCCACTGCTACTTACCACGACTACGATATCTGATGGTTTGGTGTCATGACTGCTTTTCTAAATGATGATTTGCAAGAGAGCGTCTATAAGTACACAGCCAGAGGGCTTCGTAGACAGTGGGAGCAGCGGAAACGTGTGCAAGATGTTTTATGTGATAAAGCAGGCATCGCGGAGTTGGAACATCTGTTTTGATGTGTTAGTCAAAGAGTTTGACATCATCAAAATGGTAGATGAACCTTGTATAAACAAAAAGGTAGTAGGAAGTATGGTGGTGATCCTCGTAGAGTACGTGGATGACATACTCTAGATGGGGAAGGAGTTTCCTATGCTACGCTCGGTCAATCTCCGCTTATCACAATGATTTCTCCATATATGATCAAAGTGATACCTACTAAATCCTGGGTTTTGGATCTATGAGATAGATCTAATTGGATGTTAGGATTCTCACTAGTTGTAGTGAGATGGTATCAATCGATCCTGGGGAGAATCACTGGAAGGGTTCCAGGGTGATAAGGACGACTGAATGTCAGTCACAGGCATTGTCTTTACCCTCAGTAAAGGGACGGTATGTTGGAAGAGTTCCAAGCCAGATACCGTGGCATACTGACGATAAAGACTAGATACATCGCTACCAAAGATGCTACCAAAGAGGAAGTCTGGATGTATATTAGTTCATGAGATGAACTTCGTTCCTACCATTGTGTGACAATGGAGTTGTGGCTTATGCCAAGGAACGCCCGTCCCATCAGTGATCCAGACATATTCTAAGGCAGTGTCACCTAATCATGGAGATGATTGATCTCCAGGGGATCGAGGTCAGGAGAATAGACTCAGAGGACAACACGGCGGATCCACTCACAAAGGCTTTTTCTCAGAGAGAGATTTTTATGGGATGGTTGAGTATGAGATACTACAACCACTGTTATCAGATGGCCCTAGTGCAAGTGGGAGATTGTTAGTTATATGTATGCCTTAGAGGCGATTACTATACATGAGATGTATATTGTAGTGGATGCTTGGACATATATAGAGAGGACTTTCTTGCTCGACATGATAGTATGCTATCTGGTTACTCTTTACCTTAACGTGTATACTGATTGTCTCTCTGTTACATGTTGGTAAAGCCCTTAAGAAATGTACTTAACTACCTGGACTATGATGCGGATCATACTAGTGGGGACATGGTAGTCCATAAGTACATCCTTCAAGGTCCCTAGTCGTGGGTGTATCGAGACGGGGCATCGATATACCAGAGTAGACTAGCGTATGCCTTCTCGACCCATACAGATGGGCGATGGATGATCCCATATCCATTGGTGTTTGACATCAGAGATGATATTCGGGTGCTCAGTGGAGACTGGATACACTGGACGGACTCGCCGAGAACTCCCAGATGGTATTATACCTTACGTCAGATAGCAGTTCTCTGGTGACACTGGTACAGGTTAGTCTGTAGACCCGAGATCGTCATAGAGTCTTGTGTGATTCCCACTGTGCTTTGATTTCCACCTTACCACGTCCAAGAGGGCGTGCAAAACGGTGGTTTTTGGGTACAGTCCCGAATCACATGGAAGCAATGAGCGATAGGAGGGGTTTCGTCTCTCCCGGTATTGGGGGTTGATGTTGTGCTATGCTCGATTGGCCATAACAGGGAAGTCCCTGGCTAGGGCTGGTTTAGAGATTTACTGGTAAGTGTTACCAGTAGTTTCTCGACCCGTTATGAGCCTCATATCGGCATGACTTATCGGTTATTGGGGTCTGACGTTTACCACCCCTAAACTTGATATGCGACATATCAGACGAGGAGACCGGACTGTACGGTAGTGTCACTGTCAGACTTTTACAGGAGTTGGAGCGGGCCTGCTTGCTGATCTTCTGATCGCTCAATACCCGGATAGCCATTACGTCCAGCTAGTACCGCTGACGGCTTGTGGGTGCTTGATATGATCATCACCTACTGCCGGCGTATTGACGAGTCTTTAGAGTCCTACATAGAGGTTATACTGGCTCAGGCAAAACGAGATACGAGCGCATATGTGATATGTGCGGGACCGAGAATAATGCGTGTATGTGATACCGTATTCTATTCTCGCGATGTTTGTATCGATCGGTTGTATGCGATATAACCTGGTTATCGAATCAAGGGTTGATTCGATAAGTCGATACATTTGATATTAGTCGGTTATATGTGATATAATCGGATTATTAAGTCAAGTGTTGATTTAATAATTTAGTGTATAATTGTATATGTGATATACTAATTTACATTAACTAGCTTTGGTTCACTTAAGCATTTATTTTTCTCACTTATGCACAAGTTAAAATATATATGTGATATATATTTATTAGTGTACAAATTGTATCATGGTTGTTGATACACTTGACATGGGTGTATAAGACATACACCATTCTAATTTTAGTGAAGGGGTTTTTGTATTTAAAGTAAATCTAAATTGATTGAATTTGTTAAGTGCATGAAGCTTGTAGAAGCTTTGAGTGCTTTGACAAATTCAACTCAATTTGTTTTACTTATGATATTTAGTTAACCCAACCACTATAGTTAGCCATGGTTATGTCTCTACATGAGTTAAGTATATGATACTCACTCACCATGGTTAGATCACTCTCTCTCTTGATAAGTTTCATTCTCTTTTGAGCTCATCTTCTTCCTCCTTCATTTTTCTTTCTAGGGTTTGAAATAGAGAGAGAATCAAAGTGAGAAAAGAAATTCTAAAGTGTACCCATTTCCTATCTCACCATCCTCTACTAGACTAGCACTTTAGTTTAGGGTGTTTGCTTCACTAATTCTTTGGTTAGTAAAGTAGAAGCTTGAGTTCGTATTCCCTCGACGTAGATCATCTTCGGCCTCGAAGACTTCAAGCAATCCCGTTGCAACTTTCTCATGGAGCCGTCCGGGAGTTCGATCATCGCAGCGAAGGGACTACTACAAGGAGCTTAAGAAGTGAAGGACCAATCTACAAAGGTTGTATTTCGTATTCACTTAGAGTTAATGTGTATAACTTGCACTTGAAACCCTAATATTCTAGCAAAGATCTTGTTTAGAGTTATTCGGCACGGCTAAAATTTTAATCCGGCATGGTTGATGCCTTGTAGATCCTTATTAGAGTGCCTAGTAACCCTATATATGAGACATACACCATACTAATTATATTGGTAGGGTTTTAATATCCAAAGTAATTCTAAAATAGTGGATAATGAGCTCATATGCATGAAGCTTCATGAAGCTTATGGTTGCATTGACTTAGTCCACTACTTTTGTTTTACTTAAGATATTAGTTAACCTAACCACTATAATTAGCCATGGTAATGTCTCTACATGAGTTAGTATATGATACTCACTCACCATGATTAGCTCATTTTTCTCTCTCTTGATCATTTTTCATATTCATTTTGAGCCCATCTTCTTCCTCCTTGATTTTCTTTCTAGGGTTTGAAAAAGAGAGATACAAAGTGAGAAATCAAATTCTAAAGTGTACCCATTTCCTATTTCACCATGCTCTACTAAACTAGCACTTTAGTTTAGGGTGTTTGCTTCACTAATTCTTTGGTTAGTGAAGTAGAAGCTTGAGTTCGTATTCGCTCGACGTAGATCATCTTCGGCCTCGAAGACTTCAAGCAATACCGTTGCATCTTCTCATGGAGCCGTCCGAGAGTCCGGGTGTTCGATGATCGCAGCGAAGGGACTACTACAAGGAGCTTTAGAAGTGAAGGACCGATCTACAAAGGTTGTATTTCGTATTCACTTAGTATTAAAGAGTTTAACTTGCATGTGTTAACCTAATTTTCTAGCAAAGATCTTGTTTAGAGTTATTCGGCACGGCTAAAAATTTTATCCGGCATGGTTGATGCCTTGTAGAACCTTATTAGAGTGCCTAGTAACCCTACAAAACCTAATATAGAAATCTCATAGGAGACTTGATAAGTGTATATGAAGCAAACTTCAAGGTTTGTCCCATCATGTCAAAAGAATCCGTCTAGGTTAAAACAACCAAATACGACTTGAATAATTTCCTAGAACTGACTGTTTGAACATATCAAATGAGTTGGCTACAAACAACAACATCTTAGTTATTAGACTATCACGGACCAACAATGAAATGGTGACATGAATCCGTATACTTAACAACGTTCTTTTTAAGGCACATTTAGCTTTCAACCAATTTATAGCTAGGTAGCTAGGTAGCTCAGAAGCTTACATCATGAAATGGTCACTCATGCCTAACACCTACATTTCTCATAGCTTACACATTGGCACGTTTTACTTTTGGGGAACATTTTGTGATGCTAAACTTACATTTTTCCAATAAATTTTTCTTCTTAAACATATAGAATTGTACATGTTAGATATGCATATATTCATACACGAAAACATGTATAGACATTTTTGTGTATTGACTATGGAGCATTCCTGCGTAATATTATGCAACTGTGTCAGAATGCAACACTCATTTTTTTGTCTTCAAACCATAAGTATAACTCAGTAGGGATTACTATTTCAAGTTTTATTCCATTAACCCGAAGTATTTGCAGTCCTATTTACTCTCCTAATTATATCATCACTTAGAAGTGTTCCAGGTTTCCTCCAGAACTGAAAAATATAAATGTCTTTACAAAATATCCCTACCCTAACTTTGTGAATTTGCAGTAAATACATAACCATGTAAGAGAAAAATATCATAGTGTGGCATTCTTAGATATTAAATGAGGCACAAGTATTTGAAGATTAAAGTTTTTGGAGAAACTCTGTAAAGGCTGAAACAATAATTTGCACCATACAAATAAAAGGAGAGGGAAAAAAGTTGTCAAAAACTTACCTTCATAACCAGCACACCAATGATGAGACACACAAACAGAAACTGTTCTCCAAAACAACAGCTAGGCATCCGCAAATTAGGTAGAGCAAACAAACTAAAGAAGAAAATCTTGTATGACAGGTGCTTGAGGAGCCACATCTAAAGGTGCGTCTCTTCTTTGTCTATGCTTGTGTTTTTGTTTTTCATGATGACTGCTTGAAGACTTTTTATGTTCTCCTTTGCTCTCTTCTTTTTCCCGATGACTTCTATGACTATCTTTACCATGCCTATTATGCCTGCTCCTTGAACTTGAACTCCCCTGTTCTATCTCACCCACATTTTCTTTTGAGTGAGAGATTGCTTCGCTGTCTGCTGCTGTACCCTTTGATCTTGATGCTGGAACCTTTTCTTTATTTCCCAAAAGAACGTCTCGGATTGCACCAGATAGCGTATCATCTTTTGATTCCGTCATGGGTTTCAAAGAAGTTGAAGGACTATCCCCTTCATCCAATTTCACTACCACTGGGCGAGGCTTCGAAGATTTTGCCTTTTTAGGAATCAGTGATTTGTCAGTGAGCTTCAAAAGATCATTCGTTGAATCATTATTGCTAGCTGATAATAACGGGTCATTAGCTTTTGGATAATCGTTTGATCCAGGACTATCATTCTCCTTAGGAAGATAGTATAAGCCATGTCGCTTACGGTGCTCTGCAAGCAAAGCAGTTGACTCAACGGATGGCTCAGATTCGTCTTCAATTTCCCTATGATGATGGTTTCTAAGACAAAAAGAGGCAGATGTATTCGGAATAATATCATCATCTCCTAATATTGTGGCCAAATCAGCAAGATTTTCATGAAGAATGAGCCCCTCGGGTACAGGAACTTTCTGCTGAGCATTTACTGAAACGGGACCTAACTCTTCAGAAAATGCCCCTTTCACAAGACCAACAATTTCCTGAATCTTGCTATCTTTCCTAAAACCTTCCTCTGTTTTCCAATCTGGAATCTCTTTTAACATTTGAATGAAACCGAGCACATTCCTTGCCCTCTCTTGAACATCTACTTCATCGCATTCGAATAGAGGCCCAACTGCCGTCTCAACCAAATATATCATGTGCAGGATAGACTCATGAGTCAATGGCTTTCTGTTCGTTAATTTTTGAGGAGTATTGACATCATCCTCACTCTCCAAATCACTTGTTTCGACATTAGCATTCGCTTCTACCTGCTCAATATAAGAACCGACGCAAAAAACAATAACTTTAAATACAGCCTGAATATAGACAGCTCTTACCGACGACGGTAAGAGATCAGTCATTGGTTGCAGTAGAGCTTCCAATAGCTCTAACGGATTCTTCGAAAACTCGACATATTCTCCAGAGACCCAAGCCGCTGCCGAGAGAATCCTATCGAGAAAATGATTTCCCAGCAATGCAGGATCAATCAATAGATCCCTAGCCACTCTCACAAGCTCTGGCCTAGCATCCCTCACCCTCAAACCAATATCCACTAGCTGCCGTTCAATCTCCTCTCCCTTCTCGCAATGCGGGTTCCTCGCCATATCCCCAAGAACCGACACATACCAATCGAAATCCTGAACTATCTCATAATAATTCCTACCGCAAGTAGCCAGTATAGCTTCAAGAATCTCGTTAGCAAATTCTGGGTCCGATCTCAGCGCATAACCGATCAAAAGGACCGAGATCTCAACCACATTGGTCCCAAACACCATCCCCATCACAAGCCTCAGCGCCTCCCGCCGGATGTTATGATCCAAATCACTCAAAGACCTAATCACCACCTCCCGATTCTCCTCCACCGCCCACGAGTCCTTCGCCTCGAGCATCGAAAGCGCATGAAGCCCTAAATACCTCAAATTCGCGTCCTCCTCCGAGCTCAAGAACCCCTCCTTCACCTTGTCCACCGCCACCCTCACTGCCCTCTCATCCTCCGGGGAGCTTATAAGCACCGCCCTCACGCACTCAAACACCAAAGACTTGGCGCTCGACTTCTTGATCAGGTCGCAGATCGGATCCGCCACCCGCTTCCTGATCCTTGGCTCGACCGCCCCGAGCCTGGCGAAGATCTTGACCACCTTGATGAGCACCCAGTTGTTTTTCGACTGGGTTAAAATCTTGTACAAGTCGGGAGCTAGAGGAAGGTAGGGGCGGGGGTCATCCGCGGCCGTGAGCTCGCAGAGGATGTTGACGGCGGAGGCTAGGGTGGCTGGGTCGGCGAGGTTTTGGACGAGCTTGGGGAAGATGACAGGGGCCGAGTCGGGTGAGAGGGCGAGGACGGATAAGGAGGCGGAGGTGGCCTTGCGGCGCACGGAAGGGGGGCGGGAGGGAGAGAGGAGGGGGAGGAGGTCGGGGGCGAGGTGGCGGGAGAGGTCGGGGGAGGAGGCGGAGGAGAGGAGGGAGAGGGCGAGGGAGGGGGAGGTGGAGAGGAGGTCCTTGTGGAGCTGGTGGGTGGTGAGGGGGAGGAGGTCGGTGGAGGTGGGGTGGAAGTGGAGGATGGAGAAGAGGTAGGCGAGGCGCTTGTGGGGGAGGATAGGGGAGGGGAGGAGGGAGAGGGCGGAGAAGAAGGAGGAGGGGGGAGGGGGGAGGAAGTGGAGGGAGGAGAGGAAGGAGAGCTTGTTGAGGGCGATGGAGACGGTGAGGGTGTCGGAGGAGCGGAGCTCGTGGAGGGAGGAGGAGACGGCGGTGGAGAGGAGGGATGGGGATGGGGAGGAGCGGAGGGATTTTATCAGGTCGGTTAGGGATAGCTGGAGGAGGGACTCTACTAGGCTTGGGGTGGAGGAGGAGGACGACGACGACGACATGGTGGATCGGGGATTTTGGGGGAGTGTGGGGATTTGGGGGTGAAGAGAAAGGGGCAAAGGGTGGGGGGCGATATGAAAATTGCAGCAGGGGCAGCAATTCTTTTTCGCAAATGCTTTAGGACATGTGCAAGATTATGAAATTTGGATTCCAAAATAGGACCACTAAAATCTCTGGATTTGGTAATTTGTTGTTTAGTTGGTTTTGGATTTCTAGTATTGGATTTGTAAATTATTGTAATTTTTGTTTGGTTGGTGAAAATAAAGTGGGATTTGGTTTTGAGAATTTTAAAGAGAGATAGATAAATAGAGGATTATTAAATAAATAAAGTACACGGGTCACATCTAAAAGTACAATGAATAGCACCAAATCCTTGAAAATGCTTAAAACTTTTTAGGATTCAAGAATCCTTGTTTTGTGGTGGATCCCCCATAAAAAAAAAAGAAATCCTAAAAATCCAAATCTATCAGGCAAACACAAAATTATGGAATATAAGGATTCCACAATCCAAATCCATACTAATCCCGCAACCGAACAGGCCCTTAGGGTAGTTTCACTAGAATGCCACCTAGTATCAGATTTGTTCACATAAATAGGGCATGTGTTGGTTCCATGGAGTAAAAAACCCAGAGTTGAAAGTCACGCATAAAATGAGCGCGGTAGAGGAGCAGTTTGTATATATAGCAGCTTCAATTTCGTAATATTGCTATTTAATAAAAATTTAGGAAAACCGTTTCATAACCCTAAATTATATATTGATTTATTTTTAAACCCGTCTACATTTAAAAGGCATAATTTGGGATTTAGCATTCATTAGAAACTAATTAAGGATTTAGACTAGTTTTAAAACTATTTAGGAATTTAGCACATTTGGGTCAAATCATTGACATGTAGACGCCACGTAGGATGACGGCTTGAAGCTGGGACGGATTTTAAGCCGCACTTGCGAAGTGTGGTTTATACTTGGGTCTATGAGAGAAACCCAAGTTCACCACAGGGGACTTATTCCACACTTACAAAGTGCGAAATATGACCCACAACCCAACCGGAGACTTGGCCCTCAACCAAAGAGCCAAGTCTTATGTCTCTGGTTGGGACCAAGTCTTATTCCACACTTACAAAGTGCGGAATAGACTGGCCAACCAATTCAGAGACTTGGCCCTCAGCCAGAGAGCCAAATCTTGGGTCTCTGCTTGGAGGCCAAGTATTATTCCGCACTTTCAAAATGCGGAATAGACTGGCACTACCTCTAACATGTCTGAAAGCCTTCGCCTTCTCTTTGGTTACAACGTCCAATTTGTAAATTTTTACAACTCCTTCTCCTTAGTTCCAGCAATCCTGAAAGCCTTAATTTTTGCAAATCCTCAAAAAACTCATTGTCTTAAAGTTCAAACAAAAAACAGACGACACTCCCTTTGTAAATTTTGACTAAATTCATGTACAACATCAATAAAATAAACGATACCCAACACGGGAGCTAACTCAACGCCAAACACGGCGAAAACACAATCCACACAAAATATACGACGCCTAAAGGCGAAGAATAACAAATGGAACGCAATAAACAGTATATAAAAATAAAGCGAAGCCGACTCCACATGAGTTCGACACCTAAATATATACATCTCATGAATTCGATAAAAACAAATACAAAAGAGAGCGTCACATCAAGCATGACAAAACCCGTGGAATCCAAGATCGTCTGCAGCAGCGCTGAGATGGACCGGGTATATCCTCCGGTTGTGTGGCTGGTTATGAGGGTCCAAGTTGGTCTGTAGTTCTAGAAAGATCAGTTTCGCCTCTATGTCGGCGATGTTGACCTTAATAAGTCACGTTCACTGGTGCTCGAGAGGAGGAGGAGAATCCAGACGTTGTATTGGACGCCGTTGGAAAAAAGGACTGACCGATCTCCAAATGGCCTCAATCCCACTAGTTGATGTCATATGTCCGTCTATTACGCTGTCCGCGTATCATGGACCTGAAATAAAACGTCGGCCTGTAATATAGATAAATAAATATCTCAAATATATAATATTAAAAAATTACATAATAAAAAATAGAAAATAACAACAAAGTGTTTACCATCTCACACTCTACGGGTCCCTACGGCTCATACGTCACCCGTGGAGGACACGCCGTCTGAATGTACCGCCGAATAATCCTTGAGTACCAGCCCTGGTAACCTTCTATCGGTAAAGGCGGATCTCTCTGGTGTACGACATGCAGAGCTCGTGTAGGGATGGCTTAGCACCTTGTGAAGGTTTTGGCAAGCATCAATCATGCTACTTTAAAAATTTTTTGGGTGCTAAACAAACCCTAACCAAGATCTTAACTAGAGACTTAGGGTAAACATGCATGTAAACAACTTTACATATAAGAGTTAGGGATTACAACCTTTGTAGTCCGTTCCTTCACTTTATAAGCTCTGTGTTGAGCTCCCTTCACTGCGATCATCAAGTACCCGGACTCTAGAGAGGCTCCATGAAGAGAAAGATGCAAACTTGCTTCTAATCTTCAATTACTAAGATGATCTACCTTGAAGAATCTCAAACCCATGCTCTTGCTTCGCTAATCAAGTATTAGTAAAGCAAACACCCTAATCTAAGTGGCTAGAATAGATGAGAATGATGAAGTAGGAATTTAGCTCTCATTTGTTTTCTTTATCTCACTCAAAATCATCACAAACCCAAAAGCTAGAAAGCTTTTCAAGAGGAAGAAGAAAAAGAATTTAATTTGTGATGAATAATGAATTATTGTTATGGTTACAAATCAACCATGGGTCAATCATGAAGGCTTAACCCTTATAGAGAGTTAACTAAGGTAAAGGGTTTGGGTTGGGTTAAGAAATATCTTCACAAAATATTTAAGCAAAAAACAAAAGGAAGCTTCATGAAGCTTCATGCAAAAGCTAACCCAAATGCTAACCCAAATCAAACCCTAACTTTTTTAAACTCCACAAATCATATTGCATTTGTAACCCTAACTTGTTACAATATTATATATCACATATATAATATATTTTTGTAACAAAATAAAATAATACAATTAACATATATCACATATATATCAATGTATTATCCAAGTGAGAAAAAGAATCTTTAAGTGAGCTTATATTAGTTAATGTAACTTAATATATCACATATATAATTATACATTAAATTATCGAATCAACACTTGATCCGATAATACGGCCATGTCGCATATAACCGACTAATATAATCTGTATTAGTTCATCGAATCAATACTTGATCCGATGACTCGGCTATATCACATATACCCGGCCGATATCTCATATCGTGAGAATCTAATACGGTATCGCATACACGTATTATTCCCGGTCCCGCACATATCACATATGTGTTCCTACTCCGTTTTGCCTGAGCCAGGAAACCTTTGTGTAGAACTCTAAAAAATCGTCAATACGCCGGCAGTAGGTGACGATCATATCAAACACCCACAAGCTGCAAGCGGTCAGCTAAACATAACAGCCACCCAGGTATTGAGCAATCAGAAGATCAACAAGCAAGCCTGTACATTCTCCTGTGAATCCAACCAGTAACACTCCTGTACAGTCCGGTCTCTTCGTCTGATATGTCGCATATCTCGCCTAGGGGTGGTAAATATCAGACCCCAGTAGCTTGATAAGTTGTGTCGATATGAGGTCCATAACAGTTCGAGAAACTACTGATAACACTTACCAGTAAATCTCAGCAACCCTGACCAGCGATTTCCAGTCATAGCCAATCGAACACAGCGCAACATCAACTCCCTATACCGGGAGAGACGAAACCCCTCCTATCGCTCATTGCCTCCATGTGATTCGGGACTGTATCCAAAAGCCACCGTTTTGCACGCCCTCTTGGACGTGGTATGATGGAAATCAAAGCACAGTGGGAATCACATAAGACTCTATGACGATCTCGGGTCTACAGACTAACCTGTACCAGTGTCACCAGAGAACTGCCATCTGACGTGAGGTATAATACCATCTGGGAGTTCTCGGTGAGTCCGTCCAGTGTACCCAGTCTCCACTGAGCACCCGTATACCTTCTCTGATGTCAAACACCAATGGATATGGGATCATCTATCGCCCATCATATGGGTCAAGAAGCGCATACGCTAGTCTATTCAGGAGTATCGATGCCCTGTCTCGGTACTCCCACGACTAGGAACATTTCAAAGATGTACTTAGCGACTACACTGTCCCCACTAGTATGATCTGCATCATAGTCTTGGTAGTCAAGTACTCATCTTAAGGGCTTTATCAATATGTGACATAGAGACAATCAGAGTACATGTTAAGATAAAGAGTAACCAGATAGCATACTATCATGTCAAGCAAGAAAGTCCTCCCTATATATGTCCAAGCATCCACTACAATATACAACGTATGTACAGTAATGGCCTCTAGGGCATACATATAACTAACAATCTCCCACTTGCACTAGGGTCATCTGTTGTAGTATCTCATACCCAACAATAAGCTGTGGTTGAAGTATCTCATACTCAACCATCCCATAAAAGTCTCTACTGGGAAATAGGCCTTTATGAGTGGATCCGCGCTGTTGTCCTCTGTGTCTACTCTCCTAACCTCGATCTCTCTGAAGATCAACCATCTTCATGATCAGGCGATACTGCCTAAGAATATGTCTGGATCTCTGATGGGATGGGGTTTTCTAGGCATAAGCCACAACTCCATTGTCACACAATGGCAGGAACGAAGTTCATCTCATGAACTAAAATATATCCAGACTGCCTCTTTGGTAGCATCCTTGGTAACGATGTATCTTGCCTTTAATCGTCTAGTATGTCACGGTATATAGCTTGGAACTCTTCCAACATACCGTCCATCCACTGAGGGTAAAGACAATGCCTGCGATTGACATTCAGTCGTCCTTATCACTCTGGAACGTTTCCAGTGATTCTCCCCAGGATCGATTGATACCATCTCACTACAACTAGTGAGAATCTTAACATCCAGTTAGATCTATCTCATAGATCCATAACCCAGGATTTAGGAGGTATCACCTTGATCCTATATGGAGAATCCATGTGATCAGAGGAGATTGACCGAGCGTAGCATAGGAAACTCCTTTCCTATCATGAGTATGTTATCCACGTACAATACGAGGATCATTACCATACTCCCTACTACCTTTTTGAATATACAAGGTTCATCTACCATTTTGATGAAGTCAAACTCTTTGACTACTACATCAAAACAGACGTTCCTACTCCGCGATGCCTAATTTATCCTATAAAACAACTTGCACACGTTTCCGCTGCTCCCACTGTCTACGAAGCCCTCTGGCTGTGTACTTATAGACGCTCTCTTCTAAATCATCATTTAGAAAAGCGGTCATGACACCCAACCGCCAAATATCGTAGTCATGGTATATAGCGGTGGCAAGTAGGATCTGGATGGACTTAAGCATAGCCTTGAAAATCTCAACTTTTCCATGTACACCAAGCAATCTCCTCAAGATATACTTGCTCCTGATAGGGATCTAACCCTTCAGATAAAGCAACTAAAGTCCATACTTTGTTGGTGTATAAGGATTCCATCTCAGATCGCTAAGCATCCAGCCATTCTCACAGAGTCCCCACTCCTGATGGCCTGCTCAAAACTAGTTGGGTCATCATCTCATGATGCAATCTTCTCTCCCACTGTCATAGAGAAATCGAAGTATCTCTCAGGTGGATGAGGAACCCTACCAGATCGGTGGAGAGGCTAAGTTTGTTGGAAATTATTTAATCCTTGGTTCTACCAAATCATCAACTGCGGTTTGTTTTAGCTGGAACTACTTCCAGTTCTATCTTATGATCACTAATTTCTTCACAAGAAATTCCCTTTCCAAAAAGGTGGCATGCTGAGAAAACAAAACATTTTTTGTTCCTCAGTTTGGTAGAAGATATTCCCTTGCTAATTCTTGGGATATCCAACAAACTTCCACAGAACTGTCCTTACCTCGAGCTTGTCCGGATTTTGCTTTTGACATAGGCCGGACAACCCCAAATCTTAACTTCCTTAAGAGATGGGTTCTTCCCATACCATATCACATATGGAGTGGTAGGCATCTTATTTGGTTGGAACCCTATTCAATAGATATGCAACTTCTCAAGTGCATAACCCCAAAAGAAAATAGGCAACTCAGTAGTACTCATCATAGAGCACACTATATCATATAGGGTGCGATTGCTCCGTCCCGATACACCGACGTGCTGTGGTGTATACGGAGGAGTAATGCTGAGAAAGAATCTCATTCTCCTTTGAATAGTCCAGGAATTTCGTGCTCAAGTATTCTCCTCCTTGATCACATCAAAGGACATATTACTTATACCCGTTTTTGGTTCTCTACTTCTAACTTATATTCTGTGAATATCTCAAAAGTTTCGAACTTGTGTTTCAACAGGAACATATGTCTGAATCTTGAGAGATCATCAGTGAATGTAATGAAATACAAAGAGCCTGTCCTGGCATATGTAGACATGGGACTATCATACATCATCATGTATCAATCCCAAGAGTTCACTAACTCTTTCTCTGTTTCCAATAAACGGAGCTGTGGTCATCTTATCTTTGTGACATGACTGGCAAGTTTTACAAGATGTAAATCCAAACTAATTTAAATATGCATTTTTATGTAACTTCAGCTAGTCGGGTCGCATTGATATGACCTAGTCTACAATGCCTCAAGAAGGATTCGTTCATTTCTGAACTCTTCCTCTTGTGTGTGTTCTGTACGTTAAGAACTGTGGTTTGATTGAACATCTATGCTTTTAGATAACGTGCCTGAACCGATCAACTCTTGATATAGGAAATGTTCAAAACATTATCCAACAATACAAAATTATATCCTTCTTTACTAAATAAAGAGATTGATATGATGTTGTATATCAGGTTCGGTATCTAATAACATTCGTTTAGAATCAATGTATTCTGGTAATACAGGGTGATAACAGCCAACAGACTTGGCTGCAACACTTGCATCATTTCCAACTCTTAAAACTTATCACCCGTTCTCAGTTCTCTACCTTTCTGTAGCCCATGTAACAAATTACATTTGCGGGATCCTGATCCGGTATCTCATACCCAGGACGTAAAGGATACTGAAAAACAGTTCTCGGTAATGAACATACCCGAAGATGATGCATCAGCATGCACTTTCTTCGTTTGGGCGGCACGGGAATTCTGGTAATCCCCTATTTCCTGCTCTGTCTTATAATAATTATAAGTTGGAGCGGGACCAACGTTCCCTAGCGCAATATAACAAGCGGGTTCGGTCAATACATCCGTATTATTATCTTGATTAAGACGTGACATGGTCGCTATCTGGAGAGAGAGAGAAGAAAACACTCAGCGTATGCTCTTGCAAGATTAGATTGATTATTAATATATCTAATCAGGATGTCTCCCACTGTTTTAGTCAAATCTTCCTTCAAATCCTAAAAGGAAAGACTAGCCGGTATTAATTACACGCTATAAGTTCGCCAATCATTCAGCCAGGCTAGTGCCGGTACTTTGAGGGAGGTTCCCCGTGCTTTCGCACGGACCTAATTAAAGTAAACCTCGTTTTTCCAGAGGCTTAACCCCGTTGACACCTTTCTAGACACCTACTTAATCGGCTGATTGTAATGTGTAAAACTCTCTCAGGAGTAACTCTTACTCGCAGCGGGTATCGGGATCCAACTATCTCATAGAAGGTGTGCAATCTCATTGCAAATTTCAACTCTTGAAATTCCCAATAATATTTTGCCCCTAGCAACTTATGACCTTGGTTAAGGTCAACAAATCATAAGCGCTGGCTAAGTTCAACCCGTCATTTCCCGATTGAATTAAACCCACCCGCACGACCCTTGGCTAAAATCAACAAAGTCGCACGACTACCCTAACTCAATCGCATCATATGCTTATACAGATAAGCACTAATTAGCTACCGCACACTACACCTTGGCTAAGGTCAACAAACGTAGCACGAATAATAAGTAGTACTTATCTGAAATGACGGAAGGTTACGACAGGTTTTAAGAAAACCCTTTGCGTAATGAACTTGATATCGTTGTAGAATCGAGTGATTTTGAAAAGAAATGTTTTTTAGGCTTTTACTAGTTTCGCTAAAGAGGTCACTCCCGGTGAAGGGATCTCGGCTCTTTCCTTATCGAATAAGGTGCAGGATATTTCACAAATACCTCTATACAAAGCAAAACTATAGAAGCAATCAAAAGACAAACCGAGTCTGTAGCATTTGCTAGTTTCGCTAAAGAGGTCACTCCCGGTAAAGGGATCTCGGCTCTTTCGTTATCGAATAAGGTGCTGGATATTCTACAAGGAATACCGCTATGCAAAGTAAAAACTAGAGCTACCTGTTTTTTAGACAAGTTTCTACAATATCTTTAGGTTTCTTTTAGTTTCATTAATCTCATTAATGAAGTCCCATTTTATTATGCTTCACAAGCATCACATTTGAAACGAAATCAGCAATATAACATATATCTCATATATATAATGTAAACATTCGTCTCAGGCAGTAATATGATCTCATCACAGAACATTGCAGCAGAAGATAATATATGAAATATTGGATATACTAGGATTTCCGTGTTTTATGCGAGCCTGTATAAAACACGGATTCCACGGTCGCGATGAATAGCTAAACCCACATCCCTAGACCCCTACGAGAGCGGCAAGCAACCCTACCAATTCTAGAGTTAGGATACCCAGTCTCGACTCTTTGAGATGGTCTCCCACTGGACCCTAGAACCCGGTTACTTGTGATCCCCGCCTTGGGTCTATCCTAATGCGGAAAAGTAAATAATATACAATGGTGACATCATCCTCAACCCGGAAGTGCTCCAATAAAAGAATATTACATACAATGAATTTTACATGAATGAAAATAAAAACCCTCATCTCACATAAAACCCCCGGCTATTCAGAACACGACGATCCAATATAACATATCACAGCAACACATAATATCTCATATCATCAACGTAAGCAAGTATGCTTATCCCGATTGTCGTTGATGTATAACAACGAAGCCGGCGATACACCACATACTATGCTTACGGTTATAGAAAAGAAAGTGTAAAACTACAACAGTTGGAATCCGCAACCTCCTTAGACATCTCATGCCTAACCAAATGAATTCCTTAGACATCGCATGTCTGACAATTATAAACCCTGCATTTTAGTCTCAATATCGAAAACTCTTTTCAATATCAAGTCAGGCAATTCAACAAGATTCCCGACATTCTGATCGAATGCTCGTCGGAAACTTTAGTAGACGGCCGCACCCCCGGATGCCGTCGACGGAGTGCACTAAGGCGGAACACCGCTGCCGCGAGCATCCGAACGGATGCTTTTGGCGACGGGGTTCTCCTACAGTCACTTGGTCGGGGCTATGGGGGTGGCTATCTATTAAGTTTACTGGGCGAGTATCCGCGTATGCTACGTAATTGCAACGGACTTTTGATCACATCAAAATCCGTGGCAACCGATCAAATGAGACTAAAAACTGCTAGATTTATAATATTCAAATTAGTTATCTCATAACTACTTGTGGATTCCAAATATTGTATCACATTCCAGATAAATAGACAATGTTAAACTTTCCAATCGAATAAACAAACACCCAAAATTTCCCTTTTTGCTCAACACTTGAACTTAGTTTAAAAGCATCCATCACATGCCACCGTACCAATGGTCCAGCCGTAGAAGGGTCAAACCAACGCCTCACATGTGGCAACGCCGTACTGCCCCAAACCCTAAGGTTTAGAGGCGGTTCAGACGGCCACATAATCGAGTTAAGGTTTGTGTTCTTCTAGAGGGTCCACCGCGTTTCTTGTACGACTTTGAACGTTCTTTAACTAAGGAAAAATCCAACACTTGAAAATTTTCCGACAAGGGAAAAAGTGAGTTATTGATATTCGTTCGAACCTTTTAACACGTTCTAAATTACCCGGAAGAAACTTAACTGAAGTTAAACTTTCCGATCAAACTAACGAGTTCCCAATATGTCCCAGAAAGCTCAACACTTGAGTAGAACTAAAAATTCCCAGAAGTATGAAAAAGTACCCAAGAATAAACCCCTGAAGTATGAGCCACCAACTCCCAAATTTGGCCGCGGAATCGTTGCCAAACGCATGGTTTGGCCGCGATTCCGCGGTGACTTAATAGAGTTATGGCTTCGTACTTCACAGTAATTCTTAGAATTCCCTGCATGATTTTTTGAGTATTTTTAATATGAAAAATTTTAACTTTTGAAATTTTTTCCAGAAATTAGGATTTATCGGGGTTTCGGAGTTCGATCGGACTTCAAACTTCGTCTACACATCGCCTAATGCTCTAGCTTGGCTCTGATACCACTATAGGGATGGATTAGTACCTTGTGAAGGTTTTGGCAAGCATCAATCATGCTACTTTAAAAATTTTTTGGGTGCTAAACAAACCCTAACCAAGATCTTAACTAGAGACTTAGGGTAAACATGCATGTAAACAACTTTACATCTAAGAGTTAGGGATTACAACCTTTATTGTCCGTTCTTTCACTTCATAAGCTCCGTGTTGAGCTCCCTTCGCTGCGATCATCAAGTACCCAGACTCTAGAGAGGCTCCATGAAGAGAAAGATGCAAACTTGCTTCCAATCTTCAACTACTAAAATGATCTACCTTGAAGAATCTCAAACCCATGCTCTTGCTTCGCTAATCAAGTATTAGCAAAGCAAACACCCTAATCTAAGTGGCTAGAATAGATGAGAATGATGAAGTAGGAATTTAGCTCTCATTTGTTTTCTTTATCTCACTCAAAATCATCACAAACCCAAAAGCTAGCAAGCTTTTCAAGAGGAGGAAGAAGAAGAATTTCATTTGTGATGAATAATGAATTATTGTTATGGTTACAAATCAACCATGGGTCAATCATGAAGGCTTAACCCTTGTAGAGAGTTAACTAAGGTAAAGGGTTTGGGTTGGGTTAAGAAATATCTTCACAAAATATCTAAGCAAAAAACAAAAGGAAGCTTCATGAAGCTTTATGCGGAAGCTTCATGAAGCTTTATGCAAAAGCAAACCCAAATGCTAACCCAAATCAAACCCTAACTTGTTTAAACTCCACAAATCATATTGCATTTGTAACCCTAACTTGTTACAATATTATATATCACACATATAATATATTTTTGTAACAAAATAAAATAATACAATTAACATATATCACATATGTATTAATGTATTATCCAAGTGAGAAAAATAATCTTCAAGTGAGCTTATATTAGTTAATGTAACTTAATATATCACATATATAATTATACATTAAATTATCGAATCAACACTTGATTCGATAATCCGGCTATATCGCATATAACCGACTAATATAATCTGTATCAGTTCATCGAATCAACACTTGATCCGATAACCCGGCTATATCACATATACCCGGCCGATATCTCATATCGCGAGAATCTAATACGGTATCGCATACACGTATTATTCCCGGTCCCGCACATATCACATATGTGCTCTACTCCGTTTTGCTTGAGCTAGGAAACCTCTGTGTAGGACTCTAAAGAATTGTCAATACGCCGGCAGTAGGTGATGATCATATCAAACACCCACAAGCTGCAAGTGGTCAGCTAAACGTAACAGCCACCCAGGTATTGAGCAATCAGAAGATCAACAAGCAAGCCTGTACATTCTCCTGTGAATCCAACCAGTAACACTCCCGTACAGTCCGGTCTATTCGTCTGATATGTCGCATATCTCGCCTAGGGGTGGTAAACGTCAGACCCCAGTAGCTTGATAAGTCGTGTCGATATGAGGTCCATAATAGTTCGAGAAACTAATGATAACACTTACCAGTAAATCTCAGCAACCCTGGCCAGGGATTTCCAGTTATAGCCAATCGAACACAACGCAACATCAACTCCCTATACCGGGAGAGACGAAACCCCTCCTGTCGCTCATTGCCTCCGTGTGATTCGGGACTGTACCCAAAAGCCACCGTTTTGCACGCCCTCTTGGACGTGGTATGATGGAAATCAAAGTACAGTGGGAATCACACAAGACTCTATGACGATCTCGGGTCTACAGACTAACCTGTACCGGTGTCACCAGAGAACTGCCATCTGACGTGAGGTATAATACCATCTGGGAGTTCTCGGCGAGTCTGTCCAGTGTACCCAGTCTCCACTGAGCACCCGTATACCTTCTCTGATGTCAAACACCAATGGATATGGGATCATCCATCGCCCATCATATAGGTCAAGAAGCGCATACGCTAGTCTATTCAGGAGTATCGATGCCCTGTCTTGGTACTCCCACGACTAGGAACATTTGAAGGATGTACTTGGCGACTACACTGTCCCCACTAGTATGATCTGCATCATAGTCCTGGTAGTCAAGTACTCATCCTAAGGGCTTTATCAACATGTGACATAGAGACAATCAGAGTACATGTTAAGATAAAGAGTAACCAGATAGCATACTATCATGTCGAGCAAGAAAGTCCTTCCTATATATCTCCAAGCATCCACTACAATATACAACGTATGTACAGTAATGGCCTCTAGGGCATACATATAACTAATAGCTCGTGCATCCCATCGAAGGGTGTAGATATGTCAAAAAGCTCTCCAATCTACAGTTTTACCTTTCAGTGTGACCCGATTAATCTGCTCTACCGGATCCGAGATGTGTTGTACAAGCCAGAACTGTCATAATACATGGTCGGGGGCATGATATGCGATGATGTCGAAACAGATAATAGTTGTCCGGGCACGCCAGATATCTGGAAACTATAAACACACATCCGGTAGAGCCAGGTAGTCGGTGTCATATCAAGCCGCCTCTTCAGCAAAGGCAAAATGCACTGGCATATAAATGTTGATGCGGCATATTTATGCCCCACAACCCCTACAGTATTTCAGAACCGATGCTTCGGTTATATTCCTTTATAGTGAAGTATGTCGAATGCGCCCACCGTTTTGAAATTATTACATGAAGTTTCCAAAGGCATTGTACAGAGCCCGTACCTGGATTGTTATCACACACCACAGTGTACTTTATTTTAGTACTCCTATCCGTTTTGAATAACACACACTTCTTAATGGACCATGCACTGACTTTTTCAATCAATTTTTCCTTCGTCGCAAATATCTATCCGGCTTGAAATCCGACATTATTGTCTATTCGCATCGCCCAACGAGGGTCATTGATGATCATATCCTCAGTAGCATATGCTTTTACCATGGCATCATCAATCGCCTCATCAGGATGTGGCTCTTCGAACTCAATATATTCGTTGTTAGCATATGCTTGATACACCTACTGATCGTCCACTTCATCTTGGTCTGCATACTGCATACTATCTTCTTGCATGTTGCCATCTCCTTCACGATCAGTATCTACATCATCACCTCTCTCATTTTCAGAGTCATCTCTTTCTTCAACGTGATGTGATGAAGATGGCCCCGCGTAAGGTGTTCCAACTCCTAAAGATGCACCGGTACCAAACTCCTCTCGCATTGAATTTTATGTTCGCATATGCTCCAGTACAAAAAATGAAGACCTATGCGACATATAAATTCAAATATCAAGTATCAATTAACCATGATTCAATATACGATGAGTATCGTTAGTTTTATTTAATATAGTATGTTACCTATTCGTTCCAGCCATTTGTTGGGGTAAAAAATTACATCCCGGTTGACCAAGTCAAAATCAAAGTCAACCCCAAGCCAATTGGGCCCAAGCCCAGGCCAAGTGGATCCATGCCCAAGTCAAGCCCGACCATGAAGCGGCCGGCCTCCCCCATGCCAAAATGAAATTATGTAATAAATAATTTTGATGTAATTTTTTTATGCATGAATGTAAGAAAAATGGGCATAAAACCAAATTTTTGTAAAGCTCATGGCTCATGTGCAAAAGAAATGAGCACATGAGGCATGAGATGGGCAAAATGCCATTTTGTAAAGCCCAAGGGGTTATATGTAAGTTTATAAGCCTATAAAAAGCAACATGATGATGAAATAAAGGATAACTTTTCATTCCTCTCAAAATCCAGGGTTTTTGTGCCTCCTTCTCCTTCCTCAAGGTTCAAAACCTTCTTCCCCTTTTCAATTAAATCAAGAGTTTTATTCTTCTTTTTCCAAAATTAAATACTTTTTTACCACAAAAACCACAAAGGGAAGCTCAGATCTTCCATCAGATCTCAAACATGGGAGATTTTTAAATCTCATCCCCTTTCTCCAAGATCCGGCCAACCGAGAGGAAGAAGAAGGAGACCCATCTCCAAAAAATCCCATCTTGGGAAGATCCAGGGCCAAATGGGGGAGAAACAAAGGGGCCCCTTTGATCATTTCTAAAGATTTCTAGGAGTTTAACTCCATTCAAGATCTGTTTGAGTTCAACTCCATAAATTAATCTCTTTTTAGGAGTTTAACTCTAGAAGTCAAATCGGGAGCACATCTCCCAGTGCAGGGACAAAGTTCCTTTTCCTGTTGACGCCCAGCGCCCGCGTGCCAAGCACGTGGGGCGCCGGCGCCCGGCGCCTGACCCCTAGCGCCCACGTGCCAAGCGCGTGAGGGGCGCCCGACGCCTAGCACCCACGTACCAAGCGCGTGAGGCGCCTGCGCTCGATGCCCGCGTGCTAGGTACGTGAGGCGCTGGCACCCACGCGTCCTTTAGACGCTATTCTTCCCTATTTTTTATATACACACACACTCCACAACACTGTCCCCGTTAGAAAAAATTTCTAACGGGGCGCTGCCCTGCACCCCATAAGGGGGCTGCTAGCCCCTTTGACCCCCAGCCGGCTATTCGGGTAGCGGGACCCCCGTAAAACTCTGCGGGACCCCCGATATATCCAAAATCCATTCAAAACACAACACTGCATATTGAGTTCGCATGACCTGTTTGACCCGTCAATCGGAGGTTCTCTCGCTCCAAAGGCGAGGGGTAATTAACGGCAGCTTAGTCCGTGGCTGCCGAAGATTCGGATCCCCACAATCAATAAACCCTAACCTACCTTAGGCAGGGAGAATCTGTAATGTGCCTGACAAGTGCGCGCGTATTCCCATCTCAATGGGGTGACGAAAAACACCCTATAGATTCTGGCACGCCCGGTGGGACTGATCTCTCCTCCCATATTTCGGGTCAAACATCCATGCGAACTCAATCAACATATACATTGATTGCATGTACTGAAATCATGCTTCTATTTGCAGAGTTAACTGTAGGGGTTCATTAGCACCATGCCTAGGGTTTAGGTTGCATCACACATGCTATATTAAAATTTTAGGAGGTGCTAAGTAATTCCAACCATGAATCGAACTAGAAATCTAAGGTAACTGTAACAACCCTAAACTTTTTGTACAACTTTCTATACAAAATTTTCAAAAAAAATACAGAAAGGGGTATTTTTTTGCTTGAGCACAAGATATAAGTTTGTTTTACTTTTTAATAGCAAGTAAGAGCTTGTAGCTCATTGGTAAGACTTTTCACTGCTGAACCTGTAGGGTTCCTAGGCACTCTAGTGAGGTCTCATAAGGCATCAACCATGCCAATTTCAAAAATTCTAGGTGCCGAGAGACCCGACTACGGACCGTTTGCTAGAAAACTAGGCGAAAAGATAACTAGTTAACAATTAACTAGGAGATACGGAAATACAACCTTTGTAGATCCGGTGCTCCACCTCCATAGCTCCGCAACGAAGTCCCCTCCGCTGTCCAAAAAGAATCCGGACTCCAGCGTCGGCTTCGTCGAAGAATAAGCGAGCTAGGTCGTCGATGTCCATGCCGAAGATGATCTACGTCGAGGCATCGCTAAATCAAGCTCCACCTTCACCTTGCCATGAAAACTTGTGAAGGAAACACACTCTACTACTTGGCAAGAGGTAGAGGATGAAGAAATAGGAAGTTGGTAGACTTTAGAATTGGATTTCTCACTCATTTCATCAAGTTGCCATTGATGGTCAAGCTTTTCTTCACTTGAAGGAAGAAGAAGAAGAAGCTAAAATATTATCATAAGTTCATTAGAAAGAAAAGAATAATCCAATCTTTATCATAACATGACCATGGTTATGTGTAGAGACTAAACCCAAGTTAAGTGAATGGTTATGTTAGGAATGAAGACAAAAATGGTGACTAAGTCAAAGTATTCATGAATCTTCAAATACAAACAAAGAAAGCCACCATTCTTCTCATTTCTTTTTCCAAAAAGAAAATAAATAAATAAATGAATAAATAGATATGAAAAACAAAACCCTAACCATTTAAATAACCATGGTTTAATCTTTACACAAACTCAAGTAAACATGTATCATCAAACATGATACAATCAAGTGCACAAAAGTATATCACATATACAACATGTGAACTCCAAGTGAGAAAATCCATTTAAAGTGAACCAATATTAGTTAATGCAAAGTAATATATCAAATATATAATTATACATTAAATCATTAAATCAACACTTGATTTAACGATCCGGTCATATCACATATAACCGACTAATATCCAATGTATCGATTTATCGAATCAATCCTTGATTCGATAACTAGGTTATATCGCATACAACTATTCGACACATACATCGCGAGAATAGAATACGATATCACATACACGTATTATTCTCGGTCCCGCACATATCTCATATGCGCTCCTATTTCGTTTCGCTTGAGCCAGGAAACCTCTGTGTAGGACTCTAAAGACTCGTCAATACGCCGGCAGCAGATGATGATCATATCAATCACCCACAAGCCGCAAGCGGTCTGCTAAACGTAACGGCCACCCGGGTATTGAGCGATCTGAAGATCGACGAGCAAGCCCGCTCACACTCCAGTGAATCCAACCAGTAACACTACCGTACAGTCCGGTCTGATCGTCTGATATGTCGCATATCTCGCCTAGGGGTGGTAAACGTCAGACCCCAATAGCTCGATAAGTCGTGTCGATATGAGGTCTATAACAATTCGAGAAACTACTGGTAACACTTACCAGTAAATCTCAGCAACCCTGGCCAGGGATTTCCTATTATAGCCAATCGAACACAGCGCAACATTAACTCCCTATACCGGGAGAGACGAATCCCCTCCTATCGCTCATTGTCTCCATGTGACTCGGGACTGTACCCAAAAACCACCATTTTGCACGCCCTCTTGGACGTGGTAAGATGGAAATCAAAGCACAGTGGGAACCACACAAGACTCTATGACGATCTCGGGTCAACAGACTACTCTGTACCAGTGTCACCAGAGAACTGCCATCTGACGTGAGGTATAATACCATCTGGGAGTTCTCGGCGAGTCCGTCCAGTGTACCCAGTCTCTACTGAGCACCCGTATATCATCTCTGATGTCAAACACCAATGGATATGGGATCATCCATCGCCCATCTGTATGGGTCGAGAAGGTATATGCTAGTCTACTCTGGTATATCGATGCCCCGTCTCGATACACCCACGACTAGGGACTTTGAAGGATGTACTTATGGACTACCATGTCCCCACTAGTATGATCCGCATCATAGTCCAGGTAATCAAGTACAGATCCTAAGGGCTTTACCAACATGTAACAGGGAGACAATCAGTGTATACGTTAAGGTAAAGATCAACCAGATAGCATACTATCATGTCGAGCAAGAAAGTCCTCCCTATATATGTCCCAGCATCCACTACAATATACATCCTATGTATAGTAATGGCCTCTAGGGCATACATATAATTAACAGAACCAAGCCACCAGAGTTCAAATCCCATACCCTACATTATTTTTAATATTGTTTTATTTTAATATTTTTAGAATTCCAAGGGTTTACACGTGCATAACTCGTAAAACCACACTACACAAATAAAAAAAACTGTGCCAAGGGGTTAATGAAGCGTCGAGGAAGCCAATGGGCACCTGACTCGACCGGAATCGGACGAAACGGCCGGCGACTCGGCAGACTTGGGCCGCCGCCGCCGGCCGGACTCGGCCGGACCGCCGAGTCACCAATATGAAAAATCTGCCTCTTCACCTCCTCTGTACTCCTGTATACTTTAAATGTACAGACCAGTACCAGAGACTCTTTAAAACCCTATTTACTCCATTTTATTACATTTTAAATACTTTTTAATATATTTTTCAATTCACCCTTTCAACTAACCTAAACCCTAGCCTTACCCTATAAATACAACCCCTAGACATACACCCCTCACTCACAAATCTGTTCAGACTCTCAAGAAATTTCTTTAGAAATTTTGTGTACAAGTGGAGTTAGTGAAAGGCGAAACTCCGGCGATCTTCCGACGACGACTCTAGGAGCTTCCGGCGACGAAACGACGCACCGGCAAATCCTACATCTTCCTCTCCCTCTTCTCTAACCTCTAAGCCAGTAAGTCCCCCTTCCTCTTCTCTAATCTTGTTCTAAAAATACGAAATTTCAAAACCCGATGGAATCGGAGCTAAGCCGATTTCCGATTTGGTTCTTTCTAAAAATCCAACATTTTCTTAAATACATTCACACAAAACTCTTACATGTTGACTATTAAACATTAATAAACATGTTGAACAAGTTTCATAACAAAATATTTCATTTTGTAACTTTTACCGCTCTTTTTCACTAAAATACCATGTACTTTACTTTCTAATTTAAAACATCACAATCTTGCTATACCTTTAAATAGATCACGAGGTAATGACCTACCTCCTCACACACTCATATGCAATATAGCACAATACCTTTCGGGAATATAGAATACGGGAAAACGAAACTTTACATATAAATACCACTAACTATTAAAATCGTTTTCTATAAGAATTTGTATTTTTTATAAATCTTTGCAAAGTGCCGCTACAACCCATTTTGGGGAACCCGACTGGAATGGTGCGGATTATCGCATATCCCTGGGCTTAGTAGTGCGAGATGCAGACCTCCGCAAGGAGCATTCGGTCTCGAAAGATTTAAAATACAAATATCTTAAGAAAATGAGATTTCTAGAAATATAATATATATTAAAATTATTTTTATATAAATATGTAAATATGTATCATTAACATATCTATTTTGTGATAATATGAATATTCTAACTTTTTCCTAAAATCACAAAAATCACTTTACATTAAAATACCATGAATTCCATACAAGTTCAATGTTACAATTAAATACCATGTATTATGAAAAATAGGTTATTTTCACTAGAAATATTACAAATATAAAATCTACATCTATGACAACTCTAAAGACGATAATTAAATATTTGGGGTGTATTTTGAAAATTATACAAAAGTATTTTTAAATAAAACCCTCTCAAGTTCTATAAATTACCCTAAGAACCTTAGTAAATATAGGTTTAAGCGGGACTAATCTCTTGAGCCTCAGGGAGCCGGAGAAGTGGGTGCTTACCTATTTAAGATAGACAACTTAACAACGGTGTTATCAATATGGTAATCGTCTTTGAAAAAGACACAAATCCTGCTGCCCATGTGCAGCGGTTACCGATAACATCAAAACAATCAGGACTTCAATTTCTTTTCTAATTGTCCGACTCAGACTGAGTCTCATTATAAATAATCTGACTTGAATATGATTCAAGTACAATCTACAATACTACAATTCAATATGAATCCATATATTCAATCCGTTCAATCTATACAATCTATACAACTTGACTGAACCGAACCATGGATATACTTCCATTTACATGATTCTCCAGTTACATCCATTTATTGATATCATGGTTTTGGCAAGTCATCCAATTAAACAATCTATATTACAAGACAATACAAGTTGCAATACAACACAAACAATACAATCAAGACATCGCGGGGTTTAAGGGGTAGATTGGTACGGAAGGTGTTAGAAGTGGCACGAGACTGTAACCATAAGACACCTAACCTATATTCCGTTGCTGTTGTACCGTGGCATAAACGGTTCCTTGAGTTTCTGATACCTTAGTCTCCGGGGCAAGTGAGACTCCTCTCGTATATACTGGCATCCTTCTGTACCAAGCTACAAACAACAGCGTTAACACTAAATACAACATTATAACAATATAATACCACTTTAAAAGCTACACACACTCTCTCTTACTCTCTATCTATTCTATTTCTCCCTTATCTTTGGGACTTACTGAGCGATTGTTCGCTGACAACATTTCTTCTCTTTCTTCTTTGGAATATTGTCAGGTGATCTGGACACTCAAGAGATCGAGACTACCAGCGATGACTTAGATCAACTTGTTTATGACCCAGAGCTTTAGCTTTATTGTACACATCTTATTTCAGTACTTTTCATTTCTGTTATGCCACTGTTTAGGCATTGCTTTCATTCAGTTGTATTTACTTTTCCATGTATTGTAAAAAGAATGTGAATAAATAAAGTTGATGTTCAATTATATCTTCTGTCTCCTATGCATTTTATTTATATTGCTTAGATACGCTTAGCATATTTACTTCAGAGTAAACACGTAGCAGCCTCATCGCGTCCCCTTAGTCGTACACCGGGAAGCGGGGCGTGACGGGTTTTGTTGGTGGCCCATGCAGGTCAGAGTTGTATGGAACACTACCATGCAGTTATGTTCTGCGTGAACAACTCAAGCAATATAACACAAGAACCAGTAACTAAAACATTCTTTACAATTCATGTTCCTTGAATCTTATTATTTCAAATTCTTAAATCTGTCATAACCCAAAATTTTTTCTTCAAGGTTATGTATTCCCCAAACAACACCAGCACCAACTTCAACAACACTCCACCTCCACTACCAATCACACCTGCCATTCTTGCTCCACCCAACGAGCAAACGGTTCTGCTTGAGGCAATCCGCAACCTCCTAGAGGGACAGCAGCAGCTCTTGAACCGTCCTGAGGCTGAAGCACCTGGGGTGAAGCAATTCAGAGCTTTATATCTCAAACAGTTCTCAGGAAAGGGGAGCCCTCTAGAAGCTGAGGAATGGGCTTAGAGAATCGAAGACGATCTGGCAGCAGCATAAGTGCCAGAAATAGCTTGGGTTCGTGTTGCGAAACTGCAGCTCACGGACAATGCACAGGTCTGGTGGAAGGCGGAAGAAAGCCGTCTTGATCAACCCATCGAATGGAAGACTTTCCGTGACATGTTCGACGCAAAGTACTTCCCTGAGACTGCCAGGTTCGACATGGAACAACAGTTCATCCATCTGCAACAAGTGTGGACCAAGTCAGTAGATGAGTATGACGCTGAGTTCACCATGCTCAGTCGGTAAGATATGTCTCAATAATTCGACTCTTCAATATATCACATACTACATAGCTAACGCAAGACCGTAACAGGTTTGCGGCCCATCTCATACCGACTGCTGAGATCAGAGCTAGAAAATTTCAGCAAGGGTCTGACCTAGAAATCCAAGCTGCTCTAGCTACAGGGGATTTCCCAACCCATGATTTGGCTTTGAAGGCTGCCCGAAGATACGAGGTAGTAGTAAAGAGGAAGGGCAGACCTCAATCTGTTGGTTTGAAACGCCCTGCCACTCAAATGGCAGGAGGAGCCTCTTCCAGGCCATCGTTCGAACCCAGGATAACTGAAGAACCCAATAACCAGCCAAGACCAGATTTCTGTTTCCATTGCAAGAGAGATGGACATTTGATAAAGGACTGTAGGCGCGCAAAAGGCCTGTGCCTAGTTTGTGGCACGTCTAATCACAGAATTGAGACCTGTCCATATAGATACAACTCAGTTCACACACCCACCAACTACCCGCAGCGGCCAGCTATCCAGGCTCTTGCAAATCGTCCTGCACTCCCAGCACCACCTCCACGTGGATTTCCTGCACAGTCAAATCGCCAATTCCATCAGGCACTGAGGAACATGCCTCGAGGACAGAGGAATGTGCCTCCAGTTGGGAGGAACGTGCCACGGCGACAGGCTTACACCTTAGCAGCTGTAGAAGCCAAGACAGTTGACCAAGATAACACTAGTAATTCACTTTCACATTCTCAAACCCTTACACCACTTTGTTATTCTTCACACACTATAAGTACTTCAGTCACCAAACTTTCCTTGAATCTGTTACACTTTCCTTTTACAAATTTCGAGGACGAAATTTTTATAAGGAGGGTAGAATGTAACAACCTTAAACTTTCTGTACAACTTTCTGTACAAAATTTTCAAAAAAAATACATAAAGGGGTATTTTTTTGCCAGAGCACAAGATATAAGTTTGTTTTGCTTTTTAATAGAAAGCAAGAGCTTGTAGCTCATTGGTAAGACTTTGCACTGCTGAACCAAGCCACCAGAGTTTAAATCCCATACCCCACATTATTTTTAATATTATTTTATTTTAATATTTTTAGAATCCCAAGGGTTTACACGTGCATAACTCGTAAAAACCCCACTACACTGATAAAACAAACTGTGCCAAGGGGTTAATGAAGCGTCGTGGAAGCCAACAGGCACCTGACTCGGCCGGAATCGGCCGGCGACTCGGCCAACTCGGGCCGCCGCCCCCGGCCGGACTCGGCCGGATTACCGAGTCACCAACATGAAAAGTCTGCCTCTTCACCTCCCCTGTACTCCTGTATACTTTAAATGTACAGACCAGTACCAGAGACTCTTTAAAACCCTATTTACTCCATTTTATTACATTTTTAATACTTTTTAATACATTTTTCAATTCACCCTTTCACCTAATCTAAACCCTAGCCTTACCCTATAAATACAACCCTTAGACACCCCCCCTCACTCACAAATCTGTCCAAACTCTCAAGAAATTTCTCTAGAAATTTTGTGTACAAGTGGAGTTAGCGAAGGGCGAAACTCCGGCGATCTTCCGACGATGACTCTAGGAGCTTCCGGCGACGAAACGACGTACCGGCAAATCCTACGTCTTCTTCTCCCTCTTCTCTAACCTCTAAACCAGTAAGTCACCCTCCCTCTTCTCTAAACTCTAAGTCAGTAAGTCCTCCTCTCTCTTCTCTAATATTGTTCTAAAAATACGAAATTTCAAAACCCGACGGAATCAGAGTTAAACCGATTTCCGATTCGGTTCTTTCTAAAATCCAATATTTTCTTAAATACATTCACACAAAACTCTTACATGTTGACTATTAAACATTAATAAATATGTTGAACAAGTTTCATAACAAAATATTTCATTTCGTAAATTTTACAGCTCTTTTTCACTAAAATACCATGTAGTTTAATTTCTACTTTAAAACATCACAATCTTGCTATACCTTTAAATAGATCACGAGGTAATGACCTACCTCTTCACACACTCATATGCAACATAGCACAATACCTTTCAGGAACATAGAATACGGGAAAACAAAACTTTACATATAAATACCACTAACTATTAAAACCGTTTTCTATAAGAATTCGTATTTCTTATAAATCTTTGTAAAGCGCCGCTACAACCCATTTTGGGGAACCCGACTGGGATGGTGTGGATTATCGCACATCCATGGGCTTAGTAGTGCGAGATGCAGACCTCCGCAAGGAGCATTCGGTCTCGAAAGATTTAAAATACAAATATCTTAAGAAAATGAGATTTCTAGAAATATAATATATATTAAAATTATTTTTATATAAGTATGTAAATATATATCATTAAAATATCTATTTTGTGATAATATGAATATTCCAACTTTTTCCTAAAATCACAAAAATCACTTTACATTAAAATACTATGAATTCCATACAAGTTCAATATTACAATTAAATACCATGTATTATGAAAAATATGTTATTTTCACTAGAAATATCACAAATATAAAATCTACATCTATAAAAACTCTAAAGACGATAATTAAATACTTGGGGTGTATTTTGAAAATTATAAAAAAGTATTTTTACATAAAACCCCCTCAAGTTCTATAAATTACCCTAAGAACCCTAGTAAATATAGATTTAAGCGGGACCAATCTCTTGAGCCTCAAGGAGCTGGAGAAGTGGGTGCTTACCTATTTAAGGTAGACAACTTAACAACGGTGTTATCAACACGGTAATCGTCTTTGAAAAAGACACAAATCCTGCCGTCCATATGCAGCGGTTACCGATAACATCAAAACAATCAGGACTTCAATTTCTTTTCTAATTGTTTGACTCAGAATGAGTCTCATTATAAATAATATGACTTGACTATGATTCAAGTACAATCTATAATACTACAATTCAATATGAATCCATATATTCAATTTGTTCAATCTATACAACTTGACCGAACCGAACCATGGATATACTTCCATTTACATGATTCTCCGGTTACATTCATGATTCTCCGGTTACATCTATTTACTGATATCATGGTTTCGGCAAGTCATCCAATTATACAATCTATATTACAAGACAAAACAAGTTACAATACAACACAAACAATACAATCAAGATATCGCGGGGTTTAAGGGGTAGATTGGTACGGAAGGTGTTAGAACTGGCACAAGACTGTAACCATAAGAAACCTAACCTATATTCCGTTGCTGTTGTACCGTGGCATAAACGGTTCCTTAAGTTCCTGATACCTTAGTCTCCGGGGCAAGTGAGACTCCTCTCGTATACACTGGCATCCTTCTGTACCGAACTACAAACAACAACGTTAACACTAAATACAACATTATAACAATATAAAACCACTTTAAAAGCTACACTCTCTCTCTTACTCTCTTTCTATTCTACTTCTCCCTTATCTTTGGGACTTATCGAGCGATTGTTCGCTGACGACGTTTCTTCTTTTTCTTCTTTGGAATGTTGTCAGGTGATCTGGACACTCAGGAGATCGAGACTACCAGCGAGGACTTGGATCAACTTGCTTATGACCCAGAGCTCTAGCTTCATTGTACACATCTTATTTCGATACTTTTCATTTCTGTTATGCCACTGTTTAGGCATTGCTTTCATTCAGTTGTATTTACTTTTCTATGTATTGTAAAAAGAATGTGAATAAATAAAATTGCTGTTCAATTATATCTTCTGTCTCTTGTGCATTTTATTTATATTGCTTAGATATGCTTAGCGTATTTACTTCAAAGTAAATACGTAGTGCCTCGTCGCGCCCCCTTCGCCGTACACCGGGAAGCGGGGCGTGACAGTAACAACATATAGTATCATATACTAGGTAGTGTCTAACACTAAGTGGGGAGAAATACAACCTTTGTAGACCTCCCTCCTAGACTCCTTGGATCAACTAGGGTTCGAACCGGCTTGCTTGAATCCTTCCAAGTCTACGACGATCCACCCGGAGTCCTTTGGTTCAAGCTCCTAGCTTCACTTGATTTATGAAGAAGTGGAGCAAACAACCTACACTAATGGGCTAGACTAGTATAGATTGGTGATGTGGTTTGTATTCTTACTTAAAAACCTTTCCTTTTGTGTTTCCTTTGCTCACTTGAAAAGGGTAGAGAGCATGAAGGAGGAAGAAGAAGGAGATGGCTAGCATGAGCTCTTTTTGTGATAATGATAATTCACCAATAAAATGAGAAAAGAAAATACTTATATGAGAGTCACACTCACATATAACCATGGTCAATAAATATCTAGATATTTTCATTAGTGAGTTAAAGAACAAAGGAAATTAAACCATGGTCAAAACTTAGGTCAAGTAAAGAATAGTGTAGTAGAAAATTCAACCATAATTTAATCCCTTTTTCTTTTTCTCAATAACAAATATATACATATATTTATTCCATGTGAGTCTTGCATTGCCATCTACTATGTATCAACAACCATGACACATGTATGCATGTATGTGTGCATTCATATCAACATGTATATATGCATACATACATTCATGCACACATCCAAATAGAAAAGGTTTAAATAAGTGAGTTAAAAGTCAATATTAAATCAACACTTGATTTAATAAACCGGTCATATCTCATACGACCTGACCAATAGAAAACGCCCGATTAAAACACGGTATCATATACACGCATTTAATCGAGCTCCCGCGCATATCTCATATGCACACCACATCATTTCGCCTGAGCTAGGAAACTCCTTTGTGGGACTCTAAGACTCGTCAATACACCGGCAGTAGGTGATGATCATATCAAGTACCCACAAGCCGTCCGCGGTACTAGCTGGAAGTAACGGCAAGCCGGGCATTGAGCGATCAGAAGGTTAACAAGTAAGCCTGCTCATACTCCTGTAAAGCCTGTCAGTGACACTACCGTACAGTCCGGTCTCTTCGTCTGATATGTCGCATATTTAGTCTAGGGGTGTATTGGGTTACGACAGCATCCCGGCCATCAAACTGTGGCCAAATGCAGAACAAAAATTTACTGAACTGGCGCTACCATTACCCGATGCCCGGATCTACCCTAAACCCTAAACTAGCAAGCTATATATAAGAAGTTAGATGATTATACCAAGTTGATCCGTGTCTTTCGGTCTTCAACCATCATCCCCAAGCTCCTAGTGGTTTTTTGATCGAGTTTGGTTGCCGGTCTTCCTCTATCTATGATGATCCACCTGAGGTAAACGATGCAAGCTTCAGCCTCGTCGAGCGAAGCAACCAACGCTCCAAGGTTGCTAGCAATGAAGAGTAGAGGTGTAGGAATGTGTCACTATATTTTTCTCTCATCACAATTGCTCAAGGGAGCAACCATAGAAGATGAAGAAGGTGAGGAAACAATGGCATGAGTAACTCAAGAAATGGCTAAGTGTTGATATGAGAATGAGAGTGTAAGCTATGAAGCAAGTGAAGAAAAATGACCAAGTCCACACAAGAGTTATGCTTGCCCCCCTCTCTCTCATACACCAAAATATCTCATATCAATAATCAAATAAACAAATAAGATCCATGCCTCTCTACATGTCCAAGACCCATGCTCATGCCACCTCACTCCTCCACCTCATTTGTGAAACAAATGAATTTCCAAAAATGGAAAATCATACAAATGAGGTGTCCACTTCTAGAAGCTATTCCGTATAAATACGGAATACTTCCCGGTACATGTATCGAAATACATATACGCGTATTCGTACAAAAATACGAATAGCCAAGAGAGAAAATGAATAGCGAACAATAATACTAGAATATATATATATATAAATACATATATAAATTATTAAATCAAAACTTGATTTAATAATACGGCTCAGTCCTAAGCCGCCAGTATTACCAACTGTCCGATTAAAGTCTGTACAGCATGTACATATATTTAATCGGACACCTGTATGTACCAACATACGTCATCTACACCATATCGCCTAAACTATGAAAACCCTCTGTGTGGGACTCTAAAGACTCGTCAATACGCTGGCAGTGGGTTTAACCACAAGCACGTCAGCGGAACTAGCTGTACGTAACGGCTACTCAGGTATTGAGCGAAAAGGAGGCCGACGAGCAAACTCATCCTGAACCTCTACTGAGTCTGATAGTGACAATATCCGTACAGTCCGGTCCGTTCGTCTAAGAGTATCGCATATCGAGTCTAGGGAGTGGATAAAGTCAGACCCCTAACAACGCGACATTCAGTGTCGGCATGAAACCCCTCACCACCTGAGAAATTATCGATCCTGGATCGGTAATTCTCGTCCACCATGGCTATAGATTTATGGTGATGGCCACCCGTGCACAACGCGACATCAACCCCCAATACCGGGAGAGGCGAATCCCCGACGATCCGATCACTGCCTCCATGTGGCTCGGAACTGTACCCAACTAAAACCTGTTTGCACGACTCCTTTGAGCCGTGATAGGGTAGTAATCAAAGCACAGTGGGAACTCACACGAAACAAATGACGATCTCAGGTCGACAGACTAACCTGTACACATGTCACCTGAGAACTGCTATCTGACAATAGGTATAATACTAACTAGCAGGTTTCCTGTGAGTCCGTCCAGTGTACTCATAACCCAATGAGCACCTGTATACTATCTTAGGTGAACAAACTAACACCAATGGGTTGTGAGACCTTGCCACCGCCCCTCGTCGGGGTCTCGATCAGTATACACTAGTCTACACTGGAGTATCGATGCCCAGTCTCGATATTCCCACGACTAGGGACATTTAAGGATGTGCTTATAGACCTCCAGCTCCCACGTATATGATCGCCATCATAATACTGGTAGTCAAGCAAGAATCCTATGGGCTCTATCAACATGTAATAGTGATGATAAAGACAAACCAGATAGCATACTTTCATCTCGAGTAGGACTGTTCCACCAGTATAGGTCCTCCCTCAATCATCATAATTATCTGCCCGCGATTACGATAATTGCCTTGAGGGCACTATAGGCAACAACCTCCCACTTGCACTTAAGACCAATTATTGCGATGTCGCATACTCACAGCCCGTGTGATACCGAACACCCAACTTCTCTAGTAATTAGTTTCGCAAAGCCCGTTTGCGAAACTATTGTGTTCGAGAAATAGTCTCGGTGAGTGGATCCGCCCCAATGTTTCTTTCTGTATCTCTTAATATCTCAACTTCACGGAGAAAACTATCTCCCAAAATGAGCAATACCTGTCTTAGAATTTGTCTGGATATCTGAGGGGACCCAGTTCACTAATGAACTCAAAATCTAGCAAAATTCTTAGACTGTATCGTCCACTGAATTTAATCAGTATCCTGCACCATGCCTTTCCTCAGTATCCGCTTGGACCACCTGTCCAACATATTGTCCCTCAAAAGAGGGAAAAACTATAACTCTGACAGTCACTCTGTCATCCAGGTCACCTTGGAAGCCTGAAATGATAACTGTCTCCCGAAGGAGGCTGCCGTAATCATTTCCTAAGAACATCCATTTATGTTCAATAACTGCTTCCCAATGTTCCTCCAGGATTAGATTAATATATGTTTATTGCAGCTAGTGCAAAAACAACATCTGGTGTGGTACTTGACATTTCATGACCAACTCAATTGCCTAAGCAAGTGATATGCTAATCATGCAAATCCCTCTCTCCTTTAGTCTGTAAGATACCTTGTAACACTCTAGTTCGTTATACCATACTTGATTTGATTAATTTATATATTGGATGGCTATTTCTTGATTTATTGCTGTTTCGGGGTGCGAATAGTATAATTGGTGTCTGTATTTGCATCCAACCCGACCCGCTTGCTGGAAACCCGTCTTGATTCTTGTTTATGATTTATCCCTGCTAGTTATGAAGATCCGTGCACTTTCATGTTATATATCCTGTTTACCCGTATCATATATCTGGCATCTGCATTTTTGTAATAATAAAATTATAATTAAATAATATATTTTAAAAATATGTAGCATGGCCTGCATCATACCCCTAACCCTGTGATAGCATCCGTGCATCGTGTTCTCGTCCTGTTCAGTGAAACGGACTCGTTTGGATCGCTACGTGCACGCTACATGTATCCGTTCTTGGGGGTATGCATTTTCTTTAACCGGACATTACTTTTTGGTTTTGGTTGACACGTATATTATCTATATTTTCAAACCGTAATTTTAGACCTAACCCGGGCATATTTTGGAGAAATTTTGTATTAGTCAAAAACTCAAATTTACCTAATATTATACTGTTTAATTTATATATTATATACGTTTAAAATGTTCTTTAACCAAAAATATTTCAAAAAGATTTCCTAATATCCTAACTCATCAAATCCTAACTCACCCACCTTGCCTCTCTCTCTCTCTCTTACTATATATATATTATTTCTTTTTAATTTTTTTAAACCCATATAAAGCCTACACCCACGTCCCTCCGTCACAGTTCCTTCTTTTCTCTCCCACTTCGTTTCTTTTTCCCGCCGCCTCTACTAAACCCTAACTCTGCACCCCCGTCGGAGCTCGCCTCGCCACCGACCTCACGCCCTCGTCAACTTCCTCCACTCTCCTCTCATCCTCCTCGACTTCCTCACCTCACCACCTTCTCCCCAAAACCCGAGCCCCAGATCCGACGAGATCCCTGCAACCCGAGAACCCTCGCTAAACCTCGCTAGAGCTCCGACCCCGTCGGCCTCACCCCATTATCACCACCTTCATCTTCTTCTTCTCCTCTCCTCCTCGCCTTAAACCTCGACTGCACACCTCACCCGACCCCAAGAAACCTGCAGCCCACTGCTTTGCCGTCGAACCCCATCACCAGAAAACCCGTCGATATCATCACCCTCTCTGTCCTCGCCTCTGTCCCAATACCAGACCACCCTGAAACCCCAGCCCTTCTTCTTTATTTCTTCTTCTTCTTCTTCTTCTTTTCTTTACTTCTTGATTTTGCGTTTCCCGGTGATCGCCGGAGCTGTGCTCATCGCCGACGATCCAGGCGATCCAGTTGACATCTCTAGCCAGCGTGGTCACTCTCTTGCATTGCCTGGTCCTGTCCCGTGCACGCGCATGTGTATTATGACGTTTACCCGATATCGGACGCAGCGTACGCATCCCGTCGTGAGATCCGATCAGGCAAGTTTATCTTGCTATATGCTATACTACTATATTTTGCATTCATGCGAATAATAATATTACATATTGTTTAGTTATGCATCCAATGTTACCGTTTTACTGTTTTCGGATAGCCGTACGTATCCATACAGTTTATTACATATCTAGTCGCATACAAATTTATCTAGCTACATGCTATGATATTATATTTATATTCATATGAATAAAAGTATTACATGTCGTTTAATTATGCATCATATGTTACAGTTTTACATTTTTACAATACCCGTTCGCATCCGTATCATTTATTGCATCTCTAGTTACATGCCATATCATATAATTTCATGTTACTGTTATGTTAGTACCCCATGCTTGATAATGTACATTATATGACTCATTGACTCATGTTATGATATCACTGCTTATTACTCGTGCATCCGTACTTTTACCGTGATTCGACACTTACTACAGTTTTACTTTGAGCATCAGTGTGATATATATGCACCACATGACATGACCTGATACACCACCGCTTGACCTATTACTTGATCATGTTACTAATGCCGACAATCCTAACTTGTTGTCCCGACGGACATATCCTGTTGTCTATTCAGACAAAACCTGTACCTGCTTGATCCTGTGTTGGCATTAGCTCCAGATTTATCAATACCTAACTTGAACACATAACCTTAGGGGTAAGGGGAAATCAATGATGAAACCTGACTTGTAACTCAACAGTTCGACGCTTATACCGATCAGTTTTACGGGCTAGGCCAGCCCCGGGATGATGCTGCTGACATTATTCATCTGTACATGTTCCTGTTTAATGCCTAGCGGCATGTCTCAGATTTCAGCCCGAGAATCTGGACTGTGGTCCCGGGAATGCACGGGATACTATTGAGTTACATCGACGATTCCATTAAATTGATTTCACAGACTTGAGAGTAGATAACCCAGTAATATTGTTTAGATTACTTATCGCACTTCACATACATATACACACCTCACTGTCATATTCATGCTGTTATCATTTATATTTCACACCTGCATATCTTGTTACATCCTGGTTATATTCTATTGTTTGATATTATGACGCACTGACGTCTGGGTTTTGCATGGCCCAGTTTCTCAATCTCTTTTGCAGGCTGACCAGGAGCATTTCAGCCGACAGGCCGAACAGTGAGGAGCATGTTAGTGCTTAGTTTAGTTTTCTTTCCGTACTTTTCTTTCCTGATGTGAGCCCGTATTTGGGACGTACTTCCAGATGTTACTATTTATTGCATTTTATTGCTTCCGCATATTTATATTTCTTGACTCGTTTATTCTGGCAGATGGACATGTACTAGTTAGTTTTATGTTTTACTGTTCTTGATATCTTATAGACAGCCGTAATGTGACTGTGGAGGGATATTTCCTAGCCACAGGTAGCATAGTTGGCTCTGTCACGTGCCGATCTTAGCGCACTCTGGGAAGCGCGGCGTGACGCACCTTTCGAGAGGGTAACTCTATCATCTGCAGGTACATCACCATGCCAGGAGTCGTCCATTCTAAAATCCCTTTAGAATAATGTCGAAGTACCCGGATTAGGATACTTCCCAAATCTAGATCTAAAACAATAGATCTAGTAACCAGAAACCCTGATATTATATCCATATCCTTTGTGGAGAAAAAACTTTATGATAACCACAGTATAACCGATCGTAGTATAGGAATATCTCTTCCTATCAAGTGCATATCATCCCAATACCTGGACATCACTCTCTACTACCTTCTTAGAATATCCATCTCTTATTTTGATGAAGTCAAAGCCTATGACTGTCGCATAAAAAATAAATGTTCTATTTCTGCTATACCTGCTTTAGTCTATAAATAGACATAAGCTACTTGCCTACTTTGCTTCCGCTGCTCCCACTGACTACAACAACCCTCTGGCAGAGTCATATATACGTGCACTTCCAAAGCTAGTTTAGAACGACGCTATACTCATCCTCCTGCCGGGTCTTATAGTCTAGAACAACAGCAATGGCAAGTCTGGGTAAATAAGAACCTCCCTGTCACCATTTCTGAGAAGACCGAAGTACCTCTCGGGTGCTTGAGGTTACCCACCAAATCTGCGGAGTGGCTAATGGAATGTCGAAACTAATTGAATCCTTAGGTTCTATTAAATTTTTAGTGATCGTTTATGGTTCTGGAATCACTTCCAGTTCTATTATACTCCCACCTCTGTTTTTCTGAAAAATCCATTTTACTAAAACTGTGGCGAGTGAAGAACAATATAAATATTGATCTTCCTGATGGTAGAAAGTTAACTCTCGTCAAAGCCCGGGATAACCCACAAACTGCCATTACTGAAACGTGCCTCGAGTTTATCCGGATTCTGGTTTTAAGTATCAGCCGGACAACTCCCTATACCTTAACATCGTTAAGATATAAATTGATTCTATATATATATCTAATATAGAAACAAAAGCACTAATTTAATTGGAACCAGTTCAAAATCATGCAGTTGTCTCCAGTGCATATCAACCAAATGGAAATAGGTCATTCAACATTACTCAATTAGGAGTGCATCCATATATGAGTAACCCGAAAGAGAAGCAAGTTCTCAAAACCATTACTATCAACGGAATACCAAACACAAGTATTTACATTTTCGACTTCCTCGAAGATACTTCTAACAAATGGTTCTCTAGTTTGTTCTTATACCTATAACTTCTCAAAATCTGAACTTTGTATTTCAACGAAATACTTGTCTAGAACTAGAGAAGTTATGAGTAAACAGAAAATAGTACGAGTACCAACCCCATTGTCCTAATGGACACTGGACAACATACAATACTTTGTATAAGTCCCCTGAGTTCAATAACTCAATCCCTGTGCGTCGTAGGTTAAAAAACTGTACCATGGTTAAGAAGAATTACACCGCTATTGAATGCAACTTACCTAATCACCAACTGATATAGGTAAATGTCACAGACATAATATCAAAAAGTTATATCTCACTTTATAAAATAAACATACAGATATATCAGTTTGAAATTGGTGCATAATAACGGATATTCAAAACCAAATATTTGCTATCCGGCAAAATCCAGATGACTTCCTCAATTATAACCAATTACAATGAATTCCGATATAATGAGGATCTAATCATCCAATTCCTAATATCTTACTTCCACTCACCATCTGTAATAACATACAGATGTGAAAAACTGATCTGGTAAACACATACCTTGGTGTTAGATTCCATTTGGGAAAATAGTTTTCAATTAATATCGCACATTGAAACTGAAACATGAAAATGTTTCTAAAGGGGTTAACTGGTATTCCTAGTAATGCCTCTTTCACTATCCTGATTCATGACAGTAACCATATATTTACCTGCCCTCACTCCAATCCCTTTATTATGTCTTTACTTATTACCTTCTGTACACCTTCTTTAGGCTAATTGGTTTTCTTCCTTCCCTACCCTTCGGCACCAGCCTAAGGTTTGGAAGAAGACTATCCAATAAGCGCAATAGACTATCCAATAAGCGCAATAGGTGTACTCTTCTAATCCTAGGGGCCCTCGTAACCTGAGAGAAGGTAATGGGAAAAGACATCTGAATAATCCTATTCAATTTCTCTTGAACCGGAAACCATCCTCGAATCTGGAACAAGTTCCTTTGAGTTCGTATGTAACTATACGATGGCATATCCAATAGGAGTGGATATCCGTAGTGATACGGAGTGTTCTGGAGAAATGAAAAGCGGATGTAGGAGTGGCATGGGTATACACGGTTTTGTCGTGAATGATGGTGGTCGCAATTTTCTTTGCCCTTAATCTAATCCCTTTATATGTCTTTACTTATTACCTTCTGTACACCATACTTAGGCTTAATTGGTTTTCTTCCTTCCCTACCTATCGGCACCTGCCTATGGTTTGGAAGAAGACTATCCAATAAGCTCAATAGGTATACCTTCTCCTAATCCTAGAAGTCCTCACAACTTGAGAGAAGGTAAAGGGAAAAGACAACCGAATAATCTTATGCAATCTCTCCAGAACCAGAATCCATTCTCGAATCTAGAACAAGTTCCTTTGAGTTCGTATGTAACCATACGATGGATTTATCCAATGGAAGTGGATGTTCGTAGTGATACGGAGTGTTATGGAGAAATGCAAAGGTGATATAGAAGTGGCAATGATGTATGTGACACCGTGACATTCCAAAAACTAAAGTGTTTTAAGAAGGTCCGGTTAACTTGGTTCATGAGTTTTAGTCAAGGGTCGGGCTATTTTCGCTGCCTAAGAAAGAGAGAAAAGAAACACTCAGCGTGCACTCTAATCTAGATCAGAATGGTTAATCACTTTATCTAATTAGGATGGCTCCCACCGTTTTCTCGAATTCTCCTCCAAACATAAAAGGAGAATTAGTCAGAATCACCCGAGGAGTAATCTTACTCATCAGTGGGAATCAGGATCCAACTTGTAGGGATCCTAAGCACACATATGAGGTTCCACAAGGCATTAACCATGGCAAAATCAAATTTTTTCATGTGCCGAGAAACCCTAATTGAGATCGTTAACTAGGGATTAGGCGAAAAGAAAGCAAGCAAACTACTTTGCTACAAGTGAAAGGGATTACAACCTTTGTAGATCCGGTCCTCCACTTCTTTAGCTCCGTGATGACGTCCCTCCGCTGCGATCATCGGGATTCCGGACTCTAGCGTCGGTTTCATCGGAGAAATGAGCGGGCTAGGTCATTGACTTCGATGCCGAAGATGATCTACGTCGAGGCGACTCAAACTCAAGCTCCATCTTCACTTGGTCATGAACCTTGTGAAGAAAACACCCTATACAACATGGCAAGTGGTAGAGGATGAAGAAATAGGAAGTGGGTTCACTTTGGATTTGGATTTCTCACTTGATTTCAACACTTGAAATTTTCAAGGAAGCTTTCTTCATTTCATCAAGAAGAAGAAGAAGAAGTAAATGAAAAATGAATTAATTTGAAAAGAAAATTCAAGTGAAGACTTATCATAATGCAACCATGGGTTAGTAAACTCATGTAGAGAGCAAACCATAGTTTAGGTAATGGTTAGGTCAAAAGAAAAAACAAAATGGTCAAGACTTTTCAAAGAAGCTTGAAAATATCATGAAGCTTCTAGCAAATAACAAATAAAGCCACCATTTTGTTTTTACAAAATGAATAAAGAAAATAAAACCCTAACCAATAACTAAACATGGTGTAAATCATACACATACCCAAGTTTGCATGTATCATCAATTATGATACAAAGTAGTGCACAAACATATATCACATATACAACTTGTGCATATCAAGTGAGAAAATCAATCTTAAGTGAACAATACTAGTCAATGTAAAGTAATATATTTGATATATAATTATACATTAAATCATTAAATCAACACTTGATTTAATGATCCGGTCATACTGCATATAACCGACTAATATCAAGTGTATCAATATATCGAATCAACATTTGATTCGGTAACCCGGCTATATCTTATATAACCATCCGATGATACAAACCATGAGAATAGAATTCAGTATCACATACTGGTATTATTCTCGGTCCCGCACATATCTCATATGCGCTCCTATTTCGTTTCGCTTGAGCCAGGAAACCTCTGTGTAGGACTCTAAAGACTCGTCAATACGCCGGCAGTAGGTGATGATCATATCAAACACCCACAAGCCGCAAGCGGTCTGCTAAATGTAATGGCCACCCGGGTATTGAGCGATCAGAAGATCAACGAGCAAGCCCGCTCACACTCCTGTGAATCCAACCAGTAACACTTACCGTACAGTCCGGTCTGATCGTCTGATATGTCGCATATCTTGCCTAGGGGTGGTAAACGTCAGACCCCAGTAGCTCGATAAGTCGTGTCGATATGTAGTCTATAACAGTTCGAGATACTACTGATAACACTTACCAGTAAATCTCAGCAACCCTGGTCAGGGATTTTCGGTTATAGCCAATCGAACACAGCGCAACATCAACTCCCTATACCGGGAGAGACGAATCCCCTCCTATCGTTCATTGCCTCCATGTGAATCGGGACTGTACCCAAAAACCACCGTTTTGCACGCCCTCTTGGACGTGGTAAGGTGGAAATCAAAGCATAGTGGGAATCACACAAGACTCTATGACGATCTCGGGTCTACAGACTAACCCATACCAGTGTCACCAGAGAACTGCCATTTGACGTAAGGTATAATACCATCTGGGAGTTCTCGGCGAGTCCGTCCAGTGTACCCAGTCTCCACTGAGCACCCGTATATCATCTCTGATGTCAAACACCAATGGATATGGGATCATCCATCGCCCATCTGTATGGGTCGAGAAGGTATACGCTAGTCTACTCTGGTATATCGATGCCCCGTCTCGATACACCCACGACTAGGAACCTTGAAGGATGTACTTATGGACTACCATGTCCCCACTAGTATGATCCACATCATAGTCCAGGTAGTCAAGTACACATCCTAAGGGCTTTACCAACATGTAACAGAGAGACAATCAGTGTACACGTTAAGGTAAAGAGCAACCAGATAGCATACTATCATGTCGAGCAAGAAAGTCCTCCCTATATATATCCAAGCATCCACTACAATATACATCCTATGTATAGTAATGGCCTCTAGGGCATACATATAACTAACACAACTATCATCGCATGATAATTTGATGGAAGCCATTCAAGTCATCACACTCCAGAAGCTATGCGCATGCCTGGCAAGTTTCCTGTATGTTTGAAACTCCCGATGTGTATTTTTACCCCTAGGACCTAAGTGACCTTCACACAGTCAACAAATCAAAGAGTCCTAGTCAAGTTCAACCCGTCATTATCCAGGTTTGCATTAAATCCACCCGTACGAGCCCTTGACACAGTCAACAAGGCCGCACGACTGTCCTAACCAATCGCATTAATATGCCACAAACAAGCACCACTTAGCTACCGCACACTACGCCTTGACACAGTCAACAATTGCAGCACGAATATTAAGCAATACTTGTAAGAAATGATGGAGGTCTACGGCTGGTTTTTGGCGAAAAACCTTTAACGTAATGAACTTGATATCGTTGAAGGAACCGAGTGGTTTTACAAATTTATAGTGGCGAAAACTTTTGCTAAAGAGGTCACTCCCGGTGAAGAGATCTCGGCTCTTTTCTCGTCGAATGAGGTGCAGGATATTCCAAACTGAATACCACGATGCAAAGCAAAAGAATCGACTATAGTAAAGCTGTTATGTTGACATAAACTTTTACTCAAGAGGTCACTTCCGATGAAGGGATCTCGGTCTTTTCCTCGTCGAATGAGGTGCTGGATATTCATAACCGAATACCACCGTGCAAAGCAAAAGAGAATGTCTGTAATGTCAGTTTTAAAAAACTTGGTTCCAACAATATCATATAGGTTTGTTTTATCCTTGCATTAATCAAAATCAACGCAGTCCCATCAATTAATCACATCAGAAAAGAACGAAAATAAAATATACGTATATGCCATCCGCATTCGCCACTAGGTCCTGTCATCACCCGTTAGGTTACTTAACTAACAACAGAGCGGGGATTGGACTAGCGCGGGTACAAAACATATACAACATCTACTAGTATATATAAATATATATATAACATTCATCCCAGGCATGATATAAGCAACATTATAGAAGCATCACAGAAGCAACACAAAATGGTGGATAATCTTGGAGCCCCGGGTTTCACTTGAGTCGCAAATGAGACCTGATGTTCCCGGTCATGTGGATAGCCTGTGCAATGAAACCTAGACCCCTACGAGCGTGGTAAGTTACCCGTCAAAACCAGAAGTGAGGCAACCCCCTTCAACAACGTGAATGGGCCACCCAGCACTTCACGGAATCCGGTAACTTGAGCACCCCTCCGTGGGTCAACCTATACCCCCTACGACTGCGGCGAATAGCCCGCCAATTCTAGAGTAAGGTCCCTTCCGTCTCAACGCCATAAGATGTGGACCTGTTGCCCTCTAGAACCCAGCTATTCGTGCACTCCACTGCGGGGTAATCCTAGTACAGAAAAGAAAAAATATACAAGGGTGACATCGACCTCAACCCGGTCGTGCCCCAACCGAATAATATACAAACTGGTAGTGACGACAGTCCACATGTCGGACGCTCGCCCCGCAATATCATATATACAAATGAAGCTAAACTGTACTACCATTGCACCATAGCTATCCACCTCGACGATCCAACCACAACACAGCACAACACAGAACATCAACGTGAATGTCACGTTCGCAAACTCGTCTAAAAGGACATATAGCAATTAGACGAGTTATACCGCTCGAATGATATCCACGGTCATAGATAGTAATGTAAGTACCGTGTTAACATTTAAACAGTGTTAAATTATCGACCTCGAAACACCCTGAATTGCCCCTGAACAACAGATAACATAATATCCAAAATGGGCAAAACTAGCAAAATCATTGAACCAACATTCCAGAGACCAAACCACACCCAAAATACGAACTCCAAATTCCCTCTTAGGGCCGGCTTCCTCGGATTTTTGAGTAATGTGCTCGGGTCAATTTTGTTGGAATGGGTTCGTATTTGGGGTATGTTCTAGTGGCCATACAAGTAGTCTTCTGCAGTTGCTAAAATAATTTTTTGAAGACTTTGAAAATCGACAGAGAATGGAATCAGCAGTGCACTGTTATCGGGTTGTTTCGATTTCGATACTTTAACATTGTCTAAACAAGCTAGTAAGGGGTTTAAAGGCTTGCTCTGATACCATGTTGGGTTATGGCAGCGCCCCGGCCATCAAACCGTGGCCAAATGCGGAACAAAAATTTACTGAACTGGCGCTACCATTACCCAATGCCCGGATCTATCCTAAACTCTAAACTAGCAAGCTATATATAAGAAGTTAGATGATTATACCGAGTAAATCCGTGTCCTTCGGTCTTCAACCATCATCCCCAAGCTCCTAGTGGTTCTTTGATCGAGTTTGGTTGCCGGTCGTCCTCCATCTACGATGATCCACCTGAGGTAAACGGTGCAAGCTTTAGCCTCGTCGAACGAGGCAACCAACACTCCAAAGTTGCTCGCAATGGAGAGTGGAGGTGTAGGAATGTGTCACTATATTTTTCTCTCATCACAATTGCTCAAGAGAGCAACCATAGAAGATGAAGGAGGTGAGGAAAAAATGGCATGAGCAACTCAAGAAATGGCTAAGTGTTTATATGAGAATGAGAGTGTAAGTTATGAAGCAAGTGAAGAAAAATGACCAAGTCCACACAAGAGTTGTGGCTGCCCCTCTCTCTCTCTCATGCACCAAAATAATTCATATCAATAAACAAATAAACAAATAAGACCCATGCCTCTCTACATGTCCAAGACCCATGCTCATGCCACCTCACTCCTCCACCTCATTTGTGAAACAAATGAATTTCCAAAAATGAAAAATCATACAATTGAGGTGTCCACTTCTAGAAGCTATTCCGTATAAATATGGAATACTTCCCGGTACATGTATCGAAATACTTATACGCGTATTCGTACAAAAATACGAATAGCCAAGAGAGAAAATGAATAGTGAACAATAATACTAGAATATATATATATATATAAATACATATATAAATTATTAAATCAAAACCTGATTTAATAATCCGGCTTAGTCCTAAGCCGCCGGTATTACCAACAGTCCGATTAAAGTCTGTGCAGCATGTACACATATTTAATCGGACACCTGTATGTACCAACATACGTCATTTACACCATATCGCCTGAACCGTGAAAACCCTCTGTGTGGGACTCTAAAGACTCGTTAATACGCTGGCAGTGGGTTTAACCACATGCACGTCAGCGGCACTAGCTGTACATGACGGCTATCCAGGTATTGAGCAAAAGGGAGGCCGACGAGCAAACTCATCCTGAACCCCTACTGAGCCTGACAGTGACAATATTCGTACAGTCCAGTCTGTTCGTCTAAGAATATCGCATATCGAGTTTAGGGGTGTGGATAAAGTCAGACCCCTAACAACGCGACATTTAGTGTCGCCATGAAACCCATCATCACCTGAGAAATTATCGATCCTGGATCGGTAATTTTCGTCCACCATGGCCATGGATTTCTGGTGATGGCCATCCGTGCACAACGCGACATCAACCCCCAATACCGGGTGGTAGGGTAGTAATCCCCGACGATCCGATCACTGCCTCCATGTGGCTCGGGACTGTATCCAACTAAAACCTGTTTGCATTACTCCTTTGAACCGTGGTAGGGTACTAATCAAAGCACAGTGGGAACTCACAAGAGACAAATGACGATCTCAGGTCGACAGACTAACCTATACACATGTCACCTGGGAACTGCTATCTGACAATAGGTATAATACCAACTAGCAGGTTCCCGGCGAATCCGTCCAGTGTACTCATTACCCAATGAGCACCTGTATACTATCTTAGGTGAACAAACTAACACCAATGGCTTGTGAGACCTGGCCATCGCCCCTCTTCGGGGTCTCGATCAGTATACACTAGTCTACACTGGAGTATCGATGTCCAGTCTCGATAGTCCCACAACTAGGGACATTTAAGGATGTGCTTATAGACCCCAGCTCCCACGTATATGATTGCCATCATAATATTGGTAGTCAAGAAAGAATCCTATAGGCTCTATCAACATGTAATAGTGGTGATAAAGACAAACTAGATAACATACTATCATCTCGAGTAAGACTGTTCCACCGGTATAGGTCCTCTCTCAATCATCATAATCATCTGCTTGCGATTACGATAATTGCCTTGAGGGCACTATAGGCAACAGGGTGGTGAATATCAGACCCCAGTAACAGATAAGTCGTGCCGATGTGAGGCTCATAACGGGTCGAGAAACTACTGATAACACTTACCAGTAGATCTCCATATCAACCCTGGCCAGGGACTTCCTGTTATAGCCAATCGAACACTGCGCAACATCAACCCCAATACCGGGAGAGACGAAACCCCTCCTATCGCTCATTGCATCCATGTTATTCGGGACTGTACCTAAAAGCCACCATTTTGCATGTTCTCATGAACGTGGTAAGGTAGAAATCAAAGCACAGTGGGAATCATACAAGACTCTATGACGATCTCGGGTCTACAGACCAACCTGTACCAGTGTCACCAGAGAACTGCTATCTGACTGAAGGGTTTCCTACAGCACCACTACAAGGGTTTGGAGGCAACACACATGCCATATTTAAATTTTTATGGTGCTAAAGAAACTATCTTAAGGATCATGCTAGAAAATTTAGGGCAACATAACTTTAACATGAACACAAGTAGTAAAAGCTAGGGTTTTGAGAGTACAACCTTTGTAGCGCCCTACGCTAGACTCCTTGGCTACTTGAGGGTTGGAAAAAGGTTCATTTGAGATCCTCTACGTCCACGACGATCCACCCGGAGTCCTCTTTGTCCAAGCTTGAAATTCCACTAGATCAAGAGAAGAAATGGAAGCTAACACTCTACACTAATGGGCAAGACTAGTGTAGAATGGTGATGTGGTTTGTTTTCTCACTTCAAAACCCTAACTTGGTGACTCTTTTGCTCACTTGAGAAAACTAGAGAGCAAGAGAGAAAGGAGGAAGAAGATAATGGCTCGTAAAGAGCTCAAGATAATGATAAGCTTGTGAAAAAAATGAGAAATGAAAATATATATATTTTCACTTTCTCATTCTTAACCATAGTTATAAAATATCTAGATATTTAGTTTGGATCAAAAATGGCCATAGAAATTAAATCATGGTTAAACCAAAGGGTTAGTGAAAGAATATAATATTAAACCATGATAACAATTTCCATTTCCATTTTCCTTTTTCCAAAAATAATATCCATATATTTTATAAATGGTGTGAGTCTTATATTGCCACCATCCACTATATCAACAACCATGATAGAATCATGTATGCATGTATGTGTGCATGCACATCCTATGTGCATGAATGAGAATAAATGCATTCATGCATGCATACAATAAAAAGACAAGAAAGGGTTTAAAGTGAGAAACTAATGGTCAATGATAAATCAACACTTGATTTAGCAAACCGGTCATATCTCATACGACCCGACCAAAAGCAAACCGCCCGATTAATATACGGTATCTCATACGCGCATTATAACCGGGTCCACGCGCATATCACATATGCGCACCACATCGTTTCGCCTGGACTAGGCAACTCCATTGTGGGACTCTAAGACTCGTCAATACACCGGCAGTGGGTGATGATCATATCAAGCACCCCTAAGCCTCAAGCGGTCAGCTAAACGTAACGGCCACCCGGGTATTGAGCGATCAGAAGAAAACAAGCGAACCTGTCACAACTCCCGTCGAGCCAACCGGCAACACTACCGTACAGTTCGGTCTCTTCGTCAGATATGCTGCATATCGAGTCTAGGGATGGTAACGTCGACCCCAATAACTCAATAAGTCGTGCCGATGAATGGTCTATAACAGATCGAGAAACTACTGATAACACTTATCAGTAAATCTCAACAGCCCTGGCCAGGGACTTACTGATATAGCCAATCAAGCACAGCACAGCATCAACTCCCAATACCGGGAGAGACGAAACCCCTCCTATCGCTCATCGCCTTCGTGTATCTCGGGACTGTACCCAACGGCCACCTGTTTGCACGACTCAGTAGAGCCGTGGTAGGGTGGTAATCAAAGTACAGTGGGAGAACACACAAGACTCTATGACGATCTCGGGTCTACAGACTAACCTGCACCAGTGTTACCTGAGAACTGCTATCCGACGATAGATATAATTCCATATAGGAGTTCTCGGTGAGTCCGTCCAGTGTACCCAGTCACCACTGAGCACCCGTATACGATCTCGATGTCAAACATCGATGAATGTGGGAACATCCATCGCCCATCATATGGGTCTAGTATCATATACGCTAGTCTACTCTGGTATATCGATGCCCCGTCTCGATACACCTACGACTAGGGACATTCCAGGATATGCTTATAAACTACAGATATCCCACTAGTATGATCTCTATCATAATCACAGTAGTCAAGCCTATATCCTCAGGGCTTTATCAACATGTGTGAATGAATAAAAGCATGATTAAATCAACATGTCAGATAAAGAAGAACCAGATAGCATACTATCATGTCGAGCAAGAATGTACACTGAATATATATATATATATATATATACATGTATAAATACATCCACTATCATATAATGGCCTCTAGGGTATACATATATCCAACAATCTCCCACTTGCACTAAGGTCAGTTATTGGCGTATCTCATACCCAACATCTAAAAAAGTCGCTCATGCTGCGGCTGAGGGAAGGTCTTGGTGAGTGGATCCGCGGTGTTATTCTTTGTGTCTACTCTCCTAATCTCGATCTCGCGGCGATCTACAATCTCCCGGATCAAATGAAAGCGCCTCAGGATGTGTCTGGACCGCTGATGGGACCTTGGCTCCTTGGCTAACGCCATAGCCCCATTATTATCACAATACAATGGTATTGGATCAATAATGGTTGGAACTACTCCTAGTTCCGAGACGAACTTCTTCATCCAGACGGCTTCCCTGGCGGCATCATTCGCAGCAATGTACTCAGCCTCCATCGTAGAGTCTGCAACGGTATCCTGTTTGGAACTCTTCCAACTTACCGCCCCTCCATTGAGGGTAAATACAAACCCGGAGATAGATTTGCTGTCGTCCTTATCGCTCTGGAAGCTCGAATCGGTAAAGGCCTCCATTTGGAGATCTCCATTACCATACACCAACAATTCTTTAGTCCTTCGCAAGTACTTAAGAATGTTCTTCACAGCTATCCAGTGATTCTCCCCTGGGTTGGATTGATACCTGCTTACAACACTAAGTGCATAACCTACATCTGGGCGTGTATATAACATCGCATACATTATAGATCCTACTGCCGAAGCATAGGGTATATTCATGCAAGCTCTCTCTTCATCGGTCTTTGGGCAAGAGTCCTTGGAGAGAGTGACCCCATGGCAAGCGGGTAAGGCACCCCGCTTGGAGTTTTCCATACTAAACCTTTTTAGGATGGTGTTGATGTACCTGGTTTGGGACAATCCCAATAACCTCTTGGATCTATCCCTATAGATCCTAATGCCCAGAATGTATGTGGCATCATCCAGGTCCTTCATGGAGAACTTTAGTGATAAGAAAGATTTGACCGACTGTAGCATAGGAATATCATTTCCTATCAGAAGAATGTCATCCACGTATAATACGAGGAATGTGACAACTCTCCCTACAGCCTTCTTATAAACACAAGGTTCATCTGGATTTTTGATGAAATCAAACTCTTTGATAACATCATCGAAACAGATGTTCCAACTCCGTGATGCCTGCTTTAACTCATATATGGATTTAAGCAATCTACATGCTTTCTCGCTGCTCCCACTGTCAATGAAGCCCTCTGGCTGATCCATATAAACGCATTCTTCTAAATCTCCATTTAGAAATGCCGTTTTAACGTCCATCTGCCAGATTTCATAGTCGTAGTGAGCAGCAATAGCAAGTAGGATCCGAATGGATTTAAGCATGGTTACGGGTGAAAAAGTCTCTTCATAGTCCAAACCTGGTCTTTGACGAAAACCCTTCGCCACAAGTCTTGCCTTATAGGTCTCCACCTGCCCATCTACACCAATCTTTCTTTTAAAGATCCATTTGCACCCCACAGGTTTTACCCCAGGGTGTACAACGTCCAAAGTCCATACTTTGTTGGTGTATATAGACTCCATTTCGGATCTCATGGCATCCAGCCACTTCACAGAGTCTCCACTCGTGATAGCTTGCTGAAAGCTGGTAGGATCATCATCCTCCATGATGCAGTCTTCTCTGTCACCATCAATGAGGAAACCGTAGTACCTCTCCGGTGGGTGAGAAGTCCTACCAGACCTACGGAGTGGTCGAGGTTCCTCAGTTTCTATTGCAACAGCCGGTTCAACCAAGTCGTCATTTGTAGTTTGTGTCTCTAGAACCTCTTCTAGATCCACTACATTGCCATCAGCTTTATCTGTGAAAAACTCTTTTTCCAGGAATGTGGCATACTGAGAAACAAACACCTTTTGTTCCTCCTTGTGGTAGAATAGATATCCATAAGAATTATTTGGATACCCCACAAAATTACACATGACTGACCGTGTCTCGAGTTTGTCCGGATTCTGCTTTTTAACATAGGCCGGGCAACCCCAAACCTTAATTCTCTTAAGAGATGGTCTCTTCCCATGCCATATCTCATATGGTGTGGTAGACACAGTTTTGGTTGGGACCCTGTTCAGTAGAAATGCTGCAGTCTCCAATGCATGCCCCCAAAATGAGACGGGTAACTCAGCATCACTCATCATGGAACGGACCATATCTAATAGGGTCCGATTCCGTCGTTCTGACACACCGTTGTGCTGTGGTGTGTAAGGAGGAGTGAGCTGAGAGAGAATCCCATTCTCTTTTAGGAAGTTTGCAAACTCTGTACTGAGGTATTCCCCACCTTGATCTGATCGAAGCATTTTGATACTCAAGCCGGTTTGTTTTTCTACTTCGAGTTTATATTCAGTGAATTTCTCGAAAGCTTCGGATTTATGCTTTAATAAAAATACATGACCGAATCTTGAGAAATCGTCAGGGAAAGTAATGAAGTATGAAAAACCGCCTCTAGCCTGTATAGACATTGGCCCACATACATCACTATGTATGAGGCCTAGGAGCTCTGTAGCTCTTTCTCCGTGTCTGGTAAACGGAGTTTTGGTCATTTTACCCTTGATACAAGACTGGCAAGTCGCATAAGATTTATATTCAAAAGGGTTTAAATATCCATCTTTGTGTAACTTGTTTAGTCTTGTTTCGTTAATATGACCAAGTCTACAGTGCCAAAGAAAAGCTTCATTTATTTCTGAAAGTTTTCTTTTATTAGTATGTTGTATGCTGAAAACTGTGTGTTGATTTAGGACGTATATCCCGTTATTAAGCGTACCATACCCAACCAACATTTGATTCAGGTGAATGTTCATAACATTGTTCTGCAATACAAAATTATATCCTTCATTGTCTAACAAAGAAACAGATATTATATTACAAAGCATACTAGGTACAAAATAACATGGGTTCAAAACCAATATACACCCAGACGGCAACCCCAAATGATACTCTCCCACTGCGACTGTATGTACATTGGAACCATTTCCAACGCGGAAAGTATGGTCACCTGTCTTCAAAACCTTGCTATTTCTCATCCCCTGCATAAAATTGCAAATGTGAGAACCTGAACCGGTATCTAATACCCAGGAAGCAGAGTTTATTGAAAAACAGTTTTCTGTCACAAACACACCTGAAGCGGAAGCATCCCCATGCTTCTTCTTGAGATTTAAGTACTCCGTGCAGTTGCACTTCCAATGTCCTGTTTTGTGGCAGTGATAACATTCCCCTTTCCCCGATTCTCCAGCTTTGGACTTGTCCTTCCCCTTAACCTTTTTAACTCCACCCCTAGGCTTGGTGGGCTTCTTCTTCATCTTTCCCTTAGCCTTAGCCTTTGGGCGAGAAGAGGAAGCTTGCCCAGCACTCAAAACGGGAGTTTTCACTGATTTCAGTGTGCTCTCTGCACTCCTTAACATATTAAGGAGTTCAGGTAGTTCCTTCTCCATGTTGTGCATGTTGAAGTTAACTATAAATTGAGCAAAGGTGGAGGGGAGGGACTGCAGAATAATATCCGTATATTGTTCATTGTCCATCGTCCATCCAAGGTCCTCAAGCCCTTCTATGAGAGTTATCATCTTCAGAACATGGTCTCCTACTGGTGTGCCAGGGGCCATTCGCATTTGAAACAATTTCCTTGATGCTTTGTATCGTAATACGCGGGATTGCTCTCCATACAATTCCTTTGTATGGAGGAATATGGCGTGAACATCTATATTCTCGTGCTGCTTTTGATGTGTGTTATCCATCGATGCAAGCGCGAGGCATTTGGCCGTGGCACAGTCAGCGTCCCATGTCTTGCGGACTTCAATATCCGCAACTGAGGATTTTGGACCTGGGACGGGCGGGGCTGGAGCCGTGAGGACATATGATACCTTATCATAAGTCAAGGCAATGTTCAGATTCCTCAGCCAGTCTTTATAATTGGTCCCATTCAGTTTATTTTTATCTAGTAGAAGCTTGAGTCCTATCATGGGTATATGCCATTAAGAGAGAGAAAAGAATACACTCAGCGAAAGCTCTTGTAAAGATCAGATTGGTTATTATCTTGTCTAATCGATGTCTCCCACTGCTTTAATTAAGTTTTTCTTTCAAACCTTAAAAAGAAAACTAGCCATGATTAATTACAGTCTACAACTTCGCCAACCGTTCAGCCAGGCCAGTGTCGGTACTTGAGGGAGGTTCCCCGTGCTTTCGCACGGACCTAATTAAAGTAAACCTCGTCTTCCCAGAGGCGTAGCCCCGTTAACACCTTTCTAGACACCTAATGGGTTAACTCATTGTAAATTGCAAAACTCTCCTGGGAGCAACTATTGCCCACAGTGGGATCGAGATCCAACCATCATATGGAAGGTATGCAATCTCATTGCAAATTTCAACTATTGAAATTCCCGATGTGGTTTTTACCCCTAGTACCTATGACCTTAACTATGGTCAACAAATCACAAGTACTAGTCAAGTTCTACCCGTCATTTCTTGATTAATTAGACCCACTCACATGACCCTTAACTATGGTCAACAAAGTCGCATGAATGTCCTAATTAATCTTCATTATATGTAGTGTAGGAAGACATCACTTAGCTACCGTACACTACGCCTTAACTATAGTCAACAAACGTAGCACGAATACTAAGTACTCTACTTCCTAAAATGACGGAGGGTTGCGGATGATTTTTAAGAAAATCTTTAACGCTTTGAACTTGATATCGTCGTAGAATCAAATGGTTTTCAAAAGGAGTGGCTTGAGCTCTGCAGTTTTGAAATGTAGCTTTTTCATAAAGAGCCGAGTGGTTTTCAAATCCGATTCTACAACATCTTTTTAGGTTTATTTTCTTTACATTAATTATATCAATGTAGCCCCATCATTTAAGTCCTTAAGCCAATCACAGAAAAGAAACGAAAATATAACGTATGCTTATGCCATCCGCATCCACCGCAATGTTACGTTATGCACCGTTAGGTTACTTAACTAACGGCATACCGGGACGGGACTAGCGCGGGTGTAAAACATAAGCAACGTCTACTATATATCATATATATAATATATCATTCATCTCAGATATCACATCACAGAGTACAGGCAGCAGAAACACACATATGATAATATAGGATATACTAGGACATCCGTATTTAGTATTTAGCCATCAATAAAAAATACGGATTCCACAGTTGCGATGAATAGCCAAGCCCACACCCCTAGACCCATACGAGAGAAGCAAGCGACCCTACAAATTCTGGAGTTTAGGAGACCCGGTCTCGACTCCTCGAGATGGCCTCCCTCTGAACCCCAGAACCCGGTCACTTGTGCTCCCCTCCTTGGGTCTATCCTAATGCGGAAAAGTAAATAATATACAACATTGGTGACATCAACCTCAACCCGGAAGTACCCCAAATAAAAGAATATTACATTACATTTGAATTTTACATGAATGAAAAGAAAACTCTCATCTCATATAAAAACCCCGGCTATTCAATCGTGACAATCCTGCACATCATATATCAGCAACAAATAATATCATATATCATCAACGTAAGTAAGTATGCATACCCCGATTGTCGTTGATGTATAGCAACGAAACCGGCGATATGCGACATACTACACTTACGGTCACATAAAAGTGTAAGTACGCGGCGGCGCCCCGGCCGTCTAACAGACGCCGATATGCGGAACAAAACTTTTACGACTGGCGCTATCGCGTACTTTATCCCGGATCGTCCATTAAAGCTAAACTAACAAATTGTAAAGAGGGTAGAATTGTTATACCGAATGATCCGAGTCCTTCAGTCTTCAACCATCATCCCACGCTATGTTGCAACTGATCCAAACTTGCTTGATCTCCGGTCTCGTTGTCCAGGTGGCACCACGTCGACGGATCTTTAAACGGGCTCCCGCCTCTGAACCGAGGCAACTCGATCGTCAAGTTTGCTAAAAGAGACGACCAAGATGAAGTAGAAAATGAGTAGAATACTTTGTCTCGTTACGTCCAAGATTATGGACGAACGGTTAAAAGAAGTTGCCATTTGGAATCGGGTGAATGGAAATTGATCTATGTGAAATTTCCATACACTAAATTTCTTGTATCTTTTCTCACAAATGAAAACCACCACCCTCCCACAAAGGGGCCGGCCACTATATGAAGAGGGGAGGAGGGTGAGTGTAGGAGCAAGGAGGAGGGTGACCATATCCCTTCATGCTTATCACAAAGAATGAATCATCAAAAGACATTAAATGGAACCAATCACATTAAACCTAGTCACCTTGCATCATTAATGAACCATTAATGACACTAATGAGTCACAAGCCTTATCATCACTTCTAGAACCTTCTAGAAGCATGACTCACTCTGAAGACGAAAAGAAAAATCCGTATTTAACCGAATGTCAAAATACGGCTGATAGAAAACTGGAAACTGGCAACTTCCAAAAGTGATCCTGAAACGAATTTCAGGATAACCCCATAACGGTATAAACATACCCGCATTTGTATTACGACCGAATACAAATGCAACTGAGACAAAGATATTATATCTACACAGTATAATACTGGGTTCCGGCTTAAACCAAAGCCTACCAGTATTATCTGCCCGAAAACTGACACGTGCGAAAATGCACGTGCATTTTCCGAACCTTGCCATAAACCCATACGGCCTCTATAACATTTCGCCCGAACTTGGGAAAGTGTCTGTGGGGGACTCTAATGACTCATCAACACACTGGCACTGGGTATAACCTCTAGCACGTCAGAGGTACAAGCTGTACGTAACGTTTTGCCTATGTATTGATTGGAAGGGAAGCTGATGAGCGAACTCATCTATAAACCCTACTGAGCCTGACAGTGACAATAACCGTACAGTCCGGAACATTCGTCTATGAGTATCGCATATTAGGCCTAAGGGGTCGGTAAACGTCAGACCCCCAATAGCTGCATAAGTCGTGTCAGAAAGCAGCCCAGAACACCCTGAGATACTACTGGTATACCTACCAGTATATCTCGATTACCCTGGCCAGGGATTTCGTGTAATGGCTCTTCTAAACACAGCGCGATCTCACCCCCAATACCGGGAGAGACGAATCCCCGACGATCCGCTCACTTGCCTCCAATGTGGCTCGGGACTGTACCCAACTAAAACCTGTTTGCACAACTCCTTTGAGCGTGGTAGGGTAGTAATCTAAGCACAGTGGGAACTCACACGAGACAAATGACGACCTCAGGTCGATGAACTAACCTGTACACATGTCACCAGGGAACTGCTATCTGACGATATGTATAATACCAACTAGCATGTTCCCGGCGAGTCCTGTCCGGTGTACTCATAACCTAATGAGCACCTGTATACATCTTAGGTGATCCAACTGACACCAGTGGCTTGTGAGACCGGCCATCGCCCCTCATCGGGGTCTCGACTGTATACACTAGTCTACTCTGGAGTATCGATGCCCTGTCTCGAAACTCCCATGACTAGGGAAACTTTAAGGATGTGCTTATAGACCCCAGCTCCCACATATATGATCGCCATCATACTGCTGGTAGTCAAACAAGAATCCTATGGGCTCTATCATGATGATAAAGACAAACCAGATATCATACTATCATCTCGAGTAAGACTGTTTTATCGGTATAGGTCCTCCCTCAATCATTGCAATCACGTACCTGCGATCCAATAATTGACTTAGAGGGCACTATATCCAACAATCTCCCACTTGCACTTAAGGCTAATTATTGCGATGTCGAGTACTCACAGCTCGTGTGATACCGAGCATCCAACTCCTCTACTAATCAGTTTCATAAAGCTCGTTTGTAAAACTGTTGTGTTCAAGAAATAGCCTCAGTGAGTGGATCCGCTTCGGTGTTTCTTTCTGTATCTCTCTATATCTCAACTTCGCGGAGAAAACCATCTCCCGAATTGAGTAATATCTGTCTTAGAATATGTCTGGATATTTGATGGGACCTAGTTCATAAATGAACCCCAAATCCAAACTTCTTAGACTGTATCGATCACTGAAACTAATCAGTGTCCAGCACCATGCCTCCCACAGTATCCTCTTGGACCATCTGTCCATAATACTGTCCCTCGTCTGAGGAAAAACTATAACCCTGACAATCACTCTGTCATCCATGTCACCTGTGATGCATGGAATAATAACTGTCTCCCGAAGGAGGCTGCCGTCATCAAATCCGTAGAACATGTACTTATGTTCTATAACTGCTTCCTAATGTTTCTCCAGGATTGGATTAATATAAACTTATTGTATCTAGTGCAATAACAACATCTGGTGTGGTACTTGACATCTCACGATTGACTCAATTGCCTAAGCAAGTGATCTATCAATCATGCACATCCCTCTCCACTTTAGTCTGTAAGACACCTTTAGAGAGGGTGACTCCATCCCCTGCAGGTACACCACCATGCTTGGAGTCATCTATTCTAAAATACTATTAGAATATTGTCAAAGTACCCAAATTGGGAAAATACCTAAATCTAGATCTAAAACCATAGATCTAGTTACCAGAATGTTTTATATTATATCCATATCCTTTGTGGAGAAACAACTGTGTGACGACCACGGTACAACCGATCGTAGTATAGGAATTTTACTTCCTACTCTGTGTATGTCATCCAAATACCAGGACATTACACTCTACTACCTTCTTAACAGATCCATCCTCTATGCTGATGAAGTCAAACCCATGACTGTCACATCAAAAATTAGATGATCTATCTCCGCTATTTCTGCTCAAGTCTATAAATAGACACTAGCTTCTTGCCCACTATGCTTCTGCTGCTCCCACTGACTACGACAACCCTTTGGCAGAATAATATATACGTACATTTCTAAAACTAGTTTAGAATGACGCTATACATTTCCTCATACCGGGTCTCATAGTCTGGAACAACAGCAATGTCAAATCTGGGTAAGCAAGAAACTCCCTGTCACCGTCCTTGAGGCTACCAGAGTACCTCTCGGGTGTCTGAGGTTACCCACCATGTCTGCGGAGTGGCTATTGGAATATCAAACCTGATTGAATATATAGATCCTATTAAACTTTCCGTAATCGTTTGCGGTTCTGGAATCACTTCCAGTTCTACCATGCTCCCACTACTGTTTTCTGAAAAAATCCATTTTAATAAAACTGTGGCGAGTCAAGAATAATATCACTATTGATCTTCCAGATGGTAGAAAATCAACCCTCGTCAAAGCTAGGGTCAACCCACAAACTGTCATTACAGAAACGTGCCTTGAGTTTTCCAGTGTCTGTTTTAAAGCATATGCTGGACAACTCCCCTTTACCTTAACATCGTTAAGATATGAAGCAATCTATATCCAATATAGAAACATAAGCACTTATTTTAATTTGGAACCAAATTCTAATCATGCAGCTGTCTTCAGTGCATATCAACTTAATGGAGAAAGGCTAATCAGCATTACTCAACTTAGGAATACATCCAATTATGAGTAACCTGAAAGAGAAACAAGTTTCTCAAAACCATTACTATCAATTGAATACCAATCACAAGAATCTACATCTTCGATTTCTTTGAAGAATCCCGATACTTGTGACACTTGGTTCTCTACTTTATTCCTATACCCACAACTTCTCAAAACTTAAACATTGTATTTCTATGAAACACTTGTCTAAAAACTAGAGAAGTTATAAGTAAACAGAATATAGTACGAGGACCAACCCCTTTGTCCTGACGGACACTGGACAACATACACAACTCTGTATAAGTCCGCTGAGTTGAATAACTCAAAACCTGTACGTCGTAGGTTGAAAACTGTTCCTAGGCGATTTTCTCAAATATCACCAATTACAACGAATTCCGATATAATGAGGATGATCACCTAATTCCCAATAACTCGCTCCCACTCAACATCTGTAAAACCATGCAGATGTGAGAATCGTTCCTGATAAATACATACCCTGGAGTAAGTATCCAATCGGGAAATCAGTTTTCTATTAACGATGCACAGTGAATATGAAACATAAATATGTTTTGTAGGGGTTTCCTGGTATTCCTAGTAATGCCTCTTCCATAATCCAAATCATGACTTTAACCGTATATTTCCCTGCCATCTTTCCATTTCCCTTTATTTGTCTTTAGGCGTTACCTTCTGTACACCATCATTAGGCTAAGTTGTTTTCTTCCTTCCCTACCGTTCGGCACCAGCCTATGGTTTGGAAGAAGAATATCCAGTAAGCATAATAGGTGTACCTTCCTAATCCTAGGAGTACTCGCAACTTGAGAGAAGGTGATGATAAAAACAACTGAATAATACCTTATTCTTATTTCTCCTGAACCAGAATCCATCCTCGAAAAAATGTCTTTCGAGTTCGTATATAACCATACGATGGATTTATCCAATGGAATTGGATGTTCGTAGTGATATGGGTTGTTCTGGAGAAATCAAAGGTGAAGTAGGAGTGGCGATGAAATACGTGATTTGGTCATGAATGTAAATAGTCGCAATTTACTTTGCCCTCTTTCTAATTCCTTTATCTTGTCTTTACATATTACCTTTTGCACACCCTACTTAGGCTAATTGGTTTTCTTCATTCCCTACCGTTCGGCACCAGCCTATGGTTTGGAAGAAGAATATCCAATAAGCGTAATAGGTGTACTTTCCTAAACCAAGGAGCCCTCGCAACCTGAGAGAAGGTGATAATAAAAGACAACAGAATAAACCAATTCTATTTCTCCTGAACCTGGATCCATCCTCGAAGAAGTCCCTTCGAGTTCGTATATAACCATACGATGGATCTATCCAATGGAAGTGGATGTCCGTAGTAATACGGGGTGTTCTGAGAAATACAAAGGGTAAAAGAAAGAGCAGCAATGACTTATGCAACTATAGACAATCCAAAAGTCAGTATGTTTAAGAAGGTTCGGTCAACTTTGGTCACTGAGTTATAGTCTAGGGTCGGTCAAAGGTCGCTGCCATAAGAGAGAGAGAAAAGAAACACTCTGCGTGCACTCTAGCCTAAATCAGAATGGTTATCATTTTATCTAATTAGGAAACCTCTCACTGTTTTCTCAAATTCTCCTCCAAACCTGAAAGAAGAATTAGTCGGGGTCACCCGAAGAGTAAACCAACTCATCAGTGAGAATCAGGATCCAACTATCATCGCATGATAACTTGATGGAAGCCACTCAAGTTAACACACTCCAGAAGGTATGCGCAAGTCTGGCAAGTTTCTTGTATGTTTGAAACTCCCGATGTAATTTTTATCCCATGCTCTTATGACCTTGACGTAGGCCAACAAATCATAAGCAACATGTCAAGTTCTACCCGTCGTTGTCCTGATCAACTTAAGTCATCGTACAAGCCCTTGACGTAGGCCAACAAGGTGTACGTCTGACTTAAACTAATGCATCTATCTATGCAACAAATGAATACCCAGCAGCTACCAAACACTATGTCTTGACGTAGGCCAACAAACATAGCTTGAATACTACTGACCATCCATAAGAAACGACGGAGGATTACGGCTGGTTTTTGGCGAAAAACCTTTAACGTAATGAACTTGATCTCGTTGAAGGAACCTGATAGCTTTATAAAAATATATAGTAGCGAAAACCTTTTGCTAAAGAAGTCACTCCCGGTGAAGGGATCTCGACTCTTTCCTCGTGGAATGAGGTGCAGGATATTCCAACTGAATACCGCTATGCAAAACAAAAGGAAACGTCTTTGTAATAATTTCCTTTTAAAATTTGTTCCAACAACATCAAATATAGGTTTGTTTTATCTTTGCATTAATAAGAATCAACGCAGTCCCATCAATCAATCACACCAGAAAAGAACGAAAATAAAATGTACGTATATGCCATCCGCATTCGTCACTGGGTCCCGTCATCACCCGTTAGGTTACTTAACTAACGACAGAGCGGGGACTGGACTAGCGCGGGTGTAAAACATATACAACATCTAATAGTATATATACTAATATACAATAATCGCTCCAGGCATGATAAATGCAACATTACAGAAAAGTAATAAGCATCACAGAACAATACAGATAATCTGGGATCCCCGGGTTTCATAGAGCCACTGCTGAAACTCGACGTTCCCCTGGTCGTGTGGATAGCCTATGCAATGAAACCTAGACCCCTACGGGTGCGGCAAGTTACCCGCCAAAACCTGAAGCGAGGTGGTCCCCACAACATAGTGAATGGAACACCCGGTACTTCACGTAATCCGGTAAATTGAGCACCCCTCCTTGGGTCAACCTGTACCCCCTACGAGTGCTGCGAATAGTCTGCCAATTCTAGAGTGTGGTCCCTTTGCCTCTCAATGCCATGAGATACGAACCCGTTGCCCTCCAGAACCCGGCTATTCGTGCACCCCACCGCGGGGTAAACCTAGTACAGAAAATAAAAATTGTACAACAGGTACATCGACCGCAACCTGGTCGTGCCCCAAAAGAATATTATACAAACAGGCAGTGACGGCAGTCCACAAGTCGGACGCTCGTCCCGCAAAATCAAATGTACAAATAAATTTAAACAACACTATCATTGCACCCTGCTATCCACCACGACAAATCTGCAACATTACAGCAAAACACAGAACATCAACGCGAATGTCACGTTCGCAAACCCGTCTAAAAGAACTATAGCAATCAGACGCGGTTTACCGATCAAATGACATTCCCGGTCGGAGATATAATGAAAGTACTGAAAAACTAACAAGTTTAAAATTTCGATCGACTAAATATCATAAAGTGGGCCCTACGCAAATCTGGAGAACAGTAACAAAACCTGGGCCCAAAAGATATATACCAAAAACCCCAAATTCCAACATGGAATGCACTGTAGAAAATTGAGTGAGTGATCTCACTTTTCTGTGGCGGATCCACGACAAACCTTGGCTTAGACCGCGGATCCGCGGCGGAACAGTGGAGTCACTTCCTCGAATTTCTACAGTATTCCTAAAAAACCCTGCTTGATTTTCTGGTATGTGTAAAATTAATTTTAGAACCCATTTAAAATCGACAGAAACTGTCAAGCTTGGATTTTGCAGTTTTTGATTTCCGGTTCGATCGATATTTTAAACGCGTTAGCACAAGTTAGTATAGCAAAATGGTGAGGCTCTGATACCACTGTAAGTACGCGGCGGCGCCCCGGCCGTCTAACAGACGCCTATATGCGGAACAAAACTTTTACGACTGGCGCTATCGCGTACTTTATCCCGGATCGCCCATTAAAGCTAAACTAACAAATTGTAAAGAGGGTAGAATTGTTATACCGAATGATCCGAGTCCTTCAGTCTTCAACCATCATCCCACGCTATGTTGCAACTGATCCAAACTTGCTTGATCTCCGGTCTCGTCGTCCAGGTGGCACCACGTCGACGGATCTTTAAACGGGCTCCCGCCTCTGAACCGAGGCAACTCGATCGTCAAATTTACTAAAAGAGACGACCAAGATGAAGTAGAAAATGAGTAGAATACTTTGTCTCGTTACGTCCAAGATTATGGACGAACGGTTAAAAGAAGTTGCCATTTGGAATCGGGTGAATGGAAATTGATCTATGTGAAATTTCCATACACTAAATTTCTTGTATCTTTTCTCACAAATGAAAACCACCACCCTCCCACAAAGGGGCCGGCCACTATATGAAGAGGGGAGGAGGGTGAGTGTAGGAGCAAGGAGGAGGGTGACCATATCCCTTCATGCTTATCACAAAGAATGAATCATCAAAAGACATTAAATGGAACCAAACACATTAAACCTAGTCACCTTGCATCATTAATGAACCATTAATGACACTAATGAGTCACAAGCCTTATCATCACTTCTAGAACCTTCTAGAAGCATGACTCACTCTGAAGACGAAAAGAAAAATCCGTATTTAACCGAATGTCAAAATACGGCTGATAGAAAACTGGAAACTGGCAACTTCCAAAAGTGATCCTGAAACGAATTTCAGGATAACCCCATAACGGTATAAACATACCCGCATTTGTATTACGACCGAATACAAATGCAACTGAGACAAAGATATTATATCTACACAGTATAATACTGGGTTCCGGCTTAAACCAAAGCCTACCAGTATTATCTGCCCGAAAACTGACACGTGCGAAAATGCACGTGCATTTTCCGAACCTTGCCATAAACCCATACGGCCTCTACAACGTTTCGCCCGAACTTGGGAAAGTGTCTGTGGGGGACTCTAATGACTCATCAACACACTGGCACTGGGTATAACCTCTAGCACGTCAGAGGTACAAGCTGTACGTAACGTTTTGCCTATGTATTGATTGGAAGGGAAGCTGACGAGCGAACTCATCTATAAACCCTACTGAGCCTGACAGTGACAATAACCGTACAGTCCGGAACATTCGTCTATGAGTATCGCATATTAGGCCTAGGGGGTCGGTAAACGTCAGACCCCCAATAGCTGTATAAGTCGTGTCAGAAAGCAGCCCAGAACACCCTGAGATACTACTGGTATACCTACCAGTATATCTCGATTACCCTGGCCAGGGATTTCGTGTAATGGCTCTTCTAAACACAGCGCGATCTCACCCCCAATACCGGGAGAGACGAATCCCCGACGATCCGCTCACTTGCCTCCAATGTGGCTCGGGACTGTACCCAACTAAAACCTGTTTGCACAACTCCTTTGAGTGTGGTAGGGTAGTAATCTAAGCACAGTGGGAACTCACACGAGACAAATGACGACCTCAGGTCGATGAACTAACCTGTACACATGTCACCAGGGAACTGCTATCTGACGATATGTATAATACCAACTAGCATGTTCCCGGCGAGTCCTGTCCGGTGTACTCATAACCTAATGAGCACCTGTATACATCTTAGGTGATCCAACTGACACCAGTGGCTTGTGAGACCGGCCATCGCCCCTCGTCGGGGTCTCGACTATATACACTAGTCTACTCTGGAGTATCGATGCCTTGTCTCGAAACTTCCATGACTAGGGAAACTTTAAGGATGTGCTTATAGACCCCAGCTCCTACATATATGATCGCCATCATACTGCTGGTAGTCAAACAAGAATCCTATGGGCTCTATCATGATGATAAAGACAAACCAGATAGCATACTATCATCTCGAGTAAGACTGTTTTATCGGTATAGGTCCTCCCTCAATCATTGCAATCACGTACCTGCGATCCAATAATTGACTTAGAGGGCACTATATCCAACAAAAAGAAAGTGTAAAACTACAGCATTTGGAATCCACAATCACTTAGACATCATAAATCCGAAATATCACATATTTCGCATTTCATGCCTAACTATATGAATTCCACATATTGTATCACATTCCAGATAAATAGACAGTATTAAACTTTCCTATCGAATAATCAAATACCGAAGATTTCCTAAATAGCTCAACACTTGAGCGGAGTTAAAAAATCCCGGAACATGTCACAGTAGCAGTGGTCCAGCCGTAGAAGGGTCAAGCCAACGCCTCACATGTGGCACGCCGTACTGCCCCAAACCCTAAGATTTAGAGGCAGTTCAGACGGTCACATAATCGAGTTAAGGTTTGTGTTCTTCTATAGGGTCCACCACGTTACTTGCACGTTTTTCCGAAAGATTTAAACTCGAGAAAAATTCAACACTTGAAAGTTTTCCGTGCCGGGAAAAAGTGAGTTAATGATATCCGTTCGAACTTTTTAATACTTTATAAATTACCCGAAAATAGCATGAAATTAAATTTTCCGATCGAATCAATGAATCTAAAATAATCTCCAGAACACTCAAGACTTGAGTCAGATTAAAAATACCCAAAAATATCTACAAGAAGCTCTGGACATTACTGTACAAAAATGACAAAATATTACTTCAGTACGGCCGCGGATCCGCGGCCCAAGCAGGGTATGGCCGCGGTTCCATGGCGGTTTGTACGGAATATGTTATCGTTTTTTACAGAAATGCTTATATTTTCCTGCTGAATTTTTAAAGTATTTTTAATTCAGAAAAAAACAAAGTTTCAAAAAATGTCCAGAGAAGGGTCAAAATCCGTATTTCGTGGTTCGATCGTAGTTTTAACTTCGCCTAAAGCTCTAGCTTGGCTTTGATACCATGAAGGGTTTCCTACAGCACCACTACAAGGGTTTGGAGGCAACACACATGCCATATTTAAATTTTTATGGTGCTAAAGAAACTATCTTAAGGATCAAGCTAGAAAATTTAGGGCAACATAACTTTAACATGAACACAAGTAGTAAAAGCTAGGGTTTTGAGAGTACAACCTTTGTAGCTCCCTACGCTAGACTCCTTGGCTACTTGAGGGTTGGAAAAATGTTCGCTTGAGATCCTCTAGGTCCACGACGATCCACCCGGAGTCCTCTTTGTCCAAGCTTGAAGTTCCACTAGATCAAGAGAAGAAATGGAAGCTAACACTCTACACTAATGGGCAAGACTAGTGTAGAATGGTGATGTGGTTTGTTTTCTCACTTCAAAACCCTAACTTGGTGACTCTTTTGCTCACTTGAGAAAACTAGAGAGCAAGAGAGAAAGGAGGAAGAAGATGATGTCTTGTAAAGAGCTCAAGATAATGATAAGCTTGTGAAAAAAATGAGAAATGAAAATATATATATTTTCACTTTCTCATTCTTAACCATAGTTATAAAATATCTAGATATTTAGTTTGGATCAAAAATGGCCATAGAAATTAAATCATGGTTAAACCAAAGGGTTAGTGAAAGAATATAATATTAAACCATGATAACAATTTCCATTTCCATTTTCCTTTTTCCAAAAATAATATCCATATATTTTATAAATGGTGTGAGTCTTATATTGCCACCATCCACTTTATCAACAACCATGATAGAATCATGTATGCATGTATATGTGCATGCACATCCTATGTGCATGAATGAGAATAAATGCATTCATGCATGCATACAATAAAAAGACAAGAAAGGGTTTAAAGTGAGAAACTAATGGTCAATGATAAATCAACACTTGATTTAGCAAACCGGTCATATCGCATACGACCCGACCAAAAGCAAACCGCCCGATTAATATACGGTATCTCATACGCACATTATAACCGGGTCCACGCGCATATCACATATGCGCACCACATCGTTTCGCCTGGACTAGGCAACTCCATTGTGGGACTCTAAGACTCGTCAATACGCCAGCAGTGGGTGATGATCATATCAAGCACCCCCAAGCCGCAAGCGGTCAGCTAAACATAACGACCACCCGGGTATTGAGCGATCAGAAGAAAACAAGCGAACCTGTCACAACTCCCATCGAGCCAACCGGCAACACTATCGTACAGTCCGGTCTCTTCGTCAGATATGCTGCATATCGAGTCTAGAGATTGTAACGTCGACCCCAATAACTCAATAAGTCGTGCCGATGAATGGTCTATAACAGATTGAGAAACTACTGATAACACTTATCAGTAAATCTCAACAGCCCTGGCCAGGGACTTACTGATATAGCCAATCAAGCACAGCACAACATCAACTCCCAATACCGGGAGAGACGAAACCCCTCCTATCGCTCATCGCGTTCGTGTGTCTCGGGACTGTACCCAACGGCCACCTGTTTGCACGCCTCAGTAGAGCCGTGGTAGAGTGGTAATCAAAGTACAGTGGGAGAACACACAAGACTCTATGACGATCTCGGGTCTACAGACTAACCTGCACCAGTGTTACCTGAGAACTGCTATCCGATGATAGATATAATTCCATATAGGAGTTCTCGGTGAGTCCATCCAGTGTACCCAGTCACCATTGAGCACCCGTATACGATCTCGATGTCAAACATCGATGAATGTGGGAACATCCATTGCCCATCATATGGGTCTAGTATCATATACGCTAGTCTACTCTGGTATATCGATGCCCCGTCTCGATACACCTACGACTAGGGACATTCCAGGATATGCTTATAAACTACAGATGTCCCACTAGTATGATCTCTATCATAATCACAGTAGTCAAGCCTATATCCTCATGGCTTTATCAACATGTGTGAATGAATAAAAGCATGATCAAATCAACATGTCAGATAAAGAAGAACCAGATAGCATACTATCATGTTGAGCAAGAATGTACACTGAATATATATATATATATACACATGTATAAATACATCCACTATCATATAATGGCCTCTAGGGCATACATATATTCAACACTGACGATAGGTATAATACCAACTAGGAGTTCTCGGCGAGTCCGTTCAGTGTACCCAGTCTCCACTGAGCACCCATATACTATCTTTGATGTCAAACACCAATGGATGTGGGATCATCCATCGTCCATCATATGGGTCAAGAAGCGTATACGCTAGTCTACTCTGGAGTATCGATGCCCTGTCTCGATACACCCTCGATTAGGAACTATTATAGGATATACTTGTGGACTACCCTGGCCCCATTAGTATGATCTCCATCATAGTCATAGTAGCCAAGTACACATCCTAAGGGCTTTATCAACATGTGAGAGCAAGACAATATCATAATACAAGTCTACATGTTAAAACAAAGAGCAACCTGATAGCATATTATCATGTCGAGCAAGAAAGTCCTCTCTATATATATCCAAGCATCCACTATAATATACATCATATGTATAATAATGGCCTCTAGGGCATATACATAACTAACAATCTCACACTTGCACTAAGGCCAGTTGTTTTAGTATCTCATACCCAACATCCCGAAGAGTCTCTTAAATTGTATATGGTGTATGGCCTTTGTGAGTGGATCCACTGTGTTGTCCTTCGTGTCAACTCTCCTAACCTCAATCTCTCGGTGATCAACTATCTCCCGGATCAGGTGATACCGCTTCAGAATATGCCTGGATCGCTGATGGGACCTGGGTTCCTTAGCCAAAGCCACTACTCCATTGTTATCACGATATAAAGGTATTGGATACTCGATGGACGGAACCACTCCAAGTTTGTTTATGAACTTCTTCATCCAGACAGCCTCTTTGGCAGCATCATTGGCAGCGATGTATTCAACCTCCATCGTCGAGTCTGCCACGGTTTCCTATTTGGAACTCTTCCAACAAACCGCCCTTCCATTGAGGGTAAAGACAAATCCCGAGTGCGACTTAGAGTCGTCCTTATCACTCTGGAAGCTCGAATCGGTAAAGGACTCCACTTGGAGTTCACCGTTACCATACACCAAGAACATCTCTTTAGTCCTTCTCAAGTACCTGAGAATGTTCTTCACAGCTGTCCAGTGACTCTCTCCAGGATCTGCTTGATACCTGCTCACTACATTTAGTGAGTATGCTACAACGGGTCTGGTACATAGCATCGCGTACATGATAGAGCCCACTGCCGAAGTATAGGGTATCCCTTGCATGCGAGCTCTCTCCAAATCAGTCTTGGGAGACATCTCTTTGGAGAGAGTGAGTCCTGTGATCGTGGGTAAATTCCCACGCTTGGATTCTTCCATACTAAACCTCTTTAGTATGGTTTCAATGTATCTGGATTGGGACAATCCCAGTATCCGTTTAGATCTATCTCTATAGATATTAATCCCCAAGATGTAGGAGGCATCACCTAGATCTTTCATTGAGAATCTATGTGATAAGAAGAGCTTGACCGGGTGTAGCATAGGAACATCATTTCCTATCAAGAGTATGGCATCGACGTACAATATGAGGAAGACGACCTTACTCTCTGCCACCTTTTTGTATATACAAGGTTCATCTACGTTCTTGATGAAGTCAAACTCTTTAACTACAACATCAAAATAGATGTTCTAACTCTGTGATACCTGCTTTAACCCATAGATGGATTTAAGCAGCTTGCATACCTTTCCGCTGCTCCCACTGTCTACGAAGCCCTCTGGCTGAGTTATGTACACGCACGTTTCTAAATCACCATTTAGAAAGGCGGTCTTAACATCCATTTGCCATATTTCGTAGTCATGGTATGCAGCGATGGCAAGTAGGATTTGGATGGACTTAAGCATAGCCACTGGAGAAAAGGTTTCATCATAATTCATACCCGGTCGTTGACAAAAACCTTTTGCAACAAGTCTAGCTTTGAAAGTCTTAACTTTTCCATCTACACTAAGTTTCTTCTTAAATATCCATTTGCTCTCAATGGGTTTTACCCCTTCAAGAGCAACTTCTAAAGTCCATACTTTGTTAGTGTACATGGATTCCATCTCAGATCGCATTGCATCCAGCCACTTCACAGAGTCCCCACTCGTGATGGCCTGCTCGAAACTAGTTGGGTCATCATCTTCCATGATGCAATCCTCGCTCCCACCATCAATGAGAAAACCGTAGTATCTCTTAGGTGGATGAGAAACCCTACTAGATCGGCGGAGAGACTGGGGTTCGTTGGAGACTACTGAATCCTCTGGTTCCACCAAATCTTCTGTCGTAGTTTGTATTGTTGGAACTTCTTCCAGTTCTACCTCCTCGCCACAAATTTCTTTCACAAGAAATTCCTTTTCTAAAAAGGTAGCATGTCGAGAAACAAACACCTTTTATTCCTCGGTGTGGTAGAAGATATACCCTTGTGAGTTTTTGGGATATCCTACAAATTTGCACAAAACAGACCTTGCCTCGAGTTTGTCCGGATTGTGCCTTTTGACATAGGCTGGACAACCCCATACCTTAACATAATTAAGACATGGTCTCTTCCCCTTCCATATCTCATATGGAGTGGTAGACACTGATTTGGTAGGGACCATATTCAATAGGTGCATGGCTGTCTCAAGCGCATATCCCCAAAAGGAAATAGGCAACTCAGCGGTGCTCATCATAGATCGCACCATATCTAATAGGGTGCGATTCCTCCGTTCTGATACACCGTTGTGCTGTGGTGTATACGGGGGAGTAAGCTGAGAGAGAATCCCATTCCTTTTAGATAGTCACGGAATTCCATGCTCAAGTATTCTCCTCCCCGATCAGATCGAAGGATTTTAATACTTTTACCCGTTTAGTTCTTGACTTCGTGGTTATATTCTTTGAATTTCTCAAAAGCTTCAGACTTGTGTTTCAACAGGAACACATGTTCGTATCTTGAGAGATCGTCAGTGAATGTAATGAAGTATGAGAAACCATTCCTGATATGTGTAGACATAGGACCGCATACATCACTATGTATCAATCCCAAGAGTTCCGTAACTCTTTCTCCGTGTCCTGTAAACGGAGTTTTGGTCATTTTACTTTTGAGACATGACTGGTAAGTGTCATAAGATGAAAATTCGAACGGATTCAAATATTCATCTTTATGTAACTTAGCGAGTCGTGTCGTATTGATATGACCTAGTCTACAATGCCACAAGAAGGATTCGTTCATTTCTGAACTCTTCCTTTTGAGTGTGTTTTGTACATTAAGAACTGTGGTTTGAATTAGAGCGTATATGCCATTATTTAACGAGCCTGATCCAATCAACTTTTGATTCAGGAAGATGTTCATAACATTATCCTGTACTACAAAATTATATCCTTCTTTACTTAATAAAGAAACTGATATAAGATTGCATATCAGGGTCGGAATGTAATAGCATTCGTTCAGACTCAATGTATTACCATTTGGTAATATAAGGTGATATTCGCCAACTGCTTTGGTTGCAACATTTGCACCATTCCCAACTCTTACGGAATGATCACCCATTCCCAGTTCCCTACCTCTCCTTAGCCCATGTAACATATTACATATGTGGGATCCCGATCCGGTATCTAATACCAAGGACGTAGAGTGAACCGAGAAACAGTTCTCAATAACTAACACATCCGAAGAAGATGCATCAATATACTTATTCTTCGTTTGGGTAGCGTGGGAATCCAAATGTGTCCCTATTCCTTGCTCAGTCTTATAACAATTATAAGAAAGAACGGAACCAACGTTCCCTTGCTCAGTATAACAAGCGGGTTTGGTCAATACATCCATATTATTATCTTGATTAAGGCCTGACATAGTCGCTACCTGGAGAGAGAGAGAGAGAGAAGAAGAAAACACTTTAGCGTATGCTGTTGCAAGATTAGATTGGTTTTTTTCTTATCTAATCAGGATGGCTCCCACTGTTTTTATCAAATCTTCCTTCAAATTCTAAAAGGTAAGACTTGCCGGGATTAATTACACATTACAAGTTCGTCATTCTTTCAGCCAGGCCAGTGTTGGTACTTTGAGGGAAGTTCCCCGTGCTTTTGCACAGACCTAATTAAAATAAATCTCGTTTTCCCAGGGGCGTAACCCCGTTAATATCTTTCTAGACACCTACTTGATCGGCTAATTGTGATGTGTAAAACTCTCCCAGGAGTAACTCTTACTCGCAGTGGGTATCGGGATCCAACTATTTCATAGAAGGTATGCAATCTCATTGCAAATTTCAACACTTGAAATTCCCGACAATATTCTCCCCCTAACGTCCTATGACCTTGACGAAAGCCAACAAACCATAGTCCGCTAGTCAAGTAAACTCGTACATTTCATGATTGAATTAAACCCACCCGCACGACCCTTGACGAAAGCCAACAAAACCGTACGACTACCCTAATCCAATCGCATCATATGCAGCTGATAAGCAGTAAGTAGCTACCGCACACTACGCCTTGACGAAAGCCAACAAACGTAGCACGAATACTAAATATTACTTATCTGAAATGTCGGAGGGCTACGACAGGTTTTTAATAAAACCATTTGCGTAATGAACTTGATATCCTTGTAGAAACAAGTGATTTTGAAAAGGAGTGTTTTTGAGGCTTTTACTAGTTTCGCTAAAGAGGTCACTCCCGGTAAAGGGATCTCGGCTCTTTCCTTATCGAATAAGATGCAGGATATTTCATAAATACCACTATGTAAAGCAAGAACTATAGAAGCAATCAAAAACAAAACCGAGTGAGTTGTAGCATCTGCTAGTTTCGCTAAAGAGGTCACTCCCGGTGAAGGGATCTCGGCTCTTTCCTTATCGAATAAGGTGCAGGATATTTCATAAATACCACCATGCAAAGCAAGAACTATAAAAGCAATCAAAAACAAAACTGAGTGAGTTGTAGCATCTGCTAGTTTCGCTAAAGAGGTCACTCCCGGTGAAGGGATCTCGGCTCTTTCCTTATCGAATAAGGTGCTGGATATTCTACAAGGAATACTGCTATGCAAAGCAAAAATTAGAGCTATCCTTTTTGAAAACTTAATTCTACAATATATTTTAGGTTTCTTTTCTTTCATTAATCTCATTAATGACGTCCCATCATTTATGCTTCCTAAGCATCACAGAAGAAACGAAAATACAACGTACGCTTATGCCATCCGCATTCGCCACAGTGTCCCGTTATGCACCGTTAGGTTACTTAACTAACTACATAGCGAGGCGGTACTAGCGCGGGTGCAAAACATAAGCAACGTTTATTATATATCATATATATAATACCATTCGTCTCAGCATATAAAGTGATCACATCACAGAATATCAACAGCAGAAGCACATATGAAAATATAGGATATTCTAGGAGGTCCGTATTTTGTATTTAGCTAACAATAGAAAATACGGATTCTACGGTCGCGATGAATAGCTAAGACCACACCCCTAGACCCCTACGAGAGCGGCAATTGACCCTACCAATTCTAGAGTTTAGGAGACCCGGTCTCGACTCCTCGAGATGGCCTCCCACTTCACCCTAGAACCCGGTCACTTGTGCTCCACTCCTTGGGTCTATCCTAATGTGAAAAAGTAAATAATATACAACAATGGTGATATCATCCTCAACCCGGAAGTGCCCCGAATAAAAGAATATTACATACAATGAATTTTACATGAATGAAAATAAAAACTCCCATCTCACATAAAACCCTCGCCATTCATTCACGACGATCCTGTACAACATATCTCAGCAACACATAACATCACATGTCATCAACGTAAGTAAGTATGCGTACCCCAATTGTCGTTGATGTATAGCAACGAAACCGGCGATACACTACATACTACACTTACGGTCGCAGAAAAGAAAATGTCAAACTATAACATTTGAAATCCACAATCACCTTAGACATTATAAACCCGAAATATCACATACATCGGATTTCATGACTAACTATATGAATTCCACATATTGTATCACATTCCACATAAATCTAGATGATATTAAATGTTTCGATCGAATTAACAAACACCTACAAATTACCCCGAGAGCTCAATACTTGAGCAAAGTTAAGATACCCAAAAACGTGCCACAGTGTCTATGGACCAGCCGTAGAAGGGTCAACCCTTGCCTCACCTATGGCGCCACAGGACTACGGCAAACCCTAAGGTTTGGCCGCGGTTCCATGGTCATAGAGTCGAGTTAGGGTTACGTTCTTCTAGAGGGTCCATAGGGATACTTGCACGATCTTCCGAATATATTCAACTTGGGAAATTCCAACACTTGAAAATTTCCAGCAAGAGTAATGAGGTGGTGTGTGATATTCGTTCGAACTGTTAAACATCATCCAAGTTACCAAAACCATGTTATAAATATTACGAAACTGAAACAACTCCGAAAAATATGGATTTCTGAAACCCTAGGATCTACACTCTGTCGATTTTAAAATGGTCTCTGAAAATTATTTTAGCAACTGCAGAAGATTATATGTGATACATATAGAACACAGATGAAAATGAGGCTATTCCATCGGATTTCACCCGAGCACATGCCCACTAAAACCGAGCAAGCTGGCCCAAATTGCTCAGATTTGCTTCGTTTTTCCTCTGTGCACTGGTCCCAATTAAAACATGGTATCATATACACGCATTTAATCGAGCTCCCGCGCATATCTCATATGCACACTACATCATTTCACCTGAGCTAGGAAACTCCTTTGTGGGACTCTGAGACTCGTCAATACGCCGGCAGTAGGTGATGATCATATCAACCATCCACAAGCCGTCAGCGGTACTAGCTGGACGTAACTGTAAGTCCATGTCACGCACCCCAGAAGCTTGTGGGTGTAAGGTTGCTAGGCACGCGCACAAGGGTCTACGAGGCATCAACCATGCCCGAATAAAAATTTAGCCGTGCCGAACAACCCGAATACGGAACTTTAAACTAGAGATTAGGCGAAAACAAGCATGCTAAACACTTTAACACTAAGTGAGAGGGATTACAACCTTTGTAGATCCGGTCCTTCACTTCATATGCTCCGTGTTGTGGTCCCTTCGCTGCGATCATCGGGATCCGGACTCTCGAGAGGTTCCACGAAGAGAAAGATGCAACCTTTGCTTCCGATCTTCGATACTAAGATGATCTACCTTGAAGTTTCTTTAACACAAGCTAACACTCATGAAATGATGTGAACACCCTCATCTAAATGGCAAGGGAAGATGAGGATGATGAAGTAGAATTTTTGCTCTCTTTATTTATCTTTTTCTCATATTTATTCATCACTTTTGAAAAACCAAGCAAGCTTTTTCATGAAAGAATGAAGGAAGAAGAAGATGAACATAATAATCATCCTTTTTTGTGATGAATAGGAAAAGGAGATAATGATCAATTATGCAACCATGGTTCACTTAACCATTGTAGAGAATTAACTAGGGTTAGGGTTTGGGTTGGGTTAAAGCATGACTCACTTGAAAATATCTTTATCATGACAAAAAGAAAAGCTTCTAGAAACATCTAGAAAGCTTAACCCTAATCCAAACCCTAATCATGTTTAAACTCCACTAAACAAGTTACATTAGTTATCATATCATGTTACAATATTATATATCACATATATAATATTTATCGTAACAAAATAAAATAATACATTTAGCATATATCGCATATATATCAATGTATTACCCGAGTGAGAAAAAGAATCTTTTAGTGAGCTAATATTAGTTAATGTAATTTAATATATGATATATATTATTATACATTAAATTATCGAATCAACACTTGATCCGACAATCCGGCTATATCGCATATAACCGACTAATATTTATCCGTACCGATTCATCGAATCAACACTTGATCCGATGACCCGGCTGATATCAAATATCGCGAGAATAGAATACGGTATCACATATCGCATTATCCTCGGTCCCGCACATATCACATATGTGCTCCTGCTCCGTTTTGCCTGAGTCAAGAAATCTCTGTGTAGGACTCTAAAGAATCGTCAATACGCCGGCAGTAGGTGATGATCATATCAAACACCCACAAGCTGTAAGCGGTCAGCTAAACGTAACAGCTACCCAGGTATTGAGCGCTCAGAAGATCAACAAGCAAGCCTGCACATTCTCCTGCGAATCCAAACAGTAACACTCCCGTACAGTCCGGTCTTGTCGTCTGATATGTTGCATATCTCGCCTAGGGGTGGTAAACGTCAGACCCCAGTAGCTCGATAAGTCGTGTCGATATGAGGTCTATAACAGTTCGAGAAACTACTGATAACACTTACCAGTAAATCTCAGCAACCCTGGCCAGGGATTTCCGGTTATAGCCAATCGAACACAGCACAACATCAACTCCCTATACCGGGAGAGACGAATCCCCTCCTATCGCTCATTGCCTCCATGTGATTCGGGACTGTACCCAAAAGCCACCTTTTTGCACGCCCTCTTGGACGTGGTATGATGGAAATCAAAGCACAGTGGGAACCACACAAGACTCTATGACGATCTCGGGTCAACAGACTACTCTGTACCAGTGTCACCGGAGAACTGCCATCTGACGTATGGTATAATACAATCTGGGAGTTCTCGGCGAGTCCGTCCAGTGTACCCAGTCTCCACTGAGCACCCGTACACCATCCTTGATGTCAAACACCGATGGATATGGGATCATCCATCGCCCATCATATGGGTCAAGATGCGTATACGCTAGTCTACTCTGGTGCATCGATGCCCTGTCTCGATACACCCTCGACTAGGAACAGTTATAGGATGTACTCGTCGACTACCGTGGCCCCACTAGTATGATCTCATCATAGTCCCAGTAGTCGAGTACATATCCTAAGGGCTTTATCAACATGTAACATAGAGACAATCAGAGTACATATTAAGATAAATTACAACCAGATAGCATACTATCATGTCGAGCAAGAAAGTCCTCCCTATATATGTCCTAGCATCCACTACAATATACATCGTATGTACAGTAATGGCCTCTAGGGCATACATATAACTAACAATCTCCCACTTGCACTAGGGCCATCTGTTATGGTATCGCATACCCAACATTTAGCTGCGGTTGAAGTATCTCAGACTCAACCATCCCATAAAAGTCCCTACTGGGAAAAAGGCCTTTGTGAGTGGATCCGCGCTGTTGTCCTCTGTATCTACTCTCCTAACCTCGATCTCCCTGTAGATCAACCATCTCCATGATCAGGTGATACTGCCTAAGAATTATATCTGGATTTCTGATGGGACGGTAGTTCCTTGGCTAAAGCCACAACTTCATTGTCACACAATGGTAGGAACGAAGTTCATCTTATGAACTTATAAATATCCAGACTGCCTCTTTTGGTAGCATCCTTGGTAACGATGTATCTTGCCTTTAATCGTCTAGTATGTCACGGTATCTAGCTTGGAACTCTTCCAACATCCGTCCCTCCACTGAGGGTATAGACAAGCCTGCGACTGACATTCAGTCATCCTTATCACCCTGGAATCTTTCCAGTGTTTCTCCCCAGGATCGATTGATACCATCTCACTACAACTAGTGAGTATCCTAACATCCAATTAGATCTATCTCATAGATCCAAAACCTAGGATTTAGTAGGTATCACTTTGATCCTATATGGAGAATCCTTGTGATAAGCGGAGATTAACCGAGCGTAGCATAGGAAACTCCTTCCCTATCAAGAGTATGCCATCCACGTACTCTACGAGGATCACCACCATACTCTCTACTACCCTTTTTGTATATACAAGGTTCATCTACCATTTTGATGAAGTCAAACTCTTTGACTACCACATCAAAACAGATGTTCCAACTCCGCGATGCCTGTTTTATCATATAAAACATCTTGCACACGTTTCTGCTGCTCCCACTGTCTACGAAGCCCTCTGGCTGTGTACTTATAGACGTTCTCTTCTAAAACATCACTTAGAAAAGCAGTCATGACACCCAACCACCAGATATCGTAGTCATGGTATGTAGCCGTGGCAAGTAGGATCTGTATGGACTTAAGCATAGATCCTTAGAAAAGGTTTCAACATAATCCATACCTGGTCTATGATGCAAACCTTTAACAAGTCTAGCTTTGAAAGTCTCAACTTTTCCATGTACACCAAGTAATCTTCTCAAGATATACTTGCTCCTGATGGGGATTTAACCCTTCAGATAAAGCAACCAAAGTCCATACTTTGTTGGTGTATAAGGATTCCATCTCAGATCGATAAGCACCCAGCCATTCTTACAGAGTCCCACTCCTGATGGCCAGCTCGAAACCAGTTGGGTCATCATCTCATGATGCAATCCTCGCTCCCACTGTCATAGAGAAACCGAAGTATCTCTCAGGTGGATGAGGAACCCTACTAGATCGGCGGAGAGGCTGAGGTTCGTTGGTAACTATTGAATCTTTTAGTTTTATCAAATCATCTGCTGTAGTTTGTACAGCTGGAACATTTCCAGTTCTACGTAACAGAACTTGCCTCGAGCTTGTCCGGATTTTGCTTTTAGACATAGTCCGGACAACCCAAATCTTAACAAACTTAAGATATGGGCTCTTCCCTTTCCATATCACATATGAAGTGGTAGGCAACTGATTTGATTTGAACCCTATTCAATAGGTATGCAACTTCACAAGTGCATAACTCCCTAAAGGAAATAGGAAACTCAGTAGTACTCATCATAGAGCACACCATATCACATAGGGTGCTATTGCTCCGCCCCGATACACCGACGTGCTGTGGTGTATTCGAAGGAGTAATGCTGAGAGAGAATCTCATCCTCCTTTAGAATAGTCCAGAAATTCCGTGCTCAAGTATTCTCCTCCTTGATCACATCAAAGGACATAATACTTTTACCCGTATTTTTGGTTCTCTACTTCTAACTCATATTCTGTGAATATCTCAAAAGGTTCGGACTTGTGTTTCAACAAGAACATATGTCTGAATCTTGAGAGATCATCAGAGAATGTAATGAAGTACAAAGAACCGGTCCTGGCATATGTAGACAGGGGACTTTCATACATCAACATGTATCAATCCCAAAAGTTCACTAACTCTTTCTCTGTTTCCAATAAACAGAGCTGTGGTCATCTTATCTTTGTGACATGACTGGCAAGTTTCACAAGATGTAAATTCAAACAAATTTAAATATGCATCTTAATGTAACTTCAGCTAGTTGGGTCGCATTGATATGACCTAGTCTACAATGCCTCAAGAAGGATTCGTTTATATCTGAACTCTTCCTCTTGTGTGTGTTCCGTATACTAAGAACTGTAGTTTGATTTAGAACGATAATGCTTTTAGATAACGTGCCTGAACCGATCAACTCTTGATATAGGAAATGTTCAAAACATTATCCAACAATACAAAATTATATCATTCTTTGCTAATAAAGAGACCGATATGATTTTGTATATCAGGTTTGGTATCTAATAACATTTGTTCAGAATCAATGTATTCCGGTAATACAGGGTGACAGTGACCAACAGACTTGGCTGCAACACTTGCACCGTTTTCTGTCTCATGAAACTTATTACCCGTTCTCAGTTCTCTACCTATCTGTAGCCCATGTAACATATTACATATGCGGGATCCTGATCTGGTATCACATACCCAGGACGTAAAGGATACTGAGAAACAGTTCTCTGTAATGAACACACCCGAAGATGATGCATCAACATGCACTTTCTTCGTTTGGGCGGCACGGGAAATCTGGTATTCCCTAATTTCCTGCTCTGACTTATAACAATTATAAGTTGGAGCGGGACCAACGTTCCCCAGCTCAGTATAACAAGCGGGTTCGGTCAATATATCCATTTTATTATCTTGATTAAGGCGTGATATAGTCGCTACCTGGAGAGAGAGAGAAGAAAACACTCAGCGTATGCTCTTGCAAGATTAGATTGGTTATCTAATATATCTAATCAGGATGTCTCCCACTGTTTTAATCAAATCTTCCTTCAAACCCTAAAAGGAAAGACTAGCCGGGATTAATTACACGCTACAAGTTCGCCAATCTTTCAGCCAGGCCAGTGTCGGTACTTTGAGGGAGGTCCCCCGTGCTCTCGCACGAACCTAATTAAAGTAAACCTCATTTTCCCAGAGGCGTAACCCCGTTAACACCTTTCTAGACACCTACTTGATCGGCTAATTGTAATGTGTAAAACTCTCCCAGGAGTAACTCTTACTCACAGCGGGTATCGGGATCCAACTATCTCATAGAAGGTATGCAATCTCATTGCAAATTTCAACACTTGAAATTCCCAATAATATTTTGCCCCAAGCGTCCTATGACCTTGACAGAGGTCAACAAACCATAGGCTGCTAGTCAAGTTCAACCCGTCATTTCCTGATTGAAGTAAACCCACCCGCACGACCCTTGACAGAGGTCAACAAGGTCGCACGACTACCCTAAATCAATCACATCATATGCTTATACAGATAAGCACTAATCAGCTACCGCACACTACGCCTTGACAGAGGTCAACAAACGCAGCACGAATACTAACTATTACTTATCTGAAATGACGGAGGGCTACGACAGGTTTTTAAGAAAACCCTTTGCGTAATGAACTTGATATCGTTGTAGAATCGAGTGATTTTAAATGGAGTGTTTTTGAGGCTTTTCTTGTTTTGCTAAAGGGGTCACTCCCGGTGAAGGGATCGTCGGCCCTTTCCTCATCGAATAAGGTGCAGGATATATCATATATACCGCTGTGCAAAGCAAGAACTATAGAAGCAATCAAAAGACAGACCGATTTTGTAGCATCTGCCAGTTATTGCTAAAGGAGTCACTCCCGGTGAAGGGATCTCGGTTCTTTCCTTATCGAATAAGGTGCTGGATGTTCTACAAGGAACACCGCTATGCAAAGCAACAACTAGAGCTACCAGTTTTATAAACAAGTTTCTACAACATCTTAGGTTTCTTTTAGTTTCATTAATCTCATTAATGAAGTCCCATTTTATTATGCTTCGTAAGCATCACATTTGAAACGAAATCTGCAATATAACATATATCTCATATATATAATATAAACATTCATCTCAGGCAGTAATATGATCTCATCACAGAACATTGCAGCAGAAGAACATATATGAAATATTGGATATACTAGGACGTCCGTGTTTTCAATACGAGCCTGTATAAAACACGGATTCCACGGTCGCGATGAATAGCCAAACCCACATCCCTAGACCCCTACGAGAGCGGCAAGTAACACTGCCAATTCTAGGGTTAAGAGACCCTGTCCCGACTCCTCGAGATGGTCTCCCACTGGACCCTAGAACCCGGTTACTTGTGCTCCCCGCTTTGGGTCTACCTAATGCGGAAAAATAAATAATATACAACGGTGACATCTTCCGCTACCTGGAAGTGCCCCAATAAAAGAATATTACATACAAATGAATTTTACATGAATGAAAAAGAAAAAACTCTCATCTCACATAAAACCCCCGGCTATTCAAACGCGACGATCCAATACAACATATCACAGCAACACATAATATCTCATATCATCAACGTAAGCAAGTATGCGTATCCCGATTGTCGTTGATGTATAGCAACGAAGCCGGCGATACACCACATACTACGCTTACGGTCACAGAAAAGAAAGTGTAAAACTACAACAGTTGGAATCCGCAACCACCTCAGACATCGCATGCCTGACCAAATGAATTCCTTAGACATCACATGCCTAACAATTATAAACCCCGCATTTTAGTCTCATTATCGAAAACTCTTTTCAATATCAAGTCGGGCAATTCAACAAGATTCCCGACGTCCTGATCGAATGCTCGTCGCAAACTTTAGTAGACGGCCGCACCCCCAGATGCCGTCGACGAAGTGCACCAAGGCGGAACACCGCTGCCGCGAGCACCCGAACGGATGCTTTCGGCGACAGGGTTCTCCTACAGTCACTTGGTCGGGCTAAGAGGTGTAGCTGTCTATTAAGTTTACCCGGTGAGTATCCGCGTACTCTACGTGATTATGACGGACTTTTGATCACATCAAAATTCCGTGGCAACCGATCATCTGAGACTAAACTGCTATGTTTATAATATTCAAATTAGTTATCTCATAACTACCTGTGGATTCCAAATATTGTATCACATTCCAGATAAATAGAAAAAGTTAAACTTTCCGATCGAATCATCAAGCACCCAAGATTTCCCCAATATATCTCAACACTTGAAATCAGTTTAAAAAACATCCATTACATGCCACAGTACCAATGGTCCAGCCGTAGAAGGGTCAAGCCAACGCCTCACATGTGGCACGCCGTACTGCCCCAAACCCTAAGGTTCAAAAGGCAGTTCAAGACGGTCACATAATCGAGTTAAGGTTTGTTGTCTTCTAGAGGGTCCACCGAGTTACTTGCACGACTTAGAACATTCTTAAACACGAGGAAAAATCCAACTTTTGAAAAATTTTCCGACAGGGGAAAAAGTGAGTTATTGATATCCGTTCGAACTTTTTAACAGTTTCTAAAATTATCCGGACAAAACTAAACAAAGTTAAAATATCCGATCGAAACTTTAAATCCCCAATACAACCCAGATAATTCAACAGTTGAATAAAAAATAAAAATTTCCAGAAGACTCAGCACTTGAAGACAAGAATTACTGTGCAAGACACGTGGTGTAACTCAGCAAAGTGGCCGCGGAACCGCCGCGAAACCCAGGGTTGCGCCGCGGTTCCGCGCCTCGTTTGTCGAGATAACATCACGTGCTTCACAGTAAATCATACAATTCCCTGCTGAATTTTTTGGCAATTTTTAATTCACAAAAAACCAAATTTTCAGAAAATTTCCAGAGAGTGGGTTTTATCGGGTTTTCCGAGTTCGATCGGACTTCAAACTTCGTCTAGACTTCGCCTAAAGCTCTAGCTTGTCTCTGATACCACTGTAGGGTTGCTAGGCACGGGCACAAGGGTCTACGAGGCATCAACCATACCCGAATAAAAATTTAGCCGTGCCGAACAACCCGAATACGGAACTTTAAACTAGAGATTAGGCGAAAACAAGCATGCTAAACACTTTAACACTAAGTGAGAGGGATTACAACCTTTGTAGATCCGGTCCTTCACTTCATATGCTCCGTGTTGTGGTCCCTTCGCTGCGATCATCGGGATCCGGACTCTCGAGAGGTTCCACGAAGAGAAAGATGCAACCTTTGCTTCCGATTTTCGATACTAAGATGATCTACCTTGAAGTTTCTTTAACACAAGCTAACACTCATGAAATGATGTGAACACCCTCATCTAAATGGAAAGGGAAGATGAGGATGATGAAGTAGGATTTTTTCTCTCTTTATTTATCTTTTTCTCATATTTATTCATCACTTTTGAAAAACCAAGCAAGCTTTTTCATGAAAGAATGAAGGAAGAAGAAGATGAACATAATAATCATCCTTTTTTGTGATGAATAGGAAAAGGAGATAATGATCAATTATGCAACCATGGTTCACTTAACCATTGTAGAGAATTAACTAGGGTTAGGGTTTGGGTTGGGTTAAAGCATGACTCACTTGAAAATATCTTTATCATGACAAAAAGAAAAGCTTCTAGAAACATCTAGAAAGCTTAACCCTAATCCAAACCCTAATCATGTTTAAACTCCACTAAACAAGTTACATTAGTTATCATATCATGTTACAATATTATATATCACATATATAATATTTATCGTAACAAAATAAAATAATACATTTAGCATATATCGCATATATATCAATGTATTACCCGAGTGAGAAAAAGAATCTTTTAGTGAGCTAATATTAGTTAATGTAATTTAATATATGATATATATTATTATACATTAAATTATCGAATCAACACTTGATCCGACAATCCGGCTATATCGCATATAACCGACTAATATTTATCCGTACCGATTCATCGAATCAACACTTGATCCGATGACCCGGCTGATATCAAATATCGCGAGAATAGAATACGGTATCACATATCGCATTATCCTCGGTCCCGCACATATCACATATGTGCTCCTACTCCGTTTTGCCTGAGTCAAGAAACCTCTGTGTAGGACTCTAAAGAATCGTCAATACGCCGGCAGTAGGTGATGATCATATCAAACACCCACAAGCTGCAAGCGGTCAGCTAAACGTAAAAGCTACCCAGGTATTGAGCGCTCAGAAGATCAACAAGCAAGCCTGCACATTCTCCTGCGAATCCAAACAGTAACACTCTCGTACAGTCCGGTCTCGTCGTCTGATATGTTGCATATCTCGCCTAGGGGTGGTAAACGTCAGACCCCAGTAGCTCGATAAGTCGTGTCGATATGAGGTCTATAACAGTTCGAGAAACTACTGATAACACTTACCAGTAAATCTCAGCAACCCTGGCCAGGGATTTCCGGTTATAGCCAATCGAACACAGCACAACATCAACTCCCTATACCGGGAGAGACGAATCCCCTCCTATCGCTCATTGCCTCCATGTGATTCGGGACTGTACCCAAAAGCCACCTTTTTGCACGCCCTCTTGGACGTGGTATGATGGAAATCAAAGCACAGTGGGAACCACACAAGACTCTATGACGATCTCGGGTCAACAGACTACTCTGTACCAGTGTCACCGGAGAACTGCCATCTGACGTATGGTATAATACCATCTGGGAGTTCTCGGCGAGTCCGTCCAGTGTACCCAGTCTCCACTGAGCACCCGTACACCATCCTTGATGTCAAACACTGATGGATATGGGATCATCCATTGCCCATCATATGGGTCAAGATGCGTATACGCTAGTCTACTCTGGTGCATCGATGCCCTGTCTCGATACACCCTCGACTAGGAACAGTTATAGGATGTACTCGTCGACTACCGTGGCCCCACTAGTATGATCTCATCATAGTCCCAGTAGTCGAGTACATATCCTAAGGGCTTTATCAACATGTAACATAGAGACAATCAGAGTACATATTAAGATAAAGTACAACCAGATAGCATACTATCATGTCGAGCAAGAAAGTCCTCCCTATATATGTCCTAGCATCCACTACAATATACATCGTATGTACAGTAATGGCCTCTAGGGCATACATATAACTAACAGTGGGAAGGCGGAATATATGAAAAACGATTATTATAGCTTCGTAACACGGACTTGAGCGCATGAATCGTTATCTAAACCATTGCTAACAAACAACTAGAGGTTTAACTACTCGGATTCGAAGTTATACCTCACGTTACATGTCCTTCGGGTCTTCATCGCTGTCCTCCACTCCTCATAGGCTCCTTGGAACATCGGCACCTCAACGACCTCCTCGAATCAAAGACGATCCACCCGAAAGCTCCTACGCCAAGCTTAATCTCAAACTTGAGATAACTAGGTTGCTTAAAGTGCTAATCTAAGCTACCAAGGGGATATAGAGTGAGATTATGGATGTATTAGTCTAGCTAACCCTTGATCTCAACACATGAGAGGCTAGGGTTAGGGTTTGAAGAGAGAGTGAGCTTGAGGAGAGAGAAGGTGAAGATGAGAATGAAATGAGATAATGATCTTATCATAATATATATGAAGCATTATTATTTATCCAAAAATCAAATAATAGAATTAACAACCATGCTTCATAAATATCTATGAGTGATTCATCTCCATGAGTCATTAAGCATTTATGATGCATTAATGACTTGGATGAATCACACAAATGAGTCACTAATCTCATTTAATGCAATACCACCTTAACTCCTTAGTCACCACTCTTCTAGAAGCTTCCTGACAAATTACGAGAACGCCCCTCCAATCCGTGAAAACACGGAAAAACTTTAGACTGTATAAATCCAGTAACCCGATACTAGAATCTGGCTTAAACCAAAACCGACTAGTAAAAACTGTCCGAAAAAGTCGTACGTGCGTAAACACACGTATGCGTCCGAACCCTTATTGTAAAACCATACGACCTCTATATCGTTTCGTCTGGAGCAGGGAAACTCTCTGTGTAGGACTCTAAAGACTCGACACTACGGCGGCAGTGGGTTTAATCACAGACCGCAAGCGGCACTAGCTGTACGTAACGGTCCCCAGGTAGATGTCGATAAGAAGGCCGATGAGGAAAATCATCCGAACTCCCACTGAGCCTGATGTGACAATCTCCATACAGTCCGGTCTGTTCGTCTAAGACTATCGCATATCAAGCCTAGGGGGCGGCAAGCGTCAGTCCCCTAATAGCTGTATAAGTCGTGTCGGAGCGAACCCCATTACACCCTGAGAAGCTACTGGAACCTACCAGTATATCTCGCTTGCCCTGGCTAGGGACTTTGCGTAATGGCTCTCTGACACAGCGCGATATCATCTCCCAATACCGGGAGAGACAAATCCTGTCTAACCACTACTGCCTCCAAGTGCTCGGGACTGCACCCAACTGCTACCTGTTTGCACGACTCCTTTGAGCCGTGGTAGGGTAGCAATCTAAGAACAGTGGGACACACTCAAGGCGAAGTAGCAGTGTCAAGTCTGCGGACTATGCTGTACTCATGTCACCTGGGAACTGTTAACTGACGATGGGTATAATACCAACCAATCAGTTCCCCTGCGATTCCTGTCCGGTGTACCCGTAACCTAACGAGCACCTGTATACTATCTCCAGTACGACGTACTGATGGCTATGGGACAGACCATCTCCGCAACTGGGATGAGAAGCGTACACACTTAGTCTACTCCAGAATATCGATGCCCTATCTCGATAATCCAACGACCAGAGACCTGTATAGGATGTTTCTTACAGACTACCCAGCCCCCACTAGTGTGACTGCCATCACAACACTGGTAATCAAGCAAAGATCCTATGGGCTCTACTAATATGTATAAGTGATACGTTACAAGAAACATATGCACATATTAAAGTAGACACAAACCAAGTAGCATACTACCATTTTTAGCAAGACTGTATATACAACTGTGAATATCCCAAGCTTCCATTAAGTAATATACAATCTATGATACAATAATGGCCCCTAAGGCATATACACTAACAATCTCCCACTTGCACTAGGGCCATGAGCTGGCATATCGTAGACCTATCATCTCGAATAGCCTCTCGAACTGTGTCTGAGGAAGGGCCTTTGTGAATGGATCAGTAATGTTATTCTCCGTCTCTACTCTCTTCACCTCGATCTCCCGGCGATCTACGATCTCCCTGATCAGGTGATACCGCCTTAAGATGTGTCTGGACTTCTGATGGGACCTGGGTTCCTTCGCTAAAGCTATAGCACCGTTGTTGTCACAATACAAAGGTATTGGATCAACACTGGAAGGAACCACCTGAAGTTCTGTGAGGAACTTCTTCATCCAGACAGCTTCTTTTGCGGTATCGCAAGCAGCTATGTACTCCGCTTCTATTGTTGAGTCAGCAACGGTCTCCTGTTTGGAACTCTTCTAACAGACCGCCCCTCCATTGAGGGTAAAGACATAACCCGACATGGACTTGGAGTCATCTTTGTCACTTTGGAAGCCGGAGTCGGCAAAGGCCTCCATCTGGAGGTCTTTTCCGCCATATACCAAGAACATCTCCTTAGTCCTTCTTAGGTACTTGAGAATGTTTTTTACTGCTATCCAGTGCTTCTCCCCTGGGTTTTCTTGATACCGGCTTACTACGCTCAATGCGTATGCCACATCTGGTCTGGTACATAACATCGCATACATTATAGAGCCTACCGCAGAAGCGTAGGGTATAATCGACATGCGATCCCTTTCCAAATCAGTCTTGGGAGACATCTCTTTGGAGAGGGTGATTCCGTGACAAGCCGGTAGGTTACCGCGTTTAGAATCATCCATACTGAATCTCTTCACTATGGTGTCTATGTACCTGGACTGCGAAAGTCCCAACATCCTCTTTGATCTATCACGATAGATCCGGATCCCCAGAATGTAGGTGGCATCACCCAGGTCTTTCATGGAGAATTTATGTGACAAGAATCTTTTGACTGACTGTAACATAGGAATATCATTTCCTATTAGGAGAATGTCATACACGTACAAGATGAGGAATACTACAGCTCTCCCTACAATCTTACTGTATATGCATGGTTCATCTAGATTTTTGACAAAGTCAAATTCTTTGACAGCATCATCAAAACAGATGTTCCAACTCCGCGATGCCTGCTTTAGTCTATAAATGGACTTAAGCAATTTGCATACTTTACCGCTGCTCCCACTCTGAATGAATCCCTCTGGCTGATCCATATAGACGCTTTCTTCTAAATTACCATTTAGAAAGGCCGTCTTTACGTCCATCTGCCAGATCTCATAAACGTGGAAGGCAGCAATAGCAAGAAGGACCCGAATGGATTTAAGCATAGCTACTGGAGAAAAGGTTTCGTCATAGTCCAAACCAGGTCTTTGACATAAACCTTTTGCAACCAGTCTAGCCTTGTATGTTTCAACCTGTCTATCTACACCAATCTTCTTTTTGAAGATCCATTTGCATCCTACGTGTTTTACCCCATCTGGAGCAATGTCTAAAGTCCATACTTTGTTAGTGTACATGGACTCCATTTCGGTCCGTATTGCATCCAGCCATTTTACTGAGTCACCGCTCTGAATGGCTTGCTAGAAGCTAGTAGGCTCATCATAATCAATAGTGCAATCCTCTCTATCCCCGTCTATGAGAAAACCGTAGTATCTCTCGGGCGGATGAGATTGCCTACTACTCCTGCGGAGTGGCGTCGGGATGTCCTGTTCTCCTGAACCTTCTTGTTCTACTAAGGTTTCAGTAATAGCTTGTGGCTCTGGAATTTCTTCCAGTTCTATTGCGCTCCCACTCTTCTGATTTTCCAAAAATTCAGTTTCCAAGAAGCGGGCATGTTGAGAAACAAAGACCTTTTGTTCCTCTGCGTAATAGAAACAATATCCCATGGAGTTTTTTGGGTATCCCACAAACTTACACTGTACTGAGCGTGCCTTGAGCTTGTCCGCATGCTGCTTCTTTACAAAAGCTGGACATCCCCATGTCTTAAGATACTTAAGACAAGGTTTCTTCCCACTCCACATCTGATATGGTGTGGTAGGCACAGTCTTGGTTGGAACTCGGTTTAAAAGATATGCAGCTGATTCTAGTGCATATCCCCAGAATGATCGTGGTAACTCAGCGTTTACTCATCATGGAACGTACCATATCCAATAGGGTTCGGTTCCGTCTCTCCGATACACCGTTATGTTGTGGTGTGTATGGAGGAGTAAGCTGAGAGAGAATTCCATTCTGTTTTAAGTAACCTAGGAACTCGGCACTTAAGTATTCACCACCTCGATCAGATCTCAGTGTCTTGATACTTTTGCCGGTTTGTTTTTCCACTTCATTCTTGTATTCTTGGAATTTCTCAAAGGCCTCGGATTTATGATTCATTAAGAAGATATATCCATACATAGAGAAATCATCCGTAAAAGTAATGAAGTAAGAATAACCACCTCGCGCATGTGTAGACATTGGACCGCACACGTCACTGTGTACGAGTCCTGATTGATGCATTTTCTGACGTGTATATGTAAAAAGTAACGACAATCAAAAAATTATATTGACCGCAATCAAACTACGGTGTCGGATGTAGTTAATGAATGAGTGCGGATCGTCCACAGGGATTGCACAATTCAATTGTATTTTGATACGTTTGAAATGAAATGTTAACCAACAATAAACGAAAACATGATTCAAGATGTGATTTGTATTCGAGTGTCACTATTCTTTACTCAAGAATCAAGAAACTATAAACAATCAAGAATCGGTAGTTTTGATAATATTTCCAATCAACAATCAAGAATATAAGTGAGGCTCGTAGGAATCGATCGGATCTTTAGACGTGATGTAATCTAAAGGGTTTCGTGTTCTTGTCCTTCGAAGAATTGATACTAGATCAATGGTGATCGACGAGAGTTAGGGTTTTCTTGATGAAATTAGGGTTTCATCTCTTAACCCTTGTTCTTTCGAGGATACCATTTATATTCTAGCCTCTAGCAATTTCAAGAAACGATCGGAACTCCCCAATCTCGAGCGATGTCGATCAAGAAAGCATCGCAACGAATTGGGTCGTCGATTCTTGAACTTGCTAGGGTTTACAAACTCGTGGGATTCAAGAATCGATTACAAATTTGTTACATCATCATACTAAAGATCGTCTCGACTCCTCGACGAGCGGAGTTTTATTCACACATCACCACACAGATAATATTCAAGATTTGTAAAGATAACATGATGCGGAATTTAAAGAAAACAAGATAAAAGAATATCACCTTTTATTTAATCAACAATTTCAATACATTCTTTCAAGAATCTACAAGAAGAAGAAATCGATCGTTGACTCGGCTTCGCTCGTCTCCGTGGATCGTGGATCTACTTTGATCTCTTGCCCGATTGAAGATCGGCTCGGCTCATAAAAGGGTTGAAGGCATCTTGCTTGGCTTGCACTCAAGATCTTGAATTGTGGTTGGATTTAGGGTTAGGGTTTCCTACAAGCTCTCTCACTAAACTTGAGGAAGAGGAAGATGAAGAATGGGATTGATTTTTCTAAGCTTTCCCAAGGTTGCCAAGATGTGAAATGAGTGAGCCTAGGGTCTTATTTATAGAACTCTCAAACCCTAGGTTTAGGTTTGAATTAGAACTTTCCCTCCCAAAGTTTGTTGAAAAGTTTCTAGAAGGAGTTTGTTAGGAGTTAGCTTAGGGTTTAAGCTAGGGTTTAGGGAAAGTTCTAGAAGTATTAGGCTAGTTTAGGTGTTTGCTGATCTGGAGGAAGTATCTGGAATATTCTGGAAGTTTGTGAGCATTATTGAGCTGTAGCCACTGAAACAGGAGTTTTGGTGCAATTTGAGGAGCTGAGTCCCAGGGTCCACCGCGGAACCGCCGCGTATACACCATATATGCCGCTCTTCCGCCGCGCATTGATAGGCTTGGGCCTTGGGCTTTCTTCTGTTGCTTGGTACTGCTGTTTGTGGCTTCTTCTGATATTTAGATTTGCAGTTCCCCTTCTGTGTTGATACTGGATTTGAGTTAAGTGAGTTTACGAGCAATTGTAATGGTCGAGCAATGTAATGATCGAGCAAGCTTCTCTTTTCCTGCATAGACTTCGAAACACGGGTTGCAAGATATAGAAAATATGCCATGTAATGCAATGCAGTCAATTTCCCTAGAAATGCCGGTTTTAAGGTCTAGTACATGTAATTTGATATTTTGCGACCAATTTGCTAATATGTAGAATATGAATGCCGAACACTTCTATATGTATGCAGATGATGAGGAAATTGCCGACTAAAATATGCAATATTTTCGACTGATCAAATACCCCCAAACTTAATTTCGATCGTCTCGAGCGAATGTTTTATTAAAAAGAGAAGGAGAAAATAAAGAAAGAGAAAAACTAACTAGCACACTTTCGTAGGCAACACGATTGCACTGAGCACGTGCAACAAGCCTTTAAACCTCTAGGTGTCCCTAGTAGGAGGAGTGTTGTCTCCTGAGGGTTTTCAGCGGATTGCACCCACAAAATCCAATAATAAAAGCAAGATCATGAATATTACATTTAAAGAAGAGAATCGTAAAAGAAAGACTTTGAAAATTAGGGTTTCCAACTAAGCTAGCTTTTCGGTTGTCATGAGCCCTATCTTAATGGTCATGAAAAGATGTCAGAAATCACGTCCTCCCTCAATAAAACATCATCTTATTCTTCATTCCTATCTTTATTCCAAACATCGATCATATCACCCTGCGTGTGTGTAAAGACATCCCTACACCCGGAGAATTCAATTCAAGCTATCATACCCTTGCCCATCGGCCTCAGTACTTCTTGGCAAACGAGATTGCTTACACACTTTCATGCGACCGTTAATACTTCTTGAGGTACTAACCGACCGATTACTAATGTGCTTGCATGCTTGGTGTATTTTCCTCGTCTTGCACCACCTCAGGCATAGCAGTGACTCCCAGACCAGTTGACCTTGGGGCACTAGGTGAAGAAGCACCCTTTTGCTATATATTTTTATTGCCCTCGGTGATAACAAAACCAGTATCCATTTTTCTCACCACTTTAAAACACATATATTTTTTTTTTTTGTTTTTTTTCATACTTTTGGCTTTAAGACAAGAGCATTTCAAGGTATCCTCTACTATCCCAGGCTTCAAGACGTGTGTAAGTGCGAATAGCAGGGTAGCAACGTTCAAAATGTTTGGCTTCCAGAATAGAAACTATTTTTTAGACTTATTTTTATCCTCAGATTAGTGACGTCCTTCATCTTACTAACCCTTGGGACAGCGGCTCATAACTACTTATTACTAGTTCGTATAAGAAAACTTCTAATTTTCTTAGTTTTCTAAAATTTTTCTAATCTCATGGATGCAATTTTTCACTATCTAAACTTTCATTATCTTATTTATATACAAAAAGGTGTAAATATTAAAATTATTTTTATATTTGAAAATTTTTAAATTTTTATGGGTTTTGAAAATTTTTCAATTTTTTATAGATTTTTAAAGAAATGTTTTGTGCTTATGCAGATGATATGCAAATGATGCGAAAATAAGCACAAACCTCCCCCAAACTTGTTTTCAACAGTGTCCTCACTGTTGCCGACAGCTATACCTACAAAAATCTGTAAATCTGGGGGGAATTATTAGTGGGGGCAAAATATATAAGTGAAGAACTTCCCCCAAACTTATCTTTCACTCACCTTCATTCAAAAAAATGATGCAATGATATACTGGATATGAAGGTGAGACGGAGGAATTTTAATCCAAATAAACTGGCTCTTGTAAGAACAAGAGCTCCTCCGTGGGGTCAGTGGAAAAATACGGCTTTAGTCTATGTCCATTTACTTTGAAAAAGGTTCCGTTTTTAACATTTTCAACTTCTACCGCCCCGTGCGGGTATACAGACCGCACAACAAAAGGTCCCTTCCAACGAGATCGGAGCTTACCCGCATGAAGGTGTAAACGTGAATCATAAAGAAGGACTTGTTGACCAGGTAAAAATGTTTTCCTTAAAATGCTTTTATCGTGAAAAACCTTAGTCCTATTCTTTGTGATTACAGCATTATCATAAGCTTCATCGCGGAGTTCGCTTAGCTCGTTAAGTTGCAGCTTCCGAAAGTTGCAAGCAAGGTTTAGATCAAAATTTATTTCCTTTATAGCCCATAATGCTTGATGCTCTATCTCGACAGGTAAATGATATGCTTTTCCAAACACTATCCTATATGGAGACATTCCTAGGTCGGTCTTATATGCAGTCCTGAATGCCCAAAGAGCATCCGTCAATTTGGTCGACCAGTCTTTTCTATTCTTAGCAACAGTTTTCTCCAGGATAAGTTTGATTTGTTTGTTTGAGATTTCAGCCTGCCCGCTTGTTTGTGGGTGATAGGGTGTAGAAAGACGGTGGTTGATTGAGTATTTTCGCATCAGAGTCTCGAAAGACCTGTTGCAGAAATGTGTCCCATTATCGCTAATGATAGCGCGTGGGTGTCCAAATCGCGAAAATATATTCTCTTTCAAGAACTTAATGACAACTTTCCTGTCATTAGTGCGACATGGAATGGCTTCTACCCACTTTGAGACATAATCAACTGCCAGCAAAATGTACAAATTCCCAAAGGAGTTGGGAAAAGGACCCATAAAATCTATGCCCCAAACATCAAACATTTCAACAACCAGAATGGGTTGCTGAGGCATTTCATTCCTCTGGGATATTCTACCCGTATACTGACATTGTGTACAGGTTTTACAATACTCAAATGCGTCCTTGAATAAGGTCGGCCAATAAAATCCACATTGCAAAACCTTTTCCGCTGTCTTTCTAGGACCAAAGTGACCCCCACAAGCTTGATCATGACAAAATGAAAGAACACTCTTGAACTCTTCATTCGGGACACACCGGCGAATGATCTGATCAGGACAATATTTAAACAAATAGGGCTCGTCCCAGTAAAAGTGTTTTACTTGGGAAAGAAAACGGTATTTGTCCTGTTTTGACCAATCGCTCGGTATAAGTCCCGTGGCATGATAGTTCACAATATCCCTGAACCATGGTTCAGCGGATACGCTCAAGAGTTGTTCATCAGGGAATGAATCATTGATCGGCAGGGTCACAGGGGAAGAAACGATGCGTGAAAGGTGGTCAGCTACTACGTTTTCACATCCTTTCTTATCTTTGATAACAAGATCGAATTCTTGTAAAAGAAGGATCCAACGTATTAGTCGACCTTTTGCATCTTTCTTAGCCAGAAGATGTTTTAAAGCGGAATGGTCAGTATACACAACTATAGGTGAGCCGATTAAGTAAGGCCTGAATTTTTCTAAAGCAAATACAACCGCTAAAAGCTCTTTCTCGGTGGTTGTATAATTGATTTGCGCATCATTCAGGGTCTTACTAGCATAGTAAATCACGTGTGGCATCTTTTCGATGTGCTGTCCTAAGACTGCACCTACTGCAAAATCAGATGCGTCACACATCAGCTCAAAGGGGTAGTCCCAATTTGGTGATGATAAAACGGGGGCTGAAGTGAGTGAGTGTTTAAGTGAGTCGAAAGCTGTCTCGCAATCCGAGTCGAAGTGGAAGGTCGTGTCCTTGGCCAGGAGTAGTGTTAAAGGTCTAGCAATTTTGCTAAAATCCTTAATGAATCTCCTATAAAAGCCTGCATGGCCAAGGAAAGAGCGAATATCTTTGACGCTTTTGGGATGAGGCAGGTTTTGAATGACATCTACTTTAGCTCTGTCAACCTCAATGCCTTTCTGTGAAATGACATGTCCAAGGACAATTCCTTCTTGGACCATAAAGTGGCATTTTTCCCAGTTCAAAGTCAAGTTCTTCTCTTTGCAACGAGTAAGAACAGCGTCAAGATTCGCTAGGCAATCAGAAAAAGAGTCTCCAAAAATCGAGAAGTCGTCCATAAAGATCTCCAGAAAATTCTCTACCATATCAGAGAATATCCCCATCATACACCGCTGAAAGGTAGCGGGAGCATTGCATAACCCAAAGGGCATGCGACTGTAAGCAAAGGTACCAAAAGGACAAGTAAAAGTGGTTTTATCTTGATCCTTTTTGGCGATGGGGACCTGATTATAGCCTGAGTAACCGTCCATAAAACAATAAAACTCTCGTCCCGCTAAGCGTTCCAGCATCTGATCAATAAATGGTAGAGGAAAATGGTCTTTCCTCGTAGCAGCGTTGAGTTTTCTATAATCGATGCATACACGCCACCCAGTTTGGGCGCGTGTCTGAATCAACTCATTCGCTTCATTTGTGATAACTGTGATGCCGGATTTCTTAGGAACGACATGTATAGGACTCACCCACTGGCTATCGGAGATGGGGTATATGATACCACTATCTAAGCACTTGACGATTTCTTTCATGACAGCTTCCTTCATGACGGGATTCAACCGTCTCTGTGGTTCTCGGGTTGGTCTGGCATCATCCATCACATGTATATGATGTTCAACTATCAAGGGACTAATCCCTTTGATGTCCGCCATACTCCAACCAAACGCCTCTTTGTTAGATCTCAATACCGATAAAAGGGCATTCTCTTGCTCTGATGCAAGAGAAGCGGAAATGATAACCGGTAATGACTCGTTCTCACCAAGATAAGCATATTTCAGGTGAGAAGGTAAAATTTTGAGATCTAACTCAGGCGGAGAAATGATAGAAGGAAGGGTCATAGATTGATTTTTGGATCTACAAAGAAGCTCAGAGCCTGTGAAAGATACAGACTCGGGTGGAGAAAAGTCAGAAGTGCAGGACTCATGTGTAGCTAAAGTGTCCTCACTAAGATCTTGTGCTAAGTCAAACAGAGATGTGCTAATGTCATCGAGATCAGTAAAGAAAAGATCCTCGGCTCCACAACTATCGGGAGCGATCTCATGGACAGAGCACACATCTAAAATATGAGCAGAGGGTTCTGACGGCTGACTTCCAACTTTATAAATGTTTAGTTCAATGGTCATATTTCCAAATGATAAATTCATTGAACCATTTCTACAGTTTATAACAGCGTTGGAAGTGGCAAGGAAAGGACGACCTAGAATCACCGGAATTTGGCCCCGGGGGTTTGCTACAGGATGTGTGTCGAGCACAATGAAGTATACAGGGAAAACAAATTCCCCGACCTTTATTAACACATCCTCTAATTCACCCCTTGGTTTGGTGATAGATCGGTCTGCCATCTGGAGAGTGCAATGAGCAGGTTTCAGCTCTCCAATCCCTAATTGCTCATAGACAGAATAAGGTAACAGGTTAACACTCGCGCCAAGGTCTAAAAGAGCACGATTTATGTTTTTACCCCCAATCGAAATTGAAATTGTAGGACAACCTGGGTCCTTTCTTTTCTTTGGAAGCTGGGGTATAAAAGCAGTGCTGATGTTATTAGACATAAAGACCTTCTTCGGCACTTGAGTCTTCCTCTTCCTAGTGCACAAGTCCTTAAGAATCTTCGCATAAGCGGGAACTTGCTGAATCGCATCTAGGAGAGGGATATTGATGTTAACCTGTTTGAACATCTCTAAAATTTTCTCCATATGAGGACTCGTTCTATTAGCCCTTAGCCGATTCGGGTAAGGTGCTTTCGCAATAAGCGCGGGGTCCATCACAGGAGAAGGAAAGGGGGGTAGACGAGGTCCCAAAGGAGGTGTGGGGACCGTCTGTGGAGAACTATAAGGGTTGGGTGAAGGTGTTGAGCCTAAAGGGAAATGGAGAATAGGCTCGTGCGAAGGTGGTTTGGTAGAAGAAGAAGGATCAGAAGGTGAAGTGTGTGTATGTGGGAAAGACTCAGCCGGGGTGTTGATATGATTTTCAGTATCATCAATATTTTCCCCGACATGATTGTTCAGCACTCTTCCCGATCTCAACGTTGTAATGGCATTTACATTGTAATGCCCAGGATTCTGTAGGGGTTGAGAGGGAAGTTTCCCTTTTTCTCTCGCACTCATTTCGGCTTTTAAGCGTGCGATTTCAGCTTCCATCGTGCGAATACTCTCAGCTTGGGATGCTGAGTTTTTCTTTATTTCACTGACGGAAGATCTAACTTCAGTCGAAACATCCATGAAATTTGATAAAAGTGATTTCATGGTTTGAGTGAATTGAGAGAACTCGTCAGAACAGGACTGCATAGGATTAGACTGTGCAGGAGTGTTGCCCTGATTTTGGAAATTTTGTGACTGGTAGGGGTGCTGAGTGAGTTGTAGGGGTTGCTGTTGTGGTGGAGGAAGAGCCCGTTGAAATTGATTCGTGTTTGGAACCGTGTTTTGAGATTGGTTTTGGTTCCAAGCAAAATTCGGGTGGTTCCTCCAACCCTGATTGTAACTGGAAGAATATGGATCGTTTCGAGGTCTTTGAAATGCGGCATTAGAATGCTCGTGACCTTGAAACGCAGAGTTTAATGGACATTCTTCCGTTAAATGTGACGGATCAGAACAGCACCCACAAACAGTTTTGGGGAGCGACATTGGGTTTAGGGAGGCTGCTGCAAATTTGTGTTCCATAGCGTCGAGCTTCTTTTGCATTGCTGCCATTTCAGCTCGAACACCTATGGACACATCTATTTGGTGTACGCCACCCCTATTCAATGGTTGTGTTCCACTCTCCCAAATTAGTGATTTTTCAGCGAACTCTTCTAAGTATCGCCAGGCTTCCCCGTCATCTTTAGTCATAAATGTACCTTGACACATGTTTTCAAGGCTCTGTTTAGTGTTAGGGTTACTGCCCTCATATATGATTCGGCAAAGCTCCCATCTCGGGATGCCGTGATGAGGACATTGAACCAATAGATCCTTGAAACGTTCAAAGTATTTAGAAAATGGTTCGGCAGGGAGCTGGGCAAATTGGTTCAGTTCGCTACGGATTCGAGCCGTCTTTTGGACTGGGTAAAATTTCTTAAGGAATGCAGCGACGAATTCTTCCCAATTCGTAATAGAGTGTGCGGTGGTGTTATATAGCCACTTCTCGGCTATATCGCACAAGGTAAATGGAAGAAGTCGTAGACGCATCGCATCCACTGAAAGTTGAGACGTACCCATCATTGCGCATACGTTTTCAAATTTGGTAATGAAAACGTAAGCGTCCTCGGTCTCGAGTCCGTGGTATTTAGGTAAAAGATTGATATACTGGGGCTTTATTTCAAAGTTGTCCCCATTGGCTGGTGGTGTGGATAAGCAGGTCGAAAGAGGACCTCTATGTGGATAGCATCTTTCCTGGAGAGAAATGTGGGGTGGATTAGGATTCTGCGCACCAACGGACGGTGGCAGATTAGGGTTAAAGAAATTCGATGGATTCGGATCCATCGGTGTGGGTATGGTAGTGGGTAAAGAAAAGGTAAATGGAGAATTATCGACTTCGGAGTCGATAAAAGGTACGCGGACTAAACGGGCACTAGAATCCCGTGTCCAGCCTATCTTGCACTAAAAAGGGTTAGTACAAGTGGCAGCGTTGACTTATAATTAGGGATGAATGAATGCGGTGTTTGCTTTTGAAAAAGGGACGGATTTTGAAAAAATGATGCGACAAAACAAATGCAGCACACAAACCCTAGAATCTGATGGTCACCTAGGTCCGATCTCTAGACCGCTCCTAACTGCCAAAAGACAAGCCGCAGGATAGAATCCTCCACTGCCTCTTTATCCCCCTGTGGCCGGATAAGTGCCAGGTAAGTGGGAAGGAACCACCACTACAGTGGACCTAATTAATAACCACTAGCCTTAGACACACTCGCCTTAGGCACCACAAGAAAACGCGGATAAGCAATGAATTACCCACGACCTTCTCTTGTCCTATTGAGCGCGACAGTCCTTAGAGTCTTCTCTAGATTTCTTTTAGTTAATGGAGGTAATGCGGATGCAAGTTTGACGATTTTCGGGGCCTAGGAAGGGTAATGAAATCCCCACCTAATTTGGATTTGGCCGTGCCCCTTAAATTTCCGTATTAGAATGCAAACAACCAAGAAATCAAAATCACACACAATTTTAATTTTGCTTTTGCGCGCTGCGATTTATTTGCAAAGAATCCTGCAGCAAAGGGTTAATTGGAGCTAAAAAGACAGAGGGGAGAGAGACAGAAATCACCTGCACTGAAAATTTTTCAGTGATCCTTCAAGACTGCGGCGCTTCCGCCGCAATAACCATGCATATGCCGCTCTTCCGCGGCCTGTTGATGGGTTCACTGTACCAAACTTCTTCAGCTGCTTTCTGTTCCTATCTCCAGCTCTCTGGTATATCCCAAATAATTTTTCAACAGCACAGAATGCTCCAGATCACCTTGCAATCAATTCACAACACACGTATAAGAGTTTGTACGAATTTTGATTTCAAGAAGTAAAACGTAATAATTCTTTCACTTCAAACTATAAATGCAAATGAATTAGCGCGATCCCCGGCAACGGCGCCATTTTGATTGATGCATTTTCTGACGTGTATATGTAAAAAGTAACGACAATCAAAAAATTATATTGACCGCAATCAAACTACGGTGTCGGATGTAGTTAATGAATGAGTGCGGATCGTCCACAGGGATTGCACAATTCAATTGTATTTTGATACGTTTGAAATGAAATGTTAAGCAACAATAAACGAAAACATGATTCAAGATGTGATTTGTATTCGAGTGTCACTATTCTTTACTCAAGAATCAAGAAACTATAAACAATCAAGAATCGGTAGTTTTGATAATATTTCCAATCAACAATCAAGAATATAAGTGAGGCTCGTAGGAATCGATCGGATCTTTAGACGTGATGTAATCTAAAGGGTTTCGTGTTCTTGTCCTTCGAAGAATTGATACTAGATCAATGGTGATCGACGAGAGTTAGGGTTTTCTTGATGAAATTAGGGTTTCATCTCTTAACCCTTGTTCTTTCGAGGATACCATTTATATTCTAGCCTCTAGCAATTTCAAGAAACGATCGGAACTCCCCAATCTCGAGCGATGTCGATCAAGAAAGCATCGCAACGAATTGGGTCGTCGATTCTTGAACTTGCTAGGGTTTACAAACTCGTGGGATTCAAGAATCGATTACAAATTTGTTACATCATCATACTAAAGATCGTCTCGACTCCTCGACGAGCGGAGTTTTATTCACACATCACCACACAGATAATATTCAAGATTTATAAAGATAACATGATGCGGAATTTAAAGAAAACAAGATAAAAGAATATCACCTTTTATTTAATCAACAATTTCAATACATTCTTTCAAGAATCTACAAGAAGAAGAAATCGATCGTTGACTCGGCTTCGCTCGTCTCCGTGGATCGTGGATCTACTTTGATCTCTTGCCCGATTGAAGATCGGCTCGGCTCATAAAAGGGTTGAAGACATCTTGCTTGGCTTGCACTCAAGATCTTGAATTGTGGTTGGATTTAGGGTTAGGGTTTCCTACAAGCTCTCTCACTAAACTTGAGGAAGAGGAAGATGAAGAATGGGATTGATTTTTCTAAGCTTTCCCAAGGTTGCCAAGATGTGAAATGAGTGAGCCTAGGGTCTTATTTATAGAACTCTCAAACCCTAGGTTTAGGTTTGAATTAGAACTTTCCCTCCCAAAGTTTGTTGAAAAGTTTCTAGAAGGAGTTTGTTAGGAGTTAGCTTAGGGTTTAAGCTAGGGTTTAGGGAAAGTTCTAGAAGTATTAGGCTAGTTTAGGTGTTTGCTGATCTGGAGGAAGTATCTGGAATATTCTGGAAGTTTGTGAGCATTATTGAGCTGTAGCCACTGAAACAGGAGTTTTGGTGCAATTTGAGGAGCTGAGTCCCAGGGTCCACCGCGGAACCGCCGCGTATACACCATATATGCCGCTCTTCCGCCGCGCATTGATAGGCTTGGGCCTTGGGCTTTCTTCTGTTGCTTGGTACTGCTGTTTGTGGCTTCTTCTGATATTTAGATTTGCAGTTCCCCTTCTGTGTTGATACTGGATTTGAGTTAAGTGAGTTTACGAGCAATTGTAATGGTCGAGCAATGTAATGATCGAGCAAGCTTCTCTTTTCCTGCATAGACTTCGAAACACGGGTTGCAAGATATAGAAAATATGCCATGTAATGCAATGCAGTCAATTTCCCTAGAAATGCCGGTTTTAAGGTCTAGTACATGTAATTTGATATTTTGCGACCAATTTGCTAATATGTAGAATATGAATGCCGAACACTTCTATATGTATGCAGATGATGAGGAAATTGCTGACTAAAATATGCAATATTTTCGACTGATCAAGTCCCAAGAGCTCGCTTGCTCTTACTCCGTGTCCAGTAAACGGAGTCTTTGTCATCTTTCCCATGAGACAAGATTCACAAGTAGCATAAGATTGATATTCGAACGAATTCAAATATCCTTCTCCATATAACTTAGTCAACCTTCTCTCACTGATGTGACCTAGTCTACAATGCCATAAGAAAGCCTGATTTGTTTCCGGAGACTTTCTTTTAAGTGTGTTCTGGACACTGAAAATCTGAGCTTGATTTAATACGTATATTCCGTTTTCTAATGTACCTGACCCAATCATAACTTGATTTAAGTGGATGTGAACCACATCTCTTGCAAAAGTAAAATCATATCCTTCCTTAGATAGTAAGGGTATATATATGATATTACAAGTCGTACCTGGTACATAAAAACAGTTACGCAGAATCAATATCTGCCCAGTTGTCAGTCCAAGATGATATTCCCCTACGGATTCAGCGTTCATGCTCATTCCGTTAGCAACCGTGAGGGTCATATCACCTATCCCGATAACCCTACGGTTTCTCAGAGTCTGTAATGAATTACAGATGTGAGTTCCTGACCCGATATCCAATACCCAGGAAGGAGGGTTAACTGATATACAGTTCTCAATAACAAACACACTTGAGGCTGAAGCCACAACATGCTTTATATCCTGGTTACTGGCTTCTAAAGCCCTGCAATCATTCTGCCAATGTTCATTCTTGTAACAATAGGAACGTCCCTCTTTTACTATATCCAGTCCCGAAACTTTTGCCTTTCTCTTTCCTTCTTCTTCCCTGGTTTCCTTCAGGGTAGGAGGCAGAGACTGTAGAATCAAGTCAGTATCTGACCCGTTTCCCAACGAGGTCTCCAGGTCCTGGAGCTCATCAATACAGCTAGTCATTGTAAGGATGTTGTCCCCTACAGATAACCCGTCAGCCAACCTCGATTGATTTAATTCGTTCGAGCTTTCATATCTAGTGATATGAGATTGCTCTCCATATAAATCTTTATTATGGAGAAAGATGGAAAATAAGCCCATATTCTCGTGCTGCTTCTGGTATATACCATCAACTGAAACTAACACGAGGCACTTAGCTTTTGCTTTATGTTTTTCCCTTGTCTGACGGATATCCATATCCGCGACAGTGGAAACTGGACCTGGGACGGTGGGATCTTGAGTAGTAATAGGGTGTTCCAGTTTGTCATAGGCAATGGACATCTGGATAGACCTTTGCCAGTCATATAAGTCAGATTCAGTCAAATTGTTATCTAGATGTAACCTATGTGTGGTCACAAGGTCGCTGCAATTAAGAGAGAGAGAAGAAAACATTTTAGCATGATGCTGTTGCAAGTTTAGATTGGTTTTTAATTTATCTAAACAGGATGGCTCCCACTGTTTCTCGAATCCTTCCTCAAACCATAAAAGAAGAATTAGTCAGGACAATTCTCACAGGACAATACTTGCTTAACCGTTCAGCCAGGCCAGTGTCGATACTTCGAGGGAGGTTTTCCAACGCTTTCGCGAAGTTCCTTAATTAAATAACCTCTTTTCTCTGGAGGCGTAGCCCCGCTGACACTTTTCTCGACACCTACTTGGTTTATAGCATTGATCGTTAAGTGATGAATCTCCTGATAAGTAGTATGTACTCATAGTAGGATCGGGATCCAAAATATCATCGTATGATAATGTTGAAGGAATCCTACCAACATTCATCAAACTCCAAAATGGTATGCTCTCTCTGCAAATTTCAGTTTCTTTAGAAATTCCCGATGTGGATTTTTGCCCCATGCTCTTATGACCTTGACTTTAGTCAACAAATCATAAGTCACATGTCAAGTTCTACCCGTCATTATCCAGGTTAATTTGAACCCGCCCGCACATACCCTTGACTTTAGTCAACAAGGTAATACGACTGTCCTAAACTAACGCATCTATCTATGCTGCATATAAATATCCAACAGCTACCAAACACTGTGCCTTGACTTTAGTCAACAAACACAGCTTGAATACTATTGACTATCTATATGAAATGACGGAGGGCTACGAATGGTTTTGGCAAAACCGTGAACGTAGTGAACTTGATATAATCGAAGGAACCTGATACTTTTTTAAAAGGAGTGGTTAAAGCTCCGCAATTAAAAATTCTGATCTTTTAAAATAACCGAGTGGTTTCTTTTAAATTTGTTACAACGATTCAACTTTGGTTTATTTTCTTTGCATTCTAATAATGCGTCCCATCATTTATCCTATCATTGCAGAAAACAACGAAAATACCACGTCCTCTTATGCCATCCGCATTCGCCACTGGGTCCCGTCATCACCCGTTAGGTTACATAACTAACGACAGAGCGGGGGCTGGGCTAGCGCGGGTGTAAAACATAAGTGACGTCTAATAGCTATCATATATAGATATTGTACATTCGTCAGATGCAATAATAAGCATTCCAGATCACAGATAAACTTTACTGGATTTACTAGCAATCCGCATTTGCTTTGAGCCTGCAATAAAAGACGGATTACACAGTTGTGATGAATAGCCATTACCCCACCCTAGACCCCTACGGGTACGGCAAACTACCCGCCAAGTACCCGAAGTGAAACGGTCTCCCTCAATAACGTGAGTAGGCCACTAAACACTTCAACGTACCCGGTAGTTTGTGTACCCCATCTTGGGTCTATTCTAGGAGCAAAAACAGTAAAAAGAAATAATAATACAACGGTGGCTACAACCGCAACCTGGATGTGCCCCGCAAAAGAATATTACATCAAATTACATTTACATTGAATGAATGAATATTAAACACATCTCAAACCCCGGCTAATCATCACAACAGTCCAATCCAGTTCATATACACAAACAGTAAACATTTCAGAAATGTGCAACCCCTGCCAACAGACATACTAGCAGTTAGGGGAGGTTTACGAACACATTAAACATTACAGATAAAAACCCAATTAGCAAATATCTTAGAACATCGATCGAATACCATATTCCGTGTCTACCCCAAAAGCAAACCTGCACTGAAGTAACCTGAGTAAAAACAGAACATACAGGAAAACAAAAAACACCAAAATATGAATATTAGAGCAAATTCGAGTCAACGCCGAGTTGACTCGGCGGCGGATCCATGGCCAAAAGCACCATATGGCCGCGGATCCGCGGCTGTTTTGTCGTGTTGTGATCTCGTATTTTCTCAGTATTCATATAATTCCCTGCTGTGAATTTTAAGGTATGTCAAATTATTTTTCAGACACTTTTAAAATTAACAGAAACTTAGGGTTTTCGGTTTTTGTTTTCGTGTTTTCCGTCGATCGAACTTCTAATCAGTTGTTAACAAGCTAATAATGGTTTAGTTGGCTCTGATACCACTGTAAGTCCATGTCACGCACCCCACGAACTTGTGGGGAGGCGGAATATATGAAAAACGATTATCAAAGGTTCGTAACACGGACTTGAGCACATGAATCGTTATTTAAACCATTGCTAACAAACAACTAGAGGTTTAGCTACTCGGATTCGAAGTTATACCTCACGTTACATGTCCTTCGGGTCTTCATTGCTGTTCTCCACTCCTCATAAGCTCCTTGGAACATCGGCACCTCAACGACCTCCTCGAATCAAAGACGATCCATCCGAAAGCTCCTACGCCAAGCTTAATCTCAAACTTGAGATAACTAGGTTGATTAAAGTGCTAATCTAAGCTACCAAGGGGATATAGAGTGAGGTTATGGATGTATTAGTTTAGCTAACCCTTGATCTCAACACATGAGAGGCTAGGGTTAGGGTTTGAAGAGAGAGTGAGCTTGAGAAGAAAGAAGGTGAAGATGAGAATGAAATGAGATAATGATCTTATCATAATATATATGAAGCATTATTATTTATCCAAAAATCAAATAATAGAATTAACAACCATGCTTCATAAATATCTATGAGTGATTCATCTCCATGAGTCATTAAGCATTTATGATGCATTAATGACTTGGATGAATCACACAAATGAGTCACTAATCTCATTTAATGCAATGCCACCTTAACCCCTTAGTTACCACTCTTCTAGAAGCTTCCCGACAAATTACGAGAACGCCCCTCCAATCCGCGAAAACACGGAAAAACTTTAGACTGTATAAATCCAGTAACCCGATTCTAGAATCTGGCTTAAACCAAAGCCGACTAGTAAAAACTGTCCGAAAAAGTCGTACGTGCGTAAACACACGTATGTGTCCGAACCCTTGTCGTAAAACCATACGACCTCTATATCGTTTCGCCTGGAGCAGGGAAACTCTCTGTGTGGGACTCTAAAGACTCGACACTACGCTGGCAGTGAGTTTAACCACAGACCGCAAGCGGCACTAGCTGTACGTAACGGTCCCCAGGTAGATGTCGATAAGAAGGCCGATGAAGAAAATCATCCGAACTCCCATTGAGCCTGATGTGACAATCTCCATACAGTCCGGTCTGTTCGTCTAAGACTATCGTATATCAAGCCTAGGGGGCGGCAAGCGCCAGTCCCCTAATAGCTGTATAAGTTGTGTCGGAGCGAAGCCCATTACACCCTGAGAAGCTATTGGAACCTACCAGTATATCTCGCTTGCCCTGGCCAGAGACTTTGCGTAATGGCTCTCTGACACAGCGCGATATCATCTCCCAATACCGGGAGAGACGAATCCTGTCTAACCACTACTGCCTCCAAGTGCTCGGGACTGCACCCAACTGCTACCTGTTTGCACGACTCCTTTGAGCCGTGGTAGGGTAGCAGTCTAAGAACAGTGGGACACACTCGAGGCGAAGTAGCAGTGTCAAGTCTGCGGACTATGCTGTACTCATGTCACCTGGGAACTGTTAACTGACGATGGGTATAATACCAACCAATCAGTTCCCCTGCGAGTCCTGTCCGGTGTACCCGTAACCTAACGAGCACCTGTATACTATCTCCAGTACGACGTACTGATGGCTGTGGGACAGACCATCTCCGCAACTGGGATGAGAAGCGTACACACTTAGTCTACTCCAGAATATCGATGCCTTATCTCGATAATCCAACGACCAGGGACCTGTATAGGATGTTGCTTACAGACTACCCAGCCCCCACTAGTGTGACTGCCATCACAACGCTGGTAATCAAGCAAAGATCCTATGGGCTCTACTAATATGTATAAGTGATACGTTACAAGAAACATATGCATATATTAAAGTAGACATAAACCAAGTAGCATACTACCATTTTTAGCAAGACTGTATATACAACTGTGAATATCCCAAGCTTCCATTAAGTAATATACAATCTAGTATGATACAATAATGGCCCCTAGGGCATATACACTAATAGTAACGGCTACCCGGGTATTGAGCGATCAGAAGATCAACAAGCAAGCCTGCTCATACTCCTGTAAAGCCTGTCAGTAACACTACCGTACAGTCCGGTCTCTTCATCTGATATGTCGCATATCCAGTCTAGGGGTGGTGAATGTCAGACCCCAGTAACCGATAAGTCATGCTGATGTGAGGCTCATAACGGGTCGAGAAACTACTGATAACACTTACCAGTAAATCTCCATATCAACCCTGGCCAGGGACTTCCTGTTATAGCCAATCGAACACTGCGCAACATCAACCCCAATACCCGGAGAGACGAAACCCCTCCTATCGCTCATTGCCTCCATGTGATTCGGGACTGTACCCAAAATTCACCGTTTTGCTCGTTCTCATGAACGTGGTAAGGTGAAAATCAAAGCACAGTGGGAATCACACAAGACTCTATGACGATCTTGGGTCTACAGACTAACCTGTACCAGTGTCACCAGAGAACTGCTATCTGACGATAGGTATAATACCAACTAGGAGTTCTCGGTGAGTCCGTTCTGTGTACCCATTCTCCACTGAGCACTCGTATACCATCTTTGATGTCAAACACCAATGGATGTGGGATCATCCATCGCCAATCATATGGGTCAAGAAGCGTATACGCTAGTCTACTCTGGAGTATCGATGCCCTGTCTCGATACACTCTCGACTAGGAACTATTATAGGATGTACTTATAGACTACCCTGGCCCCACTAGTATGATCTCCATCATAGTCCTAGTAGTCAAGTACACATCCTAAGGGCTTTATCAACATGTGAAAGCAAGACAATATCACAATACAAGTTTACATGTTAAGACAAAGAGCAACCGGATAGCATACTATCATGTCGAGCAAGAAAGTCCTCTCTATATATATCCAAGTATCCACTATAATATACATCATATGTACAATAATAGCCTCTAGGGCATATACATAACTAACATTAACGACTTTCGACTACAATCTTCGGACGCAACAAAATGTCTTTAAGGGCAAACTCAGCTCTCAACACAGCTCCCATCTCCTACACGATGAAGATGGACGCCAGGACGGTCCTTCCGGCCAGTCTCGGGCGACAGTGGGAGGAGCCGCCGCTACTATTCGGCTCTATTTTGTTCATGCCAGCTAACGCCATTCCAGCTTCTCAAGTTCCGGTAACAGACAAACCGGCCTCGAAAGGCAAGAGGCCAAATTTGGTGATCTCGAGGGCACCACTACCCAAACGCAAGTCGGTGTTTGAACGACTTTCCTTGGCCCCAGCTGGGGGTAAGACCATCAACACCAACAAAGTAACAAAGCATCTCGAGCAAGCTCCGGCGGTGCCCCTGTTAGTTGTATGTATGCCCTAGATGCCATTATTGTACATATGATGTATATTATAGTGGATGCTTGGACATATATAGAGAGGACTTTCTTGCTCGACATGATAGTATACTATTTGGTTGCTCTTTATCTTAACATGTATACTTGTCTCTTGATACTGTCTCATGGTTACATATTGGTAAAGCCCTTAGGATGTGTACTTGACTACCAGGATTATGATGCAGATCATACTAGTGGGGCCATGGTAGTCCATAAGTTCATCATTTAATGTTCCTAGTCATGGGTGTATCGAGACAGGGCATCGATATATCAGAGTAGACTAGCGTATACGCTTCTCGACCCATGAGATGGGCGATGGATGATCCCATATCCATTGGTGTTTGACATCAGAGATGGTATACGGGTGCTCAGTGGAGACTGGGTACACTGGATGGACTCGCCGAGAACTCCTAGATGGTATTATACCTAACGTCAGATAGCAGTTCTCTGGTGACACTGGTACAGGTTAGTCTGTAGACCCGAGATCGTCATAGAGTCTTGTGTGATTCCCACAGGGCTTTGATTTCCACCTTACCACGTTCAAGAGGACGTGAAAAACGGTGGTTTTTGGGTATAGTCCCGAGTCACATGGAGGCAATGAGCAGTAGGAGGGGATTTCGTCTCTCCCGGTATTGGGGGTAGATGTCGTGCTGTCCTCGATTGGCTATAACTGGAAGTCCTTGGCCAGGGCTGATTTAGAGATTTACTGGTAAGTGTTATCAGTAGTTTCTCGACCCGTTATGAGCTTCGTATCGGCATGACTTATCGAGTTATTGGGGTATGATGTTTACCACCCCTAGACTGGATATGTGACATCTAAGATAAAGAGACCAGACTATACGGTAGTGTTACTGACAGGCTTTACAGGAGCTAGATTGGGCTTGCTTGTTGGTCTTCTGATCGCTCAATACCTGGGTAGCCGTTACATCCAGCTAGTACCGCTGACGGCTTATGGGTGCTTGATATGATCATCACCTACTGCCGGCGCATTGACGAGTCTTTAGAGTCCTACACAGAGGTTTTACTGGCTCAGGCAAAAAAAAAAATAGGAGCACATATGTGATATGTATTGGACCGAGATTGATACGAATATGAGATACCGTATTCTATTCTCGCAATATTTGTATCGGTCGGTTGTATGTGATATAGCCGGGTTATCGAATCAAGTGTTGATTCGATAAGTTGGTACATATAATATTAGTCGGTTATATGAAATATAGCCGGATTATTAAATCAAGCGTTGATTTGATAATTTAGTGTATAATTGTATATGTGATATACTAGTTTACATTAACTAATATTAGCTCATTTAAGCATTTGTTTTTCTCACATGTGCACACTTAATATATATGTGATATATATTAATTGTGTTTTATTTATGTGTCATGGTTGATGATACATGCAACATGGGTGTTGTTCATATCAGAATATTGCATTATTATATTTCCCATTCTTAATCATATTACAAATAAATAGGCGCTTTTGATCCATATCTGCTAAATAGTTGCAGGTTACAGGTTCTCAGATCGTTACAGTGAAATTCATGAAAAAATGCTACAAATGCGAGACTACGACCACCAAATAGATGAATCTGTTTGATGCCGCCTACAGTTTAAGGAACAAATGAAAATCAATGAATAGTTCAATGCATAAAGCACAAGGGTAGCATAAGATTCAAGACTTCAACACGAAGATCACGGTAAAAGTCCACATATTTATGCACTGTTGGAAATCTGGAAGAAAATAGAAGAGATTCTGAGAAACCAAGTAAAGAAAACAGAAGATAAAAGCAACTTAAAGAAACCTTAAAGAATTGGGCCCATGAGCCCACCAAATGGCCGTGGATCCGCGGCCAAACAGGCTATTCTGCCACGGTTCCGTGGCCATAATATGCACGTGTCGGTGGGGTGTCGGTGCTTTGACTCGGTCTTTGGGGTTGTTTTGTAATTTCATGTATGGATCAGATGTAAACCCTAGGATTTCTCCTATCTATAAATAGGAAAGCCTACAGCCTCTTTTGAGGTGTGCCTCTTTTGGGTGCCTCTTTTGAGATGCCTCCTTTTCATTTCTAGATTAAATTTTAACTTCCTTGTAATCGTCAAGAGGTCATCAATAAAGGTATTTTTTTATCGTGCATTCTTTTATCTGAATTTAATTCTTGAATTTTTATCTGTCTTTTTTTATCTGCAACTTAGATAGTCTTTTAAAATTATAAAAATGAATCTTATCATAACTTCCCTAATGAGTGAGTAATTCCTCACTTGTTAAGGTTAGGATGGGGAAGGTTTGAGAGAAATAAATCTCTCTCTCTCTCCTTTCTTTGCCCATATAATTTTTATAATAGGACACTATTTAAATTATCCACACACTGCTCACTACGGCACCCTATCCTACAAGATAGCGGTGATTCCCTAGTTAGACCGGTTGTGGTTGATTTAAATAGAGATTAGGGCTAAGAGTTAAGAAAGGACGGACAAGGACCAAAAGAAAGAAACTAAGTTTCTTCCTAATTGTGCTAATCCCCTTTGTTGACTATTACCCTAACACCTATATTCTTCACTAGGGTATTGAAAGCAGTGGGTAGAATCCTTTTTCCAAACTAATCTAATTCTAACCCTAACAAGACTTTTAATCAATTTAATCCCATTCTTAGATCGTAAAACAAAACCCGACTTGATCGGATTAACCCGTTAGAACATAAAGAAAAGAAATACATCTCCCTGTGGACCGATCCGTACTCAACCGGCTAGCTACCAAGCGACACCGTTATTGATTGCAGTATTCTTAACTTTGATTTTAAAAACGCACGCACGCAAAATCTCTACAATCAAATGGCGCCGTTGCCGGGGAGACGGTAGTCTTTTTCTTTGTGTAATTTTGGGTTAAAAAAATAAATAAAAAAATAAAAATTTTAAAAATTATAAAAATTAAAAAATTTTTAAACAAAAAAGATAAAAAATTTTTTAAAAAAATTCATCTTATTCTTTTTGAGAGGTATTGTGTGAATTGCACAGGAAAAGAAGATGGACTGATTCAGATCTGGAAAAAGCCAGTGAACAAATCAACAAACAGAAGATCTGAACAGACAGAGGAGAATCACAACAGACAACAGAAAAATTTTGGAGATCCAAACCAACTTAACCACCGCGGAACCGCGGCGGATTCAATCGTTTGACCGTGGAACCGCGGTCAACTGCTGACGTCAGCACTCCAAAATTTTCTGTAAGTATTTTTGTCCCCTCTCCTATCCTGAGCTCCACTGAAAATTTTTCCTATAGGGTTCTTTGCGCAAAATCTTTCTCCCACTCCAATAAATTGTTTTTGTGCAGGATTCTTTGTGCTGCCAAACAAAAAAAAAATTTGCAAGTGTTTTTGTGTGTGTTTACTGCTTTGCATTTTTTAAAACGGACTTTTAAGGGGCATAACACCAATCCAGATTGGGTGGAGATTTCATTACCTTTCCTAAGACCCCAAAAATCACAAAAAGCATATGCATCAACCCTCGAGTTAATTAAAAAAATATTTAGACTCAGCCAATAAGGACTGTCGCGCTCATTAGGACAAAGGAAGGTTGTGGGCAATCGGTCGTTTATCTAAACCTGACTTTATGGTGCCTAGGCTAGACAAGTAGGAAAGGTAATTTTAAAAGGCCCGTCTCACGGTGATTCGTGAGCGGATCCCTCCTTTCTTTACTTGTGCTTACCTGGCCACAATTGGCAGTGAAGAGGCGATTTGAGGGATATTTCATAACTTGCCCTTTGGAACAGTTAGGAGCAGTCTAGTTGACTTAGGAGACCCTATCTCTAGGCTTGATTGTGCATGTATAAATTGTGATTGTTTGAAATTGTGCCGTAGTTCCGTACAAATTTTTGCAAAACTCTTTCTAAAAAAAAACACTTTCAAAAATTTCAAAACTCCAAAAACAAACAAATTATTTTAAATAAAAAAAAAATAAAAAAAAATTAAAAAATTTTAAAAAAAAATTTCACATTCATTTTTTTCTCCTTTCTCACATCATGGGTACCCCACCTCGCAAAACTCTTGCCGAACTTTGGTACCCTCAACCAGACATTACTTCCTACGCGCATTGTTTTGGTCGAATTTCGGACGACCCCTCCATACCCAAAATTTCTTTGAAAGATCGAATAGACACGTCTAGGAGAAACAGTTGGACTCCGCAATCCACTTTGTATCAACCGTTTTAACCTTCACCACCTTCTTACGTTGATACCCCTTTTGAGAGTCCGGTGGTAACTCCGAAACCCATGTCTATTGCTGAACATATTGAACAATCTCTTAGCCGATCTTTCACTCCTTTCAACACTTTCAGTTCTTGGGATCAACAATTCCATTCACCTTTTTATCCAAATGTTGATCCTAATACTGTCCAACCATTCATTTCCTATCCATCTTACCCAACTGTTGCACCTTCCCTAGACATTGCTTCTACACAGCCATTTGGAAGTTTCCAGAATCCAAACAACTTTGAATATTTTACTGAAACCCTTTCATAACCCATGTCTAGTTTGGAACAGTCGTTGGAAGATTTTATGGTAATGTCAAGACAACATATGATGGATCTGAATGCGTCCATGGCCGCCCTTATACAACCTAGTGACCCGGTAGCTAGTTTCCAACTAGCTCCAAATTTTCCAATGTATGATGAGGCGGTTAGACAGATTGAGAATTTGACTGGTGAGAGTAAGCTGTACACACTTCCAAATCAAACCTACCCATCCCCAATTGAATCCCATAACTCCGGTTTTGAATGTCTATCAAGTGTTCCAAATGATTCACCAGTTGAAGATAAAACGTCTAATGAGTTGTGCGACTTTGTAGTGTTTGATTTACCTGATTGTGAAGGGTCCCTTTCGAGTAAAATCACCACCAATCCTTTTGACCTCTACACCTCCACTCTAGAACCTAAATTGATTAAGATCCATACTATTGATGAGGTGTCTGAGAAATTTAATTTTCACTTGATCGAGAATATTGACGCTGGGAATATTTTGGATGATGAACCCACAAATTTGGATGAGTTTTTCCTTCCAATTCATCATCCCGAGACATTAAATGTTTCTCCCGAACTTCATATGCATCTTGAATTTGATGAGAATTACATGGATAAGCTAAATTTTGAGGAGAGTATTGAGGATAGTATTGAGGATGAACCAGTTTTGTCTGATGAGTCGGATTTTCCAATTCATCCTCCTGAACCTTTAACTGTTACACTTCTTAAATCAATCCCCTTCATCCTTTCTGTCGTTCCGACCGTGTAAGAAACCGTATCCCTTTCATTTTCAATGTCTGCTTTACCAAGTTCGACGTACCCATGTTTTCTCACGAATCTTAAGGGATTTGACCTCATTTCTCAGTGGGTTGATAGATTAGCACAATCGCTTTTTACACATCGGTCATTACAAATTGTGCTAATTTATACACTCCATCTCCACCCTCAAGTTCGTATTCAACTTATTTCTTCCACTTTCTCAGGTTCTTCTTCTATTCTTCCTATAATTTCAGTGAGTGTTGATGAATCACAATCCGATAATTCAAGTTTGATCATTCCAGAAAGCCAACTTGATTTGGATACTTTTGAAAATGAGGTAGATGAGTTTTTCGAGTCTCCTACCTCCATAATTTTTGATAAATCAAATATGATAAATTCTGCCACAAAACTTACTGACAGCAAAATGTTCAATTATATCGATGAGAGTTTTGATGAACTTTTTGCTGACGAACTTGCATTCCTAAACGACACGGATTTTGTGATTAATCAACCCCCACCTGAAGAAGTCGAACCACCACCATTTCTTTTTCCCTTCCGCCATTCTTCTCCTCCACCGAGACTGTATACTGCTTCTATCTCCACATGGTCTCATGTGTTTCTCAATTCTTTTCTCTACACTCTATTCTTTCACCAACCACACCATTATAACGATAAATTTTTTGAATGGTTGGTGCTAACCTTTGGCCTATGTAAGGCATTGTATAGCTTGATACTGTGTTTTTTCTCCTCCCTAACTCTGAACTTTAATGCTTCAACAGTGGAAACACTGTTTCACTTAAGTTTGGGGGGACCTTTTATGTATATATATTTTGTTTTCTTTTTCTTTTAATAATTGTTCCCGCCAAAAATTTCTGTGCAAAAGAGTCCAAGGTATCAAATGGCAGCGATACGCTTAAGGAAATGCCAACCAGTATCTTTCGGCCTGTATTTTGATAAACTCCCGAAGGAGGAACTCTTAAATTCTGATGGTATCGAAAGCATCCCGAAAAATCCTTCGATTTGATATATTATGGGCATCATAATTCATCCGGGATCAATAGTTATGAGCAAATATGCTATGCACTGTTCCCTGATTAAAAATCAGGAATTACCTCAATGAGGTATCACGTGCTCACTCGTGATCAATGGTCACGTATTGACACGTGATAGTTAAAACAGAAATAAAAATAAACGGCTGAAGAAGAACTCAATTAGGGGTCACGTGCTCACACGTGACAAAGGGTCACGTGTCAGCACGTAACTGGCTTCGAAAGCCTTACAGTTTAATAGAATTAAATTCTAAAAGTTTCTAAATCTTTCCAAATGGAAAAGGATTATAGGGACCGTTGGATTAAAGATCCAAGGGTGATTAAAAATCACCAATTTATGGAAAAAAATCTTAGACAAGGAAAGATTTCCCCTAAATCTCACCGAAAATAACAAACAGAATATCTTTGGATTTAAAATCCAACGGTGAATAAAATTCACTGAATGATCTAAACGATCATATTAATTATGAAAATAAACAAAATCTTTCAATGAAAGATTTACTAAACAAATTGATTCTTTTCCTTCTCCTATAAATAGGAGCCAAGAGAAGGGAGAAAAAAATATATATAGAATTTTGGAATCTTGAAATTTCAGAGAGAAAAGAAAGAAGAATTTAATTCTCAACAAAGAAAACCCTAGGTGAGAAAAGAAAGGGGATCAAAACTTCAAACAGAGAATTTAATTCTCAAATCTAAGAGTTTAACTCTTCTGCACAAAAGAACTTAGTTCTTTCTCTGGTTGAAGATCTGCAAAGAGCACATCTCCCCATAAGTTGAGAATTTAATTCTCATCGGGTCGAGATCCTGCCATGCAGATCCAAAACTTAGAGGGGGAATTGAGTTTAGAGAATTTAATTCTCCCAAAACAAAGTTAGGGTTTAACCCTATATGAGAATTTAATTCTCCCAAAGTTATAGGAATTTAATTCCTCCAAGATAAAACTAGGGTTCAACCTTATATGAGAATTCAATTCTCCAAAAACTACAGGAATTTAATTCCTTCAAGATGGACAGAACTAGGGTTTAACCCTAATTGAGAATTTAATTCTCTCAAATTGACAGGAATTTAATTCCTCTTAAAAAAATGAAGTTAGGGTTCACCCTATATAAGAATTTAATTCTTTTACATATATGGGAATTTAATTCCTCTAAAAGAAAATTAGGGTTTAACCCTATATAAGAATTTAATTCTTTCATAATTGGAATTTAATTCCTCCAAATCATGATTAGGGTTTAACCCTACAGAGAATTTAATTCTCAAAATAAAATAAAGAGACTAAAGAGATCTCTGTGCATGAAAAGAACTAAGGTCACGTGTCCCCACGTGACCCCTGAAGAGATCCCCAAAAATGAGAAGGAAAAGGCTTTGAGGCAATGCCTCACGTGCTCTCATGTGACCTCCAAAACAAAGGGAATAAAAGAAAGGGAAATCTGAGCTTTGGGTGCTCTCACATGTTACCACGTGACCCCTTAGCAAACGCTTTAACAGTCAGCGCACAGATGACCATCATGTGCCAACACGTGATGCTCAAAACAAAAATATAAAAAGTGTTTAACACTTAATTGCAGAACGAAGAAAAGGAATCTGGTCCCACCTTTGGGCGCCCTCACGTGTTTGCACGTGACCCCTTTTTCTTTAGTGTTTAACACTAATTCGAGAGCTTTATTCCCAGTGTTTAACACTGATTATCTTTTAGTGTTTAACACTAATTTGAAAATCTTATTTCCAGTGTTTAACACTGTTATTTTCTAGTGTTTAACACTAATTTGGGATTCTATATTTCCAGTGTTTAACACTGTTGTTTTTTAGTGTTTGACACTACTTTTAGCCAAATTGGCTAATTTTCCAGAAGCAAAAGTCCCTCCTCCAAATGAATCTCAAAATTGAGGAAATCAAAGATGAAAATGTTTAGCATCGCTAAATAATGTGGGCTTGAACCCAGACAAATGTTTAATGGTCCAACAAAGAGCCAATATTTCTAATCTAATTGGACTTAGCCCAAACTGGCCATAAGTCCTCAATTCAGATTTAACTGAGCCAATGTGCTCATAATCTAATTATTTGATCTTAGTTCCAAATTGGACTACAGATCCCCAAGCAACCTATGTTCAAGGGTACATCTTTTCACTCCTTTGATAATTGTCGTTGTAATTCCTCAACGTCTTCAAAGAGGTGACGGGTCCCGACAACCACACATCTCACAGACTATGACGTCTCTAAACTACGGACTGTGGGGTCCTTAAACTCATGGACTATGATGTCCTTAACCTTGACTGTGAGGTCTTTAAACTCACGGACTATGATGTCCTTAACCTTGATTGTGAGGTCTTTAAACTCACGGACTATGATGTCCTTAACCTTGACTGTGAGGTCTTTAAACTCATGGACTATGATGTCCTTAACCTTGACCGGGATGTCTTTAAACTAACGATGGACCACTACGTCCTTAAACTGGTATTGGACCACTATGTCCCTAAACTGGAAATCGACCGCAATGTCCTTAAACTAAACAATAGAGTCCAAATGCTTTTTTGTTGGATCTAAACGATCCCGTTAAGTTGATCTTAGTCTAAAATTAGACTAACGTGTCCTTAACAAACGTTGAGTTGATCTTAGTCTAAAATTAGACTAACGTATCCTTAAAGAATGTTTAAGTTGATCTTAGTCTCAAATGAGACTAACGTATCCTTAAACCCAAATCCCCAAACCCAAATCTAAGAAAATACGGATTTGGACTAATCCACGCCCTATAGGCGACGACATAAATTAGTCTCCGTATACAATCCACGGGCAACCAAACACAAAACAAATACCCACGACACGAAGTGACCATCTGGAGAAGGAGAAAGTTGTTACCGCGATGCGGTAGCGTAATTAACTGCAGGTGCTTGCGCCTGCAGGGAAGAGCGTCCCCACAATAAAAACCCCCTCAAACGAGGGGGAATCTGACGAAGTCTGCTACATCGGCCGCATCCGTTTAAACCTTCAATACGTGGTGTCATAAATCAACTTGGCATCTTCGGAGAGGTGGACGGATAGCACCAATTAGCATCTGCCCCGAAATTCAGGCAAGACGGACCTACGCGGTCGCGTCTCCGTGTTTCGGCAGGGAACAGATTCTAATTAATTGATACAGCAGACGACCACCGCGACATTCATCTCGATACAGCAGACGCAATACCAGCAAACGAAGCAAAGGCCAAATTCCTAGCTTCATGCTCTTGACGGCAACTCATATAAAACCTGAAAGACCATCGGAGATCATCTCACACCAGCGCGGAGTGGTCACCACCTCGACGTTCGTCTTGATACAGCAAATGAGATGTCACCCCAGCGTTCTTCCTCTAGCAGGGTTCAGACGCGACAATCAATCGAAGCCACGGCAAAGTCCCCGGTTCCAAGACTCTACGGTCCACAGACAACCTAGAGTAAACCAATGACTTCCCCTCTGGATCAACGCTCCATCTCGGAAACAAGTCAACCAATGACCTCCCCGCTGGATCAACGCTCCGTCTCGGAAACAAGTCAACCAATGACCTCCCTGCCGGATCAACGCTCCGTCTCGAAAACAAGTCAGCCAAAAACCTCGATTCAGGGAAATCAGCGTCCTTGACGAGAGCAACTCGATTCGCGTCGACCCACAGAGAAATCAGCGTCTTTGCAGGAATACCTCAATTCGTTTCGACTCCAGGGAAATCAGTGTCCTTGGCAAATACCTCGATTCAGGGAAATCAGCATCCTTGACGAGAGAACCTCGATTCGCGTTGACCCGCAGAGAAATCAGTGTCTTTACAGGAATACCTCGATTCGTTTCGACTCCAGGGAAATCAGTGTCCTTGGTAACCTTCTCGATTCAGGGAAATCAGCGTCCTTGACGAGAGCACCTCGATTCGCGTCGACCCGCAGAGAAATCAGCGTCTTTGCAGGAATACCTCGATTCGTTTCGACTCCAGGGAAATCGGTGTCCTTGGCAAATACCTCGATTCAGGGAAATCAGCGTCCTTGACGAGAGAACCTCGATTCGCGTCGACCCGCAGAGAAATCAGTGTCTTTACAGTAATACCTTGATTTGTTTTGACTCCAGGGAAATCAGCGTCCTTGATGAGAACATCTCGATTCACGCTGACCCACAGAGAAATCAGTGTCTCTGCAGGAATATACGACGTCAGCAAAGCGGAGTAACGGCAAAATCTCGGCTCCACCTCAGCATTCGTCTCGTTACACCAGACGCAATGTCAACGACGCGTTCCTTCGCAGTCCAGCAGGATGCAGATGCAACATCAACGAAAGACCCCATAGTCAGCAAAGCGGAGTGACGGCAAAATCCTAGCTCCACCTCAGCATTCGTCTCGATACAGCAGACGAGATGTCAATAATGGCGTTCCTTCGCAGTCCAGCAGGATGCAGATGCAACGTCAACAAAAGACCTCACAGTCGAAACAAAGCGGAGCGACGGCAAAATCCCAGCTCCACCTCAGCATTCGTCTCGATACAGCAGACGAGATGTCAACAATGGCGTTCCTTCGCAGTCCAACAGGATGCAGAAGCAATGTCAACAAAAGACCTCATGGTCGAAACAAAACGGAGCGACGGCAAAATCCTAGCTCCACCTCAGCATTCGTCTCGATACAGCAGACGAGATGTCAATAATGGCGTTCCTTCGCAGTCCAACAGGATGCAGAAGCAACGTCAACAAAAGACCTCATGGTCGAAATAAAGCGGAGTGACGGCAAAATCGCAGCTCCACCTCAGTATTCGTCTGATTACAGCAGACGCAATGGCAACAACGGCATTCCCTCGCAATCCAGCACGATGCAGATGCAACGTCAGCGAAAGACCCCATGGTCGAAACAAATCGGAGTGACGGCAAAATCCCAGCTCCACCACGACATTCGTCTCGATACAGCAGACGCAGTGCAAGCAAACGAAGTGAAGGCCAAATTCCTAGCTTCAGGGTCTTGACGGTAACTCATATAAAACCCGAAAGACCACCAGAGATCACCCTACACCAGTGCGGAGTGGTCACCACCTCGACGTTCGTCTCGATACAGCAGACAAGATGTCACTAAGAGCGTTCTTCCTCCATTAGGATCCAGAAGCGACAATCAAACAACGGAGCCACGGCAAAATCCCTAGTTCCAAACCTCGACGGTTCACCAGCAACCTAGAGACAACCACGACATTCGTCCCGATACAGCAGACGCAATGCCAGCAAACGAAGCAAAGGCCAAATTCCTAGCTTCAGGGTCTTGACGGCAACTCATATAAAGCCTGAAAGACAATCGGAGATCATCCCACACCAGCGCGGAATGGTCACCACCTTGACATTCGTTTCGATACAGCAGACGAAATGTCACTACAGCGTCCTTCCTCCAATAGGATTCGGACACGGCAAAACAAACGAAGTAAAGGCCAAATTCCTAACTTCAGGGTCTTGACGGCAACTCATATAAAGCCTGAAAGACAATCGGAGATCATCTCGCACCAGCGCGGAGTGGTCACCACCCCGACGTTCGTCTCAGTACAGCAGACGAGATGTTACCACAGCGTTCTCCCTCCAGCAAGATTCAGACGCGACAATCAAACAACGGAGCCACGGCAAAATCCCTAGTTCCAAACCTCGACGGTTCACCAGCAACCTAGAGACAACCGCGACATTCGTCTCGATACAGCAGATGCAATGCCAATAAACGAAGCGAAGGACAAATTCCTAGATTCAGGGTCTTGACGGCAACTCATATAAAACCTGAAAGACTATCGGAGATCATCCCACACCAGCACGGAGTGGTTATGACTCATCGGGGCTCTCCAAAATGAGCCTAACCTCAAGTAAAAAGCGGCATGGCAAAATTTCTAACGCTTGCTCTTCCGACGGTCAAACTGCCTAGGAGGATTGCTTGAAGACGTCTTGTCCAGCCCCCGAAGGGATCAGAGACACGACATGTCACAAGGCTACTCGAACAAGCAAGATTGCCTATCGAGGAATACATTAGCCAACGCGACGGTACGATGGACAAAACCCTAGTACCACAGACCCTAACGGACCTCTTTCGTAAAGAGCAGAGGTTAACTGTGACGTTAGGATATTCTTGCGAGAAATGCTCGATTCGTCTCGACTCGTGAGGAAAAGCCTTAGGCAATCGGGATAAGAACCGGTTTCCTAAGCACTGGGACCCTGCAAGTCGGTCCAAAATGGACTCTTGCATACTATTCACGGGCCACACTCTCCAAGGTCGAATCTCGACAAGGAGGGAAACAACCGCTTACGGGTCCTCTCGACTTGTAGGAGAGAAAATTCTCTTATAAGATCCTTACGACTTATAAGGAAAAACGCACTTAGGAATCCTCACGATTCCTAAGGAGAAAATACACCTACGGGATCCTCTCGACTCGTAGGGAGAAAAGTCTTCATGAGACCCTCACGGCTCATAAAGTTAGAAAGTCTTAGGCAACAGATCCTAACCCTATTTTCTAAGCCATCGCTACCTTATAAAGAGTTCAAGATAAACTTTTATCTACCATCTATGGGCCACATTTGCCAAAGCTACATGTCACTGAAATGGAGAAGTTACTCATGAAGCATATAAACTACTTCATTCCAGAGTAAAACATAAAGAAATAGAAGGATGTGGCTCATGGAGCTGAGGGTTTGGAACTATATCCCTTAAGAGTCGAGATTTGAGTCAATGATAAATGACGACGCTTGTGTCCGCTCGTTATCTTCTCAGATCAAGATCCTGAAGATTATATACCAACCCAAAACTGGTCATACGCTATGGATTACTCTGCACTATTTCACCCACGTATATACTTACGTGGGCAAAGTAGTGGGGGGCATTTGTTCCCGCCAAAAAATTTTTGCGCAAAAGAGCCCAAGATATCAAATGGAAGCGATACGTTTAAGAAAATGCGAACCAGTAATTTCCGGGCTGCATTTTGACAAACTCCCGAATGAGAAATGACCAAATTCTGATGGTATCGAAAGCGTCTCGAAAAAGCTTTCGATTTGATATATTATGGGCTTCATAATTCATCCGGGATCAAAAGTTATGAGGCATCGCGTGCCCACACGTGACCATTTACAGGCAAAGCCTGTAGGCACTGAATAAAATAAATAATTAAAAGGGGTCATGTGACCACACGTGATGGGCCTTTAAACCCACTGAAACGAATTAAAAAATATTATAAAACAGCAAGGAATACCCCAACGGGGCATCACGTGCCCACACGTGACCAAAGGTCACGTGCAGACACGTGATGGGTTCCTAAGCTCTCTGAATTAATAGAATTAAATTCTAATTAAATAATTAATCAGTGGGGTTACGTGCTAACACGTGATGGGCTCTTAGACCCTCTGAAATAATAAGAATTAAATTCTAAATAATGGGGTCACGTGCCAACACGTGATAGGCCTCTAAACTCATTAAATAGAGTTAAAAAGTATAATAAAACAACAGAAAAAATCCCAATGGGGCATCACGTGCCCACACGTAACCAAGGGTCACGTGCTGACACGTGATAATTCCCGAGTTCTTTGAAACAACAGAATTAAATTCTGGTCAAATGCTTAATCAGGGAGTCACGTGTCAACACGTGATGGGATCCTAAAATCTCTGAAATAATAGAATTAAATTCTAATTAAGGGAAATCAAAAACCCTAATGGGAAAAATATTTCTTTAAATCTTTCCAAACAAAAAGATTGTGCTCTGTAAAGTGGAGCACCGTTGGATTAAAAATCCAATGGTGATTAAAAATCACCAATTTATAGAAAGATTCTATACAAGGAAAGATTTCCCTAAAATTTGAATAACAGATAAAAGATCTTTTCGATTAAAAATCCAATGGTGAAAAAAAATTCACCGAGTGATCTAAAAGATCATGTTAGTTACAAAATCAATTAAAATCTTTCAATGAAAGATTCACAAAACAAATTGATTCTTTTCTTTCTCCTATAAATAGGATCCAAGAAGAGAAGAGAATGATCTACTTTTTTTGGGAGATAACAACAACAGAGAGAAAAAAGAGAGGAGAATTTAATTCTCAAGAAAGAAAACCCTAGGTGAGAAAAGAAAGGGGATCAAAACTTCAAACAGAGAATTTAATTCTCAAATCTAAGAGTTTAACTCTTCTGCACAAAAGAACTTAGTTCTTCCTCTGGTTGAAGATCTGCAAAGAGCACATCTCCCCATAAGTTGAGAATTTAATTCTCATCGGGTTGAGATCCTGCCATGCAGATCCGAAACTTAGAGGGGGAATTGAGTTTAGAGAATTTAATTCTCCCAAAACAAAACTAGGGTTTAACCCTATATGAGAATTTAATTCTCCCAAAGTTATAGGAATTTAATTCCTCCAAGATAAAATTAGGTTTCAACCCTGCATGAGAATTCAATTCTCCCAAAATCATAGGAATTTAATTCCTTCAAGACAGAACTAGGGTTTAACCCTATATAAGAATTTAATTCTTCATATATAGGAATTTAATTCCTCCAAAATCATGATTAGGGTTTAACCCTATAAAAGAATTCAATTCTTAAAAATAAAGAGACTTAAGAGATCTCTGTGGATGAAAAGAATCAAGGTCACATGGCCCCACGTGACCCCTGAAGAGATCCCCAAAAATGAGAAGGAAAAAGCTCTGAGGCAACGCCTTACGTGCTCCCATGTGACCTCCAAAAGACAGAAAGAGAATAAAAGCAAAGAAAATGTTGGCTCTGGGCGCTCTCACGTGTTACCACGTGACCCCTAATAAATGCCTTAACAAATTAGTGCATGAATGCTTATCACGTGCCCGCACGTGATGGCCAGAAAGTCGAAAAGTGTTTAACACTTATTTGCAGAATAAAGTAAAAGGAAATCAGGCCCCATCTTCAGATGCCTCACGTGCTCACACGTGATGGCCTGAAAGCTAAGTGTTTAACACTTATTTGCAGGTTTGAGGGTAAAATAAAGGAGTTTCGGACCAATTCTCAGGCGCCTCACGTGACCCTACGTGACCACCCCATTTTTAGTGTTTAACACTATTTTTAAAGCGCATCACGTGGGAACACATGATCGTCAAATACCTTCTAGTGTTAACACTATTTCAAAACCAACCTAGCCCAAAATGGCTACGTTTTTCCAGAGGCAGGATTCCCCTTTGACTGAACTTCAAATATACCCTTGTTTTCCAAACTTGATCATTTCATATGACATTCAAAGTAAACTCCAGTGCCATGATGAATGGTCAGTGCCTAATAAAGGACAAAATGTTCTCAGAGCCCTCAAACCCTGATTTAGCATTGCTAAATAATGTGGGCTTGAACCTAGACAAATGTCTAATAGTCCAACAAAAGGGCCAATGCTTCAAATCCGATTAGACTTAGCCCAAGCTGGCCATAAGTCCTCAATTCAGATTTAACTGAGCCCATGTGCTCATAATTCTAATTAACCGATCTTAGTTCCAAATTGGACTCCAGATCACTTAATCCATTTTGGTTTGAGGGTACATCTCTTCACTCCTCTGATATTTGTCGTTGTAATCCTTCAACGTCTTCAGAGAGGTGACGGGTTCCGACAACCACACATTTCATAGACTATGACGTCTTTAAACTGGACTGTGGGGTCCTTAAGCCCATGGACTATGATGTCCTTAACCTTGACTGTGAGGTCTTTAAACTCACAGACTATGATGTCCTTAACCTTGACTGTGAGGTCTTTAAACTCACGGACTATGATGTCCTTAACCTTGACCGTGATGTCTTTAAACTAACATTGGACCACTATGTCCTTAAACTGGTAATCGATCGAAATGTCCGTAAACTAAACAATAGAGTCTAAATGCTCTTCTGTTGAATCTAAATGATCCTGTTAAGTTGATCTTAGTCTAGAAATTAGACTAACGTATCCTTAACAAACGTTTAAGTTGATCTTAGTCTCAAATGAGGCTAATGTATCCTTAAACCAAACCCCCAAACTCAAATCTAATAAGATACGGATTTGGACTAATCCACGTCCTACGGGCGACAACACAAATTAGTCTCCGTATACAATCCACGGGCAACCACAAACAAAACAAACACCCATGACACGAAGTGATCATCTGGAGAAGGAGAAAGTTGTTACCGCGATGCGGTAGCGTAATTAACTGCAAGGGCTTATGCCTGCAGGGAAGAGCATCCCCACAATCAAAAACCCCTCAAGCGAGGGGGAATCTGACGAAGTCTGCTACATCGGCCCCATCCGTTTAAACCTTCGATACATGGTGTCATAAATCAACTTGGTATCTTCGGAGAGGTGGACGGATAGCACCAATTAGCTTCTGCCCCAAAATTCAGGCTAGACGTTTATCGCGTCTTCCCGCGTCTTTCAGAGGTAAACAATAATAAATTAAAAAAAACAAAAAAAAAACAAACAAACATGGGAGTGCCGACAATTTTGACCCTCTTGGTGTAGCTTGACAGTGAGGACACTGTCAAGTTTAAGTTTGGGGGTATGCTTGGTAAGCTTTCTTCCTTCGCATTCATATGTATATTTTTGCATTTGCATACTTATTTTAAAACCCATAAAAATTGAAAATTTTTAAAAATTATAAAAATTGAAAAGTTCAGCTTTGGCCATATTTAACTTAAGTTCAATACGACGGCTGAATAGTTGGGAAAAACTAGATCCTAAACTTAGTAAATTAAAAACCCTAAAAATAACCTTTCTTAAAGTTTAACTGTAGAAAATATATGTCCTTGTAGTTTATTTAGAAATAGGCAAATTTTGAGTTCAGTTCTTGGGCTAAGTCAAAATAAGGGAAGAGCATTGAATTTTTATTTGAAGTGTAAATCTGAAAAATAATTCTGAACCTTAAGTCTAAATTCTGAAAATATATACCCTACAATTTGCACATACACGCACCTTGAAACTTGGAATAGTAGAGGATACCTTGAAATGCTCTTGTTTAAAATCCTTAGTATGAATGGAAATAAAATAAAGTATAAAAGGTGAATAAAGAGACATAAAAAAATGAACACTGGTTTTGTAATTACTTAAGGCTGCATAAAATAAAAAAATTATATAGCGAGGGTGCTTTATCACCTAGTGCCTTAGACCAACCGGTTTGAGAGTCACTGCTAAAGTCTTAGGTATTACAAGACGAGGAATTACGCCTTAATGCACGAACACATTTTGTAATCGGTCGTTAGTACCTCAAGAAGTATTAACAGTCGCATGAAGGATGCGTGAGCAATTTCATCTAAAATTCACCAACTAAAAGTACTTTGGACGATGGACAAGAGTATGATAGCTTGAATTGAATTTCAAAGTGTAGGGATGATAATCACACACATGTAGGGGTATATGATTGGGATTTGGATGAGAGATAGGAATGAAAGATAGGGCTTATACCTTCAGTAGAGATGATAGAAATTCCTAAGTTGAGATGGAATCTTAGAACGAAAATTCAAGAGATGCCGAAAGCTTTATAAATTTGCAAAACATATACGATCTTAAGTTAAATGAAAAGGAAGTGTGAAAAATATGGGTTGATGATTTCTAAGTTGAGGATAATAGAATTTCTTACTAGAACACCGAATTGAAGAATGAAAGTCAACATGCCAAATTAATCAGATTTTGTGGGTAGTATCCGCTGAAAACACTCAGGAGACAACACTCCTCCTACTAGGGATACCTAGAGGTTTAACGGCTTGTTGCACGAGCTCAGTGCAATCGCGATTCCCTGCGAAAGTGAGGTTAGGATTTTTCGAGAATAAAAATTGGCTTTGCTCAGGACGAGCAAAAGATAAGTTTGGGGGTATTTGTCATATCAGAATATTGCATTATTATATTCCCCATTCTTGATCATATTACAAATAAATAGATGCTTTTGATCCATGTCTGCTAAATAGTTGCAGGTTACAGGTTCTCAGATCGTTACAGTGAAATTCATGAAAAGACGCTACAAATGTGAGACTATGACCAACAAATAGATGAATCTGTTTGATGCCGCCTACAATTTAAGGAACAAATGAAAATCAATGAATAGTTCAATGCACAAAGCACAAGTGTAGCACAAGATTCAAGACTTCAACACGAAGATCACGGTAAAAGTCCATATAATTCTGCACTGTTGGAAATCTAGAAGAAAATAGAAGAGATTCTGAGGAACCAAGTGAAGAAAACAGAAGATAAAAGCAACTTGAAGAAACCCTAAAGAATTGGGCCCATGAGCCTACCAAATGGCCGCGGATCCTGTTGGAGATAGTGCCCTCAGAGTCAATTATTGGATCACAGGCACGTGATTGCAATGATTGAGGGAGGACCTATCCCGGTAGGACAGTCTTACTCAAGATGATAGTATGCTATCTGGTTTACCTTTATCATCGTGTACTGTTTCAGGTGACCTTACAGGTCGCTATTACACGTTGATAGAGCCCCTAGGATTCTTGCTTGACGACCAGCAGTATGATGGCGATCATATACGTGGGAGCTGGGGTCTATAAGCACATCCTTAAATGGTCCCTAGTCGTGGGAGTTTCGAGACTGGGCATCGATACTCCATTAGTAGACTAGTGTATACAGTCGAGACCCCGACGAGGGGCGGTGGCCGGTCTCACAAGCCACTGGTGTCAGTTGGTTCACCTAAGATGAATACAGGTGCTCATTGGGTTATGAGTACACCGGACAGGACTCGCCGGGAACCTGCTAGTTGGGATTATACCAGACGTCAGATAGCAGTTCCCTGGTGACATGTGTACAGGTTAGTTCATCGACCTGAGATCGTCATTTGTCTCGTGTGAGTTCCCACTGTGCTTTGACTACTACCCTACCACGGCTCAAAGGAGTCGTGCAAACAGGTTTTAGTTGGGTACAGTCCCGAGCCACATGGAGGCAGTGAGCGGATCTTCAGGGGTTCGTCTCTCCCGGTATTGGGGGTGAGGTCGCGCTGTGTCTAGGAGAGCCATTACGCAAAGCCCTCGGCCGAGGCAGGAGATTTACTGGTAGGTATTCCAGTAGTATCTCAGGGCGTTCTGGGCTACACTCCGACACGGCTTGTACCGCCTTTGGGGGTCTGACTTTTACCAACCCCCTAGGCCCGACATGCGATCCTCATAGACGAACGGACCGGACTGTACGGATATTGTCACTGACAGGCTCAGTAGGGTGTCAGGATGAGTTCGCTCATCGACGTCCCTTTTGGTCAATAGCTGGTGGCCCGTTACGTATTGGCTTATACCTCTGACGTGCTAGTGGTTAAATCCACAGCCATTGTATTGACGAGTCTTTAGAGTCCACCACACTTTCAGTTACTCAGCTTTCGGGCGAAACGCTGTAGAGGCCGTATGGAGATATGGCAGGGTCCGATCAGATATGTGCGGTATTGCACGGATCAGGATCGGACAGTTTTGTACTAGTGGCCGTATAGTTATATGGCAGGGTTCGATCTGATACGTGCGGTATTGCACGGATCAGGATCGAACGGATTTTACTAGTCGGCTTTGGTTTAAGCCAGTACTAGTTTAGTACAGTGTAGATTTTGTCTCATTGCATTTGTATCCGGTCGGAATACAGATGCGGGTGTGTATGCACAGTATCGGGGTTTTCCTGTAATTTATTACGGGACCAGTTTTCTGGAGTTGCCAGTTTGCATTCCGTTCCGGCCGGTTTTTCTTTGTTCTTTCCCGGCCGGACTTTTCTGATGGAGGGGGTAATTTGCAGTTTTGCAAATTACATTTTGGTGGAGGTTTTATTTGTAAGATGATTAATTATGATAGCATCTTTTTATTCCATTCCTTTCATTCTTCTTTTCATGCTTTATGAAGATTAGAAGTGATGAGAAAGGATTTGATCTTTGATTAGAGTTGATGTGAGTTTGTTATGATGACTTTTGATATGGTTACCACTTGCTTTCTCCTACACTCACCTCCCTTCATGCTTCATATTACCTCCTCCACCATTCTCATTTGGATATAAGTTTTTCATTAGAAAAGAGAGAAGAAGAAAAAGAAAAGAGAGAAGAAGAAAAAGAAAGAGAGAAGAAGAAGAAGAGATCTTCTTCTTGAGAGTTTCATTTTCTTGATCTCATTCATGCTAGAAAAATGTAAGCACCATTTTTCTTATCTCATTTCCTCCATCATCTTCAAATGGCAACAAACCCCAAGTGAGACACTACACTACATATTCTACAGTACATCTTGAGCATGTCGAGTTGCCGGCTTCATGCTCGAGTTGCCTCGGTATTGAGGCGGGAGCCCGTAAAAGACGCAGGCATTGTGGTGCCCTTTCCGGCGAGGAGGCGACGATGTGGAGGCAAGACTTTCCGCGGGAGATCGGGACGATGACGAGAAGACCGGAGGACTCGGATCACTCGGTATACTTCTCACCCTTTCTCTTGATTGCTAGCATTAGGTTAATGGTTACGATCCGGGTTTTCTTTGTCCGCGGTAGCGCCGGTTTCTGAGTAAGGAAAAAATTTTGATTCCGCATTTTGGCCTCGAGTACGAGGCCGGGGCGCTGCCGTGGCGCAACATGGTATCAGAGCCACGCCATTAACCTTACCTAGCTTCGTTTGATGTGTTTGCGTCTCCGATCGACCGAAATTTCCAAAAACCGTATTTTTCTAGCACATCAGTTTCTGTCGAAATTTTTTGGAGTCTAAAATTTTTTCAGGTGATCTCAGAATGATGTGCAGGGAGTTCTAAGAACACAGGAAAAAGTTGGTCACACGATCACTCCGTACGACCGCGGAAGGGCGACCAAAACCCCCTTTTGGCCGCGCTTCCGCCGCAGTATTGTAAGTTCGTATGATTATTTTTTTGCAGTGGGCTTATGGGCTAAAATTAGGGGTTTTGGAATATTAAAATTGGGCCCAGGTTTTCTGTGAGTGCTACAGTTTTGATTGGGGGCCCACTTGTTAATTTTTGGTCAATCGGAAAATTTTAAACACATTATTTCACAGTATTTACATTATATCTGCGACCGTGAATGTCACTCGATCGGTAAATCCGGTCTAACTGCTATAGCCCGGTTAGACGGATTTGCGAACGTGACTTTCACGTTGATGTTCTATGTTTATGCTGTGATGTTGAGGATCGGTCGTGGGGATAGCCTGGATGCAATGCTAGTACAGTTTTGTTGTATTATGTACATTTGATTTTGCGGGGCGAGCGTCCGACATGTGGACTGCCGTCACTGCCTGTTTGTATTATTCTTTTGGGGCATGACCTGGTTGCGGTCGATGTACCCGGTGTATGTATATTTTACTTTCTGTACTAGGATTGCCCCGCGGTGGGGTGCACGGATAGCCGGGTTCTGGAGGGCAACAAGCCCGCATCTCATGGCTTTGGGACGGACGGGGCTTCAGTCTGGAATTGGCGGGCTATTCGCCGCACTCGTAGGGGGTACAGGTTGACCCAGGAGGGGTGCCCAAGTTACCGGATTCCGTGAAGTGCTGGGTGGTCCATTCACGGTGCTGAAGGGGGCTGCCTCGCTTCAGGTTTTGGCGGGTGACTTGCCGCACCTGTAGGGGTCTAGGTTTTCATTGCACAGGCTATCAACACGACCAGGGGAACGTCGGGTTTCAGCAGCGGCTCTGTGAAACCCGGGGCTTCCAGATATCTGTATTGTTCTGTGATGCTGTTCATTTCTGTGATGTTGCTTTTTATTCACGCCTTGAGCGAAATACTATATATTGGTATATATATTAGTAGATGTTGTATATGCTTTACATCCGCGCTAGTCCAGTCCCCGCTCTGCCGTTAGTCAGCTAACCTAACGGGTGATGACGGGACCCAGTGGCGAATGCGGATGGCATATATGTACGTCAGTATATTTTCGTTCTTTGTGGTGTGATTAATTGATGGGACTGCGTTGATTCGGATCAATGCAAGATAAACAAACCTAATCTGATGTTGTTGGAACACTTTTTCAAAAAGCTGTTATTGCAAAGACGTTCACTTTTGTTTTGCATCGTGGTATTCATTTGGAATATCCTGCTCCTCAGTCGACGAGGCAAGGGCCGAGATCCCTTCACCGGGAGTGACCCCTTGGACAGAAGTTTGCGTCAGGGCATTAACTTCACTATAGCCGATTACTTTTGCTTTGCATCGTGGTATTCAGTTGGAATATCCTACACCTCATTCTACGGGGAAAGAGCCGAGATCCCTTCACCGGGAGTGACCTCTTTAGCAAAGGTTTTCGTCACTATATTTTATAAAAAAGGTTATCCGGTTCCTTCAACGATATCAAGTTCATTACGTTAAAGGTTTTTCGCCAAAAACCAGCCGTAGCCCTCTGTCATTTCAGATTAGTATTGCTTAGTATTCGCGCTACGTTTGTCGTTGCTATTCGCCGAGACGTAGTGTGCGGTAGCTCTGTAATGCTTTCTGTCGTTTGGATATGTGGATTGGTTAGGACAGTCGTACGACTTTGTTGATTATTCGTCAAGGGTCGTGCGGGTGGGTTTAACGCAATCAAGATAATGACGGGTTGAACTTGACTAGGACCTTTTGATTTGTTGATTATTCGTCAAGGTCACTTGGGTCCTAGGGGTAAAAATCACATCGGGAGTTTCAAAAGAACTGAAACTTGCCAGGCATGCGCATACCTTCTGGAGTGTGGTGACGTGAGTGGATTCCGTCACGTTATCATGCGATGAGAGTTGGATCCCGATTCCCACTGATGAGTTGGTTTACTCCTCGGGTGATCCCGACTAATTCTTCTTTCAGGTTTGGAGGAGAATTTGAGGTACAGTGGGAGGTTTCCAGATTAGATAAAGTGATAACCATTCTGATCTAGGTTAGAGTGCACGCTGAGTGTTTCTTTTCTCTCTCTCTTTGGCAGCGACCTTTGCCCCGACCCTAAGACTATGACTCAGTGACCAAGTTGACCGAACCTTCTTAACACTGGCTTTTGGATTGTCAGAGTTGCAGACCTCATTGCCACTCCTACTTTTACCCTTTTCTCCAGGACACCCCGTATTACTACGAACGTCCACTTCCATTGGACAAAACCATCGTATGGTTAGATACGAACTCGAAGGAATTCGAGGATGGTTTCCGGTTCTGGAGAAAACGGATAGGATTATTCAGTTGTCTTTTCCCTTTTACCTTCTCTCAAGTTGCGAGTACTCCTTGGTTTAGGAGTAGTGCACCTATTACGCAAATTGGATAGTCTGCTTCCAAACCATAGGCTGGTGCCGACCGGTAGGGAATGAAGAAAACCAGTTAGCCTAAACGGTGTATAGAAGGTATTAAGTTAAGACAAAGCAAGGGATTAGTAAGAGGGCAAAGTAAGTTGCGACTGCTATTCACGACCAAACCAAGTATTTCTTCGTCAATCCTAAATCACCTTTGTATTTCTCCAGGACACTCCGTATCACTACGAAGATCCCATTTTATTGGATAATCCATCGTATGGTTATATACGAACTCGAAAGGAACTTGTTCCAGTTCGGGGATGGATCATGGTTCAGGAGAAATAGGAATAAAGTACATTCAGGTGTCTTTTATCTTCACCTTCTCTCGCATTGCGAGTGCTCCTAGGATTAGGACAGTACACCCTTTATGCTTTTTGGATGGTCTTCTTCCAAACCATAGGCTGGTGCCGAACGGTAGGGAAGGAAGAAAACCATTTGGCTTAAAGGGGTGTACAGAAGGTAATGACTAAAGACATATAAAGGGATTTGGAGAGGTGGCAAAGAATTATAAGGTTACAGTTGTGAATTTGGATAATGGAAGAGACATTACTAGGAATACCAGGATACCCCAACGAGACATTTCGATGTTTCATTTTCACTGTGTACTGTTAATGGAAAACTGATTTCCCAATTAGACACTTACTCTAGGGTATGTATTTACCAGGTATGATTCTCACATCTGTATGGTTTTACAGATGTTGAGTGGAAGTAAGTTATTGGGAATTGGGTGATCATCCTCATTATATCAGGATTCGTTGTAATCGGTAATATTTGAGGAAGTCACCTGGGTTGTTTGCCGGACGGCAATTATTTGGTTTTGAATATCCGCGGTTATGCACCAATTTCAAATTGATATATCTGTACGTCTATTTTCATAGAGTGAGATATACCTTTTGATATTATGTCGATGACATTTACCTATATCAGTGGATGGTTAGGTAAGGAGCATTAAACAGCGGTGTAATTCTTCTCAACCATAAGTACAGTTTTCAACCTACGACACACAGTGAAAGAGTTGTTAGGCTCAGCGGACTTATACAGAGTATTGTATGTTGTCCAGTGTCCATTAGGACAGAGGGGTTGGTCCTCATACTATATTCTGTTTACTTTTAACTTCTCTAGTTCTTAGACATATGTTTCGTGGAAACACAGGGTCTAAGTTTTGAGGAGTTATAGGTATTTGAATAGAGTAGAAAACCAGGTATAGCAAGTATCGGGATTCTTCAAAGTGATCGAAGATGTAGATACTTGTGTATGGTGTTCAGTAGATAGTAATGATTAAGAGAAATTGCTTCTCTTTCAGGTTACTCATAATTGGAAGCATTCCTAAGTTGAGTAAAGCTGATCGGCCTCCTTCCATTTAGTTTACATGCACTGGAGATAGTTGCATGATTTGAATCTGGTTCAATTGAATCAGTGCCTCTGGTTCTATATTGGATATAGAACAGTTCATATCTTAACGATGTTAAGGTACGGGGAGTTGTCCGGCTTATGCTTAAAACCAGACACTGGACAACTCAAGGCACGTTTCTGTAATGGCTGTTTGTGGGTTGACCCAGGCTATGACGAGGGTTGACTTTCTACCATCTGGATGAACAATAGCAATATTGTTCTAGACTCGCCACAGTTTTAATAAAAATGGATTTTTTCAGAAAACATTAGTGGGAGTATGGTAGAACTGGAAGTAATTCCAGAACCGCAAACGATTACTGAAGATTTAATAAGGAACCTAAAGATTCAATCTGATTTGACATTCCATTAGCCACTCCGCAGATACGGTGGGTAACTTCAGGCACCCGAGAGGTACTCCGGTAGCCTCAAGGACGGTGACGGGGAAGTTCTTGTTTACCCACACTTGCCATTGTTGTTGTTCCAGGCTGCGAGACCCGGTGGGAGGATGAGTATAGCGTCGTTCTAAACTAGCTTTAAAAGTGCACGTCTATATGACTCTGCCAGAGGGTTGTCGTAGTCAGTGGGAGCAGCGGAAGCATTGGTGGACATCAGGCTTATGTCTATTTATAGACTAAAGCAGATGTAGCGGAGATAGATCATCTATTTCTGATGTGACAGTCATAGGTTTGACGTCATCAGAATAGGGGGTGGATTGTTGAGAAGGTAGTAGGAAGTGATATTCCTATACTACGATCGGTTATACTTTGGTCGTCACACAGTGGTTTCTCCACAAGGGACTTGGATATTATATCAGACATACTGGTTACTAGATCTATGGTTTTAGATCTAGATTTGGGTGGTTTCCCAATCTGGGTGCCTTGACAGCATTCTATGAGTATTTAGAATGGACGACTCCTGACACGGTAGTGTACCTGCAGTTGATGGAGTCACCCTCTCTAAAGGTGTCTTATAGACTAAAGGGGAGAGGGATACTCATGATTGGCAGATCACTTGCTTAGGCAATTGAGTCAATCATGAGATGTCAAGTACCACACCAGATGTTGTTCTTGCACTAGATGCAACAAGTTGATATTGATCCAATCCTGGAGAAACAGTCGGAAGCGTTTTTAGATCATAAGTGAATGTTCTAGGGATATGATAACGGCTGCCTCCTTTGGGAGACAGTTATCATTCCAGGCTTCCAAGGTGACATGGACGACAAGGAGGTTGTCAGAGTTATAGTTTTCCTTCTGACGAGGGGCAGTATTTTGGACAGGTGGTCCAAGGCAATACTGAGGGTGGCATGGTGCAGGGTACTGATTAAGTTCAGTTATCGATACAGTCTAAGAAGTTTGGATTTGGAGTTCATTTATGAGCTAGGTCCCATCAGATATCCAGACATATTCTAAGACAGGTATTGCTCATTTCGAGAGATGGCTTTCTCCGCGAACTTGAGATATAGAGAGACATAGAAAGAAACATCACAGGGGATCCACTCACTGAGGCTATTCCTCGAACGCAATAGTTTCGCAAACGAGCTTTGTGAGACTGACTAGTAGAGGAGTTGGGTGTTCGGTATCACACGGGCTGTGAGTATGCGGCATCGCAATAATTAGCCTTGAGTGCAAGTGGGTGATTGTTGGAGATAGTGCCCTCAGAGTCAATTATTGGATCACAGGCACGTGATTGCAATGATTGAGGGAGGACCTATCCCGGGAGGACAGTCTTACTCGAGATGATAGTATGCTATCTGGTTTACCTTTATCATCGTGTACTGTTTCAGGTGACCTTACAGGTCGCTATTACACGTTGATAGAGCCCCTAGGATTCTTGCTTGACGACCAGCAGTATGATGGCGATCATATACGTGGGAGCTGGGGTCTATAAGCACATCCTTAAATGGTCCCTAGTCGTGGGAGTTTCGAGACTGGGCATCGATACTCCATTAGTAGACTAGTGTATACAGTCGAGACCCCGACGAGGGGCGGTGGCCGGTCTCACAAGCCACTGGTGTCAGTTGGTTCACCTAAGATGTATACAGGTGCTCATTGGGTTATGAGTACACCGGACAGGACTCGCCGGGAACCTGCTAGTTGGGATTATACCAGACGTCAGATAGCAGTTCCCTGGTGACATGTGTACAGGTTAGTTCATCGACCTGAGATCGTCATTTGTCTCGTGTGAGTTCCCACTGTGCTTTGACTACTACCCTACCACGGCTCAAAGGAGTCGTGCAAACAGGTTTTAGTTGGGTACAGTCCCGAGCCACATGGAGGCAGTGAGCGGATCTTCAGGGGTTCGTCTCTCCCGGTATTGGGGGTGAGGTCGCGCTGTGTCTAGGAGAGCCATTACGCAAAGCCCTCGGCCGAGGCAGGAGATTTACTGGTAGGTATTCCAGTAGTATCTCAGGGCGTTCTGGGCTACACTCCGACACGACTTGTACCGCCTTTGGGGGTCTGACTTTTACCAACCCCCTAGGCCCGACATGCGATCCTCATAGACGAACGGACCGGACTGTACGGATATTGTCACTGACAGGCTCAGTAGGGTGTCAGGATGAGTTCGCTCATCGACGTCCCTTTTGGTCAATAGCTGGTGGCCCGTTACGTATTGGCTTATACCTCTGACGTGCTAGTGGTTAAATCCACAGCCATTGTATTGACGAGTCTTTAGAGTCCACCACACTTTCAGTTACTCAGCTTTCGGGCGAAACGCTGTAGAGGCCGTATGGAGATATGGCAGGGTCCGATCAGATACGTGCGGTATTGCACGGATCAGGATCGGACAGTTTTGTACTAGTGGCCGTATAGTTATATGGCAGGGTTCGATCTGATACGTGCGGTATTGCACGGATCAGGATCGAACGGATTTTACTAGTCGGCTTTGGTTTAAGCCGGTACTAGTTTAGTACAGTGTAGATTTTGTCTCATTGCATTTGTATCCGGTCGGAATACAGATGCGGGTGTGTATGCACAGTATCGGGGTTTTCCTGTAATTTATTACGGGACCAGTTTTCTGGAGTTGCCAGTTTGCATTCCGTTCCGGCCGGTTTTTCTTTGTTCTTTCCCGGCCGGACTTTTCTGATGGAGGGGGTAATTTGCAGTTTTGCAAATTACATTTTGGTGGAGGTTTTATTTGTAAGATGATTAATTATGATAGCATCTTTTTATTCCATTCCTTTCATTCTTCTTTTCATGCTTTATGAAGATTAGAAGTGATGAGAAAGGATTTGATCTTTGATTAGAGTTGATGTGAGTTTGTTATGATGGCTTTTGATATGGTTACCACTTGCTTTCTCCTACACTCACCTCCCTTCATGCTTCATATTACCTCCTCCACCATTCTCATTTGGATATAAGTTTTTCATTAGAAAAGAGAGAAGAAGAAAAAGAAAAGAGAGAAGAAGAAGAAGAGATCTTCTTCTTGAGAGTTTCATTTTATTGATCTCATTCATGCTAGAAAAATGCAAGCACCATTTTTCTTATCTCATTTCCTCCATCATCTTCAAATGGCAACAAACCCCAAGTGAGACACTACACTACATATTCTACAGTACATCTTGAGCATGTCGAGTTGCCGGCTTCATGCTCGAGTTGCCTCGGTATTGAGGCGGGAGCCCGTAAAAGACGCAGGCATTGTGGTGCCCTTTCCGGCGAGGAGGCGACGATGTGGAGGCAAGACTTTCCGCGGGAGATCGGGACGATGACGAGAAGACCGGAGGACTCGGATCACTCGGTATACTTCTCACCCTTTCTCTTGATTGCTAGCATTAGGTTAATGGTTACGATCCGGGTTTTCTTTGTCCGCGGTAGCGCCGGTTTCCGAGTAAGGAAAAAATTTTGATTCCGCATTTCGGCCTCGAGTACGAGGCCGGGGCGCTGCCGTGGCGCAACAGATCCGCTGCCAAACAGGCTATTCTGCTGTGGTTCCGTGACCATAATATGCACGTGTCGGTGGGGTGTCGGTGCTTTGAATTAGTCTTTGGGGTTGTTTTGTAATTTCATGTATGGATCAGATGTAAACCCTTGGGTTTCTCCTATCTATAAATAGGAAAGCCTACAGCCTCTTTTGAGATGTGCCTCTTTTGGGTGCCTCTTTTGAGTTGCCTCTTTTTCATTTCTAGATTAAATTTTAAATTCCTTGTAATCGTCAAGAGGTCATCAATAAAGGTATTTTTTTTATCGTGCATTCTTTTATCTGAATTTAATTCATGAATTTTTATCTATCTTTTATTATCTGCAACTTAGATAGTCTTTTAAAATTATAAAAATGAATCTTATCATAACTTCCCCAATGAGTGAGTAATTCCTCACTTGTTAGGGTTAGGATGGGGAAGGTTTGAATCTCTCTCTCTCCTTTCTTTGCCCATATAATTTTTATAATAGGACTTTAATTAAATTAACCACACACCGCTCACTACAGCACCCTATCCTACAAGATAGCGGCGATTCCCAAGTTAGACCGGTTGTTGTTGATTTAAATAGCGGTTAGGGCTAAGAGTTAAGAAAGGACGGACAAGGACCAAAAGAAAGAAACTAAGTTTCTTCCTAGTCGTGCTAATCCCCTTTGTTGACTATTACCCTAACACCTATATTCTTCACTAAGGCATTGAAAGCAGTGGGTAGAATCCCTTTTCCAAACTAACCTAATCCTAACCCCAGCAAGACTTTTAATCAATTTAATCTCATTCTTAGATCGTAAAACAAAACCCGACTTGATCGGATTAACTCGTTAGAACATAAAGAAAAGGAATACATCTCCCTGTGGACCGACCCGTACTCAACCGGCTAGCTACAAAGCGACACCGTTATTGATTGCGGTATTCTTAACTTTGATTTTAAAAACGCACGCACGCAAAATCTCTACAATCAGGTGTATGAGACTTACAACATGATAAAGATAATGTAGGGTTTATTTATTTATGGTAATTCAATTATTAGTTGGAAATTTGTCACATGGTATGAAGCTTTAAGATCTATTGACTTAGTCCACTAGTTTTGCCTTACACTAGATATTTGTTAACCCAACCATTATCTAAACTCATGGTTAAGTCTCTACGTGAGTAATATTAGATATTTTCTCACCCATGGTTGCCTTTCACTCTCACAACATTATCACTCTTCATCTTCTTCTTCAAGCTCAAGAGCTCTCTTGCTTTTGAGCAAGTGAGAAATAATAGTGAGAAAAACAATTCTAAAGTGAGCAAAAATCCTACTTCATCATTCTCTACTAGATTAGCACTTTAGTATAGGGTGTTAGCTTCACTAATATCTCATTAGTGAAGTAGTAGCTTGGGTTAGTGTCTCCTCGACGTAAATCATCTTCGGCCTCGAAGACTTCGCGCAAGCACGTTCCTTTCACCTTGTGAAGCCATGCTAGAGTCCGTAAGATCACAACTTGGAGAAAAGGGATGTAACTCCTTGAAAAGTCGTTTTGGTGTTTTCCTGAAAATCGGTGAAAATTCGGTATTTTTCCGAAAACCGTCTTTCTCGTTATTTTGCAGTTTAGGACTAATTATACCTAAAATGGATAGGTAATTGCTTGTTTTTAGTAGCTAATGAGTTACTTATGAAATTTTGGTCATTTAAAATTTTTTCCCTTTTTTTCAATTTTTAATATTATTTTAAGCCGGTAAGAAAATACATTAAATTAGCGATAAATACAAAATTTTTTGGGCTAATTTTAATCTTTAAAATTATGTTAATTAAAATCTAATTGTAATATAAATTTTTAGTAATTTATTTTAAGTTTTAACTAATTTTTATTATGGAAAACGAAATTTATTGAATTTAAGCTTAAACTTGCAATTTTTGACTTGTAGGGGGTCTTTTTGCATAAAATTTCTTTTTGTATTCACCCCCACTCCCCAAGGCCGGCCCCACCACTGCTGAAGCAGCCCCCATCCCTCTCTTTTTTGACCTTAAGTCTTGTGAATGAATGGTTTTGAATAGGATTTAAATATAGTATTTAGGTGGGGGTATTATGGTATTTTTGGGGGGGTTTTGACTAAGACTTTTTGCACCATCCTCTCACATCCCCCATCCCCCTCTCTCTCCACCGAATTCCTGCAGTTTGCAGCAGCCCCTCCCCCATTTTTTTGCCTCATCTCTTTTTTTCATCAAAGTTAATCCAAATATTGCTCCAAAAATCAACAATTTCCTTCACCATTTCAACACAAAACCTTGTTCCATCTCTTCTCACACCCACTTTAGTTTAAATCTTATGGAAAGGAGGCATCTTTGGAGGCAAATTATTCTTGCTAGATCTCTAGTTGAGGTATAAATTCTTGCTAATTAAATTCTTTTAGTTAAGTTTCTTAAGTTAAATGGTTGTAGTGTTAATTTAGTGTTAGTTCTAATCTAGTTTTTTTTAAAGTTTATGGTTAGAGTTTAACTAGGGTTTCTTGAAACCATTATTTAGTTAATTAAAGCTAATTAGCTATCTAGTTGTTTGCTAATCTAGGTTAATGAGGTTACTTTATTTGTGTGGGCTTCAAATTAGTGTTAATTTGGTATTGTCATGTTTAGTTTTGGATTGAAGTTGCTAATTATGAAAATCAAGAAAGGTTTTGTTTATGGAAATTAGGTTTTTAAGCTTAGTTAATGATTTAAAATTAGTGTAATGGCTAGCTAGTGGGTTAGTTTGGATTGTTGTGTTGGATTGTGTTAATTTTGTCGCTAATTGTCGATATTTGCACCAAATTTGCAAACTTCTAGCTTACTAGGTTTTTATTATATTATTGTGGCGAATTAATTGCGATATCTAGATTATATTGTTGGCATATCCTATGACTTTTAGGATGTGTGAGTGCGGATTTTTGAGTAGTCGGGTTTTAGTTTTGCCGGGCGACCAAATCGGCGATTTTTGCAGTTTTTGCGATTTTCGCGTGTGTTCCGCGCACCTTGTGCACGTTGTACCTAGCTTGTGAACGTCGGTATTTTTAGTTTGGGTTTTGCGTCGTTCTTGATATGTAATCTTATGTTGGTATTGATATAAATTCCAGGTTCGGTCGCGGAGGCGTCAGACGCGGCACGAAAGGGGAAAGCGGTGATTGGACGTGACTAGCTAGGGATTCCGGTGAGTAGATGTAACATTTACGGGGGACTATCGTTGGATGGCGCAAGTCGCCCGATAGTTTTAGTAGCTTAAAATGATTCTTAGTAATGTTAGTAATTAGGGGTGTAATACTTGTATGATTATTTTCTACATTCATGCCTTATATTGACATACATATACGAACCCATTCTACAGGACACCTGTACCATTGCCAGGGTTTTTATATGCAGCACGAGCACTATTCATTCTTACACACACGCCCTGGTAATTGCCATGCTACCACACTAGATAGCCTATAATTTGAAACCTTTTACTAATTGATGCTTAAACCTGTGCTATTGCCTTTAATTCCTTAAAATGAAATCGTAGGATTGCTATTCATGTGCATGTACCTCATCATATTATTTGTTCATGCCTAGTCTATTAATCATACATCGTAGCTTAATTATTGATACCATATGCATTCATCACCATTGATATATGCACTTATGATGATTTCTTGAGATTTTATGATATTTCTGGATTTCAGGGGAAAGCCGCAAAATTTCTAAACTTATTATGTTTTTAAAATATGTAATTGCGGTTTTCTAGTGATGTAAAGTGTCGTCCACCATGAGTTTGCTGTGGTTTTCGAGATCCGTGTCGAGGAGTGGAGGAACCGTCACGGGTACATGGTGGGCCCGGTATGGTACCCCGGGGCAAGATGAATGTGGTGTTGACGTTGAGCCTGGCAGGGGACGGATTACCTACCGGTGACTGTTTGGCACGGCGGATATCCAGAGGATACCGACCGTGGCCGCGAGATGATGAGATTTTGATATTGAGCTGGGTCAGCCGGATGGCTGAGGCCAGAGATACTATGACATGGATATATGAGATTTGTGATAGTTTTGAGGTGTCGTTGCTGGACACAGGTTCTGGTTGATTCTATTGGTATTGTGCTGGTATTTCAAAAGAGATTCTTAAAGGGAAAAACATGATTTCTTATACTTACACATTCAGATCACGAGTTGATTTGCATTGCATTCATAACTGCTAGAATATTCATATTGTATACATACTTGCCATTATGTCCTGCCTTACCTGTATTTGAGATGCTAGGATGCTTGTGTGCATGCATTCGATAGCCTGTGTAGATGTTATTTATTACTCACGAGTTGGCAACTCACCCCCGTTGTGCCACAGCCTTTTTCAGGTCCGCTCCGTCAGTACAGTAGCGGCGGACGCACTTGCTTATTTTGCTCTTTTGCCTGGACTCGAGGTTTTGCTCTTAGGTGGGTTATATTATTATTTTTGTACCACCTTGTATATTCTTTGTATCTAGTGTACTCCATCTACTGTATCTCCCAGTATTGTTGTATATTGACCTAGAGATGAGACTGTGAGGTTTGTGGACTTTTTATGCTGTATTTCGGGGGTCGAGCTTACTTGAGTCGACATGCTGTTTTTCTCATGCTTCCTTATGATTATTTTGCATGTTGTTGTTTTATATTGCGTGGGATTTGTGACCGCCTTGTGGTGAAGAGCTAGCTCCCGCTTGGGGATGCCATATTTTTTGGATCCATATATATTCTTGTTGTACCCATTTTGGGGGGCCAGTATTTACAAAGGAGACTCTGCCGAAATTTTCGGAAAAATTGGTATCGTTTTTAAAAAGGGTTTTACATGACTTATTTGATAAACTCGCTTTCAATTGATTGGGTTTTCTTCACTCTTTTGCTTATTTGGTTTTGGTTTCTGGGTTTTGGCTTACTTATTTTACGGACGTTTTGAGACGTTTCGTAAACTTAAGTGCCAGTCATGTTCCGTACCCTGCGGGTCATGACAAAGTTGGTATCAGAGCGATATGTTTTACCTTTTTGAGTGTAGGATGACCCTTGGTAGATGGAGTAAGTGACTTAAGTAGGGTAACGTAGCGTGTGTATGTCCGCGGCATACTTGCGATACGGTACTCTGCCTAAGTAACTTTAGGATATACTTGCTTGAAAATTCCTTCTTCAATTCCGTGTATCTTATGATTCTTTTGCACTGTTCTTACTATCCGTTTTCCTGTAACAGCCACTATGCCGCCGAAGGCTACGAGGGCACAGAGGGCTGCTGCCCGAGACGAGATTCGAGCTGGCTCGTCTGAGACTAGGACTGAGCAGGGTGGTATGCCTACACCGCAGGGACAGACCGATCCACCTTCCCCAGGCCGTATGGATAGGCTCGAGACTGGTATGGAGGAGTTGCGACAGATGATGGGGGGTATGCAGGAGCTACGTCAGATGGTAGGATCCCTAGTTGCAGCCAGTCGTACACCGAGACCGGACGACATACCTACTACATCACAGACGACCATGATACCTGCTCCTACTACTACCACCGTGGCCATTCCGGTTTCACTACAGGATTTCATGAGGTTGAGACCTCCAGTATTCACAGGCACCGAGGCAGCGGAGGACCTACAGACGTTCCTTGACAGTTTAGCCAGGATCTGCCGTTCGCTGAGATGTTCGGATGATTGATGGGTAGAGCTTGCGAGTTTCCGACTAGAGGGTCTTGCGCAGATATGGTGGGAGTCAGTCTTGAGAGGTCGAGCTGCAGGTTTACCGCCTATGACTTGGGCCGAGTTTACAGCGGTCTTTCTAGCTCGTTTCCTCCCAGAGAGCGTTCGTGACGCCAGAGCTCGTAGCTTCGAGGCCTTAGTCAAGACACCTGGGATGACGGTGTCTGAGTATGACATCCAGTTTACACAGTTATCCCGATATGCTCCGTATTTGGTGGATACCGAAGAGAAGATGGTGAAGAGGTTCGTACAGGGACTTGATGCCCAGCTATATCTTGCCATTGGCGCCCAGCACTACGACACTTATTCAGCTGCTATGGATACGGTATTGCGGATGGAGGCACGCATATCACAGACTTCGGCCGTTTCTGGGCCGAAGAGGATTCGCATCGATGTACCGTCTCAGAGGCAGCGCGCCAGATTCTATCCGAGAGATAGGCCTGGCAGAGGATTTGGGCGGGGACAGTTATATGGTTCTTATCCCCACGGGCAGCAGCCATCGCCAGGGTGTTTTGGGTGCGGGAGTCCGCACCATCTTGTCAGAGACTGTCCGGCGAGACGACAGGGAGCAGCGACAGTTCCGCATGTGACCCTACCACCATCACCACCCCCTCCTCAGAGAGCCCTACTTCCTACCACCGGCGATGCTCCATGCCAGTTAGGTGCACCCAGAGGCCGTGGACGCGGCGGTCCTGTTCAGAGAGGATGAGGAGGCAGAGGCCGAGGTCGAGGTCAGCCCGCTATCGGTGGAGGACAGGCCCGAGTATTTGCTTTGACACCGCAGGATGCGCAGGCATCCAATGCCGTTGTGACAGGTACCTTGCCAGTTTGCTCTTTTGACGCGCGGGTATTATTTGACCCAGGTTCCACACATTCGTACGTCTCTACACACTTTGCACCGATGTTGGGCCGTGAGTCGTCGTCGTTAGATCATCCGCTTGTTGTTAATACTCCGGTAGGCGAGTCGTTTGTCGCTCGTTTTTTTTTTCGATTGTGTTCCGTTCGTATCGGGGAGAGGGATTCATCGGTTGATTTGATTCTCCTCGATATGTTGGATTTTGATGTGCTTCTGGGCATGGATTGGCTAGCCACTTGTTATGCTTCGGTGGACTGCCGTGAGAAGGCAGTCATATTTAGCTTTCCGGGAGAGCCAGTCCTTGTTATTCAGGGAGACCGCAGCGTCACCCTTCCCAGCTTGATTTCGTCTCTTTGCGCTGGTCAGCTCTTGCGGAAGGGATGTCAGGGATTCTTAGCGTATATTTGCGATACTCGAGCTGCAGAGGTTCCGTTGGACCGGGTCCCGGTTGTTTATGAGTTCCCTGATGTTTTTCCTGATGAGCTACCTGGGCTACCACCTGAGCGCGATGTTGAGTTCTGCATTGATTTGATTCCTGGCTCGGGGCCTATTTCTATACCGCCTTATCGGATGGCCCCGGCAGAGCTTCGAGAGCTGAAGGATCAGTTGCAGGATTTGTTAGATAAGGGGCTTATTCGACCTAGTGTTTCTCCGTGGGGTGCTCCGGTCCTGTTTGTCAAGAAGAAGGATGGAAGTTTGCGCTTATGTATCGACTACCGCCAGCTGAACAAAGTTACCGTTCGGAACAGATATCCGTTGCCACGCATTGATGATTTGTTCGACCAGCGGGGTATTTTTCGAGGATCGACTTGCGATCAGGATACCATCAGCTGCGAGTTCGACAGGAGGATATACCGAGGACAGCTTTTCGCACGCGCTATAGCCACTACGAGTTTTTGGTGATGTCGTTCGGACTCACCAACGCCCCAGCAGCATTCATGGATTTGATGAACCGTACATTCAGGCCATATCTTGACTTGTTCATCATCGTGTTTATCGACGATATCTTGGTGTACTCCCGGAGCAGAGAGGAGCATGAGCAGCACTTGCAGATTACGTTACAGACTCTGAGGGAGCACCAGCTGTTCGCAAAGTTCTCCAAGTGTGCATTCTGGCTGGACAGCGTCGGATTCTTGGGTCATGTGGTTACGAGAGACGGCATATGTGTGGACCTGAAGAAGATTGAGGCTGTTCAGCAGTGGCCTCGACCTACATCGGTTACTGAGATCCGTAGTTTTCTAGGCCTGGCGGGCTACTACAGGCATTTTGTTCAGGACTTCTCCCGTATAGCTGCACCTTTGACCGGTTTGACCCGGAAGGGAGTTCCTTTCGTTTGGACAGAGGAGTGCGAGCGCAGTTTTCAGCAGCTGCGGACATGTTTGACTACGGCGCCGGTATTATCTTTGCCTTCGGGATCAGGCGGATTTGTGGTCTACTGTGATGCTTCGCGAGTGGGATTAGGATGCGTATTGATGCAGCATGGCCGGGTGATCGCTTATGCTTCTCGGCAGTTGAAGAAGTACGAACAGAACTACCCTACTCACGATTTGGAGATGGCTGCAGTGGTCTTTGCATTGAAGATTTGGCGACATTACCTATATGGCGAGTCGTGCCAAATATTCACAGACCACAAGAGCTTAAAATACATATTTCAGCAGCGAGACCTGAACCTCAGACAGCGTCGTTGGATGGAGTTGGTGAAAGACTATGACTGCGAGATCTTATATCACCCAGGCAAGGCGAATGTGGTGGCAGATGCTTTGAGCAGGAGGCCCGGGGGTAGTCTATCGTGTTTGCGCGCAGTGCAGAGGCAGTCGTCAGCAGATTGGCAGATTTTATGCGACAGCCGAGTTGAGTTCGAGTTCACTCAGACAGGGGGACAGCTCGCGCATATTCGTGCACGCCCACAGTTGCTTGACCGTATATATGAGGCACAGCGTAGTGACGACCGTTGCTCAGAGATCATGGCACAGATGGGACAGGGTAGATTTTCCGAGTTCGTGATTGACGATCAGGGGATTTTACGATATGGATCTAGACTGTGCGTACCAGATGCTGATGGATTGCGGCGCGACATTCTTGAGGAGGCACACCGATCAGTGTATAGTGTCCACCCCGGTTCCACCAAGATGTACCATGATATGAGAGAGACCTACTGGTGGGACGGGATGAAGAGGGACATTGCGGAGTTTGTATCGAGATGCCTGACTTGCCAGCAAGTCAAGGCCGAGCACCAGAGGCCCGCAGGAGAGCTACAGCCGTTACCCATTCCGGAGTGGAAATGGGAGCAGATTTCGATGGATTTCGTTATGGGTCTACCCAGGACCAGTCGAGGGTACGACTCCATCTGGGTGATCGTAGATCGATTGACGAAAGCGGCTCACTTCCTGCCAGTGAAGACGACTTTCAGCTTCGCTCAGTATGCTCAGCTCTACATTGACGAGATCGTGCGGTTGCATGGCGTACCGACTTGTATCGTATCAGATCGAGGCACCCAGTTCACCAGCCGACTTTGGCAGAGACTTCAGGAGGCTTTGGGCACTCGTTTGAGCTTCAGCACAGCGTTTCATCCGCAGACCGACGGACAGTCACAGCGGACCATTCAGACTCTCGAGGACATGCTCAGAGCGTGCGTTTTAGACTTCGGCGGTAGCTGGGATCGTCATTTACCTCTAGTGGAGTTCTCCTACAACAACAGCTTCCAGGATACTATTCAGATGGCACCTTTCGAGGCATTGTATGGGAGGAGATGCAGATCGCCTGTCTGTTGGACAGAGCTCAGCGAGAGCAGTATTTTGGGGCCGCAGCTTGTTGAGGAGACGACAGCGAAGATACAGTTGATTCGAGACCGGATTAGGGCAGCTCAGAGCAGACAGAAATCATATACAGACAGGCGCCGTCGCAAGTTAGAGTTCGCAGTTGGCGATCATGTTTTTCTGAGGGTCTCTCCGATGAAGGGCGTGATGCGTTTTGGGTGAAAGGGGAAGCTTAGCCCTAGATTTGTAGGTACCTTCGAGATCCTCGAGCGTGTCGGCGCTGTTGCATATCGTTTGGCTCTTCTACCCAGCTTTCCCGATGTTCACCCCGTCTTCCATGTTTCGATGCTCCGCAAGTACCTTCACGACCCTTCGCATGCGATTCAGCACCCGACAGTCCAGCTAGAGCGTGACCTTTCTTTTGCAGAGCAGCCGGTGGCCATCCTGGATCGGCAGGTGAAGAAGTTGAGATCGAAGATTATACCAACCGTCAAGATCCTTTGGCGTAGCCCGAGCAGCGAGGAGATTACCTGGGAGACCGAGGGCGAGATGAGGAAGAAATATCCCCATCTCTTTGAAGGTACGCGTAGTTATATTTTTAAATTCGGGGACCGAATTTCTTTAAGGAGGGAAGATTGTAACGCCTTGAAAAGTCGTTTTGGTGTTTTCCTGAAAATCGGTGAAAATTCGGTATTTTTCCGAAAACCGTCTTTCTCGTTATTTTGCAGTTTAGGACTAATTATACCTAAAATGGATAGGTAATTGCTTGTTTTTAGTAGCTAATGAGTTACTTATGAAATTTTGGTCATTTAAAATTTTTTCCCTTTTTTTCAATTTTTAATATTATTTTAAGCCGGTAAGAAAATACATTAAATTAGCGATAAATACAAAATTTTTTGGGCTAATTTTAATCTTTAAAATTATGTTAATTAAAATCTAATTGTAATATAAATTTTTAGTAATTTATTTTAAGTTTTAACTAATTCTTATTATGGAAAACGAAATTTATTGAATTTAAGCTTAAACTTGCAATTTTTGACTTGTAGGGGGTCTTTTTGCATAAAATTTCTTTTTGTATTCACCCCCACTCCCCAAAGCCGGCCCCACCACTGCTGAAGCAGCCCCCATCCCTCTCTTTTTTGACCTTAAGTCTTGTGAATGAATGGTTTTGAATAGGATTTAAATATAGTATTTAGGTGGGGGTATTATGGTATTTTGGGGGGGGGGTTTGACTAAGACTTTTTGCACCATCCTCTCACATCCCCCATCCCCCTCTCTCTCCACCGAATTCCTGCAGTTTGCAGCAGCCCCTCCCCCATTTTTTTGCCTCATCTCTTTTCTTCATCAAAGTTAATCCAAATATTGCTCCAAAAATCAACAATTTCCTTCACCATTTCAACACAAAACCTCGTTCCATCTCTTCTCACACCCACTTTAGTTTAAATCTTGTGGAAAGGAGGCATCTTTGGAGGCAAATTATTCTTGCTAGATCTCTAGTTGAGGTATAAATTCTTGCTAATTAAATTCTTTTAGTTAAGTTTCTTAAGTTAAATGGTTGTAGTGTTAATTTAGTGTTAGTTCTAATCTAGTTTTTTTTAAAGTTTATGGTTAGAGTTTAACTAGGGTTTCTTGAAACCATTATTTAGTTAATTAAAGCTAATTAACTATCTAGTTGTTTTCTAATCTAGGTTAATGAGGTTACTTTATTTGTGTGGGCTTCAAATTAGTGTTAATTTGGTATTGTCATGTTTAGTTTTGGATTGAAGTTGCTAATTATGAAAATCAAGAAAGGTTTTGTTTATGGAAATTAGGTTTTTAAGCTTAGTTAATGATTTAAAATTAGTGTAATGGCTAGCTAGTGGGTTAGTTTTGATTGTTGTGTTGGATTGTGTTAATTTTGTCGCTAATTGTCGATGTTTGCACCAAATTTGCAAACTTCTAGCTTACTAGGTTTTTATTATATTATTGTGGCGAATTAATTGCGATATCTAGATTATATTGTCGGCATATCCTATGACTTTTAGGATGTGTGAGTGCGGATTTTTGAGTAGTCGGGTTTTAGTTTTGCCGGGCGACCAAATCGGCGATTTTTGCAGTTTTTGCGATTTTCACGTGTGTTCCGCGCACCTTGTGCACGTTGTACCTAGCTTGTGAACGTCGGTATTTTTAGTTTGGGTTTTGCATCGTTCTTGATATGTAATCTTATGTTGGTATTGATGTAAATTCCAGGTTCGGTCGCGGAGGCGTCAGACGCGGCACGAAAGGGGAAAGCGGTGATTGGACGTGACTAGCTAGGGATTCCGGTGAGTAGATGTAAAATCTACGGGGGACTATCGTTGGATGGCGCAAGTCGCCCGATAGTTTTAGTAGCTTAAAAAGATTCTTAGTAATGTTAGTAATTAGGGGTGTAATACTTGTATGATTATTTGCTACATTCATGCCTTATATTGACATACATATACGAACCCATTCTACAGGACACCTGCACCATTGCCAGGGTTTATATATGCAGCACGAGCACTATTCATTCTTACACACACGCCCTGGTAATTGCCATGCCACCACACTAGATAACCTATAATTTGAAACCTTTTACTAATTGATGCTTAAACCTGTGCTATTGCCTTTAATTCCTTAAAATGAAATCGTAGGATTGCTATTCATGTGCATGTACCTCATCATATTATTTGTTCATGCCTAGTCTATTAATCATACATCGTAGCTTAATTATTGATACCATATGCATTCATCACCATTGATATATGCACTTATGAGGATTTCTTGAGATTTTATGATATTTCTGGATTTCGGGGGAAAGCCGCAAAATTTCTAAACTTATTATGTTTTTAAAATATGTAATTGCGGTTTTCTAGTGATGTAAAGTGTCGTCCACCATGAGTTTGCTGTGGTTTTCGAGATCCATGTCGAGGAGTGGAGGAACCGTCACGGGTACATGGTGGGCCCGGTATGGTACCCCGGGGCAAGATGAATGTGGTGTTGACGTTGAGCCTGGCAGGGGACGGATTACCTACCGGTGACTGTTTGGCACGGCGGATATCCAGAGGATACCGACCGTGGCCGCGAGATGATGAGATTTTGATATTGAGCTGGGTCAGCCGGATGGCTGAGGCCAGAGATACTATGACATGGATATATGAGATTTGTGATAGTTTTGAGGTGTCGTTGCTGGACACAGGTTCTGGTTGATTCTATTGGTATTGTGCTGGTATTTCAAAAGAGATTCTTAAAGGGAAAAACATGATTTCTTATACTTACACATTCAGATCACGAGTTGATTTGCATTGCATTCATAACTGCTAGTATATTCATATTGTATACATACTTGCCATTATGTCCTGCCTTACCTGTATTTGTGATGTTAGGATGCTTGTTGCATGCATTCGATAGCCTGTGTAGATGTTATTTATTACTCACGAGTTGGCAACTCACCCCCGTTGTGCCACCGCCTTTTTCAGGTCCGCTCCGTCAGTACAGTAGCGGCGGACGCACTTGCTTATTTTGCTCTTTTGCCTGGACTCGAGGTTTTGCTCTTAGGTGGGTTATATTATTATTTTTGTACCACCTTGTATATTCTTTGTATCTAGTGTACTCCATCTACTGTATCTCCCAGTATTGTTGTATATTGACCTAGAGATGAGACTGTGAGGTTTGTGGACTTTTTATGCTGTATTTTGGGGGTCGAGCTCACTTGAGTCGACATGCTGTTTTTCTCATGCTTCCTTATGATTATTTTGCATGTTGTTGTTTTATATTGCGTGGGATTTGTGACCGCCTTGTGGCGAAGAGCTAGCTCCCGCTTGGGGATGCCATATTTGTTGGATTCATATATATTCTTGTTGTACCCATTTTGGGGGCCAGTATTTACAAAGGAGACTCTACCGAAATTTTCGGAAAAATTGGTATCGTTTTTAAGAAGGGTTTTACATGACTTATTTGATAAACTCGCTTTCAATTGATTGGGTTTTCTTCACTCTTTTGCTTATTTGGTTTTGGTTTCTGGGCTTTGGCTTACTTATTTTACGGACGTCTTGAGACGTTTCGTAAACTTAAGTGCCAGTCACGTTCCGTACCCTGCGGGTCGTGACAAGGGACTACTACAAGGAGCTATTGAAGTGAAGGACCGGTCTATAAAGGTTGTATTCCTAGTTCACTTAGTTGTAAAGTAGTTTACAATATATTTCATATGATTCTCTAGTTAAACATCCTAGGTTAGAGTTCTTTAGCACGACAAAAATTTGAAAATGGCATGGACGATGCCTCCCGAAACCTTGCTGTTGTGCTTAGGAACCCTACAGCCCCTAACAACTGCTCGATCGGGTGTCTTCTCTAAGCTCCCCGCCAATCGACTCACGGTGGCTTCCCAGAAAACGGATGCTCGCCAAGCCCTCAAATTGAGAAGCTAAGACAAAATAGGCTCAGATACAGAGCCAACAAAAGGGCTAGGGCTCCTGCTAGGCTAAACTTCATGGGGTTCCAAGAACAGGGTTACCCCGCCAAAGATAAAGAGATGGCTGGATATGTGGTTCACACTGTCTACATGGTGGGCACGCGCAACAAGAGCAAGATGGGGCCACTACATCTCAAATCCAATCTGGTGTGAATGTGGCTATCACTTCCCAATACCAGCATCCTCTGGAAGGTAATGAAAATCCTCCCAGTGAGGCTGATAAGCAGAGAGATCCTACGGTTCATGAGGAGTCGGGCTCAGAAAGCGAAGAGGAGCCAATCATCCGTCCCAAGAATGTAGAGCATCAACTTCTCCAAGAGCTCCGAAAACAGCTCAGAAGTAAAGACAAGGAGATGGCCAAGCTCTACTCAAAGATTGACGACTTGACAAACGTCGTCTTATGGCTCATGGCCCAAGTTGCCTCTCATCCGCCCAATCAAGTGCAGGGCTCTACTCATGAACCGAGAAACGGTGTCTCGAGGAAGCCAATGCCTGTTCCCTCAAATCCAAAGGTGGGAGGACAGCATGCAAGTCAGTCGCATCCTATCTCGGGAAATGTCTTGGCTACCGATGACAGCAGCCCGCTAACTCAAGATCAAATTATGGGTTTGGTTGCCAACAAAGTCAAAACATTGGTAGCCTAAGCCGAAGCACAAAAAGATGTTAGCAGTAGCGGGAGACCGTATCCTGCTCAGTATGATCTGGTAGAATTTCCTAGCGGCTATGTCATCCCCAAATTCAGAAGATTTGATGGGATGGGAAATGCGAATCAGCACGTCGCCCATTTTAAAGCCTCATGTGGGAATACTGGGGGCAATGATGCGCTTCTCCTCCGCCAGTTTGTTAATAGCCTTACCGATGTCGCTTTCGACTGGTATGCGAGCATACCGGATGGCTCCGTTACTATTTTCGTCCAAATGAAATCTCTGTTTTGACAAAAGTTCATGAGTGTCAGCGATAAAATCACCATTGCCGACATCGTAAGGACCAAACCAAAGAACAACGAAAGCAGCATAGATTTTATAACCTGGTGGCATAATCCCTCTGTCAAATGTGAACCGCCGATAGAGCAGGACCAATCTGTCAGTCTCCTTGTCGGAAATCTCAACAATTGGATGGCCCCGTTTCTATGCATCGCGGGTCTCAAAACATTTCAAGAGCTAACCAGGAAAGTCCAGATGTTGGAGTGCTCAAAGTAGGAGTCTTCCTCTGATTCCCAAAATAACAATAGGTCCTGGAGAAACCGAAAGGACGATAATCGCGAAGGCGAAAATTCCGACAATGCTGAATCTTTTAACACTTTGGCTAACGAAATAAGCAAGGGATGAGCGGGTCTAATGCCAACCGGCCTCGGAAGCCAGAGTTCGGAGAGAGAGGAGAATCTCTACTGAAAGAGAGGCTGGATAAGGTCTATTCCTTCAGAAGGGACAAAGTCCATAAAATATTCAAAGGCGCCCTAAGGGGTCTACAATTGCCAGAATCAAAAAGACCGCAAGAAGCGAATATGGCCGACGACCCTAAATATTTCCCCTATCATAGAGTGATAAGTCATGCCATTGAGGACTGTTTCGTCTTCAAAGATTGGGTCGAAAAGAAATACAAGGCAGGAGAGATAGAACTGTCTAAAGGCGTGTTAACAAACAGTTAAGCTGCGACCGCCAATTTCATACAAATGGAGACCGAAGTCCTTCGGGAACCCGATTCTCCCAGACATATGCCTTTCTCTAAAAAGAGCGGACCACCACGTCGTTAAACTGGGAACAAACGACCCTTAAGTCGTTAAATTGGGAGTGTAAAAAAATGTGTGTAAATAAACAAAAGCATGCCGAAATGATGGGGCAACTCGCAATAAAAATCAGCAAGTAAAATAAAGATGAAAAATAAAGCCGAAATGATGGGTAACTGCGAATAAATAGCCGAAATGATAGGGCAAGTGCGACCTTCGCGATGAGAAAAGCTGAAATGATAGAGCAATCGCGCAAAAAAAATCCAAATGGCGAGTGATGAGTCGCTCCTGGCACCATATTACAGTGCATCGATGCAGACGCCAACCAAAATCCAAATTCCGAAATATCGAATGATGAGTTGCTCCTAGTACCATCTTCCAGTGCAGCGATGCAGACGCCAACCAAAATTTCAAATCTCTGAATGTCCCAACGGCGAATGATGAGTCGCTCCTGATACCATATTCTAGTGCAGCGATGCAGACGCCAACAAAGTCCCAAAATTCTCCCAGCCCTACGGTTGGTCCCCAAGTTGACTACCGTATACAATCCACTGGCTCAAATAATCCTCATCACACCCATATCCCACCGCAATCACCAGTCACGTGGCCGGCCTCCGCCTTTGGAATTATGCTCTATTTGGAAAGACCCATTCATGTATCCTCACAATACATAAGGAGAACAAACTTACGAGATCCTCTCGACTCGTATGAAAACACCTTCGTGAGATCCTTACGACTCACAAAGGAAAAACACACTTAGGAGTTCTCACGACTCCTAAGGAGAAAATACACCTACGGGATTCTTTCGACTCGTATGGAGAAGATGCTTTTATGGGACCCTTACGGCTCATAAAATTGAAAAGCCTTAGGTGATAAGGGCCTAAACCTGTCTCCTAAGCCATCACTCCCCAACAGGGAAAGGCAAATTATGAATTGCTCCTGGCACCTGTGCTTCAGTGTTAGCAACGCTGATGCTGACCCCTATCCCAAAATTCCAAACTTCCGATCCAATAGACCCCTAAGTCGTTAAATTGGGAACATATGACCTCCAAGTCGTTAAACTGGGAACAGATGACCCCTAAGTCGTTAAACTGGGAACGAGGGAAATCTCCTCATGGTAAATGATGATTCGCTCCTGGTACCATATTCCAGTGTAGCGATGCTGATGCCAAACCAAAACCAAAATCCCCAAATCCTTTCATGGCAAATGATGATTTGCTCCTGGTACCATATTCCAGTGTAGCGATGCTGATGTCAACCTAAATCATATCAAGTCAGCAAGACAATCAACAACCTCCCTGGTGGAATCAAGCTCCACATCGGAAACAAGTCAAATCAAAGCACCGACCATCCACGTCGCTAAAAGGGAAGCACCGACCGTGCACGCCACTAAAAGGGCAGCACCGACCATCCACGTCGGGAAAAGGGATGCACCGACCGTCCATGTCACTAAACGGGCAGCACCGACCGCCCACGTCACTAAAAGGGCAGCACCGACCGTCCACGTCGCTAAAAGGGCAGCACCGACCACGTCGCTAAAAGGGCAGCATCGACCGTCCAAGTCGATAAAAGGGCAGCACCGACCATCTACGTAGCTAAAAGGGTAGCAACGACCTTCTTGTCGAAATTATGCTCTTCCTTGTAATCAAGTCAACCAGACACTCCATGCCGGGGAAACGTCGACCAGTGACACCCCGTGCCGGGGACATGTCAAACAGACACTTTGGCTTGGAGACATGTCAACTACCGACACTCCGTCTCGGAGACACCTCAAGCATCGACCGTCCATGTCGTGAAAAGGGCAGTGCTAGCTTCATAAAAGCGGGAACCAAATCAAGTCGCCACCATGCAAAAGATCCATCAATTTCATGCACACGACCCACATGTGTGGTATGCATTTATTGATGGGGGCACTTTATTGGGGTAAAAAATTCCCCCCCGGTTGACCAAGCCAAAATCAAAGTCAACCCCAAGCCAATTGGGCCCAAGCCCAGACTAAGTGGGTCCATGCCCAAGTCAAGCCCAACCATGAAGCGGCCAACCTCCCCCATGCCAAAATGAAATCGTGTAATAAATAATTTTGATGTAAATTTTTATGCATGAATGTAAGAAAAATGGGCATAAAGCCAAATTTTTGTAAAACCCATGGCTCATGTGCAAAAGAAATGAGCACATGAGGCATAAGATGGGCAAAATGCCATTTTGTAAAGACCAAGGGGCTATATGTAAGTTTGTAAGCCTATAAAAGGCAACATGATGATGAAATAAAGGATAACTTTTCATTCCCCTCAAAATCTAGGGTTTTTGTGCCTCCTTCTTCTTCCTCAAGGTTCTAAACTTTCTTCCCCTTTTCAATTAAATCAAGAGTTTTACTCTTCCTTTTCCAAAATTAAATAGTTTTTTACCACAAAACCCATAAAGGGGAACTCAGATCTTCCATCAGATCTTAAAAAGGGGAGATTTTTAAATCTCACCCCCTTTCTCCAAGATCCGGCCAACCGAGAGGAGAAAGAAGGAGACCCATCTCCAAAAAAATCCCATCTTGGGAAGATTTAAGGCCAAAGGGGGGAGAAACAAAGGGGCACCTTTGATCATATTTGAAGATTTCTAGGAGTTTAACTCTATTCAAGATCTGTTGGAGTTCAACTCCATAAATTAATCTCCTATTAGGAGTTTAACTCCAAAAGTCAAATCGGGAGCACAACTCCCAGTGCAGGGACAAAGTCCCTTTTCCTGCTGACGTCCAGCGCCCGCGTACCAAGCACGCCCGGCGCCCGGCGCCCACGTGCCAAGCGTGTGAGGCGCCAGCGCCCGGCGCCAGCGCCCGGCGCCCGTGTGCTAGGCACGTGAGGCGCTGGCACCCACGCGTCCTTTGGACGCTATTCTTCCCTTTTTTTATATACACATACACTCCACAACACTGTCCTCGTTAGAAAAAATTTCTAAAGGGGTGTTGCCCCACACCTCGCAAGGGGGCTGCTAGCCTCCTTGACCCCCAGCCCGCTATCCGGGTAGGGGGACCCCCGTAAAACTCTGCGGGGCCCTCGATATATCCAAAACCCCTTCAAAACACAACACTGCATATTGAGTTCTCATGACCTGTTTGACCCGTCAATCGGAGGGTCCCTCGCTCCAAAGGCGAGGGGTAATTAACGGCAGTTTAGTCCACGGCTGCCAGAGATCCGGATCCCCACAATCAATAAACCCCAGCCTACCCTAGGCAAAGGGAATTTGTAATGCATGACAAGCGCGCGCGTATTCCCATCTCAATGGGGTGACGAAAAACACCCTACACCATCCCCATTGTGCAATCCGTATTGTACGGATTTAACATTGTCTGACCATACAAATTCCAATCAAAATTATACATACATACATACATACATACATACATACATACATACATATATATATATATATATATATATATATGTATATCAACCTGCATGCCATAGAATGGAACTTGCATGGAATTGAATGCGTTATCATGCACGTTCCACTCTCCGGGACTGCATAGCCGTATTGAGCATGCGTGTAAATTCCCCTTGTGGTTCATAAGCTTGATGTGATTGTACTGCTTCTTGAGATGATTGTACATCTTCTTGATGCGATTGTACAGTTTTTTTCACCATCAACACCTGTATTGATGGATTTTCATGATACAAGCTAAGCATCATGGTTGTATTCTTGTCATTGGCTACTTCAATGCTTGTGTAGTCCTGACTTGTGATCGAAACTTTGCATACCAATTCAATCTTATAATCTCTCGGATATATCCGCGTGGTTGCATAAATCTTTCGCTTCAACTCATTGTATGAGCATAATTTATTGACTCCCATCATTTTACTTTTCCCACTAACATAGTTCGGCTTTCCACTCGCTTCAATATTTAAGGTAACGGCTACCCAGGTATTGAGTGATTAGAAGATTAACAAGCAAGCTTGTCCAAACTCCCATGAAGCCTATAGGTAACACTTACCGTACAGTCCGGTCTCTTCGTCTGATATGTCGCATTTCAAGTCTGAGGTTGGAATCATCAGACCCCAATAACATGACAAGTCATGCCGATGTAAGGCCTATAATGGTTCGAGAAACTACTGATAACACTTACCAGTAATCACATCAACAGCCCTGGCCAGGGACTTTCAGTTATAGCCAATCGAGCATAGTGCAACATCAACTCCCAATGCCTGGAGAGACGAAACCCCCCTATCGCTCATTGCCTCCATGCGACTCAGGATTGTACCCAAAATCCACCTGTTTGCACTGTAAGTCCACGTTGCCCACCCCGGTACTTGCGGGGAGGCGGAAAACGGAATAAAAATCGAATTTTTATAAGCTTAGGCAACATGGACTATACTATGAAGGATCTTTGCTAAACAAAAATAAGCTAAAGCTAACTAGAAACTAGCTAAGTGCTAGAAAGGTTATACCTTGGGCTTTATGTCCTTCTCTCCTTGCTCCTTGGAGTGGTGGAAGGAGGTCACCTTAGTCGTCTTCTCACGGCGAAGAAAGATCCACCCGAAAGTCTCGACCTTTGGCTTCAACTCCAAGCTAGAAGTAACTAGGGTGCAACAAGTGCTAATCTTTGAACCCTAGATGAGAGTAGAGATTATCAAGAAAGGGTTTTTCTCAAGCTCAAGTGTTTCTCAACACATGAGAGGGGAGAGCTTGAGGGAGAGGAAGAACAAGAGAGAGAAAGCAAATGATAGAATGAGAATAAAATAAACCATTCTCACATATATGTGTGAATTATTGTAATTAGATAATTAGCTAGATAATTGTCATGGTTAATCAAGACATGACCATTATCATTTCATTTTTAATGCAAATTGCAAGGATCAAAGAGCATCTTCCAAATGAAATGATGATGGTCAAAGTGTCAACAAGGTCAATAAGTCAAGGTGGGTCAAATGGTCAACAACCATAACCATGCACAATTATTAAACTAATATCAATTAACCATAATACACACATAAGCATTAGGGTTAATGAAATGACAATAGTCATTAACCCTAATCAAAGTCCTCTCCCTCTGTCTCAAGCAACTGTGCATACGCATCCGTATTCGCGATCCGAGGAACACGAATACAATGAAAAAAACCAATCCCAAATCATATACTAGGATCCAGCTTAAACCAAAGCCCGCTAGTATAAGCTGTCCGGACAGCAAACGAGCACAAGTGCGCGGATGTGAACGAACCCTGTCGCAAAACCATGCGACCTCTACTCATTTTGCCTAAAGGCGAATAGCTCTCTGTGTGGGACTCTAAAGACTCGACACTACGCTGGCAGTGGATTTAACCACAGACCGCAAGCGGCACTAGCTGTACGTAACGGTCCCCAGGTAGATATCGACAAGAAGACTGACGAGGTGAACCCCATCTGAACTCCTACTTAGCCTGTATGTGACAATCTCCGTACAGTCCGGTCTGTTCGTCTGATACATCGTATGGCGGGCCTAGGGGGCGGTGAACGTCAGTCCCCTAATAGCTGTACAAGTCGTGTCGGAGTGTAGCCCAGAACACCCTGAGATAACACTGGAAACCTACCAGTATATCTTGCTTGCCCTGGCCAGGGACTACTCGTTTAATGGCTCTCCTGGACACAGCGCGATGTTAACCCCCAATACCGGGAGAGATGAATCCTGTCTAACCGTCACTGCCTCCAAGTGCTTCGGGACTGCACCCAAAAACTACCTGTTTGCACGACTCCTTTGAGCCGTGGTAGGGTAGTAATCAAAGTGCAGTGGGAACACACTCGAGGCGAAGTGACAGTGTCAAGTCAGCGGACTAAGCTGTACTCATGTCACCTGGGAACTGATAACTGATGATAGGTATAATACCAACCAACAGTTCCCGATGAGTCCTGTCCAGTGTACTCGTAACCTAACGAGCATCCGCATACTATCTCAAGTACGACGTACTGACGGCTGTGGGACAGACTGTCTCCTACGCTGGGATGAGAAGCGCATACGCTAGTCTACTCCGGAGTATCGATGCCCTGTCTCGATAGTCCAACGACTAGGGACCTGTATAAGGATGTGCTTATAGATCACCCAGCTCCCACGAGTGTGAGCGCCATCACAACGCTGGTAATCAAGCAAAGATCTTAAGGGCTCTACTAATATGTATATCAGCGATATGCTAAAAGAAACACATGCACATATTAAAGCAGAGACAAACCAAGTAGCATACTACCATTTCGAGCAAGATTGTATATACAACTGTGAATATCCCAAGCTTCCATCAAGTAATATACAAACTAGTATGATACAGTAATGGCCTCTAGGGCATAAACACTAACAATCTCCCACTTGCACTAAGGCCATATACTGGCGTATCGAAGACCTATCATCTCGATCAGCCGCTTGAACTGAGTCTGGGGCAAGGCCTTGGTGAATGGATCTGCTGTGTTATCTTCTGAAGCAACCCTCCGAACCTCGATCTCCTGGCGATCCACGATCTTCCTGATCAGGTGATACCGCCTTAAGATGTGTCTGGATTTCTGATGGGACCTGGGTTCCTTCGCTAAAGCTATAGCCTCGTTGTTGTCGCAATACAGAGGTATTGGGTCAATAATGGACGGAACCACCTGAAGTTCTCTCAAGAACTTCCTCATCCAGACAGCTTCTTTTGCGGCATCAGATGCAGCGATGTATTCTGCTTCCATAGTCGAGTCAGCAACGGTTTCCTGTTTGGAGCTCTTCCAACACACCGCCCCTCCATTGAGGGTGAAGACAAAACCCGACATGGACTTGGAATCATCCTTGTCACTCTGGAAGCTGGAGTCAGCAAAGGCCTCAATCTGGAGGTCTTTTCCGCTATACACCAAGAAACATCTCCTTAGTCTTTCTCAGGTACTTGAGAATGTTCTTTACTGCTATCCAATGTTTCTCCCCAGGGTTTGACTGATACCTGCTTACCACACTCAGTGCATAAGCCACATCCGGTCTGGTACACAACATCGCATACATTATAGAGCCTACCGCAGAAGCATAGGGTATAATTGACATGCGATCCCTCTCCAAATCAGTCTTGGGAGACATCTCTTTGGAGAGGGTGATCCCGTGACAAGCCGGTAGATTACCGCGCTTGGAATCTTCCATGCTGAATCTCTTCAATATGGTGTCGATGTACCTGGACTGCGAAAGTCCTAATATCCTCTTGGATCTGTCACGGTAGATCCGGATACCCAGAATGTATGAGGCATCACCCAGGTCTTTCATGGAGAACCTGTGTGACAAGAACCCCTTGACAGATTGTAGCATAGGAATGTCATTTCCTATTAAGAGAATGTCATCCACGTATAAAACGAGGAATGCTACAGTTCTCGCTACAAATCTACAATAGATGCATGGTTCATCTGGATTTTTGATAAAGCCAAATTCCTTGACCATCTCATCAAAATAGATGTTCCAACTCTGCGATGCCTGCTTTAGTCCATAAATGGACTTAAGCAACTTGCACACCTTTCCGCTGCTCCCACTCTGAATGAAACCCTCTGGCTGGTCCATATAGACATACTCCTCTAAATGTCCATTTAGAAAAGCTGTCTTTACGTCCATTTGCCAAATCTCATAATCGTGGAAGGCAGCAATGGCAAGAAGGATCCGAATGGATTTCAGCATAGCTACTGGAGAAAAGGTTTCGTCATAGTCCAAACCAGGTCGCTGACGAAAACCCTTTGCTACCGGTCTAGCTTTATAGGTCTCAACCTGTCCATCTACACCAATCTTCCTTTTGAAGATCCACTTGCATCCTACGGGTTTTACCCCATATGGAGCAATGTCCAACGTCCATACTTTGTTGGTGTACATGGACTCCATTTCGGTCCGCATTGCATCCAGCCATTTTACCGAGTCGACGCTCTGAATGGCTTGCTGGAAGCTAGTAGGCTCATCAAAGTCTATGATGCAATCCTCTCTATCCCCGTCAATGAGAAAACCGTAGTATCTCTCGGGCGGATGAGACTGCCTACTACTCCTGCGGAGTGGCGTGGGAATGTCCTGATCTTTCGAACCCTCTAGCTCCACTAAGCTTTCAGTAATAGCTCGTGGTTCCGGAATTTCTTCCAGTTCTATTGCGCTCCCACTTAATTCTTTTTCTATGAACTGGTGTTCTAGAAAGTGGGCATGGCGAGAAACAAACACCTTTTGTTCCTCTTCGCAATAGAAGAAATATCCCTTGGAGTTCTTTGGATATCCCACAAACTTGCACTGTACTGAGCGTGCCTCGAGCTTGTCCGCATGCTGCTTTTTTACAAAAGCTGGACATCCCCATGTCTTAATGTGATTAAGATAGGGTCTCTTCCCACACCACATCTGATATGGTGTAGTAGGCACAGTCTTAGTTGGAACTCGGTTCAAAAGGTATGCAGCTGATTCTAGCGCATATCCCCAAAACGATCGCGGCAACTCAGTGTTACTCATCATGGACCATACCATAACCAATAGGGTTCGGTTCCGTCTCTCCGATACACCGTTATGTTGCGAAGTGTATGGAGGAGTAAGCTGAGAGAGAATTCCATTCTCTTTTAAGTAACCCAGGAACTCGGAACTCAAGTATTCACCACCTCGATCAGATCTCAGTGCCTTGATACTTCTGCCTGTTTGTTTTTCTACTTCATTCTTATATTCCTGGAATTTTTCAAAAGCCTCGGATTTATGTTTCATTAAGAAGACATAACCGTACCTTGAAAAGTCATCCGTAAAAGTAATGAAGTAAGAATAACCGCTTCGTGCATGTGTAGACATTGGACCGCACACGTCGCTGTGTACGAGTCCCAAGAGCTCGCTCGCTCTTACTCCGTGTCCAGTGATCGGAGTCTTTGTCATCTTTCCCTTGAGACAGGATTGACAAGTTGCATACGATTGATATTCGAACGGATCCAAATATCCTTCTGTATGTAACTTAGTCAACCTTCTCTCATTGATGTGACCCAGTCTACAATGCCATAAGAAAGTTTTATTGATTTCTGGAGACTTTCTTTTGTGTGTATTCTGGACATTGAAAATCTGTGGCTGGTTTAATACGTATATACCGTTGTTCAATGTACCCGACCCAATCAAAACATGATTAAGGTGAATGTTCACTACATTACTTACAAATGCAAATTCATAACCTTCTTTAGATAATAAAGATACAGAAATGATATTACAGGTTGCATTTGGTACATAATAACAACTACGCAAAACCAAAAAGTGTCCATCCGACAATCCCAGGTGATAGTCCCCCACGGCCTCAGCATCCATGCTAGCACCGTTTGCAACTCTGAGGGTCATGTCACCTGCCTTCAAAACTCTACGCTTTCTCAACGCCTGCAAAGAATTACAGATATGAGATCCTGATCCGGTATCCAATACCCAGGATGTAGAGTTTATTGATAGACAGTTTTCAATAACATACACACCTGAAGCTGAAGCTGCAACTCGCTTCAAATCCTGTGTTCTGGCTTTCCAAGCCTTGCAATCCTGTTTCCAGTGACCACTTTTGTGACAATAGAAGCATTCTTCCTTCCCCACCAGCTTTCCCGCTATCTTTGTTGCTTTTCCTTTTCCCTTCGTATCCACTTTACCGACACCGCCTCTTGGTTTGGCGGGGGCTTTCTTCTTCTTGCCCTTGGCTTTCGCCCTGGACCGAGAAGAGGAAGATCCTCCTACAAACAAAGTGGATGTCTCCCTACCCTTCTGTAGGGTGCCCTCAGCATTTCTCAACATGTTCAGAAGTTCGGAAAGTTCAACCTCCTTTCCTTGCATGTTGAAGTTAAGAATAAACTGGGCGTAAGTGGAAGGAAGGGACTGGAGAATCAAATCAGTATAGAGTTCATTCTCCAACGTGGTCCCAAGGTCCGCGAGTTCCTCCATGTAGCCAATCATCTTAAGCACGTGTTCCGCTACCGATGATCCGACGGCCAACCTTGCCGAAAAAAACTTCTTCGACACTTCATATCTTGCGATACGAGACTGCTCTCCATACAGTTCTTTTGTATGAAGAAATATGGACTCTAGGTCCATATTCTCGTGCCTCCTCTGATGTTCGTTGTCCATCGAGGCTAGTACGAGGTATCTGGCCTTCGCGCAATCTATTTCCCAGGTCTTGTAGATTTCCCTATCTACGACACTGGTTTTGGGACCTGGGACAGGGGGAGCTTTGGTGGTAAGGACATACCCCAACTTGTCGTAAGTGATTGCCATGTTGACATTCCTGAGCCAATCTTTGTAGTTTGGCCCTGTCAATATGTTTTTATCTAGTAATAACTTAAGTCCAGTCATGTTGAATGGTCGCTGCAATTAGGAGAGAGAAAAGAAACACTTTAGCATGATGCTCTTGCAAGTTTAGAGTGGTTTTTAATTTGTCTAAACTGGATGGCTCCCACTGTCTCTCGAATCCCTTCTCAAACCGTAAAGAAAGGATTAGTCAGGATCAATCTCACCGTACAATACTTGCTTAACCGTTCAGCCAGGCCAGTGTCGGTACTTCGAGGGAGGTTTTCCAACGCTTTCGCGAAGTTCCTTAATTAAGTAACCTCTTTTCCCTGGGGGCGTAGCCCTGCTAACACCTTTCTAGACACCTACTAAGTTTATAGCATTGATCGTTAAGTGAGAGTTTTCCCGAGGAGTAGCATATACTCACAGTAGGATCGGGATCCAAATATCATCGCGTGATAAAACCGAAGGAATTCTACCAGAATTATCACACTCCAAATGGTATGCAGCGCTAGCAAGTTTCAGTACTTATGAAACTCCCGATGTGGATTTTTGCCCCATGCTCTTATGACCTTGACTTTAGCCAAAATATCATAAGTCACATGTCAAGTTCTACCCGTCATTCTCCTGGTTAATTTGGACCCACCGTACCTACCCTTGACTTTGGCCAAAATGGCAGCACGACTGTCCCAAACCAACGCATCTATCTATGCTGCACATGAATACCCAATAGCTACCAATCACTATGCCTTGACTTTGGCCAAAATACATAGCTTGAATACTTTTGACCATTCATGTGGAATGACGGAGGGCTACGAATGGTTTTGGCGAAACCGTGAACGTAGTGAACTTGATATAATCGATGGAACGAGATAGCTTTTAAAAGGAGTGGTTCAAGCTCCGCGTTTAAAAGTTTAGTTTTGAAAAGAACCGAGTGGTTTTCAAAGTGTTCCAATCGACTTATACTTGGTTTATTTTCTTGCATTAGTTCTTTTAATGCGTCCCATCATTTAATCCTACCATTGCAGAAAACAACCAAAATATGACGTACGCTTATGCCATTCGCATTCGCCACGGGGCCCCGTCATCACCCGTTAGGTTACTTAACTAACGACAGAGCGGGGGCTAGGCTAGCGCGGCTGTAAAACATAAGCAACGCCTAAATAGTTATCATATATAAATATATAGCAATGATAGACATTACAGATCACAGATGAATACATTGGATATACTAGGAATCCGCAATCCGTTCGAGCCTGCAATGAAAAGCGGATTACACGGTCGCGGTGAATAGCCAATACCCCACCCAAGACCCCTACGGGTGCGGCAAACTACCCGCCAAGTACCCGAAGCGAAGCAACCTCCCTCACCACCGTGAGTAGGCCACTCGGCACTTCGAGATACCCGGTAGTTTGTGCACCCCCTCTATGGGTCTATCCTAGGAGCAAAAAACAGTAAAAGGAATTATACAATGACGGCTACAACCCCGACCCGGTTGTGCGGCCAAACAAATAATATTATTACATCAATTTACATATTACAATGAATGAAAGAAAAAGCAACACTCATCTCACATTCACCCCGGCTATTCATCCGCGACAATCCAACCCATTCATATACACATACCATCATCAATCACAGATCACAGATATGTATAACCCCGACTAATCGACATATAGCGATTAACCGACGTTCAATACATATAAACATCACAAATATAACCTTTTAGTCAAAATGTATTGAAGTTTGGAAAAAATACAGATTTATAGGCCCCCAAAAACAAATTTCTATTCTGGAAAATCTGGGCACATATAAACCATCTTAAAAATCCTAAAACCAAGCCAGAAATACACTGCACCAAACTCGACCCAGAGAAGAGCCAAGATGGCCGCGGTTGCGCGGCAATAGCTTGCTATTGCCGCGGAACCGCGGCTCTTTGGTCGAATCTTTGGATCGTTTTTGGTGGCTTTCTTTAAAAAACCCTGAGATGATTTTTGGAGTATGATTTATATTGTTTTGAACAGAAAAAAATTTAACAGAAACTTAGGGTTTTGAAAACTCGGTTTTTCGATTTTTCCGATTCGAACTTTGATACACTCTACTACCTAGCTAGTTTATGTTTAGTTAGGCTTTGATACCACTGTAAGTCCATGTTGCCCACCCCGGTACTTGCGGGGAGGCGGAAAACGGAATAAAAATCGAATTTTTATGAGCTTAGGAAACATGGACTATACTATGAAGGATCTTTGCTAAACAAAAACAAGCTAAAGCTAACTAGAAACTAGCTAAGTGCTAGAAAGGTTATACCTTGGGCTTTATGTCCTTCTCTCCTTGCTCCTTGGAGTGGTGGAAGGAGGTCACCTTAGTCGTCTTCTCACGTCGAAGAAAGATCCACCCGAAAGCCTCGACCTTTGGCTTCAACTCCAAGCTAGAAGTAACTAGGGTGCAACAAGTGCTAATCCTTGAACCCTAGATGAGAGTAGAGATTATCAAGAAAGGGTTTTTTTCAAGCTCAAGTGTTTCTCAACACATGAGAGGGGAGAGCTTGAGGGAGAGGAAGAACAAGAGAGAGAAAGCAAATGATAGAATGAGAATAAAATAAACCATTCTCACATATATGTGTGAATTATTGTAATGAGATAATTAGCTAGATAATTATCATGGTTAATCAAGACATGACCATTATCATTTCATTTTTAATGCAAATTGCAAGGATCAAAGAGCATCTTCCAAATGAAATGATGATGGTCAAAGTGTCAACAAGGTCAACAAGTCAGGTGGGTCAAATGGTCAACAACCATAACCATGCACAATTATTAAACTAATATCAATTAACCATAATACACACATAAGCATTAGGGTTAATGAAATGACAATAGTCATTAACCCTAATCAAAGTCCTCTCCCTCTGTCTCAAGCAACTGTGCATACGCACCCGTATTCGCGATCCGAGGAACACGAATACAATGAGAAAAACCAATCCCAAATCATATACTAGGATCCGGCTTAAACCAAAGCCTGCTAGTATAAGCTGTCCGGACAGCAAACGAGCACAAGTGTGCGGATGTGAACGAACCCTATCGCAAAACCATGCGACCTCTACTCATTTTGCCTAAAGGCGAATAGCTCTCTGTGTGGGACTCTAAAGACTCGACACTACGCTGGCAGTGGGTTTAACCACAGACCGCAAGCGGCACTAGCTGTACGTAACGGTCCCCAGGTAGATGTCGACAAGAAGACTGACGAGGTGAACCCCATCTGAACTCCTACTGAGCCTGTATGTGACAATCTCCGTACAGTCCGGTCTGTTCGTCTGATACATCGCATGGCGGGCCTAGGGGGCGGTGAACGTCAGTCCCCTAATAGCGGTACAAGTCGTGTCGGAGTGTAGCCCAGAACACCCTGAGATAACACTGGAAACCTACCTGTATATCTCGCTTGCCCTGGCCAGGGACTACTCGTGTAATGGCTCTCCTGGACATAGCGCAATGTCAACCCCCAATACTGGGAGAGACGAATCCTGTCTAACCGTCACTGCCTCCAAGTGCTTCGGGACTGCACCCAAAAACTACCTGTTTGCACGACTCCTTTGAGCCGTGGTAGGGTAGTAATCAAAGTGCAGTGGGAACACACTCGAGGCGAAGTGACAGTGTCAAGTCAGCGGACTAAGCTGTACTCATGTCACCTGGGAACTGATAACTGACGATAGGTATAATACCAACCAACAGTTCCCGACGAGTCCTGTCTAGTGTACTCGTAACCTAACGAGCACCCGCATACTATCTCAAGTACGACGTACTGACGGCTGTGGGACAGACCGTCTCCTATGCTGGGATGAGAAGCGCATACGCTAGTCTACTCCGGAGTATCGATGCCCTGTCTCGATAGTCCAACGACTAGGGACCTGTATAAGGATGTGCTTATAGATCACCCAGCTCCCACGAGTGTGAGCGCCATCACAACGCTGGTAATCAAGCAAAGATCCTAAGGGCTCTACTAATATGTATATCAGCGATATGCTAAAAGAAACACATGCACATATTAAAGCAGAGACAAACCAAGTAGCATACTACCATTTCGAGCAAGATTGTATATACAACTGTGAATATCCCAAGCTTCCATCAAGTAATATACAAACTAGTATGATACAGTAATGGCCTCTAGGGTATATACACTAACATGCACGACCCCTTTCAGCCTTGGTAGGGAGAAAATCAAAGCACAGTGGGAGCCACACAAGACTCTATGACGATATCGGGTCTACAGACTAACATGTACAACTGTCACCAGAGAACTGCTATCTGACGATAGGTATGGTACCATCTAAGAGTTCTCGGCGAGTCCTGTTCGGTGTACCCATTCTCAAATGAGCACCTGCATACAATCTTTGATGTCAAACACTAATGGATATGGGATCAACTATCTCCCCATACAGGGTCAAGAAACGTACACACTAGTCTACTCTGAAATATCGATGCCCTGTCTCGATATTCCCTCGACTAGGAACAATTGAAGGATGTGCTTATGGACTACCCAGGTCCCAGTAGTATGATCCGCATCATAGTCCTGGTAGTCAAGCCAACATCCTAAGGGCTTTATCAACATGTATATGAGAAACAGTATAGTAATACCAGTGAATATGTTAAAATAAAAGCAACCAGATAGCATACTATCATGTCGAGCAAGAAAGTCCTCCATATATATGTCCAAGCATCCACTATATCATACAATAATGGTCTCTAGGGCATACATATCACTAACAGAGGGAGCTTACTAGGATTGGGGTAGAGGAGGAGGAGGACATGGTGGATCGGGTTTGTGTTGGTTAATTGTGCTCACTCTACAATGAAAGTAGAGAGGCGGAATGCACAAAAAACAAATTTTGAGCAAGCATAATGAACAAAACCCTAAGTGATCAAACCATAACCCTAAATTAGCAACTATAAGGAGTTTAACTACTATGAAAAGGGGTTATACCTAAAAAATTAAGTCTTTCGGTCTTCAAAGCCTTTCCTTCTTATGCTCCTTAAGGTCCTAGAAAACTTGCTTGGAAACCTTATCAATCCTAGATGATCCACCAAAAGTAATATGGTTCAAACTTGCACTTCACAAATGAAGTAACTAAACAAACTAGTTTGCTAGTCTAGGTCATTTAGGATATGTAGATATTGTTAATGAAGTTTATCTATCTCTAAGACCTTATGATTCTCAACACATGAGAGGGTTAAGATTGAAGAAGAAGATGAGAGCTTGAGAGGAGAGAGAATGCCATGAAAATGAGAACAAGGGTGTGAAAAAATATCATAACCATTTTATTTTTGTGAAAAGAATTTCACAATTAAAAATGGCTACCATACTTGAATAGTAATAACAAATGAATATATAATTCATTTGCCCATTCCTCTCTACACTTGTCATGACACCTTGCATGCCGCCTCATTTCTTATTTTTCAATAATAGAAAAAACCTAAATGAGGTATCCATCTTCCAGAAGCCATTCTTGTATAAATACAAGAATACCAAACCATATATACATACCCGTATTCATACCAAAAATACGAATACCAAGAGATAGATAAATCTAATAACATGATACTATAATTAAATGAATACATGATTTAATAAACTGTCTTAATCATAACCCCTCAAGTATCACAAACAGTCCGATTAAATTTCGCACAACTAGTACGCGTATTTAATCGGAATCCTACACGTATAAATATACGGCCTATACATCATTTCGCCTGAACTAGGGAAACCCTATGTGTGGGACTCTAAAGACTCGACATTACACCGACAGTGGGTTTAACCACGAATGCGTCAGCGGCACCAGCTGTATGTAACGGCTACCCAGGTACCTGTTGAAAGAAGGCCGACAAGTAAGCTCATCCAAACCCCTACTGAGCCTATCCGTGACAATCTCCATACAGTCTGGTCTCTTCGTCTAAGAATGTCGCATACCGGGTCTAAGGGGTAGTAAACGTCGGACCCTTAATAACACGATAAGTCGTGTCGATGTGGCTCAGGACTGATTCGAGAAAACTACTGATCTAACCATCAGTAAATCTCAACTGCCTTACCCAAGGTCTTATGGTTCTGGCCAACCGGATACAGTGCGATATCGACTCTCAATATCAGGAGAGACGAATCCCTCACAATCGCTCACTGCCTCCATGTGCCTCTGGACTGTACCCAACCAAAACCTTTTTGCATAACCCAGTAGAGCCGTGATAGGGTAGTGATCTAAGTACAGTGGGAACTCACATGAGACAAATGACGATCTCAGGTCTAAAGACTAACCTGTACTCATGTCATCTGAGAACCGCTATCTAATGATAGGTATAATATCATATAGAAGTTCTCGGTGAGTCCGTCTAGTATACACACCCCCAGTGAGCACATGTATACAATCATAGGTGATCACACCAATGGCTGTAGGACCAACCACCGTCTTTCGTCAGGGTCTAGAAATATATAAACAAGTCTACTCTGGAATATCGATACCTGGTCTCGATACTCCTACGACTTAGGACATTTAAGGATGTGCTTATGGTCCATTCAGCCGCCACAAGTATGATCGCCATCATAACGCTGGTAGTCAAGTAAAATCCTACGGGCTTTATCAACATGTATCAGCCATGTGTGATATCAAGTAAAACATATGCACGTGTTAAGATAAAGACAAACCAAAATAGTATACTACTGTATCGAGTCTTTATCAAAATGTATAATCAATAGAAAGCAGCAAGAAAAACAAATACACATGTTCAGATAAAGACAACCCAAATAGTATACTATATAACTGAGCAAGATTGTCCTATACATACATATTCGTAGCATCCTATATGATACAGGCCTCTAGGGTATACATATCCAACAATCTCCCACTTGCATTAAGGCCTGTAATTAGCATATCGAATACCCAACGTCTGCTTTAGGGCTAGTTGTTGGCGTATCGCATACCCAACATCTCAAAAGGTCGCTCGAACTGCGCTTGAGGGAGGGCCTTAGTAAATGGATCTGCCCTGTTGTCTTTCGTATCTACTCTCCGGATCTCGATTTCCCAGCGATCTATGATCTCCCTGATCAGGTGATACCACCTCAAGATGTGTCTGGATTTCTGATAGGAACGTGGTTCCTTTTCTAAAGCCATAGCCCCATTGTTATCGCAATACAAAGGTATTGGATCAACAATGGACGGAACCAGCTCAAATTAGTCAATATACAATTATATCAAATATAAATATATATCATATTATTAAATCAACACTTGATTTAATAATCCGGTTATATCACATATAACCGGCTAATATCATTTATCTGTATAACATATTATCAAATCAACACTTGAATCAATAATCCGGTTATATCACATATAACCTAACTGATAACAAATAGCCGCCAGATTACAATACTGTATCTCATACTCGTATTTAATTAGGCCCCTGCACATATCAACATATGTGCCCTACTTTATTTCGCTTGAACCAGGAAACTTCTATGTGGGACTCTAAAGATTCGTCAATACGCCAGCAGTAGGTGATGATCACATCAGTCACCCATAAGCCGTCAGCGGTACTAACTGGACGTAATGGCTACCTAGGTATTGAGCGATTAGAAGATCAACAAGCAAGCTTGTCCAAACTCCCATAAAGCCTATAGGTAACACTTACCGTACAGTCTGGTCTCTTCATCTAATATGTCGCATATCGAGTCTGGAGGTGGAATAGTCAGACCCCAATAACTTGATAAGTCATGCCGATGTAAGGCTCATAACGGTTCGAGAAACTACTGATAACACTTACTAGTAAATCTTATCAATAGCCATGGCCAGGAACTTACTTTTATAGCCAATCGAGCATAGCGCAACATCAACTCCCAATACCGGGAGAGACGAAACCCCTCCTGTCTCTCATTGCCTCCATGTGACTCGGGGCTGTACCCAAAATCCACCTATTTGCACGACTCCTTTGAGCCGTGGTAGGGAGGAAATCAAAGCACAGTGGGAGCCACACAAGACTCTATGACGATCTCGGGTCTACAGACTAACCTTTACCAGTATCACCAAAGAACTACTATCTGACGATAGGTATAGTGCTAACTAGGAGTTCTCGGCGAGTCCTATTCGGTGTACCCATTCTCTAATGAGCACCTGTGTACAATCTTTGATGTCAAACACCAATGGATATGGAATCAACCATCACCCCATACAGGGTAAAGAAACGTACACACTAGTCTACTCTGGAATATCGATACCCTATCTCGATATTCCCTCGACTAGGAACAATTGAAGGATGTGCTTGTGGACTACCCAGGTCCCAGTAGTATGATCCGCATCATAGTCCTGGTAGTCAAGCCAATATCTTAAGGGATTTATCAACATGTATATGAGAGACGGTATAATAATACCAGTGAACATGTTAAGATAAAGGCAGCCAGATAGCATACTATCATATCAAGCATGAAAGTCCTCCATATATATGTCCAAGCATCCACTATATTATACAATAATGGCCTCTAGGGCATACATATAACTAACAACATCTAATCACACTTGTCATTATTGTGGTGCACATAGTCACTTTGCATATTCTCGTGAGTTGAAAAAAAATATCTTTATACCAATTTGAAACGGGTCCCCAAAACCAACCCCCATAAACCCAAGTTAGTTTGGGTACCAAAATGCACACTTACATATTCTTTTATAGGTATTGAGAATTTAAAATCAGGAAGATCTCAACAAAGGTATGCACAACTATGCGAGTGTAATAAGGTATGTACTTTAACACAAACATTGTTTGATTTAAGTGTGTATGGGGGGTTTGGTTTTGTACAAAAATTTTCTTTTATTTTTAGGTTTTCTTTTGAAAAAAAAGAAGAAAAGTTTGAAAATGGAAATTAGAGAGTGAAAAATGTATATAAAAGAGAGGAAGAGATTTAAGAGGAACAAGAAAATTGGATGTTTTAGAATAAAGTTAGTAATAGGTGGTCATGAATTGGATTTTCAAGGGTTAAGCGAGATGAAAGAGTTGCTGAATCTGCGGATAGAAATAAGTCTAAGAAGTAGTTCCTATTTTTGAGTCCAATTTCTGAAAGTTGATATCTAACTATATGCAAATGCACACTTCTTGAAACTTGGGATAGTAGAGGATACATTGAAATACTCTTGAATGAAATCTTTAGTATGAAAGGAAAAACGGTATTTGAAGCTAACTACGAAAAAAAGACATCACAGAAATTTTTTTATATATAAGTTTGGGTTGTAACTTACTTAGGGCTGATAAAAAGGAGCATAAAAAAATATACAACGAGTGTGCTTTATCACCCAGTGTCTTAGACCAACTAGTCTTGGAGTCACCGCTGAGCCCGAGGTAGTTACAATACTAGGCTTATATATATAAAATTTCTAATTACGCCTTAAGCTCACATATTCGGTAATCGGTTGATTAATGCCTCAGAAACCATTGGTGGACGCATGAAAGGTGTGTGAGCGAAACCGTCCATTTTTAATAAAAAATAGTACTAAGGTATTAGGGCAAGGGTACTATAGCTTGAATTGAATTCTCCGAGTGCAGGGATGACTTTTATACATATGTAGGGGTATATGATCGATGTTTGGAGGAGAGGTAGGGATGAAAACTAGGACGATGTTTTATTGGGGGAGGTTGTGATTTTTTGATTTGATCAAAGCTATTAAGATAGGGTTCATGAAAACCGAAAAGCTAGTGTAGTTCGAAACTCTTATGTTTCAAGTTTTTTTTCTTTTATATGTTCTTATCTTTGTATATAGTTTTCACTTTTCCCCTTTTGTTTTCTTTGTTTTCTTTTATCCTTTTTGGAATTTTGTGGGTAGTATTCGTTGAAAACCCTCAGGAGACACAACTCCTCCTATCAAGGATATCTAGAGATTGAAAGGCTTGTTGCATGCGCTCAATGCAATCGCACGCCCGCGGAAGGTGAATAGGAGTAGGAGTAGTTTAGTTAGATTTTAATTGATAGAATTAGATATTGTTTTTAGTTGATAGTTGAGAGATTGAAACCTTAGATTTGCTCGAGTACTACAAAAAGATAAGTGTGAGGGTATTTGATTGGTGCAATTTATTACATATTTATATAACCTAACTTGTCTTAATTTTACACATTTGATGCTGTTCCGGGTATATTTTATCAATTATTGCATGTTACAGGACTTAAACGCAAAAGAACAGAAAAGTGTACTAAAGGCAGATTACGTGCGTGCAATGGAGATCAAATTAAAGCTCATCAAATATCAGAAATCAATTATCAAATTTGAAACAAACATTGAAGATCTCGATATCAAATCAAATAATCTGAAAAAAGCCAAATCTGCAATGGTGATAAATTTTCGGCCGAAATTGTTAAATACCCAGTATTGGCCGAAATTCTGTGGGATTAGGGATCAAGATTTTTGTGAAAATTTGAGTTTATCTTTATCTTTTAGAATGCATCCTTCGATTTTCCATAAGTCCTATAAATACTGCAGGGTTCCGTAGCGCGACAGTAAGGTTTCGGGAGGTATCGTTCATGTCGTTTTCAAATTTTTGCCGTTCTAAAGAAGCCTAACCTAGAATCTTTAACTAGAGTTTTAAACAATCAAGAAATGTTAACATCTTAACATCTAAGTGAATGAGGAATACAACCTTTGTAGACCGGTCCTTCACTTCTAAAGCTCCGTGTAGTAGTCCCTTCGCTCCAAGTAGTGAACATCCGAACTCTAGTAAGGCTTCACATGAAGAAATGAACAAACTTGCTTGAAGTCTTCGAGGCCAAAGATGATCCACGTCAAGGAGACTCAAGCTCATGCTACCTCTTCACTAATGGTAGGGTAGTGAAGTAAACACCCTAAACTAAATGACTAATAGTAGAGGATGATGAAGTAGGAAATGGGCTCTCTTTAGTTTTCTTTTTCTCACAATATTTTCTCACCATTTTCAAAAGCTAGAAAGCTTTTCATGAGGAAGAAGAAGCTCAAGTGAAGAAGAATGAGAGAATGAACTTATGAGGTAAGAATAGAAACCATGGGTGAGTTAGTGTCATACACTAACTCATGTAGAGAATTAACCATGGCTAAATAATAATGGTTGGGTTAATAAATATCTTTAAGTAAAACAAAAAGAGTGGACTTGGTCAATGGTTCCATAAGCTTCTACAAGTTTCAACCATATGACAATTTCCAACAAATTTTGATTTACTTTAAATAAATAAAAACCCTTCATTATTATTTGCATGGTGTGAGCATACACCCATGTAGCATGTGGCATCAAGCATGACACAATAGTTGTACATTAATATATATCACATATATACTATATGCACACAAGTGAGAAAAAGAAATGTTTAAGTGAGCTAATATCAGTTAATGTAAATTAATATATCACATATATAATTATACATTAAATTATCAAATCAACACTTGATTTAATAATCCGGCTATATCACATCCAACTGACTACTATAAAATGTATCAACTTATCGAATCAACACTTGATCTGATAACCCGGCTATATCTCATAAAACCGACTGTTGGATATAGTGCCCTCAGAGTCAATTATTGGATCACAGGCACGTGATTGCAATGATTGAGGGAGGACCTATACCGGTAGGACAGTCTTACTCAAGATGATAGTATGCTATCTGGTTTATCTTTATCATCGTGTACTGCTTTAGGTGACCTTACAGGTCGCTATTACACATTGATAGAGCCCTTAGGATTCTTGCTTGACTACCAGCAGTATGATGGCGATCATATACGTAGGAGCTGGGGTCTATAAGCACATCCTTAAAAGGTCCCTGGTCGTGGGAGTTTTCGAGACAGGACATCGATACTCCAGAGTAGACTAGTGTATACAGTCGAGACCCCGACGAGGGGCGGTGGCCGGTCTCACAAGCCACTGGTGTCAGTTGGTTCACCTAAGATGCATACAGGTGCTCATTAGGTTATGAGTACACCGGACAGGACTCGCCGTGAACATGCTAGTTGGTATTATACCTGACGTCAGATAGCAGTTCCCTGGTGACATGTGTACATGTTAGTTCATCGACCTGAGATCATCATTTGTCTTGTGTGAGTTTCCACTGTGCTTTGATTACTACCCTACCACGGCTCAAAGGAGTCGTGCAAACAGGTTTTAGTTGGGTACAGTCCCGACCCACATGGAGGCAGTGAGCAGATCGGCAGGGGTTCGTCTCTCCCAGTATTGGGGGTGAGATCGCACCGTGTCTAGGAGAGCCATTACACGAAGTCCTTGGCCAAGGCAGGAGATTTACTGGTAGGTATTCCAGAAGCATCTCAGGGTGTTCTGGGCTACACTCCGACACGACTTGTACCGCTTTTGGGGGTCTGACTTTTACCACCCTCCTAGGCCCGCCATGCGATGCTCATAGACGAACGGACCGGACTGTACGGATATTGTCACTGACAGGCTCAGTAGGGTGTCAGGATGAGTTCGCTCATCGACCTCCCTTTTGGTCAATACCTGGTAGCTCGTTACGTACGGCTAATACCTCTGACGTGCTAGTGGTTAAATCCATAACCAAAGTATTGACGAGTCTTTAGAGTCCCCCACAGACAGTTTCTCAAGTTTCGGACGAAACGTTGTAGAGGCCGTATGATATATGGCAGGGTCCGATCATATACGTGCAGTAGTGCACGGATCATGATCGGGCGGATCATACTAGTGGGCTTTGGTTTAAGCCGGATCATAGTATTAGATTTGTTGGATTACTTTAGTCTCATCGCATTCGTATTCAGTTGGAATGCGGATGCAGGTATGTATATACAGGCGAGGGGTATCCTTGTGATCCGTCACGAGTTTATTTTAGATGTTGCCGTATCTTTTTATTGTTGTAAACATTTGGATTAATGTTTATAAATGGAAATTGTGAGCTTATTTCATCATTTTGTGCATTAAATGATACATGTACTTCATAGATGACTCATGGTATCATTTCTTGTGCAAATGTCACCTTATGTGATTGATTAGTGAGATGAAATGAGAGGAAGAGAGAGAAGGGCAGCCATATGAAAAGTTTTGGTCTTGTATTTTTCATTCTCACTCTTATTTTTGATAGCATAACAAAAGAAAGAATATGGCTTCTTCTTCTTCTTCCTTCTCTAGCTCAATATCTCCATCAATGGCTTCATCTCTAACCTCCATCCAAATCAATGGATGCAAGAGACAAAGTGATCACAAACATTCTCTACATCACCTTGGACACGTCGGCTAGCACACTTCGTGCCCGAGTTGCTTCGGATGAAGCGGGAGCCCGTAAAAGGAATTGATGATGTGGTGCCCTTTCCGACGAGGAGATCGAGACCGGAGATGCCGCGAGGAGCTTGGGATGGTGGCCAAAGACCGAAGGACATGGATCGATCGGTATATCCTTTCTATCCCTTCTCTAGATAGCTAGTTGTAGGTTAATGGTTCGATCCGGGTTTTAAGCATACGATAGCACCGGTTTCTAGTTTGAAAAAGTTTTTGTTTCCGCATTTTGGCCTCGGAAAGACGGCCGGGGCACTACTGTAGACTTACATGGTATCAGAGCTACGCCATTAACCTTTACTACCTTGCTCTAACGTATTTAGAACTTCGATCGAAAAAAAATTCCGAAACCGCGATTTCAAAAGTGCAGTTTCTGTCGAAATTTTTTTGTTGTCAAAAAATTATTTGGTGTATTGCAGAAATTCGTGCAGGGTTTTCTAAGATGACTGTGAAAATTTGGTAGCCTATTATTACTGTTGCGCTGCGGAACCGCGGCCTTACCCATGCTTTGGCCACGGTTCCGCCGCCATTCCATGTCATCAATGCGCCAAATTTTCTATAGTACTCTCTGACTTGGAATTGTGGTTTCTGGTATTTTTAGTTTGGGCCCAGATTTGTTTGAGTATTGGGTATTGTGCTTGGGGCCCACTTCGGGAAATTTTGTCAATCGAAAATTTAAATATGTTGGTTCACAGTATTTACATTATATCTGTGACCGTGAATGTCATTTGATCGGTAAATCCTGTCTAATTGATATAGTTCTTTTAGACGGATTTGCGAACGTGACATTCACGTTGATGTTCTGTGTTGTGCTATGATGTTGCGGATTTGTCGTGGTGGATAGCCTGGGTGCAATGTTAGTACAGTTTGGTTGTATATGTACATTTGATATTGCGGGGCGAGCATCCGACATGTGGACTGCCGTCACTGCCTGTTTGTATATTATTCTTTTGGGGCACGACCGGGCTGAGGTCGATGTACCTGTTGTATATATATTTTTACTTTCTGTACTAGGATTACCCCGCGGTGGGGTGCACAGATAGCCGGGTTCTAGAGGGCAACAGGCCCGCATTTCATGGCTTTGAGACGGAGGGGGCTTTACTCTAGAATTGGCGGGCTATTCGCCGCACTCGTAGGGGGTACAGGTTGACCCAAGGAGGGGTGCTCAAGTTACTGGATTCCGTGAAGTGCTGGGTGGTCCATTCACGTTGTTGATGGGGGCTGCCTCGCTTCAGGTTTTGGCGGGTAACTTGCCGCGCCCGTAGGGGTCTAGGATTTCATTGCACAGGCTATCCACACGACCAGGGGAACGTCGGGTTTCAGTAGCGGCTCTATGAAACCCGGGGATCCCAGATCATCTGTATTGTTTTGTGATGTTTATTACATTTCTATGATGTTGCATTTTATCACACCTTGAGCGAATTTTATATATTGATATATATATTAGTAAATGTTGTATATGTTTTACACCCGCGCTAGTCTAGTCCCCGCTCTGTCATTAGTTAAGTAACCTAACGGGTGATGACGGGACCCAGTGGCGAATGCAGATGGCATATACGTACATCATATTTTCGTTCTTTTGTGGTGTGATTAATTGATGGGACTGCATTGATTCGGATCAATGCAAGCTAAACAAACCTATTCTGATGTTGTTGGATCATTTTTCAAAATGCTGTTATTACAAGGACGTTCTCTTTTATTTTGCACAGTGGTATTCGGTTATGAATATCCAGCACCTCAATCGACGAGGCAAGGGCCGAGATCCCTTCACCGGGAGTGACCCCTTGGACAGATGTTTGCGTCAGGGTAATAACTTCACTATAGCCGATTACTTTTTGCTTTGCATCGTGGTATTCAGTTGGAATATCCTGCACCTTATTCTACGGGGAAAGAGCCGAGATCCCTTCACCGGGAGTGACCTCTTTAGCAAAGGTTTTCGCCACTATATTTTTATAAAAAGCTATCCGGTTCCTTCAATGATATTAAGTTCATTACGTTAAAGGTTTTTCGCCAAAAACCATTCGTAGCCCTCCGTCATTTCAGACGGGTAGCACTCATGCTATGTTTGTTGGCCAAAGTCAAGGCATAGTGTATGGTAGCTATTTGTTACTTTTCTGTTGCATAGATAGATACGTTGATTTGGGACAGTCGTACTGCTTTGTTGGCCAAAGTCAAGGGTAGGTACGGGTGGATTCAAATTAACCTGGATAATGACGGGTAGAACTTGACATGTGACTTATGATTTGTTGGCCAAAGTCAAGGTCATAAGAGCATGGGGTAAAAATCACATCGGGAGTTTCTAAAGAAATTGAAACTTGCCAGATATGCGCATACCTTCTGGAGTGTGATAACGTGAGTGGATTCCATCACATTATCATGCGATGATAGTTGGATCCTGATTCCCACTGATGAGTTGGTTTACTTCTCGGGTGATCCCGACTAATTCTTCTTTCAGGTTTGGAGGAGAATTTGAGGTTACAGTAGCAGGTTTCCTGATTAGATAAAGTGATAACCATTCTGATCTAGGTTAGAGTGCACGCTGAGTGTTTCTTTTCTCTCTCTCTTTGGCGGCGACCATGGCCCGACCCTTGACTACGAATCAGTGACCAAGTTAACCGAACCTTCTTAAAACACTGGCTTTTGGATTGTCTGAGTTGCATACCTCATTGCCACTCCTACTTTTACCCTTTTCTCCAGGACACCCTGTATTATTACGAACATCCACTTCCATTGGATAAAACCATCGTATGGTTATATACGAACTCGAAGGAACTTGTTCCAGATTCGAGGATGGTTCCGGTTCTAGAGAAAACGAATAGGACTATTCAGTTGTCTTTTCCTTTTACCTTCTCTCAGGTTGCGAGTGCTCCATGGATTAGGACAGTACACCTATTACGCTAATTGGATAGTCTTCTTCCAAACCATAAGCAGGTGCCAAACGGTGGGTAATGAAGAAAACCAATTAGCCTAACGATGGTGTACAGAAGGTATTAAGAAAAGACAAATAAAGGGATTAGTAAGAGGGCAAAGTAAATTGCGACTGCTATTCACGACCAAACCAAGTATTTCTTCGCCAATCCTACATCACCTTTGTATTTTTCCGGAACACCCCATATCACTACGAAGATCTACAGTTTATTGGATACTCCATCGTATGGTTATAAACGAACTCGAAGGGACTTGTTCCAGTTCGGGGATGGATTCTGGTTCAGGAGAAATAGGAATAAGGTTTTATTCAGTTGTCTTTTATCTTTACCTTCTCTCGGGTTGCGAGTGCTTCTAGGATTAGGACAGTACACCCATTATGCTTATTGGATAGTCTTTTTCCAAAACATAGGCTGGTGCCGAACGGTAGGGAGGGAAGAAAACCATTTGGCCTAAGAGGGTGTACAGAAGGTAATGACTAAAGACATATAAAGAGATTTGGAGAGATGGCAAAGAAATATACAGTTACAGTTGTGAATCTAATAATGGAATAGGCATTACTAGGAATACCCGAATACCCCTTCGAAACATATTCATGTTTCAGTTTCACTGCTTATTGTTAAAAGAAAACTGATTTCCCAATTAGCCCTTGCTCCAGGGTGTGTATTTACCAGGTTTGATTCTCATATCTGTATGGTTTTACAAATGATGAGTGGGAGTAAGTTATTGGGAATTGGGTGATCATCCTCATTATATCGGGATTCGTTGTAATTGGTGATATTTGAGGAAATCACCTGGGTTGTTTGCCGGACGGCAAATATTAGGTTTTGAATATCCGTTGTTATGCACCAATTTCAAATTGATATATCTGTACGTTTATTTTTTATAAAGTGAGATATAACTTTTTGAAATTATGTCCATGACATTTACCTATATCAGTGGATGGTTAGGTAAGGAGCATTAAACAGCGGTGTAATTCTTCATAACCATAGTATAGTTTTCAAACTACGACACACAGCGAATGAGTTATTAGACTCAGGGGACTTATACAGAGTATTGTATTTTGTCCAATGTCCATGAGGACAGAGGGGTTGGTACTCGTACTATATTCTGTTTACTTATGACTTCTCTAGTTCTTAGACATGTGTTTCGTAGAAATACAATGTCTAAGTTTTGAGAAGTTACATGTATAAGAATAAAGTAGAGAACCAGGCATTGCAAGTATCAGGATTCTTCAAGGTGATCGAAGATGTAGATACTTGTGTATGGTATTCAGTTGATAGTAATGATTATGAGAACTTGCTTCTCTTTCAGGTTGCTCATATCTGGATGTATTCCTAAGTTGAGTAATGCTGATCGCCCTCTCTCCATTTAGTTGATATGCACTGGAGACAGCTGCATGATTTGAATCTGGTTCCAATTAAATCAGTGCCTCTGTTTCTATATTGGATATAGAATAGTTCATATCTTAACAATGTTAAGGTACGGGAAGCTGTCCGGCTTATGCTTAAAACCAGACTCTGGATAACTCAAGGCACGTTTCTGTAATGGCTGTTTGTGGGTTGACCCGGGCTATGACGAGGGTTGACTATCTACCATCTGGATGATCAATAGTGATATTGTTCTTGACTCACCACAGTTTTAATAAAAATGGATTTTTTCAGAAAACAGTAGTGGGAGTATGGTAGAACTGGAAGTGATTCCAGAACCGCAAACGATTACTGAAAGTTTGATAAGAACCTAAAGATTCAATCTGGTTTGACATTCTATTGGCCACTCCGTAGATATGGTGGGTAACCTCAGGCACTCGAGAGGTACTTCGGTATGCTCAAAGACGGTGACAGGGAGGTTCTTGTTTACCCAGACTTGACACTACTGTTGTTCCAGGCTATGAGACCCGGCAGGAGGATGAGTGTAGCGTCATTCTAAACTAGCTTTAGAAGTGCACGTGTATATGACTCTGCTAGAGGGTTGTCGTAGTCAGTGGGAGCAACGGAAGCATAGTGGACAAGTAGCTTATGTCTATTTATGGACTAAAGCAGATATAGCGGAGATAGATCATCTATTTCTGATGTGACAGTCATAGGTTTGACTTCATCAGAATAGGGGATGGATCTGTTAAGAAGGTAGTAGGGTGTGATATCATAGTATTTGGATGACATACACAGAGTAGGAAGTGATATTCCTATATTACGATCGGTTATACTTTGGTTGTCACACAGTGGTTTCTCCGCATATAGGACTTGGATAATATCAGACACTCTGGTTACTAGATCTATGGTTTTAGATCTAGATTTGGGTAGTTTCCCAATCTGGGTACTTAGACAGCATTCTAAAGGTGTTTTAGAATGGACGACTCCTGGCACGGTAGTGTACCTGCAGGTGATGGAGTCACCCTCTCTAAAGGTGTCTTACAGACTAAAGGGGAGAGGGATGTGCATGATTGGCAGATCACTTGCTTAGGCAATTGAATCAATCATGAGATGTCAAGTACCACACCAGATGTTGTTTTTGCAGTAGATGCAATAAGTTGATATTGATCCAATCCTGGAGAAACATTCGGAGGCAGTTTTAGAACATAAGTGGATGTTCTAAGGATATGATAACAACAGCCTCTTTTAGGAGACAGTTATCATTCCAGGCTTCCAAGGTGATTTGGATGACAGAGTGGCTGTCAGAGTTATAGTTTTGCCTCTGACGAGGGGCAGTAGTTTGGACAGGTGGTCCAAGCGGATACTGAGGGAGGCATGGCGCAGGATACTGATTAAGTTCAGTTGACGATACAGTCTAAGAAGTTTGGATTTAGAGTTCATTTATGAACTAGGTCCCATCAGATATCCAGACATATTCTAAGACAGGTATTGCTCATTTCGGGAGATGGCTTTCTCCGCGAACTTGAGATAAAGAGAGATATAGAAAGAAACATCAGAGCGGATCCACTCACTGAGGCTATTCCTCGAACGCAATAGTTTCGCAAACGGGCTTTGTGAGACTGGTTAGTAGAGAAGTTAGGTGTTCGGTATCACACGGGCTGTGAGTATGCGACATCGCAATAATTAGCCATGAGTGCAAGTGGGAGATTGTTGGATATAGTGCCCTCAGAGTCAATTATTGGATCACAGGCACGTAATTGCAATGATTGAGGGAGGACCTATACCGGTAGACAGTTTTACTCAAGATGATAGTATGCTATCTGGTTTATCTTTATCATCGTGTACTGCTTTAGGTGACCTTACAGGCCGCTATTACACATTGATAGAGCCCTTAGGATTCTTGCTTGACTACCAGCAGTATGATGGCGATCATATACGTGGGAGCTGGGGTCTATAAGCACATCCTTAAAAGGTCCCTAGTCGTGGGAGTTTTCGAGACAGGGCATCGATACTCCAGAGTAGACTAGTGTATACAGTCGAGACCCCGACGAAGGGCGGTAGCCGATCTCACAAGCCACTGGTGTCAGTTGGTTCACCAAAGATGCATACAGGTGCTCATTAGGTTATGAGTACACCGGACAGGACTTGCCGGGAACATGCTAGTTGGTATTATACCTGACGTCAGATAGCAGTTCCCTGGTGACATGTGTACAGGTTAGTTCATCGACCTGAGATCGTCATTTGTCTCGTGTGAGTTCCCACTGTGCTTTGATTACTACCCTACCACGGCTCAAAGGAGTCGTGCAAACAGGTTTTAGTTGGGTACAGTCCCGAGCCACATGGAGGCAGTGAGCGGATCGGCAGGGGTTCGTCTCTCCCGGTATTGGGGGTGAGATCGCGCTGTGTCTAGGAGAGCCATTTCATGAAGTCCTTGGCCAAGGAAAGAGATTTACTGGTAGGTATTCCAGTAGCATCTCAGGGTGTTCTGGGCTACACTCCGACACGACTTGTACCGCTTTTGGGGTCTAACTTTTACCAACCCTTAGGCCCGCCATGCGATGCTCATAGACGAACGGACCGAATTGTACGGATATTGTCGCTGACAGGCTCAGTAGGGTGTCAGGATGAGTTCGCTCATCGACCTCCCTTTTGGTCAATACCTGGTATCTCGTTACGTACGGCTAATACCTCTGACGTGCTAGTGGTTAAATCCACAACCAAAGTATTGACGAGTCTTTAGAGTCCCCCACAGACAGTTTCTCAAGTTTCGGGCGAAACGTTGTAGAGGCCGTATGATATATGGCAGGGTCCGATCATATACGTGTAGTAGTGCACGGATCATGATCGGGCGGATCATATTAGTGGGCTTTTGTTTAAGCCGGATCCTAGTATTAGATTTGTTGGATTACTTTAGTCTCATCGCATTCGCATTCAGTCGGAATGCGGATGCAGGTATGTATATACAGGTGAGGGGTATCCTTGTGATCCGTCATGAGTTTACTTTAGATGTTGCCGTATCTTTTTATTGTTGTAAACATTTGGATTAATGTTTATAAATGGAAATTGTGAGCTTATTTCATCATTTTGTGCATTAAATGATACATGTACTTCATAGATGACTCATGGTATCATTTCTTGTGCAAATGTCACCTTATGTGATTGAATACTGAGATGAAATGAGAGGAAGAGAGATAAGGGCAGCCATATGAAAAGTTTTGGTCTTGTATTTTTCATTCTCACTCTCATTTTTGATAGCATAACAAAAGAAAGAATATGGCTTCTTCTTCTTCTTCCTCCTCTAGCTCAATATCTCCATCAATGGCTTCATCTCTAACTTCTATCCAAATCAATGGATGCAAAAGACAAAGTGATCACAAACATTCTCTACATCACCTTGGACACGTCGACTAGCACACTTCGTGCCCGAGTTGCTTTGGATGAAGCGGGAGCCCGTAAAAGGAATCGATGATGTGGTGCCCTTTCCGACGAGGTGATCGAGACCGGAGATGCCGCGAGGAGCTTGGGATGGTGGCCAAAGACCGAAGGACAAGGATCGATCGGTATAGCCTTTCTATCCCTTCTCTAGATAGCTAGTTGTAGGTTAATGGTTCGATCCGGGTTTTAAGCATACGATAGCGCCGGTTTCTAATTTGAAAAAGTTTTTGTTTTCGCATTTTGGCCTCGGAAAGACGGTCGGGGCGCTACCGTAGACTTACACCGACCGATATCACATATCGCGAGAATGGAATGCGGTATCACATACGTGCATTAATCTCGGTCCCGCACATATCACATATGTGCTCCTACTTCGTTTCGCATGAACCAGGAAAGCTCTGTGTAGGACTCTAAAGACTCGTCAATACGCCGGTAGTAGGTGATAATCATATCAAACACCCACAAGCCGCAAGCGGTCTGCTAAACCTAACGGCCACCCGGGTATTGAGCGATCAGAAGATCAACAAGCAAGCCTGCTCGTACTCCTGCGAATCCAATCAGTAACACTACCGTACAGTCCGGTCTCTTCGTCAGATATGTTGCATATTATAGCCTGGGGGTGGTAAAACGTCAGACCCCAATAGCCTGATAAGTCATGCCAATGCAAGGTCCATAACGGTTCGAGAAACTACTGATAACACTTACCAGTAAATCTCAGCAACCCTGGCTAGGGATTTCATGTTATGGCCAATCGAGCATAGCACAACATTAACCCCCAATACCGGGAGAGACGAATCCCCTCTTATCGCTCATTTCCTCCATGTGATTCGGAACTGTACCCAAAAACCACCTTTTTGCACGATCTCTTGACCGTGGTATGGTGGAAATCAAAGCACAACGGGAATCACACGAGACTCTATGACGATTTCGGGTCGACAGACTAACCTGTACCAGTGTCACCAGAGAACTGGTACCTGACGATAGGTATAATACCATCTAAGAGTTCTTGGCGAATCCGTTCAGTGTACTCAGTCTCCACTGAGCACCCGTATACCATCTTTGATGTCAAACACCAATGGATGTGGGATCATCCATCACCCATCATATGGGTCAAGATGCGTATACTCTAGTCTACTCTGGAATATCGATGCCCTATCTTGATACACCCTCGACTAGGAATAGTTATAGGATGTACTTGTGGACTACCCTTGGCCCCACTAGTATGATCTACATGATTGTCCTGGTAGTCAAGTACACATCCTAAGGTCTTTATCAACATGTGAAAGCAAGACAACATCACTTATACAAATCAACATGTTAAGATAAAGAGCAACCAGATAGCATAATATCATGTCGAGCAAGAAAGTCCTCCCTATATATGTCCAAGTATCCATTATAATATACATCTCATGTACAATAATGGCCTCTAGGGCATATATATAACTAACAATCTCCCACTTGCACTAAGGACATTTGTTGCAGTATCTCATACCCAATAGTTTAGCAGTGGTTGTAGTATCTCATACTTAACCATCCCAAAATCTCTCAAATAGTATTTGGGGAAGCAGGCCTTGGTGAGTGGATCTGCCGTGTTAACCTCAAAATCTACTCTCCTTACCTCGATCCCTTGGAGATCAACCATCTCCCCGATCAGGTGATACTTGCCTCAGAATATGTCTGGATCGATGATGGGACAGGTGTTCCTAGGCTAAAGCCACAACTCCATTGTAGTCGCAATAACAGTTATTGGACGCTCAATTGTAGGAACCTTGTTCATCTCATGAACAAGAAATGTCCAGACAATCTCTTTGGTAGCATCGTTGATAGCAATGTATTCAGCCTTTATCGTCTCGTATGCCACGGTATCTAGCTTGGAACTCTTCCAATATACCGTCCCTCCACTGAGGGTAAAGACAATGCCTGTGACTGACTTTCAGTCGATCTTATCACTCTGGAAGCTCGAACAAAGAACATTTATTTAGTGCTTCTCAAGTACTTAAGAATGTCCACCACAGCTGTCCAGTGATTCTCTCAAGATCCGATTGATTCCTGATCACTACATCTAGTGAGTCATCTACATCTGGTCTGGTATATAACATTGCATACATGGTAGAGCCTACTGCCGAAACATAGGGTATCCCTTGCATGCGAGCTCTCTCCAAATCAGTCGTGGAAGACATCTTTTTGGAGAGAGTGATTCCTGAGTAAGTGGACGAACCACCATGTTAAGAATCCTCCATACTAAACCCCTTTAGTATGGTCTTAATGTACCTGGATTTGGGACACTCCCAACATCCACATAGATCTATCACCATAGATCATAATCCACAAGATGTAGTAGGTATCATCCAGATCTTCCATTGAGAATCCTCGTGATAAGAAGAGCTTGACCAGTGTAGTATAGGAAACTATTTCTTATCAAGAGTATGTCATCTACGTACAATACGTGGAAGAAAACCTTACTCTCTACAACCTTCTTCTATATACAAGGTTCATGTACCATTTTGATGAAGTCAAACTCTTTGACTGCCACATCAAAACATATGTTACAACTCCGCGATGCGTGCATTGATCCTGATGGACTTAAGTATAGTTTTGAAAGTCTCAACTTTTCCATCTATATCAAGAATCTTCTCAAGATCCATTTGCTCTCAATGGGTTTTACCCCTTCAGGTGCAACATGTAAAGTCATACTTTGTTGGTGTACATGGATTCCATCTTTGATCGCATAGAATCCAGCCATTTCACAGAGTCCCCACTCGTGATGCCCTGCCTGAACCTAGTTGGGCCATCATCTACCATGATGCATTCCTCACTCCCACTGTCACCGAGAAGACCATAATATCTCTCAAGTGGATGAGGAACCCTACCTGATTCACGGAGAGGCTGAGGTTCGTTGGAGATTACTAAATCCTTTGGTTTCACCAAATCATCAGCTGTTAATTTGTCCAGCTGGAACTCCTTCCAGTTCTACCTCATGACCACAAATTTCTTCACAAGAAATTCCTTTTCTAAAATGGTGGCATGCCTTTTGCTCCTTAGAGTGGTAGAAGATATTCTCTCACAAATGTTTGGGATATCCTAACAAACTTATAGAACTGAGCTTGCCTCGAGCTTGTTCGGATTCTGCCTTTCAACATAGGCCGGACAACCCCATATCTTAACTCGTTTAAGACATGGTCTTTTCCCATTCCATATCTCATATGTAGTGGTAGGCACTGATTTGGTTGGAACCCCATTCAATAGTTATGCAGCTTCTTAAGTGCATAATACCAAAAGGAAACAGGTAACTCAGCAATACTCATCATAAAGCGCGCCATATCTCATAGGGTGCGATACCTCCGCCCCGATTACACCGTTGTGCTGTGGTGTATACGAAGGAGTAAGCTGAGAGAGAATCACATTCTCCTTTTAGAAACTCCAGGAACTCCATGCGCAAGTATTCTCTTCTCCGATCACATCGAAGGACTTAATACTTCTACCCGTCTGGTTCTTCAACTTCAAGCTTATATTCCTTGAATTTCTCAAAAGTTTTAGACTCGTGTTTTAACAGGAACACATGTCCGAATCTTGAGAGATCGTCGATGAATGTAATGAAGTACAAAGAACCAACCTTGACATTTGTAGACATAGGACTGTATACATCATCATGTATCCGTCCCAAGAGTTGAGTAACTCTTTCTCTGTTTCTAATAAACAGAGTATAGGTCATTTTACCTTTGAGACAAGACTGGAAAGTAGCATAAGATGAAAAATTCGAACAGATTCTCATATTCATCCTTATGCAACTTAGCTAGTCGTGTCACATTGGTATGACCTAGTCTACAATGCCACAAGAATGATTCGTTCATTTCTGAACTACTCCTCTTGAGTGTGTTTTATATACTTTGAACTATGGTTTGATTTAGAACGTATATGCTATTATATAACGTGCCAGATCGAATCAACTCTTGATTCAGGAAAATGTTCACAATATTATCCTCCAATACAGAATTATATCCTTCTTTAACTTAATAAAGAAACTGATGTAATGTTGTATATCAGGTTCGGTATCTAATAACATTTGTTCAGAATCAATGTATTAATACAAGATGATATTTGCCAACTGACTTGGCTGCAACAATTGCACCATTCTCTACACTTAGAGACATATCACCCATTCTCAGTTCTCTACCTTTTAGTAGCCCATGCAACATATTACATATACGGGACCTGATCCGGTATCACATACCCAGGACGTAGAGGATACTGAGAAATAGTTCTCGGTAATGAACACACCTGAAGAAGATGCATCAACATGCACTTTCTTCGATTGGGTGGCATGGGAATCTGGGTATTCCCCTATTTCCTGTTCAGACTTATAACATTTATAAGAAAGAACGGAACCAACGTTCCCTAGCAAAGTATAATAAGTAGATTCGGTCAATGCATCCATATTATTATCTTGATTAAGGTGTGACATGGTCGCTACCAGGGGAGAGAGAGAAGAAAACACTCTACTTGCGCTCTATGTAAAATTAGATTGGTTATTGTTTTATCTAATCAGGATGGCTCCCACTATTTTTATCAAATCTTCCTTCAAACCCAAAAAGGTAAGACTAGCCAGGATTAATTACACCCTACAAGTTCGCTAATTTTTTGGTCAGGCCAGTGTCGGTACTTTGAGAGAGGTTCCCCGTGCTCTCGCACGGACCTAATTAAAATAAACATCCTTGTTTTCCCAGGGGCGTAACCCCGTTAACACCTTTCTAGACACCTACTTGATCGGCTAATTGTAATGTGTAAAACTCTCCCAGGAGTAACTCTTACTCGCAGTGGGTATCGGGATCCAACTATCTCATAGAAGGTACGCAATCTCATTGCAATTTTCAACACTTGAAATTCCCGATAATATTTTTCTCCTGGCGTCCTATGACCTTGATGCAGGCCAACAAACCATAGTCCGCTAGTCAAGTTCTACTCGTACATTTCATGATTGAATTAAACCCACCCGTACGACCCTTGATGTAGGCCAACAAAGTCGCACGACTACCCTAATCCAATCGCATCGTATGCTGCAGAAAAGCACTAGTTAGCTACCGCACACTACGCCTTGACGCAGGCCAACAAATGTAGCACGAATATTAAGTAGTACTTATCTGAAATGACGGAGGGCTACGAAAGGTTTTTAAGAAAACCTTTTGTGTAATGAACTTGATATCGTTGTAGAATCAAGTGATTCTGAAAAGAAGTGTTTTTGAGGCTTTTACTAGTTTTGCTAAAGAGGCCACTCCCAGTGAAGGGATCTCGGTTTTTTCCTCATCGAATGAGGTGCAGGATATTTCACAAATACCACTATGTAAAGCAAAAACTATAGAAGCATTCAAAAGACAAACCGAGTGGGTTGTAACATCTGCTAGTTTCGCTAAAGAGGTCACTCTCGGTGAAGGGATCTCGGCTCTTTCCTTATCGAATAAGGTGCTGGATATTCTACAAGGAATACTGCTATGTAAAGCAAGAACTAGAGCTACCAGTTTTTAAAACAAGTTTCTACAACATCTTTAGGTTTCTTTTATTTCATTAATCTCATTAATGAAGTCCCATTAATTATATGCTTTCCAAGCATCACATATGAAACGAAAGCAGCAATATTAATTATATCTCATATATATAATATATGCATTTTTCTCAGAACATATCAAGTGATCACATCACAAAATATCAGCAGCAGAAGAACACATGAAATATTGGATATACTAGTAATTCCGTGTTTTAAATTAAGCCAGTATAAAACACGGATTCCACGGTCGCGATGAATAGCCAAACTCATATCCCTAGACCCCTACGAGAGCGCAAGCAACCCTCTCAATTCTAGAGTTAGGAGACCCGGTCTCGACTCCTCGAGATGGTCTCCCACTGGACCCTAGAACCCGGTTACTTATGCTCTCCTTTTTAGGTCTATCCTAATACGGAAAAGTAAATAATACACATCAATGGTGACATCATCCTGAACCCGGAAGTGCCCCAATAAAAGAATATTACATACAAGCTTTTACATGAATGAAAATGAAAAACTCTCATCTCACATTAATGTAGGGTTCCTAGGCACACTAGTGAGGTCTCACAAGGCATCAACCATGCCAATTTCAAATTTTACGGGTGCCGAGAAACCCTAATACGGATCGTTAACTAGAATTTTAGGCGAAACAAATATCTAGATAACAACATAACTAGATGAACGGAAATACAACCTTTGTAGATCTGGTCCTCCACCTCCATAGCTCCGCAATGAAGTCTCCTCGCTGTCCAAATGAAAACCCGGGCTCTAGCGTCGGCTTCATCGGAGAAATGGGCGGGCAAGGTCGTCGGCTTCGTGCCGAAGATGATCTACGTCGAGGCATCACAAGATCAAGCTCCCACTTCACCAAGTCATGAAACTTATGAAGAAAACACACTTTACTACTTGGCAAGAGGTAGAAGATGAAGAAATAGGAGTTGGGTTCACTTTAGAATTGGATTTCTCACTCAATTACTCAAGTTGCCATTGATGAAGCAAGCTTTCTTCATCTTTGAAAGAAAAAGAAGAAGAAGATGAATAATATGATAAGTTTCTTATTTAAAAAAGAAACTAATATGAATACTTATCATATCCTAACCATAGTCAAGTGTAGAGAGTAAACTAGGGTTAGTTGGAATGGTTAGGGTTAAGGATGAGATAAGAATGGTGGACTAGGTCAAAGCTTCATGAAGCTTCAACAAAACTACAAATAAAGCCACCATTCTTTTCTTATCATTTCCAAAATGAATAAATAAATAAAAGAATGAATAAGCAAAACCCTAATCATCATTTTAACCATGGTTTAGTTCTTTACACTTAACCAAATAAGCATGTATCATCAAACATGATACAATCATGTGCACAAAAGTATATCACATATACAACTTGCACAATCAAATGAGAAAATCCATAAAAAATGAACCAATACTAGTTAATGCAAAGTAATATATCAAATATAGAATTATGCATTAAATCATTAAATCAACACTTGATTCAATGATCCGGTCATATCGCATATAACCGAGTAGTATCCAATGTATCGGCTTATCGAATCAAACCTCGATTCGATAACTAGGTTATATCGCATATAACCATTCAATACATTCATCGCGAGAATAGAATACGGTATCATATACACGCATTATTCTCGGTCCCGCACATATCTCATATGCGCTCCTATTTCATTTCGCTTGAGCCAGGAAACCTCTGTGTAGGACTCTAAAGACTCGTCAATACGCCGGCAGCAGGTGATGATCATATCAAACACCCACAAGCCGCAAGCGGTCTGCTAAACGTAACGGCCACCCGGGTATTGAGCGATCAGAAGATCGACGAGCAAGCCCGCTCACACTCCTGTGAATTCAACCAGTAACATTTACCGTACAGTCCGGTCTGATCGTCTGATATGTCGCATATCTTGCCTAGGGGTGGTAAACGTCAGACCCCAATAGCTCGATAAGTCGTGTCGATATGAGGCCTATAACAGTTTGAGAAACTACTGGTAACACTTACCAGTAAATCTCAGCAACCCTGACCAGGGATTTCCGGTTATAGCCAATCGAACACAGCGCAACATCAACTCCCTATACCGGGAGAGACGAATCCCCTCCTATCGCTCATTGCCTCCATGTGATTCGGGACTGTACCCAAAAACCACCGTTTTGCACGCCCTCTTGGACGTGGTAAGGTGGAAATCAAAGCACAGTGGGAACCACACAAGACTCTATGACGATCTCGGGTCAACAGACTACTCTGTACCAGTGTCACCAGAGAACTGTCATCTGACGTAAGGTATAATACCATCTGGGAGTTCTCGGCGAGTCCATCCAGTGTACCCAGTCTCCACTGAGCACCCGTATATCATCTCTGATGTCAAACACCAATGGATATGGGATCATCCATCGCCCATCTGTATGGGTCGAGAAGGTATACGCTAGTCTACTCTGGTATATCGATGCCCCGTCTCGATATACCCACGACTAGGGACTTTGAAGGATGTACTTATGAACTACCATGTCCCCACTAGTATGATCCGCATCATAGTCCAGGTAGTTAAGTACACATCCTAAGGGCTTTACCAACATGTAACAGAGAGACAATCAGTATACACGTTAAGGTAAAGATCAACCAGATAGCATACTATCATGTCGAGCAAGAAGGTCCTCTCTATATATGTCCCAGCATCCACTACAATATACATCCTATGTATAGTAATGGCCTCTAGGGCATACATATAACTAACAATCTCCCACTTGCACTAGGGCCATCTGATAGCAGTGGTTGTAGTATCTCATACTCAACCATCCCATAAAAGTGTCTCTCTGGGAAAAGGCCTTTGTGAGTGGATCCGCCGTGTTGTCCTCTGAGTCTGCTCTCCTAACCTCGATCCCTTGGAGATCAAGCATCTCCATGATCAGGTGATACTGCCTTAGAATATGTCTGGATCACTGATGGGACCGGCGTTCCTTGGCATAAGCCACAACTCCATTGTCTCACAATGGTTGGAACGTAGTTCATATCATGAACCAATATACACCCAGACTGCCTCTTTGGTAGCATCTTAAGTAGCGATGTATCCAGCCTTAATCGTCTAGTATGTCACGGTATCTATCTTGGAACTCTTCCAACATACCGTCCCTCCATTGAGGGTAAAGACAATGCCTGCGACTGACATTCAGTCGTCTTTATCACCCTGGAACCCTTCCAGTGATTCTCCCCAGGATCGGTTGATACCATCTCACTACAACTAGTGAGAATCCTAACATCCAATTAGATCTATCTCATAGATCCAAAACCCAGGATTTAGGAGGTATCACTTTGATCCTTTATGGAGAATCATTGTGATAAGCGGAGATTGACCGAGCGTAGCATAGGAAACTCCTTCCCTATCTAGAGTATGTCATCCACGTACTCTACGAGGATCGTCACTATACTCCCTACTACCTTTTTGTATATACAAGGTTCATCTACCATTTTGATGATGTCAAACTCTTTGACTAACACATCAAAACAGATGTTCCAACTCCGCGATACCTGCTTTATCCTATAAAGCATCTTGTACACGTTTCCGCTGCTCCCACTGTCTACGAAGCCCTCTGGCTGTGTACTTATAGACGCTCTATTCTAAAACATCATTCAGAAAAGCTGTCATGACACCCAACCACCAGATATCGTAGTCATGGTATGTAGCCGTGGCAAGTAGGATCTGGATGGACTTAAGCATGGCTCCCTGGAAAAGGTTTCATCATTCTCCACGCCTGGTCGATGATGAAAAGCTTTAACAAGTCTAGCTTTGAAAGTCTCAACTTTTCCATCTACACCAAGTAATCTTCTCAAGATATACTTGCTCCTGATGGGGATTTAACCCTTCAGATATAGCAACCAAAGTCCATACTTTGTTGGTGTACATGGATTCCATCTCAGATCACTAAGCATCCAGCCATTCTTACAGAGCCCCACTCCTGATGGCCAGCTCGAAACTAGTTGGGTCATCATCTCATGATGCAATCCTCGCTCCCACTGTCATAGAGAAACCGAAGTATCTCTCAGGTGGGTGAGGAACCCTACTAGATCGGCGGAGAGGCTGAGGTTCGTTGGTAACTATTGAATCCTTTGGTTCTTTCAAATCATCAGCTGCAGTTTGTATAGCTGGAACATTTCCAGTTCTACATAACAGATCTTGCCTCGAGCTTGTCCGGATTTTTCTTTTCAGACATAGGCTGGACAACCCCAAATCTCAACTAACTTGAGAGATGGGCTCTTCCCTTATCATATCAAATATGAAGTGGTAGGCAACTGATTTGATTTGAACCCTTATTCAATAGGTATGCAGCTTCTCAAGTGCATAACTCCCAAAAAAGGAAACAGGTAACTCAGTATTACTCATCATAGAGCACACCTTATCACATAGGGTGCTATTGCTCTTCCCTGATATACCATCGTGCTATGGTGTATACGGAGGAGTAATGCTGAGAGAGAATCTCATTCTCTTTTAGAAAAGTCCAGGAATTCCATGCACAAGTATTCTCCTCCTTGATCTCATCAAAGGACATAATACTTATACCCGTATTTTGGTTCTCTACTTCTAACTTATATTCTGTGAATATCTCAAAAGGTTCGGACTTGTGTTTCAACAGGAACATATGTCTGAATCTTGAGAGATTATCAGAGAATGTAACGAAGTACAAAGAACCAGTCCTGGCATATGTAGACAGGGGACCTTACATACATCAACATGTATCATCCCAAGAGTTTACTAACTCTTTCTCTGTTTCCAATAAACAGAGCTGAGGTCATTTTATCTTTGTGACATGACTCGCAAGTTTCATAAGATGTAAATTCAAACTAATTTAAATATGCATCTAAATGTAACTTCAGCTAGTCGGCTCGCATAGATATTACCCAGTCTATAATGCCTCAAAAAGGATCCGTTCAGTTCTGAACTCTTCCTATTGTGTGTGTTCTGTATACTAAGAACTGTAGTTTGATTTAGAACGTCAATGCTTTTAGATAACGTGCCTGAACCGATCAACTTTTGATATAGGAAATGTTCAAAACATTATCCATCAATACAGAATTTTATCATTTCTTTACTCATAAAGAGACTGATATGATTTTGTATATCAGGTTCGGTATCTAATAGCATTTGTTCAAAATCAATGTATTGGTAATACAGGGTGACAGTGACCAACAGACTTGGCTGCAACACTTGCCCCGTTTTCTGCCTCCTGAAACTTATCACCCGTTCTCAGTTCTCTACCTTTCTGTAGCCCTATGTAACAGATTACATATCTGGGATCCTTATCTGGTATCATATACCCAGGATGCGGAGGATACTGAGAAACAGTTCTCTGTAATGAACACACCCGAAGATGATGCATCAACATGCACTCTCTTCGTTTGGGCGGCACGGGAAATCTGGTATTCCCCAATTTCCTGCTCTGTCTTATAACAATTATAAGTTGGAGCGGGACCAACGTTCCCCAGCTCAGTATAACAAGCGGGTTCGGTCAAATTGTTAGTTATATGTATGCCCTAGAGGCCATTACTGTACATAGGATGTATATTGTAGTGGATGCTGGGACATATATAGGGAGGACTTTCTTGCTCGACATGATAGTATGCTATCTGGTTGATCTTTACCTTAACGTGTATACTGATTGTCTCTCTGTTACATGTTGGTAAAGCCCTTAGGATCTGTACTTGACTACCTGGACTATGATGCGGATCATACTAGTGGGGACATGGTAGTCCATAAGTACATCCTTCAAAGTCCCTAGTCGTGGGTGTATCGAGACGGGGCATCGATATACCAGAGTAGACTAGCGTGTACCTTCTCGACCCATACAGATGGGCGATGGATGATCCCATATCCATTAGTGTTTGACATCGGAGATGATATACGGGTGCTCAGTAGAGACTGGGTACACTGGACGGACTCGCCGAGAACTCCCAGATGGTATTATACCTCACGTCAGATGGCAGTTCTCTGGTGACACTGGTACAGAGTAGTCTGTTGACCCGAGATCGTCATAGAGTCTTGTGTGGTTCCCACTGTGCTTTGATTTCCATCTTACCATGTCCAAGAGGGCGTGCAAAATGGTGGTTTTTGGGTACAGTCCCGAGTCACATGGAGGCAATGAGCGATAGGAGGGGATTCGTCTCTCCCGGTATAGGGGGTTGATGTTGTGCTGTGTTCGATTGGCTATAACAGGAAATCCCTGGCCAGGGTTGCTGAGATTTACTGGTAAGTGTTACCAGTAGTTTCTCGAATAGTTACAGACCTCATATCGACACGACTTATCGAGCTATTGGGGTCTGACGTTTACCACCCCTAGGCAAGATATGCGACATATCAGACGATCAGACCGGACTGTACGGTAGTGTTACTGGTTGGATTCACTGGAGTGTGAGCGGGCTTGCTCGTCGATCTTCAGATCGCTCAATACCCGGGTGGCCGTTACGTTTAGCAGACCGCTTGCGGCTTGTGGGTGTTTGATATGATCATCATCTGCTGCCGGCGTATTGATGAGTCTTTAGAGTCCTACACAGAGGTTTCCTGGCTCAAGCGAAACGAAATAGGAGCGCATATGAGATATGTGCGGGACCGAGAATAATGCGTGTATGTGATACCGTATTCCATTCTCGCGATGAATGTGTCGAATGGTTGTATGCGATATAACCTAGTTATCGAATCAAGGATTGATTCGATAAATCGATACATTGGATATTAGCCGGTTATATGCGATATGACCGGATCGTTAAATCAAGTGTTGATTTAATGATTTAATGTATAATTATATATTTGATATATTACTTTGCATTAACTAATATTGGTTCACTTTAGATGGATTTTCTCACTCGGATGTGCGCATTACATATGCGATATGATTTTGTGCATTTGATTGTATCATGTTTGATGATACATGTTTACTTGGTTAAGTGCAAAGAATTAAACCATGGTTAAAAGAATGGTTAGGGTTTCATTTCCTTTATTTATTCATTTATTTATTTGTTTATTCATTTTGGAAAAGAGGAGAAAAGAATGGTGGCTTAATTTGGAGTTTAGTTGAAGCTTCATGAAACTTTGATCAAGTCAACCATTCTTATCTCATCCTTAACCCTAACCATTCCCACTAACCATGATTCATTCTCTACACTTGACTCTAGTTAACATTATGATAAGTTTTGATTTTTCTATTGTTTTTAATTAACTTATCATATATTTCTTTCTTCTTCTTCTTCATGAGCAAAGAAGAAAAAGCTTTCTTCATCAATGGTGATTGATGATAAAGAGTGAGAAATCCAAATCTAAAGTCTACTCACTTTCTATTTCTTCATCCTCTATCTCTTGCCAAGTAGTAGAGTGTGTTCTCTTCACAAGTTTTTGGACTTGGTGAAGTCGGAGCTTGATTTAGCGATGCCTCGACGTAGATCATCTTCGGCATGGACATCGACGATCTAGCTTGCCCATTCTCCGACGAAGCCGACGCTTGAGCCCGGATTTGATTCGGACAGCGGAGAGGACCTCGTTGCGGAGCTATGGAGGTGGAGCACCGGATCTACAAAGGTTGTATTTCCGTATCTTGTAGTTAAGTGTTAACTAGTTAGCTTTTTCGCCTAGATATCTAGCAAACGATCCGTAGTCGGGTCTCTCGGCACCCTTAAAATTTTAATTTGGCATGATCGATGCCTTGTGAGACCTCATTAGGGTGCCTAGGAACCCTACAGTGGTATCAGAGCCTAGCTAGAGCCTTAGGCGAAGTCCAGATGGAGTTTGAAGTCCGAACGAACCCGAAAACCCATTTCTAACATGCTCTCTGTCCTTTTTTGAAAACAGTGAGTTTTTCCAAATTAAAAATTGCTAAAAAATTCAGCAGGGAAAAATAAGAATTATGGTGCAAAAAGTTTCTGGTGAACAGTAAATTTAGCGGCGGATCTGCGGCAGAATCATGGCTTCTGCGGCGGATCAGCGGCCCCCTGATGACGTCAGCCCTGTTCCTTTGCACAGTAATTCCTAGTTCAAAGAGCTGAGTTTTCTGGGAATTTTTAATATTTATTCAAGAGTTGAATTTTCTGCAGTTGATTTGGGGATTCGGTGTTTCGATCGGAGTATCAAATTTTGTCTGTGTGGCTTTCCGGATAAATTTTAGAATATGTTAAAAAGTTCGACCGGATATAAATACCCAATTTTTCCCCTGTCGGGAAATTTCCAAGTGTTGGATTTTTCTGTAGTTTAACGACGTTCTAAGTAGTGCAAGTAACGCGATGGTCCCTCTAGAAGACAACAAACCTTAACTCGATTATGTGACCGTCTTGAACTGCCCTTTGAACCTTCGGGTTTGGGGCAGTACGGCGTGCCACATGTGAGGCGTTGGCTTGACCCTTCTACGGCTGGACCGTCGGTACTGAGGCACGAACTGAATGTTGTTAGACTTATTTCATGTGTTGATCTGTATCGGGAAAACTTGGGTGTTCGAATGTTCAATCGGAAAGTTTAACATTTTCTAATTATCTGGAATGGGATACAATAATTGGAATTCACAAGTAGTTATGAGATAACTAAATGAATGTTATAAACGTAGCAATTTAGTCTCACTTGATCGGTTGCCACGGAATTTTGATGTGATCAAAAGTCCGTCGCAATCACGTAGCGTGCGCGGATACTCGCCGGGTAAACTTAATAGACAGCTACACCCCATAGCCCCGACCAAGTGACTGTAGGAGAACCCCGTCGCCGAAAGCATCCGTTCGGGTGCTCACGGTAGCGGTGTTCCGCCTTGGTGCACTTTGTCGACGGCATCAGGGGTGCGGCCGTCTACTGAAGTTTGCGACGAGCATTCGATCAGGATGTCGGGAATCTTGTTGAATTACCCGACTTGATATTGAAAAGTATTTTCGATTTTGAGACTAAAATGCGGGGTTTATAATTGTTAGGCATGCGATGTCTAAGTAATTCATTTGGTCAGGCATGCGATGTCTGAGATGATTGCGGATTCCAACTGTTGTAGTTTTACACTTTCTTTTCTGTGACCGTAAGTGTAATATGTGATATCGCCGGTTTCGTTGCTATATGTCAACGACAATTGGGATGCGCATATTTACTTACGTTGATGACATGTGATGTTATGTGTTGCTGGATATGTTATATTGGATCGTCGTGTTTGAATAGCCGGGTTTTTTTATGTGAGATAAGTGTTTTTCATTTTCATTCATGTAAAAACTTGTATGTAATATTCTTTTATTGGGACGCTTCCAGGTTGCGGAAGTAGTCACCGTTTGTATATTATTTACTTTTCCGCACTAGGATAGACCCAAGGAGGGGAGCACAAGTAACCGGGTTCTGGAGTCCAGTGGGAGACCAACTCGAGGAGTCGAGTCCGGGTCTCCTAACTCTAGAATTGGTAGGGTTGCTTGCCGCTCTCGTAGGGGTCTTGGGGTGTGGGTTTGGCTATTCATCACGACCGTGGAATCCATGTTTTATACTGGCTCGTATTGAAAACACGGACGTCCTAGTATATCCAATATTTCATATGATTCTTCTGCTGCGATATCTGTGATGTGATCATGTGATGTTCTGTGATAGATACAGTATATAGTATATATGATATATTATATAGACGTTACTTATGTTTTACACCCGCGCTAGCCCTGCCCCGCTCTGCCGTTAGTCACCTAACCTAACGGTGCACGAGGGGACATCGAGGCGAATGCGGATGGCATAAGTGTACGTCGTATTTATCTGTGATGTTTAGGTAACTTAAATGATGGGACTTCATTAATGTGATTAATGAAATAAAAGAAACCTAAGATGTTGTAGAATCGAATTTCAAAATTAAAACAGGTAGCTACAGTTCTTGCTTTGCACAGAGGTATATGTGATATATCCTGCACCTTATTCGATAAGGAAAGGACCGAGATCCCTTCACCGGGAGTGACTCCTTTAGCAATAACTGGCAGATGCTACACACTCGGTTTGTCTTTTGATTGCTTTTAAGAGTTTTTGCTTTGCACAGTGATATATATGATATATCCCGCACCTCATTCGACGAGGAAAGGACCGACGATCCCTTCACCGGGAGTGACTCCTTTAGCAAAACTAGAAAAGCCTCAAAAGCACTCCATTTCAAAATCATTTGATTCTACAACGATATCAAGTTCATTACGCAATAGGTTTTCAGAAAAACCTGTCGTAGCCCTCCGTCATTTCAGATACGTACTAGTTAGTATTCGTGCTGCGGTTGTTTGGCCTCCGTCAAGGCGTAGTGTACGGTTGCTAACTAGTGCTTATCTGCTAGCATATGATGCGATTGGATTAGGGTATTCGTACGGCGTTGTTTGGCCTCCGTCAAGGGTCGTGCGGGTGGGTTTAATTCAATCAGGAAATGACGGGTTGAACTTGACTAGCGGACTATGGGTTGTTTGGCCTCCGTCAAGATCATAGCGAGCTAGGGGCAAAATATTATCGGGAATTTCAAGTGTTGAAATTTGCAATGAGATTGCATACCTTCTATGAGATAGTTGGATCCCGATACCCGCTGCGAGTAAGAGTTACTCCTGGGAGAGTTTTATACATTACAATTAGCCGATCAAGTAGGTGTCTAGAAAGGTGTTAATGAGGTTATGCCTCTGGGAAAACGAGGTTTACATTAATTAGGTTCGTGCGAAAGCACGGGGGACCTCCCTCAAAGTACCGACACTGGCCTGGCCGAAAGATTGGCGAACTTGTAGTGTGTAATTAATCCCGGCTAGTCTTACCTTTTAGGGTTTGAAGGAAGATTTGATAAAAAGCAGTGGGAGCCATCCTGATTAGATAAAATAATAACCAATCTATTCTTGCAAGAGCGCACGCTGAGTGTTTTCTTCTCTCTCTCTCCAGGTAGCGACCATATCACGCCTTAATCAAGATAATAATACGGAATATTGACCAAACCCGCTTGTTATACTGAGCTGGGGAACGTTGGTCCCGCTCCAACTTATAATTGTTATAAGATAGAGCAGGAAATTGGGGAATACCAGATTTCCCGTGCCGCCCAAACGAAGAGAGTGCATGCTGATGCATCATCTTCGGGTGTGTTCATTACAAAGAACTGTTTCTCTATATCCTCTACGTCCTGGGTATGTGATACCAGATCAGGATCCCAGATATGTAATCTGTTACATAGGGCTACAGATAGGTAGGGAACTGAGAACGGGTGATAAGTTTCATGAGGCAGAAAACGGGGCAAGAGTTGCAGCCAAGTCTGTCGGTCACTGTCACCCTGTATTACAATACATTGATTCTGAACGAATGTTATTAGATACCGAACCTGATATACAAAATCATATCAGTCTCTTTATTAGTAAAGAAATGATATAATTTTGTATTGTTGGACAATGTTTTGAACATTTCCTATATCAAAAGTTGATCGGTTCAGGCACGTTATCTAAAAGCATTAATGTTCTAAATCAAACTACAGTTCTTAGTGTACAGAACACACACAAGAGGAAGAGTTCAGAAATGAACGGATCCTTCTTAAGGTATTGTAGACTAGGTCAGATCAATGCGACCCGACTGGCTGAGTTACATTTAGATGCATATTTAAATCTGTTTGAATTTACATCTTGTGAAACTCGCCAGTCATGTCACAAAGATATAATGACACCAGCTCTGTTTGTTGGAAACAGAGAAAGAGTTAGTGAACTCTTGGGATGATACATGTTGATGTATGTAGGTCCCCTGTCTATACATGCCAGGACCGGTTCTTTGTACTTCATTACATTCTCTGATGATCTTTCGAGATTCAGACCTATGTTCCTGTTGAAACACAAGTCCGAATCTTTTGAGATATTCACAGAATATAAGTAAGTAGAGAACCAGGATACGGGTATAAGTATTATGTCCTTTGATGAGATCAAGGAGGAGAATACTTGAGCACGGAATTCCTGGACTATTCTAAAGGAGAATGAGATTCTCTCTCAGAATTACTCCTCCGAATACACCATAGCACGATGGTATATCGGGGTGGAGCAATCACACCCTATATGATAAGGTGTGCTCTATGATGAGTACTACTGAGTTACCTATTTCTTTTTGGGAGTTATGCACTTGAGAAGCTGCATACCTATTGAATAGAGTTCAAATCAAATCAGTAGCCTACCACTCCATATGAGATATGGTATGGGAAGAGCCCATGTCTTAAGCTAGTTAAGATTTAGGGCTGTCCGGCCTATGTCTAAAAACAAAATCCGGACAAGCTCGAGGCAAGGTCAGTCATGTAGAACTGGAAATGTTCCAGCTATACAAACTACAGCTGATGATTTGATAGAACCAAAGGATTCAGTAAATTCCAACGAACCTCAGCCTCTCCACCGATCTAGTAGGGTTCCTCACCCACCTGAGAGATACTTTGGTTTCTCTATGACAGTGGGAGCGAGGATTGCATCATGAGATGATGACCCAACTAGCTTCGAGCTGGCCATCAGGAGTAAGACTCTGTAAGAATGGTTGGATGCTTAGTGATCTGAGATGGAATCCTTATACACCAGCAAAGTATGGACTTTAGCTGCTATATCTGAAGGGTTAAATCCCCATCAGGAGCAAGTATATCTTGAGAAGATTACTTGGTGTACATGGAAAAGTTAAGACTTTCAAAGCTAGACTTGTTAAAGGTCTACATCGTTGACCAGGTATGGATGATGATGAAACCTTTTCTAAGTAGCTATGCTTAAGTCCATCCAGATCCTACTTACCACGGCTGCATACCATGACTACGATCTCTGGTGGTTGGGTGTCTTGACTGCTTTTCTAGATGATACTTAGAATAGTGCGTCTATAAGTACACAGCCAGAGGGCCTCGTAGACAGTGGGAGCAGCGGAAACGTGTGCAAGATGCTTTATTTGATAAAGCAGGCATCGCGGAGTTGGAACATCTGTTTTGATGAAGCAGTCAAAGAGTTTGACATCATCAAAATGGTAGATGAACCTTGTATATACGAAAAGGTAGTAGGGAGTATGGTGTAAATCCTCGTAGAGTACGTGGATGACATGCTCTTGATAAGAAATGAGTTTCTTATGCTACGCTCGATCAATCTCCGTTTATCACAAAGATTCTCCGTGAAGGATCAAAATGATACCTCCTAAATCCTGTGTTTTAATCTATGAGATAGATGTAATTGGATGTTAGGATACTCACTAGATGTAGTGAGATGGTATCAATCAATCCTGGGGAGAATCACTGGAAGGGTTCCAGGGTGATACAGACGACTGAATGTCAGTCGCAGGCATTGTCTTTACCCTCAGTAAAGGGACGGTATGTTGGAAGAGTTCCAAGCTAGATACCGTGACATACTAGACGATAAAGGCTGGATACATCGCTACTTAAGATGCTACCAAAGAGGCAGTCTGGGTGTATATTGGTTCATGAGATGAACTATGTTCCTCCCATTGTATGACAATGGAGTTGTGGCTTATGCCAAGAAACGCCGGTCCCATCAGTGATCCAGACATATTCTAAGGCAGTATCACTTGATCATGGAGATGGTTGATCTCCAAGGAGATCGAGGTTAGGAGAGTAGATTCAGAGGACAACACAGCGGATCCACTCACAAAGGCCTGTTCCCAGAGGGAGACTTTTATGGGATGGTTGAGTATGAGATACTACAACTACTGCTACAGATGGCCCTAGTGCAAGTGGGAGATTGTTAGTTATATGTATGCCCTAGAGGCCATTACTGTACATAGGATGTATATTGTAGTGGATGCTGGGACATATATAGGGAGGACTTTCTTGCTCGACATGATAGTATGCTATCTGGTTGATCTTTACCTTAACGTGTATACTGATTGTCTCTCTGTTACATGTTGGTAAAGCCCTTAGGATCTGTACTTGACTACCTGGACTATGATGCGGATCATACTAGTGGGGACATGGTAGTCCATAAGTACATCCTTCAAAGTCCCTAGTCGTGGGTGTATCGAGACGGGGCATCGATATACCAGAGTAGACTAGCGTGTACCTTCTCGACCCATACAGATGGGCGATGGATGATCCCATATCCATTGGTGTTTGACATCGGAGATGATATACGGGTGCTCAGTAGAGACTGGGTACACTGGACGGACTCGCCGAGAACTCCCAGATGGTATTATACCTCACGTCAGATGGCAGTTCTCTGGTGACACTGGTACAGAGTAGTCTGTTGACCCGAGATCGTCATAGAGTCTTGTGTGGTTCCCACTGTGCTTTGATTTCCATCTTACCACGTCCAAGAGGGCGTGCAAAATGGTGGTTTTTGGGTACAGTCCCGAGTCATATGGAGGCAATGAGCGATAGGAGGGGATTCGTCTCTCCCGGTATAGGGGGTTGATGTTGCGCTGTGTTCGATTGGCTATAACAGGAAATCCCTGGCCAGGGTTGCTGAGATTTACTGGTAAGTGTTACCAGTAGTTTCTCGAATAGTTATAGACCTCATATCGACACGACTTATCGAGCTATTGGGGTCTGACGTTTACCACCCCTAGGCAAGATATGCGACATATCAGACGATCAGACCGGACTGTACGGTAGTGTTACTGGTTGGATTCACTGGAGTGTGAGCGGGCTTGCTCGTCGATCTTCAGATCGCTCAATACCCGGGTGGCCGTTACGTTTAGCAGACCGCTTGCGGCTTGTGGGTGTTTGATATGATCATCATCTGCTGCCGGCGTATTGACGAGTCTTTAGAGTCCTACACAGAGGTTTCCTGGCTCAAGCGAAACGAAATAGGAGCGCATATGAGATATGTGCAGGACCGAGAATAATGCGTGTATGTGATACCGTATTCCATTCTCGCGATGAATGTGTCGAATGGTTGTATGCGATATAACCTAGTTATCGAATCAAGGATTGATTCGATAAATCGATACATTGGATATTAGCCGGTTATATGCGATATGACCGGATCGTTAAATCAAGTGTTGATTTAATGATTTAATGTATAATTATATATTTGATATATTACTTTGCATTAACTAATATTGGTTCACTTTAGATGGATTTTCTCACTCGGATGTGCGCATTACATATGCGATATGATTTTGTGCATTTGATTGTATCATGTTTGATGATACATGTTTACTTGGTTAAGTGCAAAGAATTAAACCATGGTTAAAAGAATGGTTAGGGTTTCATTTCCTTTATTTGTTCATTTATTTATTTGTTTATTCATTTTGGAAAAGAGGAGCAAAGAATGGTGGCTTAATTTGGAGTTTAGTTGAAGCTTCATGAAACTTTGATCAAGTCAACCATTCTTATCTCATCCTTAACCCTAACCATTCCCACTAACCATGATTCATTCTCTACACTTGACTCTAGTTAACATTATGATAAGTTTTGATTTTTCTATTGTTTTTAATTAACTTATCATATATTTCTTTCTTCTTCTTCTTCATGAGCAAAGAAGAAAAAGCTTTCTTCATCAATGGTGATTGATGATAAAGAGTGAGAAATCCAAATCTAAAGTCTACCCACTTCCTATTTCTACATCCTCTACCTCTTGCCAAGTAGTAGAGTGTGTTCTCTTCACAAGTTTTTGGACTTGGTGAAGTCGGAGCTTGATTTAGCGATGCCTCGACGTAGATCATCTTCGGCATGGACATCGACGACCTAGCTTGCCCATTCTCCGACGAAGCCGACGCTTGAGCCCGGATTTGATTTGGACAGCGGAGAGGACCTCGTTGCGGAGCTATGGAGGTGGAGCACCGGATCTACAAAGGTTGTATTTCCGTATCTTGTAGTTAAGTGTTAACTTGTTAGCTTTTTCGCCTAGATATCTAGCAAACGATCCGTAGTCGGGTCTCTCGGCACCCTTAAAATTTTAATTTGGCATGATCGATGCCTTGTGAGACCTCATTAGGGTGCCTAGGAACCCTACACAAATATCCGTATTATTATCTTGATTAAGGCGTGATATGGTCGCTACCTGGGGAGAGAGAGAAGAAAACACTCAGCGTATGCTCTTGCAAGATCAGATTGGTTATTATTTTATCTAATCAGGATGGCTCCCACTGCTTTTTATCAAATCTTCCTTCAAACCCTAAAAGGAAAGACTAGCCGGGATTAATTACACACTACAAGTTCGCCAATCTTTCAGCCAGGCCAGTGTCGGTACTTTGAGGGAGGTCCCCCGTGCTTTCGCACGAACCTAATTAATGTAAACCTCGTTTTCCCAGAGGCGTAACCCCGTTGACACCTTTCTAGACACCTACTTGATCGGCTAATTGTAATGTGTAAAACTCTTCCAGGAGTAACTCTTACTCGCAGCGGGTATCGGGATCCAACTATCTCATAGAAAGTATGCAATCTCATTGCAAATTTCAACACTTGAAATTCCCGATATTTTTGTCCCTAGCGTCCTATGACCTTGACGCAGGCCAACAAACCATAGTGCGCTAGTCAAGTTCAACCCGTCATTTCCTGATTGAATTAAACCCACCCGCACGACCCTTGACGCAGGCCAACAAAGTCGCACGACTACCCTAATCCAATCTGCATCATATGCATAAGCAGATAAATACTAGTTAGCTACCGCACACTACGCCTTGACGCAGGCCAACAAACGTAGCACGAATACTAACTACCACTTATCTGAAATGACGGAGGGCTACGACAGGTTTTTCTGAAAACCTATTACGTAATGAACTTGATATCGTTGTAGAATCAAATGATTTTAAAATGGAGTGCTTTTGAGGCTTTTCTAGTTTTGCTAAAGGAGTCACTCCCGGTGAAGGGATCGTCGGTCCTTTCCTCGTCGAATGAGGTGCAGGATATATCATATACACCTCTGTGCAAAGCAAGAACTGTAGCTACCTATTTTATTTTTGAAATTCAATTCTACAACATCTTAGGTTTCTTTTATTTCATTAATCACATTAATGAAGTCCCATCATTTAAGTACCTAAACATTACAGATAAATACGACGTACACTTATGCCATCCGCATTCGCCTCGATGTCCCCTCGTGCACCGTTAGATTAGGTAACTAACGGCAGAGCGGGGCAGGGCTAGCGCGGGTGTAAAACATAAGTAACATCTATATAATATATCATATATACTATATACAGTATTTATCACAGAACATCACATGATCACATCACAGATATCGCAGCAGAAGAAACATATGAAATATTGGATATACTAGGACGTCCGTGTTTTCAATACGAGCCAGTATAAAACACGGATTCCACGGTCACGATGAATAGCCAAACCCACACCCCTAGACCCCTACGAGAGCGGCAAGCAACCCTACCAATTCTAGAGTTAGGAGACCCGGACTCGACTCCTCGAGTTGGTCTCCCACTGGACTCCAGAACCCGGTTACTTGTGCTCCCCTCCTTGGGTCTATCCTAGTGCAGAAAAGTAAATAATATACAAATGGTGACATCATCCGCAACCTGGAAGTGCCCCAATAAAAGAATATTACATACAAGTTTTTACATGAATGAAAATGAAAAACACTCATCTCACATAAAAACCCCCGGCTATTCAAACACGACGATCCAATATAACATATCCAGCAACACATAACATCACATGTCATCAACGTAAGTAAATATGCGCATCCCAATTGTCGTTGACATATAGCAACGAAACCGGCAATATCACATATTACACTTACGGTCACAGAAAAGAAAGTGTAAAACTACAACAGTTGGAATCCGCAACCTGCATAGACATCGCATGCCTAATCAAATGAATTCTTTAGACATCGCATGCCTAACAATTATAAACCCCGCATTTTAGTCTCAAAATCGAAAACACTTTTCAATATCAAGTCGGGCAATTCAACAAGATTCCCGACATCCTGATCGAATCCTCGTCGCAAACTTCAGTAGACGGCCGCACCCCCGATACCGTCGACGAAGTGCACCAAGGCGGAACACCGCTGCCGCGAGCACCCGAACGGATGCTTTCGGCGACGGGGTTCTCCTACAGTCACTTGGTCGAGGCTATGGAGTGAAGCTGTCTATTAAGTTTACCCGGCGAGTATCCGCGTATGCTAAGTGATTGCGACGGACTTTTGATCACATCAAAATTCCGTGGCAACCGATCAAGTGAGACTAAAGTGCTATGTTTATAACATTCATTCAGTTATCTCATAACTACTTGTGAATTCCAATTGTTGTATCCCATTCCAGATAAATAGAAAATGTCAAACTTTTCGATCGAACAGTCAAACACCCAAGTTTTCCCGATACAGATCAACACATGAAATAAGTCTAATCAACATTCAGTTCGTGCCTCAGTACCAACGGTCCAGCCGTAGAAGGGTCAAGCCAACGCCTCACATGTGGCACGCCGTACTGCCCCATACCCGAAGGTTCAAAGGGCAGTTCAAGACGGTCACATAATCGAGTTAAGGTTTATTGTCTTCTAGAGGGACCATCGCGTTACTTGCACTACTTAGAACGTCGTTAAACTACGGAAAAATCTAACACTTGGAAATTTCCCGACAGGGAAAAAATTTGGTATTTATATCCGGTCGAACTTTTTAACATATTCAAAAATTATCCGGAAGCCACATAGACAAAATCTGATAATCCGATCGAATCATCGAATCCCCAAAACAACCCCAGAAAACTCAACTCTTGAGTGCAGATTAAAAGTTCCCAGAGAACAGAGGAAACAGATACGGGCATTACTGTATCAAAACAAATCCCTAATCAGCACAAACGGCCGCGGAACCGCCGCAAAAGGAGGTTATTGCCGCGGTTCCGCGGCACTACAGTGGAATTAGGGTTTCGTTTTCTGCAGTAATCCTTATAATTTCCTGCTCTATTTTCTGCGAATTTTTAATTGACAAAAATCCAAAATTTTAGAAAATTTCTAGAGAGCATTTTGTATTAGGGTTTCGGGTTCGTTCGGATTTCAAACGTCGTCTAGACATCGCCTAAGGCTCTAGCTAGGCTCTGATACCACTGTAGGGTTCCTAGTCACACTAGTGAGGTCTCACAAGGCATCAACCATGCCAATTTCAAATTTTACGGGTGCCGAGAAACCCTAATACGGATCGTTAACTAGAATTTTAGGTGAAACAAATATCTAGATAACAACATAACTAGATGAACGGAAATACAACCTTTGTAGATCCAGTCCTCCACCTCTATAGCTCCGCAATGAAGTCTCCTCACTGTCCAAATGAAAACCCGGGCTCTAGCGTCGGCTTCATCGGAGAAATGGACGGGCAAGGTCGTCGGCTTCGTGCCGAAGATGATCTACGTCGAGGCATCACAAGATCAAGCTCCCACTTCACCAAGTCATGAAACTTGCGAAGAAAACACACTTTACTACTTGGCAAGAGGTAGAGGATGAAGAAATAGGAGTTGGGTTCACTTTAGAATTGGATTTCTCACTCAATTACTCAAGTTGCCATTGATGAAGTAAGCTTTCTTCATCTTTGAAAGAAGAAGAAGAAGAAGAAGATGAATAATATGATAAGTTTCTTATTTAAAAAAGAAACTAATAGGAATACTTATCATATCCTAACCATAGTCAAGTGTAGAGAGTAAACTAGGGTTAGTTGGAATGGTTAGGGTTAAGGATGAGATAAGAATGGTGGACTAGGTCAAAGCTTCATGAAGCTTCAACAAAACTACAAATAAAGACACCATTCTTTTCTTATCATATCCAAAATGAATAAACAAATAAAAGAATGAATAAGCAAAACCCTAATCATCATTTTAACCATGGTTTAGTTCTTTACACTTAACCAAATAAGCATGTATCATCAAACATGATACAATCATGTGCACAAAAGTATATCACATATACAACTTGCACAATCAAATGAGAAAATCCATAAAAAATGAACCAATACTAGTTAATGCAAAGTAATATATCAAATATATAATTATGCATTAAATCATTAAATCAACACTTGATTCAATGATCCGGTCATATCGCATATAACCGACTAGTATCAGATGTATCGGCTTATCGAATCAAACCTCGATTCGATAACTAGGTTATATCGCATATAACCATTCGATACATTCATCGCGAGAATAGAATACGGTATCACATACACGCATTATTCTCGGTCCCGCACATATCTCATATGCGCTCCTATTTCATTTCGCTTGAGCCAGGAAACCTCTGTGTAGGACTCTAAAGACTCGTCAATACGCCGGCAGCAGGTGATGATCATATCAAACACCCACAAGCCGCAAGCGGTCTGCTAAACGTAACGGCCACCCGGGTATTCTCGGTCCACCTCTGTGTAGGACTCATTGCCTCCATGTGATTCGGGACTGTACCTAAAAACCACCGTTTTGCATGCCCTCTTGGACGTGGTAAGGTGGAAATCAAAGCACAGTGGGAACCACACAAGACTCTATGACGATCTCGGGTCAACAGACTACTCTGTACCAGTGTCACCAGAGAACTGCCATCTGACGTAAGGTATAATACCATCTGGGAGTTCTCGGCGAGTCCGTCCAGTGTACCCAGTCTCCACTGAGCACCCGTATATCATCTCTGATGTCAAACACCAATGGATATGGGATCATCCATCGCCCATCTATATGGGTCGAGAAGGTATACGCTAGTCTACTCTGGTATATCGATGCCCCGTCTCGATATACCCACGACTAGGGACTTTGAAGGATGTACTTATGGACTACCATGTCCCCACTAGTTTGATCCGCATCATAGTCCAGGTAGTCAAGTACTCATCCTAAGGGCTTTACCAACATGTAATAGAGAGACAATCAGTATACACGTTAAGGTAAAGATCAACCAGATAGCATACTATCATGTCGAGCAAGAAGGTCCTCTCTATATATGTCCCAGCATCCACTACAATATACATCCTATGTATAGTAATGGCCTCTAGGGCATACATATAACTAACAATTAAAACCCCCGGCCATTCAAAACACGACGATCCAATATAACATATCACAGCAATAGATAACATCACATGTCATCAACGTAAGTAAATATGCGTATCCCAATTGTCGTTGACATATAACAACGAAACCGGCGATACACCACATATTACACATACGGTCGCAGAAAAGAAAGTGAAAAACTACAACATTTGGAATCCGCAACCACCTTAGACATCATACACCCAATGTATCATATACTTTGGATTTCATGCCCAACCAAATGAATTCCTTAGACATCACATGCCTAACAATTATAAACCCCGCATTTTAGTCTCGATATTGAAAACACTTTTCAATAACCTGTCGGGTAATTCAACAAGATTCCCGATAACCTGATCGAATACTCGTCGGAAACTTTAGTAGACGGCCGCACCCCCGATGCCATCGACGAAGTGCACTAAGGCGGAACACCGCTGCCGCGAGCACCCGAATGGATGTTTTTGGCGACGGGGTTCTCCTACAGTCACTTGGTTGGGGCTATGGGGCATGGCTATCTAGTAAGGTTACCCGGCGAGTATCCGCATACACTACGTAATTGCGACGGACTTTTGATCCACATCAAAATTTCGTGGTAACCGATCAAATGAGACTAAATTGCTAGATTTATAAAATTCAAACTAGTTATCTCATAACTAATTATGTGGATTCCAAATATTGTATCACAATCATAGATAGCTAGATGAAGTTAAACTTTTCGATCGAATAAGCAAGCACCCAAAATTTTCCAACAAGCTCAACACTTGAGCGGTGTTCAAAAAGTACCCAGAACTTGCCACAGCTCCTATGAACCATCCGTAGAAGGGCCGACCCATGCCTCACTCATGTCACCACGGAACTGCGGCAAACCCTAGGGTATGACCGCGGTTCCGTGATCTAAAAAGTCGAGTTTGGATATCGTTCTTCTGGAGGGTCCACAGAATCGCTTGCAAGATTTTTTGAAAATTTTAAACTCGGAAAAAATCCAACACTTGGAAAATTTCCAGCGGGGAAAAATTGGGTTATTGATATCCGCTCAAACATTTTAACGTCGTCTAAATAACCCGAAAACATGTTAGAATTACGACTACGAAACACTCCGAATTGCCTTTGTATAAAATTAACATCACATGCAAATTTAGCGAAAACAAACAACTCGTGAAACACCAAAACCCAGAGACTGGAACACTGAAAAAATTTGAATCCCAGAACCCTTAATAGGGCCGGCCTGCTCGGAAAAGATGCACATCTGCTCGGCCAAAATCCGGCCAAATGGCTTCAAGTTTTCACAGTGTTCATGTTATATCACATACAACATTCTGCAGTTGTTTAAAAAATTTTTAGAGGCCTTTTTAAATTCGATAGAAACTGGATTTCGTGTTTCAAGTTTCGGAGAAGTTTCGGGTTCGTAATCTAACAAATATCGTTTAAATCTCTAGCTTGGCTCTAATACCACTGCAGGGTTCCGTAGCGCGGTAGCAAGGTTTCGGGAGGCATCGTTCATGCCGTTTTCAAATTTTTTCCGTTCTAAAGAACCCTAACCTAGAATCTTTAACTAGAGTTTTAAACAATCAAGCAATGTTAACATGTTAACATCTAAGTGAATGAGGAATACAACCTTTGTAGACCGACCCTTCACTTCTAAATCTCCGTGTGGTAATCCCTTCGCTCCAAGTAGTGAACACCCGAACTCTAGTAAGGCTTCACATGAAGAAAAGAACAAGCTTGCTTGAAGTCTTCGAGGCCGAAGATGATCTACGTCGAGAAGACTCAAGCTCATGCTATCTCTTCACTAATGGTAGGTTAATGAAGAAAACACCCTAAACTAAATGGCTAATAGTAGAGGATGATGAAGTAGGAAATGGGCTCTCTTTAGTTTTCTTTTTCTCACAATATTTTCTCACCATTTTCAAAAGCTAGAAAGCTTTTCATGAGGAAGAAGAAGCTTAAGTGAAGAAGAATGAGAGAATGAACTCATGAGGTGAGAATAGCAACTATGGGTGAGTTAGTGTCATATACTAACTCTTGTAGAGAATTAACCATGGCTAAACAATAATGGTTGGGTTAATAAATATCTTCAAATAAAACAAAAAGAGTGGACTTGGTTAATGGTTCCACAAGCTTCTACAAGCTTCAACCATATGATAATTTCCAACCAATTTTGATTTACTTTAAATAAATAAAAACCCTTCATTATTATTTGCATGGTGTGAGTCTCATACACCCATGTAGCATGTGGCATCAAGCATGACACAATAGTTGTACATTAATATATATCACATATTTACTAGATGCACACAAGTGAGAAAAAGAAATGTTGAAGTGAGCTAATATTAGTTAATGTAAATTAATATATCACATATATAATTATACATTAAATTATCAAATCAACTCTTGATTTAATAATCCAGCTATATCACATCCAACCGACTAATATAAAATGTATCAACTTATCGAATCAACACTTGATCTGATAACCCGGCTATATCTCATATAACCGACCGATATCACATATCGCGAGAATGGAATGCGGTATTACATACGCGCATTAATCTCGGTCCCGCACATATCACATATGTGCTCCTACTGCATTTTGCATGAACCAGGAAACCTGTGTGTAGGACTCTAAATACTCGTCAATACGCCGGCACTAGGTGATGATTATATTAAACACCCACAAGCCGCAAGCGGTCTGCTAAACGTAATGGCCACCCGGGTATTGAGCGATCAAAAGATCAATAAGTAAGTCTGCTCGTACTCTTGCGAATCCAATCAGTAACACTACCGTACAGTCCGGTCTCTTCGTCAGATATGTCGCATATCATAGCCTGGGGGTGGTAAAACGTTAGACCCTAATAGCCTTATAAGTCATGCTGATGCAAGGTCCATAACGGTTCGAGAAACTACTGATAATAATTACCAGTAAATCTCAGCAACCCTAACCAGGGATTTCATTTTATGGCCAATCGAGCATAGCGCAACATCAACCCCCAATACCGGGAGAGACGAATCCCTTTCTATCGCTCATTGTCTCCATGTGACTCGGGACTGTACCCAAAAACCACCTTTTTGCACGATCTCTTGACCGTGGTGTGGTGGAAATCAAAGCGCTGTGGGAATCACACGAGACTCTATGACGATCTCGGGTCGACAGACTAACCTATACCAGTGTCACCAGAGAACTGCAACATGATGATAGGTATAATACCATCTAGGATTTCTCGGCGAGTCCGTTCAGTGTACCCAGTCTCCACTGAGCACCCGTATACCATCTTTAATGTCAAAAACCAATAGATGTGGGATTATCCATCGCCCATCATATGGGTCAAGATGCGTATACGCTAGTCTACTCTAGAATATCGATGCCCTATCTCGATAGACCCTCGACTAGGAACATATATAGGGTGTACTTGTGGACTACCCTTAGCCCCACTAGTATGATCTACATGATAGTCCTGGTAGTCAAGTACACATCTTAAGGGCTTTATCAACATGTGAGAGTAAAACAACATCACTTATACAAGTCAACATGTTAAGATAAAGAGCAACCAGATAGCATACTATCATGTCGAGCAAGAATGTCCTCCCTATATATGTCCAAGCATCCATTAAAATATACATCTCATGTACAATAATGGCCTCTAAGGCATACATATAACTAACAATTACTCTGTATAGTTTATTAGGATTTCATATCTCTTCCATACGCTTCAAATTTATGATTTTTCAAGAAGTAGAGATCAAGTAATTTGTAAGTTTTCTTATGAATTTTAATAAAGATCCAGTTTTTTATTATATCATGAGTAACTAATATTCTTCTAGGTTTTTATTTGCAATTCTTTTTATGGTTGGATAATTTCTTATGTCTTCTTTTCTATGTTTATAACATGAATGTCTTGTGTTTAATTTATTATCTTAATTGTTTTCATCAAATAAAATAATCTAATAATGAAAGATGACACCTAGAATTGGATTAGGGAATGGTGATAACATAGAAAATTTAATTAAGTTGACGATAGTTGACACCAAGAAACTTAATTAGGGAAGGTAAGAAATTAAGAGAATAATTTAAATATAGAATATTCAATCTAGAAAGTTACAAGAGATCTAAATTAATCGATAAGATAATAATTGTAAATCGCCTACAAATATTTTAGAGATTAAAAGTAGGTTGCTTTTAATTAAGTAAACTAAGGTTTTAATATGAATCTAGATGATGTTATATGCTTGATAGGCTATGTTTAAAAATTTAAATATAATATATGCTTTCATATAATTAATGACAACATATTAAAACTAGATTAGAAAAGAAGATAATCATTTAAACTTACCATAAAAAGAAGGCAAATAAAACCCTAAATCCTTCTCTCTTGAAAACCAACTTTTTATTTTTAATTTGCGCTTTTAAATTTTTTAGACTTTAAAACCAACAACTTTTTTCTACTTAGTTAAAATTAATTAAATTTACGTCTCTTCGTAGGATCGATCCTCAAGTACTACTACGATATAGGTTTATACTTGCGGTAAAATATTGGAGAACTATAAAAATCCAATCAAATGGTATCTATGTTCTTAATCAAAACACATTTTTCAATATATAAAACACACGCAAGAGGAAGAGTTCATATATGAACGAAGTTTACTTGTGGTATTGTAAACTTGTTCATATCAATGAGAAAAGACTATCTAAGTTACATAAAGATAGATATTTGACTCTGTTCGAATTTTCATCTTATGAAACTTGCTAGTTTTATCTCAAAAGATGACTAAAACTCCATTTACGGGATACAGAAAAAGAGCTACAGAGCTCTTGGGACTCATACATAGTGATGTATGGGGTCCAATGTCTACACATGCAAGGGTGGATTTTTGTACTTCATAATATTTACTGATGATCTCTCTAGGTACGGACATGTAAACTTGATAAAACACAAATCCGAAGATTTTGAGAAATTCAAAGCATATAAGAGCGAAGTAGAGAACCGGACTCAAAAAAGTATCAATATCCTTTGATCTGATCGAGGAGGGGTGTACTTTAGTATGGAATTCCGTGACTATTTAAAAGAGAATGGAATTCTCTCTCAGCTTACTCCTTCATATACACCACAGCACAACGGTGTATCGGAGCGGAGGAATCATACTCTATTAGATATGGTTCGCTCCTTGATAAGTAGTGCTGAGTTGCCTCTTTCATTCTGGGGATATGCACTTCAGACAACGGCATTCCTACTGAATCAAGTTCCATCCAAATCAGTGTCTAAGACTCCATATGAAATATGGAGTAAAAAGAAACCATATCTTAAACGTGTTAAGATATGGGGCTGTCTGGCCTTTATTAAAGTACAAAATCCGGAAAAACTTCAGGCACTGTCAGTTTTATGTAAGTTTATAGGATATCCAAAGAATTCATATGGATATATATTCTACCACACTGAGAAACAAAAAGTGATTGTTTCTCAGTATGCCAAGTTTTTAGAAAATGAATTTCTTGCAAAACAAGTTGATGGCATTGCGGTAGAACTGGATGAAGTTCCAGAAGCACAAACTACAATTGAAGATTTGGTAGAAACATTGGATTCGATAGTCCCCGACGAACCTCAACCACTCCACAAATCTAGTAGGATTTCTCATCCGCACGAGAGATACTACGGTTTTCTCATAGACGGGGATCGAGAGGATTGCATCTTAGAAAAAGATGATCCCACTAGTTTCGAGCAGGCCATTTCCAGTAGCGACTCTATGAAATGGCTGGATGTTATGCAATTCGAAATAGAGTCTATGTACACCAACAAAATTTGAACTTTGGATGTTGCTTCTCCTAGGGTAAAACTCGTTGGATGCAACTGGATCTTCAAAAAGAAGATTGGTGTAGATAGACTGGTGGAAATCTATAAGGCTAGATTTGTTGCAAAAGGTTTTCATCAAAGGCCAGGTGTGGATTATGATAAAATCTTTTCTCCAGTGGCTATGTTCAAATCCATTCGGATCCTACTTGCCATTACAGTCTTCCATGACTATGATAACTGGAAGATAGACGTAAAAATGGCTTTTCTAAATGAAAGTTTAGAAGAGCGTATTTTTATGGATTAGCCGGATGGATTTATAGACAGTGGGAGCAGCGGAAATGTGCGCAACTTGCTTAAATCTATTTATGGATTAAAACAGGCATCGCGAAGTTGGAACTGTTGGATATAGTGCCCTCAGGGCAATTATTATGATTGTAAGTAGGCAATTATGATAATTGAGGGAGGACCTATACAGGTAGAACAGTCTTACTCGAAATGATAGTATGCTATCTGGTTTGTCTTCATCAATGATGAAGCCCGTAGGATTCTTGCTTGACTACCAGTATTATGATGGCGATCATATACGTGGGAGCTGAGTAGTCCATAAGCACATCCTTAAATGTCCCTAGTCGTGAGAGTATCAAGACCGGGCATCGATATTCTGGAGTAGAGTTGTGTATACGTTTCAAGACCCCAACGAGGGGCAGTGGCCGGTCTCATAAAGCCACTGGTGTTGTGTCACCTAAGATAGTGTACAGGTGCTCACTAGAGGTAAGTACACCGAACGGACTCACCGAGAACTTCTAGATGGTATTATATCTATCGTCAGATTGAAGTTCTCAGGTGGCATGAATACAGGTTAGTCTTTTGACCTGAGATAGTCATTTGTTTCGTGTAAGTTCCCATTGCACTTTGATTACTACCCTACCACGGCTCAAAGGAGTTGTGGAAATAGGTTATAGTTGGGTACAGTCCCGAGCCACATGGAGGCAGTGATCGATTATCAGGAATTTGTCTCTCATGGTATTAGGAGTTGATGTCGCACTGTGTTCGGTTGGCCATCACCTTAAATCCATGGCTACGGTGGATAAGATTTACTAATAGTTGTTCAGTAGTATCTCTGTTGGTGATGAGCTTGACTTCGACATGACTTATCAAGTTATTAGGTGTCTGACGTTATCCACCCCCTAGACCCGATATGCGAAACTCTTAGACGAAAATCTTAGACTGTACGGAGATTGTCATATTCAAGCTCAGTAGGGTAAGTACGTGCCCGATTGTCGACCCCCTTTCGGCAAGTACCTGGGTAGCCGTTATGTACAGCTAGTGCCGCTGACGTGCTTGTGGTTAAACCCACTGCCAGCGTATTGTCGAGTCTTTAGAGTCCCATACAGAGGGTTTTCCTGGTTCATGCGATAGATGTAAGGCTGGGCGTGCTCCGCGCGTGCATGCAGCGGAAGAAGGAATGGATGGAAAACAAAAATTCCGTAGGAGCGCGATCGACCATATGCCAAAAATCGTCCAAGCACTAGTTTCTACCAAAATGTAAGAGCAATAAGAAGAGTGAAGAGATGCTACAACCTTTGTAGCATGTCCGGCTGATCCCGGAATACCCCGTCTAAACTTCGTAAGCTCCTGATCGCGTCTGCATGCCGACTGCCTCGCCGTAGATTATATGCGTTGAAAGCGGGATGCCCGAGCTCCAACTCCGTCACTGGGCGGAGAAACTTCTTCTAGAGGCTCGCTGGGCATGGAGGAAGACGATGCGAACGATGAGTACTCTCTACTTTTTACACTACCTCATCACGGCAACACTTGCCATTAACGTAGAAAGCTCAAGCTTTCTTTTGTTATGAGGAAGAAGAAGATCATCTTGATGGCTTGTTTTTGTTGTAAAAGAAAATTATATCTTATTTCCTTTTTCAACCATATTATGTTAAACATGACACATACCCCATCTCCCACTCTCTCTTATGTGTGTGTCAACACATAAGAGAAAGGGTGGGCCCTACCATTTAATTAAGTATATAAAATAAATAATATATATATAGACATTTATATATATAAAGATATATATACATTTATATATATATATATGTATATTTATTTATACATAATTTAGAATGGTGGGAATTAATATATATATCAAATATATATATATATATATTAAATAACTATTAGTACATGTATCCTATACACGTACACATCATGTATCACATACATGAAATGCCATCAATATCTTCTCAGAACATGTACCGTAGAGAGTGTGTATCATATACACTATACTAGAAACCACGTCATAAATACGGTTATCAAGTCAACACTTGATTTGATATTCCGGTTTTTAAACTGGCTAGTATAACAGTCGTCCGATTAAACACGTATATCCAATATACATGTTTTATCGAACTCATGCACGTATCCCCATACGTACGTCACATCGCGTTTTGCCCGGGGAAGCACTTTCGTTGCAGGACTCTAAAGACCTGTCAATATGCTGGTAGTAGCTTATACTAGATCGTATCCGATTGAATCTGAAACACTTTCAGATTCAACCCTTTTTCGGATTAATCTACAAGCTCGTCAATGGCACTAACTGTACGTAACGGCTACCTAGGTATGAGCAAGATAAAGACAGGTCGACGAGCGAACTCATCCGGACATGACAAAGTCTATAAGTGACAGTCACCATATAGTCCAGTCTCTTCGTCAAGGAGTATCGCATCCGGGTATGGGGGGTGAAATCTGTCAGACTACCAATAACCCGATAAGTCATACTGACAGAGGACTCATAACCAAAGAGATATAACTGGTGACACTTACCAGTTTATCTCTACCGCCGTGGCCACTGACTTATGGCTATAGTCGTGTCCTGCACAGTACAATATTGACTCCCAATACCGGGAGTGACGAATTTGTTAGTGTATATGCCCTAGAGGCCATTACTGTATCATACTAGTTTGTATATTACTTAATGGAAGCTTGGGATATTCACCTTGTATATACAATCTTGCTCAAAATAGTAGTATGCTACTTGGTTTGTTTCTACTTCAATGTGTGCATGTGTTTATTTTTGTATATCGCCTATACACATTAGTAGAGCCCTTAGGATCTTTGCTTGATTACCAGCGATGTGATGGCCGTCACACTAGTGGGGCTGGGTAATCTATAAGCACATCCTTATGCAGGTCCCTGGTCGCAGGACTATCGAGACAGGGCATCGATACTCCGGAGTAGACCAGCGCATGCGCTTCTCATCCCAGTGTGGGAGACGGTCTGTCCCACAGCCATCAGTACGTCGTACTTAAGATAGTATGCGGGTGCTCATTAGGTTACGGGTACACTGGACAGGACTCGTCGGGAACTGACTAGTTGGTATTATACCTATCGTCAGTTATCAGTTCCCAGGTGACATGAGTACAGCTTAGTCCGCTGACTTGACACTGTCACTTCGCCTCGAGTGTGTTCCCACTGTACTTTGATCACTACCCTACCACGGCTCAAGGGAGTCGTGCAAACAGGTAGTGGTTGGGTGCAGTCCCGAAGCACTTGGAGGCAGTGACGGTTAGACATGATTCGTCTCTCCCGGTATTGGGGGTTGACATCGCGCTGTGTCTAGGAGAGCCATTACACGAGTAGTCCCTGGCCAGGGCAAACGAGATATACTGGTAGGTTTCCAGTGTTATCTCAGGGTGTTTTGGGCTTCGCTCCGGCACAACTTGTACCGCTATTGGGGGACTGACGTTTACCACCCCCTAGGCCCGCCATGCGATGTATCAGACGAACAGACCGGACTGTACGGAGAATGTCACACTCAGGCTCAGTAGGAGTTCAGATGGGTTTCGCCTCGTCGGTCTTCTTGTCGGCATTACCTGGGGACCGTTACGCACAGCTAGTGCCACTTGCGGTCTGTGGTTAAACCCACTGCCAGCGTAGTGTCGAGTCTTTAGAGTCCCACACAGAAAGCTTTTCGCCTTTAGGCAAAAGAGTAGAGGTCGCATGGTATTGCGACAGGTCGCATGGTTTTGCGACAGGGTTCGGTCACATCCGTGCACTTGTGCACGTACAGTGTCCGGACAGTTTACACTAGCAGGCTTTGGTTTAAGCCAGATCCTAGTGTACCTTATGGGATTGGATTTATCCAGTTTGCATTCGTGTTCCTCGGAACGCGGATGCGGGTGTGTATGCACAGGTGACAGGGAGGCAGAGGCAGCGGATTCTCATTAGGGTTGTTGACAGTTGACCGTTGACTATTTGACTTTTTGCTCAACCCTAATGAGAATTTGATATGTGATTAACTATTATATTAATTAAGTATTATGGTGACATGGTTGTTGACTTTTTTGATTTTGTTGACTTGTTGACTTTTGTTGACTTGTTGACTTTGTTGACCGGTTGACTAGGCTTGACTAGTTGACCATCATGATAACCATAGCCATCATTTCATGGCAAAGACTTTTGTTTACTTGCTCATTTGTGTAAAATGAGTGCATGAAATGATATGGTTATGGTTGCTTCAACCATCACATAAGACTTTTTTTTGATATGATGAGTTATGATCACTTTGGATTATGAGAGGGTGAAAGAAAAAAGAGAGCCTCATTCTTTCTTGCTCATTCTCTCTCTTGTTCTTGAGCTCTCCTCTTGCTCTCACCCTCAACCTCTTCCTCCCTCTCTTGATTCTATGGTTCTCTTGTCTCATGAGTTGAGAATCAAGAACCATAGATAAAATCCCATTCTATTTCTTCTCTACTCATTCTAGTTCACTAGGTTTAACAAACCAAGTGAACTAGTTTCTTCAAAGAACGAAGAAGGAGCTAAAGGTTGGAGCTTTCAGGTGGATCTATCTTCGGCGTACGGAGACGACGAGAAGAAGCCATCGGACCACCATCGGAGTTTTGAAGACGAAGGAGTTCAAGACAAGCAAGGTATAACCCCCTAACCGAGTAGCTAAAAACTCATAGTTAGGTGTTAGATAGATGTTTAACCAAGATCCGGGTTATAGGTCCATGTTACCACTTCCGTAAAAATTGTTTTTTACCAAATTCCGCTTTCCCGAAAGTACCGGGAGAGGTAGCATGGACTTACAGTGGTATCAGAGCCTAGTTAAACTCTATCTAACATGTTAGCAAGTAACTAGAAGATCGATCAAAGAAAAGTCCCGAAAACGAACCCCGAGATTTTCAAGTTTCTGTCGATTTTTTTACTGTTCAAAAGTTGATTATTTTAACACCTAAAATCGACTCAGGCTTTTTTATGAATAACCACCAAAGATGGACCGACGATCGAGTCAAAGCGCCGCGGAAGCGCGGCGGGCGCACGCTCCCGCCGCGGATCCGCGGCCGAGTTGACTCGGCCGAGGTCAATCTTTGGTGCAGTGTTGTTCTGGGGGTGTTTTGGGATTTTTAGTATATATATTTTCAACCCAGATTTTCCAGAACGAAAATTTTATTTTGGGGTCCCGAAAATCCGTATTTTTGATCGAACTTCTAAAAGACTTTAGCTAACGGGTTTTTTCTGTAATGTGATATTTGTATTGAACGTCTACTAATCGCTATATGTCGATTAGTAGGGGTTATACAAATCTGTGATCTGTAATGTGCTGGAATGTGTATATGAATATGTTGGATTGTCGCGGGTGAATAGCCCGGGGTTGTGAGACGAGAGTTTTCTTTTCTTTCAATTCATGTAAATTTGTAAATTGATGTAATAATTATTTGTATGGCCGCACAACCAGGTCGGGGTTGTAGCCGTCATTGTATAATTTCTTTTTACTGTTTTTGCTCCTAGGATAGACCCATGGAGGGGGTGCACAAACTACCGGGTATGCCGAAGTGTCGAGTGGCCTACTCATGGAGATGAGGGAGGTTGCTACGCTTCGGGTACTTGGCGGGTAGTTTGCCGCACCCGTAGGGGTCTTGGGTGGGGTATTGGCTATTCACCGCGACCGTGTAATCTGTCTTTCGTTACAGGCTCGTACGAATTACAGATTCCTAGTATATCCAATGTATTCATCTGTGATCTGAAATGTTTATCATTGCAGTATATCTATATATGAGATTATTTAGGCGTTGCTTATGTTTTACAGACGCGCTAGCCCAGCCCCCGCTCTGTCGTTAGTTAAGTAACCTAACGGGTAATGACGGGGCCCCGTGGCGAATGCGAATGGCATAAGCGTACGTCATATTTTAGTTGTTTTCTGCAATGGTAGGATTAAATGACGGGACGCATTAAAAGAACTAATGCAAGAATATCACGCATTAAAAGAACTAATGCAAGATAATAAACCAAGTTAAAGTCGTTGGAACACTTTCGAAAAACCACTCGGTTCTTTTCAAAACCAACTTTTAAATGCGGAGCTTGAGCCACTCCTTTTAAAAGCTATCTCGTTCCATCGACCAAATCAAGTTCACTACGTTCACGGTTTTGCCAAAACCATTCGTAGCCCTCCGTCGTTTCGTATGAATATTCAATAGTATTCAAGCTGTGTTTGTTGACCTTCGTCAAGGCATAGTGATTGGTAGCTATTGGGTATTCATATGTAGCATAGATAGATGCGTTGGTTTGGGACATTCGCATTACCTTGTTGACCTTCGTCAAGGGTATATACGGGTGGATTCAAATTAACCTGGATAATGACGGGCAGAACTTGACATGTGACTTATGATTTGTTGACCTTCGTCAAGGTCATAAGAGCATGGGGCAAAAATCCACATCGGGAGTTTCATAAGTACTGAAACTTGCTAGATTTGCATACCATTTGGAGTGTGATGATTCTGGTAGGATTCCTTCAGTTTCATCACGCAATGATATTTGGATCCCGATCCTACTGTGAGTATATGCTACTCCTCGGGAAATTTCTCACTAAACGATCAATGCTATAAACCTAGTAGGTGCCTAGAAAGGTGTTAGCGGGGCTACGCCCCCAGGGAAAAGAGGTTATCTAATTAAGGAACTTCGCGAAAGCGTTGGAAAACCTCCCTCGAAGTACCGACACCGGCCTGGCTGAACGGTTAAGCAAGTATTGTACGGTGGGATTGATCCCGGCTAATTCTTCCTTTATGGTTTGAGGAGGGATTCGAGAAACAGTGGGAGCCATCCTGTTTAGACAAACTAAAAACCACTCTAAACTTGCAAGAGCATCATGCTGAGTGTTTCTTCTTCTCTCTCCTAATTGCAGCGACCAAATCGACATGACTGGACTTAAGTTACTCCTAGATAAAAACAAACTGACAGGGCCAAACTACAAAGATTGGCTCAGGAATGTCAAGATAGCAATCACTTACGACAAGCTGGGGTATCTTCTTACCACCAAAGCTCCCCCTGTCCCTGGTCCAACTTCCAGCGTCGCGGATAAGGAAATCCGTAAGACTTGGGAGATTGATAGCGCGAAGGCCAAATGCCTCCTGCTTGCCTCGATGGACAACGAACATCAGAGGAGGCATGAGAATATGGACATGGAATCCACATTGCTTCATACAAAAGAACTGTATGGAGAGCAATCTCGTATCGCAAGATACGAAGCGTCGAAAAAGTTATTTTCGACAAGAATGGCCGTCGGATCATCAGTAGCCGAGCACGTGCTAAAGATGATCGGCTACATTGAGGAGCTCGCTGACCTAGGGATCACATTGGAGAGTGAGCTATATACGGATATAGTTCTCCAGTCCCTTCCTTCCACTTACGCCCAGTTTATACTGAACTTCAACTTACAAGAAAAAGAGGTTGAACTTTCAGAGCTCCTCAACATGCTGAGGAGCGCAGAGGGCACCCTACAGAAAGGTAGGGAAACATCCACTTTGTTTGTAGGAGGATCATCTTCTTCTAGGTCCAAGGCGAAAGCCAAGGGAAAGAAGAAGAAGGCCCCCGCCAAACCAAGGGGCGGTGTTAGTAAAGTGGATACGAAGGGAAAAGGTAAAGCAACAAAGATAGCGGGGAAGCTTGTGGATAAGGAAGAATGCTTCTATTGTCATAAGAAAGGACACTGGAAGAATGATTGCAGGGCCTGGAAGGCCAGAACACAGGAATTGAAGCAGGTTGCAGCTTCAGCTTCAGGTGTGTATGTTATTGAAAACTGTCTTTCAATAAACTCTACTTCCTGGGTATTGGATACCGGATTAGGATCTCATATCTGTAATTCTTTGCAGGCGTTGAGAAACCGTAGGGTTTTGAAGGCAGGTGACATGACCCTCTGATTGGTAGTCTACGAGCGTGTTCAAGTTCTAGTTTAAATACCGCAATCAAGACGGTTTCGCACGTAGCTAGCCGGTTGAGTACGGGTCGTCCGCAGGGAGATGGGAATCTTTTTCTATGTGTTTTTCGACGAGTTAAGTCCGGTTGTTCAGATTTTGTTTGTAGTTATCTAAGTGTTGAGTTGATATTTAAAGAGAGCTTGTTAGGGTTAGGATTAGGTTAGTTTGAGTTAGGAGTCTCCACATCTTTCGTTGCCCCACTTAATATCGGTGTTACGGTAATCGGCAACAACGGGGATTAGCACGACTAGGAAGGAACTTGCGAGTATAAGCTAGGCTTTCCAACGCATAGTCCTTCCTTTTGGTGCTTGTCCGTCCGTTCTTGGCTCTTATCCATAACCTCCGGTTAATTCAACCACAACCGGTCTCACTACGGAATCACCGCTATCATGTAGGATAGGGTGCCGTAAGGAGCGGATTGTGGTTGGGTTAACGGGAGTTGATTTAAGTTGTTGGGCAAGGAAAGAGTGAGAGAGATTTCCTTCTCTCAAACTTCCCTTATCCTACCCTAACAAGTATAGAACTACTCACACTTCATAATACGGAAAAATAAAACAACACAAAAGAGGAAGATAGAAAGAAAGAGATTAGAAGAATACGACTAACTGTTTGCGACCTCACCTTGGCGAGGATCAAGCGTAAGTATCATTGTCGTATGTAAGGATAAAGAAAAAGAGAGAAGAAACAAACAACAAGGAAATAACAACAACTACTTAACAATTAAAATTACAACAATTATAACAAGTAAAGAAAGAGACAAGCATGATAATAAAAATGGTCTTCTTTATTCATCACTCTTCACTCAAAAGCTCACTTACAAGTTTAATGGAGAAGAGGTGAGAAGAGGAAGAAGAACATGTAACTAAAACCTAGCAAAAGAAATACAAGATTATCGACCCCTTCCTTCACAAACTTCTGGACTATTTATAGGCCAAAACATGAAACCCTAGGGCAACCAACAGAACCCTGATGAAAAGACCAAACTACCCTTCAAAACCCATCATGTCTGGCGCCAGAATGGCCGCTGAAGCGCGGCCAATACCCCTCTTTGGCCGCGCTTCCGCGGCCATTCTGTGGAGTTGGGCTTTGGGCCTTTTTGTGGTGGCCTGGTTTTCTTAGCACTTTCTTCTGGAATATGTATTTTCTTCAATTGTTTTCACGATTTTTCCAGAATTTCTGTTGAAGGAAAGGTGGACTTTTTGTTAAGATTTTGTCATGATTGTCTCGAGCGCCGCGTAGATCTCTTGGATCTTGTGCTACCATTGAGCCTTGTGCCTGAAAACGACATCGATTTGACATTTTGTCTTCCTACTGGTATCTGGTAACAAACGGATGAGGGACGGAGACCGTGTTTTATCTGTGGTCGGCAAGAACCCGGATTTTTTCGTCTTTTCCATGAATTTCTCCGTTTGAGAACCGGGAACCTGTATCCTGCAATTGACTAGCAAACACGGCTCAAGAGTATCTACTGACATGCAATGTGATAAAAATTGGGCGGTATGAAAATGCAAAAATCTGATATGAACAAATACCCCCAAACTTATCATTTGCTCGTCCCGAGCAAAGTCCATTTATTCACAAAAAATTTCCTAACCTCACTTTCGCAGGGAACGCGATTGCACTGAGCATGTGCAACAAGCCGTTAAACCTCTAGGTGTCCCTAGTAGGAGGAGTGTTGTCTCCTGAGGGTTTTCAGCGGATACTACCCACAAAATCCAGTCAAGTTGGTTTGTAAAAATGACTAAGTTTCAAACCCTAAAGTTTTGTTTTAGAAAATAACAATTCTATAATCCTTAGTCTAGACCATCGAACCTTTATTTTTCACACCTCACATCTTATTTAACAACAGATTTTATATGTCTTTACGTGCAGTGCGGATAGTGTCGTTAAGTTCCAGAAGGATCGATTAGAGTCATCATGTCGTACAATAAAGCCCAGATAACAATTTTTAAAAGGATCACATAAGTTTTATAACAAGTTAAGCATTTTTCAAGTTTCGTTTTCCAGTAAGGTTTCAACTTCAGAATTTCTATCTTCCTTAACAGGAAACTAAATCGTATTTTTCACTCCACCTTTTTCTTGTTTTCATTTCATACACACCACTGTGAACGTGCAATAGTCTTTATCATAGAATAAAACCTTCACATCTCCGTTAAAAAATTTTTTTTTTATTTATAAAAGTCTGTCTTTTATCAAGATTATTCTCACACAAAGAACCGTTAGGAATTTTAACCCGGAGAGAACACTTGCTTGACTTTGTTTTAAACTGGACTTTCTAGGCTTCTTAGCGAGCTTTGGGCCAATGCACCCAAACCAGTTGGTTTTAGGGCATTAGGTGTAAAAACACCCCGGCGGACTTAATTACTCAAGTTACCTAGGTCCAAAAACAAAAGACAGTATGGCGTGAAAATCAGCTGATTTAATACGAACGGAGATATAACCGGCAGTTCAAATATTTTTTTGGATAAAAGACGTGTCTCGTGGGTTTGGTGTGTAATCATTCCAATCAAGTTTTAGATGGGTTATTTTTCAGACTTAGCTCCTATTACGGCATCAATAACATTCCTTCATATTCTGTTTACTTCATAAACTATTCTTGACATTACTTATTTCAGAACAAACCTATTTGATCCTCAGAAAATCATTTATCTGTTTAAAAGTTCAAACATGAAAGACTTGTCATCTAATTCCCAAAATCTTACGACACGTGTAGTGTGATGTAAAGACGTATATCAGCTATAGTTAACTTCAAAGGAGAGTTATCTTTCAGGTTTTCAAAATCCAAACATAAGATCTAGTTATTCCTATTTTTTCAAACAAAAACCGTCGAATGTTGAATCAGAGTTCTTCCACAAGCTAACTTGACAAAAAAGTTTTTATATTTTTTAGAAAATTTTCAAATTTTTATGGATTTAATGGATTTAATATGCAGATGCAAAATATACATATGAATGCGAGGGTAAGAAATACGTACCGAGCGTACCCCCAAACTTAAACTGGACAGTGTCCTCACTGTCGTAGCATGAAGAGAGCAGTTGGAAGGTTCAAAATTGTCGGTTAGTGATACACAATTTTTTTTTGTTTTTGTTTTTAAAGAAAAAGAATATACACAAATATAAACAAAATGGTTTGTACATACCCCCAAACTTATTTGGAACAGTGTCCACTGTTCTTGGCTGGATAACCGAAGTTTGGAGGTAGGCAGAGGAAGATCATGCAAGGTAAACCGGCTCCTGTAAGAACAGGAGCTCCTCTGTTGGTTCGGCGCTAAGGTACGGTTTGCATCGGTGTCCATTGACCTTGAAGAGTGAACCGTCCTTTGGATTTTCCAAATCCACAGCGCCCTGCGGATACACATTCCGCACAAAATACGGCCCTTTCCAGCGAGAACGGAGCTTTCCAGGATGGAAATGAAGTCGGGTGTCGTAAAGAAGTACCTGCTGACCAGGTACGAAGGTTTTGCGCAAAAGGTGTTTATCGTGAAACACCTTCGTTCGATTCTTAACGACAACCGCATTGTCGTAAGCCTCATCCCTAAGCTCGCTCAGTTCGTTCAGCTGCAGCTTCCGATGGCTGCCCGCGTCCTCCAGAGACAGATTCAGCTCCTTTATCGCCCAAAACGCGCGATGCTCGATTTCGACAGGAAGGTGGCAGGCTTTTCCGTACACAAGCCGATAGGGAGACATGCCAAGGTCGGTCTTATAAGCGGTTCTAAATGCCCAAAGGGCATCAGTGAGTTTCAAAGACCAATCCTTACGGTTCTTGGAAACCGTTTTCTCCAGTATCTGCTTGATTTGCCGATTTGAAACTTCGGCCTGCCCGCAGGTTTGGGGGTGGTAGGGCGTAGAAAGCTTATGATTAATGGAGTATTTCCGCATCAAGGCCTCGAAAGTCCTATTGCAGAAATGACTTCCATTGTCGCTAATGATCGCTCGGGGGTGCCCAAACCGTGAGAAAATGTTTTCTTTAAGGAACCTAACGACAACCTTGTTGTCGTTAGTTCGGCTGGGCACAGCCTCGACCCATTTAGAGACGTAATCAACAGCTAGAAGGATGTACAAGTTCCCAAAAGAGTTGGGAAACGGCCCCATGAAGTCTATCCCCCAAACATCGAAAATCTCCACAACCAAGATCGGTTGGAGCGGCATCTCGTTCCTCCGGGATATCCGGCCCATGTGTTGGCACCGGGAGCAAGTCTTGCAATAATCGTGAGCGTCTTTGAAAAGTTGTGGCCAGTAGAAACCACATTGCAAGATCTTCTCAGCTGTCTTTCTGGGCCCAAAATGCCCGCCACATGCTTGGTCGTGGCAAAATGACAGCACACTCTTGAATTCCTCATCTGGGACACACCGACGAATAATCTGGTCGGGACAGTACTTGAACAAGTAGGGTTCGTCCCAGTAAAAGTGTTTTACTTGGGATAAGAAGCGAAGTCTGTCCTGACTCGACCATTCGGTCGGTAGTAATCCCGTGGCCAAATAGTTCACAATATCTGCGAACCAGGGTTCGCATGATACTGTCAAGAGTTGTTCATCCGGGAAAACGTCATTGATCGGAATTGGAAGCGAAGGCGAAGAAGGAAGTCGCGAGAGATGATCGGCAACCACGTTTTCACATCCTCGTTTGTCCTTAATGACAAGGTCAAACTCTTGAAGCAAGAGGATCCAACGGATTAACCGAGATTTGGCATCTTTCTTCGCAAAAAGATGGCGCAGAGCTGAATGGTCAGTGTAGACAATGACTGGAGAGCCGATGAGGTAGGGCCTGAACTTTTCTAGAGCAAATACAACAGCTAAGAATTCCTTCTCTGTTGTTGTATAGTTGATTTGGGCGTCGTTCAGGGTTCGACTCGCGTAGTAGATTACATGCGGCATCTTGTTGATGTGCTGTCCAAGGACAGCACCAATGGCAAAGTCGGATGCATCGCACATAATCTCGAATGGGTGCGTCCAGTCAGGGGAAGAAAGAACGGGAGCAGAAGTGAGTGAGCGTTTCAGTGACTCGAATGCAGTCACACAGCGCGAGTCGAAGGTGAAAGGCGTGTCCTTGGCCAGCAAAAGCGTCAAGGGCCTAGCAATCTTGCTAAAGTCCTTGATAAACCGTCTATAGAAACCGGCATGGCCAAGGAAGGCTCGGATATCTCTGACGCATCGGGGAGGAGGCAGATTGGAAATGACCTCAATCTTTGCTTTGTCAACCTCTATGCCATTTTGCGAGATGATATGTCCTAAGACAATACCTTCGCGCACCATGAAGTGGCATTTCTCCCAGTTCAAAGTGAGATTCTTGTCCTTACATCTGGTAAGGACAGCGTCGAGATGCAGCAGACACTCGTCAAAAGAATCGCCGAAAATGGAGAAGTCATCCATGAAAATCTCCAGAAATTTCTCCACCATGTCTGAGAAAATCCCCATCATACACCGCTGGAAGGTAGCGGGCGCATTGCATAACCCAAAGGGCATGCGTCGATATGCAAACGTGCCGAAAGGACAAGTGAAAGTGGTCTTGTCCTGGTCTTTTTCGGCGATGGGAATTTGATTATAGCCAGAGTAGCCATCAAGAAAGCAGTAGTACTCATGTCCGGCCAATCGTTCGAGCATCTGGTCAATAAAAGGTAGCGGAAAGTGGTCTTTCCGCGTTGCAGCGTTGAGTTTTCTGTAATCAATGCAAACTCGCCACCCGGTTTGGGTGCGAGTAGGGATTAACTCATTCGCCTCGTTGGTTATGACCGTGATGCCCGACTTCTTGGGGACAACGTGAATGGGGCTAACCCACTGGCTATCAGAGATAGGGTAAATGATACCATTATCTAGACATTTGACGATCTCCTTCTTCACAGCCTCCTTCATGACTGGATTAAGACGTCTTTGTGGATCCCGGGCTGGTTTGGCATCATCCATCAGATGAATGTGATGCTCAACGATCAGGGGACTAATCCCCTTGATGTCCGCCATGGACCAGCCAAAAGCTTGCCTGTTGCTGTGCAAGACCGCGAGAAGGGCTTTCTCTTGCTCTGGAGCTAGAGAAGCCGAAATGATGACAGGGAGGGTCTCGTTCTCACCTAAGTGAGCATACTTAAGGTGAGACGGCAACGGCTTGAGTTCGAGCGTTGGAGGTGAAATGATGGAAGGCAAGACCGGTGCAAAGGTCTCGAACTCAAAGGACTCCAGCAAAGGTTCAAAGCGAGTGTAGGCAACCGAGTTGGATGGTTCAGGTAACTCATCCGGAAAGTCAAAAGATTCAAACTCGGGTTGTGTGCGGCTAAGATCGTGCAAGAACGTGAAACACTCGTATTCGTTGTCGGACGCAGAAGCAGCAGCAGGTTCGAAGAGAAATGCACTAGTGGCGTCAAGATCATCGTGTTCAAACAGAAACTCCTCGAATTCACACTCTTCTGGTGTGATCTCCTGGATCGAGCAAACATCCAGTATATGAGCATTAGGTTCGGCGGGCTGATTCCCCAACCTAAAAATGTTGAGTTCAATTGTCATATTTCCAAAAGAGAAGTTCATTGAACCATTGCGACAATTGATCACAGCATTTGAGGTTGCGAGAAATGGGCGACCGAGTATCACCGGAATTTGATTCCGGGGGTTAGCTACAGGCTGTGTATCTAAGACAATGAAGTCGACGGGGAATATGAAGTCCCCGACTTTGATTAACACATCCTCTAGCTCACCCCTAGGATGGGTGATCGATCGGTCGGCCATCTGGAGAGTGCAGTGTGTAGGTTTCAGCTCTCCGACGCCTAATTGCTCGTATACTGAATACGGAAGCAAGTTAACACTGGCACCAAGATCTAATAGTGCGCGGTTGATGTTCTTATCCCCAATAGTAATTGAAATCGTAGGACAGCCAGGGTCCTTCCGTTTTTGTGGTAAAGATTGGGTAAGGGCATCACTCACAGCACTAGCCAAGAAAACTTTCTTGGGTACCTGAGACTTCCTCTTTTTCGTGCACAAGTCCTTTAAGATTTTCGCGTAAGAAGGGACTTGTTGGACAGCATCTAAAAGAGGAATGTTAATGTTAACTTGCTTGAATAACTCCAAAATCTTCTCCATTTGTGGATTTTGTTTGTTAGACCTCAACCGGTTTGGAAATGGAACATTTTGAAAATTGGTTGAGTCTAATGCTGGAGGAGGAGATTTTGGAGTTGGAACGGATCCCAGAATAGGTGTTTTCGTGGAGTGAGAAGCGGGTCCGTTTAGAGAAGAAGAAGAAGGAGAGCCTTGTGAAGAACGGAGAATAGGCTCGGAAGACGAAGAAGAAGAAGCAGGAGAAGAAGAAGAAGAAGAAGCGGCCGGGGTGTCATCGTTGATTTGCTTGCCAATGTTGTTTTGCAGCACCCTCCCTGATCTCAGTGTGGTCACGGCACTCACATTATGGTTTTGTTGTTCAAGAGCAACATGTGCATTATGTGGGTGGCCGGGATTTGGAAGTGGCTGGGACGGGAGCTTCCCCTTCTCTCGCTCGCTCAAGGCCGTGTTCAGCTGTGCAATCTGGGCTTCGATGGTCTTGATGCTCTGCCCGTGTGCGGCGGTGTGTTGCACTAAAGATTGGATCGAAGACTGGATGTTGGCGGTGGATTGAGTTGATTGTTTAACAAACGCATCCAGACTTCGCTCGAGCGAGGAAACCTTATCGTTGTTCGACGGAACAAAGTTGTTTGGTGGAAAGGAATTGTTCGGTGCAAAGTTGTTCGTCTGGTTTTGGTAAGGCTGGGGTTGGAAGGGCTGCTGATACTGAGTTTGTTGTTGCGCTTGTTGTTGCGGTGGAGGGGCCCTTTGGAAATTGTTGCCCTGGAATTGATTCTGATTCTGATTCCAGGCGAAATTGGGGTGGTTCCTCCAACCGGGATTGAAGGTGGAAGAGTATGGATCATTCCTCGGTCTTTGCTGGAATGCATTAACCTGATCCTGTCCTTGCGAGGGTGGATTGTAAGGACACTCTTCAGTCAAGTGGGACGGATCGGAACAACAAGCGCAGATGGTACGAAGGGGGAGAACAGGGGCAGGAGTAGGAGAAGAAAATTTGCTCTCTATTGCTTCAAGCTTTTTTGTGATAGCAGCCATTTCAGCTCTCATCGCAATAGAGACATCAAGCTGGTGAATTCCTACCCTAGACTGACCGGTAGAAGTGGAGGGAGAAGAAGAAGAAGGAGTCGGTCTGGTGCTCTCCCACTGTAGCGTTTGCTCCGCAAGATCGTCAAAGAACTGCCACGCTTCCTCGTCAGATTTGGATAGGAAGTGGCCCTGACAGATGGTTTCCAGCAACTGCTTCGTTGCTGGGTTCAGTCCCTCGTATAAGGTTTGGCAGAGTTGCCATTTCTCTATACCGTGGTGAGGACACTGAACAAGAAGGTCTTTGTATCGGTCAAAGCACTTCCAAAAGGGTTCAGAAGGAAGCTGGGAGAATTGGTTGATCTCATTTCGAATTCTTGCGGTCTTATGATTTGGGTAGAATTTTTTCAGAAACGCTTTAACAAACTCATCCCAGCTGGTGATTGAGTGGGAAGCGGTGCTATACAGCCATTTTTCTGCGAGATCGCATAAAGTGAACGGAATGACCCGTAGACGTATAGCATCGTCCGACAGCTGGGTTGTTTTCATCATGGCACAGACGTTTTGAAATTTGTTAATGAAGATATAGGCATCTTCAGATTCAAGCCCATGAAAACGTGGAAGCATGTTGATGAAATGGGGCTTAATTTCAAAGTTGTCCCCATTGGCCGGAGGAAGAGAAAGGCAGGTTGGAAGTGCAGAACGGGTAGGGTAGAAACGATCCTGGAGCGCAATTCGCTGCGGCGCTACAACAGGCGGAGGTGGTGGGAGATTGGTCTCCATAGGAGGTGGAGCCAATCCAGGGGTGGTCAAGGAGATGTTCGGAATAAATCCCGACATCGCGGAAGAAGAGGTTGGTGAAGGTGAAGGTGAAGGTGAAGATGTATGCACAGAATTCCGGTCAACGTCGGAGTTGGCCGGCAAAGGAAGGGGTGAAAGAGGAGTGGACGGAGTATCGACTTCGGAGTCGATCGCGTAGTCGGTCGCGACTAACGTAACGCGGACTAGACGGGCGCTAGTGTCCCGAGTCCAAGCGGACATACACTAAACGAGTTTAGTATAGTCAAAGCGAAGAAGGTGAGGGTAAGAAAACGTCAATGAAGAAAGGCGATGGGTGTTGGGTGAAAATGGATGTGGCGACAAAAGGGCAAGTTTTTATAAAAGTTTTTGATTTTTTTTTTTTTCTTTTGTTTTTAGAAAGAGATTTACAGAAGTATGTACGGAAATACGGCTTAAGCAATCACAAACAAGATATGCACAATCACACCTAGATCTAGGGTAACCTAGGTCTACTAGACCTGCTCCTGAACTTGATTGTCGAAGTTAAACAATGTCGAGAAACGGGCTTAACAATACACCGATCACGAGGCCAGGTAAGTGCAGAGATAAGGGGAGGTTGTCCAACGCTTTCGCGAAGTTCCTTAATTAAATAACCCTTTCTCTTTCGGCGGTTGCGCCTTTAACACTTTCCTAGACACCCCGTAAACAATATACGGTTAAGCAAGGTTCTAAACAAGGTTTATCTTCTCCTAATGAGCGCGAAGTCCTTAGGGCTGAAGTCTAGTATTTTTTAAATTTACAATGGACAATGCATATGCTTTAGTGATTTCCGGGGTCCTGGGAAGGGTGATGAAATCCCCACCTAATCTGGATTGGTTTCAAGCCCCTTAAGTCCGTATTAAAGAATGCAAAACAGTAACAATATCAACAGCAACCAATTTTTATTTGCGGCGCAAAGAATTCTGCACAAGAACAGTTTATTGGAAGGGGGAGAAGAATTTGCGCAAAGAAGCCTGCAGAAAATACAATTCAGTGGAGTCCAGAGGAGTGGAGAGAGGCAGAGAAACTCACCAAAAAATTTTAGCACCCTGATGGCACTATCTGACCGCGTTTCCGCGGCCAAACACCAGAAATGGCCGCGGAAGCGCGGCTTAGTTGAGGACTTGGGGGTTCAATTTTCTTGTGGATACTTCTGTGCTTGTCCTCTGCTTTTATGGATAAGTGGAATTCTGATTTGCTCACTGTATCTACTCCAGATTTTGACAGTAGACTGGATGCTTCGTTTTGTCCGTCGCGGTGTAGCCGCGAAATGTGGGTCTATCTTCCCACGTCTTTGGCACTGTACTTGAACTCCGTATTTTCAACGTCCTTGGCGTCGATCTTGAACTTCGTATTTTCCTGCACACTTGCAAAAAAAACTAATCAAGAATAACAAGATGGTTTCTTTTACAAAGTATATTTTTTTTTTCGTTTTTTTTTTTATACTTACAAATTAACCCGAAATTACACAAAGAAATAGACTACCGTCTCCCCGGCAACGGCGCCATTTGATTGGTAGTCTACGAGCGTGTTCAAGTTCTAGTTTAAATACCGCAATCAAGACGGTTTCGCACGTAGCTAGCCGGTTGAGTACGGGTCGTCCGCAGGGAGATGGGAATCTTTTTCTATGTGTTTTTCGACGAGTTAAGTCCGGTTGTTCAGATTTTGTTTGTAGTTATCTAAGTGTTGAGTTGATATTTAAAGAGAGCTTGTTAGGGTTAGGATTAGGTTAGTTTGAGTTAGGAGTCTCCACATCTTTCGTTGCCCCACTTAATATCGGTGTTACGGTAATCGGCAACAACGGGGATTAGCACGACTAGGAAGGAACTTGCGAGTATAAGCTAGGCTTTCCAACGCATAGTCCTTCCTTTTGGTGCTTGTCCGTCCGTTCTTGGCTCTTATCCATAACCTCCGGTTAATTCAACCACAACCGGTCTCACTACGGAATCACCGCTATCATGTAGGATAGGGTGCCGTAAGGAGCGGATTGTGGTTGGGTTAACGGGAGTTGATTTAAGTTGTTGGGCAAGGAAAGAGTGAGAGAGATTTCCTTCTCTCAAACTTCCCTTATCCTACCCTAACAAGTATAGAACTACTCACACTTCATAATACGGAAAAATAAAACAACACAAAAGAGGAAGATAGAAAGAAAGAGATTAGAAGAATACGACTAACTGTTTGCGACCTCACCTTGGCGAGGATCAAGCGTAAGTATCATTGTCGTATGTAAGGATAAAGAAAAAGAGAGAAGAAACAAACAACAAGGAAATAACAACAACTACTTAACAATTAAAATTACAACAATTATAACAAGTAAAGAAAGAGACAAGCATGATAATAAAAATGGTCTTCTTTATTCATCACTCTTCACTCAAAAGCTCACTTACAAGTTTAATGGAGAAGAGGTGAGAAGAGGAAGAAGAACATGTAACTAAAACCTAGCAAAAGAAATACAAGATTATCGACCCCTTCCTTCACAAACTTCTGGACTATTTATAGGCCAAAACATGAAACCCTAGGGCAACCAACAGAACCCTGATGAAAAGACCAAACTACCCTTCAAAACCCATCATGTCTGGCGCCAGAATGGCCGCGGAAGCGCGGCCAATACCCCTCTTTGGCCGCGCTTCCGCGGCCATTCTGTGGAGTTGGGCTTTGGGCCTTTTTGTGGTGGCCTGGTTTTCTTAGCACTTTCTTCTGGAATATGTATTTTCTTCAATTGTTTTCACGATTTTTCCAGAATTTCTGTTGAAGGAAAGGTGGACTTTTTGTTAAGATTTTGTCATGATTGTCTCGAGCGCCGCGTAGATCTCTTGGATCTTGTGCTACCATTGAGCCTTGTGCCTGAAAACGACATCGATTTGACATTTTGTCTTCCTACTGGTATCTGGTAACAAACGGATGAGGGACGGAGACCGTGTTTTATCTGTGGTCGGCAAGAACCCGGATTTTTTCGTCTTTTCCATGAATTTCTCCGTTTGAGAACCGGGAACCTGTATCCTGCAATTGACTAGCAAACACGGCTCAAGAGTATCTACTGACATGCAATGTGATAAAAATTGGGCGGTATGAAAATGCAAAAATCTGATATGAACACCCTCAGAGTTGCGAACGGAGCTAGCATGGATGCTAAAGCCGTGGGGGACTATCACCTGGGAATGTCAGATGGACATGTTTTGGTTTTGCGTAATTGCTTTTTTGTACCCAACGCAACTTGTAATATCATTTCTGTATCTTTAGTTTCTAAAGAAGGTTATGAATTTGCGTTTGTAAGTAATGTTGTAAACATTCACCTTAATCAAGTTTTGATTGGGTCAGGTACATTGAGTAATGGTATATACGTGTTAAACCAACCACAGATTTTCAACGTCCAGAATACACACAAAAGAAAGTCTCCAGAAATGAATCAGACTTTCTTATGGCATTGTAGATTGGGTCACATCAATGAGAGAAGGTTGACTAAGTTACATACAGAAGGATATTTGAATGCGTTCGAATATCAATCGTATGCCACTTGTCAATCTTGTCTCAAAGGAAAGATGACAAAGACTCCATTTACTGGACAAGGAGTAAGAGCGAGCGAGCTCTTGGGACTCGTACACAGTGACGTGTGCGGTCCAATGTCTACACATGCCCGAAGCGGACATTCTTACTTCATTACTTTTACGGATGACTTCTCAAGGTACGGCTATGTCTTCTTAATGAAACATAAGTCCGAGGCCTTTGGAAAATTCCAGGAGTATAAGAATGAAGTAGAGAAACAGACCGGCAAAAGTATTAAGATTCTAAGATCGGATCGAGGTGGAGAATACTTAAGTGCCGAATTCCTGAATTACTTAAAAGAGAATGGTATTCTCTCTCAGCTTACTCCTCCATACACTCCGCAACATAATGGTGTATCGGAGAGACGGAACCGAACCCTATTGGATATGGTTCGGTCCATGATGAGTAACGCTGAGTTACCGCAATCATTCTGGGGATATGCACTAGAAGCAGCTGCGTATCTCTTGAACAAGGCTCCCACCAAGACTGTGCCTACCACCCCATATGAGATGTGGACTGGGAAGAAACCCTGTCTTAAGTATCTTAAGGTATGGGGATGTCCAGCTTTTGTAAAAAAGCAGCATGCGGACAAGCTTGAGGCACGTTCAGTACAGTGTAAGTTTGTGGGATACCCAAGGAACTCCAGGGGGTATCTTTTCTATTCAGCTGAGGAACAAAAGGTTTTTGTTTCTCAGCATGCCCGCTTCTTGGAAACTGAGTTTTTGGAAACCCAGATAAGTGGGAACACAATAGAACTGGAAGAGGTTCCAGAACCACAGACTGTTACTGAAAGCTTAGTGGAACCAGAGGGTTCAACAGAACAGGACATTCCTACGCCGCTCCGCAGGAGGAGTAGGCAGTCTCATCCGCCCGAGAGATACTACGGTTTTCTCATAGACGGGGATAGAGAGGATTGCATCATAGAATATGATGAGCCTACTAGCTTCCAGCAGGCCGTTCAGAGCGTTGACTCAGTGAAATGGCTGGATGCAATGCGGACCGAAATGGAGTCCATGTACACCAACAAGGTATGGACGTTGGACATTGCTCCAGACGGGGTAAAACCCGTAGGATGCAAGTGGATCTTCAAAAGGAAGATTGGTGTAGATGGACAGGTTGAGACCTATAAAGCTAGGCTGGTAGCAAAGGGTTTTCGTCAAAGACCTGGCTTGGACTATGACGAAACCTTTTCTCCAGTAGCCATGCTGAAATCCATTCGGATCCTTCTTGCCATTGCTGCCTTCCACGATTATGAAATCTGGCAAATGGACGTAAAGACAGCTTTTCTAAATGGAAATTTAGAGGAGTGTGTCTATATGGACCAACCAGAGGGTTTCATTCAGAGTGGGAGCAGCGGAAAGGTGTGCAAGTTGCTTAAGTCCATCTATGGACTAAAGCAGGCATCGCGGAGTTGGAACATTTGCTTTGATGAGACGGTCAAAGAATTTGGCTTTATCAAAAATCCAGATGAACCATGCATCTATAGTAGATTTGTAGCGAGAACTGTAGTATTCCTCGTTTTATACGTGGATGACATTCTCTTAATAGGAAATGACATTCCTATGCTACAATCTGTCAAGGGGTTCTTGTCACACAGGTTCTCCATGAAAGACCTGGGTGATGCCTCGTACATTCTGGGTATCCGGATCTACCGTGACAGATCCAAGAGGATATTAGGACTTTCACAGTCCGGGTACATCGACACCATACTGAAGAGATTCAGTATGGAGGATTCCAAGCGCGGTAACCTACCGGCTTGTCACGGGATCACCCTCTCTAAAGAGATGTCTCCCAAGACTGATTTGGAGAGGGATCGCATGTCTATTATACCCTACGCTTCTGCGGTAGGCTCTATAATGTATGCGATGTTGTGTACCAGACCGGATGTAGCTTATGCAATGAGTGTGGTAAGCCGGTATCAGTCAAACCCTGGGGAGAAACACTGGATAGCGGTAAAGAACATTCTCAAGTACCTGAGAAGGACTAAGGAGATGTTCTTGGTGTATGGCGGAAAAGACCTCCAGATCGAGGCCTTTGCTGACTCCATCTTCCAAAGTGACAAGGATGATTCCAAGTCCATGTCGGGTTTTGTCTTTACCCTCAATGGAGGGGCGGTGTGTTGGAAGAGTTCCAAACAAGAAACCGTTGCAGACTCGACGATGGAAGCGGAATACATCGCTGCATCTGATGCCGCAAAAGAAGCTGTCTGGATGAGGAAGTTCGTGAAAGAACTTCAGGTGGTTCCGTCCATTGTTGATCCAATACCTCTGTATTGCGACAACAACGGGGCTATAGCTTTAGCGAAGGAACCCAGGTCCCATCAGAGATCCAGGCACATCTTAAGGCGGTATCACCTGATCAGGGAGATCTTAGATCGCCAGGAGATCGAGGTTCGGAGAGTCGCTTCAGAAGATAACACTGCAGATCCATTCACCATGGCCCTGCCCCAGACTCAGTTCGAGCGGCTGATCGAGATGATAGGTCTTCGATACGCCAGTACATGGCCTTAGTGCAAGTGGGAGATTGTTAGTGTATATGCCCTAGAGGCCATTACTGTATCATACTAGTTTGTATATTACTTAATGGAAGCTTGGGATATTCACCTTGTATATACAATCTTGCTCAAAATAGTAGTATGCTACTTGGTTTGTTTCTACTTCAATGTGTGCATGTGTTTATTTTTGTATATCGCCTATACACATTAGTAGAGCCCTTAGGATCTTTGCTTGATTACCAGCGATGTGATGGCCGTCACACTAGTGGGGCTGGGTAATCTATAAGCACATCCTTATGCAGGTCCCTGGTCGCAGGACTATCGAGACAGGGCATCGATACTCCGGAGTAGACCAGCGCATGCGCTTCTCATCCCAGTGTGGGAGACGGTCTGTCCCACAGCCGTCAGTACGTCGTACTTGAGATAGTATGCAGGTGCTCGTTAGGTTACGGGTACACTGGACAGGACTCGTCGGGAACTGACTAGTTGGTATTATACCTATCGTCAGTTATCAGTTCCCAGGTGACATGAGTACAGCTTAGTCCGCTGACTTGACACTGTCACTTCGCCTCGAGTGTGTTCCCACTGTACTTTGATCACTACCCTACCACGGCTCATGGGAGTCGTGCAAACAGGTAGTGGTTGGGTGCAGTCCCGAAGCACTTGGAGGCAGTGACGGTTAGACAGGATTCGTCTCTCCCGGTATTGGGGGTTGACATCGCGCTGTGTCTAGGAGAGCCATTACACGAGTAGTCCCTGGCCAGGGCAAACGAGATATACTGGTAGGTTTCCAGTGTTATCTCAGGGTGTTTTGGGCTTCGCTCCGGCACGACTTGTACCGCTATTGGGGGACTGACGTTTACCACCCCCTAGGCCCGCCATGCGATGTATCAGACGAACAGACCGGTACGGAGAATGTCACACTCAGGCTCAGTAGGAGTTCAGATGGGTTTCGCCTCGTCGGTCTTCTTGTCGGCATTACCTGGGGACCGTTACGCACAGCTAGTGCCGCTTGCGGTCTGTGGTTAAACCCACTGCCAGCGTAGTGTCGAGTCTTTAGAGTCCCACACAGAAAGCTTTTCGCCTTTAGGCAAAAGAGTAGAGGTCGCATGGTATTGCGACAGGTCGCATGGTTTTGCGACAGGGTTCGGTCACATCCGTGCACTTGTGCACGTACAGTGTCCGGACAGTTTACACTAGCAGGCTTTGGTTTAAGCCAGATCCTAGTGTACCTTATGGGATTGGATTTATCCAGTTTGCATTCGTGTTCCTCGGAACGCGGATGCAGGTGTGTATGCACAGGTGACAGGGAGGCAGAGGCAGCGGATTCTCATTAGGGTTGTTGACAGTTGACCGTTGACTATTTGACTTTTTGCTCAACCCTAATGAGAATTTGATATGTGATTAACTATTATATTAATTAAGTATTATGGTGACATGGTTGTTGACTTTTGTTGATTTTGTTGACTTGTTGACTTGTTGACTTTGTTGACCGGTTGACTAGGCTTGACTAGTTGACCATCATGATAACCATAGCCATCATTTCATGGCAAAGACTTTTGTTTACTTGCTCATTTGTGTAAAATGAGTGCATGAAATGATATGGTTATGGTTGCTTCAACCATCACATAAGACTTTTTTTTGATATGATGAGTTATGATCACTTTGGATTATGAGAGGGTGAAAGAAAAAAGAGAGCCTCATTCTTTCTTGCTCATTCTCTCTCTTGTTCTTGAGCTCTCCTCTTGCTCTCACCCTCAACCTCTTCCTCCCTCTCTTGATTCTATGGTTCTCTTGTCTCATGAGTTGAGAATCAAGAACCATAGATAAAATCCCATTCTATTTCTTCTCTACTCATTCTAGTTCACTAGGTTTAGCAAACCAAGTGAACTAGTTTCTTCAAAGAACGAAGAAGGAGCTAAAGGTTGGAGCTTTCAGGTGGATCTATCTTCGGCGTACGGAGACGACGAGAAGAAGCCATCGGACCACCATCGGAGTTTTGAAGACGAAGGAGTTCAAGACAAGCAAGGTATAACCCCCTAACCGAGTAGCTAAAAACTCATAGTTAGGTGTTAGATAGATGTTTAACCAAGATCCGGGTTATAGGTCCATGTTACCACTTCCGTAAAAATTGTTTTTTACCAAATTCTGCTTTCCCGAAAGTACCGGGAGAGGTAGCATGGACTTACAGAATTCTCTCGACCGCTCACTGCCTCTATGTGCTTCGGGACTGTACCCAGCTAAAACCTGTTTGCACGACTCAGTAGAGCCATGGTAGGGTAGTAATCTAAGTACTGTGGGAATACACACAAGACACTATGGCGATTTTAGGTCTATGGATTATCCTGTACTCATGTCACCAAAGAACTGCTATCTGACATTGGTATAGTACCATCTAGGAGTTCTCGGCGAGTCCGTCCAGTGTAACTCATCCAATGAGCACCTGTATACAATCATCAGTGTCAAACACCAATGGCTATGGGATAAGCCATCGCCCCGTACAGGGTCATGAAACATATACACTAGTCTAAACCGGAGTACCGATACCCAGTCGCGATACTCCTACGATTAGGGACATTTAAGAATGTGTTTATAAACTACCAGGCCCCACTAGTATAATCCTTATCATAATCCTGGTAGTCAAGCAAAGATCCTATGGGTTTAATCTCATGTATTAGCGAAACGCGATAACTAGTAACACGTATTCACATAATAGATAAAGACAAACCAGAAAGCACACTATCATCTTGAGTAAGACTGTTCTTGGTATAGGCCCTCATCGAATTCAATAATTGCATTCCCACAACTACGATAATTCCCTTGAGGGCACCTATATCCCACAATCTCCCACTTTCACTCAAGACCAATTATTGCGGTATCGCATGCACACATCTCATATGCTGCTGCATACCCAACTTCTGTACTAACAATTCCGTAAACTGTGTTCGAGAAACAGCCTTAGTGAGTGGATCTGCTAATATGTTTCTAACTATATATCTTTGAATCTCAACTTTACGGAGATCAACTATCTTCCGAAATGAGCGACACTTATCTTAGAATACTGTTTGGATAGCTGATGGGACCTTATTCACAAATGAACGTATTTATCCAAACAAATACTTAGGATGTATCTTCTGCCGATTCACAATCAGCATCTAGCGCCTTGACTACCCCAGTATCCTGCTTGGAACTTTTCCAATATACTACTTCTCATAAGAGGATAAACTAATGACTCACGGCAGATACTCTGTCACCCTTGTCACCACGGAAGCTGGAATCGGTAATTGCCTCCCGAAGGAGTCTGCCATTACCATACACTATAGAACATCTCATATGTTATTCACTTCTTCCTATATTTCTCTAGGATTGGATTAATGTCTTCTTACTACACTAAATGTGAAAGCAATATCTAGTCTGGTATATGACATCACATGATTGACCTCACTAGGAGTCCTCCATTCTAAACCACTTTAGAATGGTGTCATTATACCTGAATTGGGATAATCCCAAACCCTTTACTAGATCTAAACTTATAGACCTAGTCCCCAGAATCAATGATGTATATATAATCCATTAAAGGAGAAATAGTGACAATCAACGTTTGACCGAATCATAGTATGTGAACATCACTTCCTATCAAGAGCACGTTATCCACATCAGTATGCAAAATCTAACAGTACTCCCTACAGCTTTCTTACAAATACCTGGTTCATCTCTTATTTTGATGAAGTTAAACATTTTGATCGTTGCATCAAAAAACAGATGATCCACCTCCGCTATGCTTGCTTTAGTCTACAAATAGAGTTAAGCAATTTGCACACTATCCGCTGCTCCCACTGACTAAGACAATCCTCTGGTAGAGTCATATACACGTACACTTCTAAATCCAATTTAGAAAGACGTTATAATCATACTCATACCAGATATCATAGTCATGAAAACAACAGTAGCAAATTTTATCCGTATAGACTTCAGCACAGACTTTGAAGTAACATTATCATCACAATCCACATCGGGTATTCGATGAATACATGTTAACTATAAGTTTGGCTTTATTAAGTTAATACCTTTCCATTTGCACCGATCTCGAAAGATCTGATTTTGCTCCTTATGGGTTTTACCCTTTTCAGGAGCATACAATAAAGTCAATAGTTTATTGTAGTGCATAGAGTCCAACTTGGATAACTTGGGATCTAGCTATCAGTTAGAAGTCACTACTTCCTATGGTCTGCTGATACTAGTAGGGTCATCATCACATGATGCAAGCCTTCTAGTCACCATCTTTAAGAAAACCAAAGGATCTCTCGGGTGGCTGAGGTCACCTACTAAATCTACGGAGTAGCTATGGTCTGTTATGGTCAATTGGATCATCAGGATCCTCTAAAATTTCAGCAACTGTTTGTTGTTCTGGAATCACTTCCAGTTCTACCATACTCCCACTAATTTCTTTTGCAAGAAATTCCTTTACCAAGGAGGTGGCGAGTCAAGAACAAAACACTTTCGAACTTGGAAATGGTAGAAGCTATCTTTCGCGAAAACTTAGGACAACTCATAGACTGTTATTATCGAAACGTGACTCAAGTTTATCCGCATTATGGTTTTAAACATAAACCGGATAACCCCATATCTTAACAACTTTAAGATGAACACTATTCAATATCACATATAGAAAAGAGACACTTGTTTAGGTGGAACCTATATCAATTGATATGCATCTATTTCCAATGCATCCCAAAATTGAAGAAGCTAATTCAGCATTACTCATCATGGAGCATACCCGCGGATGAGTAATCTGAGAGAGAATCACATTCTCATCACAAAAAACCTAGTACCAACCCCATGTCCGTATAGACATCGGACGATATACATCAATATGTATAAGTCCCTAGAGATCACTAACTCATTTTCCGTGTGCTGTTAATTGAAAAACATTCTTTTGGTTAAAAGAAACCAAAAAGTTTGCTGTTAGGCAAGACCTGATGATTTTCCTCAATAGCAACAATTGCTCCGAAAACTGACATTGAGGATAAAATCATCCATTCTCAATTCTCTGCTCTTTCTCAATATCTATAGCACTCTACAGATATGGGATTCTAATCCGGTATCTTTATACCCAGGAATTAGAGTTTATTGAAAACAGTTTTTCAAAACAAAGATGCACGGGGAATCCGAAACATCAAAATGTTTCAGTGGGGTCAGTCGGGTATTCATTGTATTGCCTTTTCCGTTACCCAGGTTCATGACAGTAGTCGCAATTTTCCTTTCTCACTTCAACACCTTTTGATGTCTCTCCATCTTACATTTCTGTATACTGAACTTATGCTAGTTTGGTTTTCTCCTTTCCATTCCTTCAGCACCAGCTTCGGGATTGGAAGAAGACAAACTGGTATACACTCCTTATATGTAAGGAGCTCTCGAGCTTGAGATAAGGTAGGAGGGATAGACAAACGAACAATTCATCTAATCCAGAACCAGTGGCCATTCTCGGACTTAAACAATTTTGTCGAGTTCGTATCTAACTATACGATGGTCTTCCAAACAATATGGATCTCTGTACCAAATACAAAGGGTTCTGGATATGAGGACATATGTGACTATGTCGTGGATTAGGGCAATCCAGACATTCCAAAGCCATCGATTATAAAAAGGTCGGTCAATATGGTTAATGAGTCTTGGTTTAAGGTGAGTCCAGGGTCGCTGCCAGAGAGAGAAAAGAAACACTCAGCGTGCACTCCAATATGGATTAGATTGGTATATTTATTTAATCAAGATGGCTCCCACTGTTCTGTCAAATTCTCCTTCAAACCCTGAAAAGAGAACTAGCCGAGATTTTGTATAGAAAATCTTCTGGGAGTAACTATTACTCACAGTAGGAATCGGGACCCGATCTATCATGGCGTGGTAACCTTGATTAAAGATCAGCAAATTACCCTACTCCATAGAAGGTATGCAATTTCATTGCAAGTTTTAACACTTGAAACTCCCGGTGTCGTTTTTGCCCCTAGGACTCTGTGACCTTGACTAAAGATCAACAAATCAAAGAGTCCTATTCAAGTTTGGCCCGTCATTTCGAGATTAATTTAGACCCACCCGTACGACCCTTGACTAAAGATCAACAAAGTCATACGAATGTCCTAGCGAATCGCATCATATGCAAGCAGGTGTAGGGATGCTAGGCACTCTCACAAGGGTCTACGATACATCAACCATGCCCGATTTAAAATTTAGACGTGCCGAACAACCCTTAACAAGATCTTTAAACTAGAGATTAGGCGAAAACAAGCATGTTAAACACTTTAACACTAAGTGAGAGGGATTACAACCTTTGTAGATCCGGTCCTTCACTTCTAAAGCACCATGTTGAGGTCCCTTCGCTGCGATCATCAAGTTCCGGACTCTCGAGAGGCTCCACGAAGAGAAAGATGCAAGCTTGCTTCCGATCTTCGATAACAAAGATGATCTACCTTGAAGTTTCATTAACACAAGCTCTCACTCACAAAATGAAGTGAACACCTTCATCTAAATGGCAAGGGTAGATGAAGATGATGAAGTAGGATTTTTGCTCTCATTTGTTTTCTTATTCTCACACACTTTCATCACAAAAAGCAAAGCAAGAAAGCTTTGCATCAAAGAAGAAGAAGAAGAAGAATAGTGATCCTTTTGTGATGAATAATGAAAGTTATGATAAGGTTAGAAATGCAACCATGGCCATGTAACCTTTGTAGAGATTGAACTAGGGTTAAGGGTTTAGGTTGGGTTAAAGAATATCTACACAAAAATCTTTGCACAAAACAAAATAAAACCTTCTAGAAGGTTCTAGAAAAGATTAACCCAAATCAAACCCTAATCTCGTTTAATCTCCACTAAACATGTTGCTTTAATAACCATATCATGTTACAATATTATATATCACATATATAATATTTATTGTAACAAAATAAAATAATACAATTAACATATATCGCATATATATCAATGTATTACCCGAGCGAGAAAAAGAATCTTTTAGTGAGCTTATATTAGTTAATGTAATTTAATATATCACATATATTATTATACATTAAATTATCGAATCAACACTTGATCCGACAAATCGGCTATATCGCATATAACCGACTAATATATCATTTACCGATTCATCGAATCAACACTTGATCCGATGACCCTGCTGATATCAAATATCACGAGAATAGAATACGGTATCTCATATCGCATTATCCTCGGTCCCGCACATATCACATATGTGCTCCTACTCCGTTTTGCCTGAGTCAAGAAACCTCTGTGTAGGACTCTAAAGAATCGTCAATACGCCGGCAGTAGGTGATGATCATATCAAACACCCACAAGCTGCAAGCGGTCAGCTAAACGTAACAGCCACCCAGGTATTGAGCGATCAGAAGATCAACAAGCAAGCCTGTACATTCTCCTGCGAATCCAATCAGTAACACTCCCGCACAGTCTGGTCTCGTCGTCTGATATGTCGCATATCTCGCCTAGGGGTGGTAAACGTCAGACCACAGTAGCTTGATAAGTCATATCGATATGAGGTCTATAACAGTTCGAGAAACTACTGATAACACTTACCAGTAAATCTCAACAACCCTGGCCAGGGATTTCCAGTTATAGCCAATCGAACACAGCGCAACATCAACTCCCTATACCGGGAGAGACGAATCCCCTCCTATCGCTCATTGCCTCCATGTGATTCAGGACTGTACCCAAAAGCCACCTTTTTGCATGCCCTCTTGGACGTGGTATGATGGAAATCAAAGCACAGTGGGAATCACACAAGACCTATGACGATCTCGGGTCAACTACTACTCTGTACCAGTGTCACCGGAGAACTGCCATCTGACGTGAGGTATAATACCATCTGGGAGTTCTCGGCGAGTCCGTCCAGTGTACCCAGTCTCTACTGTGCACCCATACACCATCCTTGATGTCAAACACCGATGGATATGGGATCATCCATCGCCCATCATATGGGTCAAGATACGTATACGCTAGTCTACTCTAGTTTATCGATGCCCTGTCTCGATACACCCTCGACTAGGAACTGTTATAGGATGTACTCGCCGACTACCGTGGCCCCACTAGTATGATCTCATCATAGTCCCAGTAGTCGAGTACATATCCTAAGGGTTTTATCAACATGTAACATAGAGACAATCAGAGTACATGTTAAGATAAAGTACAACCAGATAGCGTACTATCATGTCGAGCAAGAAAGTCCTCCCTATATATGTCCAAGCATCCATTACAATATACATCATATGTACAGTAATGGCCTCTAGGGCATACATATAACTAACAATCTCCCACTTGCACTAGGGCCATCTGTTGTGGTATCGCATACCCAACATTTAGCTGTGGTTGAAGTATCTCATACTCAACCATCACATAAAAGTCTCTACTGGGAAAAAGGCCTTTGTGAGTGGATCTGCGCTGTTGTCCTCTGTGTCTACTCTCCTAACCTCGATCTCCCTGGAGATCAACCATGTCCATGATCAGGTGATACTGCCTAAGAATTATATCTGGATTTCTGATGGGATGGTAGTTCCTTGGCTAAAGCCACAACTCCATTGTTACACAATGGTAGGAACGAAGTTCATCTCATGAACTTATATATATCCAGACTGCCTCTTTGGTAGCATCCTTGGTAACGATGTATCTTGCCTTTAATCGTCTAGTAAGTCACGGTATCTAGCTTGGAACTCTTCCAACATACCGTCCCTCCACTGAGGGTAAAGACAATGCCTGCGACTGACTTTCAGTCGTCCTTATCACCCTGGAACCTTTCCAGTGATTCTCCCCAGGATCCATTGATACCATCTCACTACAACTAGTGAGAATTCTAACATCCAATCAGATCTATCTCATAGATCCAAAACCCAGGATTTAGGATGTATCACATTGATCCTATATAGAGAATCCTTGTGATAAGCGGAGATTGACCGAGCGTAGCATAGGAAACTCCTTCCCTATCAAGAGTATGTCATCCACGTACTCTACGAGGATCACCACCATACTCCCTACTATCTTTTTGTATATACAAGGTTCATCTACCATTTTGATGAAGTCAAACTTTTGACTACCACATCAAAACAGATGTTCCAACTCCGCGATGCCTGATTTATCACATAAAACATCTTGCACACGTTTCCGCTGCTCTCACTGTCTATGAAGCCCTCTGGCTGTATACTTATAAACGCTCTCTTCTAAAACAACATTTAGAAAAGCAGTCATGGCACCCAACCACCAGATATCGTAGTTATGGTAAGTAGCAGTGGCAAGTAGAATCTGGATGGACTTTAAGCGTAGCTTTGAAAGTCTCAACTTTTCGATGTACACCAAGTAATCTTCTCAAGATATACTTGCTCCTGATAGGGATTTAACCCTTCAGATAAAGCAACCAAAGTCCATACTTTGTTGGTGTATAAGGATTCCATCTCAGATCGCTAAGCATCCAGCCATTCTTACATAGTCCCACTCTTGATGGCCTGCTCGAAACTAGTTAGGTCATCATCTCATGATGCAATCCTCGCTCCCACTGTCATAGAGAAACCGAAGTATCTCTCAGGTGGGTGAGGAACTCTACTAGATCGGCGGAGAGGCCGAGGTTCATTGGAAACTATTGAATCTTTTGGTTCTACCAAATCATCAGCTGCAGTTTGTATAGCTGAAACTCCTTCCAGTTCTACCTCATGACCAATAATTTCTTCACAAGAAATTCCCTTTCACAAAGGTGGCATGTTGAGAAACAAAACATCTTTTGTTTCTTGGTTAGGTAGAAGATATTCCCTTGCGAATGCTTGGGATATCCAACAAACTTCCACAGATCTAACTTTGCCTCGAGCTTGTCCGGATTTTGCTTTTTAGACATAGGCCAGACAACCCCAAATCTTAACTTCCTTAAGATATAGGCTCTTCCCATTCCATATCACATATGAAGTGGTAGACAACTAATTTGATTTGAACCCTATTCAATAGGTATGCAGCTTCTCAAGTGCATAACTCCCAAAAGGAAATAGTAACTCAGCAGTACTCATCATAGAGCACACCATATCACATAGGGTGCTATTGCTCCGCCCCGATATACCATCGTGCTATGGTGTATACAGAGGAGTAAAGCTGAGAGAGAATCTCATTCTCCTTTAGAATAGTCCAGGATTTCCGTGCTCAAGTATTCTCCTCGTTGATCTCATCAAAGGACTTAATACTTATACCCGTTTTTGGTTTTCTATTTCTAACTTATATTCTGTGAATATCTCAAAAGCTTCGGACTTATGTTTCAAAAGGAACATATGTCTGAATCTTGAGAGATCATCAGAGAATGTAATGAAGTACAAAGAACCGGTCTTGGCATGTGTATACAGGGGACGTTCATACATCAGCATATATCAATCCCAAGAGTTCACTAACTCTTTCTCTGTTTCCAATAAACGGAGCTATGGTCATTTTATTTTTGTGACATGACTGGCGAGTTTCACAAGATGTAAATTCAAACTAATTTAAATATGCATCTAAATGTAACTTAGCTAGTCGGGTCGCATTGATATAACCTAGTCTACAATGCCTCAATAAGGATTCATTCATTTCTGAACTCTTCCTCCTGTGTGTGTTCTGTATACTAAGAACTGTAGTTTGATTTAGAACGTCAATGCTTTTAGATAATGTACCTGAACTGATCAACTCTTGATATAGGAAATGTTCAAAACATTATCTAACAATACAAAATTATATCCTTCTTTATTAATAAAGAGACTGATATGATGTTGTACATCAGGTTCGGTATCTAATAACATTCGTTCAGAATCGATGTATTTGCTAATATAGGGTGATAACTACCAACAGACTTGGCTGCAACACTTGCACCGTTTTCTATCTCATGAAATTTATCACCCGTTCTCAGTTCTCTACCTTTCTGTAGCCCATGTAATAAATTACATATATAGGATCCTGATCCGGTATCTCATACCCAGGACGTAAAGGATACTGAGAAACAGTTCTTTGTAATGAATACACCCGAAGAAGATGCATCAGTATGCATTTTCTTCGTTTGGGCGGCACGGGAATTCTGGTAATCCCCTATTTCCTGCTCTTTCTTATAACAATTATAAGTTGGAGCGGGACCAACGTTCCCCAACTCAGTATAACAAGTGGGTTCGGTCAATACATCTGTTTTATTATCTTGATTAAGGCGTGACATGGTCGCTACCTGGAGAGAGAGAGAGAAGAAAACACTCAGCGTGAGCTTTTACAAGATTAGATTGGTTATCAATTTATCTAATCAGGATGTCTCCCACTGCTTTAGTCAAATCTTCCTTCAAACCCTAAAAGGAAAGACTAGCCGGGATTAATTACACCCTACAAGTTTTCCAATCTTTCAGCCAGGCTAGTGCCGGTACTTTGAGGGAGGTTCCCCGTGCTTTCGCACGGACCTAATTAAAATAAACCTCGTTTTCCCAGGGGCGTAACCCCGTTAACACCTTTCTAGACACCTACTTGATCGGCTAATTGTAATGTGTAAAACTCTCCCAGGAGTAACTCTTACTCGCAGCGGGTATCGGGATCCAACTATCTCATAGAAGGTATGCAATCTCATTGCAAATTTCAACACATGAAATTCCCAATAATATTTTACCCCTAGCGTCCTACGACCTTGACGGAGGCCAAACTACCCATAGTCCGCTAGTCAAGTTCAACCCGTCATTTCCTGATTGATTTAAACCCACCCGCACGACCCTTGACGGAGGCCAAACTACGCCGTACGAATATCCTAATCCAATCGCATCGAATGCTAGCAGATAAGCACTAGTTAGCTACCGTACACTATGCCTTGACGGAGGCCAAACTACCGCAACACGAATACTAAGTAGTACTTATCTGAAATGACGGAGGGCTATGACAGGTTTTTAAGAAAACCCTTTGCGTAATGAACTTGATATCGTCGTAGAATCGAGTGATTTTAAATGGAGTGTTTTTGAGGCCTTTCTAGTTTTGCTAAAGAGGTCACTCCCGGTGAAGGGATCATCGGCTCTCTCCTCATCGAATAAGGTGCAGGATATTTCATAAATATCACTATGCAAAGCAAAAACTATAGAAGCAATCAGAAGACAAACCGAGTATGCAGCATCTGCTAGTTTCGCTAAAGAGGTCACTCCCGGTGAAGGGATCTCGGCTCTTTCCTTATCGAATAAGGTGCTGGATGTTCTACAAGGAACACCGCTATGCAAAGCAAGAACTAGAGGTACCAGTTTTTGAGACAAGTTTCTACAACATCTTTAGGTTTCTTTTAGTTTCATTAATCTCATTAATGAAGTCCCATTTTATTATGCTTCACAAGCATCACATTTGAAACGAAATCTGCATTATAACATATATCTCATATATATAATATAAACATTCGTCTCAGGCAGTAATATGATCTCATCACAGAACATTGCAGCAGAAGAACATATATGAAATATTGGATATACTAGGACGTCCGTGTTTTAATACGAGCCTGTATAAAACACGGATTCTACGGTCGCGATGAATAGCCAAACCCACATCCCTAGACCCCTACGAGAGCGGCAAGCAACACTGCCAATTCTAGGGTTAGGAGACCCGGTCTCGACTCCTCGAGATGGTCTCCCACTGGACCCTAGAACCCGGTTACTTGTGCTCCCCACCTTGGGTCTAACTAATGCGGAAAAGTAAATAATATACAATGGTGACATCATCCTCAGCCCGGAAGTGCCCCAATAAAAGAATATTACATACAAATGAATTTTACATGAATGAAATAAAAACCCTCATCTCACATAAGACCCCCGGCTATTCAGAACACGATGATCCAATATAACATATCACAGCAACACATAATATCTCATATCATCAACGTAAGTAAGTATGCATACACCAATTGTCGTTGATGTATAGCAGTGAAACCGGAGATACACCACATACTACGCTTACGGTCATAGAAAAGAAAGTGTAAAACTACAACAGTTGGAATCCGCAACCACCTTAGATATCGCATGCCTAACCAAATGAATTCCTTAGACATCGCATGCCTAACAATTATAAACCCCGCATTTTAGTCTCATTATCGAAAAATCTTTTCAATATCAAGTCGGGCAATTCAACAAGATTCCCAACATTCTGATCGAATGCTCGTCGCAAACTTTAGTAGACGGCCGCACCTCCGGATGTCCTCGACGAAGTGCACTAAGGCAGAACACCGCTGCCGCGAGCACCCGAACGGATGCTTTTGGCGACGGTGTTCTCCTACAGTCACTTAGTCGGGGCTATGGGGCGTGGCTGTCTATTAAGTTTACCCGGCGAGTATCCGCGTACGCTACGTGATTGCAACGGACTTTTGATCACATCAAAATTCCGTGGCAACCGATCAAATGAGACTGAACTGCTAGATTTATAACATTCAAATTAGTTATCTCATAACTACTTGTGGATTCCAAATATTGTATCACATTCCAGATAAATAGACAGTGTTAAACTTTTCGATCGAATAAACAAACACCCAAGATTTCCTAAATAGCTCAACACTTAAGCGGAATTCAAAAAATATCCATCACATGCCACAGTACCAATGGTCCAGCCGTAGAAGGATCAAGCCAACGCCTCACATGTGGTAACGCCGTACTGCTCCAAACCCTAAGATTCAGAGACGGTTCAGACGGTCACATAATCGAGTTAAGGTTTGTGTTCTTCTAGAGGGTCCACCGCGTTACTTGCATGATTTTCCGGAAGTTTCAAACTCGAGAAAAAATCCAACTTTTGAAAAATTTTCCGACAGGTGAAAAAGTGAGTTATTGATATCCGTTCGAAATTTTTAACAGTTTCTAAAATTATCCGGAAAAAACTTAAGCGAAGTTAAATTATCCAATCGAATCAACGAGTCCCCAATACAACCCAGAAAACTCAACACTTGAGTGGAATTAAAAATTCCCAGAATAGTGCAAAAGAACCCAGGAATAATATTGTGAAGTTGCGGGCCCCAATGACACTGTTCGGTCGCGGAACCGCGGCCACGTGCGTGGTTTGGTCGCGGTTCCGCGGTCACGTGATCGTTTTGGTGGTCCGTACTTCACAGTAATTCCTATATTTCCCTGCTTGATTTTCTGAATATTTTTAATACGAAAAAATCAACATTTTTTAAAAAATTCCAGAAACTAGGTTTTATCGTGTATTCGGAGTTCGATCGGACTTTAAACTTCGCCTAAAGCTCTATCCTGGCTCTGATACTACTGTAGGGATGCTAGGCACTCTCACAAGGGTCTACGAGGCATCAACCATGCCCGATTTAAAATTTAGACGTGCCGAACAACCCTTAACAAGATCTTTAAACTAGAGATTAGGCAAAAACAAACATGTTAAACACTTTAACACTAAGTGAGAGGGATTACAACCTTTGTAGATCCGGTCCTTCACTTCTAAAGCTCCGTGTTGAGGTCCCTTCGCTGCGATCATCAAGTTCCGGATTCCCGAGAGGCTCCACGAAGAGAAAGATGCAAGCTTGCTTCCGATCTTCGATAACAAAGATGATCTACCTTGAAGTTTCATTAACACAAGCACTCACTCACAAAATGAAGTGAACACCTTCATCTAAATGGCAAGGGTAAATGAGGATGATGAAGTAGGATTTTTGCTCTCATTTGTTTTCTTATTCTCACACACTTTCATCACAAAAAGCAAAACAAGAAAGCTTTGCATCAAGGAAGAAGAAGAAGAAGAATAGTGATCCTTTTGTGATGAATAATGAAAGTTATGATATGGTTAGAAATGCAACCATGGTCTTGTAACCTTTGTAGAGATTGAACTAGGGTTAAGGGTTTAGGTTGGGTTAAAAAATATCTTGCAAAATATCTACACAAAAATCTTTGCACAAAACAAAATAAAACCTTTTAGAAGGTTCTAGAAAAGATTAACCTAAATCAAACCCTAACCTCGTTTAATCTCCACTAAACATGTTGCATTAATAACCATATCATGTTACAATATTATATATCACATATATAATATTTATTGTAACAAAATAAAATAATACAATTAACATATATCGCATATATATCAATGTATTACCCGAGTGAGAAAAAGAATCTTTTAGTGAGCTTATATTAGTTAATGTAATTTAATATATCACTTATATTATTATACATTAAATTATCGAATCAACACTTGATCCGACAATCCGGCTATATCGCATATAACCGACCAATATATCATTTACCGATTCATCGAATCAACACTTGATCCGATGACCCGGCTGATATCAAATATCGCGAGAATAGAATACGGTATCTCATATCGCATTATCCTCGGTCCCGCACATATCACATATGTGCTCCTACTCCGTTTTGCCTGAGTCAAGAAACATCTGTGTAGGACTCTAAAGAATCGTCAATACGCCGGCAGTAGGTGATGATCATATCAAAAACCCACAAGCTGCAAGCGGTCAGCTAAACGTAACAACTACCCAGGTATTGAGCGATCAGAAGATCAACAAGCAAGCCTGTACATTCTCCTGTGAATCCAATCAGTAACACTCCCGTATAGTCCGGTCTCGTCGTCTGATATGTCGCATATCTCGCCTAGGGGTGGTAAACGTCAGACCCCAGTAGCTTGATAAGTCGTGTCGATATGAGATCTATAACAGTTCGAGAAACTACTAATAACACTTACCAGTAAATCTCAGCAACCTTGGCCAGGGATTTCCAGTTATAGCCAATCGAACACAGCGCAACATCAACTCCCTATACCGGGAGAGACGAATCCCCTCCTATCTCTCATTGCCTCCATGTGATTCGGGACTGTACCCAAAAGCCACCTTTTTGCACGCCTTCTTGGACGTGGTATGATGGAAATCAAAGCATAGTGGGAATCACACAAGACACTATAACGATCTTGGGTCAACAGACTACTCTGTACCAGTGTCATCGGAGAACTGCCATCTGACGTAAGGTATAATACCATCTGGAGTTCTCGGCGAGTCCGTCCAGTGTACCCAGTCTCTACTGAGCACCCGTACACCATCCTTGATGTCAAACACCGATGGATATGGGATCATCCATCGCCCATCATATGGGTCAAGATGCGTATACGCTAGTCTACTCTGGTGTATCGATGCCCTGTCTCGATACATCCTCGACTAGGAACAGTTATAGGATGTACTCGCCGACTACTGTGGCCCCACTAGTATGATCTCATCATAGTCCCAGTAGTCGAGTACATATCCTAAGGGCTTTATCAACATGTAACATAGAGATAATCAGAGTACATGTTAAGATAAAGTACAACCAGATAGCGTACTATCATGTCGAGCAAGAAAGTCCTCCCTATATATGTCCAAGCATCCATTACAATATACATCATATGTACAGTAATGGCCTCTAGGGCATACATATAACTAACAGCAGGAAGACATCACTTAGCTACTTTATACTATGCCTTGACTATAGATCAATAAACGCAGCATGAATACTAAGTACTCTACTTCTTGAAATGACAGAGGGCTACGGCTGGTTTTGAAGAAAACCCTTAACGTAATGAACTTGATATCGCTGAAAGAATTGAGTGGTTTTGAAAATTTATAGTCACGTAGACTTTTGCTCAAGAGTGAACTCCCCGTGAAGGGATCTAGACTCTTTCCTCATCGAATGAGGTGTAGGATATTCCTAATCGAATACCCCAACGCAAAGCAAAAGAATACGGCTACAAAAACAATTTTAGTAACACAAACTTTTGCCCAAGAGTGAACTCCCAGTGACAGGATCAAGGCTCTCTCCTCATCGAATGAGGTGCAGGACATTTCTAATCGAATGCTACGATGCAAAGCAAAAGAATCGACTAAAATATCTCCTTTTATTAAAAAGTTGGTTCCTACAACGAATAGATTTATTTTACTTTGTATTAATACAATTAATATAATCACATCATTTAGATAATCTCATTATCTAGCATTATCCTTCTCACACAAACATTATAGAAAAGTATGAAAAGGAAAAATATAATGCACATATACACCATTCGCATTTGCCACGGGGCCGCGTCATGCACCGTTAGGTTACTTAACTAACAGCAGAGCGGGGGTAGGGCTAGCGTGGATGCAAAACATATATAACATTTATATATATATATATATATATATATATCACATATATAAATATACCATCACATGCAAATAATCACATTACAGCATAAGGAAATACAACATCATAGAGTTGGAATGTCGGATCACCTAGGAATTCCGCATTTCGTTCGAGACACAAACAAAGCACAAAATACTCTGGTCGCGTGAATAACCTGTGCGTAGCCGAAAGCAGACCCCTAAGATTGTGGCAAGTCATCCGCAAACTCGAGAAACGAGGCAACTTGGTATCATCACCATGATGGATCCACTCAGCATTTTCTCGAATCCGATGATGAGAGCACTTCTTTATGGGTCTATCCTAACCCCCTACAAGCATGGTAACCAGTACGCCAAACCTAGAATCGAGTGTCCCGATCTCAGCTCCTTGAGATGGCCACCCGCTGCAATCTTGAAGACGGCTACCAGTGCACTTCTCCGTGGGGTAAACCTAATACCTGTATTAATACAACGGTAACATCGATCGCAACCTGATCGAGTCTTCATAAATAATAATACAATAAGCGGAAACGACGACCACATGTCAACCGCTCCCGAATAAAAGTGTAACGCCTTAGATTTCGATTAGTGTTAGTTTAGACGATAGTGCATGTTTTTGGTTAAAAGTTTACTAATTTGGGTTCCTCACATTTTATAACATTTAATTAATAATTTATTATTATTTGTTATGGCATGCACACACTTGTGCATGTTTATGTGAGGGTGTGTTTGTGTAATCTAGATTAGTGACCATGACAACTTAACCAAATCTAATCCTTACTTAATCCAATCCTTTGCTTTAACCGTAACCCTAGATATTTGTTGAGAGAGAGAGGATATTTTCCTTTGCTTGTTTTGTTTGTAGGGAGATGGCAAATGACTCATTGAGAAGAGTCATGCTTGCATTAATGGTGAGTAAATGCAAGGTGCTCTCACCCCCTTATCCTCACCTTTCTCTCTTTATCCTCACACACTCTCATTCTCACTCTATTTCCTTCTCATTCTCATTTATTTTCATATCTCTTCACCTCAAACTGAACACTTGCATTTTCTTCACTAATCCATCTCAAATCTTCACATAATTTTACCAAAATCACTTCTTTTGCCTAGTTTTGCCTCTTGGATGCCTTGGAGCTTGGAAAGCTAGAATCTTTGAGTTCTTTTGGATAGGTAATGATCTCTTTCTGTTAATTAAGTGTTTATTGTATTGCGTAGCTTGTTAATTTCAGTTTAGATCGCGTATAGTTTCGTTTTGGGTAAATATCGTATTTTTAGTGTTGTTTTGGGTCTCGGATGATCTGCTATCAAACCAGGTATTTGTTGCAAAAGTTCCCATCACAGAGACCTAGTGTAGTGACCTAGAACCTACCCTCAAAATACGAGCCCATTCCCTCATGTTCAGGCCGCAAATTTATTGCTTTTGGCCACAAATTGCGGCCAGAGTAGGGTGGTTGATGGTGAGTTTTGGTATAAGGGTCTCTGGGGTTGTATGTGGTCTCATGGTACTTGTAACTTTTACAGATTGTTGGTATAGCAAAATCTGGGATCACTTGCTTGTTTTCTTGCGTTTCATTTCACGCGTTACGTTATCCGATACGGTTCGTGTTCTGTGTTGCTGTTGCTCTGAGTTGGTTTCGTTGTGTCGCTATGTACGTTTGCCACAATACGAACACTTGAGAGTTTGTTTGGTATTGTCACGTCAGTCAAACGTAGTTTGTACGTGTTTTGAGTCTATTGCTAATATATACTTGCTTTGTTGTGTTATGTTTTAGGTTCGTAGGCGGGGACTTCGGACGCTGCGAAGAAAGGAAAACAGGTGGTAGGCTTTACTTAGCCAGGAGCGTTGGTGAGTAGATTTAACATCTACAGGGGAATCGCCCGCATGGCGTTATGCGTCTGGGCTAGAGATGTTATGATATTAGTCGCATATTCTATTGCATATATAGTGTTTGCGCATACACCTCATTGCTTATTTACGTGTTGCGCTTGGACTTGTACCCTTAGGACACTGCACTATTATTGACGGCTCATGTTGCACGAGCACTGATTGAATGCCACACACACCGTCAATAATTGCAATGACACGCACACACATACATATATGATATTGTTGTTTAGGGACATTGAGACATGATCCTTATTTCCTTTTGTGCATATGACATATAGCATACCTGTATACCTACATGCTTATACATATGCCTTGACATGCTTATATGCTGGTACCCATATACCTATATGGTATTGTACCATTAGTGATAGGTATATACACATATGAGATATAGTTACATGTTCATCTTGCATACTTACTTACACTTATACTTGGAGGGTATTACATCATTACTGATGGTAGATACATATACCTTGCTATACTTACATGTTTACACATATATCTGGCTATAGCTACATGTTCACCTTTATATGATGTTGTTTGGATTTGGAGAATTTAGGAACCGCATAATATATTTTATAACTTGTTGCAGTTAAATAGTGATTTTTCCTTATATGCTCATATTAATATTTCATGTTGCATATATTATATTCATAGATTTCGCATTGAGATATGGTTTTCATATGTTATTTTCTGGATTGTTTTACTCCTGCGTATATATACCAGTGGTATGGGACACTGATATATATATATATATATATATAGATATATATATGTATACCCATCGTATATATATATCAGTGGTATGGGACGCTGTTATATATATACACCCACATTATGTTGGATATAGTGCCCTCAAAGTCAATTATTGGATCGCACGTACGTGATTGCAATGATTGAGGCAAGACCTATACCGATATGACAGTCTTGCTCGAGATGATATTATACTATCTGGTTTGTCTTTATCATCGTATACATGCTTTAGTTCACTATTGCATGATGATAGAGCCCATAGGATTCTTGCTTGACTGCCAGCAGTATGATTGCGATCATATACGTGGGAGCTGGGGTCTATAAGCACATCCTTAAAGAGTCCCTAGTCGTGGGAGTTTCGAGACTGGGCATCGATACTCCAGAGTAGACTAGTGTATACAGTCGAGACCCCGACGAGGGGCGGTGGCCGGTCTCACAAGCCACCGGTGTCAGTTGGATCACCTAAGATGTATATAGGTGCTCATTAGGTTATGAGTACACCGGACAGGACTCGCCGGGAACATACTAGTTGGTATTATACATATCGTCAGATAGCAGTTCCCTGGTGACATGTGTACAGGTTAGTTTGTCGACCTGAGATCATCATTTGTCTCGTGTGAGTTCCTACCGTGCTTTGATTTCTACCCTACCACGGCTCAAAGGAGTCGTGCAAACAGGTATTTTTTGGGTACAGTCCCGAGCCACATGGAGGCAGTGAGCGGATCGTCGGGGTTTCGTCTCTCCCGGTATTGCGGGTTGATGTCACACAGTGCACGGGTGGCCATCACTAGAAATCCTCGGCCGAGGTAGTGGAGAATTACTGATTTGGATCAGTAGTTTCTCAGGTGGTGATGGGCTTCATACCGACACGAATTATCGCGTTATTAAGGGTCTGACTTTATCCACCCCCCTAGACTCGATATGCGATATTCTTTAGACGAACGGACCGGACTGTACGGATATTGTCATTGTCAGGCTCAGTAGGGTTTATTGATGAGTTCGCTCGTCAACTTCCCTTCCAATCAATACATAGGCAACCGTTACGTACAGCTTGTACCTCTGACGTGCTAGAGGTTATACCCAGTGCCAGTGTGTCGATGAGTCATTAGAGTCCCCCACAGACAGTTTCCCAAGTTCGGGCGAAACGTTGTAGAGGCCGTATGGTTTTATGGCAGGGTTCGGAAAATGCACGTGCGTTTACGCACGTATCATATTTCGGGCAGATAATACTGGTCGGCTTTGGTTTAAGCCGGATCCGAGTATTATACTGTGTAGATATAATATCTTTGTCTCAGATGCATTTGTATTCGGTCGTAATACAAATGCTGGTATGTTTATACCATTACGGGGTTATCCTGAAATTCGTTTCAGGATCACTTTTGGAAGTTGCCAGTTTCCAGTTTTCTATCGGCCGTATTTAACATTCGGTTAAATACGGATTTATCTTTTCTTCTTGGGTGAGTCATGAGGGTGAGTCATGCTTCTAGAAGGTTCTAGAAATGGTGATTAGGCTTGTGAGTCATTAGTGCTTTAATTGTGCATTTATTCTGTTCATACAAGGTGTATGATGACTCATTCTTTTGCATTAACTCTTCTTTGTATTTGCTTAAGATCTTTTGCTTATAGTCACCCTTTTTGCTCCTACCCTCACCCCCCTTCCTATAAGTGGCCGGCCACATTTGTGATGGATTATGGTTGCTTGAAAAAAGATTGATATTGTTTTGGACTCATGGAAATTAGATAGCCTCATTTCTCATTTCACCCGATTCCAAAAGGCAACTTCATTAACCGTTCGTCCATAACTTTGGACGTAACGAGACACAGTGTTCTACTCATTCTCTACATTAATCTTGGTCATCTCTTTTAGCAAACTTGATGATCGAGTTGCCTCGGTTCAGAGGCGGGAGCCCGTTTAAAGATCCGTCGACGTGGTGCCACCTGGACGAGAAGATTGGAGATTCAGGAGATCGGAGCAGCCGCAACAAAGCGTGGGATGATGGTTGAAGACCGAAGGACTCGGATCATTCGGTATAACATTTCTACCCACTTTGTAATTTGTTAGTTTAGTTTTATTGGCAGATCCGGGTTATAGTACGCGATAGCGCCAGTTTGTAAAAAGTTTTTGTTTCGCATTTGGCGTCTTTTAGACGGCCGGGGCGCTACCATGGACTTACACATCATATATCATCATGAAGATATATGCAAATATACTTATTCATTATACGAGTGGGGCCTATATGGTCGATGTGAGGGGCTTATGTGCTCGATACGAGTGTGGCCTATATGGTCGATGTGAGGGGCCTATATGGTCGATGTGAGGGGCCTATGTGCTCGATACGAGTGGGGCCTATTTGGTCGATGTGAGGGGCCTATATGGTCGATGTGAGGGGCCTATGTGCTCGATACGAGTGGGGCCAATATGGTCGATGTGAGGGGCCTATATGGTCGATGAGAGGGGCCTATATGCCCGATGTGAGGATGACATGTTTTATTCCGTACACAACATTTATTTTGATGTTTATCACTTCATATATTAGTAGTACCTGATAGTGTACCTGATACAGGATATATGAGATTGACTTGATATTGGATACATGATATTTATGAGATTGACTTGATATTGGATACATGATATATATGAGATTGACTCGATATTGGATACAGGATATATGAGATTGACTTGATATTGTACATTCAGAATATATGAGATTTACTTGATATTGTACATCCAGGATATATGAGACTTACATGACATGCGAGCCAATTTGGGGGATGATTTGAGGAAATTAGGATTTGGATTGTCTTGATGGACTTTGGTCCTACCATGAGGTCAGGATTCCATGGGAATGATATGTTTTATCCCATACTCCGCATTTATTGTTTATGCACTGCTTCATGTATTAGTAGTACCTGCTAGAGTACCTTCCATGACTGTTGCATATATACATTGTCATATCATTGCTTCATGTATTAGTAGTACCTGATAGAGTACCTTACATGGCTGTTGCATATATATTGTCATATTATTGTTCATGTATTAGTAGTACCTGATAGAGTACCTTACATGATTGTTGTACACATATTGTCATATTATTACTTCATGTATTAGTTGTACCTGGTAGAGGACCTTTCATGACTGTTGCATACATATGACCATTTATTGCTATTAGCTTGCATATGTTAGATTCGCGCTGTACGTGCATACTTACGATTACCTGCATATGTTATTTACTATTAACGAGTTGGCAACTTACCCCGTTGTGCCACAGTGTTTTGCAGGTTGTTCCCCAGAGTAGTTGAGGCAGGCTATTCATCTATCATATCATCTTTTGCAGTGGATACCGCTTTGGCTCATAGTGTGCAGTTTTGCTTAGGTGGGTTTTGCGGTTATCCGATATTGTTTATTGTATCTTTTTGTACCATGTCCTCTCCATTTACCACTTTCTTGTATGACTTAGAGACTTGATGTGAAGACGATATTGTATATTATTTTGGTGACTTGGATGTCTTTTATGCACTTTTATTTATATCGTCTTTTATTTCTTCGTTACGGCTTCGTATATCTGTGGTGGTGGTTGTTTTCCGCCTTTGGGCATGTATTTGCTCCCGTTTGGGGATGTTTTTGTTAGTTATATGTATACTCTAGAGGCCATTACTATACATAGGATGTATATTGTAGTGGATGCTTGGACATATATAGGGAGGACTTTCTTGCTCGACATGATAGTATGCTATCTGGTTGCTCTTTACCTTAACGTGTACACTGATTGTCTCTCTGTTACATGTTGGTAAAGCCCTTAGGATGAGTACTTGACTACCTGGACTATGATACGGATCATACTAGTGGGGACATGGTAGTCCATAAGTACATACTTCAAGGTCCTTAGTCGTGGGTGTATCGAGACGGGGCATCGATATACCAGAGTAGACTAGCGTATACCTTCTCGACCCATACAGATGGGCGATGGATGATCCCATATCCATTGGTGTTTGACATCAGAGATGATATACAGGTGCTCAGTGGAGACTGGGTACACTGGACGGACTCGCCGAGAACTCTCAGATGGTATTATACCTTACGTCAGATGGCAGTTCTCTGGTGACACTGGTACAGAGTAGTCTGTTGACCCGAGATCGTCATAGAGTCTTGTGTGATTCCCACTGTGCTTTAATTTCAACCTTACCACGTCCAAGAGGGCATGCAAAACGGTGGTTTTTGGGTACAGTCCCGAATCACATGGAGGCAATGAGCGATAGGAGGGGATTCGTCTCTCCCGGTATAGGGAGTTGATGTTGCGCTGTGTTCGATTGGCTATAACCGAAAATCCCTGGCCAGGGTTGCTGATATTTACTGGTAAGTGTTACCTGTAGTTTCTCGAACTGTTATAGACCTCATATCGACATGACTTATCGAGCTATTGGGGTCTGACGTTTACCACCCCTAGGCGAGATATGCGACATATCAGACGACGAGACCGGACTGTACGGTAAGTGTTACTGGTTGGATTCACAGGAGTATGAGCGGGCTTGCTCGTCAATCTTCTGATCGCTCAATACCCGGGTGGCCGTTACGTTTAGCAGACCGCTTGCGGCTTGTGGGTGTTTGATATGATCATCACCTGCTGCCGGCGTATTGACGAGTCTTTAGAGTCCTACATAGAGGTTTCCTGGCTCAAGCGAAACGAAATAGGAGCGCATATGAGATATGTGCGGGACCGAGAATAATACCAGTATGTGATACTGCATTCTATTCTCGCGATTTGTATCATCGGCAGGTTATATGTGATATAGCCGGGTTACCGAATCAAGTGTTGATTCGATACATTGATACACTTGATATTAGTCGGTTATATGCGATATGACCGGATCATTAAATCAAGTGTTGATTTAATAATTTGATGTATAATTATATATTTGATATATTACTTTACATTAACTAGTATTTGTTCACTTAAGATGGATTTTCTCACTTGATGTGCACAACTAGTATATGTGATATATTTTTGTGCACTAGATTGTATCATGTTTGATGATACATGCAAGCTTGGGTGTATGTTTACTTTAAACCATGGTTAAGTGAATGGTTAGGGTTTTGAATTATTCACTTATTCATTTTATTTATTTATTTGTTTATTTTGGCAAGAATAAAATGGTGGCTTAATTTGTTTCATTCTTGAAACTTCATGAAGCTTTGAAAGCTTTGACCATTTTGTTTTTTCCTTAACCCTAACCATTCAACTAAACCCTAGTTTATTCTCTACACTTGTTAAACTAACCCAAGGTTGCATTATGATAAGAATCACATTATTTTCCATTTATTCATTATTCATATTATATTCTTTTTCTTCTTCTTCTTCTTCAAGAAGAAAGAAGCTTGCTAGCTTCAATGGTGACTTGAGAAAAATAGTGAGAAATCCAATTCTAAAGTGAACCCACTTCCTATTTCTTCATCCTCTACCACTTGCCAAGTAGTATAGGGTGTTTTCTTCACAAGTTTCATGATTTGGTGAAGTTGGAGCTTGATCTTGTGTTGCCTCGACGTAGATCATCTTCGACATCAAAGTTGACGACCTAGCCCGATCATTTCTTCGACGAAATCATTACTAGAGTCCGGGATCCGATGATCGCAGCGGAGGGACGTCAACGCGGAGCTATGGAGGTGGAGGACCGGATCTACAAAGGTTGTATTTCCGTTCACTTTAGAGTAAAGTTGTTTACTAGCTTGTAGTTTCGCCTATCCTCTAGTTAACGATCCGTATTAGGGTTTGTAGGCACATGACAAAAATTTGAATTTGGCATGTTTGATGCCTTGTGAGACCTCATTAGTGTGCCTAGGAACCCTACAGTGGTATCAGAGCCTAGCTAAAGCCTTAGGCGATGCGTAAACGATGTTAGAAACCCGATCGAACCCCGAAACCCTAATTCTAAGCCTTCTCTGTACATTTTTGAAAACAGTAGATTTTTCCATATTAAAAATAGCCAAAAAATTCAGCAGGGTTTTTGAGAAGTTACTGTGAAGCACGTGCAGCTGATTCCACTAAAGCGCCGCGGAAGCGCGGCACGAGCATGGCTCGTGCGGCGGTTCCGCGGCCATACAGTCAAGTTAGCCATTGAAATTTGCACAGTAATTTCTATATTTTATTTCTGTATTTTCTGGGAATTTTTAATGTTTACTCAAGAGTTGAGTTTTCTGGGTTGTATTGGGAGTTCGTAGATTCGATCGGATTATCAGACTTTGTCTATGTGTCTTTCCGGGTAATTTTAGAATATGTTAAAAAGTTCGACCGGATATAAATACCCACTTTTTCCCCTGCCGGGAAATTTCCAATTGTTGGATTTTTCCGTAGTTTAATGACGTTCTAAGTAGTGCAAGTAACGCGATGGTCCCTCTAGAAGACAACAAACCTTAACTCGATTATGTGACCGTCTTGAACTGCCCTTTGAACCTTAGGGTTTGGGGCAGTACGGCGTGTCACATGTGAGGCGTTGGCTTGACCCTTCTACGGCTGGACCGTTGGTACTGAGGCATGAAGTGAATGTTTTTAAACTTATTTCATGTGTTGAGCTGCTTCGGGAAAACTTGGGTGTTCGATTGTTCGATCGGAAAGTTTAACATTTTCTATTTATCCGGAATGTGATACAATATTTGGAATCCACAAGTAGTTATGAGGTAACTGAATGAATGTTATAAACATAGCAGTTTAGTCTTACTTGATCGGTTGCCACGGGATTTTGATGTGATCAAAAGTTCGTTGCAATCACCTAGTGTACGCGGATACTCGCCGGGTAAACTTAATAGACAGCCTCACCCCATAGCCACAACCAAGTGACTGTAGGAGAACCCTGTTGCCGAAAGCATCCGTTCGGGTGCTCGCGGCAGCGGTGTTCCGCTTTGGTGCACTTCGTCGATGGCGTCGGGGGTGCGGCCGCCTACTAAAGTTTGCGACGAGCATTCGATCAGGATGTCGGGAATTTTGTTGAATTGCCCGACTTGATATTGAAAAGAGTTTTCGATAATGAGACTAAAATGCGGGGTTTATAATTGTTAGGCATGCGATGTCTAAAGAATTCATTTGGTTAGGCATGCGATGTCTAAAGAGTTTGCGGATTCCAACTGTTGTAGTTTTACACTTTCTTTTCTGCGACCGTAAGTGTAATATGTGATATCGCCGGTTTCGTTGCTATATGTCAACGACAATTGGGATGGGCATATTTACTTACGTTGATGACATGTGATGTTATGTGTTGCTGGATATGTTATATTGGATCGTCGTGTTTGAATAGCCGGGTTTTTTTTATGTGAGATGAGTGTTTTTTCATTTTTCATTCATGTAAAAACTTGTATGTAATATTCTTTTATTGGGGCACTTCCAGGTTGCGGAAGATGTCACCTTTTGTATATTATTTACTTTTCCGCACTAGGATAGACCCAAGGAGGAGGGCACAAGTAACCGGGTTCTGGAGTCCAGTGGGAGACCAACTCGAGGAGTCGAGTCCGGGTCTCCTAACTCTAGAATTGGTAGGGTTGCTTACCGCTCTCGTAGGGGTATAGGGGTGTGGGTTTGGCTATTCATCGCGACCGTGGAATCCGTGTTTTATACTGGCTCGTATTGAAAACACGGACGTCCTAGTATATCCAATGTTTCATATAATTCTTCTGCTGCGATATCTGTGATGTGATCATTTGATATGTTGTGATAGATACTGTTTATAGTATATATGATATATTATATAGACGTTACTTATGTTTTACACCCGCGCTAGCCCTGCCCCGCTCTGCCGTTAGTTACCTAACCTAACGGTGCACGAGGGGACATCGAGGCGAATGCGGATGGCATAAGTGTACGTCGTATTTATCTGTGATATTTAGGTACTTAAATGATGGGACTTCATTAATATGATTAATGAAAGAAAAAGAAACCTAAAGATGTTGTGGAATCGAATTTCAAAAATAAAACAGGTAGCTACAGTTCTTGCTTTGTACAGCGGTATATATGATATATCCTGCACCTTATTCGATAAGGAAAGGACCGAGATCCCTTCACCGGGAGAGACTCCTTTAGCAATAACTGGTAGATGCTACACACTCGGTTTGTCTTTTGGTAGCTTCTATAGTTTCTGCTTTGCACAGTGATATATATGATATATCCCGCACCTCATTCGACGAGGAAAGGGCCGACGATCCCTTCACCGGGAGTGACCCCTTTAGCAAAACTAGAAAAGCCTCAAAAATACTCCATTTAAAATCATTTGATTCTACAACGATATCAAGTTCATTACGCAATAGGTTTTCAGAAAAACCTGTCGTAGCCCTCCGTCATTTCAGATAAGTAGTAGTTAGTATTCGTGCTACGTTTGTTGGCCTTTGTCATGGCGTAGTGTGCGGTAGCTGACTGGTGCTTATCTTCTTATGCATATGATGCAGATTGGGTTAGGGTAGTCATGCGACCTTGTTGGCCTTTGTCAAGGGTCGTGCGGGTGGGTTTAATTCAATCAGGAATTGACGGGTTGAACTTTACTAGCATCCTATGGTTTGTTGGCCTTTGTCAAGGTCATAGGAGGTTAGGGGCAAAATTATCGGGAATTTCAAGTGTTGAAATTTGCTATGAGATTGCATACCTTCTATGAGATAGTTGGATCCCGATACCCGCTGCGAGTAAGAGTTACTCCTGGGAGAGTTTTACACATTACAATTAGCCGATCAAGTAGGTGTCTAGAAAGGTGTTAACGAGGTTACGCCTCTGGGAAAACGAGGTTTACATTAATTAGGTTCGTGCGAAAGCACGGGGGACCTCTCCAAAGTACCGACACTGGCCTGGCTGAAAGATTGGCGAACTTGTAGCGTGTAATTAATCCCGGCTATTCTTTCCTTTTAGGGCTTGAAGGAAGATTTGATAAAAACAGTGGGAGCCATCCTGATTAGATAAAATAATAACCAATCTATTCTTGCAAGTGCGCACGCTGAGTGTTTTCTTCTCTCTTTCTCCAGGTAGCGACCATATCACGCCTTAATCAAGATAATAATACGGACGTATTGACCGAACCCGCTTGTTATACTGAGCTGGGGAACGTTGGTCCCGCTCCAACTTATAATTGTTATAAGACGGAGCAGGAAATAGGGGAATACCAGGATTCCCATGCCGCCCAAACGAAGAAAGTGCATATGATGCATCTCCTTCGGGTGTGTTCATTACAGAACTGTTTCTCAGTATTCTTTACGTCCTGGATATGAGATACCGGATCAGGATCCCGCATATGTAATTTGTTACATGGGTTACAGATAGGTAAAGAACTGAGAACGGGTGATAAGTTTCACGAGACAGAAAACGGTGCAAGTGTTGCAGCCAAGTCTGTTGGTCACTGTCACCCTGTATTCCAAATACATTGATTCTGAACGAATGTTGTTAGATACCGAACCTGATATACAAAATCATATCAGTCTCTTTATTAGTAAAGAAATGATAAAATTTTGTATTATTGGATAATACTTTGAACATTTCCTATATCAAAAGTCGATCGGTTCAGGCACGTTATCTAAAAGCGTTGATGTTCTAAATCAAACTACAGTTCTTAGTATACAGAACACACACAAGAGGATGAGTTCAGATATGAACGAATCCTTCTTGAGGTATTGTAGACTAGGTCATATCAATACGACCCGACTGGCTGAAGTTACGTTTAGATGCATATTTAAATTAGTTTGAATTTACATCATGTGAAACTTACCAGTCATGTCACAGAGATAAGATGACCATAGCTCTGTTTATTGGAAACAGAGAAAGAGTTAGTGAACTCTTGGGATGATACATATAGATGTATGTAGGTCCCCTGTCTACACATACCAGGACCGGTTCTTTGTACTTCATTACATTCTCTGATGATCACTTAAGATTCAGACATATGTTTCTGTTGAAACACAAGTCCGAACCTTTTGAGATATTCATATGAATATAAGTAAGAAGTAGAGAACCAATACGGGTATAAGTATTATGTCCTTTGATGAGATCAAGGAGGAGAATACTTGTGCATAGAATTCCTGGACTATTCTAAAGGAGAATGAGATTCTCTCTCGGCATTACTCCTCCGAATACACCATAGTACGATGGTATATCGGGGCGGAGCAATCACACCCTATATGATAAGGTGTGCTCTATAATGAGTACTACTGAGTTACCTATTTCCTTTTGGGGGTTATGCACTTGAGAAGCTGCATACCTATTGAATTAGGTTCGAATCAGATCACAGCCTACCACTCCATATAAGATATGGTATGGAAAGAGCCCATGTCTTAAGTTAGTTAAGATTTGGGGTTGACCGGTCTATGTCTGAAAGCAAAATCCGGACAAGCTCGAGGCAAGGTCTGTAATGTAGAACTGGAAAGGTTCCAGATATACAAACTACAGCAGATGATTTGATAAAACCAAAGGATTCAATAGTTACCAACGAACCTCAGCCTCTCCGCCGATCTAGTAGGGTTTCTCACCCACCTGAGAGATACTTCTGTTTCTCTATGACAGTGGGAGCGAGAATTGCATCATGAGATGATGACCCAACTAGTTTCGAGCAGGCCATCGAGAGTAGGGACTCTGTAAGAATGGCTGGATGCTTAGCAATCTGAGATGGAATCCATGTACAGCAACAAAGTATGGACTTTGGTTGCTATATCTGAAGGGTTAAATCCCCATCAGGAGCAAGTATATCTTGAGAAGATTACTTGGTGTAGATGGAAAAGTTGAGACTTTCAAAGCTAGACTTGTTAAAGGTTTTCGTCATCGACCAGGCGTGGATAATGATGAAACCTTTTCCAGTGCCTATGCTTAAGTCCATCCGGATCCTACTTGCCACGGCTACATACCATGACTACGATATCTGGCGGTTGGGTGTCATGACTGCTTTTCTAAATGATGTTTTAGAAGAGAGAGTCTATAAGTACACAGTCAGAGGGCTTCGTAAACAGTGGGAGCAGCGGAAACGTGTACAAGATGCTTTATAGGATAAAGCAGGCATCGCGGAGTTGGAACATCTGTTTTGATGTAGTAGCCAAATAGTTTGACTTCATCAAAATGGTAGATGAACCTTGTATATACAAAAAGGTAGTAGGGAGTATGGTGGCGATCCTCGTAGAGTACGTGGATGACATACTCTTGATAAGAAAGAAGTTTCCTATGCTGCGCTCGATCAATCTCCGCTTATCACAATGATTCTCCATATAGGATCAAACTGATACCTCCTAAATCCTGGGTCTTGGATCTATGAGATAGATCTAATTGGATGTTAGGATACTCACTAGTTATAGTGAGATGGTATCAGATGATCCTGGGGAGAATCACTGGAAAGGTTCCAGAGTGATAAGGACGACTGAAAGTCAGTCACAGGCATTGTCTTTACCCTCAGTAAAGGGACGGTATGTTGGAAGAGTTCCAAGCTAGATACCGTGGCATACTAGACGATTAAAGGCAAGATACATGGCTACTTAAGATGCTATCAAAGAGGCGGTCTGGGTGTATATTGGTTCATGAGATGAACTTAGTTTCTCCCATTGTGTGACAATGGAGTTGTGGCTTATGCCAAGGAACGTCCGTCCCATCAGTGATCCAGACATATTCTAAAGCAGTATCACCTGATCATGGAGATGGTTGATCTCCAGGGTGATCGAGGTTAGGAGAGTAGACTCAGAGGACAACACAGCGGATCCACTCACAAAGGCCTTTTCCCAGAGAGAGACTTTTATGGGATGGTCGAGTATGAGATACTACAACCACTGCTATCAGATGGCCCTAGTGCAAGTGGGAGATTGTTAGTTATATGTATGCCCTAGAGGCCATTACTATACATAGGATGTATATTGTAGTGGATGCTTGGACATATATAGGGAGGACTTTCTTGCTCGACATGATAGTATGCTATCTGGTTGCTCTTTACCTTAACGTGTACACTGATTGTCTCTCTGTTACATATTGGTAAAGCCCTTAGGATGAGTACTTGACTACCTGGACTATGATGCGGATCATACTAGTGGGGACATGGTAGTCCATAAGTACATCCTTCAAGGTCCCTAGTCATGGGTGTATCGAGACGGGGCATCGATATACCAGAGTAGACTAGCGTATACCTTCTCGACCCATACAGATGGGCGATGGATGATCCCATATCCATTGGTGTTTGACATCGGAGATGATATACGGGTGCTCAGTGGAGACTGGGTACACTAGACGGACTTGCCGAGAACTCCCAGATGGTATTATACCTTATGTCAGATGGCAGTTCTCTGGTGACACTGGTACAGAGTAGTCTGTTGACCCGAGATCGTCATAGAGTCTTGTGTGATTCCCACTGTGCTTTGATTTCCACCTTACCACGTCCAAGAGGGCATGCAAAACGGTGGTTTTTGGGTACAGTCCCGAATCACATGGAGGCAATGAGCGATAGGAGGGGATTCGTCTCTCTCGGTATAGGGAGTAGATGTTGCGCTGTGTTTGATTGGCTATAACCGGAAATCCCTGGCCAGGGTTGCTGAGATTTATTGGTAAGTGTTACCTGTAGTTTCTCAAACTGTTATAGACCTCATATCGACACGACTTATCGAGCTGTTGGGGTCTGACGTTTACCACCCCTAGGCGAGATATGCGACATATCAGACGACGAGACCGGACTGTACGGTAAGTGTTACTGGTTGGATTCACAGGAGTATGAGCGGGCTTGCTCGTCGATCTTCTGATCGCTTAATACCCGGGTGGCCGTTACGTTTAGCAGACCGCTTGCGGCTTGTGGGTGTTTGATATGATCATCACCTGCTGCCGGCGTATTGACGAGTCTTTAGAGTCCTACACAGAGGTTTCCTGGCTCAAGCGAAACGAAATAGGAGCGCATATGAGATATGTGCGGGACCGAGAATAATACCAGTATGTGATACTGGATTCTATTCTCGCGATTTGTATCATCGGCAGGTTATATGTGATATAGCCGGGTTACCGAATCAAGTGTTGATTCGATACATTGATACACTTGATATTAGTCGGTTATATGCGATATGACCGGATCATTAAATCAAGTGTTGATTTAATAATTTTATGTATAATTATATATTTGATATATTACTTTACATTAACTAGTATTTGTTTACTTAAGATGGATTTTCTAACTTGATATGCACAAGTAGTATATGTGATATATTTTTATGCACTAGATTGTATCATGTTTGATGATACATGCAAGCTTGGGTATATGTTTACTTTAAACCATGGTTAAGTGAATGGTTAGGGTTTTGAATTATTCACTTATTCATTTTATTTATTTATTTGTTTATTTTGGCAAGAATAAAATGGTGGCTTAATTTGTTTCATTCTTGAAACTTCATGAAGCTTTGAAAGCTTTGACCATTTTGTTTTTTCCTTAACCCTAACCATTCAAATAAACCCTAGTTTATTCTCTACACTTGTTAAACTAACCCAAGGTTGCATTATGATAAGAATCACATTATTTTCCATTTATTCATTATTCATATTATATTATTTTTCTTCTTCTTCTTCTTCAAGAAGAAAGAAGCTTGCTAGCTTCAATGGTGACTTGAGAAAAAGAGTGAGAAATCCAATCTTAAAGTGAACCCACTTCCTATTTCTTCATCCTTTACCACTTGCCAAGTAGTATAGGGTGTTTTCTTCACAAGTTTCATGATTTGGTGAAGTTGGAGCTTGATCTTGTGTTGCCTCGACGTAGATCATCTTCGGCATCAAAGTCGACTACCTAGCCCGATCATTTCTTCGACGAAACCATTAATAGAGTCCGGGATCCGATGATCGCAGCAGAGGGACGTCAACGCGGAGCTATGGAGGTGGAGGACCGGATCTACAAAGGTTGTATTTCCGTTCACTTTAGAGTAAAGTTGTTTACTAGCTTGTAGTTTCGTCTATCCTCTAGTTAACGATCTGTATTAGGGTTTGTAGGCACATGAAAAAATTTGAATTTGGCATGTTTGATACCTTGTGAGACCTCATTAGTGTGCCTAGGAACCCTACAGTTTTACTTATATCTTTGTTGTACCCATTTTTGGGGTGAGTTTTTACAAAGGAGGTGCTGCTAAAATTTTAAGGAAATAAAGTTGGAACTTTAAAGAATTTGGGTTGAGATTTCAAAAGTTTTAAAAATGTTATTTTCACCTACTACTTTTGATGGTTTAGATTGCTTGGTTTTCGGCGTACTTAAATTGCGTTACGCCTGTAGACGTTGCGTAGTTTAAGGGCCGTCACGTGCCAATTTCGGGTCGTGACAAAGTTGGTATCAGAGCGCTAGGTTTTACCTTTCGGAGTGTAGGATGACCTTGGTATGATAGAGTAGGTAGCTTAAGCAGAGTAACATAGTGTGTGTATGTCCGCGGCATACTCACGACACAGTACTCCGTCTAAAGTGACCTAAGTAATAATTGCTTGAAATTCCTTCTTTGATGATACTTATCCTTGTGATTCGATTTTTGTGTTCTTATCGAATCCTATTTCCATTTATAGCCTTTGCCTCCGATGACTATGAGGACTCAGAGTGATGCAGCGAGAGCCGAAGTCAGAGTTGACTCGTTTGGGATGAGGATTGACCAGCATGATACGCTCGTTGCACAGGAGCAGATGGATCCGCCTTCGACAGATCGTATCGCTAGGCTGGAGGCTGAGATGCAGGAATTGCGCCAGACGATGAGGTCTTTGGTTGAGGCCAGTAGAGTGCAGTGATAGGAGATTGCCACCCCTGTTACCCAGTTGTTCCTTGCGGTCAGTACACAGCATTTCGTCACTTACACAGCACCAGTGGATGCAACCTTAGTTGATGAGGCACGTCTTCCAGAGACTTTGGGTGTTCGAGGACCAAGGAGGGCTAGTGCAGGTGTGTCAACCCCGAGACAGAGGTTCAGTCGCCGTGATAGGTTTCGGGCACATCGCGGGAGTAGTGGAGGCTTGGGACGAGGTCAGTCTTTTAGCTCGTATTCCCAGGAGGGTCGGCAGCCATGGAGAGGATGCTATCGGTGCGGGGGCCTTCATCACTACATCAGGAATTGTTCCCTATCACTACATCGGACGCGGAGGGTTCGCTCAGAGGGGACAGGTTGGCAGAGGAGGAGTTCAGTCAGTTGCGGGTAGGGGACAGACACGAGAGTTTGCTTCTACTCATCGGGACGCGCGGGCGTCCAATGCATAGTTTTCAGGTATTCTTAATTCGTATGTTCTTTTGATGCACTTGTTTGTTTTACACACTTTGTGCCGTGGTTGGGCCGAGAGTCGTGTTAGCTAGATCAGCCGTTTGTTGTGTTACCTTCTGTCAGCGATTATTTTGTTGCGCGACACGTATTTCGGTTGTGTGCCAATCGGATAGGAGATAGAGATTCGTCCGTCGTTGTGATCCTTCTAAAGATGTTGGATTTGACGTTCTCCTGAGCACAGACTGGTTAGCTACATGCTATTCGCCTATGGACTGCCGCGAGGAAACAGTCAGGTTTTGTTTTCCAGGCAAGTCAGTTCTTGTTGTGTAGGGGGACAGTGGTGCCGCCTCTCACAGCTTGAATTCAGCCTTTTTCGCTAGTCGGCTTTGAGGAGAGGATGTCGAGGATTCTTGGCTTTCATTCGTGATACCGGAGCCACAGTAGGTTTGCTGGACCGGGTTCCTTTCGTGCGAGAGTTTTCCGACGTTGTTCCAGATGAGCCGACAGAGCTTAGGGAGCTTAAGGATCAGCTGCAGAGTTGCTTGTAGGGGGGCTTGTGCGTCTGAGTGTTTCACTTTGGGGAGCTCCTATTCTGTTCATCAAGAGAAGGACGGCAATTGAGGTTGTGTATTGATGGATCGTCAATTGAACCGGGTTATGGTGCGGATAGGTATCCTTTACCTCGCATTGACGATTTCTTCGATCAACTCCAGAGTGCGAGACATTTTCTAAGTTTGTTTGGGATCAGGTCATCATTGGTTGCGGGTTCGGAGTAATGACATTCCGTAGACTGTTTTTGTGCGCGCTATGGGAAGTATGTGTTTTGGTGGTGTCGTTGTACTCACCAATGCCCTAGCAGCATTCGTGGATGTGATGAACCAGATTTCTTCAGGCCGTTCCTCGACCAGTTTATTGTTGTGTCATTGATGACATTCTGGTCTATTCCAAGTGTCGTGAGGAACGTAAGCTGCACTTGAGGATTTGTTTTGCAGATACTGGGAGAGCACCAGCTGTTTGCTAAATTCTCAGAGTGTTCCTTTAGGCTTGATTGTGTTGACTCCTAGGTCTTGTTGTTACGGGAGACAGTTTTTGTATGGTCCCAAGGAAGATCGAGACCGTACAGCTTTGGCCCAGACTTATGTACGGGATGGAGGTCCGCAGATCTTTGGGCTTAGCAGGTTTTTACCGCCGTTTCGTGCAGGATTGCTAGTGTATCACTGCACCGTTGACTGAACTGACCGGAAAGGAGGTTCTTTTTCTTTGGACTAAGGCATGTGTGCAGAGTTTTCAGCAGTTGAAGACTCGGTTGACAACTGCACTAGTTCTTTCTTTGCTTTCTGGTTCGGGCGACTTTGTTGTTTAACTGTGATGTTTCGTGAGTGGGGCTCGATTTTGCGTTGATATAGCATTATAGAGTTATCGCTTTTACTTCCCGACAGTTGGAGGAAGTACGAGCAGGATATCCCACTCATTATCTGGAGATGGCCGTGGTAGTCGTACGTTGGAGATTTGGAGACACTACTTGTGTGGAGAGTCGTGTCAGATTTTCACGGACCACTAGAGCTTAATGTACATTTTCCTGCAGCGGGTTTTGATTATTGAGACAGCGCCGTGGGATGGAGCTTGTGAAGGATTATGTTTGTAAGATCCTCCTTACCCGTGGCAAGGCGATTGTGGTAGCTGATGCTGGAGTCGTAGGCCCGTGGTTAGCTTATCCCAGTTGTGCATGTTAGTCTACGGTAGCGCCCCTGCCGTCTAACAGACGCCAAATGCGGAACAAAAACTTTTAACGAAACTGGCGCTATCGTGTACCGTAACCCGGATATGCCATTAAAGCTAAACTAACAAACTACAAAGGGGTAGAAACGTTATACCGAATGATCCGAGTCCTTCGGTCTTTAACCATCATCCCACGCTTTGTTGCGGCTGCTCCGATCTCCTGAATCTCCAATCTTGTCGTCCAGGTGGCACCACGTCGACGGATCTTTAAACGGGCTCCCGCCTCTGAACCGAGGCAACTCGATCGTCAAGTTTGCTAAAAGAGACGACCAAGATGAAGTAGAGAATGAGTAGAACACTTTGTCTCGTTACGTCCAAAGCTATGGACGAACGGTTATGGAAGTTGCCTTTTGGATCGGGTGAAATGAGAAAGAGGCTGTCTATTTTTCGTAAACCCGAATCTATCATAATCTTTTTCTAATGAACAACAACCATTTCTCAAGTGAGAGAGAGAGAGGGGAGGGGCCGGCCATTTATAGGAGAGGAGGGAGGTGAGTGTAGGAGGAGGGAGGTGACACTAAGCAAAATATCTAGTGTGAACACAAAGTGTGAAAGCATTTAAAGCAAACCAATCACAATTAACCTAGTCATCAAGCATTAATTGCTCCATTAATGCACTAATGACTCACTAGCCTAGTCACCCTCTCTAGAACCTTCTAGAACACTGACTCACCTCATCAAGAAAAGATAAATCCGTATTTAACCGACTGTTAAATACGGTTGATAGAAAACTGGAAACTGGCAACTTCCAAAAGTGATCCTGAAACGAATTTCAGGATAACCCCGTATCAGTATAAACATACCCGTATTTGTATTACGACCGAATACAAATGTAACTGAGAGAAAGATATTATATCTACACAGTATAATACTGGGTTCCGGCTTAAACCAAAGCCTACCAGCATTATCTGTCCGAAAAACGACACGTGCGAAAAACGCACGTGCTTTTTCCGAACCTAGCCATAAACCCATACGACCTCTACAACGTTTCGTCCGAACTTGGGAAAGTGTCTGTGGGGGACTCTAATGACTCATCAACACATCAGCACTGGGTATAACCCCTAGCACGTCAGAGGTACAAGCTGTACGTAACGGTTTGCCTATGTATTGATTGGAAGGGAAGCTGACGAGCGAACTCATCTATAAACCCTACTGAGCCTGACAGTGACAATGTATATACAGTCCGGTCCATTCGTCTAAAGAGTATCGCATATCGAGTCTAGAGGGGTGGATAAAATCAGACCCCTAATAACGCGATAAATCGTGTCGGCATGAAGCCCATCACCACCTGAGAAACTACTGATCCAAATCAGTAATTCTCCTCTACCTCGGCCGAGGATTCCTAGTGATGGCCACCCGTGCACTGCGCGACATCAACCCCCAATACCGGGAGAGATGAATCCCCGACGATCCGCTCACTTGCCTCCAATGTGGCTCGGGACTGTACCCAAAAAAGACCTGTTTGCACGACTCCTTTGAGCCGTGGTAAGGTAGAAATCAAAGCACAGTGGGAACTCACACGAGACAAATGACGACCTCAGGTCGATGAACTAACCTGTACACATGTCACCAGGGAATTGCTATCTGACGATATGTATAATACCAACTAGCAGATTCCCGGCGAGTCCTGTCCGGTGTACTCATAACTCAATGAGCACCTGTATACATCTTAGGTGATCCAACTGACACCAGTGGCTTGTGAGACCGGCCACCGCCCCTCGTCGGGGTCTCGACTGTATACACTAGTCTACTCTAGAGTATCGATGCCCTGTCTCGAAACTCCCACGACTAGGGACACTTTTAAGGATGTGCTTACAGACCCCAGCTCCCACGTATATGATCGCCATCATATTGCTGGTAGTCAAGCAAGAATCCTATGGGCTCTATCATCATGCAATAGTGAACTAAAGCATGTATACGATGATAAAGACAAACCAGATAGCATACTATCATCTCGAGTAAGACTGTCATATCGGTATAGGTCCTGCCTCAATCATTGTAATCACGTACCTGCGATCCAATAATTGACTTTGAGGGCACTATCTCCAACAATCTCCCACTTGCACTTAAGGCTAATTATTGCGATGTCGCATACTCACAGCCCGTGTGATACCGAACATCCAACTTCTCTACTAATCAGTTTCACAAAGCTAGTTTGTAAAACTCTTGTGTTCGAGAAATAGCCTCAGTGAGTGGACCCGCCCTGATGTTTCTTTCTATATCTCTCTAAATCTCAAATTCGCGGAGAAATCCATCTCCCGAATTGAGTAATACCTGTCTTAGAATATGTCTGGATATCTGATGGGACCTAGTTCATAAATGAACTTCAAATCCAAACTTCTTAGACAGTATCAATAACTGAACCTAATCAGTATCCAGCACCATGCCTCCCACAGTATCCTCTTGGACCATCTGTCCATAATACTGTTCCTCATCTGAGGGAAAACTATAACTCTGATAATCACTCGGTCATCCATGTTACCTTTGAAGCCTGGAATGATAACCGTCTCCTGAAGGAGGTTGCCGTCATCATATCTGTAGAACATATACTTTTGTTCTAAAACTGCTTCCTTATGTTTCTCCAGGATTGGATTAATATAAACTTATCGCATATAGTGCAAAAACAACATCTGGTGTGGTACTTGACATCTCATGATTGACTCAATTGCCTAAGCAAGTGATCTGCCAATCATGCACTTCCCTCTCTCCTTTAGTCTTTAAGACACCTTTAGAGAGGGTGACTCCATCACCTGCAGGTACACCACCATGCCAGGAGTCATCTATTCTAAAATACTATTAGAATACTGTCAAAGTACCCAAATTGGGAAACTGCCCAAATCTAGATCTAAAGCCATAGATCTAGTAACCAGAATGTCTAATATTATATCCATATCCTTTCTGGAGAAACAACTGTGTGACGACCAAAGTACAACCGATCGTAGTATAGGAATTTTACTTCCTACTCTGTGTATGTCATCCAAATAGCAGGACATCACACCCTACTACCTTCTTAACAGATCCATCCCTATTCTGATGAAGTCAAACCCATGACTTTCACATCAAAATTAGATGATCTTATCTCCGTTACATATGCTCAAGCCTATAAATAGACATAAGCTACTTGCTCACTATGCTTCCGCTGCTCCCACTGACTACAACAACCCTCTGGCAGAATAATATCTACGTACACTTCTAAAGCTAGTTTAGAACGACGCTATACTTATCCTCTTGCCGGGTTTCATAGTCTGGAACAACAGTAGTGTCAAGTTTGGGTAAACAAGAACCTCTCTGTCACCGTCCTTGAGGCTACCGGAGTACCTCTCGGGTGTCTGAGGTTACCCACCATATCTGCGAAGTGGCTATTGGAATGTCAAACCTGATTGAATATATAGGTCCTATTAAATTTTCCGTAATCGTTTGTGGTTCTGGAATCACTTCCAGTTCTACCATACTCCCACTATTCTTTTCTGAAAAAAAAATCCATTTTACTAAAACTGTGGCGAGTCAAGAACAATATCACTATTGATCTTCCAGATGGTAGAAAATCAACCCTCGTCAAAGCCAGGGTCAACCCACAAACTGCCATTACAGAAACGTGTCTTGAGTTATCCAGTGTCTGGTTTTAAGCATAAGCTGGACAACTCCCCGTATCTTAACAACGTTAAGATATGAACCATTCTATATCCAATATAGAAATAGAGGCACTAATTTAATTGGAACCAGATTCAAATCATGCAGCTGTCTCCCGTGCATAACAACTTAATGGAAAAAAGGCTAATCAGCATTACTCAACTTAGGAATCCATCCAATTATGAATAACCTGAAAGAGAAACAAGTTTCTCAAAACCATTACTATCAACTGAATACCAATCACAAGAATCTACATCTTCGATCCTTTTGAAGAATCCTGATACTTGTGACACCTGGTTCTCTACTTTATTCTCATACCCACAACTTCTCAAAATTTAGACATTGTATTTCTACGAAACACTTGTCAAAAAACTAGAGAAGTCATAAATAAACAGAACATAGTATGAGGACCTACCCCTTTGTCCTGATGGACACTGGACAACATACAATACTCTGTATAAGTCCGCTGAGTTCAAATAACTCAAAACCTATGCATCGTAGGTTGAAAACTGTACCCAGGCGATTTTCCTCAAATATCACCAATTACAACGAATTCCGATATAATGAGGATGATCACCCAATTCCCAATAACTTACTCCCATTCATCATCTGTAAAACCATACAGATATGAGAATGAAACCTGGTAAATACATACCCTGGAGTAAGTATGTAATCGGGAAAACAGTTTTCTTTTAACAATGCGTAGTGAAACTGAAACATGAAAATGTTTCGTAGGGGTATTCTGGTATTCTTAGTAATGCCTCTTCCATAATCCTATTCATGACTGTAACCGTATATTTCTTTGCCATCTCTCCAAATCCCTTTATTTGTCTTTAGTCGTTACCTTCTGTACACCTTCGTTAGGCTAAATGGTTTTCTTCCTTCCCTACCGTTCGGCACCAGCCTATGGTTTGGAAGAAGACTATCCAGTAAGCATAATAGGTGTACCCTCCTAATCCTAGGAGTACTCGCAACATGAGAGAAGTTGATGATAAAAGACAATCTGAATAATACCTTATTCTATTTCTCCCGAACTGGGGAAAAAGCAAATGTGAAATAGGAGTAGCGATGAAGTACGCGGTTTGGTCGTGAATGATAACAGTCGCAATTTACTTTGCCCTCTTTCTAATTCCTTTATTTTGTCTTTAGTTATTACCTTCTGTACACTCTACTTAGGCTAATTGGTTTTCTTCATTCCCTACCTTTCGGCACCTGCCTATGGTTTGGAATAAGACTATCCAATAAGCGTAATAGGTGTACCCTCCTAAACTAAGGAGCCCTCGCAACCTGAGAGAAGGTGATAATAAAAGACAACTGAATAAACTAATTCTATTTCTCCTGAACCTGGATCCATCCTCGAAGAAGTCCCTTCGAGTTCGTATATAACCATACGATGGATCTATCCAATGGAAGTGGATATCCGTAGTAATACTGGGTGTTCTGAGAAATACAAAGGGTAAAGGAAGGAGCGGCAATGACTTATGCAACTTGGACAATCCAAAAGCCAGTATTTTAAGAAGGTTCGTTCAACTTGGTCACTTAGTCATAGTCTAGGGTCGGTCAAAGGTTGCTGCCAAAGAGAGAGAGAGAAAAGAAACACTCTGTGTGCACTCTAACCTAGATCAGAATAGTTATCAATTTATCTAATCAGAAAACCTCCCACTGTTATCTCAAATTCTCCTCCAAACCTGAAAGAAGAATTAGTCGGGATCACCCGAAGAGTAAACCAACTCATCAGTGAGAATCGGGATCCAACTATCATCGCATGATAACTTGATGGAAGTCACTCAAGTTATCACACTCCAGAAGGTATGCGCATGCCTGGCAAGTTTGCTGTTTGAAACTCCCGATGTGATTTTTTTCCCCATGCTCTTATAACCTTGGCGAAGGTCAAAATGTCATAAGTCACATGTCAAGTTCTATCCATCATTATCCAGGTTAATTTGAACCCACCCGCACATGCCCTTGGCGAAGGTCAAAATGGCAGAACGACTGTCCCAAACCAACTCATCTATCTATGCAACAAATGAATACCCAGCAGCTACCAAACACTATGCCTTGGCGAAGGTCAAAATACATAGCTTGAATACTACTGAATACCCAAAAGAAATGACGGAGGGCTACGGCTGGTTTTTGGCGAAAAACCTTTAACGTAATGAACTTGATCTCGTTGAAGGAAACTGATAGCTTTATATAAAAATATAGTGACGAAAACGTTTTGCTAAAGAGGTCACTCCCGGTGAAGGGATCTCGGCTCTTTCCTCGTGGAATGAGGTGCAGGATATTCCAACTGAATATCGCGATGCAAAGCAACTTGTAATCGACTATATTAAAGTTACTGCCCTGACGTAAACTTCTGCCCAAGGGGTCATTCCCGGTGAAGGGATCTCGGCCCTTGCCTCGTCGAATGAGGTGCGGGATATTCAAACTGAATATCACTATGCAAAACAAAAGGAAACATCTTTGTAATAACACTTTTAAAATTTGTTCCAATCAACATCAAATATAGGTTTGTTTTATCCTTGCATTGATAAGAATCAATGCAGTCCCATCAATCAATCACACCAGAAAAGAACGAAAATATAATGTACGTATATGCCATCCGCATTCGCCACTGGGTCCCGTCATCACCCGTTAGGTTACTTAACTAACGACAGAGCGGGGGCTGGACTAGCGCGGGTGTAAAACATATACAACATCTAATAGTATATATACCAATATACAATAATCGCTGCAGGCATGATAATATGCAACATTACAGAAAAGTAATAAGCATCATAGAACAATACAGATAATCTGGGATCCCCGGGTTTCACAGAGCCGCTGCTGAAACCTGACGTTCCCCTGGTCGTGTGGATAGCCTATGCAATGAAACCTAGACCCCTACGGGTGCGGCAAGTTACCCGCCAAAACCTGAAGCGAGGTGGTCCCCACAGCATAGTGAATGGAACACCCGGCACTTCACGGAATCCGGTAAATTGAGCACCCCTCCTTGGGTCAATCTGTACCCCTTACGAGTGCGGCGAATAGTCTGCCAATTCTAGAGTGGGGTCCCTTTGCCTCTCAAAGCCATGAGATACGGATCCGTTGCCCTCCAGAACCCGGCTATCCGTGCACTCCTTCACGGGATAAACCTAGTACAGAATTAAAAATAGTACAACAGGTACATCGACCGCAACCTGGTCGTGCCCCCAAAAGAATATTATACAAACAGGCAGTGACGGCAGTCCACATGTTGGACGCTCGCCCCGCAATATCAAATGTACAAATAAATCTAAACTGCACTATCATTGCACCCTGCTATTCACCACGACATATCCGCAACAATACAGCACAACACAGAACATCAACGCGAATGTCACGTTCGCAAACCCGTCTAAAAGAACTATAGCAATCAGACGTGGTTTACCGATCAAATGACATTCCCGGTCGGAGATATAATGTAAATACTGTAAACTAACAAGTTTAAAATTTCGATCGACTAAATTTCCCGAAGTGGGCCCCACGAACAACTGCTGTACAGTAACAAAATCTGGGCCCAAAAAGAATATACCAAAAACCCCAATTTCCAGTAAAAAAGCCACCGTGCAAATTTGGTGCACTGATCTCACAGAATGGCCGCGGAAGCGCAGTCAAACCCTAGGTTTGACCGCGATTCCGCGGCGGTCTTGTGAGATCACATGACCAAATTTTGACGGTGAGCTTAGAAATCCCTGCTGAATTTTCTGTGATATGTAGAATTATTTTTAGACACTGTTTAAAATCAACAGAAACTCGGTGGCCTGAAAAATGTAGTTTTGCGAAATCCGTTCGATCGATCTTTTAAACGTGTTAGCACAAGTTAGTATAGCTTAATGGTGAGGCTCTGATACCACTGTTAGTCCACGGTAGTGCCCCTGCCGTCTAACAGACGCCAAATGCGGAACAAAAACTTTTAACGAAACTGGCGCTATCGTGTACCGTAACCCGGATCTGCCATTAAAGCTAAACTAACAAACTACAAAGGGGTAGAAACGTTATACCGAATGATCCGAGTCCTTCGGTCTTTAACCATCATCCCACACTTTGTTGCGGCTGCTCCGATCTCCTGAATCTCCAATCTTGTCGTCCAGGTGGCACCACGTCGACGGATCTTTAAACGGGCTCCCGCCTCTGAACCGAGGCAACTCGATCGTCAAGTTTGCTAAAAGAGACGACCAAGATGAAGTAGAGAATGAGTAGAACACTTTGTCTCGTTACGTCCAAAGCTATGGACGAACGGTTATGGAAGTTGGCTTTTGGATCGGGTGAAATGAGAAAGAGGCTGTCTATTTTTCGTAAACCCGAATCTATCATAATCTTTTTCTAATGAACAACAACCATTTCTCAAGTGAGAGAGAGAGGGGGGAGGGGCCGGCCATTTATAGGAGAGGAGGGAGGTGAGTGTAGGAGGAGGGAGGTGACACTAAGCAAAATATCTAGTGTGAACACAAAGTGAGAAAGCATTTAAAGCAAACCAATCACAATTAACCTAGTCATCAAGCATTAACTGCTCCATTAATGCACTAATGACTCACTAGCCTAGTCACCCTCTCTAGAACCTTCTAGAACACTGACTCACCTCATCAAGAAAAGATAAATCCGTATTTAACCGACTGTTAAATACGGTTGATAGAAAACTGGAAACTGGCAACTTCCGAAAGTGATCCTGAAACGAATTTCAGGATAACCCCGTATCAGTATAAACATACCCGTATTTGTATTACGACCGAATACAAATGTAACTGAGAGAAAGATATTATATCTACACAGTATAATACTGGGTTCCGGCTTAAACCAAAGCCTACCAGCATTATCTGTCCGAAAAACGACACGTGCGAAAAACGCACGTGCTTTTTCCGAACCTAGCCATAAACCCATACGGCCTCTACAACGTTTCGCCCGAACTTGGGAAAGTGTCTGTGGGGGACTCTAATGACTCATCAACACATCGGCACTGGGTATAACCCCTAGCACGTCAGAGGTACAAGCTGTACGTAACGGTTTGCCTATGTATTGATTGGAAGGGAAGCTGACGAGCGAACTCATCTATAAACCCTACTGAGCCTGACAGTGACAATGTATATACAGTCCGGTCCATTCGTCTAAAGAGTATCGCATATCGAGTCTAGGGGGGTGGATAAAATCAGACCCCTAATAACGCGATAAATTGTGTCGGCATGAAGCCCATCACCACCTGAGAAACTACTGATCCAAATCAGTAATTCTCCTCTACCTCGGCCGAGGATTCCTAGTGATGGCCACCCATGCACTGCGCGACATCAACCCCCAATACCGGGAGAGAAGAATCCCCGACGATCCGCTCACTTGCCTCCAATGTGGCTCGGGACTGTAACCAAAAAAGACCTGTTTGCACGACTCCTTTGAGCCGTGGTAGGGTAGAAATCAAAGCACAGTGGGAACTCACACGAGACAAATGACGACCTCAGGTCAATGTACTAACCTGTACACATGTCACCAGGGAATTGCTATCTGACGATATGTATAATACCAACTAGCAGATTCCCGGCGAGTCCTGTCCGGTGTACTCATAACTCAATGAGCACCTGTATACATCTTAGGTGATCCAACTGACACCAGTGGCTTGTGAGACCGGCCACCACCCCTCGTCGGGGTCTCGACTGTATACACTAGTCTACTCTGGAGTATCGATGCCCTGTCTCGAAACTCCCACGACTAGGGACACTTTTAAGGATGTGCTTACAGACCCCAGCTCCCACGTATATGATCGCCATCATATTGCTGGTAGTCAAGCAAGAATCCTATGGGCTCTATCATCATGCAATAGTGAACTAAAGCATGTATACGATGATAAAGACAAACCAGATAGCATACTATCATCTCGAGTAAGACTGTCATATCGGTATAGGTCCTGCCTCAATCATTGCAATCACGTACCTGCGATCCAATAATTGACTTTGAGGGCACTATCTCCAACAGTGCGCAGTGCTGAGATAGTCTTCTGCAGATTTACAGTTCTTGTGTGATCGTGGAGTACAGCTAAGTTCACCTCTACTGAGGGGACAGCTTGCTCATGTCCGCGGCCGTCCATTTTTCCTTAATCGTTTTCGCGAGGCACAGCCCGCAGATACTCGTTTGTTAGAGATTCTTGAGCATACTCGGCTGGATAAAGATTTGGAGTCCTTGAATTATGACCAGGGTGTGCTACATTTAGGGACGCATCGTGTGTACCTGTTACTGATGAGTAGAAATGCGAAATCCTAGAGCAGGCACATTAGTCAGCTTTCTGTGTTCATTCAAGTTCCACCAATATGTGACGTGACTTGTGAGATAGTTATGGGTGGGCAGAGATGAAGAGTGAAGTTTCGGATTTCGTTTCTGTAAGTCTACGGTAGCGCCCCGGCCGTCTTTCAGACGCCAAAATGCGGAACAAAACTTTTACAATTAGCGCTATCGTATATTATATCCCAGGATCTGCCATTAAACGCTAAACTAACATACTGTAAAGTGGGTAGAAATGTTATACCGAACGATCCGGGTCCTTCGGTCTTCAATCACCATCCCACGCTTTGTTGCAGCTGATCCGAACTCGCTCGATCTCCGGTCTCGTCGTCCAGGTGGCACCACGTCGACGGATCTTTAAACGGGCTCCCGCCTCTGAACCGAGGCAACTCGATCATCAAGTTTGCTAAAAGAGATGACCAAGATTGATGTAGAGAATGAGTAGAACACTTTGTCTCGTTACGTCCAAAGCTATGGACGAACGGTTAATGAAGTTTCATTTTGGAATCGGTGATTGAATAAAATGAGTTATGAAATTTCCATACAATAAAACTATCATCATCTTTTTCCAAAAATGAATCCATGAGCCTCCACAAAAGTGGCCGGCCAATTTAGAGGGGGGAGGTAAGTGTAGGAGAAGGTAGTGGTGACCATTAGCACTAAATGAGATGAATGAATCATCATACACCTAGCAACAACCATTTAATGCAAATGAAGAGTCATTAACCTAGTCACCAAACATTAAAAGCTCCATTAATGCACTAAGCCACCTCACCATCCTAGTCACCCTCTTGAAGCTTCCACACACAATGACTCACCCAATGAAGGAAAGATAAATCCGTATTAAACCGAATGTTTAATACGGGTGATAGAAAACTGGAAACTGGCAACTTCCAAAAGCGATCCTGAAACGAATTTCAGGATAACCCCGTAACAGTATAAACATACTCGCATTTGTATTACGACCGAATAAAAATGCAACTGAGACAAAGATATTATATCTACACAGTATAATACTCGGATCCGGCTTAAACCAAAGCCTACCAGTATTATCTGCCCGAAATATGACACGTGTGTAAACGCACGTGCATTTTCCGAACCCTGCCATAAAACCATACGGCCTCTACAACATTTCACCCGAACTTGGGAAACTGCGGGGGGGGGGGACACTAATGACTCATCAACACACTGGCACTGGGTATAACCCCTATCACGTCAGAGGTACAAGCTGTACGTAACAGTTGCCTATGTATTGATCGGAAGGGAAGCTGACGAGCGAACTCATCCAGAAAACCCTACTGAGCCTGACAGTGACAATATCCATACAGTCCGGTCCATTCGTCTATGAGTATCGCATATAGGGCCTAGGGGGCCGGTAAACGTCAGACCCCCAATAGCTGTATAAGTCGTGTCAGAGAGCAGCCCAGAACACCCTGAGATACTACTGGAATACCTTTCAGTAAATCTCGATTACCCTGGCCAGGGATTTCGTTTAATGGCTCTCCTAAACACAGCGCGATCTCACCCCCAATACCGGGAGAGACGAATCCCCGACGATCTGCTTACTGCTTCCATGTGGCTCGGGACTGTACCTTAAAAAATACCTGTTTGTACGACTCCTTTGACCCATGGTAGGGTATAAATCAAAGCACAGTGGGAACTCACACAAGACAAATGATGACCTCGGTTCGATGAACTAACCTGTACACATGTCATCAGGGAACTGCTATCTGACGCTAGGTATAATACCAACTAGCAAGTTCCCGGCGAGTCCTGTCCGGTGTACTCATAACCCAATGAGCACCTGTATATATCTTAGGTGATCCAACTGACACCAGTGGCTTGTGAGACCGGCCACCGCCCCTCGTCGGGGTCTCGAATGTATACACTAGTCTACTCCGGAGTATTGATGCCCTGTCTCGAAACTCCCACGACTAGGGACAGTTTAAGGATGTGCTTATACACCAGCTCCCACATATATAATCGCCATCATACTGCTAGTAGTCAAGAAAGAATCCTATGGGCTCTATCAACATCTACATGATGATAAAGACAGACCAGATAGCATACTATCATCTCGAGTAAGACTGTTATATCGGTATAGGTCCTCCGCAATCATTGCAATCACGTACCTGCGATCTAATAATTGACTTTAAGGGCACTATATCCAACAATCTCCCACTTGCACTTAAGGCTAATTATTGCGATGTCGCATACTCACAGCCCGTGTGATACCGAACATCCAACTCTTCTACTAATCAGTTTCACAAAACCCGTTTGTAAAACTATTGTGTTCGAGAAATAGCCTCAGTGAGTGGATCCGCCCTGATGTTTCTTTCTATGTCTCTCTTAATCTCAAGTTCGCGGAGAAAACCATCTCCCGAATTGAGTAATACCTGTCTTAGAATATGTCTGGATATCTGATGGGTCCTAGTTTATAAATGAACTCCAAATCCAAACTTCTTAGACTGTATCGATCACTGAAACTAATCAGTGTCCAGCACTATGCCTCCCACAGTATCCTCTTGGACCACCTGTCCATAATACTGTCCCTCGTCTGAGGGAAAACTATAACTCCGACAATCACTCTGTCATCCATGTTACTTTTGAAGTCTGGAATGATAACCGTCTCCCGAAGGAGGCCGCCGTCATCAAATCCGTAGAACATACACTTATGTTCTAAAACTACTTCCTTATGTTTCTTCAGGATTGGATTAATATAAACTTATCGCATCTAGTGCAAAAACAACATCTGGTGTGGCATTTGATATCTCACGATTGACTCAATTGCCTAAGCAAGTGATCTGCCAATCATGCACGTCCCTCTCCTCTTTAGTCTGTAAGACATCTTTAGAGAGGGTGACTCCATCACCTGCAGGTACACTACCATGCCAGGAGTCATCTATTCTAAAATACTATTAGAATACTGTCAAAGTACCCACATTGGGAAACTACCCAAATCTAGATCTAAAACCATAGATCTAGTTACCAGAATGTCAGATATTATATCCATATCCTTTGTGGAGAAACAACTGTGTGACGACTACAGTACAACCGATCGTAGTATAGGAATTTTACTTCCTATTCTGTGTATGTCATCCAAATACCAGGACATCACACCCTACTACCTTCTTAACAGATCCATCCCCTATTCTGATGAAGTCAAAGCCATAACTGTTACATCAAAATTAGATGATCTTTCTCCGCTATTCTGCTCTAGTCTATAAATAGACTTAAGCTACTTGCCCACTATGCATCCGCTGCTCCAACTGACTACGACAACCCTCTGGCAGAATAATATATACGTGTACTTCTAAAACTAGTTTAGAACGACGCTATACTTAATCTCCTGCCGGGTCTCATAGTTTGGAACAACAGTAGTGTCAAGTCTGGGTAAACAAGAACCTCCCAGTCACCTTCCTTGAGGCTACCGGAGTACCTCTCGGGTGCCTGAGGTTACCCACCATATCTGCGGAGTGGCTATTGGAATGTCAAATCTGATTGAATATATAGGTCCTATTAAACTTTCCGTAATCGTTTGCGGTTCTGGAATCACTTCCAGTTCTACCATACTCCCACTACTGTTTTCTGAAAAAATCCATTTTACTAAAACTGTGACGAGTCAAGAACAATATCACTATTGATCTTCCAGATGGTAGAAAATCAACCCTCGTCAAAGCCAGGGTCAACCCACAAACTGCCATTACAGAAACGTGCCTTGAGTTATCCAGTGTCTGGTTTTAAGCATATGTTGGACAACTCCCTTTACCTTAACATCGTTAAGATATTAACCATTCTATATCCAATATAGAAACTTTGGCACTTATTTAATTGGAACCGGATTCAAATCATGCAACTGTCTCCAGTGCATATCAACTTAATGGAGAAAGGCTAATCAGCATTACTCAACTTAGGAATCTATCAAATTTTGAGTAACCTGAAAGAGAAAAAAGTTTCTCAAAATCATTACTATTAACTGAATACCAATCACAAGTATCCACATCTTCGATTTCTTTGAAGAATGCCGATACTTGCGACACCTGGTTCTCTACTTTATTCCTATACCCACAACTTCTCAAAACTTAGACATTGTATTTCTACGAAACACTTGTCTAATAACTAGAGAAGTCACAAGTAAATAGAATATAGTCCGAGGACCAACCCCTTTGTCCTGATGGACACTGGACAATATACAATACTCTGTATAAGTCCGCTGAGTTGAATAACTCAAAACCTGTGCGTCGTAGGTTGAAAATTGTATCCAGGTAATTTCCTCAAATATCACCAATTACAACGAATTCCGATATAACGTGGATGATCACTTAATTCCCAATAACTTACTTCCACTCATCATCTGTAAAACCATACATATGTGAGAATTATACCTGGTAAATACATACCTTGGAGTAAGGGTCTAATTTGGAAATCAGTTTTCTATTAACAATACACAGTGAAAATGAAACATGAATATGTTTCGAAAGGGTATCCGGGTATTCATAGTAATGCCTTTTCCATTATTCATATTCATGACTGTAACCGTATATTTCCCTGCCATCTCTCCAAATCCCTTTATTTGTCTTTAGTCGTTATCTTCTGTACACCATCGTTAGGCTAAATGGTTTTCTTCCTTCCCTACCGTTCGGCACCAGCCTATGGTTTGGAAGAAGACTATCCAGTAAGCATAATAGGTGTACCCTCCTAAACCAAGGAGTACTCGCAACTTGAGAGAAGGTGATGATAAAAGACAACTGAATAATACCTTATTCTTATTTCTCCTGAACCAGAATCCATCCTCGAAAAAGATCCTTCGAGTTCGTATATAACCATACTATGGATTTATCCAATGGAATTGGATGTTCGTAGTGATACGGGTTGTTCTGGAGAAATTAAAGGTGAAGTAGGAGTGGCGATGAAATACGTGGTTTGGTCGTGAATGTTAGCAGTCGCAATTTACTTTGCCCTCTTTCAAATCGCTTTATCTTGTCTTTACATATTACCTTCTGTACACCCTATTTAGGCTAATTGGTTTTCTTCATTCCCTACCCTTCGGCACCTGCCTATGGTTTGGAAGAAGACTATCCAATAAGCATAATAGGTGTACTCTCCTAAACTAAGGAGCCCTCACAACCTGAGAGAAGGTGATAATAAAAGACAACTGAATAAACTAATTCTATTTCTCCTGAACCTGGATCCATCCTCGAAGAAGTCCCTTTGAGTTCGTATATAACCATACGATGGATCTATCCAATAGAAGTGGATGTTCGTAGTAATACGGGGTGTTCTGAGAAATACAAAGGGTAAAAGAAGGAGCAGCAATGACTTATGCAACTTTAGACAATCCAAAAGCCAGTATTTTAAGAAGGTTCAGTCAACTTGGTCACTGAGTCATAGTCTAGGGCCGGTCAAAAGTCGCTGCCAAAGAGAGAGAGAGAAAAGAAACACTTTGCGTGCACTCTAACCTAGATCAGAATGGTTATCAATTTATCTAATCAGGAAACCTCCCACTGTTATCTCAAATTCTCCTCCAAACCTGAAAGAAGAATTATTCTGAATCACCCGAGGAGTAAACTAACTCATCAGTAGGAATCGGGATCCAACTCTCATCGCATGGTAACGTGACGGTATCCACTCACGCTATCACACTCCAGAAGGTATGCTCAAGTTTTGCAAGTTTCCTGTATGTTTGAAACTCCCGAAGTAATTTTTATCCCATGCTCTTATGACCTTGACGTAGGCCAACAAATCATAAGCCACATGTCAAGTTCTACCCGTCGTTGTCCTGATTAATTTAGGTCATCGTACATGCCCTTGACGTAGGCCAACAAGGCTGCACGTATGTCCTAAACTAATACATCTATCTATACAACAAATGAATACCCAGCAGCTACCAAACACTATGCCTTGACGTAGGCCAAAAAACATAGCTTGAATACTACTGACCATCCATAAGAAATGACGGAGGATTACGGCTGGTTTTTGGCGAAAAACCTTTAACGTAATGAACTTGATCTCGTTGAAGGAACCTGATAGCTTTTTATAAAAAATATAGTGACGAAAACCTTTTGCTAAAGAGGTCACTCCCGGTGAAGGGATCTCGGCTCTTTCCTCGTGGAATGAGGTGCAGGATATTCTAACTGAATACCGCGATGCAAAGCAACTTGTAATCGACTATATTGAAGTTATTACCCTGACGTAAACTTCTGTCCAAGGGGTCACTCCCGGTGAAGGGATCTCGGCCCTTGCCTCGTCGAATGAGGTGCAGGATATTCTAACTGAATACCGCTATGCATCACAAAAGGAAATGTCTTTGTAATAACTCTTTTTTAAAATTTGTTCCAACAATATCAAACATAGGTTTGTTTTATACTTGCATTGATAAGAATCAATGCAGTCCCATCAATTAATCACACCAGAAAAGAACGAAAATATAATGTACGTATATGCCATCCGCATTCGTCACTGGATCCCGTCATCACCCGTTAGGTTACTTAACTAACGACAGAGCGGGGACTGGACTAGCGCGGGTGTAAAACATATACAACATCTAATAGTATATATACCAATATACAGTAATCGCTCCAGGCGTGATAATACGCAACATTACAGAAAAGTAATAAGCATCACAGAACAATACAGATAATCTGGGATCCCCGGGTTTCACAGAGCCGCTACTGAAACCCGACGTCCCCCTGGTCGTGTGGATAGCCTATGCAATGAAACCTAGACCCCTACGGGTGCGGTAAGTTACCTGCAAAAACCTGAAGCGAGGCAGCCCCCTACAGCAAAGTGAATGGACCACCCAGCACTTCACGGAATCCGGTAACTTGAGCACCCCTCCTTGGGTCAACCTGTACCCTCTATGAGTGCGGCGAATAGTCTGCCAATTCTAGAGTGAGGTCCCTTTGCCTCTCAAAACCATGAGATACGAACCCGTTGCTCTCTACAACCCGGCTATCCGTGCACTCCGTCGCGAGGTAATCCTAGTACAGAAAAGAAAAATATACAACGGGTACATCGACCTCATCCCGGTCGTGCCCTAAAAGAATAATATACAAACAGGCAGTGGCGGCAGTCCACAAGTCGGACGCTCGCCCCGCAATATCAAATGTATAAATAAATCCAAACAGCACTACCTTGCACACTGCTATCCACCACGACATATCCGCAATATCACAGCACAACACAGAACATCAACGCGAATGTCACTTTCGCAAACCCGTCTAAAAGAACTATAGCAATCAGATGCGGTTTACCGATCGGATGACATTCACGGTCGGAGATATAATGTAAATACTGCATACAAACAAGTTTAAAATTTCGATCGACAAAACTTTCCGAAGTGGGCCCCAATAACATCTGCAGTACATTAACAAAATTTGGGCCCAAAAGAAATATACCAAAAACCATAATTTCCCATAGAAAACTCACTGGAAAAATTTGGCGCACTGTTCCCACAAAAGCGCGGCGAATCAGCTGCCAAATCGTGGTATGGGCCGCGGATCCGCGGCCGTTCTGTGGGATCACGTGACCAAATTTCACCAGTTTGCTTATAATTTCCTTCACAATTTTCTAGGATGCTCAAAATAATTTTTAGACCTGATTTAAAATCGACAGAAACTTTGAACAAAAAATTGTAGTTTTGCGAAAATTCGTTCGATCGATATTTTAAACGTGTTAGCACAAGTTAGTAAAGCTTAATGGCGAGGCTCTGATACCAATGTAACTCTACGGTAACGCCCCGGCCGTCTTTCAGACGCCAAAATGCGGAACAAAACTTTTACAATTAGCGCTATCGTATACTATATCCCAGGATCTGCCATTAAACGCTAAACTAGCATACTGTAAAGTGGGTAGAAATGTTATACCGAATGATCCGGGTCCTTCGGTCTTCAACCATCATCCCACGCTTTGTTGCAGCTGATCCAAACTCGCTCGATCTCCGGTCTCGTCGTCCAGGTGGCACCACGTCGACGGATCTTTAAATGGGTTCCCGCCTCTGAACCGAGGCAACTCGATCATCAAGTTTGCTAAAAGAGATGACCAAGATTGATGTAGAGAATGAGTAGAACACTTTGTCCCGTTACGTCCAAATCTATGGATGAACGGTTAATGAAGTTGCTTTTTGGAATCGGTGATGGAATAAAATGAGTTATGAAATTTCCATACAATAAAACTATCATCATCTTTTTCCAAAAATGAATCCATGAGCCTCCACAAAAGTGGCCGGCCAATTTAGAAGGGGGAGGTGAGTGTAGGAGAGGGTAGTGGTGACCATTAGCACTAAATGAGATGAATGAATCATCATACACCTAGCAACAACCATTTAATGCAAATGAAGAGTCATTAACCTAGTCACCAAACATTAAAAGCTCCATTATTGCACTAAGCCACCTCACCATCCTAGTCACCCTCTTGAAGCTTCCACACACAATGACTCACCCAATGAAGGAAAGATAAATCCGTATTAAACCGAATGTTTAATACGGGTGATAGAAAACTGGAAACTGGCAACTTCCAAAAGCGATCCTGAAACGAATTTTAGGATAACCCCGTAACAGTATAAACATACCCGCATTTTTATTACGACCGAATACAAATGCAACTGAGACAAAGATATTATATCTACACAGTATAATACTCGGATCCGGCTTAAACCAAAGCCTACCAGTATTATCTACCCGAAATATGACACGTGCGTAAACGCACGTGCATTTTCCGAACCCTGCCATAAAACCATACGGCCTCTACAACGTTTCTCCCGAACTTGGGAAACTGTGTGTGGGGGACTCTAATAACTCATCAACACACTGGCACTGGGTATAACCCCTAGCACGTCAGAGGTACAAGCTGTACGTAACGGTTGCCTATGTATTGATCGGAAGGGAAGCTGACGAGCGAACTCATCCAGAAGACCCTACTGAGCCTGACAGTGACAATATCCATATAGTCCGGTCCATTCGTCTATGAGTATCGCATATAGGGCCTAGGGGGCCGATAAACGTCAGACCCCCAATAGCTGTATAAGTCGTGTCAGAGAGCAGCCCAGAACACCTTGAGATACTACTGGAATACCTTCCAGTAAATCTCGATTACCCTGGCCAGGGATTTCGTGTAATGGCTCTCCTAAACACAGCGCGATCTCACCCCCAATACCGGGAGAGACGAATCCCTGACGATCTGCTCACTGCCTCCATGTGGCTCGGGACTGTACCCAAAAAATACCTGTTTGCATGACTCCTTTGACCCGTGGTAGGGTATAAATCAAAGCACAGTGGGAACTCATACGAGACAAATGACGACCTCAGGTCGATGAACTAACCTGTACACATATCACCAGGGAACTGCTATCTGACGCTAGGTATAATACCAACTAGCAAGTTCCCGGCGAGTCCTGTCCGGTGTACTCATAACCCAATGAGCACCTGTATACATCTTAGGTGATCCAACTGACACCAGTGGCTTGTGAGACCGGCCACCTCCCCTCGTCGGGGTCTCGACTGTATACACTAGTTTACTCCGGAGTATCGATGCTCTGTCTCGAAACTCCCACGACTAGGGACACTTTAAGGATGTGCTTATAGACCCCAGCTCCCACATATATGATCGCCATCATACTGCTGGTAGTCAAGCAAGAATCCTATGGGCTCTATCAACATCTACATGATGATAAAGACAGACCAGATAGCATACTATCATCTTGAGTAAGACTGTTATATCGGTATCGGTCCTCCGCAATCATTGCAATCATGTACCTGCGATCTAATAATTTACTTTGAGGGCACTATATCCAACAGTTTCAAGGTGTCTGTCTTGTTGTGAGCTAAGGTTGAGCATTTGAGACCGGCTGGAGAGTTGCAACCTTTAACCGTTCCGGAGTAGGAATGGGAGCAGATCTCCATGAATTTCGTTGTGGTGTCTACCCAGTTCCAGGCAGGGTGTGACTCCATTTGGGTGTTTGTTGTCTGGTTATGCTCAGTTTGCTCAGTTGTTTTTCGTTAAGTTTGTGCGTTGCACGAAGTTCCTTCATGTGTTGTATCCAATAGAAGCACCCTGTTCGCTTGCCGTCTTTGGCAGAAGCTTCAGAAAGTCTTAGGTACTGGTTGAGCTTTAGCTCCGCTTTTCCATCCGCAGGACGAGGGTTTGTGAGAGCGAGCTATACAGACTCTGGAGAATATGCTTGTGCGTACGTACTAATTGTTGTTGGTAGTTAGGAACGTCACTTGCCATTATTAGGGTTCTCCTTCGATAGCTGCTATCGGGAGACATTCCAATTGGAAACCTTTAGGTTTTGTTTGGTAGGTCATTTCGATCGCCATTCTGTTTTTTTGACTCTGCGTGAGTTGGATTTTTGGACCCCAGCTAGTCTAGAGACTTCTGGATAATCCAGTTGGTTCAGGTCAGGATAAGGACAACCCAGTGCAGAAAGAGGTCTTATGCTGACCGTGGTGGTCGCAGACTTGAGTTCGCAGTGGGAGATCATGTATTCCTATGGACTTTCCGATGAATGACGTGTTGAGTTTTGGGAAGCTTTTCCCTGGATTATAGGTCCTTTTGAGATCCTTAAAGCGAGTTAGTTCCGTTGCCTATAGTTTGGCACTTCTGCCCAGATTATTGAGTATTCACCCCGTTTTCCTTGTTTCGATACTTCGCAAATACCTTCATGACCTTTCCCATATGATTCGGTACCAGATCATTTAGCTTGGACGCGATCTTTTCATTCACCGGCAGCCAATTTTGTTAGTGGTTCGGCAGGTGGAGAAACTTCGGTCAAGGGTCTTGCCATCTGTGGAGGGTTTTCTTGGGCGTAGCCGTATAGTGAGGTGATCACTTGGAAGGCTGTGAGCGAGATTTGGGAGTTTTGTACTCATCTCCTTGAAGGTAAGCTTAGTGAGAATTTTAAATTCGGAGACGAATTTTTATAGAGGGGAGATTGTAACGCCTTAGATTTCGATTAGTGTTAGTTTAGACGATAGTGCGGGTTTTTGGTAAAAAGTTTACCAATTTGGGTTCCTCACATTTTATAACATTGAATTAATAATTTATTATTATTTGTTATGGCATGCATACACTTGTGCATGTTTATGTGAGGGTGTGTTTGTGTAATCTAGATTAGTGACCATGACAACTTAACCAAATCTAATCCTTGCTTTAATCCAATCCTTTGCTTTAACCCTAACCCTAGATATTTATTGAGAGAGAGGATATTTTCCTTTGCTTGTTTTTTTTGTGGGGAGGTGGCAAGTGACTCATTGAGAAGAGTCATGCTTGCATTAATGGTGAGTTAATGCAAGGTGCTCTCACCCCCTTATCCTCACCTCTCTCTCTTTATCCGCACACACTCTCATTCTCACTCTATTTCCTTCTCATTCTCATTTATTTTCATCTCTCTTCACCTCAAACCGAACACTTGCATTTCCTTCACTAATCCATCTCAAATCTTCACACAATTTTACCAAAATCACTTCTTTTTCCTAGTTTTGCCTCTTGGATGCCTTGGAGCTTGGAAAGCTAGGATCTTTGAGTTCTTTTGGATAGGTAATGATCTCTTTCTGTTAGTTAAGTGCTTATTGTGTTGCGTACCTTGTTAGTTTCAGTTTAGATCGCGCATAGTTTCGTTTCGGGTAAATATCGTATTTTTAGTGTTGTTTTGGGTCTCGGATGATCTGCTATCAAACCAGGTATTTGTTGCAAAAGTTCCAATCACAGTGACCCAGTGTAGTGACCTAGAACCTACCCGCAAAATATGAGCCCATTCCCTCATGTTCAAGCCACAAATTTATTGCTTCTGGCCACAAATTGCGGCCAGAGTGAGGTGGTTGGTGGTGAGTTTTGGTGTAGGGTCTCTGGGGTTGTATGTGGTCTCATGGTACTTGCAACTTTTACAGATTGTTGGTATAGCAAAATCTGGGATCACTTGCTTGTTTTCTTGCGTTTCGTTTCACGTGTTACGTTATCCGATACGGTTCGTGTTCTGTGTTGCTGTTGCTCTGAGTTGGTTTCGTTGTGTCGCTATGCACGTTAGCTATAATACGAACACTTGAGAGTTTGTTTGGTGTTGTCGCGTCGGTCAAACGTAGTTTGTACATGTTTTGGGTCTATTGCTAATATATACTTGCTTTGTTGTGTTATGTTTTAGGTTCGCAGGCGGGGACTTCGGACGCTGCGAAGAAAGGAAAACAGGTGGTAGGCTTTACTTAGCCAGGAACGTTGGTGAGTAGATTTAACATCCACAGGGGAATCTCCCGCATGGCGTTATACGTCTGGGCTAGAGATGTTATGATATTGGTCGCATATTCTATTGCATATATAGAGTTTGAGCATACACCTCATTGCTTATTTACTTGTTATGCTTGGACTTGTACCCTTAGGACACTGCACTATTATTGACGGCTCATGTTGCACGAGCACTGATTGTATGCCACACACACCGTCAATAATTGCCATGACACGCACACACATACATATATGATATTGTTGTTTAGGGACATTGAGACATGATCCTTATTTCCTTTTGTGCATATGACATATAGCATACCTGTATACCTACATGCTTACACATATGCCTTGACATGCTTACATGCTAGTTACCCATATACCTATATGGTATTGTACCATTAGTGATGGGTATATACACATATGAGACATAGCTACATGTACTTCTTGCATACTTACTTACACTTATACCTGGAGGGTATTACATCATTATTGATAGGTAGATATATATACCTTGCTATACATACATGTTTACACATATATCTGGCTATAGTTACATGTTCACCTTTATATTATATTGTATGGATTTGGAGAATTTAGGAACCGCATAATATATTTTATAACTTGTTGCAGTTAAATAGGGATTTTTTCTTATATGCTCATATTACTGTTTCATGTTGCATATATTATATTCATGGATTTCGCATTGAGATATGGTTTTCATATGATATTTTCTGGATTGTTTTACTCCTGCGTATATATACCAGTGGTATGGGACGATGATATATATATATATATATATATATATGTATATGTATATGTATATGTATACCCATCATATATATATATCAGTGGTATGGGACGCTGTTATATATATACACCCACATCATATATCATCATAATGATATATGCAAATATACTTATTCATTATACGAGTGGGGCCTATATGGTCGATGTGAAGGGCCTATATGGTCGATGTGAGGGGCCTATGTGCTCGATACGAGTGGGGCCTATATGGTCGATGTGAGGGGCCTATATGGTCGATGTGAGGGGCCTATGTGCTCGATACGAGTGGGGCCTATATGGTCGATGTTAGGGGCTTATATGATAGATGTGAGGGGCCTATGTGCTCGATACGAGTGCGGCCTATATGGTCGATGTGAGGGGCCTATATGGTCGATGTGAGGGGCCTATGTGCCCGATGTGAGGATGGCATGTTTTATTCCGTACTCCGCATTTATTTTGATATTTATCGCTTCATATATTAGTAGTACCTGATAGTGTACCTGATACAGGATATATGATATTGACTTGATATTGGATACAAGATATTTATGAGATTGACTTGATATTGGATACAGGATATATATGAGATTGACATGATATTGGATACAGGATATATGAGATTGACTTGATATTGTATATTCAGGATATATGTGATTTACTTGATATTGTACATCCAGGATTTATGAGACTTACATGATATGAGAGCCAATTTGGGGGCTGATTTGAGGAAATTGGGATTTGGATTGTCTTGATAGACTTTGGTCCTACCACGAGGTCAGGATTTCATGGGAATGACATGTTTTATCCCATACTCCGCATTTATTGTTTATGCACTGCTTCATGTATTAGTAGTACCTGATATAGTACCTTCCATGACTGTTGCATTTACATACTTTTATTTTATATGCATTGCTTCATGTATTAGTTGTACCTGCTAGAGCATCTTTCATGACTGTTGCTTATATACATTGTCATATCATTGCTTCATGTATTACTAGTACCTGATAGAGTACCTTACATGACTGTTGCATATATATTGTCATATTATTGTTCATGTATTAGTAGTACCTGATAGAGTACCTTACATGATTGTTGTATACATATTGTCATATTATTGCTTCATGTATTAGTTGTACCTGCTAGAGGACCTTTCATGATTGTTGCATACATATGACCATTTATTGCTATTAGCTTGCATATGTTAAATTCGCGTTGTACGTGCATACTTACGATTACCTGCATATATTATTTACTATTCACGAGTTGGCAACTCACCCCCGTTGTGCCACAGTGTTTTGCAGGTTGTTCCCCAGAGTAGTCGAGGTAGGCTATTCATCTATCATATCATCTTTTGCAGCGGATACCGCATCGGCTCATAGTGTGCAGTTTTGCTTAGGTGGGTTTTGCGGTTATCCGATGTTGTTTATTGTATCTTGTTGTACCATGTACTCTCCATCTACCACTTTCTTGTATGACTTAGAAACTTGTTTTGAGAATGATATTGTATATTATTTTGGTGACTTGGATGTCTTTTATGCACTTTTATTTATATTGTCTTTTATTTCTTCGTTACGGCGTCGTATATCTGTGGTGGTGGTTGTTTTCCTCCTTTGGGCGTGTATTTGCTCCCGTTTGAGGATGCTTTACTTATATCTTTGTTGTACCCATTTTTAGGGTTAGTTTTTACAAAGGAGGTGCTGCCAAAATTTTAAGGAAATAAAGTTGGAACTTTAAAGAATTTGGGTTGAGATATCAAAAGTTTTAAAAATGTTATTTTCACTTACTACTTTTGATAGTTTAGATTGCTGGGTTTTTGGCTTACTTAAATTGCGTTACGCCTGTAGACGTTGCGTAGTTTAAGGGCCGTCACGTGCCAATTTCGGGTCGTGACAAAGTTGGTATCAGAGCGCTAGGTTTTACCTTTCGGGGTGTAGGATGACCTTGGTATGATGGAGTAGGTAGCTTAAAAAGAGTAACTTAGTGTGTGTATGCCTGCGGCATACTCACGACACGGTACTCCTCCTAAAGTGATCTAAGTACTAATTGCTTGAAATTCCTTCCTTGATGATACTTATCCTTGTGATTCGATTTTCGTGTTCTTATCGAATCCTATTTACATTTATAGCCTTTGCCACCGATGACTATGAGGACTCAGAGTGATGCAGTGAGAGCCGAGGTCAGAGTTGAATCGTTTGGGACGAGAATTGACCAGGATGGTACGCTCGTTGCACAGGAGCATTTGGATCCGCCTTCGACAGATCGTATCGCTAGGCTGGAGGCTGAGATGCAGGACTTGCGCCTGACGATGAGGTCTTTGGTTGAGGCCAGTAGAGCGCAGCGACAGGAGGTTGCCACCCATGTTACCCAGTTGTTTCTTGCGGTCAGTACACAGCATTTCGTCACTTACACAACACCAGTGGATGCAGCCTTAGTTGATGAGGCACGTCTTCTAGAGACTTTGGGAGTTCGAGGACTAAGGAGGGCTAGTGCTGGTGTGTCAGCCCCGAGACAGAGGTTCAGTCGCTGTGATTGGTTTCAGGCACGTCGCGGGAGTAGCGGAGGCTTGGGACGAGGTCAGTCTTTTAGCTCGTATTCCCAGGAGGGTCGGCAACCATAGAGAGGATGCTATCGGTGCGGGGGCATTCATCACCACATCAGAAGTTGTTCCCTAACACCGCGTCAGGTTCGTATTCTGAGAGGTTGTGGACGCGGAGGGTTTTCTCAGTGGGGACAGGTTGGGAGAGGAGGAGTTCATCCAGTTGCGGGTAGGGGGCAGACACGAGAGTTTGCTTCTACTCATCGGGACGCGCGGGCGTCCAATGCAGAGTTTTCAGGTATTCTTAATTCGTATGTTCTTTTGATTCACTTGTTTGTTTTACACACTTTGTGCCGTGGTTGGATTAGAGTCGTGTTAGCTAGATTAGCCGTTTATTGTGTTAATTTCTGTCAGCAATTCTTTTGTTGCGCGACACGTATTTCGGTCGTGTGCCAATCGGATAGGAGATAGAGATTCGTCCGTCGTTGTGATCCTTCTAGAGATGTTGGATTTGACGTTCTCCTGAGCATGGACTGGTTAGCTACGTGCTAGGCGTCTGCGGACTGCCGTGAGGAAACAGTCAGGTTTTGTTTTCCCGGCAAGTCAGTTCTTATTGTGCAGGGGGACAGTGGTGTCGCCTCTCACAGCTTGAATTCAGCCTTTTTCGCTAGTCGGCTTTGAGGAGAGGATATCGAGAATTCTTGGCTTTCATTCGTGATACCGGAGCCACAGTGGGTTTGCTGGACCGGGTTCCTTTGGTGCGAGAGTTTTCCGACGTTGTTCCAGATGAGCCGGCAGAGCTTAGGGAGCTTAAGGATTAGCTGCAGAGGTTCTTGTAGGGGGGCTTATGCATCTGAGTGTTTCTGTTTGGGGAGATCCTATTCTATTCATCAAAAGAAGGACGGCAGTTGAGGTTGTGTATTGATGGATCGTCAATTGAACCGGGTTACGCCTGTGAACGTTGCGTAGTTTAAGGGCTGTCACGTGCCAATTTCGGGTCGTGACAAAAAGAATATACATTTTGGCTACAACATGAATGAAATGAAACACATCACACAACACGCATGGGGCTATTCATTTCGCGATAATCCAATCCAAACCAAATAAATTTTGACATAGAACATCACAGACTCACAAATACATATCAGTAAGTATGTATCATCGTATTAACTGAGTTAAACACTTTAATATCATCAATACGGAAACGCTACGATATTACAGTTTTGATCGATAACTTTCCAAAGCAATACGAGACTAAATCTCAATATTGGGAAAAACAAACAATACCAAAAATTCTATTTCTACAAGTTTAAGCCCCCAAAGAAAATTGGGAGCATTTTGAAAAAAATTGGCCGCCAGTTTCCCGCTACCACCCGTCCATTTTGTACAAACCCCCTAGTTTTCTCCCATTTTATTTTCACATTCAAAATGACATTCTGCAATACTTTAAAAAAAAGTTAAAAGACTTTTGAAATTCGAACAGAGAAGGGGTTTAAACTAGGAAATCGGAATCATAAAATTGTCGATTGAAACTAAAACACCGCCTAAACCAGTCCTAGTGCTTGGTTGGCTCTGATATCATTGTAAGGACGGGCGTGCTCCGCACATGCGTGCAGCAGAAGTGGGAATGGACGAAAAATAAAAATTCCGTAGGAGCGCAATCGACCGTATGCCAAAAATCGTCCAAGTACTAGTTTCTAGCAAAATGTAAAGAGCATTAAGATGAGTGAAGAGGTGCTACAACCTTTTTGGCATGTCTGGTTAATCCCAAAAGACCACGTCTAAACTTCGTGAGCTCCCGATCACATCTACATACCGACTGCCTTGCTGTAAATGATCTACATTGAAAGCGGGCTACCCGAGCTCCAACTCCGTCACCGGATGGAGAAACTTCCTTCAGAGGCTCGCTGGGCGTGGAGGAAGACGATGCAAACTATGGGTACTCTTTACTTTTTACATTACCTCACCATGGCAACACTTGCCATTAACGTAGAGAGCTTAAGCTTTCTTTTGTTATGAGGAAGAAGAAGATCATCTTGATGGCTTGTTTTTGTTGTAAAAGAAAATTATATCTTATTTCATTTTCAACCATGTCATGTTAAACATGACACATACCCCCTCTCCCCCTCTTTTATGTGTGTGTCAACACATAAGAGAAAGGATGAGCCCCACCATTTAATTAAATATATAAAATAAATAATATACACACACACACATTAATATATATAAAGATATATATACATTTACATACATATATATATATATATATATATATATATATATTTATATGTATATTTATTTATACATAATTTAGAATGGTGGGAATTAATATATATATATATATATATTAAATAAGTATTAGTACATGTATCCTATACACGTACACATCGTATATTACATACACGAAATGCCATCAATATCTTCTCAGTATCATGTACAGTAGAGAGTGTGTTATCATATACACTATACTAGAAATTGCGTCATAAATACGGTTATCAAGTCAACACTTGACTTGATATTCCAGATTTTAAACCGGCTAGTATAACAGTTGTCCAATTAAACATGTATATCCAATATACATGTTTTATCAAACTCATGCACGTATCCCCATACGTACGTCACATCGCATTTTATCTGGGCAGACACTTTCGTTGCGGGGCTCTAAAGACCTGTTAATACGCTGGCAGTAGGTTATACTAGATCATATCCGATTGAATCTGAAACACTTTCAGATTCAACCCCCTTTCAGGATAACCCACAAGCTCGTCAGTGGCACTAGTTGTACGTAACGGCTACCCAGGTATGAGCAAGATAAAGGCAGGTCAACGAGCGAACTCATCCGGACCTGACAAAGTCTATAAGTGACGGTCAACGTACAGTCCAGTCTCTTCATCAAGGAGTATCACATACCGGATCTGGGAAGTGGAATCTGTTAGACCCCCAATAAACCGATAAGTCGTTTTGACAGATGACTCATAACCAAAGAGATACAACTGGTAACACTTACCAGTTTATCTCTACTGCCGTGGCCATAGACTTATGGCTATAGTCGTGTCCTGCACAGTGCGATATCGAGTCCCAATACCGGGAGTGAAGAATTCCCTTAACCGCTCACTGCCTCCATGTGCTTCGGGACTGTACCCAACTAAAACCTGTTTGCACGACTCATTAGAGCCGTGGTAGGACAGTAATCTAAGTATAGTGGGAATACACACAAGACACTGTGGCGATTTCAGGTCTAGGGACTACCCTGTACTCATGTCACCAGAGAACTGCTATCAGTGTCAAACACCAATAGCTATGGGATTAGCTATCACCCCGTACTGGGTCATGAAACGTATACACTGGTCTAAACTGGAGTACGATGCCCAGTCTCGATACTCCTACAACTAGGGACATTTAAGGATGTGCTTATAAACTACTATGCCCCACTAGTAAGATCCTTATCATAATCCTGGTATTCAAGCAAAGATCCTATGGGCTTTTTCTCATGTATTAGCAAAACGCGATAACTAGTAGCACGTATTCACATGAAAGATAAAGAAAAACCAGATAGCACATTATCATCTCGAGTAAGACTGTTCTTGGTATAGGCCCTTCTCGAATTCAGTAATTGCATTCCTACAACTACGATAATTGCCTTGAGGGCACCTATATCCAACAATAGATGTAGAGGCCGTACGTTGGTACGTGCAGGGGTCCGATTAAATACGTGTACATGATACATGGATTTTAATCGGACGGTTGATAATACTTGCCAGCTTAGGATTATGCCGGGTAATTAAATCAGGTTTTGATTTAATAATATATATATATATATATACATATATATATATTAGTATTATTGTTCACTATTCATTTTCTCTCTTTGGTGCTATCCGTATTTTTATACAGATACGCGTATATGTTGCGATACATATACTGGGTGAAGTATTCTGTATGTATACATGAATGCTTCTAGAAGATGGACATCTCATATTTGATTTTTTTAGAAAATCAAATGGAAATAAGATGGAGGGTGAGGTGCCATTGAGCTTGATTGGTGGTATGTAGAGAGGAATGGGCATGATTTGTTTATTGATAAAAAGTTGTGATGTTTTTTTCATGGTTGTAAAAATAGCAAGCCATTCTTTCTACATGCAATCTATCATTCATTCTCAAGACTTAACCATGGGTAAGTTTCTTCACCTCCTCTTCCTTCTTCTTCTTGCTCTCTTGAGCATGAAAATTTAAAGAAAATGTTAGTGAAAAAAATTCTACATCACCCACAATCCATTCCTAGCCATTCTTTGTGCTTGCTTAAAATCATTGTTTGCGCTTCCACCTTAGCCGCGGCTTCAATGGAGCGAGCACAAGATACTAACATGGTATTAGAGCCGATCTATACACCAAAACTAGCTCGTATGACCTTATAATTTCATCGGAAACCGACTTTGAAAAACTGTTTTCAAATCATCAACTACCTTTGCAAAAACTGATCTTTTCTAACCTATACTTGATCTTCGGAGTTCTCGTTTTGGAACGTGGATTCGATAAGGGATCGAGGGTGACCTGTGAAGTCTTGGAAAGACTTTTTTCAAAATCATTTTCGCAAAACGTGGTTGTTTTTGTCGATGGAAAAACTGCAGTCGGCTATCCAGAAAAATCCAGCTGGTATTTCGATGTTTTTCGCTTGTTCTTGATCCCCAGAGCTCTCGTTTCGGAACGGGGATTCTGTAGGGGATTGAGGGTGGCCCATAGAGTCATGGGAAGACAATTTTTCAAAACTATATCAGGGATACCGACTGTTTTTCCAAGTTGAAAACTGTTTTTTAAAAGCTGTCCAAAACTGAACTTGTTTGCTTTTTTCGATCATCGCGGGCTCTCGGATCGAATTAGGAGCCCGCAAGGAGGATCGGGGGTACCCCGAGGAGCCCTTTAGGGCTCTCTAGGGTTGTGCCTAAGCGCCCCACTAGGCACTCGAGCACATTTCGAGTCATTCGGACTCTTGGTTTTAGCAAAAAGTTTGGTTTTTGGATGTTGAAGTGCATTTGAATTTTCGTCGTTTGAAAATTCGATTGTTAGCTTCACAGGTGATGAATTCTATGGTCATGGTTTTCGTATTTGTGTACATGTGTTGTTAAACGTCGTCTAATTATATGTTCATTTAGTCAGGGTTGCACATACTATGGTGTTACTTGTTTTTGTGGATATATATCTCTTGTTATGGTTTAGTTGGATTATCATGATGGATAGCCCCTAGTGTGTTTACTTGTACAGTTTTGATTTATAAATTTTGTATTCATTTGTTTGGGACAAGCTCCAACTTGTGGCCGCCATTTCCATATCATGTATATCTTTTATTGGGGCTCGATCAGGATGCGGTCGATGTCACCGTTGTATATATTTCATTTCTATACTAGGATTAACCTAGGAGTAGTGCTCGAGTAGCCGGGTTCTAGAGTGCAGCAGGTAGCCATCTCATGGAAAACCGGGCCGCCTCATTCTAGAATTGGCGGGTTGCTCGCCGCACTTGTAGGAGTTATAGGATCGACCCGCAGAAGGGTGCACAAGTTACCAGATTCTAGAAAGCGACGGATGACCGGCTCATTTCATTGAGGGCGAGTTACCCAATTTCTAGAATTGGCAGGTGTCTTGCCACACTCGTAAGGGTCTAGAATTTACTTTGTACGGGCTATCCACACGACCGGGGAACGTCTTGTCTCATTTACGGCTAAAATGAAACGCGGGGCTCCTAGTTTATCCGCTATTCCATATTGTTTTTCATATACCTGTGATGATTATTATCTGCCTGTGATGACTATTATCTGCCTGCGATGTTGTTATATATATTATATATTAGTAGATACTTCTATATGTTTTGCATCCGCGCTAGCTCTGTCCCCGCTCTGTCGTAAATTAAGTAACCTTACGGTGAAGATCCGGGACCCCGTGGTGAATGCAGATGACATATAAAAGCATGCTATTTTAGTTGTTTCTTGTGTGGCTTGGAAACTTAAAATGACGGGAACGCATTATCCGTATAATGCAAGGAAAATATACTTATTTGATTTTTTCGGAACCAATTTTTAAAACTACTCGGTTTTCTTCAAAACTCATAGTCATATTCTTTTACCTTGCATAGAGGTATTCGGTTAGGAATATCCCGCACCTCATTCTATGAGAGAAGAGCCTTGATCCCTTTGTGGGGAGTTCACTCTTAAGCAAAAGTTTATGTTACCAGTTTTAAAAACGGAGCCTAAACCACTCCATTTCAAAGCACTCGAGTTCCTTCAACGATACCAAGTTCATTACGTTAACGGTTTTGTTAGTTATATGTATACCCTAGAGGCCATTATTGTACATGATTGTATATTATAATGGATGCTTAGACATATATAGAGACGACTTTCTTGCTCGACATGATAGTATGCTATCTGGTTACTCTTTATCTTAACATGTACACTTGTATCATTATACTATCTCTCAGTTACATATTGATAAAGCTCTTAGGATGTGTACTTGACTACCAGGACTATGATGTGGATCATACTAGTAGGGCCAGGGTAGTCCATAAGTAGTTCATTTAATTGTTCCTAGCCGAGGGAGTATCGAGACGGAGCATCGATATTCCAGAGTAGACTAGTGTGTACGTTTTTTGACCCTGTATGGGGCGATGGTTGATCCCACAACCATTGGTGTTTGACATCAAAGATTATACACAGGTACTCATTGGAGAATGGGTACACCGAACAGGACTCGCCGAGAACTCCTAAATGGTATTATACCTATCATCAGATAGCATTTCTCTGGTGACACTAGTACATGTTACTCTATAGACTCGAGATCGTCATAGAGTCTTGTGTGATTCCTACTGTGCTTTGATTTCTTCCCTACCATGCTCAAGAGAGTCATGCAAACAGGTAGATTTTGGGTACAATGCTGAGTCACATGGAGGCAATAAGCAATAGGAGGGGTTTCGTCTCTCTCAGTATTGGGAGTTGATATTGCGCTATGCTCGATTGGCTATAACAGGAAGTCCCTGGCCAGGGCTGATGATGAGATTTACTGGTAAGTGTTATCAGTAGTTTCTCGACTCGTTATGAGCCTTACATCGGCATGACTTATCGAGTTATTGGGGTCTGACGTTTACCACCCCCAGACTCGATATGTGACATATCAGACGAAGAGACCGGACTATACGGTAATGTTACTTATAGGCTTTGCGGGAGTTTGGACAAACTTGCTTGTTTATCTTCTGATCGCTCAATACCTGGGTAGCCATTACGTCCAGCTAGTACCGCTGATGGCTTGTAGGTGACTGATATGATCATCACCTACTGCTAGCGTATTGACGAGTTTTTAGAGTCCTGTACAGAGGTTTCCTAGCTCAAGCGAAACGAAGTAGGGCACATATGTGATATGTGCGGGTCCAAGATTAATACATGTATGTAATACAGTATTCTAATCTCGCGATATTGGTTATATATGATATAACCGGATTATTGAATCGAGTGTTGATTCAATAATTTGTTATATGTATATTTGATATACATATAAATGATATTAGTCGGTTATATATGATATAGCCGGATTATTAAATCAAGTCTTGATTTAATAATTTAATATATAATTATATATTTGATATATTAATATATATTAACTAATATTAGCTCACTTAAGAATTTCTTTTCTACAAATACATATAAATATATATGACATATTAATGTATTTACTATTGTATCATGCTAGATGATGCATTGGACATGTGTGTATGAGACTCATACCAAACTAAAGATAATTTGGGTGATTAATTATTAAGGAAAAAATCAAAATCATGTGGAAATTAACATGGCTAAAGATGCTTGTGGAAGCATGTAGAAGCCTTGACTTAGTCCACTAATTTTGTTTTACTCTAGATATTTATTAACCCAACCATTATCTTTAGCCATGGTTAAGTCTCTACAAATATCATTTGAGATATTTTCTCACCCAAGGGTTCACATAAGTAGATATTTCTTCATCTCCTTCTTTGCTCTCTAGTTTTGAATGAGGTGAAGAAAGAAAGAGAGAAAAATATTTCTAAAGTGAGCAAAATTTCTACTTCATCAATCTATACCAAACTAGCCATTTAGTATAGATTGTTTACTTCACTAATTCCTCAATTAGTGAAGAGATAGCTTGAGTTAGAGATTCCTCAAGGTAGATCATCTTCGGCTTCGATAATCATTAAGCAAGCCCGTTCCTTTCGCCTAGTGGAGCCTAAGAAGAGTTCGGGGACCATTACTTGGAGCTAAGGGACTACTACACGGAACTTTAGAAGTGAAGGACCATTCTACAAAGGTTGTATTCCTTATTCACTTAGTGTAAAGTTTGTTTACATGCAATGAAACCCTAATTCTCTAGTTCGATTCTAGGATAGCATGCAATAGCACACTAGATTTTTTAAAATTGTATACTCGATACTTCTAAAAACCTAGTAGTGGTGCTAAGGCATACTTTCAGGTTTTTCGCCAAAAACCAGCCGTAGCCTTCCGTCATTTCAGATGGATAGCACCTAGTATTCATGTTATGTTTGTTGGCCTTCGTCAAGGCATAGTGTATAGTAGCTATGTATTACTTTTCTACTGCATAGTGATGCATTAATTTAGGACAGTCGTACAGCCTTGTTGGCCTTCGTCAAGAGTGAGTATAGGTGGGTTTAGATTAATCAGGACAATGATGGGTAGAACTTGACTTGCGACTTATGATTTGTTTGCCTTCGTCAAGGTCATATGAAGCTTGGGGTAAAAACCATATCGGGAGTTTCAAATATAAGGGAAATTTTTAATGTTTGCGCATACCTTCTGGAGTGTGGTAATTTTGGTCGGTTTCCGTCAAAGTTATCACACAATAATAGTTGGGTCCCGATTCCCACTGATGAGTATGTATTACTCCTCAGGAGATTTTCACTTCACAATTAGCTAACCTATTAGGTGTCTAGAAAGTATTAATGAGATTACACCTCTGCGGAAACGGGATTATTAATTGGGTCCGTGCGAAAGCATAGGGAACCTCCCTCGGAGTATCAACATCGACCTGGCTGATCAGTTAGCGAACTTATAAGGTGTATATGATCCTGACTAGTTCTCCTTTTAGGGTTTGAAGGAGAATTCGAGGAAACGGTGGGAGCCATCCTGATTAGATAAAGTGATAACCAATCTAATCTTGATAAAGACGCTGAGTGTTTCTTTTCTCTCTCTGGTTACCACGACCATGACTTACCTTAAACTAAAACTCATAAACCGAGTTAACCGAACCTTCTTACACACTTGATCTTTGGATTGTCATGATTCACGACAAAGTCACATATATCACTGCCACTCTTACTTTACCCTTTGCATTTCTTCAGAACACTTCGTATCACTATGATGATCCATATTGGTTGGAACGTCCATCGTATAGTTACATACGAACTCGAAGAAATTATTGTAGTTGAGGTTGGCCACTGGCTCTGGAGAAATTAAATAGGATTATTTGTTTGTTTCTTCATTTTACCTTCTCTCAAGTTGCGAGAGCTCCTTATATTAGGAGAGTACACATATTATCATTATTGGATAGTTTTCTTCCAAACCTTAGGCCGGTGCCGAAAGGTAGGAAGGAAGAAAACCAGTTAGTATAAGTGCGGTGTACAGAAGGTAAGATGTAGAGATATATAAAGAGATTGAAGTGAGGGAAAAGGAAATTACGACTATTGTCATGAATCTGAATAATGAAATAGGCATTACTAGGAATACCCGGCCACCCCTTGAAACATTTTCATGTTTCAGTATTTCTGTGTACTTGTAAATGAGAACTGTTTTCTCAATTAATTCAGACACCAGGGTATGTATTTACCGGATTTGGATCTCATATCCGTACAACGTTATAGATGCTGAGTACAAATAGAATATTGGGAATGGGGGATTTGATACTTAATATCGAAATTCATTGCAATTGGTGATATTGGATTAAATTGCCTCGTTTTGCCTAACTACAAATATTTGGTTTTGATTAACCGTTGTTATACACCAATTTTTAAAATTAAATATATGTATTTTTATTTTATAAAGTGAGATATAAATTTTGAAAATTGTGTTTTAAACATTTACCTATATCAGTTGAGGATAAGGTAAGGTGAATTAACTAACGGTGCAAGACATTCTTAACCAAAATACAGATTTAACTTACAACACACGGAGTTTGAGTTAGTATACTCTTGGGACTTATACATGAAAATGTATGTTGTCCAGTGTCTTTCGGAACAAGGGGTTGGTGCTCTTACTTCATTCAAGTTTACTTATGAGTTCTATGGTTTTAGACACGCATTCGTTGTAATGCAAGGTCCAAATACTTCAAGAAGTTTATAGGTATAAGAATAAAGTTGAGAACCATACGTTGGAAGTATCAGGATTTTTCGAAATAATCAAAGATGTAGATGCTTCTACTGTAAGACTACGGTAGCGCCCTGGCCGTCTGTCCGAGGCCAAAATGCGGAAACAAAAATTTTTCTTAACTTGAAAACCGGCGATATCGTATGCTTAAAACCCAGATCGAACCATTAACCTACTACTAGCTATCTAGAGAAGGGATAGAATGCTATACCGATCGATCCGTGTCCTTCGGTCTTTGGTCACCATCCCAAGCTCCTCGCGGCATCTCCTATCTTGTTCTCCTCGTCGGAAAGGGCACCACATCGAGAAGTCTTTTTACGGGCTCCCGCTTCATCCGAAGAAACTCGGGTATGAAGTGTGCTAGCCGACGTGTCCAAGGTGTTGTAGAGAATGTTTGTGATCACTTTGTCTCTTGCATCCATAGCTTGGATGGAGGTTAGAGATGATGCCATTAATGGAGAATGTAAGCTAGAGGAGGAAGAAGAAGAAGAGAAGGCTTTTTCTTCTTTTCTTTTCTTGTGATGGAATGAGAGTGAGAAAGTGTATAGAATAATATGAGAGCTCACCCATGACCTTGGCTGCCCCTCTCTCCTCTCTCATCATTTCAACCCAAAAACATCATATAATGTGACATTAAGACATAAAAAGAGACTATGAGTCACTAATGTGTCCATGTCACATTTAATGCATGTCATGATGAAATTTAGCTTACAATTTCCATTAACAAACATTAATCCAAATGTTTGCAACAATAAAATGATACGGAAACATCTAAAGTAAACTCGTGACGGATCACAAGGATACCCCTCACCTGTATACATATACCTGCATCCGCATTCCGACTGAATGCGAATGCGATGAGACTAAAGTAATCCAACAAATCTAATACTAGGATCCGGCTTAAACTAAAGCCCACTAGTATGATCCGTCCGATCATGATCCGTGCAATACCGCACGTATAAGATCGAACCCTGCCATATATCATACGACCTCTACAACGTTTCGCCCGAAACTTGAGAAACTGTCTGTGGAGGACTCTAAAGACTCGTCAATACTTTGGCTATGGATTTAACCACTAGCACGTCAGAGGTACTAGCTATACATAACAGGCTACCAGGTATTGACCAAAAGGGAGGTCGATGAGCGAACTCATCCTGACACCCTACTGAGCCTGTCAGTGACAATATCCGTATAGTTCGGTCCGTTCGTCTATGAGCATCGCATGGCGGGCCTATGGGGTTGGTAAAAGTCAGACCCTCAAGAGCGGTATAAGTCGTGTCGGAGTGTTGCCCAGAACACCCTGAGATACTACTGGAATACCTACCAGTAAATCTTCTACCTCGGCCGAGGGCTTTGTGTAATGGCTCTCCTAGACACGGAGTTATCTCACCCCCAATACCGGGAGAGACGAAACCCCTATCGATACGCTCACTGCCTCCATGTGGCTCGGGACTATACACAACTAAAACCTGTTTGCACGACTCCTTTGAGCCGTGGTAGGGTAGTAATCAAAGTACAGTGGGAACTCACACGAGACAAATGACGATCTCAGGTCGATGAACTAACCTGTACACATGTCACCAGGGAACAGCTATCTGACGTCTGGTATAATCCCAACTAGCATGTTCCCGGGGCGTCCTGTCCGGTGTACTCATAACCCAATGAGCACCTGTATACATCTTATGTGAACCAACTGACACCAGTGGCTTGTGAGACCGGCCACCGCCCCTCGTCGGGGTCTCGACTGTATACACTAGTCTACTCCGGAGTATCGATGCCCAGTCTCGAAACTCCCACGACTAGGGACCACTTTTAAGGATATGCTTATGGACTACCTGATTGGTAGGGTTTTTGTGTGCTTAGTTTATTACCGCAATCAGGACGGTTTCGCTTGAAGCTAGCCGGTTGAGTACGGGTCGTCCGCAGGGAGATGGGAATCTTTTTCTATGTGCTTGAACGAGTTAAGTCCAAATGTCCAGGTTTGTTTTTAGATTACTTATGTGCTAAAATGATATATAAAGAGAGCTTGTTAGGGTTAGGATTATGTTAGTTTGAGTTAGGAGTCGCTCACTTCTTTCATTGCCACTCTTAATATCGGTGTTACGGTAATCGGTAACAACGGGGATTAGCACGACTAGGAAGGAACTTGCGAGTATAAGCTAGGCTTTCCAACGCTTAAGTTCTTCCTTTTGGTGCTTGTCCGTCCGTTCTTGGCTCTTAGCCTTAACCTCCGGTTAATTCAATCACAACCATTCTCACTAAGGAATCAACGCTATCATGTAGGATAAGGTGCCGTAGGGAGTGGATTGTGGTTCAATTAACGGGAGTCCGAATTAAGATGTTGGGCAAGAAAAGAGTGAGAGAGATTTCCTTCTCTCAAACTTTCCTTATCCTACCCTAACAAGTATGAAAACTACTCACCCATTACAAGAAAAAGGAAAATAAAACAAAGGAGGAAGGTAGAAAGAAAGAGGTTAGAAGATTACAACTAGCTATTTGAGACCTCACTTTGGCAAGGATCAAGCTTAAGCATCATTGTTGTTTTAAGGATAAAGAAAAAGAGAACAAGAAATAAACAAACAACAAATAACAACAACTAGATTAGCAAATGAAAAATACAAGCAATTATAATTAATAATAAGATAAGTATGGTAACAAAAAGAACTCTTTATTCATCCTTCACTCACAAAAGCTCACTACAAGGTTTTAATGGAGAAGAGATGAGAAGAGGAAGAAGAACAAGAACATGTATTCTAAAATATAAATACAAGAATAAGCCCTCTTGGCATTGGCAAGTTCTGGACTATTTATAGGCAGGAAACTGGAAACCTAGGGCAAAAATCTGCCTCTATATACAATTACCAAACTGCCCCTAAAATACGACCCACTGAAGACATAGTCAGGCGGCGGTTCCGCGGCCTAAGCCTGCTTATGCCGCGGAACCGCGGCTATAATAGGGAGTTGGGCCATCGGATTTTGTGGGGTTTCCTGGTTTGATGTTGTCCGCCGAGTGGTATATGTTTTTTCTCAGAAACTCTTCACAATTTTCCAGAATTCCAGCAGATCAAAAGGTGATTTGATGTGGATCTTTTATCATGATTTTTCTTGAGCTCCGCGTAGATATGTTGGATCTTGTGTTGCCATTGAGCTTTGTGCATAAAAATGACACCGATTTGCCATTTTGTCCCTTAAACTGGTGTGCGGCAACATACGGATAGAGAGCGGAGACCCGTGTTTTATCTGTGGTTGGCAGTAATCCGGAATTTGTCGTGCTTTTCCATGAATTTCATTGTTTAGAGCTGAGAACCTGTATCCTGCAATTAACTAGCAAACAGGGCTCAAGAGTACCTACCGATAAGCAATGTGATAAAAATTGGGCGGTATAAAAATGCAAAAATCTGATATGAACAAATACCCCCAAACTTATCATTTGCTCGTCCCGAGCAAAGACAATTTATTCACAAACATTCCTAACCTCACTTTCGCAGGGAACGCGATTGCACTAAGCATGTGCAACAAGCCGTTAAACCTCTAGGTGTCCCTAGTAGGAGGAGTGTTGTCTCCTGAGGGTTTTCAGCGGATACTACCCACAAAATCCGGTCAAGCTATTTTTGAAAAATAACTATGATTCAAACCCCTAAAGTTTTGTTTCAGAAAATAACAATTCTATGATCCTAAGTCTAGACTATCGAACCCTTATTTTTCACACCTCGCTTCTTATTTAACTAAAGATTTTATATGTCTTTACGTGCAGTGCAAATAGTGTCGTTAAGTTCCAGAAGGATCGGTTAAAGTCATCATGTCACACAATAAAGCCCAGATAACAATTTTAAAAGGATCGCATAAGTTTTATAAAGAGTTAAGCTTTTTTCAAGTTTCGTTTTCCAGTAAGGTTTCAACTTCAGAATTTCTATCTTCCTTAACAGGAAACTAGGTCTTATTTTTCACTCCACCTTTTTCTTGTCTTCATTTCATACACACCTCTATGAACGTGCAATAGTCTTTATCATAGAATAAAACCTTCATATCTCCACTAGAAATATTTTTTATAAAAACCGTCTTTTGTCAAGATTATTCTCACACAAAGAACCGTTAGGAATTTTAACTCGGAGAGAACACTTGCTTGACTTTGTTTTAATCTGGACTTTCTAGGCTTCTTAACGAGCTTTGGGCCAATGCACCCAAACCAGTTGGTTTTAGGGCATTAGGTGTAGAGACACCCCAGCGGACTTAATTACTTAAGTTACCTAGGCCCAAAAACAAAAGACACTTTAGCGTGAAAATCATGATGATTCAATGCGAACGGAGATATAACCGGCAGTTCAGTTATTTTTTTGGATAAAAGACGTGTTTAGTGGGTTAGTGTAACACCTTAGAATGTGTTTGTAGCTAATTATATTTTTATATATAGTTTTTAACAAAAAGTTTACCAAATTAAGTTTTAAATATTTTATCCTATTTATTGTGTATTTTATTAGAATTTTGTTAGGCTTGCACACACTTGTGCATGATAACTAGGGTTGTTTTTGGGGTTAAACCATGATTAGCAACCATGGTTAACTAACCATTTCTCCCTAATCTAGTTTTAATATTTGTTTAAGTGTCATGGTTGTAATTAGTCATGATAGTTTTAAAAGTGAAAATGAATTTAAAAAGGGTTTTATTTTGAGTTTTTGTTTTGGTTCATGGTTGACTTTGAGTGGGAGAGGGAGAGAGAGAGAGAGAGAGCATGGGGCATCATGGCCTTTGCCATGCCTCATTTAATGAGGAGAGAGAGAGTGAGAAGGGGGTCTTTATGTGTGTGCTAATTTCTCTATCTCATTTTCTTACTCTCATTCTCTCACACTCTCACACACACACACACACTCACCTGAGCACAGAAGCAGCAGCACCATCAGCACCAGAGGCAGCAGCAGCAACAGCATCATCAACTTCAGCAGCAGCAGCTCAGACACAGCAGCAGCAGCCTTAACTCCAGCATCAAGAAGAAGATGATGTAGCAGCAACAGAGGTAGCAAGCAGCTCCAGCATCACCATCATCAGCAACAGCATCATCCTCATCATCAGCAAGAGCAGCAGTAGCAGTGACAGCATCAGCATCAGCAGCACAGGAAACTTCACCAGCAGCTGTAGCAGGCTCCACACACTTCTTCACCTGCTTCCTAGGGTTGCATAGGGTATACTTTCTGAACCCAAATCCCTAGTTTGCTTAGTTGTGTGATTGTTAATGTCGGTTTGTGTTAAATTGCTAATTTAGTGCTAGATTATGGTGTTTAAGTGGAATTTTGGGAAATCGTTGATTGTGTTAGCTACCCTAGTTTATTTAAGTGCTAATTAGGCCACTTCAACTGAGAAATCCCCAGATTACACTAAAATACCATAGATTTTCCTTTTTGTGCAAATTAGTGAATTTAAGCGACATTTGTGACTTTGGTAATCTGCTTGTGACCCGATGCCTTCAGGTTAAAATTGAGAAAACTGGGACATGATACCTAGGTCTAGAGCACACCACATGAACACGAGCCCCTACCCCCATTTTCTGGCCGCCAATTAAATCAATCTGGCCGCAAATTGCGGCCAGGAAGAGGAGTTAGGTGTTGGGGTTTTGTGTAGGGTTCCCGGCTGTGTTTTCTAGGTATTTGGCATGTCTAGTTTTGTGATATCTTACCTGTAGGAAAATTTGGGACTATATATCGTTTTTGTGTCCGTTATGTTTGCGCGATACGCGCGATACGTGAGTGGGTTCTGTGATCCAGCGTATCGCGGCGTGTCACGATGGTTTTAGACGCGTACACACACGATTCAGCGTATCGTGCACACGCGCATTTAGTTCGCGACGCGAGTTTCTCATTTCGATTCGATATCGCGTTTCGCGGAATATTTGGCTTATATGTGATTTCCATGTGTTATTTGCAGGTTTGCAGACAGGGACTACGGACACGGCTACAGAGGGAGCAGATGGTAGGATTCACGTAGCGTGGGGCGTAGGTGAGTAGATTTAACATCTACAGGGGAATCGCCCGCATGGCGTTATGCGTCTGGGCTAGAATTCAAATACCTGTCGCACATTCTGCGTCATTGTAGAATTGCGCCTTTACTTTATTTCCTTGATATAGTTATACTGTGACTAGCAGCCGTAGGACACTGCACATATTATTGACGGTTCATGTTGCACGAGCACGGATTGTATGCTACACACACCGTCAATAATTGCCACGTCACACACAACCCCTTATAGATACTATTGCTTGTCACACATGACATCTAGCTTACCGGTATACCTATAGTGTATCATACCTTTAGTGATAGGTACATATACACCTTGCGATACAGCTACAGGTATACCTTTTAGATATTTTACTTATACCGGGGGATATCTTACTCATATTCTTCTTATACCCAGGGGGGTATATGACATCAGTTCCTATAGGTAGATACCTATACATTGCTACACCTGTATGTTACACACATATTCACTTGCAGTTACATATTTACCCTTACTGATGTTACTTAGCTGTACCTTATTGGTTTTGCATACATCTGGTTTCAGCTATATATTCTCATTTATATGCTCGCATTTCAGATATATCGCATATGTTGATTCCTGGATTGCGCATTTTTATTTGGATTTTAGATGATGTTTTATGGATTTGGGAACCGCGGGAGTTCATGAAATTATGCATACATTGAAAAACCCGGTTTCCTTGATATGATATTTGCGCGTCCACCATGAGTTTTATCGGTGCTGATTATACACCCCATACGAGGTGTGGTTGCCATATGAGGGTACATGGTGGGGCCCGGTATGGTCCCCCTCGGCAAGAAGATCGATGGATGTTGCCGATTGAGCCTGGAGGCGGGCGAGTACCTACCGGTGACAGTACTGATGACTCGGCGGGGGTCGTGGAGACACCGTTGGGAGTCATGCACGTATGCATACGTCGAAAGGCGAGAGTCAGAGCTAGGCACTCGTGCTTTCGGGACAGCGTATGATACGTACCTATCAGGATTTCTGTGTCGATGCTTGGCACATTGTTTTCATGATATTTCTCTTAAACACCTTTTGTATATATAACAGGGGATTTAGCCGTTGTTATATATACCTTTACACCAATATTAGTGGAGTGGGACGCTAATATATGTGTATTGCCCCCATCATATTTATTTCTGTATATATATACCTTTAGGATGTTAGAAGCTTGCTTGAGATTCGACTTGGGATATAGGTGATTCATTGAGATTGGATATTGGACATGAAAGAGATTGTGGATTTATACATTCGAGATATAGGAGAGCTACTCGAGATCGTACATTGAGGTGATGTGAGACCTATGTGATGTGAGAGCCCAGTTGGGGGCTGATTTGAGGATTTGGGATTTGAGTGTCTTGATGGATTGTGATCCTACCACGATGTCAGGTTTCCGTGGAAATGACATACTCCACCCTATACCTCACACTTATCTACTTTATGTACAGATTCATATATTGGTAGTACCGGTGAGGGTACCCTTATGATAGTTGCATATCTACTCTCTCATATCCCTATTGCATGGTTATTGCATATTATTGTCATGTTACTATTGCTTCACATATTGATTATACCTGTTACTGTACTTTCCTTATTTCAGCATTTGCATGACATGCTAATACTGTAATCGCATATCTTAGATTCATGCTGTACGTGCATTCCTGCGATTACCTGCATATGTTGTCTACTATTCATGAGTTGGCAACTCACCCCCGTTGTGCCACTGGTGTTTCGGGTTGTTCCCCAGAGTAGTCGAGGCAGGCTATTCCTCCATTCAGCTATCCAGCTATCATCTTTTGCTACAGATACCGCATCAGCTCACAGTACCATTTTGCTTAGGTGGGTTAGATGATTATCTGTATTTCATATTGTACATTCGTTGTATTTTGTACTCTCCATCTACTATTGTATTGTTGACTTAGAGACTTGGTGAGGACGTTATGTGTATTATTGTGGATTTGATGTCTTTTATATACAGTTTCCTTTCTACTGTCTCTTATTTCTTCGCTACGGCGTCGTATACTTGTGATGAGATTGTTTTTCCGCCTTTGGGCCACTTTTTACAAAAAGGGGGTGTTCTCCAAATTTTAAAGAAAGAAAGTAAGACTTTTTAAAGAATTTGGGTTGTGCTTTCAAATGTTTCAAAAACTTGCATTATCTTTTCCGTATTTTCTTAGTTTAGATTTCTGGGTTTTGGCTTTCTTTTACTGCGTTACGTCTTTTGGCGTTGCGTAGTATTAGGGCCGTCACGGGCCAATTTTGGGTCGTGACAGTTAGGTGTGTAATCATTCCAATCAAGTTTCAGATGAGTTATTTTTCAGAATTAGTTCCAATTAAGGCATCAATAACATTCCTTCATATTCGCTTCACTTCATAAACTATTCTTGATATTACTTATTTCAGAACAAACCTATTTGATCCTCAGAAAATCATTTATCCATTTAAAAGTTTTTTAGACATAAAAGACTTGTCATCTAATTTCCAAAACTCACGACACGTGTAGTGTGATGTAAAGACGTATATCAGCTATAGTTAACTTCAAAGGAGAGTTATCTTTCAGGTTTTCAAAATCTAAAAATAAGATTTAGTTATTCTTATCTTATCAGACAAAATCGTCGAAATGTTGAATCAGAGTTCTCCCACTAGCTAACTTGACAGAAAAGTTTTTATGTTTTAAGAAAATTTTCTGATTTTTATGGGTTTTATGGATTTTAATATGCAGATGCAAAATATACATCTGAATGCGAAGGTTAGAAATGCGTACCGAGCGTACCCCCAAACTTGAACTGGACAGTGTCCTCACTGTCATTGCATGAAGAGGTCATTTGAAGGGTCAAAATTGTCGGTTAGATATACACAAATTTTTTTTTGTTTATGTTTTTGTTTTTACAGAAAAGAAGAATAGTAAAAATGGAAAAGAATATCCACAAATATATACAAAATGGTATATACATACCCCCAAACTTATTTGGAACAGTGTCCACTGTTCTTGGCTGGATAACCGAAGTTTGGTGGTAGGCAGAGGAAGATTATGTAGGGTAAACTGGCTCCTGTAAGACCAGGAGCTCCTCTGTTGGTTCAGCACTAAGGTACGGTTTAAGTCGGTGTCCGTTTACTTTGAAAAATGAACCGTCCTTTGGATTCTCCAAATCCACAGCGCCATGCGGATACACATTCCGCACAAAATACGGCCTTTTCCAGCGAGATCTGAGCTTTCCTGGATGGAAGTGTAGCCGGGTGTCGTAAAGCAGTACCTGTTGACCAGGTACGAAAGTTTTGCGCAAAAGGTGTTTATCGTGAAACACCTTCGTTCGGTTCTTAACGACAACCGCGTTATCGTAAGCCTCACCCTAAGCTCGCTCAATTCGTTCAACTGCAGCTTCCGATGGCTGTCCGCATCTTCAAGAGACAAATTCAGCTCCTTTATCGCCCAAAATGCGCGATGCTCTATTTCGACAGGGAGGTGGCAAGCTTTTCCGTACACAAGCCGATAGGGAGACATGCCAAGATCGGTCTTATAAGCGATTCGAAATGCCCAAAGGGCATCAGTGAGTTTCAACGACCAATCCTTACGGTTCTTGGAAACCGTCTTCTCCAGTATCTGCTTGATTTGCCGATTTAAAACTTCGGCCTGCCCACAGGTTTGAGGGTGGTAGGGTGTAGATAGCTTATGATTAATGGAATATTTCCGCATCAAGGCCTCGAAAGTCTTATTGCAGAAATGAGTTCCATTGTCGCTAATGATCGCTCGGGGGTGCCCAAAATGGGAGAAAATGTTTTCTTTAAGAAAGCTAACGACAACCTTGTTGTCGTTAGTCCGGCTGGGCACAGCCTCGACCTACTTAGAGACGTAATCAACAGCGAGAAGGATGTACAAGTTCCCGAAAGAGCTGGGAAATGGCCCCATGAAATCTATCCCCCAAACGTCAAAAATCTCCACAACCAAGATTGGTTGGAGCGGCATCTCGTTCCTCCGGGATATCCGGCCTAAGTGTTGGCACCGGGAGCAAGTCTTGCAGTAGTCATGAGCGTCTTTGAAGAGTTGTGGCCAGTAGAAACCACACCGCAAGATCTTCTCCGCTGTCTTTCTGGGGCCAAAATGCCCCCCATATGCTTGGTCGTGGCAAAATGACAGCATACTCTTGAATTCATCGCCAGGGATACACCGACGAATAATCTGGTCGGGACAGTACTTGAACAGATAGGGTTCGTCCCAGTAAAAGTGTTTTACTTGGGATAAGAATCGAAGTCTGTCCTGACTTGACCATTCAGTCGGTAGTAACCCTGTGGCCAAATAGTTCACAATATCTGCGAACCAGGGTTCGCAAGATACTATCAAGAGCTGTTCATCCGAAAAAACGTCGTTGATCGGAATTTGAAGCGACGGCGAAGAAGGAAGTCGTGAGAGATGGTCGGCGACTACATTTTCACATCCTCTTTTGTCCTTGATGACAAGGTCAAATTCTTGAAGCAAGAGGATCCAACGTATCAGCCGAGATTTTGCATCTTTCTTCGCAAAAAGATGGCGCAGAGCAGAATGGTCTGTGTAGACAATGACTGGAGAGCCGATGAGGTAGGGCCTGAACTTTTCTAAAGCAAATACAACAGCTAAGAATTCCTTCTCAGTTGTTGTATAATTGAGTTGGGCGTCGTTCAGGGTTCGGCTAGCATAATAGATTACGTGCGGCATCTTGTTGATGTGTTGTCCAAGGACAGCACCGATGGCAAAGTCGGATGCATCGCACATAATCTCAAATAGGTGCGTCCAGTCAGGTGAAGAAAGAACGGGAGCAGAAGTGAGTGAGCTTTTTAATGACTCGAACGCAGTCACACAGCTCGAGTTGAAGTCGAATGGCGTGTCCTTGGCCAGTAGAAGAGTCAAGGGCCTAGCAATCTTGCTAAAGTCCTTGATGAACCGTCTATAGAAACCGGCATGGCCAAGGAAGGCTCGGATGTCTCTGACGCATCTGGGAGGAGGGAGATTGGAAATGACCTCAATCTTCGCTTTGTCAACCTCTATGCCATTTTGCGAAATGATATGTTCTAAGACAATACCTTCACGCACCATGAAGTGGCACTTCTCCCAATTCAAAGTGAGGTTCTTGTCCTTACATCGGGTAAGGACAGCGTCGAGATGCAGCAAACACTCGTTAAAGGAATCGCCTAAGATGGAGAAATCTTCCATGAAGATCTCTAGGAATTTTTCCACCATGTCTGAGAAGATTCCCATCATACACCGCTGGAAGGTAGCGGGCGCATTGCATAACCCAAAGGACATGCGACGATATGCAAACGTGCCGAAAGGACAAGTGAATGTGGTCTTGTCCTGGTCTTTTTCGGCGATGGGAATTTGATTATAGCCGGAGTAGCCATCAAGAAAGCAGTAGTACTCGTGTCCGGCCAATCGTTCAAGCATTTGGTCAATGAAAGGTAGCGGAAAGTGGTCCTTCCGCGTTGCGGCGTTGAGTTTTCTGTAATCGATGCATACTCGCCACCCAGTTTGGGTGCGAGTGGGGATTAACTCGTTCGCCTCGTTAGTGATGACCGTTATGCCTGATTTCTTGGGGACAACGTGAATGAGGCTAACCCACTGGCTATCAGAGATAGGGTAAATGATACCACTATCCAGACACTTTACGATTTCCTTTTTCACAGCCTCCTTCATGACTGGGTTGAGTCGCCTTTGTGGATTCCTGGCTGGTTTGGCATCATCCATTAGATGAATGTGATGTTCAACGATCAGGGGACTAATCCCCTTGATGTCCGCCATGGACCAGCCAAAAGCTTGCCTATTGCTGTGCATGACCGCAAGAAGGGCTTTCTCTTGCTCTTGAGCTAGAGAAGCCGAGATGATAATAGGGAGAGTCTCGTTCTCACCCAAGTAAGCGTACTTAAGGTGAGACGGCAAAGGCTTGAGTTCGAGCGTTGGAGGTGAAACGATTGAAGGCAAGATTGGTGAAAAGGTCTCGAACTCAATGGATTTCAGCAAAGGTTCAAAACGAGTGTAAGCGACCAAGTCGGATGGTTCAGGTAACTCATCCGGAAATTCGAAGGATTCAAACTCGGGTGGTGAGTGGCTAAGATCGTTCGAGAAAGTGAAACACTCGTAGTCATTGTCGGGCGCAGAAACAACAGCAGGTTCGAAGAGGAACGCACTAGTGGCGTTAAGGTTATCGTGATCGAACAAAAACTCCTCGAATTCACACTCTTCTAGGGTGATCTCCTGGATTGAGCAAACGTTTAGTATATGAGCATTAGGTTCGGTGGGCTGATTCCCCAACCTAAAAATGTTGAGCTCAATTGTCATGTTTCCAAAAGATAGGTTCATCGAACCATTTCGACAATTGATCACAGCATTTGAGGTCGCAAGGAATGGACGACCGAGTATCACCGGAATTTGATTCCGGGGGTTAGCTACAGGCTGTGTGTCTAATACAATGAAGTCCACGGGGAATATGAAGTCCCCAACCTTGATTAACACATCCTCTAGCTCACCCCTAGGATGGGTGATTGATCGGTCGGCCATTTGGAGAGTACAGTATGTAGGTTTCAGCTCTCCTACACCTAATTGCTCATATACTGAGTACGGAAGCAGGTTAACACTGGCACCAAGATCTTGTCACGTCCCGAAAGTACAGAACATGACCGGCACTTAGGCTACGAACGTCTCAAGGCGTACGTGCTCTAAGTAAGCCGAGCCAAGAAATCCAAACCAAGAAAAGTAGTAGAGTGTAGGAAAAACATATGTAAAACAACCAGTATGCAACATAATATACAACGCCTAAAGGCGAGGGTCGCAACAGAAAAGGAAGCTCAACAGCAAGAAACCCATGGAAATATAATGCGCGACTCTAAGGTCAAAAGAATGAACATCACTGGTCTCTATCTCAAATAAGTACATGTTCGGTTGATGGAATTTCTAGATACAACTGAATATAATATACAATTTATAATGATGGGTACGATACAAATAACCCACCTACTAGCAAGTCACCTGAAAGAAGCTGTGCCCGCAAAGCCGTAATGAAACCCGTACGGCAACACCTGCAAGAAACAGGGGTACAACGGGGGTGAGTTGCCAACTCGTGAGTAGAAAAAGATCTACGAACAGAAAATCGCATGTATGACACAATTCTAGGTCATACAATCATACTAAATAATCCTCAAATATATAACCAGCAACCTATAACAATGACTAGGGTAAATATCCAACCCAAGTATAATCCTATGTGCCCGTGTCAGTGCATCAGGTAGCAATGTATCATATGGATGATGTATGAATGCATAAAACAGAATGCATGTACTGAAGAAAACTGCTTTCATAAATTTGTGAGATTTCTGTATTTTTAAAATGAGGTATCAGAAATGAAATCAGCATAAACAGTGCCTAGCATCGGCATAAAACACAAATCCCAATATCTCGATATCTCTGTATCACAATCTCTGTACCTCAATGTCTCGAAATCTCAATGTCTCAATCAAAATATCTCGGGCGCCGTCAGTCCAGACCGGCCCCTACCATCCATCTCATGACTACGACGGTATCCTCCGGATATCCGACGCGTCGGGTAATATCACCGGTCGGTCGTGCTCCCCTGCACAGGCTCAACACCATCTCCTGCGATCTTCTTAACCCGGGATACCGCACCGGGCCTACCATGTACCCGAAACGGTTCATCCGCCTTCTCGAATCGGGTCTCAAAATCCATCAGCAAAACTCATGGTGGACGACTCATACATCATGGGAAAACCGCATTTTTATTTAAAAAGAGAGAAAGCAGTTTATATATGTTTTGCGGTTTTCCTCCAAATCCAGAAAATCTCATGGAAACCCGAATCCAAATCATCAATAGCATGTAAAATCATGAATATAAGCATGAGAATCCATGAATGCGGCATATAATGAACAGCAGTATGCATGATGTGACAAGTAATAACTACAATGTCAAGCTGGCATATAAGGCAAGTACACTAATATCATGTCACCACTAGCTAACAAGCTAAATCAGGCAATAATATTCTCTAAGTGTACGTGACATGGCAATTACCGATGAAGATGTGTGTGCGCCGGCTAATAAGTGTACGTGGTACAAACGCATCATCGGAAATGGTGCTGGTGTCCTAACAGCATGATATCAAAAATGGAAAATGAATCACAACAAGTATGCGATGCAGAGCAACAACAATAATGTACGGGAGCTGAATACTAAACACAGTGATAGCTAAACTGCATCTAATGTCATAAGAGTCATATAACTACACCAACTATAAGGCTGAGCTAATAAGCTAACTGCAGGTAAGGAAAACCGCCTAACCTCTGAGTCGATACACACACACACATATATATATATATATATATATATATAGTCGGTGATCCCGCCTCGATAATATCACATCCGATACCATATCTCTATAATCGGTTATTCCCAAGTCAAGAGGGCGGATCAAACATCAAATATAGCTCGTACGTAAATCCGTCGTACGGCATCCCTAAATCTGGGTACAGGACAATGTCACATTCGTCATATCATTCATCTGGTATTCTCTATATCAAATATCATAATCTGGGTACTGACCTATGTCTAGTACAAAGCTAACATCATCACTATAATTATGATCTAACTGCTGGTCGACAGTCTCGTATAAATCGATATCATCAGCACATATCATCTCAGAGAGTAAACAACGCCCAAGGCGGCCTATCATACTAATCTTGTCATATCATATCATGTCATATCTAATCACATGTTGACCATTTTATATATATGTCACCATTCCTAGGGCATCATTATCCCCAAAATCCTCTAAAGCATCAAGACGTATCTCAAATACGAATTTTACCGTATCACCGATATCATAACCTCCGATCAAACTCATCAACTCATCTCAATCCCATGTATCATCCTCAAATCCGTATGTGAACACATAGTCCCATACCCATGTGACCACATAACTATATAGAATCCCATGAAATAAGGATGTATGCAAGTATGTATGTGTGTATATGTATGTGTAGTGCACCCACTACCCTAGTGTTTCGTAACCTTTCACCAATCCAACACACCAATATCCATCTTAAACATCAATAATCTCCAAATCAACATAAGATAACTATATGTGTGTATACGCATCCGTATACATCACGACGAATTGCGGGGGTGCTATACGCCATCCACCCGACTTCTCCCCGTAGATATAAATCTACTCACCTAGCTTGATGCGTGCCGGTGCCGATGTCGCCATTTGCATCTCCAATGCCTCGACGCCACGTGGGGTACCTACAAGGATATCATACGCTAAAACACATGAAAACCATGTCGGAAACCAAAATGGTGCACGCTATGCCCATAGGTAAGAACCTGTGGCCTCGCGTGCAAACACAGCCAATATCCCTCTGTCGTTGGCGTTCAAACGCCACCCGACAGAAACGAATCATCGAATACCAAAATCCACACGAAAACAAGTCGTAAATCATGCGCCAACTCAAGAAAATCAACCCAGATTCTATCCTAACTGGAACCAGTTAAAACTAGACATACCCAGGGTCAAGTCTACAGGAAAAAGAGCCGTGCATGCAAAACGAGGGGATTTCCTACAGCTCTGGCCGCAAATTGCGGCCAGGGGGAATTTATCTGCGGCCGGGAAGTGGGTCCACGGTCTGGGGCTTTGGGTGTTGGTTTCTATTTGACTGCATACCTCACTGCCAAGTCAATTTTAATTTAGGGTATCTCGGGTTGTAGCAGATTCCAGAAAGGCTTAAAAAGTCGACAAAATGCTAACCGACACTAAATCGAACAATCTGGTATTTGGGTGAAATCTGGAACGATCTTGGGTTAAACTAGTCTCAACAGCACCTAATTAGGCTATACTAACCATTACAACCAACACTTGGCCAAATCTCACTTAAATTCTCCTAAACTAGCACTAATCTACTTAATAACACTAATTTCAGTTAGATAACCATGATAAAGGAGTTGGGTTGCAAGTTTATACCTCAAGGGGTCCTAGGATGAAGGAGAAGGAAAGATGGAGGAGAGGAAAGGGGTTGTTGCTGCTGCTGAGCTGCTCCTTTGGGGCTGTTTGTGTTGCTGTTTTTGTGTGCTGAAGCTGTTTTGCTGGTTCTGTTGCAGCTGCTGTTGCTTTGGGTTGAGGTTGTGTTTGCTTGGGATTTGTTTGGGTTTGCTGTAGCTTCACCAGCTGCTGCTGTTGTTTTGTGGTGAGTTGTTGTGATTTTGGTGTGGGTATGGTGGTGTGGTGATGTTGCAATGATGCTAGGGGCTGTTTCTTGCTGCTGTAGCAGCCGATGCATTTGGGGCTGTTTCTGGTGTTTGCAAAGGTGCTGATGTTGTTGTATTGGTGTTGTGTTGGGGGGGTTATGATGTTGAGCTGCTTTGGTGGCTGCTGCAGGAGTTATGATGTTTTGTGGCTGATGTAGCTATTGATGTTGATTGAAATTGGGGCTGATGTTGTTGTATCAATGGCTGTTGCAGCAGCTGATGTCTGTTGGGTAGTTGGCTGAAATGTGCTAGTGTTGGGCTGAAGTGTGAGAGTGATGTAGTGTATGATAGTGGTGCGTGGTGTTGTAGTATATGATGTTGTTGAATGGGCTGCTGCTGCTGTAGTCAAGAGAGAGGTGAGTGTGAGTGAGTGAGAGGGAGAGATGTGAGAGGTAAAAGTTTTGAGATGAAATGGGATTGTGACATTACCTAGGAGCCACCTCCCTCTCTCTCATAATGAAAGCTAACATGACCACCATCATGGCTCTCTCTCTCTCACTCTAGCCACAAGTCAACCCCCACTTAATCCAATCCTTAACAAAGCTAAACCCTTAATTAACCCACTTAATTTAACCAAAAGGTTTAAGCTACCATGGTCATCTAACATGGTCCAACCCTAAGCCATCATGAGTCCATAACATGAAACAAGTATGACAAGTGTAGAAAATGTTATGTGCACATTTTTGCACAAAAAGCCAAAAATCAAATTAGCGATTTTTGATCGCAATTAACACTAAAGTCGCATATAATTCATCATGAAAACTGTAAAATAACATATTTCCACAAAATAACCTATTTTAGAATTTCCATAATTTTCTCCGGAATTTTCACCATTTATCGGTATTTAATTATACCGACTATTAAAATATTCATTAAAAATTAATATTAAATTATGAAAATTCCCAAAATTAATACTTTATTTTTTGAAATGTTACAGTCTTCCCCCCTTAAAGAAATTCGGTCCCCGAATTTAAATTTAAACCCCGAAATTCTAAATCATTTCAATAAAATGTCCAAGTCAATGGGGCTCCGAAATCATCAATACATAAAAGGCATCATAGCACAATACATGCGCATGAGTAACGAGCAGATAACTCGAAGTCAAAACTCCGTCAAGCATTCCGCAATCATCGGAGTCAAGGTGAAAACACGAATGCCAAATCCAAAGCAAAACCGATATGCTATAAATCGGGACCATACATGTAAATATCAGGTCTGTACATGTAAATATCTGAAGGAAATGCATACCAAATTCTTTAAAGTCGATGTGCAATGAGCCTAACACTGCACAGTGGCGGACGTTTCTATAAGAAAATAGCCATATACGTATATATCTTTTGTTTAATATGTACGTTCCGCCGTTTTGAAAACATTTTAGAAGGGTTTCCTCATTTTAAATGTTTTCGTGTCATATCGGACACGTATGTAAATAATGAGACTATAGCTCGCTTTTGGAAATCCTTTTGAAATCTATTAGTGCATATAAAATATATCCAGGCACTGTCATCTGACTAGTCCTGCTCAGTACGAAAACAAATCGCAATATCATAAAAATGTACTGCTCCATAAGAATTTAATCCCAAAAAGTGCATATGAAAACTACGTGCGTCTGGTGCGCACGGAAATCAAGATCCATAAATGTGTCATACATGCGCACTGAAACAACATCTAAGTGCATCGGGTGTGCACGAAGCATCTGTCATGGGCCACGTGTGTGCCTGACAGCAAAAACAGGTGCATCTGACATGCACGAAGAATCTCGATTTAGTGCATCTGGTGTGCACCAAATCGCATCTCATATCATGCGCCCAACATGCGCTAAAAATCCAAATCCGGTGCATCCATCATGCACGAAATCATGAAACCCAATACCAAGCGCTGAACACGCGCAAAATCCAATCAGGTGCATAAGTGCACAAAACAAATATCGAGCATCACCATCGAAATCGAAGTCCAGTGCATCCAAGTGCACAAAATACGAATCACTGCACTGCAAGCATATGCGAACTATACCGAGTGCAAATACTAAATCGTGTTGCGTACATACGCACGAAATCAACTCCAATGTCTAAAATCCATAAAATCACAAACATGTGAAACCAAGGCATGAAAACAATACCAAGTGCAACACTGTGCAAAAATCGTAAATACTCAATCATCAAAACCAGATCATGCGAATAAATCGCCCAAAACATCGAAATCAAGTATGGCGGAATAGTCCCGCTCAAGCGCATCCTCCAAGAATCTCTGACCAACTGTCGTGCTCACTCATAGCATGTCTCGTCGATGATCCTGAACTCTGGCCTGCTGGTGTGCGTAACATGACCACTCCTGGGTCCAAATCTTCTCTGTGGATTACCAATCTCACGATCCATCGGCTCATCGGCCCTGTCAGACGTGCTAACGGGGATGATTCTGTTCTAGCACTTCTCTGGTCATCTCTCGGTCAATCATCTCGACCACTCGTAAGCAGCATGTCACCGGCATCGGCCTCCGACTCTCTGACTGCACGTGACATATCTGATCCTGGGTGCAAATATCATTGCAGCAGTGTCCTGGAAGGAATCATGCTCAAGGTCTCTTCCAAATCTCATCTCTGCCAATTGTCCGGGAGTCATCTTCCTTTACTATATCTGTTTCTTGTTCCGGAGCGGCTGCACAATCACCGCGAATCCTTCTGGAAGGTATATCCAATTACAATGTCTCGGCATGCGCATCGCATCTCTGATGTCGGCGGAGTGGAACGTCATCTCATCCAGATCTTGTACGAACCTCTTACTCCATTTTTCTCTAACGTCGACTGCTGCGGACTCGTCTCGTCGTGGCTGCATGGACTGAGCTCCAACGGCTATCCTCGTATCTGGAGTCTCCCAAGAAGTGCATCTCACCACCTAGCATCCGAATTAAGTCGAACCATTCGATCGATTCGTCAAAACCCCATAATTTCCCCCAAGAGCTCAATATCTTGGGTACAGTATAATAGTATCGAGTACATACCATAGTATCGGTGGTCCAGCCGTAGAAGGGCAAACCCAAGCCTCACTAATGGCATCGCAGAACTGCCACAAACCCTAAGGTTCCAAGGCTTTCATACGGTCATTAAGTCGAGTTAGGGATTCATTCTTCTAGAGGGATCATAGAATTGCCTGCATGTCTTTCCGAATACTTTAAACTCGGAATAATAGGTTCCTGACATTCGATCGTCTCTGTCGACTCTCAACGTCTCCGCGTGAAGTCGTCTCAGCTGGAATCGATCTATCTGATGACCTCGCATCGGTAAGCGAACGATCCACATGTCCTAATCATTCATCCTCAGTGACTAGTGATCTTCTATCATCTCTTAGTACCACGCGCACTGCAATAGCTCCAACATCTGGGGCAATATCTCGTCGTTCGCAGCAACAACTGGCTCACTTGTCTGTACGCTGAACAGTGCCTCAATCATCATGAGTAAGCAACACTTCACCGGTCATCAAAATCTGGCTGGCCTCTGCCAGTGGCTCAATCCTCTGGTGCTGACCGGCACGTCCGAACAATCTCATACAGCGATCCATCCAACGCTCGTGGCGCGAAAAGACACATCTCTACAATCGTGTGTCGCCAGAATCATGCCCTGGTCAGTCCTCGTTCGTGACGAGCTCATGCTGACCGCAACTCTAGCCGTAGCTCTACCTGCCCGTAATCGTGGCAGCAAAACCATAACTGGTACCGATGAGGCTAGATCAGGAATGAATATGATACTAAGAAAAGAAATGTACATCCTAAGGCTTCCTAAGTGGAGTGGCGTGTCGTAAGTAAGCCGCGGAACATACCCACGGTACGTCACTCTACTTTAGTCACCTATTCCATCAACCAAGGGTCATTCTATGCTCCGAAGGTAAAACCTAACGCTCTGATACCAACTTTGTCACGTCCCGAAAGTACGGAACATGACCGGCACTTAGGCTACGAACGTCTCAAGGCGTACGTGCTCTAAGTAAGCCGAGCCCAGAAATCCAAACCAAGAAAAGTAGTAGAGTGTAGGAAAACCATATGTAAAACAACCAGTATGCAACATAATATACAACGCCTAAAGGCGAGGGTCACAACAGAAAAGGAAGCTCAACAGCAAGAAACCCATGGAAATATAATGCGCGACTCTAAGGTCAAAAGCATGAACATCACTGGTCTCTATCTCAAATAAGTACATGTTTGGTTGATAGAATTTCTAGATACAACTGAATATAATATACAATTTATAATGATGGGTACGATACAAATAACCCACCTACTAGCAAGTCACCTGAAAGAAGCTGTGCCCGCAAAGCCGTAATGAAACCCGTACGGCAACACCTGCAAGAAACTGGGGCACAACGGGGGTGAGTTGCCAACTCGTGAGTAGAAAAAGATCTATGAACAGAAAATCGCATGTATGATGCAATCCTAGGTCATACGATCATACTAAATAATCCTCAAATATATAACCAGCAACCTATTACAATGACTAGGGTAAATATCCAACCCAAGTATAATCCTATGCGCCCGTGTCAGTGCATCAGGTGTAGGGTTCCTAGGCACTCCCAAGAGGTCTCATGTGGCATCAACCATGCCAATTTCAAATTTTACGGGTGCCGAGAAACCCTAATACGGATCGTTAACTAGATATATAGGCGAAACAACGAGCTAGTTAACAACTTAACTAAAGTGTAACGGAAATACAACCTTTGTAGATCCGATGCTCCACCTCCATAGCTCCGTGATGATGTCTCCTCGCTGCGATCATCGGATCCCGGGCTCTAGTGTCGGCTTCATCGGAGAATGGACGGGCTAGGTCATCGACTACGACGCCGAAGATGATCTACGTCGAGGCATCACTAGATCAAGCTCCACCTTCACCAAGCCATGAAAACTCGTGAAGGAAACACCCTATACTACTTGGCAAGAAGTAGAGGATGAAGAAATAGGAGGTGGGTTCACTTTAGAATTGGATTTCTCACTCTTTTCATCAAGTTGCCATTGATGAGGCAAGCTTTTTCTTCAAAAAGAAGATGAAGAAGAAGAAGATAATATTATGATAAGTTATTCTTTAAAATAGAAAATCATAGAATACTTATCATAAACCAACCATGGTTATGTGTAGAGAGCAAACTATAGTTAGGTGAATGGTTAGGTTAGGCATAAAACAAAAATGGTGGACTTTTTCAAAGTTTCATGAAACTTCAACAAAGAAACAAAATTAGCCACCCTTTTCCTTTTGCCAAAATGAAATAAACAAATCAATAAATGAATAAATAAATTAAACAAAACCCTAACCATTTACTTAACCAAGGTTTAAACTTTACACAAACACAAGTAAGCATGTATCATCAAACATGATACAATCAAGTGCACAAAAGTATATCACATATACAACTTGTGAACTTCAAGTGAGAAAATCCATTTAAAGTGAACCAATACTAGTTAATGCAAAGTAATATATCAAATATATAATTATGCATTAAATCATTAAATCAACACTTGATTCAATGATCCGGTCATGTCGCACACAACCGACTAGTATACAATGTATCGGCTTATCGAATCAATTCTCGATTCGATAACTAGGTTATATCGCATACAACCATTCGATACAATCATCACGAGAATAGAATACGGTATCACATACACGCATTATTCTCGGTCCCGCACATATGTCATATGCGCTCCTATTTCGTTTCGCTTGAGCCAGGAAACCTCTGTGTAGGACTCTAAAGACTCGTCAATACGCCGGCAGCAGGTGATGATCATATCAAACACCCACAAGCCGCAAGCGGTCTGCTAAACGTAACGGCCACCCGGGTATTGAGCGATCAGAAGATCGACGAGCAAGCCCGCTCACACTCCTGTGAATCCAACCAGTAACACTTACTGTACAGTCCGGTCTGATCGTCTGATATGTCGCATATCTCGCCTAGGGGTGGTAAACGCCAGACCCCAATAGCTCGATAAGTCGTGTCGATATGAGGTCTATAACAGTTCGAGAAACTACTGGTAACACTTACCAGTAAATCTCAGCAACCCTGGACAGGGATTTCCGGTTATAGCCAATCGAACACAGCGCAACATCAACCCCCTATACCGGGAGAGACGAATCCCCTCCTATCGTTCATTGCCTCCATGTGATTCGGGACTGTACCCAAAAACCACCGTTTTGCACGCCCTCTTGGACATGGTAAGGTGGAAATCAAAGCACAGTGGGAACCACACAAGACTCTATGACGATCTCGGGTCAACAGACTACTCTGTACCAGTGTCACCAGAGAACTGCCATCTGACGTAAGGTATAATACCATCTGGGAGTTCTCGGCGAGTCCGTCCAGTGTACCCAGTCTCTACTGAGCACCCGTATATCATCTCCGATGTCAAACACCAATGGATATGGGATCATCCATCGCCCATCTGTATGGGTCGAGAAGGTATACGCTAGTCTACTCTGGTATATCGATGCCCCGTCTCGATATACCCACGACTAGGGACCTTGAAGGATGTACTTATGGACTACCATGTCCCCAGTACTATGATCCGCATCATAGTCCAGGTAGTCAAGTACATATCCTAAGGGCTTTACCAACATGTAACAGAGAGACAATCAGTATACACGTTAAGGTAAAGTGCAACCAGATAGCATACTATCATGTCGAGCAAGAAAGTCCTCCCTATATATGTCCCAGCATCCACTAAAATATACATCCAATGTACAGTAATGGCCTCTAGGGCATACATATAACTAACAATCTCCCACTTGCACTAGGGCCATCTGATAGCAGTGGTTGTAGTATCTCATACTCAACCATCCCATAAAAGTCTCTCTCTGGGAAAAGGCCTTTGTGAGTGGTCCGCCGTGTTGTCCTCTGAGTCTACTCTCCTAACCTCGATCACCCTGGAGATCAACTATCTCCATGATCAGGTGACACTGCCTTAGAATATGTCTGGATCACTGATGGGACCGCCGTTCCTTGGCATAAGCCACAACTCCATTGTCTCACAATGGTAGGAACGTAGTTCAACTCATGAACCAATATACACCCAGACTGCCTCTTTGGTAGCATCTTAAGTAGCGATGTATCCTGTCTTTATCGTCTAGTATGCCATGGTATCTAGCTTGGAACTCTTCCAACATACCGTCCCTTTTCTGAGGGTAAAGACAATGCCTGTGACTGACACTCAGTCGTCTTTATCACCCTGGAACACTTCCAGTGATTCTTCCCAGGATCGATTGATACCATCTCACTACAGCTAGTGAGTATTCTAACATCCATTTAGATCTATCTCATAGGTCCAAAACCCAGGATTTAGTAGGTATCACTTTGATCCCATGTGGAGAATCATTGTGATAGGCGGAGATTGATCGAGCGTAGCATAGGAAACTTCTTCCCCATCAAGAGTATGTCATCCATGTACTCTACGAGGATCATCACAATACTCCCTACTACCTTTTTGTTTATACAAGGTTCATCTACCATTTTGATGATGTCAAACTCTTTAACTACTTCATCAAAACAGACGTTCCAACTCCGCGATGCCTGCTTTTTCCAATAAAGCATCTTGTACACGTTTCCGCTGCTCCCACTGTCTACGAGGCCCTCTGGCTGTGTACTTACAGACGTTCTCTTCTAAAACATCATTTAGAAAAGCTGTCATGACACCCAACCACCAGATATCGTAGTCATGGTATGTAGCCGTGGCAAGTAGGATCTGGATGGACTTAAGCATAGCCACTTGAAAAGGTTCCATCATTGTCCACGCCTGGTCGATGATGAAAACCTTTAACAAGTCTAGCTTTGAAAGTCTCAACTTTTCCATCTACACCAAGTAATCTTCTCAAGATATACTTGCTCCTGATGGGGATTTAACCCTTCAGATATAGCAACCAAAGTCCATACTTTGTTGGTGTACATGGATTCCATCTCAGATCACTAAGCATCCAGCCATTCTTACAGAGTCACACTCCTGATGGCCAGTTCGAAACTAGTTGGGTCATCATCTCATGATGCAATCCTCGCTCCCACTGTCATAGAGAAACCGAAATATCTCTCAGGTGGGTGAGGAACCCTACTAGATCGGCGGAGAGGCTGAGGTTCGTTGGTAACTATTGAATTCTTCGGTTCTACCAAATCATGAGCTGCAGTTTGTATAGCTGGAACATTTCCAGTTCTACATAGAAGATCTTGCCTCGAGCTTATCCGGATTTTGTTTTTAGACATAGGCCGGACAACCCCAAATCTTAACTAACTTAAGATACGGGCTCTTCCCTTTCTATATCACATATGAAATGGTAGGCGACTGATTTGATTTGAACCCTATTCAATAGGTATGCAACTTCATAAGTGCATAACTCCCAAAAGGAAATAGGTAACTCAGTAGTACTCATCATAGAGTACACCATATCACATAGGGTGCTATTGCTCCGCCCCGATATACCATCATGCTATGGTGTATACGGAGGAGTAATGCTGAGAGAGAATCTCATTCTTCTTTAGAAAAGTCCAGGAATTCCATGCACAAGTATTCTCCTCCCTGATCGCATCAAAGGACATAATACTTATACCCTCAATTTGGTTCTCTACTTCTAACTTATATTCCATGAATATCTCAAAAGGTTCGGATTTGTGTTTCAACAGGAACATATGTCTGAATCTTGAGAGATCATCAGAGAATGTAATGAAGTACAAAGAACCGGTCTTGGCATGTGTAGACAGGAGACCTTTATACATCAACATGTATCATCCCAAGAGTTTACTTAACTCTTTCTCTGTTTCCAATAAACGGAGCTATGGTCATTTTATCTTTGTGACATGACTGGCGAGTTTCACAAGATGTAAATTCAAACTAATTTAAATATGCATCTTTATGTAACTCTAGCTAGTCGGGTCACATTGATCTGACCTAATCTATAATACCTCAAGAAGGAATCGTTCAATTCTGAACTCTTCCTCTTGTGTGTGTTCCGTATACTAAGAACTGTAGTTTGATTTAGAACATTAATGCTTTTAGATAACGTGCCTGAACCGATCAACTTTTGATATAGGAAATGTTCAAAACATTATCCAACAATACAAAATTTTATCGTTTCTTTACTAATAAAGAGATAGATATGATTTTGCATAACAGGTTCGGTATCTAATAACATTCGTTCAGAATCAATGTATTGGTAATACAGGGTGATAGTGACCAACAGACTTGGCTGCAACACTTGCCCCGTTTTCTGTCTCATGAAACTTATCACCCGTTCTCAGTCCTCTACCTTTCTGTAGCCCTATGTAAAAGATTACATATCTGGGATCCTGATCTGGTATCACATACCCAGGACGTAAAGGATACTGAGAAACAGTTCTCTGTAATGAACACACCCGAAGATGATGCATCAGTATGCACTCTCTTCGTTTGGGCGGCATGGGAATTCTGGTAATCCCCAATTTCCTGCTCTGTCTTATAACATTTATAAGTTGGAGCGGGACCAACGTTCCCCAGCTCAGTATAACAAGCGGGTTCGGTCAATAATCCGTATTATTATCTTGATTAAGGCGTGATATGGTCGCTACCTGGAGAGAGAGAGAGAAGAAAACACTCAGCGTGCGCTCTTTCAAGAATAGATTGGTTATTATTTTATCTAATCAGGATGGCTCCCACTGCTTTTTATCAAATCTTCCTTCAAACCCTAAAAGGAAAGACTAGCCGGGATTAATTACACACTACAAGTTCGCCAATCTTTCAGCCAGGCCAGTGTCGGTACTTTGAGGGAGGTCCCACGTTCTTTCGCACGAACCTAATTACAGTAAACCTCGTTTTCCCAGAGGCGTAACCCCGTTGACACCTTTCTAGACACCTACTTGATCGGCTAATTGTAATGTATAAAACTCTCCCAGGAGTAACTCTTACTCGCAGCGGGTATCGGGATCCAACTATCTCATAGAAGGTATGCAATCTCATTGCAAATTTCAACACTTGAAATTCCCGATAATATTTTGCCCCTAGCGTGCTATGACCTTGACGAAAGCCAACAAACCATAGTCCGCTAGTCAAGTTCAACCCGTACATTTCTTGATTGAATTAAACCCACCCGCACGACCCTTGACGAAAGCCAACAAAGCCGCACGACTACCCTAATCCAATCGCATCGTATGCAGCAGATAAGCAGCATATAGCTACCGCACACTGCACCTTGATGAAAGCCAACAAATGCAGCACGAATACTATATACAACTTATCTGAAATGACGGAGGGCTACAATAGGTTTTTCTGAAACCTATTGCATAATGAACTTGATATCGTTGTAGAATCAAATGATTTTAAAATGGAGTGTTTTTGAGGCTTTTCTAGTTTTGCTAAAGGAGTCACTCCCGGTGAAGGGATCGTCGGTCCTTTCCTCGTCGAATGAGGTGCAGGATATATCATATATATCACTGTGCAAAGCAAAAACTCTTAAAAGCAATCAAAAGACAAACCGAGTGTGTAGCATCTGCCAGTTATTGCTAAAGGAGTCACTCCCGGTGAAGGGATCTCGGTCCTTTCCTTATCGAATGAGGTGCAGGATATATCTCATATACCGCTATGCAAAGCAAGAACTGTAACTACCTGTTTTATTTTTGAAATTCGATTCTACAACATCTTAGGTTTCTTTTTATTTCATTAATCTCATTAATGAAGTCCCATCATTTAAGTACCTAAACATCACAGATAAATACGACGTACACTTATGCCATCCGCATTCGCCTCGATGTCCCCTCGTGCACCGTTAGGTTAGGTAACTAACGGCAGAGCGGGGCAGGGCTAGTGCGAGTGCAAAACATAAGTAACGTCTATATAATATATCATATATACTATATAAAGTATCTATCACAGAACATCACATGATTACATCACAGATATCGCAGCAGAAGAAACATATGAAACATTGGATATACTAGGACGTCCGTGTTTTCAATACGAGCCAGTATAAAACACGGATTCCACGGTCGCGATGAATAGCCAAACCCACACCCTAAGACCCCTACGAGAGCGGCAAGCAACCCTACCAATTCTAGAGTTAGGAGACCCGGACTCGACTCCTCGAGTTGGTCTCCCACTGGACTCCAGAACCCGGTTACTTATGCTCCCCTCCTTCGGTCTATCCTAGTGTGGAAAAGTAAATAATATACAAAAGGTGACAACATCCGCAACCTGGAAGTGCCCCAATAAAAGAATATTTCATACAAGTTTTTACATGAATGAAAATGAAAAACACTCATCTCACATAAAAACCCCCGGCTATTCAAACACGACGATCCAATATAACATATCCAGCAACACATAACATCACATGTCATCAACGTAAGTAAATATGCGCATCCCAATTGTCGTTGACATATAGCAACGAAACCGGCGATATCACATATTACACTTACGGTCACAGAAAAGAAAGTGTAAAACTACAACAGTTGGAATCCGCAACCTCCATAGACATCGCATGCCTAATCAAATGAATTCCTTAGACATCGCATGCCTAACAATTATAAACCCCGCATTTTAGTCTTATTATCGAAAACTCTTTTCAATATCAAGTCGGGCAATTCAACAGGATTCCCGACATCCTGATCGAATGCTCGTAGCAAACTTTAGTAGGCAGCCGCACTCCCGACGCCGTCGACGAAGTGTACCAAGGCGGAACACCGCTACCGCGAGCACCCGAACGGATGCTTTCGGCGACGGGGTTCTCCTACAGTCACTTGGTCGGGGCTATGGAGTGAGGCTGTCTATTAAGTTTACCCGGCGAGTATCCGCGTACGCTACGTGATTGCGACGGACTTTTGATCACATCAAAATTCCGTGGCAACCGATCAAGTGAGACTAAACTGCTATGTTTATAACATTCATTCAGTTATCTCATAACCTTTTGTGAATTCTAATTATTGTATCACATTCCGGATAAACAGAAAATGTTAAACTTTCCGATTGAACATTCGAACACCCAAGTTTTCCCGAAACAGCTCAACACATGAAATAAGTCTAACAACATTCAGTTCGTGCCTCAGTACCAACGGTCCAGCCGTAGAAGGGTCAAGCCAACGCCTCACATGTGGCACGCCGTACTGCCCCAAACCCGAAGGTTCAAAGGGCAGTTCAAGACGGTCACATAATCGAGTTAAGGTTTGTTGTCTTCTAGAGGGACCATCGCGTTACTTGCACTACTTAGAACGTCGTTAAACTACGGAAAAATCCAACACTTGGAAATTTCCCGACAGGGGAAAAATTAGGTATTTATATCCGGTCGAACTTTTTAACATATTCAAAAATTATCCGAAAGCCACACAGACAAAATTTGATAATCCGATCGAACATTCGAATCCCCAAAACAACCCAGAAAATTCAACTCTTGAAAAAATATTAAAAATTCCCAGGAAAACCAGCACTGCAAATTATGAATTACTGTGCAAAATTCGATGCCACATAAGACAAAACGGCCGCGGAACCGCCGCACGAGCCATGCTCGTGCCGCGGAACCGCGGCGCATTGATGGAATTAGGCACACGAATTTTACAGAAACCCTTAGAATTTCCTGCTGATTTTTCTGCATATTTTTAATATCTAAAAACTCCAGATTTTGGAAAAAGTCCAGAGAGCATGTTTGTGTTAGGGTTTCGGGTTCGTTCGGGTTTCAAACTTCGTCTACGCATCGCCTAAGGCTCTAGCTAGGCTCTGATACCACTGTAGGGTTCCTAGGCACTCCCAAGAGGTCTCACGTGGCATCAACCATGCCAATTTCAAATTTTACGGGTGCCGAGAAACCCTAATACGGATCGTTAACTAGATATATAGGCGAAACAACGAGCTAGTTAACAACTTAACTAAAGTGTAACGGAAATACAACCTTTGTAGATCCGGTGCTCCACCTCCATAGCTCCGTGATGATGTCTCCTCGCTGCGATCATCGGATCCCGGGCTCTAGTGTCGGCTTCATCGGAGAATGGACGGGCTAGGTCATCGACTACGACGCCGAAGATGATCTACGTCGAGGCATCACTAGATCAAGCTCCACCTTCACCAAGCCATGAAAACTCATGAAGGAAACACCCTATACTACTTGGAAAGAGGTAGAGGATGAAGAAATAGGAGGTGGGTTCACTTTAGAATTGGATTTCTCACTCTTTTCATCAAGTTGCCATTGATGAGGCAAGCTTTTTCTTCAAAAAGAAGATGAAGAAGAAGAAGATAATATTATGATAAGTTATTCTTTAAAATAGAAAATCATAGAATACTTATCATAAACCAACCATGGTTATGTGTAGAGAGCAAACTATAGTTAGGTGAATGGATAGGTTAGGCATAAAACAAAAATGGTGGACTTTTTCAAAGCTTCATGAAACTTCAACAAAGAAACAAAATTAGCCACCATTTTCCTTTTGCCAAAATGAAATAAACAAATCAATAAATGAATAAATAAATTAAACAAAACCCTAACCATTTACTTAACCAAGGTTTAAACTTTACACAAACACAAGTAAGCATGTATCATCAAACATGATACAATCAAGTGCACAAAAGTATATCACATATACAACTTGTGAACTTCAAGTGAGAAAATCCATTTAAAGTGAACCAATACTAGTTAATGCAAAGTAATATATCAAATATATAATTATGCATTAAATCATTAAATCAACACTTGATTCAATGATCCGGTCATGTCGCACACAACCGACTAGTATACAATGTATCGGCTTATCGAATCAATCCTCGATTCGATAACTAGGTTATATCGCATACAACCATTCGATACAATCATCGCGAGAATAGAATACGGTATCACATACACGCATTATTCTCGGTCCCGCACATATCTCATATGCGCTCCTATTTTGTTTCGCTTGAGCCAGGAAACCTCTGTGTAGGACTCTAAAGACTCGTCAATACGCCGGCAGCAGGTGATGATCATATCAAACACCCAAAAGCCGCAAGCGGTCTGCTAAACGTAACGGCCACCCGGGTATTGAGCGATCAGAAGATCGACGAGCAAGCCCGCTCACACTCCTGTGAATCCAACCAGTAACACTTACCGTACAGTCCGGTCTGATCGTCTGATATGTCGCATATCTCGCCTAGGGGTGGTAAACGTCAGACCCCAATAGCTCGATAAGTCGTGTCGATATGAGGTCTATAACAGTTTGAGAAACTACTGGTAACACTTACCAGTAAATCTCAGCAACCCTGGCCAGGGATTTCCGGTTATAGCCAATCGAACACAGCGCAACATCAACCCCCTATACCGGGAGAGACGAATCCCCTCCTATCGCTCATTGCCTCTATGTGATTCGGGACTGTACCCAAAAACCACCATTTTGCACGCCCTCTTGGACGTGGTAAGGTGGAAATAAAAGCACAGTGGGAACCACACAAGACTCTATGACGATCTCGGGTCAACAGACTACTCTGTACCAGTGTCACCAGAGAACTGCCATCTGACGTAAGGTATAATACCATCTGGGAGTTCTCGGCGAGTCCGTCCAGTGTACCCAGTCTCTACTGAGCACCCGTATATCATCTCCGATGTCAAACACCAATGGATATGGGATCATCCATCGCCCATCTGTATGGGTCGAGAAGGTATACGCTAGTCTACTCTGGTATATCGATGCCCCGTCTCGATATACCCACGACTAGGGACCTTGAAGGATGTACTTATGGACTACCATGTCCCCACTAGTATGATCTGCATCATAGTCCAGGTAGTCAAGTACATATCCTAAGGGCTTTACCAACATGTAACAGAGAGACAATCAGTATACACGTTAAGGTAAAGTGCAACCAGACAGCATACTATCATGTCGAGCAAGAAAGTCCACCCTATATATGTCCCAGCATCCACTACAATATACATCCAATGTACAGTAATGGCCTCTAGGGCATACATATAACTAACATCAGGTAGCAATGTATCATATGGATGATGTATGAATGCATAAAACAGAATGCATGTACTGAAGAAAACTGCTTTCATAAATTTATGAGATTTCTGTATTTTTTAAATGAGGTATCATAAATGAAATCAGCATAAACAGTGCCTAGCATCGGCATAAAACACAAATCCCAATATCTCGATATCTCTGTATCACAATCTCTGTACCTCAATGTCTCGAAATCTCAATGTCTCAATCAAAATATCTCGGACGCCGTCAGTCCAGACCGGCCCTTACCATCCATCTCATGACTACGACGATATCCTCCGGATATCCGACGCGTCGGATAATATCACCGGTCGGTCGTGCTCCCCTGCACAGGCTCAACGCCATCTCCTGCGATCTTCTTGCCCCGGGGTACCGCACCGGGCCCACCATGTACCCGAAACGGTTCATCCGCCTCCTCGAATCGGGTCTCAAAATCCATCAGCAAAACTCATGGTAGACGACTCATACATCATGGGAAAACCGCATTTTTATTTAAAAAGAGAGAAAGCAGTTTATATATGTTTTGCGGTTTTCCTCCAAATCCAGAAAATCTCATGGAAACCCGAATCCAAATCATCAATAGCATGTAAAATCATGAATATAAGCATGAGAATCCATGAATGCGGCATATAATGAACAGCAGTATGCATGATGTGATAAGTAATAACTATAATGTCAAGCTGGCATATAAGGCAAGTACACTAATATCATGTCACCACTAGCTAACAAGCTAAATCAGGCAATAATATTCTCTAAGTGTACGTGACATGGCAATTACCGATGAAGATGTGTGTGCGCCGGCAAATAAGTGTACGTGGTACATACGCATCATCGGTAATGGTGCTGGTGTCCTAACAGCATGATATCAAAAATGAAATATGAATCACAACAAGTATGCGATGCAGAGCAACAACAATAATGTACGGGAGCTGAATACTAAACACAGTGATAGCTAAACTGCATCTAATGTCATAAGAGTCATATAACTACACCAACTATAAGGCTGAGCTAATAAGCTAACCGCAGGTAAGGAAAACCGCCTAACCTCTGAGTCGATACGCATATATATATAGTCGGTGATCCCGCCTCGATAATATCACATCCGATACCATATCTCTATAATCGGTTATTGCCAAGTCAAGAGGGCGGATCAAACATCAAATATAGCTCGTACGTAAATCCGTCGTACGGCATCCCCAAATCTGGGTACAGGTCAATGTCACATTCGTCATATCATTCATCCGGTATTCTCTATATCAAATATCATAATCTGGGTACTGACCTATGTCTAGTACAAAGCTAACATCATCACTATAATTATGATCTGACAGCTGGTCGACAGTCTCGTATAAATCGATATCATAAGCACATATCATCTCAGGGAGTAAACAACGCCCAAGGAGGCCTATCATACTAATCTTGTCATATCATATCATGTCATATCTAATCACATGTCGACCATTTTATATATATGTCACCATTCCTAGGGCATCATTATCCCCAAAATCCTCTAAAGCATCAAGACGTATCTCAAATACGAATTTTACCATATCACCGATATCATAACCTCCGATGAAACTCATCGACTCATCTCAATCCCATGTATCATCCTCAAATCCGTATGTGAACACATAGTCCCATACCCATGTGACCACATAACTATATAGAATCCCATGAAATAAGGATGTATGCAAGTATGTATGTGTGTGTATGTATGTGTAGTGCACCCACTACCCTAGGGTTTCGTAACCTTTCACCAATCCAACACACCAATATCCATCTTAAACATCAATAATCTCCAAAACAACATAAGATAACTATATGTGTGTATACGCATCCGTATACATCACGACGAATTGCGGGGGTGCTATACGCCATCCACCCGACTTCTCCCCGTAGATATAAATCTACTCACCTAGCTTGATGCGTGCCGGTGCCGATGTCGCCATTTGCATCTCCAATGCCTCGACGCCACGTAGGGTACCTACAAGGATATCATACGCTAAAACACATGAAAACCATGTCGGAAACCAAAATGGTGCACGCTATGCCCATAGGTAAAAACCTGTGGCCTCTCGTGCAAACACAGCCAATATCCCTCTGTCGTTGGCGTTCAAACGCCACCCGACAGAAACGAATCATCGAATACCAAAATCCATACGAAAACAAGTCGTAAATCATGCGCCAACTCAAGAAAATCAACCCAGATTCTATCCTAACTGGAACCAGTCAAAACTTGATATACCCAGGGTCAAGTCTACAGGAAAAAGAGCCGTGCACGCAAAACGAGGGGATTTCCTATAGCTCTGGCGGGGAATTTATCTGCGGCCGGGAAGTGGGTCCAGGGTCTGGGGCTTTAGGTATTGGTTTCTATTTTCCTGCATACCTCACTGGCAAGTCAATTTTAATTTAAGGTATCTCGGGTTGTAGCAGATTCCAGAAAGGCTTAAAAAGTCGACAAAACGCTAACCGACACTAAATCGAACAATCTGGTATTTGGGTGAAATCTGGAACGATCTTGGGTTAAACTAGTCTCAACAGCACCTAATTAGGCTATACTAACCATTACAACCAACACTTGGCCAAATCTCACTCAAATTCTCCTAAACTAGTACTAATCTACTTAATAACACTAATTTCAGTTAGATAACCATGATAAAGGAGTTGGGTTGCAAGTTTATACCTCAAGGGGTCCTAGGATGAAGGAGAAGGAAAGATGGAGGAGAGGAAAGGGGTTGCTGCTGCTGCTGAGCTGCTCCTTTGGGGCTGTTTGTGTTGCTGTTTTTGTGTGCTGAAGCTGTTTTGCTGGTTCTGTTGCAGCTGCTGTTGCTTTGGGTTGAGGTTGTGTTTGCTTGGGATTTGTTTGGGTTTGCTGTAGCTTCACCAGCTGCTGCTGTTGTTTTGTGGTGAGTTGTTGTGATTTTGGTGTGGGTATGGTGGTGTGGTGATGTTGCAATGATGCTAGGGGCTGTTTCTTGCTGCTGTAGCAGCCGATGCATTTGGGGCTGTTTCTGGTGTTTGCAAAGGTGCTGATGTTGTTGTATTGGTGTTGTGTTGGGGGGGGTTATGATGTTGAGCTGCTTTGGTGGCTGCTGCAGGAGTTATGATGTTTTGTGCCTGATGTAGCTGTTGATGTTGATTGAAATTGGGGCTGATGTTGTTGTATCAATGGCTGTTGCAGCAGCTGATGTCTGTTGGGTAGTTGGCTGAAATGTGCTGGTGTTGGGCTGAAGTGTGAGAGTGATGTAGTGTATGATAGTGGTGCGTGGTGTTGTAGTATATGATGTTGTTGAATGGGCTGCTGCTGCTGTAGTCAAGAGAGAGGTGAGTGTGAGTGAGTGAGAGGGAGAGATGTGAGAGGTAAAAGTTTTGAGATGAAATGGGATTGTGACATTACCTAGGAGCCACCTCCCTCTCTCTCATAATGAAAGCTAACATGACCACCATCATGGCTCTCTCTCTCTCACTCTAGCCACAAGTCAACCCCCACTTAATCCAATCCTTAACAAAGCTAAACCCTTAATTAACCCACTTAATTTAACCAAAAGGTTTAAGCTACCATGGTCATCTAACATGGTCCAACCCTAAGCCATCATGAGTCCATAACATGAAACAAGTATGACAAGTGTAGAAAATGTTATGTGCACATTTTTGCACAAAAAGCCAAAAATCAAATTAGCGATTTTTGATCGCAATTAACACTAAAGTCGCATATAATTCATCATGAAAACTGTAAAATGACATATTTCCACAAAATAACCTATTTTAGAATTTCCATAATTTTCTCTGGAATTTTCACCATTTATCGGTATTTAATTATACCGACTATTAAAATATTCATTAAAAATTAATATTAAATTATGAAAATTCCCAAAAATAATACTTTATTTTTTGAAATGTTACAGATCTAATAGTGCGCGGTTGATGTTCTTATCCCCAATGGTAATAGAAATCGTAGGACAACCAGGGTCCTTCCGTTTTTGCGGTAAAGATTGGGTAAGAGCATCACTTACAACACTAGCCAAGAAAACTTTCTTGGGTACCTGAGATTTCCTCTTTTTCATGCACAAGTCCTTTAAGATTTTTGCATAGGATGGGACTTGTTGGATAGCATCTAAAAGGGGAATGTTGATGTTAACCTGCTTAAACAACTCCAGAATCTTCTCCATTTGTGGATTTTGTTTATTGGACCTCAACCAGTTTGGAAATGGAACGTTTTTAAAATTGGTTGAGTCCAATACTTGTGGAGGAGATTGTGGAGTTGGAATGGATCCCAGAGCTGGTGTTTTCGTGGAGTGAGAAGTGGGTCCGTCCAGAGCAGAAGAAGAAGAAGAAGAAGAAGTGCCTTTTGAAGAATGGAGAATAGGCTCAGAAGACGAAGAAGAAGTAGGAGAAGAAGAAGAAGCGGCCGGGGTGTCATTATCCTCAATTGTTGTGCCGATGTTGTTGTGCAGCATCCTTCCCGATCTCAATGTAGTCACGGCACTCACATTATGGTTCTGTTGTTCAAGAGCAATATGTACATTATGTGGGTGACCGGGATTTGGGAGTGGTTGAGATGGAAGCTTCCTCTTTTCTCGCTCGCTTAACGCCGCATTCAGCTGTGCAATCTGGGCTTCGATGGTCTTGATGCTTTGCCCGTGTGCAGCAGTGTGTTGCACCAAAGACTGAATAGACGACTGGATGTTGGCGGTGGATTGTGTCGATTGTTTAACGAACGCCTCCAAACTTCGTTCTAGCGAGAAAACCTTATCGTTGTTTGACGGAACAAAGTTGTTTTGCGGAAAAGAATTGTTGGGTGCAAAGTTTTTCGTCTGATTTTGAAAAGGTTGGGGTTGGAAGTGTTAGTTATATGTATGCCCTAGAGGCCATTACTGTACATAGGATGTATATTGTAGTGGATGCTGGGACATATATAGGGAGGACTTTCTTGCTCGACATGATAGTATGCTATCTGGTTGATCTTTACCTTAACATGTATACTGATTGTCTCTCTGTTACATGTTGGTAAAGCCCTTAGGATCTGTACTTGACTACCTGGACTATGATGCGGATCATACTAGTGGGGACATGGTAGTCCATAAGTACATCCTTCAAAGTCCCTAGTCGTGGGTGTATCGAGACGGGGCATCGATATACCAGAGTAGACTAGCGTATACCTTCTCGACCCATACAGATGGGCGATGGATGATCCCATATCCATCGGTGTTTGACATCAGAGATGATATACGGGTGCTCAGTAGAGACTGGGTACACTGGACGGACTCGCCGAGAACTCCCAGATGGTATTATACCTCACGTCAGATGGCAGTTCTCTGGTGACACTGGTACAGAGTAGTCTGTTGACCCGAGATCGTCATAGAGTCTTGTGTGGTTCCCACTGTGCTTTGATTTCCATCTTACCACGTCCAAGAGGGCGTGCAAAACGGTGGTTTTTGGGTACAGTCCCGAGTCACAAGGAGGCAATGAGCGATAGGAGGGGATTCGTCTCTCCCGGTATAGGGAGTTGATGTTGCGCTGTGTTCGATTGGCTATAACAGGAAATCCCTGGCCAGGGTTGCTGAGATTTACTGGTAAGTGTTACCTGTAGTTTCTCGAACAGTTATAGACCTCATATCGACACGACTTATCGAGCTATTGGGGTCTGACGTTTACCACCCCTAGGCGAGATATGTGACATATCAGACGATCAGACCGGACTGTACGGTAGTGTTACTGGTCGGATTCACTGGAGTGTGAGCGGGCTTGCTCGTCGATCTTCAGATCGCTCAATACCCGGGTGGCCGTTACGTTTGGCAGACCGCTTGCGGCTTGTGGGTGTTTGATATGATCATCACCTGCTGCCGGCGTATTGACGAGTCTTTAGAGTCCTACACAGAGGTTTCTTGGCTCAAGCGAAACGAAATAGGAGCGCATATGAGATATGTGCGGGACCGAGAATAATGCGTGTATGTGATACCGTATTCCATTCTCGCGATGAATGTATCGAATGGTTGTATGCGATATAACCTAGTTATCGATTCAAGCGTTGATTCGATAAGCCGATACATTGTATACTAGTCGGTTATATGCGATATGACCGGATCGTTAAATCAAGTGTTGATTTAATGATTTAATGCGTAATTATATATTTGATATATTACTTTGCATTAACTAGTATCGGTTCACTTTAAATGGATTTTCTCGCTCGGTTGTGCGCATTGCATATGCGATATGATTTTGTGCACTTGTTTGTATCATATTTGATGATACATGCAAATTAGGGTTTGTGTAAAGAATTAAACCTTGGTTAAAGAAATGGTTAGGGTTTTTATTTGATTATTCATTTATTCATTTGTTTTTATTTTTGGAAAATAAATTGCATAAAATAGAATGGTGGCTTCTTTTGTTTTCTTTCATGAAGCTTCATGAACTTTTGACTTAGTCACCATTTTGTCTCATGCTTAACCCTAACCAATTCAATTAACTCAAGTTAATTCTCTACACCTAACCATGGTGAGAATTATGATAAGAATGGATTTTTATTTATTCTTTTATTCTTATCATAATACTTATCTTCTTCTTGCTCTTCTTCTTCTTCATTTCTTCTTTAAAGAAAACCAAGCTCCATCAATGGTGATTGTTGGAAAAGAGTGAGAAATCCAAAACTAAAGTCTACCCACTTCCTATTTCTTCATCCTCTACCTCTTGCCAAGTAGTAGAGTGTGTTTCCTTCACAAGTTTTCACGGTTTGGTGAAGGTGGAGCTTGATCTAGCGATGCCTCGACGTAGATCATCTTCGGCATGGACATCGACGACCTAGCTTGCCCATTCTCCGACGAAGCCGACGCTTGAGCCCGGATTTGATTTGGACAGCGGAGAGGACCTCGTTGCGGAGCTATGGAGGTGGAGCACCGGATCTACAAAGGTTGTATTTCCGTATCTTGTAGTTAAGTGTTAACTAGTTAGCTTTTTCGCCTAGAAATCTAGCAAACGATCCGTAGTTTAGGGTTTGTAGGCACCGTAAAATTTGAAAATGGCATGTTCGATGCCTTGTGAGACCTCTTGGGAGTGCCTAGGAACCCTACAGTGGTATCAGAGCCTAGCTAGAGCCTTAGGCGAAGTCCAGACGGAATTTGAAGTCCGAACGAACCCGAAACCCCGAACCAATATTGCTCTCTGTCCTTTTTGCAAAAATGTGGATTTTTGTGTATTAAAAATTCCCAAAAAATTCAGCAGGTAATTGCATGAGTTGCTGTGAAGCACGTGACAGTAACTCGACGACAGAGGCGCGGATCCGCGGCCTCACCATAGGATTAGCGGCGGTTCCGCGGCCACTATGTCGAGTTACACCACGTGTCTTGCACAGTAATTCATGTCTTGTAATGCTGAGTCTTCTGGAAATTTTTAATTTTTTTCAAGAGTTGAATTTTCTGCAGTTGTTTTGGGGATTCGGTGTTTCGATCGGGGTATCAAATTTTGTCTGTGTGGCTTTCCGGATAAATTTTAGAATATGTTAAAAAGTTCGACCGGATATAAATACCCAACTTTTCCCCTGTCGGGAAATTTCCAAGTGTTGGATTTTTCCGTAGTTTAACGACGTTCTAAGTAGTGCAAGTAACGCGATGGACCCTCTAGAAGACAACAAACCTTAACTCGATTATGTGACCGTCTTGAACTGCCCTTTGAACCTTCGGGTTTGGGGCAGTACGGCGTGCCACATGTGAGGCGTTGGCTTGACCCTTCTACGGCTGGACCGTTGGTACCGAGGTACGAACTGAATGTTGTTAGACTTGTTTCATGTATTGATCTGTATCGGGAAAACTTGGGTGTTCGAATGTTCAATCGGAAAGTTTAACATTTTCTAATTATCTGGAATGGGATACAATAATTGGAATTCACAAGAAGTTATGAGATAACTGAATGAACGTTATAAACATAGCAATTTAGTCTCACTTGATCGGTTGCCACGGAATTTTGATGTGATCAAAAGTCCGTCGCAATCACGTAGCGTACGCGGATACTCGCCGGGTAAACTTAATAGACAGCTACAACCCATAGCCCCGACCAAGTAACTGTAGGAGAACCCCGTCGCCGAAAGCATCCGTTCGGGTGCTCGCGGTGGCGGTGTTCCGCCTTGGTGCACTTCGTCGACGGTATCGGGGGTGCGGCCGCCTATTGAAGTTTACGACGAGCATTCGATCAGTATATCGGAAATCTTGTTGAATTGCCCGACTTGATATTGAAAAGTGTTTTCGATAATGAGACTAAAATGCGGGGTTTATAATTGTTAGGCATGTGATGTCTAAGAATTCATTTGGTCAGGCATGCGATGTCTGAGGAGGTTGCGGATTCCAACTGTTGTAGTTTTACACTTTCTTTTCTGTGACCGTAAGTGTAATATGTGATATCGCTGGTTTCGTTGCTATATGTCAACGACAATTGGGATGCGCATATTTACTTACGTTGATGACATGTGATGTTATGTGTTGCTGGATATGTTATATTGGATCGTCGTGTTTGAATAGCCGGGGGGTTTTTATGTGAGATGAGTGTTTTTCATTTTCATTCATGTAAAAACTTGTATGTAATATTCTTTTATTGGGGCACTTCCAGGTTGCGGAAGTAGTCACCTTTTGTATATTATTTACTTTTCCGCACTAGGATAGACCCAAGGAGGAGGGCACAAGTAACCGGGTTCTGGAGTCCAGTGGGAGACCAACTCGAGGAGTCGAGTCCGGGTCTCCTAACCCCAGAATTGGTAGGGTTGCTTGCCGCTCTCGTAGGGGTCTAGGGGTGTGGGTTTGGCTATTCATCACGACCGTGGAATCCGTGTTTTATACTGGCTCGTATTGAAAACACGGACGTCCTAGTATATCCAATATTTCATATGTTTCTTCTGCTGCGATATCTGTGATGATCATATGATGTTCTGTGATAGATACAATATACAGTATATATGATATATTATATAGACGTTACTTATGTTTTACACCCGCGCTAGCCCTGCCCCGCTCTGCCGTTAGTTACCTAACCTAACGGTGCACGAGGGGACATCGAGGCGAATGCGGATGGCATAAGTGTACGTCGTATTTATCTGTGATGTTTAGGTACTTAAATGATGGGACTTCATTAATGTGATTAATGAAATAAAAGAAACCTAAGATGTTGTAGAATCGAATTTCAAAATAAAACAGGTAGCTACAGTTCATGCTTTGCATAGCGGTATATGTGATATATCCTGCACCTTATTCGATGAGGAAAGGACCGAGATCCCTTCACCGGGAGTGACTCCTTTAGCAATAACTGGCAGATGCTACAAATTCGGTTTGTCTTTTGATTGCTTTTAAGAGTTTTTGCTTTGCACAGTGATATATATGATATATCCCGCACCTCATTCGACGAGGAAAGGACCGACGATCCCTTCACCGGGAGTGACTCCTTTAGCAAAACTAGAAAAGCCTCAAAAACACTCCATTTCAAAATTCATTCGATCCTACAACGATATCAAGTTCATTACGCAATAGGTTTTCAGAAAAACCTGTCGTAGCCCTCCGTCATTTCAGATAAGTACTGGTTAGTATTCGTGCTACGTTTGTTGACTATGTTAAGGCATAGTGTGCGGTAGCTAATTAGTGCTTATCTGCATAAGCATATGATGTGATTGGATTAGGGTAGTCGTGCGACTTTGTTGACTATGTTAAGGGTCGTGCGGGTGGGTTTAATTCAATCGGGAAATGACGGGTTGAACTTGACTAGCACTTATGATTTGTTGACTATGTTAAGGTCATATAGCTGCTAGGGGCAAAATATTATCGGGAATTTCAAGTGTTGAAATTTGCAATGAGATTGCATACCTTCTATGAGATAGTTGGATCCCGGTACCCGCTGCGAGTAAGAGTTACTCCTGGGAGAGTTTTATACATTACAATTAGCCGATCAAGTAGGTGTCTAGAAAGGTGTTAACGAGGTTACGCCTCTGGGAAAACGAGGTTTACATTAATTAGGTTCGTGCGAAAGCACGGGGGACCTCCCTCAAAGTACCGACACTGGCCTGGCTGAAAGATTGGCGAACTTGTAGTGTGTAATTAATCCCGGCTAGTCTTTCCTTTTAGGGTTTGAAGGAAGATTTGATAAAAAGCAGTGGGAGCCATCCTGATTAGATAAAATAATAACCAATCTATTCTTGCAAGAGCGCACGCTGAGTGTTTTCTTCTCTCTCTCTCCTGGTAGCGACCATATCACGCCTTAATCAAGATAATAATACGGAATATTGACCGAACCCGCTTGTTATACTGAGCTGGGGAACGTTGGTCCCGCTCCAACTTATAAATGTTATAAGACAGAGCAGGAAATTGGGGATTACCAGATTTTCCGTGCCGCCCAAACGAAGAGAGTGCATGCTGATGCATCATCTTCGGGTGTGTTCGTTACAAAGAACTGTTTCTCAGTATCCTTTACGTCCTGGGTATGTGATACCAGATCAGGATCCCATATATGTAATCTGTTACATAGGGCTACAGAAAGGTAGAAGAACTGAGAATGGGTGATAAGTTTCATGAGGCAGAAAACGGGGCAAGTGTTGCAGCCAAGTCTGTTGGTCACTGTCACCCTGTATTCCAAATACATTGATTCTGAACGAATGTTATTAGATACCGAACCTGATATACAAAATCATATCTATCTCTTTATTAGTAAAGAAATGATAAAATTTTGTATAGTTGGATAATGTTTTGAACATTTCCTATATCAAAAGTTGATCGGTTCAGGCACGTTATCTAAAAGCGTTGATGTTCTAAATCAAACTACAGTTCTTAGTATATGGAACACACACAAGAGGAAGAGTTCAGAAATGAACGAATCCTTCTTGAGGTATTGCAGACTAGGTCAGGTCAATGCGACACGACTGGCTAGAGTTACATAAAGATGCATATTTAAATCAGTTTGAATTTACATCTTGTGAAACTCGCCAGTCATGTCACAAAGATAAGATGACCATAGCTCTGTTTATTGGAAACAGAGAAAGAGTTAATGAACTCTTGGGATGATACATGTTGATGTATGTAGCTCCCCTGTCTACACATGCCAAGCTCGGTTCTTTTACTTCATTACATTCTCTGATGATCTCTCAAGATTCAGACATACGTTCCTGTTGAAACATAAGTCCGAACCTTTTGAGATATTCACAGAATATAAGTTAGAAGTAGAGAACCAAAATACGGGTATAAGTATTATGTCCTATGATGAGATCAAGGAGGAGAATACTTGAGCACGGAAATCCTGGATTATTCTAAAGGAGAATGAGATTCTCTCTCAGCATTACTCCTCCGTATACACCATAGCAAGATGGTATATCGGGGCGGAGCAGTTGCACCCTATTCGATATGGTGTGCTCTATGATGAGTACTACTGAGTTACCTTTTTCCTTTTGGGTGTTATGCACTTGAGAAGTTGCATACCTATTGAATAGGGTTTGAATCAAATCAATGCCTACCACTTCATATGTGATATGGAAAAGGAAGAGCCCATTTCTTAAGTTAGTTAAGATTTGGGGTTGTCCGGCCTATGTCTGAAAAGCAAAATCCGGACAAGCTCGAGGCAAAGTCTGTTATGTAGAACTGGAAAGGTTCCAGCTATACAAACTGCAGCTGATGATTTGGTACAACCAAAGGATTCAGTAGATACCAACGAACCTCAGCCTCTCCGCCGATCTAGTAGGGTTCCTCACCCACCTGAGAGATACTTCGGTTGCTCTATGACAGTGGGAGCGAGGATTGCATCATGAGATGATGACCCAACTAGCTTCGAGCAGGCTATCAGGAGTAAGACTCTGTAAGAATGGCTGGATGCTTAGTGATCTGAGATGGAATCCATGTACACCAACAAAGTATGGACTTTGGTTGCTACATCTGAAGGGTTAAATCCCCATCAGGAGCAAGTATATCTTGAGAAGATTACTTGGTGTAGATGGAAAAGTTGAGACTTTCAAAGCTAGACTTGTTAAAGGTTTGCATCATTGACCAGGTATGGATTATGTTGAAACCTTTTATAAGGATCTATGCTTAAGTCTATCCAGATCCTACTTGCCACGGCTACATACCATGACTACGATATCTGGTGGTTGGGTGTTTTGACTGCTTTTCTAAATGATGATTTAGAAGAGAGCGTCTATAAGTACACAGCCAGAGGGCTTCGTAGACAGTGGGAGCAGCGGAAACGTGTGCAAGATGCTTTATAGGATAAAGCAGGCATCGCGGAGTTGGAACATCTGTTTTGATGGATTAGTCAAAGAAGTTGACATCATCAAAATGGTAGATGAACCTTGTATATACAAAAGGGTAGTAGGGAGTATGGTGACGATCCTCGTAGAGTACGTGGATGACATACTCTTGATAAGAAAAGAGTTTCTTATGCTACGCTCGATCAATCTCCGTTTATCACAATGATTCTCCATGTAGGATCAAAATGATACCTCCTAAATCCTGAGTTTTAGATCTATGAGATAGATTTAATTGGATGTTAGGATACTCACTAGCTGTAGTGAGGTGGTATTAATCGATCCTGGGGAGAATCACTGGAAGGGTTCCAGGGTGATAATGACGACTGAGTGTCAGTCGCAGGCATTGTCTTTACCCTCAGTAAAGGGACGGTATGTTGGAAGAGTTCCAAGCTAGATACCGTGACATACTAGACGATAAAGGCAGGATACATCGCTACTTAAGATGCTACCAAAGAGGCTGTTTGGGTGTATATTGGTTCATGAGATGAACTACGTTCCTCCCATTGTGTGACAATGGAGTTGTGGCTTATGCCGAGGAACGCAGGTCCCATCAGTGATCCAGACATATTCTAAGGCAGTATCACTTGATCATGGAGATGGTTGATCTCCAGGGAGATCGAGGTTAGGAGAGTAGACTCAGAGGACAACACAGCGGATCCACTCACGAAGGCCTGTTCCCAGAGAGAGACTTTTATGGGATGGTTGAGTATGAGATACTACAACCACTGCTCCAGATGGCCCTAGTGCAAGTGGGAGATTGTTAGTTATATGTATGCCCTAGAGGCCATTACTGTACATAGGATGTATATTGTAGTGGATGCTGGGACATATATAGGGAGGACTTTCTTGCTCGACATGATAGTATGCTATCTGGTTGATCTTTACCTTAACATGTATACTGATTGTCTCTCTGTTACATGTTGGTAAAGCCCTTAGGATCTGTACTTGACTACCTGGACTATGATGCGGATCATACTAGTGGGGACATGGTAGTCCATAAGTACATCCTTCAAAGTCCCTAGTCGTGGGTGTATCGAGACGGGGCATCGATATACCAGAGTAGACTAGCGTATACCTTCTCGACCCATACAGATGGGCGATGGATGATCCCATATCCATCGGTGTTTGACATCAGAGATGATATACGGGTGCTCAGTAGAGACTGGGTACACTGGACGGACTCGCCGAGAACTCCCAGATGGTATTATACCTCAGGTCAGATGGCAGTTCTCTGGTGACACTGGTACAGAGTAGTCTGTTGACCCGAGATCGTCATAGAGTCTTGTGTGGTTCCCACTGTGCTTTGATTTCCATCTTACCACGTCCAAGAGGGCATGCAAAACGGTGGTTTTTGGGTACAGTCCCGAGTCACATGGAGGCAATGAGCGATAGGAGGGGATTCGTCTCTCCCGGTATAGGGAGTTGATGTTGCGCTGTGTTCGATTGGCTATAACAGGAAATCCCTGGCCAGGGTTGCTGAGATTTACTGGTAAGTGTTACCTGTAGTTTCTCGAACAGTTATAGACCTCATATCGACACGACTTATCGAGCTATTGGGGTCTGACGTTTACCACCCCTAGGCGAGATATGCGACATATCAGACGATCAGACCGGACTGTACGGTAGTGTTACTGGTCGGATTCACTGGAGTGTGAGCGGGCTTGCTCGTCGATCTTCAGATCGCTCAATACCCGGGTGGCCGTTACGTTTGGCAGACCGCTTGCGGCTTGTGGGTGTTTGATATGATCATCACCTGCTGCCGGCGTATTGACGAGTCTTTAGAGTCCTACACAGAGGTTTCCTGGCTCAAGCGAAACGAAATAGGACCGCATATGAGATATGTGCGGGACCGAGAATAATGCGTGTATGTGATACCGTATTCCATTCTCGCGATGAATGTATCGAATGGTTGTATGCGATATAACCTAGTTATTTATTCAAGCGTTGATTCGATAAGCCGATACATTGTATACTAGTCGGTTATATGCGATATGACCGGATCGTTAAATCAAGTGTTGATTTAATGATTTAATGCGTAATTATATATTTGATATATTACTTTGCATTAACTAGTATCGGTTCACTTTAAATGGATTTTCTCGCTCGGTTGTGCGCATTGCATATGCGATATGATTTTGTGCACTTGTTTGTATCATATTTGATGATACATGCAAATTAGGGTTTGTGTAAAGAATTAAACCTTGGTTAAAGAAATGGTTAGGGTTTTTATTTGATTATTCATTTATTCATTTGTTTTTATTTTTGAAAAATAAATTGCATAAAATAGAATGGTGGCTTCTTTTGTTTTCTTTCATGAAGCTTCATGAACTTTTGACTTAGTCACCATTTTGTCTCATGCTTAACCCTAACCAATTCAATTAACTCAAGTTAATTCTCTACACCTAACCATGGTGAGAATTATGATAAGAATGGATTTTTATTTATTCTTTTATTCTTATCATAATACTTATCTTCTTCTTGCTCTTCTTCTTCTTCATTTCTTCTTTAAAGAAAACCAAGCTCCATCAATGGTGATTGTTGGAAAAGAGTGAGAAATCCAAAACTAAAGTCTACCCACTTCCTATTTCTTCATCCTCTACCTCTTGCCAAGTAGTAGAGTGTGTTTCCTTCATAAGTTTTCACGGTTTGGTGAAGGTGGAGCTTGATCTAGCGATGCCTCGACGTAGATCATCTTCGGCATGGACATCGACGACCTAGCTTGCCCATTCTCCGACGAAGCCGACGCTTGAGCCCGGATTTGATTTGGACAGCGGAGAGGACCTCGTTGCGGAGCTATGGAGGTGGAGCACCGGATCTACAAAGGTTGTATTTCCATATCTTGTAGTTAAGTGCTAACTAGTTAGCTTTTTCGCCTAGAAATCTAGCACACGATCCGTAGTTTAGGGTTTGTAGGCACCGTAAAATTTGAAAATGGCATGTTCGATGCCTTGTGAGACCTCTTGGGAGTGCCTAGGAACCCTACAGGAAGGGCTGCTGAAGCTGATGTTGAGTTTGTTGTTACGCTTTTTGTTGCGGAGGAGGGGGCCTCTGGAAATTGTTGCCTTGGAATTGATGCTGATTCTGATTCCAGGCGAAATTGGGGTGGTTCCTCCAACCGGGATTGTAGGTGGAAGAGTATGGATCATTTCTTGGTCTTTGATGAAATGCAGCATTAACCTGATCCTGTCCTTGAGATGGTGGATTGTAAGGACACTCTTCGATTAAGTGAGAAGGATCGGAACAACAAGCACAAATGGTACGAAGGGAGAGAACAGGGGCAGGAGCAGGAGATGAAAATTTGCTCTCTATCGCTTCAAGTTTTCTCGTTATTGCAGTCATTTCAGCTTTCATCGCAATAGAGACATCAAGTTGGTGAATTCCTACCCTAGACTGACTAGTAGAAGTGGAGGAAGAAGAAGAAGTTGGTCTGGTGCTCTCCCATTGAAGCGTTTGTTCCGCAAGGTCGTCGAAGAATTACCACGCTTCCTCGTCAGATTTCGATAGGAAGTGGCCCTGACAAATGGTTTCCAACAACTGCTTGGTTGCTGGGTTCAGGCCCTCGTATAAGGTTTGGCAAAGTTGCCATTTCTCGATACCATGGTGAGGGCACTGAACAAGAAGGTCTTTATACCGGTCAAAGCACTTCCAGAAGGGTTCAGTAGGAAGCTGAGAGAATTGGTTGATTTCGTTACGGATCCTTGCGGTTTTATGATTCGGATAGAATTTCTTGAGAAACGCTTTCACAAACTCGTCCTAACTGGTTATGGAGTGGGAAGCGGTGCTATACAGCCATTTTTCAGCAAGATCGCACAAAGTGAACGGAATGACCTATAGCCGTATGCATCGTCCGACAGCTGGATAGTTTTCATCATGGCACAAACATTTTGGAACTTGTTGATGAAGATATAGGCATCTTCAGATTCAAGCCCATGAAATTTCGGAAGCATGTTAATGAAGTGGGGCTTAATTTCAAAATTATCCCCATTGGCCGGTGGAAGGGAAAGACAGGTGGGAAGTGCAGAACGGGTGGGATAGAAACGATCCTGAAGCGCGATTCACTGTGGCGCTACGACAGGCGGTGGTGGTGGGTTATTCGCATCCATAGGAGGTCGAATCAATCCCGGGGGAGTTGTAGGGATGTTTGGATTAAATTCTGACATCACGGAAGAAGAGGTTGGTGATGGTGAAGGTGAGGATGTATGAACAGAATTACGGTCAACGTCGGAGTTGGCTGGCAAAGGTAAGGGTGAAAGATGCGTGGACGGAGTTTCGACGTCTGAGTCGATCGCGTAGTCGGTAGCGACTAACGTAACGCGGACTAGGCGGGCGCTAGCGTCCTGAGTCCAAGAGGACATACACTAAATGAGTTTAGTATAGTCAAAGCGGAGAAGGTGAGGGTAAAAAAAAGTCAATGGAGAAATACGATGGGTGGTGGGTGAAAAAAGTGAGATTTTGGCGACAAAGGGCAAGTTTTTATAAAAGTTTTTGGTTTTGTGTTTTTTTTTCTTTTTAGAAAGAGCTTTACAGAAATATGTACGGACTTACGGCTTCAAGCAATCATAAACAAGATATGCGCAATCACACCTAGATCTAGGGTCACCTAGGTCAGCTAGACAGCTCCTAACTGTTCCAAAGGGCTAGAAATAGGACCTCAAACCGCCTCTTCTCCGCCAATTGCGGCCAGGTAAGTGCCAGGTAAGTGGGAGGCTCCCTACTACGTAAGTAGTGATCCTAATTAAGTAACCACTTGCCTTGGACACACTTGCCTAGACACCGCAAAGTCAGGATAGGATAAACGGCCGATGCCTGTAACTAGTCCTCTGTCCTATTGAGCGTGAAGTCCTTAGGGCTGAGTCTAGTATTTTTTTAATTTAAACAATGGTCAATGCATATGCTTTTTGTGATTTCTGGGGTCCTGGGAAGGGTGATGAAATCCCCACCTAATCTGGATTGGTTTCAAGCCCCTTAAAGTCCGTATTAATATATGCAAAGCAGTAACAATCAACCGCAATCAATTATTTTATTTTTTAAGCGCGGCGCAAAGAATCCTGCACAAAAACAATTTATTGGAAGGGGGAAGAGAATTTGCGCAAAGAATGCTGCAGAAAACACAGTTCAGTGGAGTTCAGAGGAGTGGGGAGGAGATAAGGAACACTCACAGGGAATTTGGCACCCTGAAGGCACCAAACGGCCGCGGTTCCGCGGCCTAAGCCTGCTTATGCCGCGGTTCCACGGCTGTATGTTGGCCTTGGCGCTTGATTTTTCTTGTAGGTGCTTCCTTGGCTATCCTCTTCTTGTCTGGATTTCCTGAATCTTGATTTGCTCATTTATCTGCTCCAGATTTTTACAGTAGACCGTTGGCTTCGTCTTGATCCGTCGCGGTGTAGCCGCGAGATATGGGTCTAACTTCCCACGTCTTTGGCGCTGAACTCGACCTTCTTTTTATCCTGCACACTTGCACAAAAACTAATCAAAAATAACAAGATGGTTTTTTTACAATGTATATATTTTTTTATTTTGTTTTTCGGTTATATTTATATTCACAAATTAACCCGAAATTACACAAAGAAATAAACTACCGTCTCCCCGGCAACGGCGCCATTTGATTGGTAGGGTTTTTGCGTGCTTAGTTTATTACCGCAATCAGGACGGTTTCGCTTGTAGCTAGCCGGCTGAGTACGGGTCGTCCGCAGGGAGATGGGAATCTTTTTCTATGTGCTTTAACGAGTTAAGTCCAAATGTCCAGGTTTGTTTTTAGATTACTTATGTGCTAAAATGATATATAAATAGAGCTTGTTAGGGTCAGGATTAGGTTAGTTTGAGTTAGGAGTCGCTCATTTCTTTCATTGCCACTCTTAATATCGGTGTTACGGTAATCGGCAACAACGGGGATTAGCACGACTAGGAAGGAACTTGCGAGTATAAGCTAGGCTTTCCAACGCTTAAGTTCTTCCTTTTGGTGCTTGTCCGTCCGTTCTTGGCTCTTAGCCTTAACCTTCGGTTAATTCAACCACAACCGGTCTCACTAAGGAATCACCGCTATCATGTAGGATAGGGTGCCGTAGGAAGCGGATTGTGGTTCAATTGACGGGAGTCCGAATTAAGATGTTGGGCAAGAAAAGAGTGAGAGAGATTTCCTTCTCTCAAACTTTCCTTATCCTACCCTAACAAGTATGAAAACTACTCACCCATTACAAGAAAAAGGAAAATAAAACAAAGGAGGAAGGTAGAAAGAAAGAGGTTAGAAGATTACAACTAGCTATTTGAGACCTCACTTTGGCAAGGATCAAGCTTAAGCATCATTGTTGTTTTAAGGATAAAGAAAAAAAGAACAAGAATGAAACAAACAACAAATAACAACAACTAGATTAACAAATGAAAAATACAAGCAATTATAATTAATAATAAGACAAGCATGGTAACAAAAAGAACTCTTTATTCATCCTTCACTCACAAAAGCTCACTACAAGGTTTTAATGGAGAAGAGATGAGAAGAGGAAGAAGAACAACAACATGTATTCTAAAATCTAAATACAAGAATAAGCCCTCTTGGATTTGGCAAGTTCTGGACTATTTATAGGCAGGAAACTGGAAACCTAGGGCAAAAATCTGCCTCTATATACAATTACCAAACTGCCCCTAAAATACGACCCACTGAAGACATAGTCAGGCCGCGGTTCCGCGGCCTAAGCCTGCTTATGCTGCGGAACCGCGGCTATAATAGGGAGTTGGGCCATCAGATTTTTTGGGGTTCCCTGGTTTGATGTTGTCTGCTGAGTGGTATATGTTTTTCCTCAGAAACTCTTCACAATTTTTCCAGAATTCCAGCAGATCAAAAGGTGATTTGATATGGATCTTTTGTCATGATTTTTCTTGAGCTCCGCGTAGATATGTTGGATCTTGTGTTGCCATTGAGCTTTGTGGATGAAAATGACACCAATTTGCCATTTTGTCCCTTAAACTGGTGTGCGGCAACATACGGATAGAGAGCGGAGACCCGTGTTTTATCTGTGGTTGGCAGTAATCCGGAATTTGTCGTGCTTTTTCATGAATTTCATTGTTTAGAGCTGAGAACCTGTATCCTGCAATTAACTAGCAAATACGGCTCAAGAGTACCTACCGATAAGCAATGTGATAAAAATTGGGCGGTATAAAAATGCAAAAATCTGATATGAACACTACCCAACTCTAACATATATGATTGCCATCATACTGTTGGTAGTCAAGCAGGATCCTAAGGGCTCTATCAACGTGTAATAGTGAACATGTCACCTAAAACTGTACACGATGATAAAGACAAACCATGGCAGCATACTATTCTCTATCAACGTGTAATAGTGAACTATAATGTCACCTAAAGCATGTGCACGATTATAAAGACAAACCAGATAGTATACAAACCTCTCGAATAAGACTGTCCTACCGGTATAGGTCCTCCCTCAATCATTGCAATCACGTGCCTGTGATCCAATAATTGACTCTGAGGGCACTATATCCAGCAATCTCCCACTTGCACTCAAGGCTAATTATTGCGATGTCGCATACTCACAGCCCGTGTGATACCGAACACCCAACTCCTCTACTAATCAGTCTCACAAAGCCTGTTTGCGAAACTATTGCGTTCGAGGAATAGCCTCAGCTAGTGGATCCACCCTGGTGTTTCTTTCTATGTCTCTCTATATCTCAAGTTCGCGGAGAAAACCATCTCTCGAAATGAGCAATACCTGTCTTAGAATGTGTCTGGATATCTGATGGGACCTAGCTCATAAATGAACTCCAAATCCAAACTTCTTAGACTGTATCGTCAACTGAACTTAATCAGTATCCTGCGCCATGCCTCCCTCAGTATCCCCTTGGACCACCTGTCCAAAATACTGCCCCTCGTAAGAGGGAAAACTATAACTCTGACAGCCACTCTGTCATCCAGGTCACCTTGGAAGCTTGGAATGATAACTGTCTCCCGAAGGAGGATGCCGTTTTCATATCCCTAGAACATCCACTTATGTTCTAAAACTGCTTCCGATCGTTTCTCCAAGACTGGATTAATATCAACATATTGCATCTAGTGCAAAAAAAACGTCTGGTGTGGTACTTGACATCTCATGATTGACTCAATTGCCTATGCAAGTGATCTGCCAATCATGCACATCCCTCTCCCCTTTAGTCTTTAAGACACTTTTAGAGAGGGTGACTCCATCACCTGCAGGTACACTACCGTGCCAGGAGTCGTCCATTCTAAAACACCATTAGAATGCTGTCTAAGTACCCAGATTGAGAAACTACCCAAATCTAGACCTAAAACCATAGATCTAGTAACCAGAATATCTGATATAATATCCATGTCCTATATGGAGAAACCTCTGTGTGACAACCAAAGTATAACCGATCGTAGTATAAGAACTTCACTTCCTACTCTGTGTATGTCATCCAAATACCAGGACATCACACCCTACTACCTTCTTAACAGATCCATCCTCTATTCTGATCAAGTCAAACCTATGACTGTCACATCAGAAATAGATGATCTATCTCCGCTATATCTGTTTTAGTCTATAAATAGAAATAAGCCACTTGTCCACTATGCTTCCGCTGCTCCCACTGACTACGACAACCCTCTGGCAGAATCATATACACGTGCACTTCTAAAGCTTATTTAGAACGACGCTATACTCATCCTCCTGCCGGGTCTCATAGCCTGGAACAACAGTAGTGTCAAGTCCCCACTTAGCTTCCGCTGCTCCCACTGACCACGACAACCCTCTGGCAGAGTCATATAAACGTACACTTCTAAAGCTAGTTTAGAACGACGCTATACTCATCCTCCTGCCGGGTCTCACAGTCTGGAACAACAGCAATGGCAAGTCTGGGTAAACAAGAACCTCCCTGTCACCGTCTTTGAGCATACCGGAGTACCTCTCGGGTGCCTGAGGTTACCCACCTTATCTGCGGAGTGGCAAATGGAATGTCAAATCAGATTGAATCTTTAGGTTCTTATCAAATTTTCAGTAATCGTTTGCGGTTCTGGAATCACTTCCAGTTCTACCATACTCCCACTACTGTTTTCTGAAAAAATCCATTTTACTAAAACTGTGGCGAGTCAAGAACAATATCACTATTGATCTTCCAGATGGTAGAAAATCAACCCTCGTCACAGCCCAGGTCAACCCACAAACAGCCATTACAGAAACGTTCCTTGAGTTATCCAGAGTCTGGATTTAAGCATAAGCCGGACAACTCCTCGTACCTTAACATCGTTAAGATATGAACCGTTCTATATCCAATATAGAAACAGAGGCACTGATTTAATTGGAACCAGATTCAAATCATGCAACTGTCTCCAGTGCATGTCAACTAAATGGAGAGAGGCCGATCAGCATTACTCAACTTAGGAATACATCAAGATATGAGTAACCTGAAAGAGAAACAAGTTTCTCAAAACTATTACTATCAACTGAATACCATACACAAGTATCTTCATCTTCGATCACCTTGAAGAATCCCGATACTTGCAACACCTGGTTCTCTACTTTATTCATATACCTATAACTTCTCAAAACTTGGACCTTGTGTTTCTACGAAACACTTGTCTAAAAACCAGAGAAGTCATAAGTAAACAGAATATAGTACGAGGACCAACCCCTCTATCCTAATGGACACTGGACAACATACAATACTCTGTATAAGTCCCTTGAGTCTTATAACTCATTCCCTGTGTTTCGTAGGTTGAAAACTATACTTATGGTTAAGAAGAATCACACCGCTGTTTAATGCTCCTTACCTAACCATCCACTGATATAGGTAAATGCCATAGACATAATTTCAAACAGTTATATCTCACTCTATAAAAATAGACATACAGATATGTCAATTTGAAATTGGTGCACAACAACGGATATTCAAAACCAAATATTTGTTGTCCGACAAACAACCCAGGTGATTTCCTCAAATATCACCAATTACAACGAATCCTGATATAATGAGGACAATCACGTAATTCCCAATAGCCTACTCCCACTCATCATCTGTAAAACCATACAGATGTGAGAATCATACCTGGTAAATATATACCCTGGAGCAAGGACTGATTGGGAAATCAGTTTTCTCTTAACAATATACAGTGAAACTGAAACATTGAAATGCTTCGAAGGGGTATCCGGGTATTCCTAGTAATGCCTCTTCCTTTATTCAGATTCACAACTGTAACCGTATATTACTTTGCCATCTCTCCAAATCTCTTTATATGTCTTTAGTCATTACCTTCTGTACACCCTCTTAGGCTAAATGGTTTTCTTCCTTCCCTACCGTTCGGCACCAGCCTATGGTTTGGAGGAAGACTATCCAATAAGCATAATGGATGTACTGTCCTAATCCTAAGAGCACTCGCAACCCGAGAGAAGGTGAAGATAAAAGACAACTGAATAAAACCTTATTCCTATTTTTCCTGAACCAGAATCCATCCCCGAACTGGAACAAGTCCTTTCGAGTTCGTATATAACCATACGACGGAGTAACCAATAAACTGTGGATCTTCGTAGTGATACGGAGTGTTCTGGAGAAATACAAAGGTGATGTAAGAGTGGCGATGAAATACTTGGTTTGGTCGTGAATAGAAGTTGCAATTTACTTTGCCCTCTTACTAATTCCTTTATTTGTCTTAACTTATTACCTTCTGTACACCATCGTTAGGCTAATTGGTTTTCTTCATTCCCTACCGTTCGGCACCTGCCTATGGTTTGGAAGAAGACTGTCCAATTAGCATAATAGGTGTACCGTCCTAATCCAAGGAACACTCGCAACCTGAGAGAAGGTAAAGGAAAAGACAACTGAATAGTCATATTTATTTTCTCCAGAACCGGAACTATCCTCGAATCTGGAACAAGTTCCTTCGAGTTTGTATATAACCATACGATGGTTTTATCCAATGGGAGTGGATGTTCGTAGTAATACGGGGTGTTCTAGAGAAAAGGGTAAGAGTAGGAGTGGCAATGAGGTATGCAACTCTGACAATCCAAAAGCCAGTGTTTTAAGAAGGTTCGGTTAACTTGGTCACTGAGTCATAGTCAAGGGTCGGGCCATGGTCACTGCCAAAGAGAGAGAGAAAAGAAATACTCAGCGTGCACTCTAACCTAGATCAGAATGGTAATCACTTTATCCAATCAGGAAACCTCCCACTGTAACCTCAAATTCTCCTCCAAACCTGAAAGAAGAATTAGTCGGGATCACCCGAGGAGTAAACCAACTCATCAGTAGGAATCGGGATCCAACTATCATCGCATGATAACGTGACGGAATCCACTCACGTTATCACACTCCAGAAGGTATGCGCATATCTGGCAAGTTTCAGTTTCTTTAGAAACTCCCGATGTGATTTTTACCCCAAACGGCTTATGACCTTGACTAGGTCAACAAACCATAAACCGCCGGTCAAGTTCAACCCGTTATTATTCTGGATTGCATTAAACCCACCCGTACGTGCCCTTGACTAGGTCAATAAGGCCGCACGACTGTCCTAACCAATCCCATTTATGCAACAAACAAGTACCACTTAGCTACCGAACACTACGTCTTGACTAGGTCAACAAACGCAGCACGAATACTAAATAATACCCGTAGGAAATGACGGAGGGCTACGACTGGTTTTTGGCGAAAAACCTTTAACGTAATGAACTTGATATCGTTGAAGGAACTGCATAGCTTTTTATAAAAATATAGTGGCGAAAACCCTTTGCTAAAGAGGTCACTCCCGGTGAAGAGATCCCGGCTCTTTCCCCGTAGAATGAGGTGCATGATATTCTAACTGAATACCACGATGCAAAGCAAAACGTAATCGGCTATAGTGAAGTTATTACCCAGACGTAAACATCTGTCCAAGGGGTCACTCCCGGTGAAGGGATCTCGGCCCTTGCCTCGTCGACTGAGGTGCTGGATATTCATAACCGAATACCACTGTGCAAAACAAAAGAGAACGTCCTTGCAATAACAGCCCTTTTGAAAAATGTTCCAACAATATCAGATTAGGTTTGTTTAGCTTGCATTGATCCGAATCAATACAGTCCCATCAATTGATCACACCACAAAAGAACAAAAATACGATGTACGTATATGTCATCCGCATTCGCCACTGGGTCCCGTCATTACCCGTTAGGTTACTTAACTAACGACAGAGCGGGGACTGGACTAGCGCGGATGCAAAACATATACAACATCTACTAGTATATATATCAATATATAATAATCGCTCAAGGCTTGATAAAATGCAACATCACAGAAATGTAATAAGCATCACAGAACAATACAGATATCTGGGATCCCCGGGTTTCATAGAGTCGCTACTGAAACCCGACATTCCCCTGGTCGTGTGGATAGCCTGTGCAATGAAATCCTAGACCCCTATGGGCGTGGCAAGTTACCCGCCAAAACCTGAAGCAAGGCAGCCCACTTCAACAACGTGAATGGACCACCCAGCACTTCACGGAATCCGGTAACTTGTGCACCCCTTCTTGGGTCAACCTGTACCCCCTACGAGTGCGGCAAATAGCCTGCCAATTCTAGAGTGAAACCCCCTCCGTCTCAAAGCCATGAGATGCGGTCCCATTGCCCTCTAGAACCCGGCTATCCGTGGACCCCACCGCGGGGTAATCCTAGTACAGAAAGTAAAATATATACAACGGGTACATCGACCTCAGCCCGATCGTGCCCTAAAAGAATAATATACAAACAGGCAGTGACGGCAGTCCACATGTCGGATGCTCGTCCCGCAATATCAAATGTACAAATACAACCAAACTGTACTACCATTGCATCCAGGCTATCCACCACGACAAATCCGCAACATCACAGCACAACACAGAACATCAACGTGAATGTCACGTTCGCAAATCCGTCTAAAAGAGCTATAGCAATTAGACAGGATTTACCAATCGAATGACATTCACGGTCGCAGATATAATGTAAATACTGTGAACTAACATGTTTAAAATTTTCGATCGACAAAATTTCCCGAAGTGGGCCCCAAGCACAATACCCAGTACTCAAATAAATCTGGGCCTAAAATAAAATTACCAGAAACCCCTTTTCCAAGTCAGAGACCTATTGAAGAAATTTGGTGCACTGTGGCTACAGTACGGCCGTGGATCCGCGGCCAAAACGTTGTTATGGCCGTGGATCCGCCGCTCTACAGTGAAATCAGCCCACCAAATTTTCTCAGTTTTCTTAAAAAAACCCTGCCTGATTTTATGCAATACACCAAATAATTTTTTGACAACAGAAAAATTTCGACAGAAACTGATGACTTGGAAACGCGGTTTTTGAAAATTTCGTCCGATCGAAGTTCTAAACACACTAGAGCAAGCTAGTAAAGGTTAATGGCGTGGCTCTGATAGCATATAAGACTACGGTAGCGCCCCGGCCGTCTGTCCGAGGCCAAAATGCGGAAACGAAAATTTTTCTTAACTTGAAAACCGGCGCTATCGTATGCTTAAAACCCGGATCGAACCATTAACCTACTACTAGCTATCTAGAGAAGGGATAGAATGCTATACCGATCGATCCGTGTCCTTCGGTCTTTGGCCACCATCCCAAGCTCCTCGCGGCATCTCCTGTCTTGTTCTCCTCGTCGGAAAGGGCACCATATCGAGAAGTCTTTTTACGGGCTCCCGCTTCATCCGAAGAAACTCGGGTACGAAGTGTGCTAGCCGACGTGTCTAAGGTGTTGTAGAGAATGTTTGTGATCACTTTGTCTCTTGCATCCATGGCTTGGATGGAGGTTAGAGATGATGCCATTAATGGAGAATGTAAGCTAGAGGAAGAAGAAGAAGAAGAGAAGGCTTTTTCTTCTTTTCTTTTCTTGTGATGGAATGAGAGTGTATAGAATAATATGAGAGCTCACCTAAGACCTTGGCTGCCCGTCTCTCTCCTCTCTCATCATTTCAACCCAAAAACATCATATAATATGACATTAACACATAAAAAGAGACCATGAGTCACTAATGTGTCCATGTCACATTTAATGCATGTCATGATGAAATTTAGCTTACAATTTCCATTAACAAACATTAATCCAAATGTTTGTAACAATAAAAAGATACGGCAACATCTAAAGTAAACTCGTGACGGATCACAAGGATACCCCTCACCTGTATATACATACCTGCATCCGCATTCCGACTGAATGTGAATGTGATGAGACTAAAGTAATCCAACAAATCTAATACTAGGATCCGGCTTAAACCAAAGCCCACTAGTATGATCCATCCGATCATGATCCGTGCAATACCGCACGTATAAGATCGAACCCTGCCATATATCATACGGCCTCTACAACGTTTCGCCTTAAACTTGAGAAATTGTCTGTGGGGGACTCTAAAGACTCGTCAATATTTTGGCTGTGGATTTAACCACTAGCACGTCAGAGGTACTAGCTATACATAACGGGCTACCAGGTATTGACCAAAAGGAAGGTCAATGAGCGAACTCATCCTGACATCTTACTGAGCCTGTCAGTGATAATGTCCGTGCAGTCCGGTCCGTTCGTCTATGAGCATCGCATGGCGGGCCTAGGGGGTTGGTAAAAGTCAAACCCCCCAAAGCGGTACAAGTCGTGTCGGGGTGTAGCCCAGAACACCCCGAGATACTACTGGAATACCTACCAGTAAATCTTCTGCCTCGGCCGAGGGCTTTGTGTAATGGCTCTCCTAGACACAGCGTGATCTCACCCCCAATACCGGGAGAGACGAAACCCCTGCCGATCCGCTCACTGCCTCCATGTGGCTCGGCACTGTACCCAACTAAAACCTGTTTGCACGACTCCTTTGAGCCATGGTAGGGTAGTAATCAAAGTACAGTGGGAACTCACACGAGACAAATGACGATCTCAGGTCGATGAACTAACCTGTACACATGTCACCAGGGAACTGCTATCTGACGTCTGGTATAATCCCAACTAGCATGTTCCCGGCGAGTCCTGTCCGGTGTACTCATAACCCAATGAGCACCTGTATACATCTTAGGTGAACCAACTGACACCAGTGGCTTGTGAGACCGGCCACCGCCCCTCGTCGGGGTCTTGACTGTATACACTAGTCTACTCTGGAGTATCGATGCTCAGTCTCGAAACTCCCACGACTAGGGACCACTTTTAAGGATGTGCTTATGTACTACCCAACTCTCACATATATGATTGCCATCATACTGTTGGTAGTCAAGCAGGATCCTAAGGGCTCTATCAACGTGTAATAGTGAACATGTCACCTAAAACTGTACACGATGATAAAGACAAACCATGGCAGCATACTATTCTCTATCAACGTGTAATAGTGAACTACAATGTCACCTAAAGCATGTGCACGATGATAAAGACAAACCAGATAGTATACAAACCTCTCGAATAAGACTGTCCTACCGGTATAGGTCCTCCCTCAATCATTGCAATCACGTGCCTGTGATCTAATAATTGACTCTGAGGGCACTATATCCAACATCTGCTAGGTATTCCGTCATAGTAATATTGAGAACTTGATTCTCTCACAGGTTACTCATCCGTCGGTGCGCTCCTTGATAAGTAATGCTATATTGGCCTTTTTCCATTTGGGATATGCAATGGAAACAGCTGCATGACATTTGAATCAGGTTCCATCTAAATGAGTGCTTTTGATTCTATATGGACATAGAATATTTACATATCTTAAGGTTGTTAAGATATGGAGTTATTCGGTTTCTGTTTGAGAATAAATTTCGGAAAAACTCAAGGAACGCTTTGGAAATGGCAATTTGTGGATTATCCTATGCATTTGCTAGGATTTTGTTTCTACCATTTTCAAGATTAATAGTTACATTGTTCTTGACTCGTCACCTTTTTATAAAAGGAATCTTTTTTTGCAAAAGAAACTAGTGGGAGTATAGTAGAACTGGAAGTGATTCCAGAACCACAAACAATTACCGAAAATTTAGTAGAACCTAAGAATTCAATTGGACTTGACAAACCATTAGCCACTCCGCAGATTTTAGTAGTGACCTCAGACACCCGAGAGATACATCGGTTTTCTTGTAGACGGTGAAATGGAGGACATCTTCATGGTTATGATGGTCCTACTACTTATCTGAAGGTTATAAGAAGTGGTAAATTCCAGGTGACCAGATGCTTTATATCCAAGACGGACTCCAAGCACTTCAGCAAATTATGGATTTTGGATTTTGCTGGGTGCTCCTGAAGGGATAAAACCCATTAGGAGCAAGCAGATCTTTCGAGATCTATATAGGTGGAAAGGTAATATCCTAATATGGCTAGACATGTTGTAAAGATTCTCATCGAATACCCATTGTGGATTATGATGAGACTTTTACATCAGTGTCTATGCTAAAATCCAAACGGATAGACTTTGCACTGTTGTTGTTCTTGATTATGATATCTAGCAGGTGGATGACTATAACGTCTTTCTAAATGGGAATTTAGAAGTGCACGTGTATATGACTCTGCCATAAGGGTTTTCGTAGTCAGTGGGAGCAGCGGAAGGTGTGTAAGTTATTTATGTCTATTCAAAGACTAAAGCATAGGTAGCGGAGATGGATCATCAGTTTTGATGTGACAATTAAGGTGATTGACTTCATAAAAAACAAAAGATGATCCTAGTAAGGAGGCTGTAGGGAGTTATGTCCTGGGATTTTGATGACTCCAGATAGGAAGTGATGTTCCTATACTACAATCAGTCAAACTTTGGTTGTCACATAGTGTTTTCTCCACGTTGGATATGGATAATATATCAGGAATTCTGGTGACTAGATCTATGGTTTTAGATCTAGATTTGGGAAGTGTCCCAATCCGGGTACTTAGACAACATTCTAAAAGTATTTTAGAATGTAAGACTCCTGGTGTGATGGTGTACCCGTGGATGATGGAGTCACCCTCTCTAAAGAGATGTTTTGTAGACAATTGAGGAGAGGGGCTGGCATGAATGACATATTATTTGCTTAGGCAATTGGGTCAGTCATGCAATGTCTTGTACAAAACCAGATATTTCTTATACACTTGCTGTAATAAACGGATATTAATCCAATCCTAGAGAAACAAAGGGAAGCAATTATGAACATAAGACAATGTTCTTAGTATAAGGTAACGACAGCCTCCTCCAGAAGGCGGTTATTGGTTCAGGCTTCCAAGGTGACCTCGATGACAGAGATGCTGTCAGAGTTTTGAGTTTAGCCTCTTCTGAGGATCAGTATATTGGATAGAATTCCAATAGAGATACGGAGGTAATCATGGTGCAGGATGCTGGTTATGACTCAATAGAGGATATAGTCTAAGAAGTTTGTTGGATAAAGTTGTTCATTTACGAACTTGGTCCTATCAAGTATCCAGAAAAATTCTTGAGGCAGGATATCGATTAGTTAGGGAGATTGTTGATCTCCGTGAAGTTGAGATATAGATAGATGAAGTTGGAACATTGTTGCGGATCCACTCACTGAGCCTATTTCTCGAACACATTAGTTTCACAAACATGGTTTGCGAAACTGATTAGTACAGAAGTTGGGCATTCGGCAGCATACGAGCTGTGGGTATACGATACAGCAATAATTGGCCTTAAGTGCAAGTGGGAGATTGTTGGATATAGTGCCATCAAGGCAATTATTATGATTGCAAGTAGACGATTATGATAATTGAGGGAGGACCTATACAGGTAGAACAGTCTTGCTCGAAATGATAATATGCAATCTGGTTTGTCTTCATCATTGATGAAACCTATAGGATTCTTTCTTGACTACCAGTATTATGATGGCGATCATATACGTGGGAGCTGAGTAGTCCATAAGAACATCCTTAAATGTTCCTAGTCGTGAGAGTATCGAGACTAGGCATCGATATTCCGGAGTAGACTAGTGTATACGTTTCAAGACCCAGATAAGGGGCGGTGGCCGGTCTCACAAGCCACTGGTGTTGTGTCACCTAAGATAGTGTACAGGTGCTCACTGAAGGTGAGTACACCTGACGGACTCGCCGAAAACTTTTAGATGGTATTATATCTATCGTCAGATGGAAATTCTCAGATGGCATGCGTACAAGTTAGTCTTTTGATCTGAGATCGTCATTTTTCTCCTATGAGTTCCCACTGTACTTTGATTACTACCCTACCACAGCTCAAAGGAGTCGTGCAAGCAAGTTTTAGTTAAGTACAGTTCCGAGCCATATAGAGGAAGTGATCGATTGTCAGGAATTCATCTCTCCTGGTATTAGGAGTCGATGTCGCGTTGTGTTTGGTAGGCCATCACCCTAAATCCGTGGCCACGGTGGATGAGATTTACTGATAGTTGTTCAGCAGTATCTTTGTTAGTAATGAGCTTGACTCCGACACAACTTATCGGGTTATTAGTGGTCTGACGTTATCTACCCCTAGACCCGATATGTGATACTCTTAGACGAAAAGTCCGGACTGTATGGAGATTGTCACATTCAGGCTCAGTAGGGTAAGGAGGTGCTTGATTGTCAACTCCCCTTTCGGTAAGTACCTGGATAGCCGTTACGTACAGCTAGTGCCGCTGACATGTTTGTGATTGAACCCACTGCCAGCATATTGTCGAGTCTTTAGTGTCTCACACAGAGAGTTTTCCCGGTTCAGGCGATAGATGTAGAGACCGTACATTGGCATGTGCAGGGGACCGATTAAATATGTGTACAGGATACACGGACTTTAATCGGACGGTTGATAATATTTGCCGGCTTAAGATTATGCCGGGTTATTAAATCAGGTTTTGATTTAATAATATATATATATATATATATTAGTATTATTGTCCACTATTCATTTTCTGTCTTTGGTGCTATCCGTATTTTTATACGGATACGCGTATATGTAGCGATACATATACCGGGTGAAGTATTCTGTATTTATATAAGAATGCTTCTAAAAGATGGACACCTCATATTTGATTTTTTTAGAAAACCAAATGGAAATGAGGTGGAGGGTGAGGCGGCATTGAGCATGGTTGGTGGTATGTAGAGAGGAATGGACTTGATTTGTTTATTGAAAAAATGTTGTGATGATTTTTCCATTGTTGTAAAAATAGCAAGCCATTCTTTCTACATGCAATCTATCATTCATTCTTAAGACTTAGCCATGGCTAAGTTTCCTCACCTCCTCTTCCTTCTTCTTCTTTCTCTCTTGAGCATGAAAATTGAGAGAAAAAGTTAGTGAAAAAATTCCTACATCACCCACAATCCATTCCTAGCGAGTCGGAGTGTCAGTCGGAGCCTGGATCGGTTTCTCTCGGGTGGATCATCTTTAGCAAGGGTGGTTGCCTCTCAAGCATATTCCTGGCGTCTACGAGCTTGGAGGGGTCTTCCATAATTAGGGGGATATGCGTCGAAGGTTGTATTTTCTAATCCTTGTTGCTAAGTTTGCTGGTTTAGTTGTATGGTTTGAATTCTTGGGTATATGTGTTTTGTGCTTGCTTCAAATCATTTTTTTCGCTTCCATCTTGGCCTCGGCTTTCGCGGCGCGAGCACAAGACACTAACATGAACATCTGTTTTGAGGAGACAGTTAAGAATTTAACTTTATCAAGAACGAAGATGAGCCGTTTATATATAAGAAGATTGTAGGAGGAGCTGTTGTATTCCTCATCTTATACGTCGATGACATTCTCCTATTAGGAAATGATATTCATATACTACAACTGTTCAAGTTGTTCTCATCACAAAAGTTCTCTATTAAAGATCTGGGCGATACCTCCTACATTCTAAGGATAAAGATCTACAGAGATACATCCAAGAGAATGTTGGGACTTTCACAGTCATATACATAGACTGTTGGTGGATGGGGGCTAAGGTCGCGACGCTCACGACCATGGTAGAATAGCATACAAAAAAATAGTAGCAAGTATAGCCCCAATCTAAACAAGAATCTAGCGAAATAACAATACAATTGACAAAAGGTTCTAAACTAGTTAACTAAATGAGATGAGACTACAACCTTTGTAGTGTCTTCATATGCTCCAAGTGATAAACTCGAACTCGAGCTAGATTCTACGAGTTTCCGGAAGCGTCCCTATGCCGACCGCCTCACCGTAGATGATCCGCGATGAAGCCGCGATGCCCGTAGCTCCATCTCCTCTGTCTCAAGGAGAAACTCTGCTTCGTTGTTCGCTATGCGCTAATAGAGGTGAGAGGTGAACTGGGTACTCTCCGGAATTTGATTTGAGCCACCATTGCAACATTTTCCATTAATGAAGAGAGCTTGGAGCTCTCAAGCTCAAAAGAAGAAGAAGAAGATGAATTAAGATGGCTAAAGAATTCTTAATCCTTTTTTTGTCTCATAACACTTATGAGATTTAATCTCATACCCCGCCTCTCTCTTATATGTTGTCACACAAAGAGAGAGAGGGGGAGGGTCGCACCACTTTATTAAATACAAATTTACACACACACACACACATGTTTACATAACATAGAAAATGTAGGATACATATATATTATGTAAACATGTGTGTGTATCATGTATACATATTAAATGAGATAAATATAAGTATCCCATACACATACACATTGTGTGTCAAATACACAATCGGCCATCAAAATCATCTCAGTATCACATACAGTAGTGAGTGTGTATCAAATACACAATATTAGAAACCACATCCAAAAATATGGTTACTAAGTCAACACTTGACTCGATATTCTGGACGTTTGATTAAATCAAGCATTTAATCGAACTCTCGCACGTATCTCATACGAACGCCACATCACTTTTTTGCCCGGGGTGGCACCTTCGTTGTGGGGCTCTAAATACATGTCAATACATTGGTAATAGATTATGTAGGATCATATCCGATCGAATCCGAAACAGTTTCAGATCCAATCCCTTGATGAGATAACCCATAAGCACGTCGGTGGCACTAGCTGTACGTAACAGCTATCCAGGTATGATCAAGATAAAAGCAGGTCGATGAGTGAACTCATCCGTACCCGACAAAGTCTTTAAGTGACTGTCACGGTACAGTCCGGTCTTTTCGTCTAGGAGTATCGCATATCGGGTCTAAGGTTTGGAATATGTTAAATCCCAATAACTCGATAATTCATGCGACAGAGGACTCATAACCAACCGAAGATACAATTGATAACACTTATCAGTTTATCTCCACTGCGGTGGCCACCGGCTTGTGGTTGTAGTCATGTCCTGCACAGCATGACATCAACTCCTTATACCGGGAGAGACGAATCCTCTCGACTGCTCACTGCCTCCACGTGCTTCGGGACTATACCCAACAAAAACCTGTTTGCACGACTCTTTTGATCCATGGTAGGGTAGAAGTCTAAGTATAGTGGGAACACACATGAGACACTATGGCGATCTCAGGTCCGAGGGACTAGAACTGCTATTTGGTATACTACCAACTAGGAGTTCTTGGTGAGTCCGTCCAGTGTAATTCATCTAATGAGCACCTGTATACAATCCTCGGTGTCAAACACCAATAGCTATGGGATCAGCTATCGCCCTCCAACCGGGTCAGGAAACATACACACTGGCCTAAATTAGAGTACCGATGTCCAGTCTCAATACTCCTATGACTAAAGACATTTAAGGATGTGCTTATCGACTATCCAGGCCCTACTAATATGATCTGCATCAACGTCCTGGTATCAAGCAAAATCCTAAGGGTTTTATCTCATGCCTAAAAGATACGTGATAATGAATAAAACACATCACATGAAAGATAAAGACAAACCGGATAGCATAATATCATCTCGAGTTAGACTGTTCTCTGTATAGGTCCTCCTTCAATTACGTAATTGCCATCTTGCAATTATAATAATTGTCTTGAGGGCACTATAACCAACAATCTCCCACTTGCACTTAAAGCTAATTATTGTTATATCGCATACCCAACTTTTGTACTAACAGTTTCGTAAACTGTGTTCGAGAACTAGCCTTAATGAGTGGACCCAGCACAGCGCTTCTCTCTATTTCTTCCTGTATCTCAACTTCACGGAGATCAAATATCTCCCGAACTGAGCGATACTTTCCTTAGTATCTGTTTGGATAGATGATGGGGTCATGTTCATAAATGAACAATTATATCCAGCGAATTCTCAGGCGGTATCCTTTGCTGATTCACAATCAGCATTTGGCGCCTCGACTATCACAGTATTTCTCTTGGAACTACTTCCAATATACCGCTCCTTAGAAGAGGGTAAACTGTTTAACTCACAACAGACATTCTGTCATCCTTGTCACTTTGGAAGCTGAAGTCAGAAATCATCTCCCAAAGGAGGCTGTTATTACCATACACCAAGAATATCTCATATGTTCTTCATTGCTTCCATTTCTCCTGGATTGGATTACTATCTGGAGAAACATCCGTGACAACCATTATTTAACCGATTTTGAGCATAAGAACCTCATTTTCTATCAGAAGAATGTCGTTCATATCCAATATGAAATCTTCGACATTTGACTCTATTTCCTTATTATACTTACAAAGTTCATCTATCGTTTTGATGAAGTCAAACACTTTGACCGTAAATCAAAATAGATGATTCATCTCCACTATGCTTGTTTTAGTTTACAAATAGACTTAAGCAACTTGTATGTTATCCGCTGCTCCCACTAACTACGATAACCCTCTGGCAGAGTCATATACACGTATACTTATAAATTCAATTTAGAAAGACGTTATATTCATCCTAATACCAGATATCATAGTCATGAAAACGGCAGTAGCAAGTCATATCCGTATGGACTTCAGCATAGACACTGAAGTAACAGTATCATCACAATCCACATTGTGTATTTGATGAATACATGTTCACTACAAGTCAAACCTTATTAGGTTAATACCTTTCCATTCGCACTGTTCTCAAAAAATCAGCTTACATCTTATGGATTTTACCCCTTTCAGGAGCACACAACAAAGTCTATAATTTGTTATAGTGTATGGAGTCCAACTTGGATAACTTGGCATCCAACCATCAGTCGAAAGTCGCCACTTCCTATGGCCTACTGATAACCAGTAGGGTCATCATCACATGACGCAAGCCTCGTCATCACCATCTATGAGAAAATCGAAGTATCTCTTGGGTGGCTGAGGTCACCTAATAAATCCACGGAGTAGCTATGGTCTGTTAGGGTCAGTTGGATCATCAAGTTCTAATAAATTTTCAGTAACCATTTGTGGTTCTGGAATCACTTTCAGTTCCACCAAACTCCCACTAATTTCTTTAGCAAGAAATTCATTTACCAAGGAGGTGGCGAGTCAAGAACAAAACACTTTTGATCTTGCAAATGGTAGAAAGTTAAATCCTCATCAATGCCTGGAATAACCCACAAATTGCCATTACAGAAACATGCTTTGAGTTTATCCGGATTCTAGTTTTAAGTATAAACCGAAAAACTCAATATCTTAAAAATCTTAAGATGATAACCCATCATATATCACATATAGAATTTGAGTCACTGATTTAAGTGGAACCAGTATCAATTGATATACATCTATTTCTAGCGCATCCCCTTAATTGAAAAAGACGATTCAGCATTACTCATCAGGGAAAGCACTCGTGGATAAGCAGTCTGAGAGAATCACATTCTCAATATGGAAGACCAGGTGCCAACCTCTTGTCCGTATGGACATTGGACAACATACAGCAATATGTATAAGTCTCCAGAGTTCACTAACTCAATTTCCGTGTGTTGTTAATTGAAAAACAATCTTTTGATTAAAAGAAACCAAAAGTTTGTTGTTTAGGCAAATCCAATTGATTTTCCTCAATAACAACATTTTCTTTGAAAACCGATATTGAGGAAAAAAATTAGCCATTCTCAATTGTCCACTCCTTCTCAGCATCTGTAACGTCCTACAGATGCGGGATTCTAATCCTGTATCTATATACCCAGGAGATGGAGTTTATTGAGAATCAGTTTTCCAAAACACAGACACACAGGTAATCCAAAACATCAAAATGTTTCAGAGGATTGGTCAGGTATTCATAGTATTGCCTCTTTCATTGCCCAGGCCAATGACATTAGTCGCAATTTCTTTTCACTTACTTCAAACCCTTTCGATGTCTCTCCCACATACCTTTTGTACATCTAACTTGCACTAGTTGGTTTTCTTCTTACCAATCTTTCAGCACCAGCTTCGAGATTGGAAGAAGATTATCCAATAAGTGTAATGATATACCCTCTTTACCTAAGGTAGGGAAGAGAGACAAATGAATAATTCATTTACTCCAGAACCAATTACCATCCTCGAGTTGAAACAATTTCATCGAGTTCGTATCTAACCATATGATGGCCTTCCAAGCAATATGGATCTTTGTACTGAATATAGAGGGTTCTGGAGCAGCAAAAAGGGAAGTAGGATGGGCAAGGATATTTGTGACTTTTTCGTGGATTGGGGCAATCCAGACATCCCAAACCCTATGTTTATAAAAAGGCCGGTTAACATTTGGTTAACGAGTCTTAGTTTAAGGTCAGCCCATGATCACTACCAGAAAGAAAGAGAAAAGAAATACTTAGGGTGTACTCTATCAAGATTAGATTGGTATATTTATTAATCAGGATGGCTCTCACTGTTCCGTCGAACCCTCCTTCAAACCCTAAAAGGAGAACTAGCCAGGGTCATTTGAAAATCTTCCAGGAGTAACAGTTACTTACAATAGGAATCGGGATCCAAACTATCATGGTGTGGTTGTAGGGTTCCTAGGCACACTCAAGGATTCCACAAGGTATCAACCATGCCAAATTCAAATTTTTCCGGTGCCGAGAAACCCTAATGAAGATCGTTAACTAGAATTTAGGCGAAACGAAATGAAAGTAAATCACATTTACACTAAGTGAACGGAAATACAACCTTTGTAGATCCGGTCCTCCACCTCCATAGCTCCATGACGATGTCCCTTCGCTGCGATCATCGGATCCTAGACTCTCGCGGTGGTTTCATCGGAGAAAAGATCGGGCTAGGTCGTTGACTTCGATGCCGAAGATGATCTACGTCGAGGCAACTCAAGATCAAGCTCCAACTTCACCAAGTCATGAAACTTGTGAAGAAAACACCCTATACTATATGGCAAGTGGTAGAGGATGAAGAAATAGGAAGTGGGTTCACTTTGGATTTGGATTTCTCACTTGAAATCATCACTTAGAATTTTCTAGCTATCTTTCTTCAACTCATGAAGAAGATGAAGAAGAATAGAATAGAATGAATTATCTAATTAGAAAATTCAAGTGATGCTTATCATTTTGCAACCATGGGTGAGGCTAACTTATGTAAAGAATAAACTAGGGTTAAGGTAAATGGTTAGGGTTTAGGAATAAAACAAAATGGTAAGACTTATTCAAAGATGCTAGAAAAGTCATGAAGCTTCTTTCCAAAATAAGAAAAGCCACCATTTTGTTTTTCCAAAAGTAAATAAAGAAAAGAAAATAATACCTTAACCATTAACCTAAACCATGGTTTAATGCATACACACTGAAGTTTGCATGTATCATCAAACATGATACAAACAAGTGCACAAAACTATATATACAATGTGCACATTCAAGTGAGAAAATAATCTTAAGTGAACCAATACTAGTTAATGTAAAGTAATATATCAAATATATAATTATACATTAAATCATTAAATCAACGCTTGATTTAATGATCCGGTCATATCGCATATGACCGACTAATATCCAATGTATCGACTTATCGAATCAATCCTCGATTCGATAACTAGGTTATATCGCATACAACCAATCGATACATTCATCGCGAGAATAGAATACGGTATCACATACACGCATTATTCTCGGTCCCGCACATATCTCATATGCGCTCCTATTTCGTTTCGCTTGAGCCAGGAAACCTCTGTGTAGGACTCTAAAGACTCGTCAATACGCCGGCAGCAGGTGATGATCATATCAAACACCCACAAGCCGCAAGCGGTCTGCTAAACGTAACGGTCACCCGGGTATTGAGCGATCAGAAGATCAACGAGCAAGCCCGCTCACATTCCTGTGAATCCAACCAGTAACACTTACCGTACAGTCCGGTCTCGTCGTCTGATATGTCGCATATCTCTCCTAGGGGTGGTAAACGTCAGACCCCAATAGCTCGATAAGTCGTGTCGATATGAGGTCTATAACAGTTCAAGAAACTACAGGTAACACTTACCAGTAAATCTCAGCAACCCTTGCCAGGGATTTCCGGTTATAGCCAATCGAACACAGCGCAACATCAACTCCCTATACCGGGAGAGATGAATCCCCTCCTATCGCTCATTGCCTCCATGTGATTCGGGACTGTACCCAAAAACCACCGTTTTGCACGCCCTCTTGGATGTGGTAAGGTGGAAATCAAAGCACAGTGGGAATCATACAACACTCTATGATGATCTCGGGTCAACAGACTACTCTGTACCAGTGTCACCAGAGAACTGCCATCTGACGTAAGGTATAATACCATCTGGGAGTTCTCGGCGAGTCCGTCCAGTGTACCCAGTCTCTACCGAGCACCCGTATATCATCTCTGATGTCAAACACCAATGGCTATGGGATCATCCGTCGCCCATCTGTATGGGTCGAGAAGGTATACGCTAGTCTACTCTGGTATATCGATGCCCCGTCTCGATACACCTACGACTAGGGACCTTGAAGGATGTACTTATGGACTACCATGTCCCCACTAGTATGATCCGCATCATAGTCCAGGTAGTCAAGTACACATCCTAAGGGCTTTACCAACATGTAACAGAGAGACAATCAGTGTACACGTTAAGGTAAAGAGCAACCAGATAGTATACTATCATGTCGAGCAAGAAAGTCCTCCCTATATATGTCCAAGCATCCACTACAATATACATCCTATGTATAATAATGGCCTCTAGGGCATACATATAACTAACAATCTCCCACTTGCACTAGGGCCATCTGATAGCAGTGGTTGCAGTATCTCATACTCAACCATCCCATAAAAGTCTCTCTCTGGGAAAAGGCCTTTGTGAGTGGATCCGCCGTGTTGTCCTCTGAGTCTACTCTCCTAACCTCGATCTCCTTGGAGATCAACCATCTCCATGATCAGGTGATACTGCCTTAGAATATGTCTGGATCACTGGTGGGACAGACGTTCCTTGGCATAAGCCACAACTCCATTGTCACACAATGGGAGGAACTAAGTTCATCTCATGAACAAATATACATCCAGACTGCCTCTTTGGTAGCATCTTAAGTAGCGATGTATCCAGCCTTTATCGTCTAGTTTGCCACGGTATCTAGCTTGGAACTCTTCCAACATACCATCCCTTTACTGAGGGTAAAGATAATGCTTGTGACTGACATTCAGTCGTCTTTATCACCCTGGAACATTTCCAGTGATTCTCCCCAGGATCGATTGATACCATCTCACTACAACTAGTGAGAATCCTAACATCCATTTAGATCTAACTCATAGATCCAAAACCCAGGATTTAGTAGGTATCACTTTGATCCTATGTGGAGAATCATTGTAATAAGCGGAGATTAACCGAGCGTAGCATCGGAAACTCCTTCCCTATCAAGAGTATGTCATCCACGTACTCTACGAGGATTACCACCATACTCTCTACTACCTTTTTGTATATACAAGGTTCATCTACCATTTTGATGATGTCAAACTCTTTGACCAACTCATCAAAACAAATGTTCCAACTCCGCGATGTCTGTTTTATCACATAAAACATCTTGCACACGTTTCCGCTGCTCCCACTGTCTACGAGGCCCTCTGGCTGTGTACTTATAGACGCTCTCTTCCAAAACATTATTTAGAAAAGCTGTCATGACACTCAACCGCCAGATATCATAGTCATGGTATGTAGCCGTGGCAAGTAGGATCTGGATGGACTTAAGCATAGCTCCTTAGAAAAGGTTTCATCATTATCCACGCCTGGTCGATGACGAAAACCTTTAACAAGTCTAGCTTTGAAAGTCTCAACTTTTCCATCTACACCTAGTAATCTTCTCAAGATATACTTGCTCCTGATGGGGATTTAACCCTTCAGATATAGCAACCAAAGTCCATACTTTGTTGGTGTACATGGATTCCATCTCAGATCGCAAAGCATCCAGCCATTCTTACAGAGTCCCTACTCTCGATGGCCAGCTCGAAACTAGTTAGGTCATCATCTCATGATGCAATCCTCACTCCCACTGTCATAGAAAAACCGAAGTATCTCTCAGGTGGGTGAGGAACCCTACTAGATTGGCGGAGAGGCTGAGGTTCGTTGGTAACTATTGAATCCTTTGGTTCTATCAAATCATCAGCTGTAGTTTGTATAGCTGGAACCATTCCGGTTCTACATTACTGACCTTGCCTTGAGCTTGTCCAGATTTTGCTTTTAGACATAGGCTGGACAACCCCAAATCTTAACTTACTTAAGAGATAGGCTCTTCCCATACCATATCTTATATGGAGTGGTAGGCACTGATTTGATTCGAACCTAATTCAATATGTATGCAGCTTCTCAAGTGCATAACTCCCAAAAAGGAAATAGGTAACTCGGTAGTACTCATTATAGAGCACACCTTATCATATAGGGTGTGATTTCTCCGTCCTGATACACCGACGTGCTGTGGTGTATACGGAGGAGTAATACTGAGAGAGAATCTCATTCTCCTTTAGAAAAGTCCAAGAATTCCATGCACAAGTATTCTCCTCCCTGATCTCATCATAGGACATAATACTTATACCCGGTTTTTGGTTCTCTACTTCTAACTTATATTCTGTGAATATCTCAAAAGGTTCGGACTTGTGTTTCAACAGGAACATATGGCTGAATCTTGAGAGATCATCAGAGAATGTAATGAAGTACGGAGAACCGGTCCTGGCATGTGTAGACAGGGGATCTACATACATCAACATGTATCGTCCCAAGAGTTCACTAACTCTTTCTCTGTTTCCAATAAACGGAGCTATGGTCATCTTATCTTTGTGACATGACTAGCAAGTTTCACAAGATGTAGATTCAAACAGATTTAAATATGCATCTAAATGTAACATCAGCTAGTCGGGTCACATTGATATGACTTAGTCTACAATACCTCAAGAAGGATCCGTTCATTTCTGAACTATTCCTCTTGTGTGTGTTCCGTATACTAAGAACTGTAGTTTGATTTAGAACATCAATGTTTTTAGATAACGTGCCTGAACCGATCAACTTTTGATATAGGAAATGTTCAAAACATTATCCAACAATACAAAATTTTATCATTTCTTTACTAATAAAGAGACCGATATAATTTTGTATATCAGGTTCGGTATCTAATAGCATTTGTTCAGCATCAATGTATTTGGAAATACAGGGTGACAGTGACCAACAGACTTGGCTGAACCACTTGCCCCGTTTTCTGTCTCATGAAACTTATCACTCTTTCTCAGTTCTCTACCTTTCTATATCCCATGTAACGGATTACATATTTGGGACCCTAATCCGGTATCAAATACCTAAGACGTAGAGGACACTGAGAAACAGTTCTTTATAATGAACACACCCGAAGGAGATGCATCATATGCACTTTCTTCGTTTGGGCGGCATGGGAATTCTGGTAATCCCCAATTTTCTGCTCTGTCTTATAACAATTATAAGTTGGAGCGGGACCAACGTTCCCCAGCTCAGTATAACAAGCAGGTTCGATCAATATTCCGTATTATTATCTTGATTAAGGCGTGATATGGTCGCTACCTGGAGAGAGAGAGAGAAGAAAACACTCAGCGTGCGCTCTTGCAAGAATAGATTGGTTATTATTTTATCTAATCAGGATGGCTCCCACTGTTTTAATCAAATCTTCCTTCAAACCCTAAAAGGAAAGACTAGCCGGGATTAATTACACACTACAAGTTCGCCAATCTTTCAGCCAGGCCAGTGTCGGTACTTTGAGGGAGGTCCCCCGTGCTTTCGCACGAACCTAATTAATGTAAACCTCATTTTCCCAGAGGCGTAACCTCGTTAACACCTTTCTAGACACCTACTTGATCGGCTAATTGTAATGTGTAAAACTCTCCCAGGAGTAACTCTTACTCGCAGCGGGTATCGGGATCCAACTATCTCATAGAAGGTATGCAATCTCATTGCAAATTTCAACACTTGAAATTCCCGATAATTTTGCCCCTAGCGTCCTATGACCTTGACGGAGGCCAAACTACCCATAGTCCGCTAGTCAAGTTCAACCCGTCATTTCCTGATTGAATTAAACCCACCCGTACGACCCTTGACGGAGGCCAAACAATGCCGTACGAATACCCTAATCCAATCGCATCATATGTTAGCAGATAAGCACTAATTAGCTACCGTACACTACGCTTTGACGGAGGCCAAACTACCGCAGCACGAATACTAACTAGTACTTATCTGAAATGACGGAGGGCTACGACAGGTTTTTCTGAAAACCTATTGCGTAATGAACTTGATATCGTTGTAGAATCAAATGATTTTAAAATGGAGTGTTTTTTAGTCTTTTCTAGTTTTGTTAAAGAGGTCACTCCCGGTGAAGGGATCGTCGGCCCTTTCCTCGTCGAATGAGGTGCGGGATATATCATATATATCACTGTGCAAAGCAGAAACTATAGAAGCAATCAAAAGACAAACCGAGAGTTGTAGTATCTACCAATTATTGCTAAAGGGGTCACTCCCGGTGAAGGGATCGTCGGCCCTTTCCTCATCGAATAAGGTGCAAGATGTATCATATATACCGCTGTGCAAAGCAAGAACTGTAGCTACCTGTTTTATTTTTGAAATTCGATTCCACAACATCTTTAGGTTTATTTTATTTCATTAATCTCATTAATGAAGTCCCATCATTTAAGTACCTAAACATCACAGATAAATACGACGTACACTTATGCTATCCGCATTCGTCTCGATGTCCCCTCGTGCACCGTTAGGTTAGGTAACTAACGGCAGAGCAGGGCAGGGCTAGCGCGGGTGTAAAACATAAGTAACGTCTATATAATATATCATATATACTATATACAGTATCTATCACAACATATCAAATGATCACATCACAGATATCGCAGTAGAAGAATCATATGAAACATTGGATATACTAGGACGTCCGTATTTTCAATACGAGCCAGTATAAAACACGGATTCCACGGTCGCGATGAATAGCCAAACCCATACCCCTAGACCCCTACGAGAGAGGCAAGCAACCCTACCAATTCTTGAGTTAGGAGACCCGGACTCGACTCCTCGAGTTGATCTCCCACTGGACACCAGAACCCGGTTACTTGTGCCCTCCTCCTTGGGTCTATCCTAGTGCGGAAAAGTAAATAATATACAAAAGGTGACATCTTCCGCAACCTGGAAGTGCCCCAATAAAAGAATATTACATACAAGTTTTTACATGAATGAAAATGAAAAACACTCATCTCACATAAAAAAAACCCGGCTATTCAAACACGACGATCCAATATAACATATCCAGCAACACATAACATCACATGTTATCAACGTAAGTAAATATGCGCATCCCAATTGTCGTTGACATATAGCAACGAAACCGGCGATATCACATATTACACTTACGGTCACAGAAAAGAAAGTGTAAAACTACAACAGTTGGAATCCGCAAACTCTTTAGACATCGCATGCCTAACCAAATGAATTCCTTAGACATCGCATGCCTAACAATTATAAACCCCGCATTTTAGTCTCATTATCGAAAACACTTTTCAATATCAAGTCGGGCAATTCAACAAGATTCCCGACATCCTGACCGAATGCTCGTCGCAAACTTCAGTAGATGGCCGCACCCCCGATACCGTCGACGAAGTGCACTAAGGCGGAACACCGCTGCCGTGAGCACCCGAACGGATGCTTTCGGCGATGGAGTTCTCCTACAGTCACTTGGTCGGGGCTATGGGACGTAGCTGTCTATTAAGTTTACCCGGCGAGTATCCGCGTATGCTACGTGATTGCGACGGACTTTTGATCGCATCAAAATTCCATGGCAACCGATCAAGTGAGACTAAAGTGCAATGTTTATAACATTCAAATCAGTTATCTCATAACTCCTTGTGGATTCCAAATATTGTATCACATTCCAGATAAATAGAAAATGTTAAACTTTCCGATCGAACAGTCAAACACCCAAGTTTTCCCGAAACAGCTCAACACTTGAAACAAGTTTAAAAACATTCACTTCATGCCACAGTACCAACGGTCCAGCCGTAGAAGGGTCAAGCCAACGCCTCACATGTGGCACACCGTACTACCCCAAACCCTAAGGTTCAAAGGGCAGTTCAAGACGGTCACATAATCGAGTTAAGCTTTGTTGTCTTCTAGAGGGTCCATCGCGTTACTTGCACTACTTCGAACGTTCATAAACTACGGAAAGATCCAACACTTGGAAATTTCCCGGCAGGGGAAAAATTGGGTATTTATATCCGGTCGAACTTTTAACATATTCTAAAATTACCCGGAAAAAACACAGACAAAGTTAAAGATCCCGATCGAAACACCGAGTCCCCAATATAACCCAGGAAACTCAATTCTTGAGTAGAATTTAAAAATTCCCAGAAAATACATCACTAACAGATAGGAATTACTGTGCAAATAAAAAGACAAGATGCTACTATATGGCCGCGGAACCGCTGCACTTGCCATGCTCGTGCCGCGGTTTCGCGGCCATTTAGTCGAGTTACGCGCACGTGCTTCACAGTAATTCTTAAAAAAGCCTGCTGATTTTTCTGCATATTTTTAATTCACAAAAAGACCAGTTTTGAAAAAATGTACAGAGAATGGTTTTAAACTAGGGTTTCGGGTTCGATCGGACTTCTAACATCGTCTACACTCCGCCTAAGGCTCTAGCTAGGCTTTGATACCACTGTAGGGTTCCTAGGCACACTCAAGAGGTTCCACAAGGCATCAACCATACCAAATTCAAATTTTTCCGGTGCCGAGAAACCTTAATGAAGATCGTTAACTAGAATTTAGGCAAAACGAAATGAAAGTAAATCACATTTACACTAAGTGAATGGAAATACAGCCTTTGTAGATCCGGTCCTCCACCTCCATAGCTCCGTGACGATGTCCCTTCGCTGTGATCATCGGATCCTAGACTCTCGCGGTGGTTTCATCGGAGAAAAGATCGGGCTAGGTCGTTGACTTCGATGCCGAAGATGATCTACGTCGAGGCAACTCAAGATCAAGCTCCAACTTCACCAAGTCATGAAACTTGTGAAGAAAACACCCTATACTACATGGCAAGTGGTAGAGGATGAAGAAATAGGAAGTGGGTTCACTTTGGATTTGGATTTCTCACTTGAAATCATCACTTAGAATTTTCTAGCTAGCTTTCTTCAACTCATGAAGAAGATGAAGAAAAATAGAATAGAATGAATTATCTAATTAGAAAATTCAAGTGATGCTTATCATTTTGCAACCAAGGGTGAGGATTACTCATGTAGAGAATAAACTAGGGTTAAGGTAAATGGTTAGGGTTTAGGAATAAAACAAAATGGTAAGACTTATTCAAAGATGCTAGAAAAGTCATGAAGATTCTTTCCAAAATAAGAAAAGCCACCATTTTGTTTTTCCAAAACTAAATAAAGAAAAGAAAATAATACCTTAACCATTAACCTAAACCATGGTTTAATGCATACACACCCAAGTTTGCATGTATCGTCAAACATGATACAAACTAGTGCACAAAACTATATATACAATGTGCACATTCAAGTGAGAAAATAATCTTAAGTGAACCAATACTAGTTAATGTAAAGTAATATATCAAATATATAATTATACATTAAATCATTAAATCAACACTTGATTTAATGATCCGGTCATATCGCATATAACCGACTAATATCCAATGTATCGACTTATCGAATCAATCCTCGATTCGATAACTAGGTTATATCGCATACAACCAATCGATACATTCATTGCGAGAATAGAATAAGGTATCACATACACGCATTATTCTCGGTCCCGCACATATCTCATATGCGCTCCTATTTCGTTTCGCTTGAGCCAGGAAACCTCTGTGTAGGACTCTAAAGACTCGTCAATACGCCGGCAGCAGGTGATGATCATATCAAACACCCACAAGCCGCAAGCGGTCTGCTAAACGTAACGGCCACCCGGGTATTGAGCGATCAGAAGATCAACGATCAAGCCCGCTCACACTTCTGTGAATCCTACCAGTAACACTTACCGTACAGTCCGGTCTCGTCGTCTGATATGTCGCATATCTCGCCTAGGGGTAGTAAACGTCAGACCCCAATAGCTCGATAAGTCTTGTCGATATGAGGTCTATAACAGTTCGAGAAACTACAGGTAACACTTACCAGTAAATCTCAGCAACCCTGGCCAGGGATTTCCGGTTATAGGCAATCGAACACAGCGCAACATCAACTCCCTATACCGGGAGAGACGAATCCCCTCCTATCGCTCATTGCCTCCATGTGATTCGGGACTGTACCCAAAAACCACCGTTTTGCACGCCCTCTTGGACGTGGTAAGGTGGAAATCAAAGTACAGTGGGAATCACACAAGACTCTATGACGATCTCGGGTCAACAGACTACTCTGTACCAGTGTCACCAGAGAACTGCCATCTGACGTAAGGTATAATACCATCTGGGAGTTCTCGGCGAGTCCGTCCAGTGTACCCAGTCTCCATCGAGCACCCGTATATCATCTCTGATGTCAAACACCAATGGATATGGGATCATCCATCGCCCATCTATATGGGTCGAGAAGGTATACGCTAGTCTACTCTGGTATATCGATGCCCCGTCTCGATACACCTACGACTAGGGACCTTGAAGTATGTACTTATGGACTACCATGTCCCCACTAGTATGATCCGCATCATAGTCCAGGTAGTCAAGCACACATCCTAAGGGCTTTACCAACATGTAACAGAGAGACAATCAGTGTATACGTTAAGGTAAAGAGCAACCAGATAGTATACTATCATGTCGAGCAAGAAAGTCCTCCCTATATATGTCCAAGCATCCACTACAATATACATCCTATGTATAGTAATGGCCTCTAGGGCATACATATAACTAACAGTGGTAATCTTGATAGAGGCCAACAAGTCACCCCACTCCACAGAAGGTATGCAATCACGTTGCAAATTTCAACACTTAAAACTTCCAATTTGGTTTTTACCCCCAAAGACCTATAATCTTGACAGAAGCTAATAAACCATAGGCTGCTAGTCAAGTTCTATCCATTATTTCATGACTAACTCGAACCGACCTGCACAAGCCCTTTACGGAGGCCAACAAGGCTGTGCGAATGTCCCGGATAATCGCATCACATGCAAGCAGGAAGACATCACTTAGCTACCGTACACTACGTCTTGACGGAGAAAAAAAACGCAGCACAAATACTAAGTACTCTACTTCCTAAAATGACAGAGGACTACGGCTGGTTTTTAAGAAAACCTTTAACGTAATCAACTTGATCTCATTGTAGGAACCGAATGGTTTTGCAAATTTATAGTTACGTAGACTATTGCTTAAGTGCAGATTCCCCGTGAAGGGATCATGGCTCTTACCTCATTGAATGTGGTGGAATACCACTGTGCAAAGCAATAGGATACGGCTATTCAATTCGCAAACTTATAGTAACACAATCTTTTGCCAATGAGGTCACTCCCTGTGAAGGGATCTAGACTCTTTCCTCTATGAATGAGGTGCAGGATATTCCGAACCAAATACGTCGATGCAAAGCAAAAGAATCGATTATAACACTAATATCCAATAATTGGTTTCTACAATGTGTTTTAGGTTTATTTAAGCTTGCATTAATCCTATTAACGCAATCCCATCATTTAGATAATCAAATTATCTGGTATCTTCCTTCTCACACAATCACAGAAAAAGTATGAAAAGAAAATAGAATGCACATATACGCCATCCGCATTCGCCACGGGGCCCCGGGTCTTCACCGTAAGGTTACTTAACTTACGGCAGGGCGGGGGCAGGGCTAGCACGGATGCAAAACGTATATAGAATATACATACATACATACATATTATACATCACATATATCAATATATCATCACACGCATATAATCACATTGCAGCATATAGGAGAAGTCATCACAGGTAGGTAATCACATCACATTCAAGTAATGAAAATCACAGAGATAGAATGGTCGGATTACCTAGGAATATTGTGTTTCGTTCGAGCCCTCAAACGAAATGTAACATTCCCCGGTTGCATGAATAGCCTGTGCACAGCCAAAAGCAGACACCTACAAGTGCGGCAAGCCACCCGCCAATCCGAGAAACGAGGCAACCTAGCATCATCACCATGAGAAGGCTACCCAGCACTTTCTCAAATCCAGTGACTTGAGCACTCCTCCGCGGGTCTATCCTATACTCCCTATAAGCACAACAAGCAAGCTGCCAACTCTAGAATCGAGTGAGCCGGTCTCAACGCCTTGAGAGGGTCACCTGCTGCAATCTAGGATCCGGTTACCTATGCGCTTCTCCGCAGGGTAATCCTAAACATGTATTAATTATAACGGTAGCCACGACCGCAACCTGGTCACGCCCTGAAAAATAATAATACATTAAAGCGGTGACTACGACCACATGTAAACCACTAAGTCCCGAAACAAATAATATACATATAGCGGAAACGGCGGCCACAAGTTGGAGCTCGTCCTGAACAAATGAATATACAAGTTTTTCTACAACAAACAATGAAAATTATAACATTTCAGAAATATAAAATATTATTTTTGGAATTTAAATAATAAAATAATATATTTCACGAAAACTATTCGAGTATGAATTTGGGTTTTTCGTAAAATGATATAATTATATACCAATATATGGAAAATAATGGGAGATTAATATGAATTATTAATTATAAAAACATTTGTTGGATTTGGATATCTTATAAATAATTATGCAATTATTTATATGCAAGTTTATACTAAACTTGATTAATACACTGCTAATCATGCTTTAAGCCAAATCCGTTTTGTTGTGCCATGACTAGTGCACCATGACACTTTGTGTTGATTCATGCATGGCTTCGTAATTGGTTTTTAAAAGAGAAAAAGAAAAGAAAAGACATGGAGGGTACATAGAGGCATGGGCAAGAGAGAGTGTGAGAATGAGAAAGGGAGAGAGAGTGTGTGTTGTATGGCATCCCCCACCATTCCTTCTTCACTTCATTATTTTCTTCTTCCTTCATTCCTTCATTATCTTCATACTTATCCTCCACCTCCTCTACCACCATGAAACCACTCCAAAACCATCTCAAAACCTTATGCCACATTCACAAAAAATGTACACAACCTCATCCTACATCCTTTAGCAAGCTCAAGTTTGGATTTTGAGCACTTTCAATCATCTTGGAATTTTCTTCAGTTGCTCCAAGAGGTATAACCTTCACTTTTCTTCTTGTTATTTAGTTTCTTAACCTCCTAGTTAAGTTTAGAGTTCGATTAAGCAAGTTTAGTGACTTTGGAAATTCCTAGAATGTTTTAGTGGATGAATGGACTTGTAGAGATGTAATTGAGATTTAGTTAGCGACCCCCAAGCCATTAGTGATGATATTCTGGCTAAACATGAGACTAGAACCCTAAAACACGAACTTAGAATTTTCCCGATGTCGATTTTTGGCGATTTGTGATGACTTTATAGGATCTTCTATCACTCGAGAGCACTATAAAATAAGTTCCCAACACAGTGAGACGTGCAGGCTACCAAGAATTTTTCCTAGAAACCCAAGCCCTTACCTCCACTGTTCGGCAGTGGATTTATCCCCCCAGGCCGCAATTTGCGGCCAGGTCTTGGTGATTTTGGTTGATTCTTATCCCATAGCTTTGTTATCTGATATCTAGACCTACCCTATATGCAGAATCTCAAAATTTGACTTAGGGTGGAATCTGGGAGTGTTTTCCCATGTTGCTGATTTTGAATGCCCGATTCGTGAAAACTTGGTTTTGGTATTTGAGTTTGGACTTGGTCGTTGGACGTTCGTACGTCAACGCTGAGGGTTATTTGGTTGTTCTTGCATGCGTAGGCTATAGGTTAACCTATGAGCACTTCGCGTGTCGTATCGGTTTCGGACTTGGTTTTGATATCGTACGATATGCATTGATTTATAGGTACCTTCACGTGGACTTCCGAGAAGACGAAGGAGATCAAGATGTTCATCGACTTCGGATAAGCAAGGATATTGCAGGTAAGTAGATCTATATCTACGGGAGAATGGACTTCCGAGAAGATGAAGGAGATCAAGATGTTCATCGACTTCGGATAAGCAAGGATATTGCAGGTAAGTAGATCTATATCTACGGGAGAAGTCGGGCGGATGTCGTATAGCACCCCCGCAACCATATTAATGGAAAATCGATATATATAGAATATATTTCTGGAGAAACCTACACTTTGAACTTACGGATATGATCAAAAGAGTTAGTATGAGATGACATGATGAAAAGATGACATGAGTGGATATGTTGACTTGAGAACGCAGGGATAAATACATAATTATATTCATATGTCAAGATATGATATAAGATTGAGATGTTGATATGATGAAATGAGAATATGATAAATACAAGATGATTTGAATTGGGATGTTGATATGATGAAATGAGAATATGATGAAACAAGATGACTTGGATTGATATGTTGATATACGGATGCTAGGCGATATATATACAAATATACTTATGCCGAGACATATAAATGAGAATAAAGGATGATATGATGTACGAGACCATAGATCCGTACCCTTGTTTATTTATAGGACGATAGATTCTTAATCTATTTGATGACACCGTACGATAGATTACCGTACGCGATAAGATATACAGGATGATTAATCCACACTCATGACTTGAGGATGGTGTTCGATGATAGTGCGACATCTGATACTATGAGGCTGGATCGCCGACTTTAGGGATTGTCTTGATTCAGAAAATCATTGATTTCTAAACTCCTTGATAGATATGGTTTATATTGATAAATCTAGGTGTAGCTGTGTACCTTTTACCGTTCATACTTAGATTGCATCTTTTCCTTGTGACATACATACTATGCTTCCAGCACTTACCTGTATATGGCTTCGTCTGCTAATACGCCTGCACTATTACCGATGATGCGCATGTTACACATACATAGATTTGCCGGCTCACACACTCATCATCAGTAATTTCCATGCTGCTTACACAGTAGAACTGCTATATCACGGTATTGCTCTTGACTGAAAAGTACAATCATTATTCAGTAATTATCACATGACATGCTTACATGATAATACTTGAGATTCTTACAGTACTGTTCTATGCTTGCATATACTGCACTTTATGGTTACATGCATTGAGATGTTGTTTTCATGAAATCTCTGGATTTGAGAACCGCGGTCATATTTTAAAGGAAATTATGAATTGTTTTAAAAACATGGTTTCTCATGATGTGATATTTTGTGTCCACCATGAGTTTTCTCAGTTCTGAGCTATGTGATACCCGATTCGAGGAGTGAGGAGGAACCGTCTGCTGGTACATGTTAGACTCGGTAAGGTACCCCGAAGCAAGAAGATCATGGAGTAGACGATGAGCCTGGCAGGGGATGCACTACCTACCGGTGATAGTTTGGGCTCAGCAGTTATCCGGAGGATACCGACTGGAGTCGTGAGATCAGATGGATATAAGGGCTAATCCGATGATGCGGCGCCTGAGATATGAGGATTTACGTGTCGATGTTGGACACAGATTTTATGATATTTCGAGTGTCGATACTGGACACTCATGTTTTATGATGTTGATGTGTTATTGATGGACACACGTTGGATATTCACATACATACATGCATATGATTCAGATGACTTGATACATATATTGATACTAGCATGACATCATTATTGTACACATATGTATACATGATTACCCTAGATACCATAGTTTTACCCTCATGTTACAGTGTGACCTAGGGATCATTGTTCATTTGTTTTCTACCTGCTGATATTTTCTACTCACGAGTTGGAAACTCACCTCTATTGGACCATAGTTTTCTTACAGGTTCTACCGCTCGGATCAGTAGCGGCATCGCTGGCACATAGTTTCTTTCAGGGTGTTTTGCTTTGGTAGGTGGAATACACATTTGGATCGTGACCATCCTTGTACCTACTATTTTCTATTGTATCTAGTTAAAGCTCCATGAACCAAACTTTGTATATTGGTAGATCTAGACACAGACTTGTATATTTGCAAGACTTAGAGCGAGATAGGTGTATGTTCGCTATTTGAGCTGGATGATGTCTTGGTTTTACTTAATCTCTTTCTGTAATTGATCTTCGCCGTAGGGCGTCGTATATTATGCTTTATTGCATGGTTGTGATTCCTCCAATTGGCGAAAAGCTAGCTCCCGCTTGGGGATGCCTTTTTATTGCATGTATGTGGTTTTGGATCAAAATATGCAAGGGAGGTGCTGCCCAAATTTCAAGGACGAAAATGTTTTCAAAGATAGTAAACTGATGCATTTTTAAATGATATGACTTATATTTTAAAAGGATGGCTTGAATTTCATTATGCCGATATTTTAAAACTGCACCTCCACTTTTTTTCCGCAAAAAAGTTTAGATTTTCTGGGCTTCGGCTTACTTGAATTACGTTACGCCTTTAGACGTCGCGTGATTTAAGTGCCGGTCATGTGCCAAATTCTGGATCGTGATAAAATGCATTACAACATTTCAATTCCACACGGGGCTATTCATTTCATGACAATCCAAACACATTCTATACAAGCAACACAATATATCACAATATATATAACGTGCAACCCCGTCGAATTGATCAAATCAATTCATCGACGTTAAACACCACGTATCGCATACGCCAATGAGTTATATCAATTAAACACTTTAATCTATTTAACTCATCGCCCATGGCCAACAAATCACAAAAACATCGAAGCAAAACCGTTAATTCGACACTTTAAAAAACACTATTCACTCCGACTTAGAAAAACCGTTAATTCGCGTGTATCGCATATGCCGACGATACAACTACATTAAACACTTTAATCTTATTTATACCATCACAAAAGGCTATCAAATCAAATAACTATCTAAGTCGAAGTGATGATTTCGAAAATTGAAAATACTATTTACTTCAAAACTAAAATCTGTTATCCCCCGCGTATCGCATAGGCTGATGATATAACTACATTAAACATTTTAATCTAGTTTATACCGTCGCAAAAGGGTAATGAATCAAACAACTTCGAATCCAAAACATAGATTTCAAAAATTGAAAACGCTATTCAACTCGACACTAAATCGGCACTTTTTGGCTTGGAAACGTGTTGAAACGGACTCAAAACGCACCCAAACTTCGTGTGGACCCCGGGACAAAAATTAATTTCGCATGACCGGAGTTTAGGGAGGGTGTCACTATTAGGCGATGTCGCACACTCTACTGGGTTCGTAGAGTGGCGGAATTTTCAAAAAACATTTTTTAAGACGGCAACACCGACTAATCCCAAGATCTACCATAAGCCTTAGATAACAAAACTTTCAAAGGTATTAATCTACTGTGAAAGTGATTATACTTATATGAACCAAGTCCTTCGGGTCTTCTTTTCCTCTTCTTGAGCTCTTTGTCCATCGGGATCAAGCTTGGTCATCGGCCTCTTCGTGTCAAATAGGATCCACTCAAGAGTCTATAGTTCAAGATCCAATCTCAAACTTGAGGTAGCTAAAGTACCTAGTTTGCTAATCTAGGTAGCTTAGAAGATATAGAGTGTTAATTGGATTGGATTATCTCATAAACCCTAGGTTTCTCAACACATGAGAGTGTTAGGGTTTGAGGAAGAAGAAGAGAGCAAAGAAGGAAAGAGAAAACTAAGTGTAGAATGAAACAACCAGTGAAGAATGGCTAAGTCTTTCAAAATATCAAGCATACATTATTTCCAATAGAAATAATGCAACCATGCTTGAATAGTTAGAACAAATGAATAAATAAAATCAAGTAGCCATGCTTTAATACACCTCATCCCTCCACCTCATGAATAAATAAATAGATTTAAAGCAAAATGAGGTGTCTTCTTCTAGAAGCATTCTAGTGAAATTACTAGAATACCCCCATCGTATATACATACCCGTATTCGTAATACAAAAAATACGAATATCAAGAGATAAAATAATCCAATAGTATAATATTAGAATGCGGCTTAATCCTAAGCTTTCTAGTATTATCCGTCCGAACAAAATCCATGTAGGTAGTACACGTATATGATATAAACCCTGCACGTAAAACCATACGGCCTCTACATCGTTTCACCTGAACCAAGAAAACCCTCTGTGTGGGAGTCTAAAGACTCGACAGTATGCTGGAAATGGGTTTAACTACAAGCATGTCAGCGGCACTAGCTGTACGTAACGGCTATCCAGGTACCTGTCGAAAAGAAAGACGACAAGCAAACTCATCCAAACTCCTACTGAGCTTATCCGTGACAATCTCTGTACAGTCCGGTCTATTTGTCTGAGAGTATCTTATGCCGGGTCTACGGGGTGTAAAACGTCAGACCCCTAATAACCTGACAAATCGTGCCAATGTGGCTCAAGATCATCCGAGAATCTACTGATCTACCTATCAGTAATTCTCAATCCGCTCTGACCAGGGACTTATGGTGTTGGCCAATCTAACACAGTGTGACATCGACTCCCTATACCGGGAGAGACGAATCCCCGACAATCGCGCACTGCCTCCATGTGGCTTGGGACTGTACCCAACTAAAATATGTTTGCATGACTCAGTAGAGTCGTGGTAGGGTAGTAATCAAAGCACAGTGGAAACTCACATGAGACAAATGATGACCTCAGGTCAACAGGCTATCTGTACTCATGTCACCAGAGAACTGCTATCTGACGATTGGTATAATGTCATCTAGCCAGTTCTCGGCGAGTCCGTCCGGTGTACTCACCCCCAGTGAGCACATGTATACGATCTTAGGTGCCAAAGACCAATGGCTGCGTGTCACGACCCGAAATTTAGTTCGTGACCGGCACTTAAATCACGCCACGTCTACAGGCGTAACGTAAATTAAGTAAGCCAAATCCCAGAAATCTAAACATTTTTAAAAAAATAAAAGAGGTGAAGTTTTGAAATAAAGGTATGATGAAATCAAATGTTTTTCTTAAATGCATAGATAATGGAATATGAAAAAATGCAAGTGGATTTTACTAGTTGAAAAACATGTTTCGTCTTTTAAAAATTTGGGCAGCACCTCCCTTGTATATTTTGATCCAAAACCACATATACATGATAATATAAAAGGCATCCCCAAGCGGGAGCTAGCTCTTCACCAATCGGCGGAATCACAACCACGCAAGTCAAAATATATGTATACGACGCCCAACGGCAAAGATCAACACAAAAGATAATGAATAAAGCAAGACATCAACCCACCAAGCGAACATATAACCCATCTCTCTAAGTCTCGCAACCACAAGTCTTGCTAAGTCTTACTACTTATACAATTACTAGTTTCTAATTGATAGAGTTGACTAGATACAACAGGAATAATAAATACAAGAGTGGCACGATCCAATATGTACCACCTACCAAACCAAATCACCCGAAAGCAAGATGTGTGCCAGCGATACCGCTACTAATCCACGCGGTCAAACCTGCAAGAATTGTGGTACAACGGGGGTGAGTTGCTGTTCAGTAAAAAATATTGCAATCTTTAACATAGCAATTTCCTCACTTTTCTAATCATCTAATGATGGTTGTAATAAATATAACACGTATTACAAGTTCGTCTGGAAAATATCAAACACCACATGTTATACATTATAATCAACATTCTTGAAGGAAATTGTGTGTTTATTATTTCACGCATGATATTGTATATCTCAACATTCTTCATTGAGATTTTTGTGCAGAAAATAATTTCAGGACAGATATCAGAATCGCAAATTCGCCGACAAAATATAGGAAATCAAAGAGTTAAAATCTGGCAGAGATTCAGAAGAGATAAGAAGATTCCATATATCACTTGAACACCAATTGGCCAACACCAGAATACACAGAAAATATGAAGCAACAAGCTCACCAAACGGCCGTGGATCAACGGCCGAGTCAGGCCGATCCGCCGCGGATCCACGGCCGAGTTAGGGCATCCGGTAACGATAATTCTCCAGAAGCTTCATTCCAACTTCCTAGCTTGCTGAGGACACTCCATTGTAACAACCTTGTTCTGGAAACTTCCCTACAACAGCCTAGCTTCTTGAGGAAGCTTGATAACTATCTTATTCTAGAAGTTTCTCTACAACTACCTAGCTTCTTGGGGAAGATTGACCTAGTTTCTAGTGGAAAATTGGTGAAGGGCAATATAAAGGACCTGAGCCTTCATTTTGGGGGTTACACGATTAAGACACAATTGTGACTCAATTTTTAGTTGAACAATTCATTACACAAGTTGAGTGACACAACTTGTAACTCCAATTCAAGATCAAGATCCAAAATCAAGAATCGTTGAGAACAATATCGAGCGACGACACTCAAGATCCTTTACACAAAGCCGATCGTCATCAAGAGCACGAGATCCTCGACAGGTCCAAGTCTCACAGAGATCGAGCAAAGCGAAATTCGACGGAATAGTTACCTCTTCAAAGGAGCGATCGAGAGCAATTCTTGTAATCTCGGATTGAAGGAAAGTGTAATTAAAAGTTGATTAATAAAGGTGACCATTTGTTAATTCTTGCTTTCTTTAAATTTTCGGATTATGAAATTTCTAATTGTTGATTCTTCTATTTTCATAATGCGTGAGTAAATATCCGCTTGCTAGGGATTTGAAGGAATTTAGTAGATCAAATGGTGAGGAAATCCTAAACTCATCTTAAGTCTTATGAGAATTATGAAATTTAGGAAAAAGAATCGTCAACGACCAAATTTGGAGCGAGATCACCATTCTTGATAATTTTGTTGTAATTTGGGATTAAATGATTGATGATTTTCTTTGCTAAAGGTTAGATTTGAATAGTGATCAATGAAAAGATAAGGGATAGTGAAGGAGAAACCCTAGTTTCTTCAAAAGATCCTTAATCTTCATTCATCACCATCGTTCTAGCTATAATTCATCAATAGATAAGATGAGTCATTATTAGTATTCATCATTGCTACTAATTCCTATCGAATCCTACAAGCCATTCTTCAATTTTCTTGATAACTAAAATTGATCTTAGACATTTTCTTGATTACTAAATCTTAAAATCTTTCTTGATTTTTCTTGAAAATATTTCATCTAATAAACCTTGAATCATTTTCTTGAATTTTCTTTACTATTTTCTTTCGACTCAACTAAAACAAGAACGAATAAATACACGAATCTCAGTGGACGACCCCTACTCATTAACGAACTACATCGACACCGTTATTGATTGTGGTTATAAATTTTTTGATTGTGATTATACTTTTCATATCAAACGAGGGATTTTCATATCAATCAGTTGCCAACTCGTGAGTAGAAAACATCAGTAGGTAGAAATCGAATAAAACAATGATTCCTAGGCCAACTATATCATGAAAGTAATAATATGATATCCAGGGTGACCGTGTCTGCATATATGCCAACAATATAATAAATGCATGTATGCATATGGATATCATCCATGTGTCCATCAATGATACAAACCATATCATGAAAACGTATATCTGTATGTATGAGGATATCGACAACGTGTGTCTATCAACGACACATCAAAATCATGGAACCTGAGTGTCCAGCACCGACACTCGAAACATCATGAAAACCCGTGTCCAGCATCGACACGTAAATCCTCATACCTCAAGCGCCGCATCCTCAGATCGGCCCTCATATCTATCTCATCTCAGGCGCCGCATACTCTGATCAGCCCTCATATCCATCTCATGACTCCGGCCGGTATCCTCCGGACAACCGCCGGGTCCAACCAATCACCGGTAGGTAGTGCTCCCTTTGCCAGGCTTATCGTCTACACCACGAAAATCATTTCTTGCCCCGGGGTACCATACCGAGTCCACCATGTACCCGCAGACTGTGCCTACCGCTCCTCGAATCGGGTTTCACATACCAATCTCAGAACCGAGAAAACTCATGGTGGACGCCTCAAAATATCATATCAAGAGAAACCGGGTTTTTAAAACAATACATAATTTCCTTTGAAATATAACCACGGTTCTCAAATCCAGAATCTCATGAAAACAGCATCTCAATACGTAATATCATAAAGCATGATGTATGCAAATATAGAATAGCAATGTGAGCATATCAAGCATATCATGCGACATAGTATAGTGATGGGAGTATAGCAATATATCATGCAACATGATGTAGAAATTCTACTGTGTAAGTGACATAGCAATTATCGATGATGAAAGTGTGTGAGCCGGCAATCTGTGTAAGTGTAACATATGCATCATCGATAATTGTGTAGGTGTACTAGCACAGGTATATGTAATGCAATGAGAATATCATGAACGTAGCATAATGTACATCATAAGAGAAATGCTATAAGGTATACATATCTATAACATAACCGAGTCGGTGAATCTATCAATCGACATCCAGCCTCACAACATCACGTACGGTATAATCTATCGTACGGTATCCTCTAGTCAAGGGTATGGATCAATCATCAAGTAAAACTCATCACGTACGGAATCCATCATACGGCAGTATTAAACCATTAGGGATCCTATCAACCTATATGACAATGAGGGTACGGACCTAACGTCTCGTACGGCATATCACTCATGATTCACAACATTATATATATCTATATACTTATATCCCCGGTTACATCCGTATCAATCTCATATCATGGGACCGACAAAGGTATCAATCAGCTCATATCGACTAGTATCTGTATAACGACATATCAAACCAAGTCATCATATCTCATCGTATACTCTTTTCATCACATCAATATCTCACATCAAGTCATCTTCTTAATCTCATATCATATTTATCAACCTCATAACATGCCACTATAATCTCATACTGATTCTCTTTCACTATAACTATATATATATATATAATCTCATACTGATTCTCTTTCACTATATATATATATATATATATATATATATATATATCGTGATTCACATTCACGTTTCACATCCTTTTATCAACCTCATAACATGCCACTATAATCTCATACTGATTCTCTTTCATTATATATATCGTGATTCACATTCACGTTTCACATCCTTATATAACCATTCGAGACATCATTTCTATCATATCATAACCATTCGAGACATCATTTCTATCATATCATGTCACACTAAACCATACACTATAACCTTAAGTCGTGGTATATCCTGTCTCCTACTAGTTTTTTAACCATATCCATAAGTTTCTAACCTGTTTTCCTTAACCATATTCTATATATATATCGGTTTCCATTATAATTTGCAGGGGTGCTATATGCCATCCACCTGACTTCCCCCGTAAATATAAATCTACTCACCTGCGGAACTCCTTGTTCAGCCGCAGCCGATGTGCTTCGTCGTCTCGGAATCCACGCGAGGGTACCTACAAACCAACACATATCGCAATACCATTAAAATCGATGTCCGAAAACCAATACGGCACACGAATTTCCTATAGGTTAGAACCTATAGCCTACGCATACAAAAACAACCAAACAACCCTCGTCGTTGACGTACGAACATCCAACGACCCAATACAAATCTCAATTATCAAATCCAAGCTTTCAAACATTGGGAAAACTTAACTAAAACCACCCCAATATGCTCCCAGATTTTGGCTCAGGTCAAAAGGAATTAAACAAGCAAGTACAAGGAGTTGTTTATAGGGGTTAGGAGCTACAGCCAAAAACTCAACACCATAGCCCACGAAAAATCCGGCGACAACACCCCAATTTCCAAGCTCGCCGACCATTGATTAAGTGTGTTGGTTTTACGATCACCAAAAATATTTTACCGTAATCAGAAACGGCGTCGCTTTGCAGCTAGCCGGTGAATACGGGTCGATCCACAGGGATGTGTAATTTTCTTACGTGTTTTTACGAGTTGATTCCAATGGTGGTTTGATTTTGCTGATTGAGTCTAAAAACTAAGTTGTATGATATTAAGGAACTTGCTAGGGTTAGGTCTAAAGTAGGGTTTGATAAGATTGATATTAACACCTTTTTCAATGCATTCGATTAAAACTTTTTAGAAGTCATAACAATTATTGGTAAAGGGGATTAGGATGATTGGGAAGAAACGAAGTTTCTTACTCTAGATCCTTGTCCGTCCTTTCCTACTAATTGCTATAACCTTCATGGACGTCATGCATGTCCGGTCCTTTATACTACGGTTTCACCGTTACCTCGTGGGTAGGGTGCCGTAGGGAGCGGATCATGCATGTGTGCATGAAGTTCTACTTATGAAAAATTATTGGCATTGAAAGAGATGAGAGATATTCATCTCTCAATCCCTCCTTTATTCCTAACCCTAACAAGCGAGGAAATTATTCGCTCATTAGGGGATCTTCTAAAAATAACATTTTGAAAACACTTACCGATTGCATTTAAAAGAACTACACTAAATTAAACTAGGGCAATGGGATTATTTATCTAAGGCAAGAATTAAACTAGAGAGCTAGGGCAATAAATTAATTTTAAACTACGGCCGAAAAATTAAAAGGAACTTACAATAAAATGATGCTCTTCAATCCTCAAAAGATCTGAATTTTTATTAATTGAAAAGAGGCATCGGGTTACAATATTTTGATTACACTTTTATAAGGAAACAGGGAAATTTAGGGTTACGGGATTCGCACATATGCGATTACAAAAATACCCCTGAAAAATCCCAACAAAGTCACCGACGCACCGCCACACAAAATTTGCACCGACACGTGCATTAAATGGCCGCGGAACCGCGGCATAAGTGGGGTTAGGGCCGCGGTTCTGCGGCCCTTTGGTGAGAACGCTGTGTCAATTTTTGTGGGCTTCTTCTATGCTGATTGGGCCTTTCATTTATTTATTTCGTTTCTCCTTTTGGCTTCTGGTTCTTCTCCAGATCTTCAGTGAAAACTTGTATTGGTCTTTTAACAGTTTCACTTTGACATTTTTGGACCTTGCGTTGCCATGTACCTCAGTGAACTGTTATTCGTCTAGGCTTGACCAGGATCCGTCTACTTGTTGGTCAAAAGTCTCTCTTTTGTATCAACTTTTGTCTTTTTCACTGTTTTCGCTCCAAGAACCTGTATCCTGTAATATGTAGCAGGCATGCGTCAAAAGCACCTGTTTATTTATAAAACGAATAAGAATTGGGGAATTGATTAATTCAAAAATATATAAGTTAACCGTAATCAGAAACGGCGTCGCTTTGCAGCTAGCCGGTGAATACGGGTCGATCCACAGAGATGTGTAATTTTCTTAATGTGATTTTACGAGTTGATTCCAAATGTTGTTTGGATTGATTTATTAAATCTAAAAAAAACCTAGATCTATCAATAAACTAAATTAATCTAAATTAAAGTCTTGCTAGGGTTAGGCTTAGGGGAAGTTGGGAGATTAAAGGTTTCCTCACCGCTTTCAATGCCTTATTTTAGATCTATTAGATGTTATGGTAATTATCAATGAAGTGGATTAGAATCTTTTGGGAAGATGTTTCTTCCTCTAGATTCTTGTCCTTCCTTTATCGATCCTTACCCTAACCTCCATGGAAAACACGCGCAACCGGTCCTTTATACTACGGTGTCACCATTACCTCGAGGGGTAAGGTGCCGTAGGGAGCGGTGTGTGCGTGTATGCATGGAGTTTTAATTCTTCGTTGTGAAAGGGCATGAAAGGGGTGAGAGATCTCATCTCTCAAACCTTTCCCTAAGGCTAACCCTAACAAGCGAGGAGATTACTCGCTCATTAGGGGATTAAAAGACATTCTAAATTAAAAGAGAATTAAAGCGAAGAAATAAAAGTAACTTACTAATTTTTATTGATGGCTCCCTCCAAACAATAATGCAGAACAGATCTGAATTTGTGAAATGAAAAGAGGCATAGGTTTTACAGATTTGTGATTACAATTTATAAGTAAACAGGAAAACTAGGGTTACAGATTCTCGCACACGTGATTTTACAGATATGCCCACGGAAAATCCCAACTCTCGCACCGACACCAGAAAAATCCACCGACACGGGCACTTAATGGCCGCGGAACCGCGGCAAATGTGGGCCTTGGGCCGCGGTTCCGCGGCCCTTTGGTGAGCTCCGCTCACCAAACTTCTTGAGCTTCATTCTGGTGTCTATTCCTCTCTATTTCTGCAGTACTTTTCTCTAGTTGGATTCTGGATCTTCTCTAGATTCTTCAGTGAAATTTGTAGTGGTCTTTTAACTGTTTCCTTTAACATTTCGGACCATGCATTGCCTTGTGAATTGTTCTTCGTCTAGGCTTGAGTAAGATCCATCTACTTGTTGGTCAAAAGTCCCTTTTTTGTGTCTTCTTCTGTCTCTTTCACTGTCTTCGTTCTAAGAGCCTGTATCCTGTAATATGCAGCAGTCATACGTCAAAAGCACCTGTTTAGTTATAAAACGAATAAGAATTGGGGAATATGAATTGCAATATTATGATATGAACAAATACCCCCAAACTTATCTTTTTCTCGTCCTCGAGCAAACTTATTTTTGTTTTATTCTCGATAAAAACCTAACCTAGCCGCACTTTCGCAGGGAAACGCGATTGCACTGAGCTCGTGCAACAAGCCGTTAAACCTCTAGGTGTCCCTAGTAGGAGGAGTGTTGTCTCCTGAGGGTTTTCAGCGGATTACACCCACAAAATCCTATCAACTCAGCCCATTGACTTTTGTTCTCCAATTAGGTTTTCTAAAAAGGAATTCTATTAACTTTTGACTCGCAAATTATCCACCCATATTCTTCACACTTCCTCATTATTTAACTTAAGATTATATATGTTCTATAGATTTACTTAGCTTTCGGCATCTCTTAAGTTTTCCTTCTAGGGTTCCATCTCCACTTAGGAATTTTTATCAACTCTACTAAAGATACAAGTTCTATTCTTCATTCCTTTCTCTTATCTAAACTCTAATCACATATCCCCACGTGTGTGTATAAATCACCCCTACACTTGGAAATTCAAATCAAGCAATCGTACTCTCGTCCATTGTCCAAAGCACTTATTAATTAGTGAATTTTTAATAGAATTTTGCTTCCACATCCTTCATGCGACCGTTAATACTTCTTGAGGTACCAACGACCGATTACAAAATGTGTTTGCACATTTAAAGCGTACTTCCTAGTTTTGCAACCCCCAAGGCTTTAGCAGTGACTCCCAAACCAGTTGGTCTAAGGCACTAGGTGATGAAGCACTCTCGCTAAATATTTTTCTATTTTTCACAGCCTTAAGTAATCACAAAAACCAGTGTCCATTTTTCTTTATTCACTTTTTTTTTCTTTTTCATTGTACTAAGGAATTTAGACAAGAGCATTTCAAGGTCTCTTCTACTATTCCAAATTTCAAGGTGCGTGATTATGCAAATTGTAGGGTATACATTTTCAGAATCTAGACTTAAGCTAGGAACTATTTTTCAAACTTATACTCTAATAAAAGCTTCAATATCTTTCCTTCGTTTCGACTTAGCCCAAGAAGTGAACCCAAAATTTGCCTATTTCTAAATAAACTACAAGGCATATACTTTCTACCGTTAAACTTTAAGGAAGGTTATTTTTAGGGTTTTTAATTTACTAAGTTTAAGATCTAGTTGTTCCTAACCAGTGAACCTATTTGTCAAACTCAAGTCAATTAGGCAAAATTGAATACAATGATTTTCATAATTTTTGAAATTTTTCAATTTTTATGGGTTTTCAAATAAGTATGCAAATGCAAAAATATGTACAAATGAATGCGAAGGAAGAAAACGTACCGAGCATACCCCCAAACTTGAACTTGACAGTGTCCTCACTGTCATACTAAACCAAGAGGGTCAAAATGTCGGCACTTCCCTGTTTATTTATTTATAATTTTTTTATTGTTAAGGAAAACAAAAATATATACAGAAAGCCCCTCCCCCCAAACTTCATTTAAACTATGTTAGACATTACTGCCAAACTTTGCATAAACCAAACGTCAACACGAACCAGTTGAAAAATTTATCAGTAAAGAGCATCGGTTGGTGGAAGAATAAGTTGTAGCGATCCAAAAAGGATTGGGGAAGATAGAAGTGGTGGTATGGAAGATGTGGAGGTGAATATACAGGAGGTGGTGATGAATCAAAACGAGAATGCGAATGATCAGCAATCAGTGGAATATTGGCATTCTCATAGCTTATTAAAAGAAATGGGGGTGGTTCAACTTCTAAAGGAGGTTGACTAACCACAATATCCCCAAGATAATTCTGTGGATCCTTTATTGACTTGGCATCATCCATCATATGCATATGATATTCAATTATGAGAGAACTAATCTCCTCAATGTCCGCCATATACCAACCGAAAGCTTTCCGCCTATCTTGTAAGACCATTAAAAGGGCGTTCTCTTGCTCGAGGGCTAGAGAGGCCGATATGATAACGGGAAAGGTCTCATTCTCACCAATGTAAGCATATTTAAGGTGAGACGGCAAGGGCGTGAGTTCGAGTTTCGGAGGTGAAACAATCATAGGCAAAATTGGGAACGCTACCTCAAACTCAAAGGACTCCAACACAGGTTCGAAATCACTGCAAACAACCGATTCGGATGGTTCGACTAACTCATCCAAAAATTCAAAAGACTCATATTCGGGCTGTGAGTCGTCATCATCCGAAAAAGTGAAACATTCATAATCAATATCGGTTGTGTCAACGGTGGTAGGCTCAAGGAGGGACGCACTAGTGGCGTCAAAACTGTTTTCATCAAATAAAAATCTTTCAAGCTCGCGGTCCTCCTGCATGATTTCGTGAATAGAGCAAACTTCTCGTGTACTAGTTTTAGGCACGGAGGGCAGACTTCCTAACTTATAAATATTGAACTCACTAGACGTCTTCCCGAAGGATAGAGTCATGGAGACATTGCGACAGTTTATTACAGCATTGGAAGTGGCTAAAAATGGTCGACCGAGAATCACCGGAATTTGGTTCCGTGAGTTAGCAACAGGTTGTGTATCCATAACAATAAAATCAACGGGGAATATGAACTCCCCAACTTTGATCAACACATCCTCTAGCTCACCCCTTGGATGGGTGATTGATCAATCAGCCATTTGGAGAGTACAACGAGTGGGTTTCAACTCTCCAACCTCTAATTGTTCGTACACGGAGTAGGGAAGCAGGTTAACACTAGACCCAAGATCTAAAAGTGCTCGATTAATTTTCTTATCCCCAATTGTGATTGAAATCGTAGGACAGCCGGGGTCCTTTCGTTTTTAGGGTAAGGGTTGAGGGTGGTTAATAGCATTGCTCACTGCACTAGCCACTAGCACTTTCTTAAGTATTTGAGATGACTTTCTCTTCGAGGTGCATAAGCCCTTTAAGATTTTCGCGTATGAAGGGACTTGTTGGATTGCATCCAAGAGAGGTATATTTATGCTAACCTGCCTAAATAACTCCACAATCTTCTCCGTTTGTGCAGTTGGTTTATTGGGACTCAACCTGTTTGGAAATGGAGCATTTTGAAAATTTGTTGAGTCAAATGTCTGTGGAGTAGAATGTGGAGTAGGAACGGATCCCAGTGTGGGTCCGTTCGGATTAGAAGAAGAAGAGCCTTTTGAAGAATGGAGAATAGGCTCTAGCGGAGGAGATGAGGGTGAAAAAGAAGGAGGAGAAGAAGGAGAAGATGACGATAGAGAAGAAGAAGAAGAAGAACCACCGGCGGGGATGTCATCACTAGTACCCACATTATTCTGCAACACTCTTCCGGATCTCAACGTGGTCACCGCATTTACATTGTGATTGTGATATGCGTTTTGTGTGTGACCAGGATTTGGCAATGGTTGAGATGGAAGCTTTCCCTTTTCTCTCTCGCTCAACGCAGCAGTTAATTGTGCAATTTGTGCCTCAATAGATTTGATACTTTGATCGTGTAAAGCATTGTTATGCATCAAAGACTGAACATAATTTTCAAATCTTGCTGCGGATTCTGTAGATTGCTTGAGAAATGCATCTAGACTTTTTTCTAGCGAGATAACCTTATCATCATTTGGTTGAACCAAATTGTTCGTTTGATTTGTATAAGGTTGTTGTTGGAAAGGTTGCTGGTTTTGAGTTTGTGAAGGTGCTTGTTGTTGTTGTGGAGGATGAGGTCTTTGAAAATTGTTATTTCCTTGGAATTGTTGATTTTGGTTCCAAGCGAAATTTGGGTGACTTCTCCACCCCGGATTGTATGTCGAAGAGTACGGATCGTTTCTTTGTCGTTGCTGAAATGCAGCATTGACTTGATCCTGTCATTGAGTAGATGCATTATAAGGACACTCTTCGGTTAGATGCGATGGATCCAAACAACAAGCACAAACAGTTCGTGGGGGTAAAGCAGGGGCAGGAGAAGACGATGAGATTTTGGTCTCAATGACTTCTAGCTTTTTCATAAGTGCGGCCATCTCGGCCTTCATAGCAATCGACATATCTACTTGATGTATGCCTGCCCTAGATTGACCAATAGAAGAAGATGAGGTGGTCTTTGTGCTCTCCCACTGAATTGTTTGTTCACTAAGATCCTCGAGAAACTGCTATGCTTCCTCACTAGATTTGGTTAGAAAGTGACCTTGATAAATAGTTTCTAGCAACTGCTTCGTTGTCGGGTTCAATCCCTCGTATAATGTTTGGCAAAGTTGCCAACTTTCGATCCCATGATGAGGGCATTGAACGAGTAGGTCTTTAAATCTCTCAAAACACTTCCAAAATGGTTCGGAAGGAAGCTGTGAAAATTGTATAATCTCGTTACGGATTCTAGCAGTTTTGTGATGAGGATAGAACTTTTTCAGAAAAGCTTTCACAAACTCGTCCCAATATCTAATGGAATGTGATGCGGTGCTGTATAGCCACTTCTCGGCTAGGTCACATAAGGTAAAAGGAATGACCCTTAGCCTTATAGCGTCATCACTTAATTGGGTCGTTTTCATCATAGCGCACACATTTTGGAATTTATTGATAAAGATATATGCATCTTCAGATTCCAAACCATGAAATTTTGGCAACATATTGATGAACTGTGGTTTTATTTCAAAATTGTCCCCATTTGCCGGTGGGGGTGAAAGACATGTAGGTAAAGAAGTGCGGATGGGGTAAAAGAGATCCTGGAGCGCAACTCATGGGGGCGCTACAACAGGCGGAAGATTCGGGTTATTCGCACCTAACGGAGGTGGAATCATTCCCGTCGGTAAGGTATTGTTGGGGTTGGATCCCGACATACCTTCGAAAGAAGAATTTGAAGGTGGAGGTAAGGAAATGGAGGGAATTTCGACTTCGGTGTCGAAAGGTTCGTCGGTCGGTACCAACGAAACACGGACTAATCGGGCGTTAGTATTCCTAGTCCAAAGTGACATACACTAAAGGGGTAGTGTAGTCAGAAAAAAAAAATGAAAGACAGAATGTGGAGGTAAAATAACGTCAATGAAAGGAAATGGTGGAAGTGAGGTGCAAGTTTCCTTAGCGACAAGTTGCAAGTTTTGAAAAGATTTTTCTTTTTTTTTTATGTAAGAGTTTTGCAAAGAGATTTTTGAAAAGAGACTTGTGACACAAATGCTATCAACCACACATGCACAATCAGGCCTAGATCTAGGGTCACCTAGGTATGCTAGACAGCTCCTAACTAGGGCTAGAAATAGGACCTCAAACCGCCTCTTCACCGACAATTGCGGCCAGGTAAGTGCCAGGTAAGTGGGAAGGAACCACAGTAGTGGGCCTAATTAATAACCACTAGCCTAGACACACTTTCCGAGACACCGCAAAGTCAGTTAGGATAAACGGTCGATGCCTATACTAGTCCTTTTTCCTATTGAGCTCGACGTCCTTAGGGCTGAGTCTAATATTTTTTTAATTAATTGTGGTCGATGCAAAATGCTTTAAGGTGATTTCTGGGGTCCTGGGAAGGGTGATGAAATCCCCACCCAATCTGAGTTTGGTCAATTAGCCCCTTAAAGTCCGATTAAATTATGCAAAACTTTAAATTCACTTGCAATCAATTTTTTTAGCGCGGCACAAAGAAACCTGCAGAAAATCTGTTATTTAGAAGGGGAGAGAAGATTTTTAGCGCAAAGAATTCCTACAGAAAGTTTTGACAGAAGATATATGGGGGTTGACAGAGGAGAGAGGAAGAAAACAAACCATGCAATTTTTACGCAGAGAGGCCAACAGAACGCCACAGAACCGCGGTTTTGATGGGGTATATGCGGCGGAACCGCGGTCTCTTGGGGGGTTCAGGTCTCCAGAAAATTTGTATGGCTCTGTTGTGTCAATCCACCTCTGTTCCAATGTGCACTTTTCTGATTTGTCTTCTGTAAAATTCCAGATCCGCGATTCTTCGCTGTTCCTGCAAGATTCAAAAGATAAACCCTTCAAACAGATAAAAATTGATAAAAAATTTTATTTTTATTTTTTTTACTTTTTCTATTTTCTGATTTTTCTGATTTTTATGATTTTTTTAAATTTATATCAACCCAAAATTACACAAAAGAAATTTTACGCCATCCCCGGCAACAGCGCCATTTGATTAATTCAAAAATATATAAGTTAACCGTAATCAGAAACGGCGTCGCTTTGCAGCTAGCCGGTGAATACGGGTCGATCCACAGAGATGTGTAATTTTCTTAATGTGTTTTTACGAGTTGATTCCAAATGTTGTTTGGATTGATTTATTAAATCTAGAAAAAAACCTAGATCTATCAATAAACTAAATTAATCTAAATTAAAGTCTTGCTAGGGTTAGGCTTAGGGGAAGTTGGGAGATTAAAGGTTTCCTCACCGCTTTCAATGCCTTATTTTAGATCTATTAGATGTTATGGTAATTATCAATGAAGTGGATTAGAATCTTTTGGGAAGATGTTTCTTCCTCTAGATTCTTGTCCTTCCTTTATCGATCCTTACCCTAACCTCCATGGAAAACACGCGCAACCGGTCCTTTATACTACGGTGTCACCGTTACCTCGAGGGGTAAGGTGCCGTAGGGAGCGGTGTGTGCGTGTATGCATGGAGTTCTAATTCTTAGTTGTGAAGGGGCATGAAAGGGGTGAGAGATCTCATCTCTCAAACCTTTCCCTAAGGCTAACCCTAACAAGCGAGGAGATTACTCGCTCATTAGGGGATTAAAAGACATTCTAAATTAAAAGAGAATTAAAGCGAAGAAATAAAAGTAACTTACTAATTTTTATTGATGGCTCCCTCCAAACAATAATGCAGAACAGATCTGAATTTGTGAAATGAAAAGAGGCATAGGTTTTACAGATTTGTGATTACAATTTATAAGTAAACAGGGAAACTAGGGTTACAGATTCTCGCACACGTGATTTTACAGATATGCCCACGGAAAATCCCAACCCTCGCACCGACACACCGACACCAGAAAAATCCACCGACACGGGCACTTAATGGCCGCGGAACCGCGGCAAATGTGGGCCTTGGGCCGTGGTTCCGCGGCCCTTTGGTGAGCTCAGCTCACCAAACTTCTTGAGCTTCATTCTGGTGTCTATTCCTCTCTATTTCTGCAGTACTTTTCTCTAGTTGGATTCTGGATCTTCTCTAGATTCTTCAATGAAATTTGTAGTGGTCTTTTAACTGTTTCCTTTAACATTTCGGACCATGCATTGCCTTGTGAATTGTTCTTCGTCTAGGCTTGAGTAAGATCCGTCTACTTGTTGGTCAAAAGTCCCTTTTTTGTGTCTTCTTCTGTCTCTTTCACTGTCTTCGTTCCAAGAGCCTGTATCCTGTAATATGCAGCAGACATACGTCAAAAGCACCTGTTTAGTTATAAAACGAATAAGAATTGGGGAATATGAATTGCAATATTATGATATGAACAGGAATATAAAATGCAATATTATGATGCGAACAAATACCCCCAAATTTATATTTTGCTCGTCCTCGAGCAAACTTATTTTTTATTCTCGATAAAAACCTAACCTAGCCGCACTTTCACAGGGAAACGCGATTGCACTGAGCACGTGCAACAAGCCGTTAAACCTCTAGGTGTCCCTAGTAGGAGGAGTGTTGTCTCCTGAGGGTTTTCAGCGGATACTACCCACAAAATCCTATCAATTTGGCTTTTTCGACAATAATTCTCCAATTAGGTTTTCTAACAAGGAATTCTATTATCGTCGACTTGTAAACTATTCACCCATATTCTTCACACTTCCTCATCATTTAACTTAAGATTATATATGTTCGATAGACTCATTCATCCTTCGGCATTTCTTAAGTTTTCCTTCTAAGGTTCCATCTCCATTTAGGAATTTTTCTATCAACTCCACTAAAGATACAAGTTCTATTCTTCATTCCTTTCTCTTATCTCAACTCTAATCATATATTCCCCACGTGTGTGTATAAATCACCCTTACACTTGGAAATTCAAATCAAGCAATCATACCCTTGTCCGTTGTCCAAAGCACTTATTAATTGGTGGATATTTAAATGAATCTTTGCTTACACATCCTTCATGCGACCGTTAATACTTCTTGAGGTACCAACAACCGATTACAAGATATGTATGCACTTTAAAGCGTACTTCCTAGTCTTGCAACACCCAAGGCTTTTAGCAGTAACTCCCAAACCAGTTGGTCTAAGGCACTAGGTGATGAAGCACCCTTGCTAAATATTTTTTTTTTATTTTGCAGCCTTAAGTAATCACAAAGACCAGTGTTCATTTTTTTTCCTTTATTCACACTTTTTTTTTATTTTCTACATACTAAGGACTTCAGACAAGAGTATTTCAAGGTCTCCTCTACTATTCCAAGTTTCAAGGTGCGTGATTGTGCAAATTGTAGGGTATACATTTTCAGAATCTAGACTTAAGCTAGGAATTATTTTTCAAACTTATACTCTAATAAGAATATCAATATGTTTCCTTTATTTCAACTTAGCCCGAAAAGTGAACTCAAAATTTGCCTATTTCTAAATAATCTACAAAAACATATACTCTCTACCGTTAAACTTTAAGGAAGGTTATTTTTAGGGTTTTCAATTTACTCAGTCTAAGATCTAGTTATTCGTAGCCAGTTAACCTATTTGTCAAACTCAAGTTAGACATGGCCAAAATTATAAAATAATTTTTGAAATTTTTCAATTTTTATGGGTTTTCAAATAAATATGCAAATGCAAAAATATGTACAAATGAATGCGAAGGAAGAAGACGTACCGAGCATACCCCCAAATTTAAACTTGACAGTGTCCTCACTGTCATGCTGCACCAAGAGGGTCAAAATGTCGGCAATCCCCTGTTTATTTATTTTTTAATTTTTTTTATTGTTAAAAGAAAAACAAAAATATATACAGAAAGGCCCCCCAAACTTCAGTGAAACAATGTTAGACATTACTGCCAGACTTTGCACAGACCAAACATCAACACCAACCAGTCGAAAAATTTATCTGTAAAGAGTGTCGGTTGGTGGAAGAACATGTTGTACCGATCCAAAAAGAATTGGGGAAGATAGGAGTGATGGTAGGGAAAGTGTGGACGTGAATAGATATGATGTGGTAATGAATCAAAACGAGAATGATCAGCAGTCAGTGGAATATTGGCATTCTCATAGCTTATTAAAAGAAATGGGGGTGGTTCAACTTCTAAAGGAGGAGGTTGACTCACCACGATACCCCCAAAATGTTTCTGTGGGTCCTTTATTGACTTGGCATCATCCATCAATTGCATATGATATTAAATTATGAAGGAACTAATCTCCTCGATGTCCGCCATAGTCCAACCGAAAACTTGCCGCCTATCTTGTAAGACCTTTAAAATAGCGTTTTCTTGCTCGAAGGCTAGAGAGGCTGATATTATAATGGGAAAGGTCTCATTCTCACCTATGTAAGCATATTTAAGGTGAGACGGCAAGGACATGAGTTCGAGTTTCGGAGGCGAAAGAATCATTGGGGAATCTACCTCAAACTCAAAGGACTCCAACACAGGTTCGAAATCACCGCAAACAACCGATTTGGATGGTTCAACTAACTCATCCAAAAATTCAAACGACTCATATTCGGGCTGTGAGTCGTCATCATCCGAAAAAGTGAAACATTCATAATCAATATCGGTTGTGTCAACTGTGGTAGGCTCAAGGAGGGACGCACTAATGGCGTCAAAACTGTTCTCATCAAACAAGAAACTTTCAAACTCGCAGTCCTCCTGCGTGATTTCGTGAATAGAGCAAACTTCTCATGTACTAGCATTAGGCACGGGGGGCAGACTTCCTAACTTGTAAATATTGAACTCACTAGACGTCTTCCCGAAGGATAGAGTCATGGAGCCATTGCGACAATTTATTACGGCATTGGAAGTGGCCAAAAATGGGCGACCGAGGATCACCGGAATTTGGTTCCGTGAGTTGGCAACAGGTTGTGTGTCTATAACAATAAAATCAACGGGGAATTTGAACTCCCCAACTTTGATCAACACATCCTCTAGCTCACCCCTTGGATGGGCGATTGATCGATCAGCCATTTGGAGAGTACAGTGAGTGGGCTTAAGCTCTCCAATGCCTAATTGCTCGTACACAGAATAAGGTAGCAAATTGACACTAGCACCAAGATCAAGTAGTACTCTATTGATGTTCTTGTCCCCAATTGTTATCGAAATAGTAGGACAACCGGGGTCCTTTTGCTTTTGGGGTAAAGAATTGACAAGAGCATCGCTAATAGCACTAGCCACAAAAACTTTCTTTGGTACTTGTGACTTCCTTTTTTTGGTGCATAAGTCCTTTAAGATTTTTGCATATGAAGGAACTTGCTGGATTGCATCCAAAAGAGGGATATTTATGCTAACCTGCTTGAACAGCTCAACAATCTTCTCCATTTGTGGAGTTGGTTTATTGGATCTCAACCGGTTTGGAAAAGGAGCATTTTGAAATGTTGTTGAGTCCCATTTTTGCGGATCAGATTGTTGAGTTGGAACGGAACCCCGTGTAGATGTGTTCATGTTGTGAGAAGTGGGTCCGTTCGAGCTAGAAGGAGTAGAGCCTTGTGAATGATGAAGAACATGCTCTAATGAAGAAGAAGAAGGTGAAGAAGAACCACCGGCAGGGGTGTCAATGTGAATACCCATATTGTTTTGCAACATTTTTCCCGATCTCAACATGGTCACAGCATTTACGTTATGAGTTTGCTGTTGATTTGCAGCATGTGCATGACCGGGATTGGGCAGTGGTTGAGATGGGAGCTTTCCTTTTTCTCGCTCGCTCAATGCTGCATTGAGTTGTGCAATTTGTACCTCAATAGATTTGATGCTTTGATCGTGTGAGGCACTGTTTTGCACCAAAGATTGAATAGAAGTCTCTAGTCTTGCTGTAGACTGTGTAGATTGCTTTAGGAACGCATCTAGACTTCTTTCGAGCAAGCTAACCTTGTCATTGTTAGGTTGAACAAAATTGTTTGGCGCGTAAGAATTGTTAGGCACAAAATTGTTCACTTGATTAGGGTAAGGTTGCTGTTGGAAAGGTTGCTGTTGAAATTGAGTTTTTGGAGGTGCTTGTTGTTGTTGTGGAGGAGGCCCTTGAAAATTGTTATTTCCTTCGAATTGTTGATTTTGGTTCCAAGCGAAATTTGGGTGACTCCTCCACCCCGGATTGTATGTCGAACAGTATGGATCGTTTCTCTGTCGTTGCTGAAAGGCAGCATTGACTTGATCCTGTCCTTGAGTAGATGCATTGTAAGGACACTCTTCGGTGAGATGTGATGGACTCGAGCAACAAGCACAAACAGTTCGTGGAGGCACAACAGGGGCAGGAGAAGACGATGAGATTTTGGTCTCAATCGCTTCTAGCTTTTTCGTAAGAGCGGCCATCTCGGCCTTCATAGCAATCGACATCTCTACTTAATGTATGCCTGCCCTAGATTGACCACTAGAAGAAGATGATGTGGTCTTGGAGCTCTCCCACTGAATTGTTTGTTCACTAAGATCCTCAAGAAACTGCCACGCTTCCTCACTAGATTTAGAGAGAAAGTGACCTTGACAGATGGTTTCTAGCAACTGCTTCGTTGCCGAGTTCAATCCCTCGTATAATGTTTGGCAAAGTTGCCAACTTTTGATCCCATGATGAGAGCATTGAACGAGTAGGTCTTTAAATCTCTCGAAACACTTCCAAAATGGTTCGGAAGGAAGCTGTGAAAATTATATAATCTCATTACGGATTCTAGCAGTTTTGTGATGAGGATAGAACTTTTTATGAAAAACTTTCACAAACTCGTCCCAATTTCTAATGGAATGTGATGCGGTGCTGTATAGCCACTTCTCGGCTAAGTCATATAAGGTGAAAGGAATGACCCTTAGCCTTATAGCGTCATCACTTAATTGGGTCGTTTTCATCATAGCGCACACATTTTGGAATTTATTGATAAAGATATATGCATCTTCAGATTCCAAACCATGAAATTTTTGCAGCATATTGATGAAATGTGGTTTTATTTCAAAATTGTCCCCATTTGCCGGTGGGGGTGAAAGACAGGTAGGTAAAGAAGTACGGACGGGATAGAAGAGATCCTGGAGCGCGACTTGTGCGGGCGCTTCAACAGGCGGTTGATTCGGGTTATTCACACCTAACGGAGGTGGAATCATTCCCGTCGGTAAGGTATTGTTGGGGTTGAATCCCGACATGCCTTCGGAGAAAGAATTTGAAGGTAGAGGTACGAAAGTGGATGGAATTTCGACTTCGGTGTCGAAGGGTTCATCGGTCGGTACCAACGAAACACGGATTAATCAGGCGTTAGTATCCCTAGTCCAAAGTGACATACACTAAAGGGGTAGTGTAGTCAGAAAAAAAATGAAAAACAGAATGTGGAGGTAAGAAAACGTCAATGAAAGGAAGTGGTGTAAGTGAGGTGCAAGTTTTCTTTAGCGACAAGTTGCAAGTTTTGAAAAGATTTTTCCTTTTTTTTTTATGTGAGAGTTTTGCAAAGAGATTTTTGAAAAGAGACTTGTGACACAAATGCTATCAACCACACATGCACAATCAGGCCTAGATCTAAGGTCACCTAGGTCAGCTAGACAGCTCCTAACTAAGGCTAGAAATAGGACCTCAAACCGCCTCTTCACCGCCAATTGCGGCCAGGTAAGTGCCAGGTAAGTGGGAAGGAAGAAGACGTACCGAGCATCCCCGGCAACGGCGCCATTTGATTAAGTGTGTTGGTTTTACGATCACCAAAAATATTTTACCGTAATCAGAAACGGCGTCGCTTTGCAGCTAGCCGGTGAATACGGGTCGATCCACAGGGATGTGTAATTTTCTTACGTGTTTTTACGAGTTGATTCCAATGGTGGTTTGATTTTGCTGATTGAGTCTAAAAACTAAGTTGTATGATATTAAGGAACTTGCTAGGGTTAGGTCTAAAGTAGGGTTTGATAAGATTGATATTAACACCTCTTTCAATGCATTCGATTAAAACTTTTTAGAAGTCATAACAATTATTAGTAAAGGGGATTAGGATGATTGGGAAGAAACGAAGTTTCTTCCTCTAGATCCTTGTCCGTCCTTTCCTACTAATTGCTATAACCTTCATGGACGTCATGCATGTCCGGTCCTTTATACTACGGTTTCACCGTTACCTCATGGGTAGGGTGCCGGAGGGAGCGGATCATGCATGCGTGCATGAAGTTCTACTTATGAAAAATTATTGGCATTGAAAGAGATGAGAGATATTCATCTCTCAATCCCTCCTTTATTCCTAACCCTAACAAGCAAGGAAATTACTCGCTCATTAGGGGATCTTCTAAAAATAACATTTTGAAAACACTTACCGATTGCTTTTAAAAGAACTACACTAAATTAAACTAGGGCAATGGGATTATTTATCTAAGGCAAGAATTAAACTAGAGAGCTAGGGCAATAAATTAATTTTAAACTACGGCAGAAAAATTAAAAGGAACTTACAATAAAATGATGCTCTTCAATCCTCAAAAGATCTGAATTTTTATTAATTGAAAAGAGGCATCGGGTTACAATATTTTGATTACACTTTTATAAGGAAACAGGGAAATTTAGGGTTACGGGATTCGCACATGTGCGATTACAAAAATACCTCGAAAAAATCCCAACAAAGTCACCGACGCACCGCCACACAAAATTTGCACCGACACGTGCATTAAATGGCCGCGGAACCACTGCATAAGTGGGGTTAGGGCCGCGGTTCCGCGGCCCTTTGGTGAGAACACTGTGTCAATTTTTGTGGGCTTCTTCTATGCTGATTGGGCCTTTCATTTATTTATTTCGTTTCTCCTTTTGGCTTCTGGTTCTTCTCCAGATCTTCAGTGAAAACTTGTATTGGTCTTTTAACAGTTTCACTTTGACATTTTTGGACCTTGCGTTGCCTTGTACCTCAGTGAACTGTTATTCGTCTAGGCTTGACTAGGATCCGTCTACTTGTTGGTCAAAAGTCCCTCTTTTGTATCAACTTTTGTCTTTTTCACTGTTTTCGCTCCAAGAACCTGTATCCTGTAATATGTAGCAGGCATGCGTCAAAAGAACCTGTTTATTTATAAAACGAATAAGAATTGGGGAATATAAAATGCAATATTATGATGTGAACAGCCATGTGGAGGAATTTTGGGTTCGTACTTAGGTGGTGGTCTTCTAGTAGTGTATCTAGGTCATAATATTGCTAGTTTTTCTCGTAAACGTCTCAGGTTGCCCCAAATTCCCTGTAGGCCAATATTATCACAAAACCGACATGGAAAGTTCTAAAATCCAAGTCTTGGGTTTTCTATGCAAAGATTTGGTCCAGAAATACACTAACAAGCTTGTGGTCACTAATTACACCTTAACATACCATAAATCCCCTAAAAGCTCATCTTGGAAATTTCCAAGATCACTAGTCCTCACTAAACCAATTCTAAACTAAAATAGAAACTAAAGAAACTAAATTACTAAGCTAAATGGTGTAGCAAATACCTCATTTGGAAACTCAAGAATTTTCTTGAGTTGCTCAAAATCTTCAAAATTCAACTTTGAAAGGTCCAATGGGTTTGTAGAGGGGTGGGGATCATTTTTAATGAAGGGAGCATAGGTTTTTGGTGAAAAAATTGAGATACTTTCATGCGGTAGAGAAGGTGGAAGAGCTTGAAGATGAAGTAGAAGGAAAACAATGGGGAGGGGAAAATGATGGCAGCCCCCTTTCTCTCTCTCTCTCTCTCCCCCTCTCTTATCCCCACTCTCCTTATGCTCACCCTCCCATAATTCATGCCATGCCACATTCTCTCTCCAATAAGTGTCTCATTCTCTTTTCTTTTTCTTTTAAAACCAAAAGTCAACAAATACAAATGAACAACATGCAACAAAAATGAAACATGTCATGGTACACTAACCATGAAAAAATGCAGAAATACGGATTTGGCCTAATCGCGATTAGTAGTGCACAAATCAATTTTTATTTAAACTGCATATAATTAATTATAAAAATGCCAAATCCAATAAATATATATGTAAATGAATAAATCATTTTGATCTCCAATTATTTCATAAATGTTGGTATATATTTATACCATTTTACGAAAACCCCAAATTCGCAAATTGGGTAGTTTTCGCGAAATATATTATTTTAATATTAAATTCCAAAAATTTTATATTTTCTGAAATATTACACTGCGGGACCAACCATCGCCCTTCGCCGGGGTCTCAAAACATATACACCAGTCTACTCTGGAGTATCGATATCTTATCTCAATACTCCCACGACTAGGGACATTTAAGGATGTGCTTATCGATTACCCAGCTCCCACAAGTATGAATGACATCATAACGCCGATAGTCGAGCAATGATCCTACGGGCTTTATCAACATGTATTAATGATACGTGATAATAAGTAAAACATATGCACATGATAAGATAAAGACAAACCAAATAGCATACTATCATATCGAGCAAGATTGTTCTGTACATGCATATGTCCAAGCATCCACTTGTATACATATACAATAATGGCCTTTAAGGCATACATATCCAACAATCTCCCACTTACACTAAGGCCATATATTGGCGTATCGAGTACCCAATGTCTGCACTAAGACCAGTTGTTGGTGTATTGCATACCCAACATCTCAAATAGTCTCTCGAACTGTGCTTGAAGGAGGGCCTTGGTGAATGGATCCGCCGTGTTTTCTTTTGTGTCTACTCTCTGCACCTCGATCTCCCGGCGATCAACGATCTTCCTGATCAGGTGATACCATCTCAAAATGTGTCTGGATTTCTGAAGAGACCGTGGTTCCTTCTGTAGGGTTCCTAGGCACACTCAAGAGGTTCCACAAGGCATCAACCATGCCAAATTCAAAAAATTAGGTGCCGAGAAACCCTAATATAGATCGTTAACTAGAGATTAGGCGAAACATGCAACTAAACAACTTTATTGCTAAATCAAAGAGACTACAACCTTTGTAGATCCGGTCCTCCACTTCTCTAGCTCCGTGTTGACGTCCCGCTGCTGCGATCATCGGATCCCGGACTCTGGCGATGGTTTCGTCGGAGAAATGATCGGGCTAGGACGTCGACTTCGATGCCGAAGATGATCTACGTCGAGGCAACTCAAGATCAAGCTCCAACTTCACCAAGTCATGAAACTTGTGAAGAAAACACCCTATACTACATGGCAAGTGGTAGAGGATGAAGAAATAGGAAGTGGGTTCACTTTGGAATTGGATTTCTCACTTGATTTCATCACTTGGAAATTTCAAGAATGGTTTTCTTTTCTTCATGAAGAAGATGAAGAAGAAGAATGAAAAAAAGAATTATTCAAAAAGAAAATTCAAGTGATATCTATCATATTGCAACCATGGGTGAGTGTAACTCATGTAGAGAATGAACTAGGGTTTAGTTAAATGGTTGGGTTAAGGAAAGAAACAAAATGGTTATGACTTTCAAAGCTTCATGAAGCTTCAAGTGAAATCCAAATAAAGCCACCATTTTATTTCTTGCCAAAATGAATAAATAAATAAATGAATAAGTAAATAAAGCAAATGAAACCCTAACCATTAACTAAACATGGTTTAAATCAAACATACACCCAAGTTTGCATGTATCATCAAACATGATACAAACTAGTGCACAAAACTATATCATATATACAATGTGCACATCAAGTGAGAAAATCCATCTTTAAGTGAACAAACACTAGTTAATGCAAAGTAATATATCAAATATATAATTATACATCAAATCATTAAATCAACACTTGATTTAATGATCCGGTCATATCGCATATGACCAACTAATATCCAATGTATCGACTTATCGAATCAATCCTCGATTCCATAACTAGGTTATATCGCATACAACCAATCGATACATTCATCGCGAGAATAGAATACGGTATCACATACACACATTATTCTCGGTCCCGCACATATCTCATATGCGCTCCTATTTCGTTTCGCTTGAGCCAGGAAACCTCTGTATAAGACTCTAAAGACTCGTCAATACGCCGGCAGCAGATGATGATCATATCAAGCACCCACAAGCCGCAAGCGGTCTGCTAAACGTAACGGCCACCCGGGTATTGAGCGATCAGAAGATCAACGAGCAAGCCCGCTCACACTCCTGTGAATCCAACCAGTAACACTTACCGTACAGTCCGGTCTGTTCGTCTGATATGTCGCATATCTCGCCTAGGGGTGGTAAACGTCAGACCCCAGTAGCTCGATAAGTCGTGTCGATATGAGGTCTATAACAGTTCGAGAAATTACTGGTAACACTTACCAGTAAATCTCAGCAACCCTGGCCAGAGATTTCCGGTTATAGCCAATCGAACACAGCGCAACATCAACTCCCTATACCGGGAGAGACGAATCCCCTCCTATCGCTCATTGCCTCCATGTAATTCGGGACTGTACCCAAAAACCACCGTTTTGCACGCCCTCTTGGACGTGGTAAGGTGGAAATCAAAGCAAAGTGGGAATCACACAAGACTCTATGACAATCTCGGGTCTACAGACTAACATGTACCAGTGTCACCAGAGAACTGCCATCTGACGTAAGGTATAATACCATCTGGGAGTTCTCGGTGAGTCCGTCTAGTGTACCCAGTCTCCACTGAGCACCCGTATATCATCTCTGATGTCAAACACCAATGGATATGGGATCATCCATCGCCCATCTATATGGGTCAAGAAGGTATACGCTAGTCTACTCTGGTATATCGATGCCCCGTCTCGATACACCCACGACTAGGGACCTTGAAGGATGTACTTATGGACTACCATGTCCTCACTAGTATGATCCGCATCATAGTCCAGGTAGTCAAGTACACATCCTAAGGGCTTTACCAACATGTAACAGAGAGACAATCAGTGTACACGTTAAGGTAAAGAGCAACCAGATAGCATACTATCATGTCGAGCAAGAAAGTCCTCCCTATATATGTTCAAGCATCCACTACAATATACATCCTATGTATAGTAATGGCCTCTAGGGCATACATATAACTAACAATCTCCCACTTGCACTAGGGCCATCTGTAGCAGTGGTTGCAGTATCTAATACTCAACCATCCCATAAAAGTCTCTCTCTGGGAAAAGGCCTTTGTGAGTGGATCCGCCGTGTTGTCCTCTGAGTCTACTCTCCTAACCTCGATCACCCTGGAGATCAACCATCTCCATGATCAGGTGACACTTGCCTTAGAATATGTCTGGATCACTGATGGGACGGGCGTTCCTCGGCATAAGCCACAACTCCATTGTCACACAATGGAGGGAACAAAGTTCATCTCATGAACTAATATACATCCAGACTGCCTCTTTGGTAGCATCTTTGGTAGCGATGTATCCAGCCTTTATCGTCTAGTATGCTACGGTATCTAGCTTGGAACTCTTCTAACATACCGTCCCTTTACTGAGGGTAAAAACAATGCCTGTGACTGACTTTTAGTCGTCCTTATCACTCTGGAACCTTTCCAGTGATTCTCCCCAGGATCCATTGATACCATCTCACTACAACTAGTGAGAATCCTAACATCCAATTAGATCTATCTCATAGATCCAAAACCCAGGATTTAGGAAGTATCACTTTGATCCCATATGGAGAATCATTGTGATAAGCGGAGATTGACCGAGCGTAGCATAGGAAACTCCTTTCTTATCAAGAATATGTCATCCACGTACTCTACGAGGATCACCACCATACTCCCTACTACCGTTTTATGTATACAAGGTTCATCTACCATTTTGATGATGTCAAACTCTTTGACTATCTCATCAAAACAGATGTTCCAACTCCGCGATGCCTGCTTTAATCTTATAAAACATCTTGTACACGTTTCCGCTGCTCCCATTGTCTACGAAGCCCTCTGGCTGTGTACTTACAGACGCTCTCTTCTAAAATATCATTTAGAAGAGCAGTCATGACACCCAACCGCCAGATATCGTAGTCATGGTATGTAGCCGTGGCAAGTAGGATCCGGATGGACTTAAGCATAGCCACTGGAAAAGGTTTCATCATTATACACGCCTGGCCGATGACGAAAACCTTTAACAAGTCTAGCTTTGAAAGTCTCAACTTTTCCATCTATACCAAGTAATCTTCTTAAGATATACTTGCTCCTGATGGGGATTTAACCCTTCAGATAAAGCAACCAAAGTCCATACTTTGTTGGTGTATAAGGATTCCATCTCAGACCGCTAAGCATCCAGCCATTCTTATAGAGTCCTACTCCTGATGGCCAGCTCGAAACTAGTTGGGTTATCATCTCATGATGCAATCCTCGCTCCCACTGTCATAGAGAAACAGAAGTATCTCTCAGGTGGGTGAGAAACCCTACTAGATCGGCGGAGAGGCTGAGGTTCGTTGGTATCTACTGAATCCTTTGGTTCTACCAAATCATCTACTGTAGTTTGTATAGATGGAACCTTTCCAGTTCTACATAACTGACCTTGCCTTGAGCTTGTTTGGATTTTGCTTTTAGACATAAGCCGGACAACCCCAAATCTTAACAAACTTAAGATATAGGCTCTTCCCTTTCCATATCACATATGAAGCGGTAGGCAACTGATTTGATTGGAACCCTATTCAATAGGTATGTAACTTCATAAGTGCATAACTCCCAAAAGGAAATAGGAAACCCAGTAGTACTCATCATAGAGCACACCATATCAAATAAGGTGTAGTGGCTCCGCCCCAATACACCGACGTGCTGTGGTGTATGCGGAGGAATAATGCTGAGAGAGAATCTCATTCTCCTTTAGAATAGTTCAGGATTTTCGTGCTCAAGTATTCTCCTCCTTGATCTCATCAAAGGACATAATACTTATACCCGTATTGGTTCTCTACTTCTAACTTATATTCTGTGAATATCTCAAAAGGTTCGGACATGTGTTTCAACAGGAACATATGACTGAATCTTAAGAGATTATCAGAGAATGTAATGAAGTACAAAGAACCGATCTTGGCATGTGTAGACGGGGGACCTTACATACATCAACATGTATCAATCCTAAGAGTTTACTAACTCTTTCTCTGTTTCCAATAAACAGAGCTGTGGTCATCTTATCTTTGTGACATGATCGGCAAGTTTCACAAGATGTAAATTCAAACTGATTTAAATATGCATCTATATGTAACTTCAGCTAGTCGGGTCGCATTGATATGACCTAGTCTACAATACCTCAAGAAGGATCCGTTCATTTCTGAACTCTTCCTCTTGTGTGTGTTCTGTATATTAAGAACTGTAGTTTGATTTAGAACATCAATGCTTTTAGATAACGTGCCTGAACCGATCAACTTTTGATATAGGAAATGTTCAAAACATAATCCAACAATACAAAATTATATCCTTTCTTTATTAGACAAAGAGATTGATATGATTTTGTATATCAAGTTCGGTATCTAATAGAATTTGTTCAGAATCAATGTATTTGGAAATACAGGGTGACAGTGACCAACAGACTTGGCTGCAACACTTGCACCGTTTTCTGTCTCATGAAACTTGTCACCCGTTCTCAGTTCTCTACCTTTTTGTAGCCCTATGTAACAGATTACATATCTGGGATCCTGATCCGGTATCACATACCCAGGACGTAAAGGATACTGAGAAACAGTTCTGTATAATGAACACACCCGAAGATGATGCATCAGTATGCACTTTCTTCGTTTGGGCGGCACGGGAATTCTGGTAATCCCCAATTTCCTGCTCTGTCTTATAACAATTATAAGTTGGAGCGAGACCAACATTCCCCAGCTCAGTATAACAAGCGGGTTCGGTCAATATTCCGTATTATTATCTTGATTAAGGCGTGATATGGTCGCTACCTGGAGAGAGAGAGAAGAAAACACTCAGCGTGCGCTCTTGCAAGAATAGATTGGTTATTATTTTATCTAATCAGGATGGCTCCCACTGTTTTTTATCAAATCTTCCTTCAAACCCTAAAAGGAAAGACTAGCCGGGATTAATTACACACTATAAGTTCGTCAATTTTTCAGCCAGGCCAGTGTCGGTACTTTGAGGGAGGTCTCCCGTGCTTTCGCACGAACCTAATTAATGTAAACCTCGTTTTCCCAGAGGCGTAACCTCGTTGACACCTTTCTAGACACCTACTTGATCGGCTAATTGTTATATGTAAAACTCTCCCAGGAGTAACAATTACTCGCAGTGGGTATCGGGATCCAACTATCTCATAGAAGGTATGCAATCTCATTGCAAATTTCAACACTTGAAATTCCCGATAATATTTTGCCCCTAACCTCCTATGACCTTGACAAAGGCCAACAAACCATAGGATGCTAGTCAAGTTCAACCCGTCATTTCCTGATTGAATTAAACCCACCCGCACGACCCTTGACAAAGGCCAACAAGGTCGCACGACTACCCTAACCCAATCTGCATCATATGCATAAGCAGATAAGCACCATTCAGCTACCGCACACTACGCCTTGACAAAGGCCAACAAACGCAGCACGAATACTAACTACTACTTATCTGAAATGACGGAGGGCTACGACGGGTTTTTCTGAAAACCTATTGCGTAATGAACTTGATATCGTCGTAGAATCAAATGATTTTAAAATGGAGTGTTTTTTAAGCTTTTCTAGTTTTGCTAAAGGGGTCACTCCCGGTGAAGGGATCGTCGGCCCATTCCTCGTCGAATGAGGTGCGGGATATATCATATATATCGCTGTGCAAAGCAGAAACTATAGAAGCTATGAAAATACAAACCGAGTGTGTAGCATCTGCCAGTTATTGCTAAAGGGGTCACTCCCGGTGAAGGGATCTCGGTCCTTTCCTCATCGAATAAGGTGCAGGATATATCATATATACCGCTGTGCAAAGCAAGAACTGTAGCTACCTGTTTATTTTTGAAATTCGATTCTACAACATCTTTTAGGTTTCTTTTATTTTCATTAATCATATTAATGAAGTCCCATCATTTAAGTACCTAAACATCACAGATAAATACGACGTACACTTATGCCATCCGCATTCGCCTCGATGTCCCCTCGTGCACCGTTAGGTTAGGTAACTAACGGCAGAGCGGGGCAGGGCTAGCGCGGGTGTAAAACATAAGTAACGTCTAGATAATATATCATATATACTATATATAGTATTTATCACAGAACATCAAATGATCACATTACAGATATCACAGCAGAAGAAACATATGAAACATTGGATATACTAAGACGTCCGTATTTTCAATACGAGCCAGTATAAAACACGGATTCCACGGTCGCGATGAATAGCCAAACCTACACCCCTAGACCCCTACGAGAGCGGCAAGCAACCCTACCAATTCTAGAGTTAGGAGACCCGGACTCGACTCCTCGAGTTGGTCTCCCACTGGACTCCAGAACCCGGTTACTTATGCCTTCCTCCTTGGGTCAATCCTAGTGCGGAAAAGTAAATAATATACAAAAGGTGACATCTTCCGCTACCTGGAAGTGCCCCAATAAAAGAATATTACATACAAGTTTTTACATGAATGAAAATGAAAAACACTCATCTCACATAAAAAAAAACCCGGCTATTCAAACACGACGATCCAATATAACATATCCAGCAACACATAACATCACATGTCATCAATGTAAGTAAATATGCCCATCCCAATTGTCGTTGACGTATAGCAACGAAACCGGCGATATCACATATTACACTTACGGTCGCAGAAAAGAAAGTGTAAAACTACAACAGTTGGAATCCGCAACCTCTTTAGACATCGCATGCCTAATCAAATGAATTCCTTAGACATCACATGCCTAACAATTATAAACCCCGCATTTTAGTCTCAAAATCGAAAACACTTTTCAATATCAAGTCGGGCAATTCAACAAGATTCCCGACATCCTGATCGAATGCTCGTCGCAAACTTTACTAGGCGGCCGCACCCCCAACGTCGTCGACGAAGTGCACCAAGGCGGAACACCGCTACCGCGAGCATCCGAACGGATGCTTTCGGCGACGGGGTTCTCCTACAGTCACTTGGTCGGGGCTAAGGGATGTAGCTGTCTATTAAGTTTATCCGGCGAGTATCCGCGTACGCTACGTGATTGCGATGGACTTTTGATCGCATCAAAATTCCGTGGCAACCGATCAAGTGAGACTAAAGTGCTATGTTTATAACATTCATATTAGTTATCTCATAACTATTTGTGAATTCCAAATATTGTATCACATTCCAGATAAATAGAAAATGTTAAACTTTCCGATCGAACATCCAAACACCCAAGTTTTCCCGAAACAGCTCAACACATGAAATAGGTTTTAAAACATCCAGTTCATGCCTTAGTACCAACGGTCCAGCCGTAGAAGGGGCAAGCCAACGCCTCACATGTGGCACGCTGTACTGCCCCAAACCCTAGGGTTCAAAGGGCAGTTCAAGACGGTCACATAATCGAGTTAAGGTTTGTTGTCTTCTAGAGGGTCCATCGCGTTACTTGCACTACTCAGAACGTCTTTAAACCACGGAAAAATCCAACACTTGGAAATTTTCCGGCAGGGGAAAAAGTGGGTATTTATATCCGGTCGAACTTTTTAACATATTCAAAAATTATCCGGAAAAAACCAGACAAATTTAAAGATTCCGATCAAATCGTCGAACTCCCAATACAACCCAGAAAACTCAACACTTGAGTATAAGTTAAAAATTCTTAGAAAATACAACACTTAAATATAGAAATTACTATGCAAGCCACGTGGAAAGATTCATCAATTTGGCCGCGGAACCGCCGCCCAAGCCAGGGTAGGGCCGCGGTTCCGCGGCGATTTAGACGATTTAGGGGTCCCGTTTTGTACAGTAATTCATATAAAACCCTGCTTATTTTTCTGCATATTTTTAATTCACAAAAATCCCAAATTCCAGAAAATGTCCAGAGAGTGGTTTGAGTTTGGGTTTCGGTATTCGTTCGGATTTCTAACTTCGTCTACACTTTGCCTAAGGCTCTAGCTAGGCTCTGATACCACTGTAGGGTTTCTAGGACACTCAAGAGGTTCCATAAGGCATCAACCATGCCAAATTCAAAAAATTAGGTACCGAGTAACCCTAATATAGATCGTTAACTAGAGATTAGGCGAAACATGCAACTAAACAACTTTATTGCTAAATGAAAAAGACTACAACCTTTGTAGATCCGGTCCTCCACTTCTCTAGCTCCGTGTTGACGTCCCTCCGCTGCGATCATCGGATCCCGGACTCTGGCGATGGTTTCGTCGGAGAAATGATCGGGCTAAGCGTCGACTTCGATGCCGAAGATGATCTATGTCGAGGCAACTCAAGATCAAGCTCCAACTTCACCAAGTCATGAAACTTGTGAAGAAAACACCCTATACTACATGGAAACTGGTAGAGGATGAAGAAATAGGAAGTGGGTTCACTTTGGAATTGGATTTCTCACTTGATTTCATCACTTGGAAATTTCAAGAATGGTTTTCTTTTCTTCATGAAGAAGATGAAGAAGAAGAATGAAAAAAAGAATTATTCAAAAAGAAAATTCAAGTGATATCTATCATATTGCAACCATGGGTAAGTGTAACTCATGTAGAGAATGAACTAGGGTTTAGTTAAATGGTTGGGTTAAGGAAAGAAACAAAATGGTTATGACTTTCAAAGCTTCATGAAGCTTCAAGTGAAATCCAAATAAAGCCACCATTTTATTTCTTGCCAAAATGAATAAATAAATAAATAAATAAGTAAATAAAGCAAATGAAACCCTAACCATTAACTAAACATGGTTTAAATCAAACATACACCCAAGTTTGCATGTATCATCAAACATGATACAAACTAGTGCACAAAACTATATCATATATACAATGTGCACATCAAGTGAGAAAATCCATCTTTAAGTGAACAAACACTAGTTAATGTAAAGTAATATATCAAATATATAATTATACATCAAATCATTAAATCAACACTTGATTTAATGATCCGGTCATATCGCATATGACCGACTAATATCCAATGTTTCGACTTATCGAATCAATCCTCGATTCGATAACTAGGTTATATCGCATACAACCAATCGATACATTCATCGCGAGAATAGAATACGGTATCACATACACACATTATTCTTGGTCCCGCACATATCTCATATGCACTCCTATTTCGTTTCGCTTGAGCCAGGAAACCTCTGTGTAGGACTCTAAAGACTCGTCAATACGCCGGCAGCAGATGATGATCAAATCAAGCACCCACAAGCCGCAAGCGGTCTGCTAAACGTAACGGCCACCCGAGTATTGAGCGATCAGAAGATCAACGAGCAAGCCCGCTCACATTCCTGTGAATCCAACCAGTAACACTTACCGTACAGTCCGGTCTGTTCGTCTGATATGTCGCATATCTCGCCTAGAGGTGGTAAACGCCAGACCCCAGTAGCTCGATAAGTCGTGTCGATATGAGGTCTATAACAGTTCGAGAAACTACTGGTAACAATTACCAGTAAATCTCAGTAACCCTGACCAGGGATTTCCGGTTATAGCCAATCGAACACAGCGCAACATCAACTCCCTATACCGGGAGAGACGAATCCCCTCCTATCGCTCATTGCCTCCATGTGATTCGGGACTGTACCCAAAAACCACCGTTTTGCACGCCCTCTTGGACGTGGTAAGGTGGAAATCAAAGCACAGTGGGAATCACACAAGACTCTATGACGATCTCGGGTCTACAGACTAACCTGTACCAGTGTCACCAGAGAACTGCCATCTGACATAAGGTATAATACCATCTGGGAGTTCTCGGTGAGTCTTTCCAGTGTACCCAGTCTCCACTGAGCACCCGTATATGATCTCTGATGTCAAACACCAATGGAAATGGGATCATCCATCGCCCATCTGTATGGGTCGAGAAGGTATACGCTAGTCTACTCTGGTATATCGATGCCCCGTCTCGATACACCCACGACTAGGGACCTTGAAGGATGTACTTATGGACTACCATGTCCCCACTAGTATGATCCGCATCATAGTCCAGGTGGTCAAGTACACATCCTAAGGGCTTTACCAACATGTAACAGAGAGACAATCAGTGTACACGTTAAGGTAAAGAGCAACCAGATAGCATACTATCATGTCGACTAAGAAAGTCCTCCCTATATATGTCCAAGCATCCACTACAATATACATCCTATGTATAGTAATGGCCTCTAGGGCATACATATAACTAACACCTTCGCTAAAGACATAGCCCCATTGTTGTCGCAATACAAAGGTATTGAATCAACAATGGACGGAACTACCTCAAGTTCAGTAATGAACGTCTTTATCCAGGCAGCTTCTTTTGCGGCATCGTTTGCAACAATGTATTCAGCCTCCATGGTCGAGTCTGCAGCAGTGTCCTATTTGGAGCTTTTTCAATAGACTGCCCCTCCGTTGAGGGTAAATACAAAACCCGAGATAGACTTGCTAACATCCCGCCACTCTGGAAGCTCGAGTCGGTAAAGGACTCCATATGGAGTTCCCCATTACCGTACACCAAAAACAGTTCCTTAATCCTTCTCGGGTACTTAAGAATGTTCTTCATTGCTGTCTAATGGTTGTCTCCTGAGTTCGACTGATACCGGCTCACCACACTAAGCACGTAAGCTACATTATAGATCTTGCCGCTGAAGCGTAGGTTATAATGCTTATGTGAACCCTCTCCTCATCATTCTTAGGAGACATCTCTTTGGAGAGGGTGATTCCGTGCAATGCGGGTATATTACCGCTCTTAGAATCATCCATACTAAATCTCTTTAGTATGGTCTCTATCTACCTGGACTATGAAAGTCCCAACAATCTCTTAGATCTATCTTTATAGATCTTAATCCCCAGAATGTATGAGGCATCACCCAGTTCTTTCATGAAGAACCTTTATGACAAGAACAGCTTGGCCGATTGTAGTATAGGAATGTCATTTCCTATCAAAAGAATGTCGTCCACATACAATACTAGGAATACGACAGTTCTTCCTGCAATCTTCCTATAGATACAAGGCTCATCCTTGTTTTTGATGAAGTCAAATTCCTCGACTATTTCATCAAACAGATGTTCAAGCTCCGTGATTCCTGCTTTAATTCATAAATAGATTTAAGCAATTTGCACACCTTCCCGCTACTTCCACTGTCTACGAATCCCACCGGCTGATCCATATAAACGCACTCTTCCAAACTTTCGTTCAGAAAAGCCATTTTTACGTCCATCTATCAGATTTCATAGTCATGGAAGGCAGCAATGGTAAGTATGATCCGAATGGATTCTAGCATAGTCACTGGAGAAAAGGTTTCGTCATAGTCCGCATATGGTCTTTGAAGAAAACCTTTTGCAACAAGTCTAGCCTTATAACTTTCCACCTGTCCATCTACACCAATCTTCTTTTTGAACATCCATTTGTATCCAACGGGTTTTACCCCAGGAGGAGCAATATTCAAGGTGTAGGGTTCCTAGGCACTCTCAAGAGGTCTCACAAGGCATCAACCATGCCAATTTTTAATTTTTACGGTGCCGAGAAACCCTAGACTAGATCGTCAACTTGAATTTTAGGCGAAATACGAAACTAGTTAACATCTTAACTAAAGGAGAGAGGCTACAACCTTTGTAGATCCGTTTCTCCACTTCCTTAGCTCCACGTAGGCGTCCTCTCGCTGTCCATCTCGAATCCCGGACTCAATCGTCGGCTTCATCGTAGAAATGGGCGGGCTAGGTCGTCGGCTTCGTGCCGAAGATGATCTATGTCGAGGCATCACAAGTTCAAGCTCCAACTTCACCAAGTTGTGAAACTTGTGAAGAAAACACCCTATACTACTTGGCAAGAGGTAGAGGGTGAATAAATAGGAGATGGGTTCACTTTAGAATTGGATTTCTCACACTTTAGCTCAAGTTGCCATTAATGGACTTAAGCTTTTTCTTTGAAGATGAAGAAGAAGATGAAGCTAGAATATGATAAGTCCTTTTAAAATGAAAAAGAAAATGAATACTTATCATAATGTAAACCATGGTTAGGTGTAGAGAATTGACTAAGGTTAGATGAATGGTTAGGGTTAAGCATGAAGACAAAATGGTCACTTTGGTCAAAGCTTCATGAAGCTTCAACAAGCTTCAAGAATGAAAGCAACCCTTTTGTATTCTTTTGCCATTTCTTTTTAATCCAAATTAAAAAGAAAGATAAAAGAAAGAATAAATAAAAACCCTAATCATTTACTTAACCAAGGTTTAATTCTTTACACTTAACCAAATGAGCAAGCATCATCAAACATGATACAAACATGTGCACAAAAGTATATCACATATACAACTTGCACATCAAGTGAGAAAATCCATTTAAAGTGAACCAATACTAGTTAATGCAAAGTAATATATCAAATATATAATTATACATTAAATCATTAAATCAACACTTGATTTAACGATCCGGTCATATCGCATACAACCAACTAGTATCCTATGTATCGGCTTATCGAATCAATCCTTGATTCGATATCTAGGTTATATCGCATATAACCAATCGATACATTCATCGCGAGAATGGAATACGGTATCACATACACGCATTATTCTCGGTCCTGCACATATCTCATATGCGCTCCTATTTCGTTTCGCTTGAGCCAGGAAACCTCTGTGTAGGACTCTAAAGACTCGTCAATACGCCGGCAGCAGATGATGATCATATCAAGCACCCACAAGCCGCAAGCGGTCTGCTAAACGTAACGGCCATCCGGGTATTGAGCAATCAGAAGATCGACGAGCTAGCCCGCTCACATTCCTGTGAATCCAACCAGTAACACTTACCGTACAGTCCGGTTTGTTCGTTTGATATGTCGCATATCAAGTCTAGGGGTGGTAAACGTCAGACCCCAATAACCGATAAGTCGTGCCGATGTGAGGCTCATAACGGGTCGAGAAACTACTGGTAACACTTACCAGCAAATCTCTGATCAGCCCTGGCCAGGGACTTCCCTGTTACGGCCAATCGAGCACAGCGCAACATCAACCCCCAATACCGGGAGAGACGAAACCCCTCCTATCGCTCATTGCCTCCATGTGACTCGGGACTGTACCCAAAGACCACCGTTTTGCACGCCCTCATGGACGTGGTAAGGTGGAGATCAAAGCACAGTGGGAATCACACAAGACTCTATGACGATCTCGGGTCTACAGACTAACCTGTACAAGTGTCACCTGAGAACTGCCATCTGACGTGAGGTATAATACCATCTGGGAGTTCTCGGCGAGTCCGTCCAGTGTACCCAGTCTGCACTGAGCACTCGTATACCATCTCTGATGTCAAACACCAATGAATATGGGATCATCCATCGCCCATCTCATGGGTCGAGAGGCATATACGCTAGTCTACTCTGGTATATCGATGCCCCGTCTCGATACACCCACGACTAGGGACCTTGAAAGATGTACTTATGGACTACCATGTCCCCACTAGTATGATCTGCATCATAGTCCAGGTGGTTAAGTACACATCCTAAGGGCTTTACCAACATGTAACTATAATACAGTTTAAAGAGACAAGTGTACATGTTAAGATAAAAAGCAACCAGATAGCATACTATCATATCGAGCAAGAAAGTCATCTCTATATATGTCCAAGCATCCAATATAATATACATCATCTGTACAATACTGGCCTCTATGGCATACATACAACTAACAATCTCCCACTTGCACTAGGGCCAGCTGCTGTAGTATCGCATACCGAGCATCCCGAAGAGTCTCTCAAACTGTATCTGGGGAATGGCCTTCGTGAGTGGATTCGCCGTGTTGTTCTTCGTGTCAACTCTCCTGACCTCGATCTCCCGGCGATCAACTATCTCCCGGATCAGGTGATACCGCCTCAAAATATGCCTGGATCGCTGATGGGACCTGGGTTCCTTGGCCAAAGCCATCGCTCCATTGTTATCGCAATACAAAGGTATTGGATGCTCAATGGATGGAACCACTCCAAGTTCAGTAATGAACTTCTTGATCCAGACAGCCTCTTTAGTAGCATCGTTGGCAGCGATGTATTCAGCCTCCATTGTCGAGTCTGCCACGGTTTCCTGCTTGGAACTCTTCCAGCTAACCGCCCTTCCGTAAAGGGTAAAGACAAATCCCGACTGCGACTTAGAGTCGTCCTTATCACTCTGGAAGCTCGAATCGGTAAAGGACTCCACTTGGAGTTCTCCGTTACCATACACCAAGAGCATCTCTTTAGTCCTTCGTAAGTACTTGAGAATGCTCTTCACAGCTGTCCAGTGACTCTCTCCAGGATCAGCTTGATACCTGCTCACTACTCTTAGTGAGTATGCTACATCAGGTCTGGTACATAGCATCGCGTACATGATAGAGCCTACAGCCGAAGCATAGGGTATCCCTTGCATGCGAGCTCTCTCCAAATCAGTCTTGGGAGACATCTCTTTGGAGAGAGTGACTCCAGAGATCGTGGGCAAGTTTCCACGCTTGGATTCTTCCATACTAAACCTCTTTAGTATGGTCTCAATGTACCTGGATTGGGACAATCCCAATATCTGTTTAGATCTATCTCTATAGATCCTAATTCCCAATATGCAGGAGGCATCACCAAGATCTTTCATTGAGAATCTTTGTGATAAGAAGAGCTTGACCGATTGCTGTAGGGTTCCTAGGCACCCTAATGAGTTCTCACAAGGCATCGATCATGCCAAATTAAAATTTTAACGGTGCCGAGAGACCCGACTACGGATCGTTTGCTAGAAAACTAGGCGAAAAAGCTAACTAGTTAACACTTAACTACAAGATACGGAAATACAACCTTTGTAGATCCGGTGCTCCACCTCCATAGCTCCGCAACGAGGTCCTCTCCGCTTTCCAAATCAAATCCGGGCTCAAGCGTCGGCTTCGTTGGAGAATGGGCAAGCTAGGTCGTCGATGTCCATGCCGAAGATGATCTACGTCGAGGCATCGCTAAATCAAGCTCCACCTTCATCAAGTCGTGAAAACTTGTGAAGGAAACACACTCTACTACTTGTCAAGAGGTAGAGGATGAAGAAATAGGAAGTGGGTAGACTTTAGTTTTGGATTTCTCACTCATTTCCATCACTTGCCATTGATGGGGCAAGCTTTCTTCACTTAAAGAAATGGAAGAAGAAGAAGATAATATATGATAAGTTAGTTAAAAATGAAAAGAAAAATCAAAACTTATCATAATCTAAACCATGGTCAAGTGTAGAGATTAAACTAGGGTTAAATCAAATGGTTAGGTTAAGCATGAGATAAGAATGGTGGACAAAGTCAAAGGTTCATGAATCTTCAACTACAAACAAAGAAAGCCACCATTCTTCTCATTTCTTTTTCCAAAAAGAAAATAAATAAATAAATGAATAAATAGATATGAAAAACAAAACCCTAACCATTTAAATAACCATGGTTTAATCTTTACACATACTCAAGTAAACATGTATCATCAAACATGATACAAAGAAGTGCACAAAAGTATATCACATATACAATGTGTACAAGCCGAGTGAGAAAATCCATTTAAAGTGAACCAATACTAGTTAACGCAAAGTAATATATCAAATATATAATTATGCATTAAATCATTAAATCAACACTTGATTTAACGATCCGGTTATGTCGCACACAACCGACTAGTATACAATATATCGGCTTATCGAATCAACGCTTGAATCGATAACTAGGTTATATCGCATACAACCATTCGATACATTTATCGCGAGAATAGAATACGGTATCACATACACGCATTATTCTCGGTCCCGAACATATCTCATATGCGCTCCTATTTCGTTTCGCTTGAGCCAGGAAACCTCTGTGTAGGACTCTAAAGACTCGTCAATACGCCGGCAGCAGATGATGATCATATCAAACACCCACAAGCCGCAAGCGGTCTGCTAAACGTAACGGCCATCCGGGTATTGAGCGATCTGAAGATCGACGAGCAAGCCCGCTCACACTCCAGTGAATCCGACCAGTAACACTACCGTACAGTCCGGTCTGATCGTCTGATATGTCGCATATCTCGCCTAGGGGTGGTAAACGTCAGACCCCAATAGCTCGATAAGTCGTGTCGATATGAGGCTCATAACGGGTCGAGAAACTACTGGTAACACTTACCAGCAATTCTCTGAGCAGCCCTGGCCAGGGACTTCCTGTTATAGCCAATCGAACACAGTGCAACATCAACTCCCTATACCGGGAGAGACGAATCCCCTCCTATCGCTCATTGCCTCCATGTGACTCGGGACTGTACCCAAAAACCACCGTTTTGCACGCCCTCTTGGACGTGGTAAGATGGAAATCAAAGCACAGTGGGAACCACACAAGACTCTATGACGATCTCGGGTCAACAGACTACTCTGTACCAGTGTCACCAGAGAACTGCCATCTGACGTGAGGTATAATACCATCTGGGAGTTCTCGGCGAGTCCGTCCAGTGTACCCAGTCTCTACTGAGCACCCGTATATCATCTCTGATGTCAAACACCAATGGATATGGGATCATCCATCGCCCATCTATATGGGTCGAGAAGCTACACGCTAGTCTACTCTGGTATATCGATGCCCCGTCTCGATACACCCACGACTAGGAACTTTGAAGGATGTACTTATGGACTACCATGTCCCCACTAGTATGATCCGCATCATAGTCCAGGTAGTCAAGCACACATCCTAAGGGCTTTACCAACATGTAACAGAGAGACAATCAATATACACGTTAAGGTAAAGTTCAACCAGATAGCATACTATCATGTCGAGCAAGAAAGTCCTCCCTATATATGTCCCAGCATCCACTACAGTATACATCCTATGTACAGTAATGGCCTCTAGGGCATACATATAACTAACAATCTCCCACTTGCACTAGGGCCATCTGTAGCAGTGATTGCAGTATCTCATACTCAACCATCCCATAAAAGTCTCTCTCTGGGAAAAGGCCTTTGTGATTGGATCCGCTGTGTTGTCCTCTGGGTCTACTCTCCTAACCTCGATCTCCCTGGAGATCAACCATCTCCATGATCAAGTGATACTGCCTTAGAATATGTCTGGATCACTGATGGGACCGGCGTTCCTTGGCATAAGCCACAACTCCATTGTCACACAATGGGAGGAACATAGTTCATCTCATGAACCATTATACACCCAAACAGTCTCTTTGGTAGCATCTTAAGTAGCGATGTATCCAGCCTTTATCGTCTAGTATGTCACGGTATCTAGCTTGGAACTCTTCCAACATACCGTCCCTTTACTGAGGGTAAAGACAATGCCTGTGACTGACATTCAGTCGTCTTTATCACCTTGGAACCTTTCTAGTGATTCTCCCCAGGATCGATTGATACCATCTCACTACTACTAGTGAGATTCCTAACATCCATTTAGATCTATCTCATAGATCCAAAACCCCAGGATTTAGTAGGTATCACTTTGATCCTACACGGAGAATCTTTGTGATAAGCGAAGATTGATCGAGCGTAGCATAAGAAACTCCTTCCCTATCAAGAGTATGTCATCCACGTACTCTACGAGGATCGTCACAATACTCCCTACTACCTTTTTGTTTATACAAGGTTCATCTACCATTTTGATGATGTCAACTTCTTTGACTAATCCATCAAAACAGATGTTCCAACTCCGCGATGCCTGCTTTATCCTATAAAGCATCTTGCACACGTTTCCGCTGCTCCCACTGTCTACGAAGCCCTCTGGCTGTGTACTTATAGACGCTCTCTTCCAAAACATCATTTAGAAAAGCTGTCATGACACCCAACCGCCAGATATCGTAGTCATGGTATGTAGCCGTGGCAAGTAGTATCTGGATGGACTTAAGCATAGGTACTGGAAAAGGTTTCATCATTATCCACGCCTGGTTGATGACGAAAACCTTTAACAAGTCTAGCTTTGAAAGTCTCAACTTTTCCATCTACACCAAGTAATCTTCTCAAGATATACTTGCTCCTGATGGGGATTTAACCCTTCAGATATAGCAACCAAAGTCCATACTTTGTTGGTGTATAAGGATTCCATCTCAGATCACTAAGCATCCAGCCATTCTTACAGAGTCCTACTCCTGATGGCCAGCTCGAAACTAGTTGGGTCATCATCTCATGATTGCAATCCTCGCTCCCACTGTCATAGAGAAACCGAAGTATCTCTCAGGCGGGTGAGGAACCTTACTAGATCGGCGGAGAGGCTGAGGTTCGTTGGTAACTATTTAATCCATTGGTTTTATCAAATCATCTGCTGTTGTTTGTATAGCTGGAACCTTTCCAGTTGTACATAACAGATCTTGCCTCGAGCTTGTCCGGATTTTGCTTTTAGACATAGGCCGGACAACCCCAAATCTTAACTGACTTAAGACATGGGCTCTTCCCATACCATATCATATATGAAGTGGTAGGCAACTGATTTGATTCGAACCCTATTCAATAGGTATGCAGCTTCTCAAGCGCATAACTCCCAAAAGGAAATAGGTAACTCAGTAGTACTCATCATAGAGCACACCTTATCATATAGGGTGTGACTGCTCCGCCCCGATATACCATCGTGCTATGGTGTATTCGGAGGAGTAATGCTGAGAGAGAATCTCATTCTCCTTTAGAATAGTCCAGTATTTCCGTGCTCAAATGTTCTCCTCCTTGATCTCATCATAGGACATAATACTTATACCCGTATTGGTTCTCTACTTCTAACTTATATTCTGTGAATATCTCAAAAGGTTCGGACTTGTGTTTCAACAGGAACATAGGTATGAAACTTGAGAGATTATCAGAGAATGTAACGAAGTACAAAGAACCGGTCTTGGCATGTGTAGACAGGGGACCTTGCATACATCCTCATGTATCATCCCAAGAGTTTAGTAACTCTTTCTCTGTTTCCAGTAAACGGAGCTATGGTCATCTTATCTTTGTGACATGACTGGCGAGTTTCACAAGATGTAAATTCAAACTGATTTAAATATGCATCTAAATGTAACTCAGCCAGTCGGGTCGCATTGATATGACCTAGTCTACAATACCTCAAGAAGGATTCGTTCATTTCTGAACTCTTCCTCTTGTGTATGTTCTGTATACTAAAGAACTGTAGTTTGATTTAGAACGTCAATGCTTTTAGATAACGTGCCTGAACCGATCAACTTTTGATATAGGAAATGTTCAAAACATTATCCAACTATACAAAATTATATCATTTCTTTACTTATAAAGAGATAGATATGATTTTGTATATCAGGTTCGGTATCTAATAACATTTGTTCAGAATCAATGTATTTGGAATACAGGGTGACAGTGACCAACAGACTTGGCTGCAACGCTTGCCCCGTTTTCTGCCTCATGAAACTTATCACCCGTTCTCAGTTCTCTACCTTTCTGTAGCCCTATGTAACTGATTACATATCTGGGATCCTGATCTGGTATCACATACCCAGGACGTAAAGGATACTGAGAAACAGTTCTCTGTAATGAACACACCCGAAGATGATGCATCAGCATGCACTCTCTTCGTTTGGGCGGCACGGGAAATCTGGTATTCCCCAATTTCCTGCTCTGTCTTATAACATTTATAAGTTGGAGCGGGACCAACGTTCCCCAGCTCAGTATAACAAGCGGGTTCGGTCAATAATCCGTTTTATTATCTTGATTAAGGCGTGATATGGTCGCTACCAGGAGAGAGAGAGAAGAAAACACTCAGCGTGCGCTCTTGCAAGAATAGATTGGTTTTTATTTTATCTAATCAGGATGGCTCCCACTGCTTTTTATCAAATCTTCCTTCAAACCCTAAAAGGAAAGACTAGCCGGGATTAATTACACACTACAAGTTCGCCAATCTTTCAGCCAGGCTAGTGTCGGTACTTTGAGGGAGGTCCCCCGTGCTTTCGCACGAACCTAATTAATGTAAACCTCGTTTTCCCAGAGGCGTAACCCCGTTAACACCTTTCTAGACACCTACTTGATCGGCTAATTGTAATGTATAAAACTCTCCCAGGAGTAACACTTACTCGCAGCGGGTATCGGGATCCAACTATCTCATAGAAGGTATGCAATCTCATTGCAAATTTCAACACTTGAAATTCCCGATAATGTTTTGCCCCTAGCGTCCTATGACCTTGACGCAGGCCAACAAACCATAGTCCGCTAGTCAAGTTCAACCCGTCATTTCCTGATTGAATTAAACCCACCCGCACGACCCTTGACGCAGGCCAACAAAGTCGCACGACTACCCTAATCCAATCACATCATATGCTTATGCAGATAAGCACCAGTTAGCTACCGCACACTACGCCTTGACGCAGGCCAACAAACGTAGCACGAATACTAACTACTACTTATCTGAAATGACGGAGGGCTACGACAGGTTTTTCTGAAAACCTATTGCGTAATGAACTTGATATCGTCGTAGAATCAAATGAATTTTAAAAATGGAGTGCTTTTGAGGCTTTTCTAGTTTTGCTAAAGGAGTCACTCCCGGTGAAGGGATCGTCGGTCCTTTCCTCGTCGAATGAGGTGCGGGATATATCATATATATCACTGTGCAAAGCAAAAACACTTAAAAGCAATCAAAAGACAAACCGAGTGTGTAGCATCTGCCAGTTATTGCTAAAGGAGTCACTCCCGGTGAAGGGATCTCGGTCCTTTCCTTATCGAATAAGGTGCAGGATATATCACATATACCGCTGTGCAAAGCAAAAACTGTAGCTACCTGTTTTATTTTGAAATTCGATTCTACAACATCTTAGGTTTCTTTTTACTTTCATTAATCACATTAATGAAGTCCCATCATTTAAGTACCTAAACATCACAGATAAATACGACGTACACTTATGCCATCCGCATTCGCCTCGATGTCCCCTCGTGCACCGTTAGGTTAGGTAACTAACGGCAGAGCAGGGCAGGGCTAGCGCGGGTGTAAAACATAAGTAACGTCTATATAATATATCATATATACTATATACTGTATCTATCACAGAACATATCATGATCACATCATAGATATCGCAGCAGAAGAAACATATGAAATATTGGATATACTAGGACGTCCGTGTTTTCAATACGAGCCAGTATAAAACACGGATTCCACGGTCGTGATGAATAGCCAAACCCACACCCCTAGACCCCTACGAGAGCGGCAAGCAACCCTACCAATTCTAGAGTTAGGAGACCCGGACTCGACTCCTCGAGTTGGTCTCCCACTGGACTCCAGAACCCGGTTACTTGTGCCCTCCTCCTTGGGTCTATCCTAGTGCGGAAAAGTAAATAATATACAAGGGTGACAACTTCCGCAACCTTGAAGTGCCCCAATAAAAGAATATTACATACAAGTTTTTACATGAATGAAAATGAAAAACACTCATCTCACATAAAAACCCCCGGCTATTCAAACACGACGATCCAATATAACATATCCAGCAACACATAACATCACATGTCATCAACGTAAGTAAATATGTGCATCCCAATTGTCGTTGACATATAGCAACGAAACCGGCGATATCACATATTACACTTACGGTCACAGAAAAGAAAATGTAAAACTACAACAGTTGGAATCCACAACCTCCTCAGACATCGCATGCCTGACCAAATGAATTACTTAGACATCGCATGCCTAACAATTATAAACCCCGCATTTTAGTCTCAAAATCGAAAACACTTTTCAATATCAAGTCGGGTAATTCAACAAGATTCCCGACATCCTGATCGAATGCTCGTCGCAAACTTCAGTAGACGGCCGCACCCCCGATACCGTCGACGAAGTGCACCAAGGCGGAACACCGTTGCCGCGAGCACCCGAACGGATGCTTTCGGCGACGGGGTTCTCCTACAGTCACTTGGTCGGGGCTATGGAGTGAAGCTGTCTATTAAGTTTACCCGGCGAGTATCCGCGTACACTACGTGATTGCGACGGACTTTTGATCACATCAAAATTCCGTGGCAACCGATCAAGTGAGACTAAACCGCTAGATTTATAACATTCATTCAGTTATCTCATAACTTCTTGTGAATTCCAATTATTGTATCCCATTCCAGATAAATAGAAAATGTTAAACTTTCCGATCGAACATTAGAACACCCAAGTTTTCCCGATATAGATCAACACATGAAACAAGTCTAACAACATTCAGTTCGTGCCTCAGTACCAACGGTCCAGCCGTAGAAGGGTCAAGCCAACGCCTCACATGTGGCACGCCGTACTGCCCCAAACCCGAAGGTTCAAAGGGCAGTTCAAGACGGTCACATAATCGAGTTAAGGTTTGTTGTCTTCTAGAGGGACCATCGCGTTACTTGCACTACTTAGAACGTCGTTAAACTACAGAAATATCCAACACTTGGAAATTTCTCGACAGGGGAAAAATTGGGTATTTATATCCGGTCGAACTTTTTAACATATTCTAAAATTTATCCGGAAAGACACATAGACAAAGTTTGACAATCCGATCGAATGTATAAACTCCCAATACAACCCAAAATACTCAACTCTTGATTTCAGATTAAAAATTCCCAGGAAAACCAGCACTGAAAAATAGGAGTTACTGTGCAAAATTCAATGGCAGATAATACAAAAGTGCGGCGGAAGGGCCGCATTATCACGCTAATGCCGCAGTTCCGCCGCACTTTAGAAAGATCATTAGGTAATTTTTGCATCGTAATTCTTAGATTTACCTGCTTGTTTTTCTGCATATTTTTAATTTGCAAAAATCCACATTTTACAAAAAAGTACAGAGAGCAATTTGGAAATCGGATTTCGGTTCGATCGGACTTCAAACTCCGTCTACGCTTCGCCTAAGGCTCTAGCTAGGCTCTGATACCACTGTAGGGTTCCTAGGCACCCTAATGAGTTCTCACAAGGCATCGATCATGCCAAATTAAAATTTTAACGGTGCCGAGAGACCCGACTACGGATCGTTTGCTAGAAAACTAGGCGAAAAAGCTAACTAGTTAACACTTAACTACAAGATACGGAAATACAACCTTTGTAGATCCGGTGCTCCACCTCCATAGCTCCGCAACGAGGTCCTCTCCGCTTTCCAAATCAAATCCGGGCTCAAGCGTCGGCTTCGTCGGAGAATGGGCAAGCTAGGTCGTCGATGTCCATGCCGAAGATGATCTACGTCGAGGCATCGCTAAATCAAGCTCCACCTTCATCAAGTCGTGAAAACTTATGAAGGAAACACACTCTACTACTTGGCAAGAGGTAGAGGATGAAGAAATAGGAAGTGGGTAGACTTTAGTTTTGGATTTCTCACTCATTTCCATCACTTGCCATTGATGGGGCAAGCTTTCTTCACTTAAAGAAATGGAAGAAGAAGAAGATAATATATGATAAGTTAGTTAAAAATGAAAAGAAAAATCAAAACTTATCATAATCTAAACCATGGTCAAGTGTAGAGATTAAACTAGGGTTAAATCAAATGGTTAGGTTAAGCATGAGATAAGAATGGTGGACAAAGTCAAAGGTTCATGAATCTTCAACTACAAACAAAGAAAGCCACCATTCTTCTCATTTCTTTTTCCAAAAAGAAAATAAATAAATAAATGAATAAATAGATATGAAAAACAAAACCCTAACCATTTAAATAACCATGGTTTAATCTTTACACATACTCAAGTAAACATGTATCATCAAACATGATACAAAGAAGTGCACAAAAGTATATCACATATACAATGTGTACAAGCCGAGTGAGAAAATCCATTTAAAGTGAACCAATACTAGTTAACGCAAAGTAATATATCAAATATATAATTATGCATTAAATCATTAAATCAACACTTGATTTAACGATCCGGTTATGTCGCACACAACCGACTAGTATACAATATATCGGCTTATCGAATCAACGCTTGAATCGATAACTAGGTTATATCGCATACAACCATTCGATACATTTATCGCGAGAATAGAATACGGTATCACATACACGCATTATTCTCGGTCCCGCACATATCTCATATGCGCTCCTATTTCGTTTCGCTTGAGCCAGGAAACCTCTGTGTAGGACTCTAAAGACTCGTCAATACGCCGGCAGCAGATGATGATCATATCAAACACCCACAAGCCGCAAGCGGTCTGCTAAACGTAACGGCCACCCGGGTATTGAGAGATCTGAAGATCGACGAGCAAGCCCGCTCACACTCCAGTGAATCCGACCAGTAACACTACCGTACAGTCCGGTCTGATCGTCTGATATGTCGCATATCTCGCCTAGGGGTGGTAAACGTCAGACCCCAATAGCTCGATAAGTCGTGTCGATATGAGGCTCATAACGGGTCGAGAAACTACTGGTAACACTTACCAGCAATTCTCTGAGCAGCCCTGGCCAGGGACTTCCTGTTATAGCCAATCGAACACAGTGCAACATCAACTCCCTATACCGGGAGAGACGAATCCCCTCCTATCGCTCATTGCCTCCATGTGACTCGGGACTGTACCCAAAAACCACCGTTTTGCACGCCCTCTTGGACGTGGTAAGATGGAAATCAAAGCACAGTGGGAACCACACAAGACTCTATGACGATCTCGGGTCAACAGACTACTCTGTACCAGTGTCACCAGAGAACTGCCATCTGACGTGAGGTATAATACCATCTGGGAGTTCTCGGCGAGTCCGTCCAGTGTACCCAGTCTCTACTGAGCACCCGTATATCATCTCTGATGTCAAACACCAATGGATATGGGATCATCCATCGCCCATCTATATAGGTCGAGAAGCTGCACGCTAGTCTACTCTGGTATATCGATGCCCCGTCTCGATACACCCACGACTAGGGACTTTGAAGGATGTACTTATGGACTACCATGTCCCCACTAGTATGATCCGCATCATAGTCCAGGTAGTCAAGCACACATCCTAAGGGCTTTACCAACATGTAACAGAGAGACAATCAATATACACGTTAAGGTAAAGTTCAACCAGATAGCATACTATCATGTCGAGCAAGAAAGTCCTCCCTATATATGTCCCAGCATCCACTACAGTAAACATCCTATGTAAAGTAATGGCCTCTAGGGCATACATATAACTAACAATTGCAGCATAGGAATATCATTTCCTATCAAGAGTATGTCGTCCATGTACAATACGAGGAAGACAACCTTACTCTCTGCTACCTTCTTGTAGATACAAGGTTCATCTACGTTTTTGACGAAATCAAACTCTTTGATAACGACGTCAAAGCAGATGTTCCAACTCCGCGATGCTTGCTTTAATCCATAAATGGATTTAAGCAGCTTGCACACCTTCCCGCTGCTCCCACTGTCTACGAAGCCCTCTGGCTGAGTCATGTACATGCACTCTTCTAAATCACCGTTTAGAAAGGCGGTCTTAACATCCATTTGCCAGATTTCGTAATCATGATATGCAGCGAGGGCAAGCATGATCCGGATGGATTTAAGCATAGCCACTGGAGAAAAGGTTTCGTCATAGTCCACACCTGGTCTGTGACGAAAACCTTTTGCTACAAGTCTAGCTTTGAAAGTCTCCACTTTCCCATCTACACCAAGTTTTTTCTTGAAGATCCACTTGCTCCCGATGGGTTTTACCTCTTCAGGAGCAACATCCAAAGTCCATACTTTGTTGGTGTACATGGATTCCATCTCGGACCGCATAGCATCCAGCCATTTCACTGAGTCCCTACTCGTGATGGCCTGCTCGAAGCTAGTTGGGTCATCATCCTCCATGATGCAATCCTCGCTCCCACCATCCATGAGAAAACCGTAGTATCTTTCAGGTTGACGAGGAACCCTACTAGATCGGCGGAGAGGCTGGGGTTCGTCGGGAGCTACTGAATCTTCTGGTTCCACTAAATCTTCAGTTACGGTTTGTGTATCTGGAACTTCTTCCAGCTCTACCACTTTGCCACTAATTTCTTTTTCAAGGAATTCCTTTTCTAAAAAGGTGGCATGTTGAGCAACAAACACTTTTTGTTCCTCACTGTGGTAGAAAAAATACCCATATGAGTTCTTTGGATATCCCACAAACTTGCAAAGAACTGACCGTGCCTCGAGCTTGTCCGGATTTTGTCTTTTGACATAGGCTGGACAACCCCATATCTTAACTCGTTTAAGATATGGTCTCTTCCCACTCCACATCTCATATGGTGTGGTAGGTACAGATTTAGATGGAACTTGATTCAATAGGTATGCTGCTGTTTCCAGTGCATATCCCCAAAAGGAAATAGGTAACTCAGCTGTGCTCATCATAGAGCGCACCATATCTAATAGGGTGCGGTTCCTCCGTTCTGATACACCATTGTGCTGTGGTGTATATGGAGGAGTCAGCTGAGAGAGAACCCCATTCTCTTTTAGGAAGTCCAGGAATTCATTACTCAAGTATTCACCTCCTCGATCAGATCGAAGGATTTTAATACTTTTTCCGGATTGGTTCTCGACTTCTTGTTTATATTCTCTAAATTTCTCAAAAGCTTCTGATTTGTGTTTCATCAGGAACACATATCCGAATCTAGAGAGATCGTCAGTGAATGTAATGAAGTACGAAGAACCATCCCTGGCATGTGTAGACATAGGACCGCATACATCACTATGTATCAGTCCCAAGAGTTCGGTAACTCTTTCTCCGTGTCCCGTAAACGGAGTTTTGGTCATCTTGCCTTTGAGACATGACTGGCAAGTGTCATAAGATGAAAATTCGAATGGTTTCAAATATCCATCCTTATGTAACTTAGCCAGTCGTGTCGCATTGATGTGACCCAGTCTACAATGCCACAAGAAGGATTCATTCAGTTCAGAACTCTTCCTCTTGTGTGTGTTTGTTATGCTCAGAACTGTTGATTGATTTAGAACATAAATGCCATTGCATAACGTGCCTGATCCAACCAACTTTTGGTTACGGAAAATGTTCATAACATTGTCCTGTAATACAAAATTATATCCCTCTTTACTCAACAAAGAAACCGATATAATGTTGCATATCAGGTTCGGCATGTACTAGCATTCATTCAGAACCAATGTATTACCAGTTGGTAATACAAGGTGATATTTCCCGACAGTCTTAGCTGCAACAATTGCACCATTTCCAACTCTAATGTCTTTATCACCTTCTCCAAGTTCTCTACATTTCCTAAGCCCATGTAACTGATTACATATATCGGATCCCGACCCGGTATCTAATACCCAGGATGTAGAGCAAATGGAGAAACAGTTCTCTGTAATGAACACACCCGAAGAAAATGCATCATCATGTACTTTCTTCATTCGGGTGGCATGGGAATCCTGGTATTCCCCTATATCCTGTTCAGTTCTATAACTCTTATAGGAAAGAATGGAACCAATGTTCCCCAGCACAGTATAACATGCGGGTTCGGTCAATACATCCATATTATTATCTTTATTAGGGCATGACATGGTCGCTACCTGGAGAGAGAGAGAAGAAAACACTTTAGCGTATGCTCTTGCAAGATCAGATTGGTTATTATCTTATCTAATCAGGATGGCTCCCACTGGTTTTTATCAAATCTTCCTTCAAACCCTAAAAGGAAAGACTAGCCGGGATTAATTACACACTACAAGTTCGCCAATCTTTCAGCCAGGCCAGTGTCGGTACTTTGAGGGAGGTCCCCCGTGCTTTCGCACGAACCTAATTAATGTAAACCTCGTTTTCCCAGAGGCGTAACCCCGTTGACACATTTCTAGACACCTACTTGATCGGCTAATTGTAATGTGTAAAACTCTCCCAGGAGTAACTCTTACTCGCAGTGGGTATCGGGATCCAACTATCTCATAGAAGGTATGCAATCTCATTGCAAATTTCAACACTTGAAATTCCCGATAATGCTTTTGCCCCAAACGATCTATGACCTTGACAAGGTCAACAAACCATAGACCGTAAGTCAAGTTCAACCCGTCATTTCTTGATTGAATTAAACCCACCCGTACGACCCTTGACAAGGTCAACAAGGCCGTACGACTACCCTAACTCAATCTGCATCATATGCATAAGCAGATAAATACTGGTTAGCTACCGCACACTGCGCCTTGACAAGGTCAACAAACGCAGCACGAATACTAAACATTACTTATCTGAAATGACGGAGGGCTACGACAGGTTTTTCTGAAAACCTATTGCGTAATGAACTTGATATCGTTGTAGAATCAAATGAAGTTTTGAAATGGAGTGATTTTGAGGCTTTTCTAGTTTTGCTAAAGGGGTCACTCCCGGTGAAGGGATCGTCGGCCCTTTCCTCGTCGAATGAAGTGCGGGATATATCATATATATCACTGTGCAAAGCAGAAACTATAGAAGCAATCAAAAGTCAGACCGAGTATGTAGCATCTGCCAGTTATTGCTAAAGGAGTCACTCCCGGTGAAGGGATCTCGGTCCTTTCCTCATCGAATAAGGTGCAGGGTATATCATATATACCGCTATGCAAAGCAAGAACTGTAGCTACTCATTTTGTTTAAAATTTGATTCTACAACATCTTAGGTTTCTTTTCTTTCATTAATCACATTAATGAAGTCCCATCATTTAAGTCACCTAAAACATCACAGATTAATACGACGTACACTTATGCCATCCGCATTCGCCTCGATGTCCCCTCGTGCACCGTTAGGTTAGGTAACTAACGACAGAGCAGGGCAGGGCTAGTGCGGGTGCAAAACATAAGTAACGTCTATATAATATATCATATATACTATATAAAGTATCTATCACAGAACATCACATGATCACATCACAGATATCGCAGCAGAAGAAACATATGAAACATTGGATATACTAGGACGTCCGTGTTTTCAATACGAGCCAGTATAAAACACGGATTCCACGGTCGTGATGAATAGCCAATCCCACACCCCTAGACCTCTACGAGAGCATAAAGTAACCCTACCAATTCTAGGGTTAGGAGACCCGGACTCGACTCCTCGAGACGGTCTCCCACTGGACCCTAGAACCCGGTTACTCGTGCTCCCCTCCTTGGGTCTATCCTAATGCGGAAAAGAAAATAATATACAAAAGGTGACAACTTCCGCAACCTGGAAGTGCCCCAAATAAAAGAATATTACATACAAGTTTTTATATGAATGAAAATGAAAAACACTCATCTCACATAAAAAAAACCCCGGCTATTCAAACACGACAATCCAATATAACATATCCAGCAACACATAACATCACATGTCATCAACGTAAGTAAATATGCGCATCCCAATTGTCGTTGACATATAGCAACGAAACCGGAGAAAACACATATTACACTTACGGTCACAGAAAAGAAAGTGTAAAACTACAACAGTTGGAATCCGCAACCTCTTTAGACATCACATGCCTAATCAAATGAAATACTTAGACATCACATGCCTAACAGTTATAAACCCCGCATTTTAGTCTCATTATCGAAAACTCTTTTTAATATCAAATGAAACTAAACCGCTAGATTTATAACATTCATTCAGTTATCTCATAACTGTTTGTGAATTCCAATTATTGTATCCCATTCCGGATAAATAGAAAATATTAAACTTTCCGATCGAACATTCGAACACCCAAGTTTTCCCGAAACCGTTCAACACATGAAATAGGTTCAAAGACATTCACTTCATGCCTCAGTACCAACGGTCCAGCCGTAGAAGGGTCAAGCCAACTCCTCACATGTGGCACGCCGTACTGCCCCAAACCCGAAGGTTCAAAGGGCAGTTCAAGACGGTCACATAATCGAGTTAAGGTTTGTAGTCTTCTAGAGGGACCATCGCATTACTTGCACTACTTAGAACGTACTTAAACCACAGAAAAATCCAACACTTGGAAATTTTCCGGCAGGGGAAAAGTTGGGTATTTATATCCGGTCGAACCTTTTAACATATTCTAAAATATCCGGAAAGCCACATAGACAAGGTTTGATAATCCGATCGAATCGTCGATTCCCAATACAACCTCAGAACACTCAACTCTTGAGTCAAATTAAAAATTCCCAGAAAATTCAGCATAATTAAATAGGAATTACTGTGCAAAAATGGACAGATGATGTCATCAGATGGCCGCGGAACCGCCGCCGAAGCCAGGCTTCTGCCGCGGTTCCGCCGCGCCCTTAGCAGATCATGGGATAAATTTTGCATCGTAATTCTTAGAATTCCCTGCTGAATTTTTTAAGCATTTTTAATATGGAAAAATCCCAGATTTAGAAAAAGTCCAGAGAGCATATCGGGAATTAGGGTTTCGGTTCGATCGGGTTTCAAACGTCGTCTAGACTTCGTCTAAGGCTCTAGCTAGGCTCTGATACCACTGTAGGGTTCCTAGGCACTCTCAAGAGGTCTCACAAGGCATCAACCATGCCAATTTTCAATTTTTACGGTGCCGAGAAACCCTAGACTAGATCGTTAACTAGAATTTTAGGCGAAATACGAAACTAATTAACATCTTAACTAAAGGAGAGAGGCTACAATCTTTGTAGATCCATTTCTCCACTTCCTTAGCTCCACGTAGGCGTCCTCTCGCTGTCCATCTCGAATCCCGGACTCAATCGTCGGCTTCATCGTAGAAATGGGCGGGCTAGGTCGTCGGCTTCGTGCCGAAGATGATCTATGTCGAGGCATCACAAATTCAAGCTCCAACTTCACCAAGTTGTGAAACTTGTGAAGAAAACACCCTATACTACTTGGCAAGAGGTAGAGGGTGAAGAAATAGGAGGTGGGTTCACTTTAGAATTGGATTTCTCACACTTTAGCTCAAGTTGCCATTAATGGACTTAAGCTTTTTCTTTGAAGATGAAGAAGAAGATGAACTTAGAATATGATAAGTCCTTTTAAAATGAAAAAGAAAATGAATACTTATCATAATGTAAACCATGGTTAGGTGTAGAGAATTGACTAAGGTTAGATGAATAGTTAGGGTTAAGCATGAAGACAAAATGGTCACTTTGGTCAAAGCTTCATGAAGCTTCAACAAGCTTCAAGAATGAAAGCAACCCTTATGTATTCTTTTGCCATTTCTTTTTAATCCAAATTAAAAAGAAAGATAAAAGAAAGAATAAATAAAAACCCTAATCATTTACTTAACCAAGGTTTAATTCTTTACACTTAACCAAATGAGCAAGCATCATCAAACATGATACAAACATGTGCACAAAAGTATATCACATATACAACTTGCACATCAAGTGAGAAAATCCATTTAAAGTGAACCAATACTAGTTAATGCAAAGTAATATATCAAATATATAATTATATATTAAATCATTAAATCAACACTTGATTTAACGATCCGGTCATATCGCATACAACCAACTAGTATCCTATGTATCGGCTTATCGAATCAATCCTTGATTCGATATCTAGGTTATATCGCATATAACCAATCGATACATTCATCGCGAGAATGGAATACGGTATCACATACACGCATTATTCTCGGTCCTGCACATATCTCATATGCGCTCCTATTTCGTTTCGCTTGAGCCAGGAAACCTCTGTGTAGGACTCTAAAGACTCGTCAATAAGCCGGCAGCAGATGATGATCATATCAAGCACCCACAAGCCGCAAGCGGTCTGCTAAACGTAACGGCCATACGGGTATTGAGCGATCAGAAGATCGACGAGCTAGCCCGCTCACATTCCTGTGAATCCAACCAGTAACACTTACCGTACAGTCCGGTCTGTTCGTCTGATATGTCGCATATCAAGTCTAGGGGTGGTAAACGTCAGACCCCAATAACCGATAAGTCGTGCCGATGTGAGGCTCATAACGGGTCGAGAAACTACTGGTAACACTTATCAGCAAATCTCTGATCAGCCCTGGCCAAGGACTTCCCTGTTACGGCCAATCGAGCACAGCGCAACATCAACCCCCAATACCGGGAGAGACGAAACCCCTCCTATCGCTCATTGCCTCCATGTGACTCGGGACTGTACCCAAAGACCACCGTTTTGCACGCCCTCATGGACGTGGTAAGGTGGAGATCAAAGCACAGTGGGAATCACACAAGACTCTATGACGATCTCGGGTCTACAGACTAACCTGTACAAGTGTCACCTGAGAACTGCCATCTGACGTGAGGTATAATACCATCTGGGAGTTCTCGGCTAGTCCGTCTAGTGTACCCAGTCCACACTGAGCACCCGTATACCATCTCTGATGTCAAACACCAATGGATATGGGATCATCCATCGCCCATCTCATGGGTCGAGAGGCGTATACGCTAGTCTACTCTGGTATATCGATGCCCCGTCTCGATACACCCACGACTAGGGACCTTGAAGGATGTACCTATGGACTACCATGTCCCCACTAGTATGATCTGCATCATAGTCCAGGTGGTCAAGTACACATCCTAAGGACTTTACCAACATGTAACTATAATACAGTTTAAAGAGACAAGTGTACATGTTAAGATAAAGAGCAACCAGATAGCATACTATCATATCGAGCAAAAAAGTCATCTCTATATATGTCCAAGCATCCAATATAATATACATCATCTGTACAATACTGGCCTCTAGGGCATACATACAACTAACACAAGGTCCAAACTTTATTGGTGTACATGGACTCCATTTCGGATCGCATAGCATCCAGCCATTTATTAGAGTCCCTACTGGTAATGGCCTGCTTGAAACTAATAGGATCATCTTCTTCTAAGATGCAATCCTTTTGATCCCCGTCTACGAGAAAACCGTAGTATCTCTCAGGCGTATGAGAAATCCTATTAGATCTGTGGAGTGGCTGAGGTTCGTCGGGTTCTATTGAATTTTCTGGTTCTACTAAATCTTCAGTTGCAGTTTGTCCTTCTGGAGTTTCTTCTAGTTCTACCGTGCTTCCACTAATTTCTTTTGCAAGAAATTCTTTCTCTAAAAAGATGGCGTGGTGAGCAACAAACGCCTTCTATTCTTCGGTGTGGTATATTAGATATCCTAGAGAATTCTAAGGATATCCTACAAACTTATAAAGAACTGATCGTGCCTCAAGTTTGTCCGATTTTTGCATTTTCACATAGGCCGGACAACCCCATATCTTAAATCGCTTAAGATATGAATTCCTTCCGCTCCATATTTCATATGGAGTCTTAGGCACAGATTTGGATGGAACATAATTCAGTAGGTATACTGCTGTCTGAAGCGCATAACCCCAGAATGAAAAAGGCAACTCAGCACTACACATCATGGAGCGAACCATTTCTCCGCTCCGATACATCGTTGTGTTGTGGTGTATATGGAGGAGTAAGTTGAGAGAGAATTCCATTCTCTTTTAGGTAGTCGAGAAATTCCGTGCTTAAGTACTCCCCTCATCTATCAGATCGATGGATCTTGATACTTTTTCCTGTCTGGTTCTCCACTTCGTTTCTGTATTCTTTGAATTTCTCAAAAGCTTCAGATTTTTGTTTCAAAAGATACACATATACAAATCTAGAGAGATCGTCAGTGAATGTGATGAAGTATGAGAACCCACCCATTGCATGTATAGATATTAGACCACATACATCACTGTGTATGGGTCCCAAGAGCTCTGTTGCTCTTTCTCCGTGTCCGGTAAACGGAGATTTGGTCATCTTCCATTTGAGACAAGACCAACAAGTTTCATAGGATGAAAATTCGAAAGGATTCAGATATCCATCCTTATGTAATAACCAAGTTTACAATGCCACGGGTAGGTTTCGTTCATATCTGAACTCTTCCTCTTCTGTGTGTTTTGTATATTGAAAACTATATTTTGATTTAGAACGTAGATACCATTACACAGTGTACTTTTTGCAACCAATACCAGATTAAGGTAAATATTCATGATATTTCTATCTAGAACAAAGTTATATCGATCTTTATCAAGTAAAGAAACTGATAAAATGTATCAAATCATGGAAGGTACATAGTAGAAGTTGTTCAAAATTATAGTATTGCCGCTTGGCAATACTAGATGATATTCACCGACGGCAGCAGTATCAACTTGTGCTCCGTTCCCTACTCTGAGAAATATATCACCCAAAAAAAGCACGTGACTGACACTTGAATCATGTGAAGTCTATAGGACCCCACCTAATTCAAGTAAGCCAAAATCCCAGAAATCTAAACCTTTTAGGGAAAATAGTGGAGGTGAAGTTTTGAAATAACGGTATAATGAAAACAAGTTCTTTTTTTAAAGAGATAAGTAATAGTATATGAAAACACAATGTTTTGTAGCTGTCTTGAAAACATGTTTCGTCATTGAAAATTTTGGTAGCACCTCCTGTTAGTTGTATGTATGCCCTAGAGGCCAGTATTGTACAGATGATGTATATTATATTGGATGCTTGGACATATATAGATATGACTTTCTTGCTCGATATGATAGTATGCTATCTGGTTGCTCTTTATCTTAACATGTATACTAGTCTCTTTATACTGTCTTATAGTTACATGTTGGTAAAGCCCTTAGGATGTGTACTTGACTACCTGGACTGTGATGCGGATCATACTAGTGGGGACATGGTAGTCCATAAGTACATCCTTCAAGGTCCCTAGTCGTGGGTGTATCGAGACGAGGCATCGATATACCAGAGTAGACTACCGTATACGCTTCTCGACCCATGAGATGGGCGATGGATGATCCCATATCCATTGGTGTTTGACATCAGAGATGGTATACGGGTGCTCAATGGAGACTGGGTACACTGGATGGACTCGCCGAGAACTCCCAGATGGTATTATACCTCACGTCAGATGGCAGTTCTCAGGTGACACTTGTGCAGGTTAGTCTGTAGACCCGAGATCGTCATAAAGTCTTGTGTGATTCCCACTGTGCTTTGATTTCCACCTTACCACGTCCATGAGGGCGTGCAAAACGGTGGTTTTTGGGTACAATCCCGAGTCACATGAAGACAATGAGCAATAGGAGGGGTTTCGTCTCTCCCGGTATTGGGGGTTGATGTTGCACTGTGCTCGATTGGCCGTAACAGAGAAGTCCCTGGCCAGGGCTGATTAGAGATTTACCGGTAAGTGTTACCAGTAGTTTCTCGACCCGTTATGAGCCTATCATCGGCACGACTTATCGGTTATTGGGGTCTGACGTTTACCACCCCTAGACTTGATATGCGACATATCAGACGAGGAGACCGGACTGTACGGGAAGTGTTGCCGGTTGGCTCGACGGGAGTTGTAGCAGGTTCACTTGTTCTCTTCTGATCGCTCAATACCCGGGTGGCCGTTACGTTTAGCTGACCGCTTGCGGCTTGGGGGTGCTTGATATGATCATCACCCACTACCAGCGTATTGATGAGTCTTAGAGTCCCACAATGGAGTTACCTAGTCCAGGCGAAACGTTGTGGTGCGCGTATGCGATATGCGCATGGACCCGATTAAAATGCGCGTATAGGATACCGTATATTGATCGGGCGGCTTGCTTTTGGTTAGGGTCGTATGTGATATGGCCGGATTGATAAATCAAGTGTTGATTTATCATTTAACCATTAGATTCTCACTAGAAATCTTTTCTTGTATCTTTGGATGTATGGATGCATGTATGCATTCCTTATTGATTCATGCACATATGGATGTGCATGCACACATACATACATACATCATCTATCATGGTTGTTTATACATAGAAAATGGTGGATATATAAGACTCACACCATGGTTTATATTATGGATATTTATTTCTATTTAAAGTTAAAACAAAATAAAAAAAAGAGAAAAAAGGTGAATGAATGGTTATCTTCTACACTCTTCTTTTGACCTAACCATTTTCACCTACCATTTAACCATGATTTATCTTCATCTTCTCTTTTAACTAGAATAAAATAAATATCCATATTGTTTAACCATGGTTTGAGATGAGAGAAGAAAAATATATATTCTTATGTTTTTCTTTTTCTATTAAGGGTTATTCTTATCTTCTTCTAAAATATCCATCATCTTCTTCAACCTTGAGCTCTTGCTCTTTTGAATTTTCTAGAGAGCAAATCATTCATCAAGATAGGATTTTGAAGTGAGAAAAGCCACCACAACATCATTCTACACAAGTCTTGCTCACTTGTTTAGAGTGTTAGCTTCGATTTTCATTCTTGATCTTGCGAAGTTGCTAGCTTGGACAAAGCGGACTCCGGGTGGATCATCGGTGACCTAGAGGAGTTCAAGCGGAGCTTTTCCAAACCCCAAGTAGCCAAGAAGTCTAGCGTAGGGAGCTACAAAGGTTGTACTCTCCAAACCCTAGCTTTTCTTTCATGAGATGATATGCAAGTTTAAGAAACCCTAATTTTCTAGGAACGATTCTATGTTCGTTAACTTAGCACCCTAAAAATTCAATCTTTGGTTCATGTGATGCTTCCAAACCCTTCATGAGGTGCTAGGCTAACCCAACATCTTATATCAGAGCCGACCTAGAACATTAGGCGACACTTTAACGAAGTTAAAACTCCGATCGAACCGGAAAATACGGATTTTTAGCACTCTCTGGACATTTTTTCAAAACTGCTGTTTTTCAGAATTAAAAATATGTAAAAAATTCAGCAGGTAAATATAAGAATTACTGTAAAATTCGATGCTGTGAACAGTTAATCTTGCCGCGGAAACGCGGCCTAAGCTTGCTTGGGCCGCGGTTCCGCGGCCGTACACATCAATCACTGCATGATTTTTTTTATAGTAATGCTTATTTATGCTTGTATATTTTTTAGGGTATTTTTAATCTGAATTTTGTGTTGTTTGGTCTGGAGTTGATTTTGGACTCGTCGATTCGATTGGAATTTTGATTTCGTGACTTTTCCGGGTAAATTAGAAAGTATCGAATTGTTCGAACGAGTGTCATTTACTCACTTTTCATGGGGTTTAAATCCTTCGGAGATACGTGCAAGTTTTATGGTGGACCCTCTAGAAGACAACAAACCTTAACTCGATTATGTGACCGTCTTGAACTGCCCTTTGAACCTTAGGGTTTGGGGCAGTACGGCGTGCCACATGTGAGGTGTTGGCTTGACCCTTCTACGGCTGGACCGCTACTACTGTGACACACTCCGAGTTTTTGAACTCCGCTCAAGTGTTGAGATTTAGGGAATCTTGGGTATTTGATCGTTCGTTCGAAAACTTTAATACTGTCTGTTTATCTGGAATGTGATGCAATGTGTGGAATTCATATTACTAGACATGAAATACGAAGTATGTGATATTTCGCATTTGCGATGTCTAAAGAGAATGTGGATTCCAGATATTGCAGTTTTACACTTTCTTTTCTGTGACCGTAAGTGTAGTATGTAGTGGTATTGTCGATTGTCGTTGCTATACGTCGACGACAATCGGTGTAAGCATACTTACTTACGTTGATGATATGAGATATTATGTGTTGCTGAGATATGATGTGCAGGATTGTCGCGATTGAATAGCCGGGGGGTTTTATGTGAGATGAGAGTTTTATATTTTCATTCATGTAAATTCAAATGTAATGTAATATTCTTTTTTTTTGGGGCACTTCCGCGTTGAGGTTGATGCCACCAGTGTTATATATTATTTACTTTTCCGCATTAGGATGGACCCAAGGAGGGGAGCACGGGTGACCGGGTTCTGGGGTTCAGTGGGAGGCCATCTCGAGGAGTCGAGACCGGGTCTCCTAAACTCCAGAATTGGTAGGATCGCTTGCCGCTCTCGTAGGGGTCCAGGGTGTGGGCTTGGCTATTCATCGCGACTGTGGAATCCGTATTTTCTATTGTTGGCTAAATACTAAATACGGACGTCCTAGTATATCCCACATTATATCTATGTTTCTGCTGCGATATCTGTGATGTGATCATATGATGTGCTGTGATAGATAATTTATATAGTATATATGATATATTATATAGACGTTACTTATGTTTTGCACCCGCACTAGCCCTGCCCTGCTCTGTCGTTAGTTACCTAACCTAGCGGTGCACGAGGGGACATCGAGGCGAATGCGGATGGCATAAGTGTACGTCGTATTTATCTGTGATGTTTAGGTGACTTAAATGATGGGACTTCATTAATGTGATTAATGAAAGAAAAGAAACCTAAAAGATGTTGTAGAATCAAATTTTCAAAAAGGGTAGCTACAGTTTTGTTTTGCATAGCGGTATATGTGATATACCCTGCACCTTATTCGATGAGGAAAGAGTCGAGATCCCTTCACCGGGAGTGACCTCTTTAGCAAAACTGGCAGATGCTACAACACTCGGTTTGACTTTTGATTGCTTTTGGAGTTTTGCTTTGCATAGTGATGTATATGATATGTCTTGCACCTTATTCGATGAGGAAAGAGCCGAGATCCCTTCACCGGGAGTGACCTCTTTAGCAAAACTAATAAAGGCCTCAAAATCACTCCATTTCAAAATTTCACTTGATTCTACAACGATATCAAGTTCATTACGCAATAGGTTTTCAGAAAAACCTGTCGTAGCCCTCCGTCATTTCAGATAAATCCTACTTAGTATTCGTGCTACGTTTGTTGGCCTGCGTCAAGGCGTAGTGTGCGGTAGCTAACTAGTATTTATCTGTTAATGCATATGATGCAGATTGGATTAGGGTAGTCGTGCGACTTTGTTGGCCTGCGTCAAGGGTCGTACGGGTGGGTTTAATTCAATCAAGAAATGACGGATTGAACTTGACTAGCGCACTATGGTTTGTTGGCCTGCGTCAAGGTCATAGGACGCTAGGGGCAAAATATTATCGGGAATTTCAAGTGTTGAAATTTGCAATGAGATTGCATACCTTCTATGAGATAGTTGGATCCCGATACCCACTACGAGTAATTGTTACTCCCGGGAGAGTTTTACACAGGACAATTAGCCGATCAAGTAGGTGTCTAGAAAGGTGTCAACGGGGTTACGCCTATGGAAAAACGAGGTTTACTTTAATTAGGTCCGTGCGAAAGCACGGAGAACCTCCCTCAAAGTACCGACACTGGCCTAGCTGAAAGATCGGCGAAGTTGTAGGATGTAATTAATCCCGGCTAGTCTTTCCTTTTAGGGTTTGAAGGAAGATTTGATAAAAACAGTGGGAGCCATCCTGATTAGATAAGATAATAACCAATCTGATCTTTCAAGAGCATACACTAAAGTGTTTTCTTCTCTCTCTCTCTAGGTAGCGACCATGTCATGCCTTAATCAAGATAATAATATGGATGTATTGACTGAACCCGCATGTTATACTGTGCTGGGGAACGTTGGTTCCGTTCTTTCTTATAAGAGTTATAAGACTGAACAGGATATAGGGGAATACCAGGATTCCCATGCCACCCGAATGAAGAAAGTACATGTTGATACATTTTCTTCGGGTGTGTTCGTTACAGAGAACCGTTTCTCCATTTGCCCTACGTCCTGGGTATTAGATACCGGGTCAGGATCCCATATATGTAATCAGTTACATGGGCTTAGAAAAGGTAGAGAACTTGGAGAAGGTGATAAAGACATAAGAGTTTGAAATGGTGCAATTGTTGTAGCTAAGACCGTCGGGGAATATCACCTTGCATTACCAACTGGTAATACATTGATTCTGAACGAATGCTATTACATGCCGAGCCTGATATGCAACATTATATCGGTTTCTTTGTTAAGTAAAGAGGGATATAATTTTGTATTACAGGATAATGTTATGAACATTTTCCGTAACCAAAAGTTGGTTGGATCAGGCACGTTATGCAATGGCATTTATGTTCTAAATCAATCAACAGTTCTAAGCATAACAAACACACACAAGAGGAAGAGTTCAGAACTGAACGAATCCTTCTTGTGGCATTGTAGACTGGGTCACATCAATGCGACACGACTAGCTAAGTTGCATAAAGATGGATATTTGAATCCGTTTGAATTATCATCTTATGACACTTGCCAGTCATGTCTCAAAGGCAAGATGACCAAAACTCCGTTTACGGGACACGGAGAAAGAGTTACGGAACTCTTGGGACTAGTGCATAGTGATGTATGCGGTCCAATGTCTACACATTCCAGGAATGGTTCTGTGTACTTCATTACATTCATTGACGATCTCTATAGATTCGGATATGTGTTCCTGATGAAACACAAATCAGAAGCTTTTGAGAAATTTAGAGAATATAAACAAGAAGTCGAGAACCAAACCGGGAAAAGTATTAAAATCCTTCGATCTGATCGAGGAGGTGAATACTTGAGCATTGAATTCCTGGACTTCCTAAAAGAGGATGGGATTCTCTCTCAGCTGACTCCTCCATATACACCACAGCATAATGGTGTATCAGAACGGAGGAACCGCACCCTATTAGATATGGTGCGCTCTATGATGAGCACAGCTGAGTTACATATTTCCTTCTGGGGATATGCACTGGAAACAGCTGCAGACCTATTGAATATGGTTCCCACCAAATCCGTGCCAACCACTCCATATGAGATATGGAAAGGAAAGAGACCATGTCTTAATCATGTTAAGATATGGGGTTGTCCGGCATATGTAAAAACGCAGAATCCGGACAAACTCGCGGCAAGGACTATTCTGTGTAAGTTTATTGGATATCCCAAACATTCGCGCGGGTATATCTTCTACCACACCGAGGAACAAAAGGTGTTTGTTTCTCGACATGCCACCTTTTTAGAAAAGGAATTTCTTGAAAAAGAGATTAGTGGCAAGGAGGTAGAACTGGAAGAGGTTCCAGCCATACAGACTATGACAGAAGATTTGGTTGAACCAGAGGATTCGGTAGTTCCAAACGAACCTCAGCCTCTCCGCCGATCTAGTAGCGTTCCTCGCTAACCTGAGAGATACTACGGTTTTCTCATGGATGGTGGCAGCGAGGATTGCATCATGGAGGATAATGACCCGACTAGCTTCGAGCAGGCCATCACGATTGGGGACTCAGTGAAATGGCTGGATGCTATGCGGTCCGAGATGGAATCCATGTACACCAACAAAGTATGGACTTTGGAAGATGCTCCTGAAGGGGTAAAACCCATTGGGAGCAAGTGGATCTTCAAGAAAAAACTTGGTGTAGATGGGAAAGTGGAGACTTTCAAAGCTAGACTTGTTGCAAAGGGTTTTCGTCAAAGACCAAGTGTGGACTATGACGAAACCTTTTCTCCAGTGGCTATGCTTAAATCCATCCGGATCATGCTTGCCATCGCTGCATATCATGATTACGAAATCTGGCAAATGGATGTTAAGACCGCCATTCTAAATGGTGATTTAGAAGAGTGCGTGTACATGACTCAGCCAGAGGGCTTCGTAGATAGTGGGAGCAGCGGGAAGGTGTGCAAGCTGCTTAAATCCATTTATGGATTAAAGCAAGCATCGCGGAGTTGGAACATCTGCTTTAACGTCGTTATCAAAGAGTTTGATTTCGTCAAAAACGTAGATGAACCTTGTATTTACAAGAAGGTAGCAGAGAGTAAGGTGTCTTTCTCGTATTGTACGTGGACGACATACTCTTGATAGGAAATGATATTCCTATGCTGCAATCGGCCAAGCTCTTCTTATCACAAAGATTCTCAATGAAAGATCTTGGTGATGCCTCCTGCATATTGGGAATTAGGATCTATAGAGATAGATCCAAACGGATATTGGGATTGTCCCAATCCAGGTACATTAACACCATACTAAAGAGGTTTAGTATGGAAGAATCCAAGCGTGGGAACTTACCCACAATCTCTGGAGTCACTCTCTCCAAAGAGATGTCTCCCAAGACTGATTTGGAGAGAGCTCGCATGCAAGGGATACCCTATGCTTCGGCTGTAGGCTCTATCATGTATGCGATGCTATGTACCAGACCCGATGTAGCATACTCACTAAGTGTAGTGAGCAGGTATCAAGCTGATCCTGGAGAGAGTCACTAGACAGCTGTGAAGAGCATTCTCAAGTACTTGCGAAGGACTAAAGAGATGCTCTTGGTGTATGGTAACGGAGAACTCCAAATGGAGTCCTTTACCGATTCGAGCTTCCAGAGTGATAAGGACGACTCTAAGTCGCAGTCGGGATTTGTCTTTACCCTTTACGGAGGGGCGGTTAGCAGGAAGAGTTCCAAGCAGGAAACCGTGGCAGACTCGACGATGGAAGCTGAATACATCGCTGCCAATGATGCTGCCAAAAAGGCTGTTTGGATCAAGAAGTTCATTACTGAACTTGGAGTGGTTCCATCCATTGAGCATCCAATACCTTTGTATTGCGATAACAATGGAGCGGTGGCTTTGGCCAAGGAACCCAGGTCCCATCAGCGATCCAGGCATATTCTAAGGCGGTATCACCTGATCCGGGAGATAGTTGATCGCCCAGAGATCGAGGTCAGGAGAGTTGACACGAAGAACAACACAGCGGATCCACTCACGAAGGCCATTCCCCAGATACAGTTTGAGAGACTCTTCGGGATGCTCGGTATGCGATACTACAGCAGCTGGCCCTAGTGCAAGTGGGAGATTGTTAGTTGTATGTATGCCCTAGAGGCCAGTATTGTACAGATGATGTATATTATATTGGATGCTTGGACATATATAGAGATGATTTTCTTGCTCGATATGATAGTATGCTATCTGGTTGCTCTTTATCTTAACATGTATACTAGTCTCTTTATATTGTCTTATAGTTACATGTTGGTAAAGCCCTTAGGATGTGCACTTGACTACCTGGACTATGATGCGGATCATACTAGTGGGGACATGGTAGTCCATAAGTACATCCTTCAAGGTCCCTAGTCGTGGGTGTATCGAGACGGGGCATCGATATACCAGAGTAGACTAGCGTATACGCTTCTCAACCCATGAGATGGGCGATGGATGATCACATATCCATTGGTGTTTGACATCAGAGTTGGTATACGGGTGCTCAGTGGAGACTGGGTACACTGGACGGACTCGCCGAGAACTCCCAGATGGTATTATACCTCATGTCAGATGGCAGTTCTCAGGTGACACTTGTGCAGGTTAGTCTGTAGACCCGAGATCGTCATAGAGTCTTGTGTGATTCCCACTGTGCTTTGATTTCCACCTTACCACGTCCATGAGGGCATGCAAAACGGTAGTTTTTGGGTACAGTCCCGAGTCACATGGAGGCAATGAGCGATAGGAGGGGTTTTGTCTCTCCCGGTATTGGGGGTTGATGTTGCACTGTGCTCGATTGGCCGTAACAGGGAAGTCCCTGGCCAGGGCTGATTAGAGATTTACCGGTAAGTGTTACCAGTAGTTTCTCGACCCGTTATGAGCCTATCATCGGCACGACTTATCGTTATTAGGGTCTGACGTTTACCACCCCTAGACTTTGATATGCGACATATCAGACGAGGAGACCGGACTGTACGGGAAGTGTTGCCGGTTGGCTCGACGGGAGTTGTAGCAGGTTCGCTTGTTCTCTTCTGATCGCTCAATACCCGGGTGGCCGTTACGTTTAGCTGACCGCTTGCGGCTTGGGGGTGCTTGATATGATCATCACCCACTACCGGCGTATTGACGAGTCTTAGAGTCCCACAATGGAGTTACCTAGTCCAGGCGAAACGTTGTGGTGCGCGTTTGCGATATGCGCATGGACCCGATTAAAATGCGCGTATAGGATACCGTATATTGATCGGGCGGCTTGCTTTTGGTTAGGGTCGTATGTGATATGGCCGGATTGATAAATCAAGTGTTGATTTATCATTTAACCATTAGATTCTCACTAAAAATCTTTTCTTGTATCTTTGGATGTATGGATGCATGTATGCATTCCTTATTGATTCATGCACATATGGATGTGCATGCACACATACATACATACATCATCTATCATGGTTGTTTATACATAGAAAATGGTGGATATATAAGACTCACACCATGGTTTATATTATGGATATTTATTTCTATTTAAAGTTAAAACAAAATAAAAAAAAAGAGAAAAAAGGTGAATGAATGGTTATCTTCTACACTCTTCTTTTGACCTAACCATTTTCACCTACCATTTAACCATGATTTATCTTCCTCTTCTCTTTTAACTAGAATGAAATAAATATCCATATTGTTTAACCATGGTTTGAGATGAGAGAAGAAAAATATATATTCTTATGTTTTTCTTTTTCTATTAAGGGTTATTCTTATCTTCTTCTAAAATATGCATCATCTTCTTCAACCTTGAGCTCTTGCTCTCTTGAATTTTCTAGAGAGCAAATCATTCATCAAGATAGGATTTTGAAGTGAGAAAAGCCACCACAACATCATTCTACACAAGTCTTGCCTACTTGTTTAAAGTATTAGCTTCGATTTTCATTCTTGATCTTGCGAAGTTGCTAGCTTGGACAAAGCGGACTCTGGGTGGATCATCAATGACCTAGAGGAGTTCAAGAAGAGCTTTTCCAAACCCCAAGTAGCCAAGGAGTCTAGCGTAGGGAGCTACAAAGGTTGTACTCTCCAAACCCTAGCTTTTCTTTCATGAGATGATATGCAAGTTTAAGAAACCCTAATTTTCTAGGAACGATTCTATGTTCATTAACTTAGCACCCTAAAAATTCAATCTTTGGTTCATGTGATGCTTCCAAACCCTTCATGAGGTGCTAGGCTAACCCAACACGTCATTTGTATATTTTAACCTGAAAACAAATACAAGTAATGATAATAAAAGGCATCCCCAAGCGGGAGCTAGCTCTTCGCCAATTGGTGGAAACAACCACGCAATGATATAAATATATACAACGCCGAAGGCGAGGATCAAATACAGAAAGAAAATAAAGAAAACCATGCATCATCAAGAAACCGAAAATAAGAATAAATACACGAGCGTGACTCTAAAGCCGAAAGAATATACAACTCGAGATTTCTAAGTCTACAAATATACATAGTTTGGTTGATGGAGTTTTTAACTAGATAAAACTGAAATAATGTATACAAGTACAATGGTGGTCATGATGTAAGTGAAACCACCTATCAAAGTAATCACCCGAAAGAAGCGGTGAGCCAGCAAGCCGCAACAAAAATCTGTGCGGACAAACCTGCAAGAAAACTGTGGCACAATGGGGGTGAGTTGCCAACTCGTGAGTAGAAGACATCACCGAGTAGAAACTGAATGTATGACTATCTCCTAGTTCATACAATAGAATAATAATAATATAAACACAAAGAGTAATAACCAGGGTAACAGTATAAGCATAAGTATAAAGCCCATGTACTCGTGTCCATGTCATAAAGTAACTACATGTCATGTGTATCATGTATAAATGCATCATCCAATGTGTGTCCAGCAACGGCACACTAAATCATTATAAAACCTGAGTGCCCAGCATCGACACTCGAAAACTGGTATTATACCTAACGTCAGATAGAAGTTCTTTGGTGACACTGGTACATGTTAGTCTGTAGACCCGAGATCGTCATAGAGTCTTGTGTGATTCCCACTGTGCTTTGATTTCCACCTTACCATGTTCAAGAGAGCGTGTAAAACGGTGGTTTCTGGGTACAGTCTTGAGTCACATGGAGGTAATGAGCGATAGGAGGGTTTCGTCTCTCCTGGTATTGGGGGTTTATGTTGCGCTGTTCTCGATTGGCCATAACAGGAAGTTCCTGGCCAGGGCGGAAACTGAGATTTACTGGTAAGTGTTATCAGTAGCTTCTCGACTCGTTATGAGCCTCACATCGGAACGACTTATCAAGTTATTGGGGTCTGACGTTTACCACCCCCAGACTAGATATGCGACATATCAGACGAAGAGACCGAACTGTACGGTAGTGTTACTTATTGGATTCACGGGAGTATGAACAAGCTTGCTTATTGATCTTCTGATCGCTCAATACCCGGGTAGTCGTTACGTCCAGCTAGTACCGCTGATGGCTTGTGGGTAACTGATATGATCATTACCTACTGCCGGCGTATTGACGAGTCTTTAGAGTCCTACACGGAGGTTTCCTATCTCAAGCTAAATGAAGTAGGGCACATATGTGATATGTGCGGGACCAAGATTAATACGTGTATGTGATACCATATTCTAATCTTGCGATATATGATATTAGTCGGTTGCATGTGATATAGCCGGATTATTAAATCAAATGTTGATTTCATAATTTAATATATAATTATATATTAGATATATTAATATATATTAACTAATATTATCTCACTTAAGAATTTCTTATCTACTTATACATTTAATATATATATGATATATGTTAATGTATTTATTGTGTCATGCTTGATGATACATTGCACATGGGTGTATGAGACTCATACCATACTTAAGATAATTAGGGTGATTATTTATTTAGGGAATAAACAAAATTAGGTGGAAAATGGCTTGGTTATGAGGCTTGTAGAAGCTTGTGGAAATCTTGATTTAGTCCACTAATTTTATTTTACTCTAGATATTTATTAATCCAACCATTATCTTTAGTCATGGTTAAGTCTCTACAAGAGATTATATATGATATTTCCTCACTCATGGTTTGCAATGGTTGCCATTATTCACCACTTCATTTTCTTCTTCATCTCAATTTAGCGCTTTAGGTTTTCTTGAGGTGAAGAAAGAGAGAGAGAGAAATAATTCTAAAGTGAGCAAAATTCCTACTTCACCAATCCATAACAAACTAGTCATTTAGTATAGGTTGTTTCTTTCACTAATTCTAAATTAGTGAAGAGGTAGCTTGAGTTGGAGATTCCTCGACGTAGATCATCTTCGGCCTCGAAGATCTTTAAAAAAGCTTGTTCCTTTCGCCTAGTAGAGCCTAACGAGAGTCCGAGAGACCACTACTTGGAGCTAAGGGACTACTACATGGAGCTTTAGAAGTGAAGGACCGGTCTACAAAAGTTGTATTCCTTATTTACTTAGAGTAAAGTTGTTTACTTGCTTAGTTAAACCCTAATTCTCTAGTTAGATCCTTGGTTCAGACTCGCTCGACACCCTAAATTTTTAAAATAGCATACTTGATGCTTGCCGAAACCCATCGGGGGTGCTAAGCGAACCCAGCTGTTAGTTATGTATATGCCCTAGAGGCCATTGTTGTACATATGATGTATATTATAACGGATGTGTAAGTCGATGTACAACACCCCACGACTTGCGGGGAGGCGGAAATATGAAAAACGATCTTGTTCTTTGCTTAAACATCGACTAACCGCATGAATCGAAGCTAAACGATAACTAACATCAAACATAGTTGTTAACAACTACTATGTAAAGGAATTATACCTAAAGAACCGTGTCCTTCGTCTTTACGAACTCCACCTCCTCCTCGGCCTTCTCGAAGTAGTATACGATCCACCCGAGAGCTTTACTCCAAGCTTAGCCTCTAAACTTGAGGCAACTAATCTTCTTTAAGTGCTAATCAAAGAAGCTAGGTGATATAGAGTGAGGGTTATGGTTTAATTAGTCTAACTAATCTTTGTACTCAACACATGAGAGGGGAGGATTAGGGTTTGAAGAGGGAGAGCTTGAGGAGAGAGAAGGTGAAGATAATAATGAATTGAGAAGAATGAGTTATCATAATATATATCAAGCATTTCTTTTTATCAAGAAAAGAAAAGAAATGAATTTAACAACCATGCTTGATAATATCTAGTGATGATTCACATCCATGAGTCATTAAGCATTTATGATGCATTAATGACATGGATGAATCATCCATATGACTCACTAATCACATTCATTGCATATGCCACCTAAACCTCCTTAGTCACCATCTTCTAGAAGCTTCTCGCGCAATTACGAGAATGCCCCTCCTTTCCGCAAAAATACGGAAAAACTTTAGACTGTATAAATCCAATAACGGGATACCAGTAACTGGCTTAAACCAAAGCCGACTGGTAAAAACTGTCCGAAAGTCGTACGTGCGTAAACACACGTATGCGTCCGAACCCTTGTCGTAAAACCATACGACCTCTATATCGTTTCGCCTGGAGTAGGGAAACTCTCTGTGTGGGACTCTAGAGACTCGACTACTACGCTGGCAGTGGGTTTAACCACAGACCGCAAGCTGTACTAGCTGTACGTAACGGTCCCCAGGTAGATGTCGATAAGAAGGCCGATGAGGAAACCCATCCGAACTCCTACTGAGTCTGATGTGACAATCTCCGTACAGTCCGGTCCGTTCGTCTAAGACTATCGCATATCGGGCCTAGGGGGCAACAAGCGTCAGTCCCCTAATAGCGGTATAAGTCGTGTCGGAGCGAAGCCTATTACACCCTGAGAAACTACTGGAACCTACCAGCAAATCTCGCTTGCCCTGGCCAGGGACTTTGCGTAATGGCTCTCTGACATAGCGCGATATCAACCCCCAATACCGGGAGAGACGAATCATGTCTAACCGCCACTGCCTCCAAGTGCTCGGGACTGCACCCAACTGCTACCTGTTTGCACGACTCCTTTGAGCCGTGGTAGGGTAGCAATCTAAGAACAGCGGGACACACTCGAGGCGAAGTAGCAGTGTCAAGTTTGCGGACTATGCTGTACTCATGTCACCTGGGAACTGTTCACTGACGATTGGTATAAAACCAACCAACAGTCCCCTGTGAGTCCTGTTCGGTGTACTCGTAACCTAACGAGCACCTGCATACTATCTCCAGTACGACGTACTGACGGCTGTGGGACAGACCATCTCCCCAACTGGGATGAGAAGCTTACACACTAGTCTACTCCGGAGTATCGATGCCCTGTCTCGATAATCCAACGACTAGGGACCTGAATAAGGATGTGCTTGTAGACTACCCAGCCCCCACTAGTGTGACTGCCATCACAACGCTGGTAGTCAAGCAAGATCCTAAGAGCTCTATCAATACGTATACTCACATATTAAGATAGAAAAACCAAGTAGCATACTACCATGTTTAGCAAGACTGTTATATACATGTGAATATCCCAAGCTTCCATTAAGTAATATACAAACTAGTATGATACAGTAATGGCCTTCTAGGGCATAAACACTAACAATCTCCCACTTGCACTAGGGCCATGTACTGGCGTATCGAAGACCGATGATCTCGAGTAGCCTCTCGAACTGAATCTGAGGTAGGGCCTTTGTGAATGGATCAGCAATGTTCTCTTCAGAAGCAACTCTCCGAACCTCGATCTCCTGACGATCAATGATCTCCCTGATCAGGTGATACCGCCTTAAGATGTGTCTGGACTTCTGATGGGACCTTGGTTCCTTCGCTAAAGCTATAGCTCCGTTGTTGTCGCAATACAGAGGTATTGGATCAACTATGGTAGGAACCACCTGAAGTTCTGTTAGGAACTTCTTCATCCAGACTGCTTCTTTTGCAGCATCGCAAGCAGCTATATACTCCGCTTCCATCGTTGAGTCAGCAACGGTGTCCTGCTTGGAGCTCTTCCAGTACACCGCCCCTCCATTGAGGGTAAAGACATAACCCGACATGGACTTGGAATCGTCCTTATCACTCTGAAAGCCGGAATCAGCAAAGGCCTCTAACCTGAGGTCTTTTCCGCCGTAAACCAAGAACATCTCCTTAGTCCTTCTCAGGTACTTGAGAATGTTCTTTACTGCTATCCAGTGCTTCTCCCCTGGGTCTGACTGATACCGGCTTACCACGCTCAGTGCGTAAGCTACATCTGGTCTGGTGCACAACATCGCATACATTATAGAGCCTACCGCAGAAACATAGGGTATAATAGACATGCGTTCTCTTTCCAAATCAGTCTTGGGAGACATCTCTTTTGAGAGGGTGATTCCGTGACAAGCCGGTAGATTACCGCGCTTAGAATCTTCCATACTGAATCTTTTCAGTACAGTGTCGATATACCTGGACTGCGAAAGTCCCAACATCCTCTTGGATCTATCACGATAGATCCGGATCCCCAGAATGTAAGAGGCATCACCCAGGTCTTTCATGGAGAACCTGTGTGACAAGAATCCTATGACAGATTGTAGCATAGGAATGTCATTTCCTATCAATAGAATGTCATCCACGTACAAGACGAGGAATACGACACTTCTGGCTACAACTTTACTATATATGCACGGTTCATCTGGATTTTTGATAAAGTCATATTCTTTGACTGTCTCATCAAAACAGATGTTCCAACTCCGCGATGCCTGCTTTAGTCCATAAATAGACTTAAGCAGCTTGCATACTTTCCCGCTGCTCCCACTCTGATTGAAACCCTCTGGCTGATCCATATAGACGCACTCTTCTAAATTTCCATTCAGAAAAACCGTCTTTACGTCCATCTGCCAGATTTCATAATCATGGAAGGCAGCAATAGCAAGAAGGACCCGAATGGATTTGAGCATAGCCACTGGAGAAAAAGTTTCGTCATAGTCCAAACCAGGTCTTTGACGAAAACCCTTTGCAACAAGTCTAGCCTTATAGGTTTCCACCTGTCCATCTACACCAATCTTTTTCTTGAAGATCCATTTGCATCCTATGGGTTTTACCCCATCTGGAGCAAAGTCCAAAGTCCATACTTTGTTGGTGTACATGGACTCCATTTCGGTCCACATTGCATCTAGCCATCGTACCGAGTCGCCGCTCTGGATGGCCTGCTGGAAGTCAGTAGGTTCATCATCATCTATGATGCAATCCTCTCTATCCCCATCTATGAGAAAACCGTAGTATCTCTCAGGCGGATGAGACGGCCTACTACTCCTGCGGAGGGGTGCGGGAATGTCCTGTTCTTCTTGAACTACCGGTTCTACCAAACTTTCAGTATCAGCTTGTGGTTCTGGAATTTCTTCCAGTTCTATTTCGCTCCCACTCTTCTGATTTTCTAAAAATTCAGTTTCCAAGAAGCGGGCATGACGAGAAACAAAAACCTTTTGTTCCTCTGCGTAATAGAAACAATATCCCATAGAGTTCTTTGGATATCCTACAAACTTACACTCTACTGAGCGTGCCTCGAGCTTGTCCGGATGCTGCTTTTTTACAAAAGCTGGACATCCCCATGTCTTCAGGTACTGAAGATAGGGTTTCTTCCCACTCCACATCTGATATGGTGTGGTAGGCACAGTTTTGGTTGGAACTCTGTTCAAAAGATATGCCGCTGATTCTAGCGCATAACCCCAGAAAGATCGTGGTAACTCAGCATTACTCATCATGGATCGTACCATATCCAATAGGGTTCGATTCCGTCTCTCCGATACACCGTTATGCTGTGGAGTGTATGGAGGAGTAAGCTGAGAGAGAATTCCTTTCTCTTTTAGGTAACCTAGGAACTCGGCACTCAAGTATTCACCACCTCGATCAGATCTAAGTGTCTTGATACTTTTGCCGGTTTGGTTTTCTACTTCATTCTTATACTCTTGGAATTTCTCAAAAGCCTCGGATTTATGTTTCATCAGATAAATGAATCCGTACCTTGAGTAATCATCCGTGAAAGTAATGAAATAGGAAAAACCACCTCTTGCATGTGTAAACATTAGACCGCATACATCGCTGTGTATGAGTCCTAAGAGCTCGCTCGCTCTTACTCCTTGTCCAGTAAATGGAGTCTTTGTCATCTTTCCTTTGAGACAAGATTGACAAGTGTCATAAGTTTGATATTCGAACGAGTCCAAATATCCTTCTCTATGCAACTTAGTCAACCTTCTCTCATTGATGTGACCCAGTCTACAATGCCATAAGAAAGCTTTATTTAAATCTGGAGACTTTCTTTTAAGTGTGTTCTGGACATTGAAAATTTGGAGTTGGTTTAAAACATATATACCGTTATTTAGTGTACCGGACCCAATCAAACCATGATTAAGGTGGATGTTAACAACATCTCTTACAAACGTGAAATCATAACCTTTATTTGATAACAAGGAAACTGATATGATATTACACGTTAAGCTTGGTACAAAAAAAACAGTTATGTAAAACCAAAATGTGTCCACTCGTCAATCCTAGGTGATAATCCCCGACGGACGCAGCTCCAACGCTAGCTCCGTTAGCAACCTTTAGGGTCATATCACCTTCCTTCAGCACTCTACGGTTTCTCAGTGCCTGCAATGAATTGCAAATATGAGATCCTGATCCGGTATCCAATACCCAGGAAGTAGAGTTGATCGACAGACAATTCTCAATTACAAACACACCTGAAGTCGAAGCCACAGCTTGCTTCGGTTCCTGGTTCTTGGCGTTCCACGCCTTGCAATCCTTCTTCCAGTGCCCTTTCCTGTAACAATGGAAGCACTCATCCTGGCCAACTACCGCTACCGCAAACTTTTTCTTTCCCTTCCCTCCCACCTTACTAACACCTCCTCTAGGTTTGGTGGCGGCCTTCTTCCTCCTTCCTTTGGCCTTAGCCTTGGACCCGGAAGAAGATGCACCGCTAACAAACATAGCGGGTGTTTCCCTTGTTTTCTGCAAGGTGCCCTCTGCACTCCTTAACATGTTCAGGAGTTCCGGAAGTTCAACTTCTTTTCTTTGAAGGTTGAAGTTCAGGATAAACTGGGCGTAGGTGTGAGGAAGGGACTGGAGAATAAGGTCTGTATAGAGCTCATTATCCAACGTCGTCCCAAGGTCTGCGAGCTCTTCAATATAGCCGATCATCTTTAGGACATGTTCTCCTACCGATGACCCGACAGCCAACCTCGCTCGAAACAAGTTCTTAGAGGTCTCGTATCTTGCTATACGAGATTGCTCTCCATAAAGTTCCTTTGTATGGAGAAATATGCCATCTAGGTTCATATCCTCGTGCCTCCTCTGATGTTCATTGTTCATTGAGGCAAGCACGATGCACTTGGCTTTCGCGCAATCTAAATCCCAGGTTTTGCGGATTTCCTTATCCGCATTGCTGGATTTGGGACCAGGGACAGCAGGTGCCGTAGCGGTGAGGACGTACCCCAATTTGTCATAGGTCAAAGCCATTTTGACATTCCGCAGCCAATCTTTATAGTTTGGCCCTGTCAGTATATTTTTCTCTAAAAGTAACTTAAGTCCAGTCATTTTCAGGGTCGCTGCAATTAGGAGAGAGAGAAGAAAACTCTTTAGCATGATGCTCTTGCAAGTTTAGAGTGGTTTTTAGTTTATCTAAACTGGATGGCTCCCACTGTTTCTCGAATCCTTCCTCAAACCATAAAAGAAGAATTAGCCAGGACTATTCTCACTGTACAATACTTGCTTAACCGTTCAGCCAGGCTAGTGTCGATACTTCGAGGGAGGTTTTCCAACGCTTTCGCGAAGTTCCTTAATTAAATAACCTCTTTTCTCTGGGGGCGTAACCCCGCTGACACCTTTCTTGACACCTACTTGGTTTATAGCATTGATCGTTAAGCGACGAATCTCCTGATAAGTAGCATATACTCACAGTAGGATCGGGATCCAAATATCATCGTATGATAATGTTGAAGGAATCCTACCAACATTCATCAAACTCCAAATGGTATGCATCTCTTTGCAAATTTCAGTTTCTTTAGAAATTCCCGATATAGGTTTTTGCCCCATGCTCTTATGACCTTGACGTAAGCCAACAAATCATAAGTCACATGTCAAGTTCTGCCCATCATTATCTTGTTAATTTGAACCCACCCGTATATACCCTTGACGTAAGCCAACAAGGTAATGCGACTGTCCCAAACCAACACATCTATCTATGCAACAAATGAATACCCAGTAGCTACCAAACACTATGCCTTGACGAAAGCCAACAAACATAGCTTGAATACTACTGACTATCCATAAGAAATGACGGAGGGCTACGACTGGTTTTGGCGAAACCGTGAACGTAGTGAACTTGATATAACCGAAGGAACCTGATAGCTTTTAAAAGGAGTGGTTAAAGCTCCGCATTTAAAAATATCTGTTTTTAAAATTAACCGAGTGGTTTCTTTTAAATTGTTCCAACGATTAACTTTTGGTTTATTTTCTTTGCATTATAAATAATGCGTCCCATCATTAACCTATCATTGCAGAAAACAATGAAAATACAACGTCCTCTTATGCCATCCGCATTCGCCACGGGGTCCCGTCATCACCCGTTAGGTTACTTAACTAACGACAGAGCGGGGGCTGGGCTAGTGCGGGTGTAAAACATAAGTGACGTCTAAATAGCTATCATATATAGATATTGTACATTCGTCAGACGCAATAATAGGCATTCCAGATCACAGATGAACTTTATTGGATTTGCAAGCAATCCGTGTTTGTTTTGAGCCTGCAACAAAAGACGGATTACACAGTTGTGATGAATAGCCATTACCCCATCCAAGACCCCAATGGGTACGGCAAACTACCCGCCCGGCAGTTTGTGCACCCCACCTTGGGTCTGTCCTAGGAGCAAAAACAGTAAAATGAAATAATACAACGGTGGCTACAACCGCAACCTGGATGTGCCCCGCAAAATAATATTACAACAAATTACATTTACATCAAATGAATTAAATAATAACCCATCACATAACCCCGGCTATACATCACAACAGTCCAACACAGTTCATATTCACAAACAGATAAAATCCATTACAGAAATGTGCAACCCCCTGCCAACCGACATACTAGCAGTTAGGGGAGGTTTACGAACACATTATACAAACACAGATATAATCCAACAAGCAAATACTGTATAATTTCGACCGATTAAACACTTTTAATTTTGCTCCAATACTTCTCTGTAAATATGAAACCTGAGCAAAAATAAAATATTCCAGAAAATACCAAATATCACAGAGAAGCAACACAGAAAATTTGGGTTCCTGAATCACCAACTCGGCGGCGGAAGCGCGGCGGATCGGTGCGATCCGCTGCGGTTCCGCGGCGCTTTAGACGATTCAGGGGCCCAAATTTCTTGGGTGTTCTTCTACTGTCTTTTTAAGCTTTCTGAACCTCCCTGAAAAATTTTAGGACTTCATTTAAAATTCGACAGAAACTTGTGATTTCGGGGTTTTCCGGTTTCGTTTTTTCCGTTCGAAATTCATACAAATTTGCAAGTAAGTTATTTATTGTTTAGCGAGGCTCTGATACCACTGTAAGTCGATGTACAACACCCCACGACTTGCGAGGAGGCGGAAATATGAAAAACGATCTTGTTCTTTGCTTAAACATCGACTAACCGCATGAATCGAAGCTAAACGATAACTAACATCAAACATAGTTGTTAACAACTACTATGTAAAGGGATTATACCTAAAGAATCGTGTCCTTCGTCTTTACGAACTCCACCTCCTCCTCGGCCTTCTCGAAGTAGTAGACGATCCACCCGAGAGCTTTACTCCAAGCTTAGCCCCTAAACTTGAGGCAACTAACCTTCTTTAAGTGCTAATCAAAGAAGCTAGGTGATATAGAGTGAGGGTTATGGTTTAATTAGTCTAACTAATCCTTGTACTCAACACATGAGAGGGGAGGATTAGGGTTTGAAGAGGGAGAGCTTGAAGAGAGAGAAGGTGAAGATAATAATGAATTGAGAAGAATGAGTTATCATAATATATATCAAGCATTTCTTTTTATCAAGAAAAGAAAAGAAATGAATTTAACAACCATGCTTGATAATATCTAGTGATGATTCACATCCATGAGTCATTAAGCATTTATGATGCATTAATGACATGGATGAATCATCCATATGACTCACTAATCACATTCATTGTATATGCCACCTAAATCTCCTTAGTCACCATCTTCTAGAAGCTTCTCACGCAATTACGAGAATGCCCCTCCTTTCCGCAAAAATACGGAAAAACTTTAGACTGTATAAATCCAATAACCGGATACCAGTAACTGGCTTAAACCAAAGCCGACTGGTAAAAACTGTCCGAAAGTCGTACGTGCGTAAACACACGTATGCGTCCGAACCGTTGTCGTAAAACCATATGACCTCTATATCGTTTCGCCTGGAGTAAGGAAACTCTCTGTGTGGGACTCTAGAGACTCGACTACTACGCTGGCAGTGGGTTTAACCACAGACCGCAAGCGGTACTAGCTGTACGTAACGGTCCCCAGGTAGATGTCGATAAGAAGGCCGATGAGGAAACCCATCCGAACTCCTACTGAGTCTGATGTGACAATCTCCGTACAGTCCGGTCCGTTCGTCTAAGACTATCGTATATCGGGCCTAGGGGGCGGCAAGCGTCAGTCCCCTAGTAGCGGTATAAGTCGTGTCGGAGCGAAGCCCATTACACCCTGAGAAACTACTGGAACCTACCAGCAAATCTCGCTTGCCCTGGCCAGGGACTTTGCGTAATGGCTCTCTGACACAGCGCGATATCAACCCCCAATATCGGGAGAGACGAATCCTGTCTAACTGCCACTGCCTCCAAGTGCTCGGGACTGCACCCAACTGCTACCTGTTTGCACGACTCCTTTGAGCCGTGGTAGGGTAGCAATCTAAGAACAGTGGGACACACTCGAGGCGAAGTAGCAGTGTCAAGTCTGCGGACTATGCTGTACTCATGTCACCTGGGAACTGTTCACTGACGACTGGTATAAAACCAACCAACAGTCCCCTGTGAGTCCTGTCCGGTGTACTCGTAACCTAACGAGCACCTGCATACTATCTCCAGTACGACGTACTGACGGCTGTGGGACAGACCATCTCCCCAACTGGGATGAGAAGCGTACACACTAGTCTACTCCGGAGTATCGATGCCCTGTCTCGATAATCCAACGACTAGGGACCTGAATAAAGATGTGCTTGTAGACTACCCAGCCCCCACTAGTGTGACTGCCATCACAACGCTGGTAGTCAAGCAAGATCCTAAGAGCTCTATCAATACGTATACTCACATATTAAGATAGAAAAACCAAGTAGCATACTACCATGTTTAGCAAGACTGTTATATACATGTGAATATCCCAAGCTTCCATTAAGTAATATACAAACTAGTATGATACAGTAATGGCCTTCTAGGGCATAAACACTAACAGGATGCTTGGATATATATAGAGAGGACTTTCTTGCTCGTCATGATAGTATGCTATTTGGTTTCACTTTATCTTAATATGTTGACTTGTATTGGTTTACTGTCTTACTCTCATATGTTGATAAAGCCCTTAGGATCTGTACTCGACTACTGGGACTATGATGAGATCATACTAGTGGGGCCACGGTGGTCGATGAGTACATCCAATAACTGTTCCTAGTCGAGGGTGTGTCGAGACAGGGCATCGATACACCAGAGTAGAATAGCGTATACGCATCTTGACCCATATGATGGGCGATGGATGATCCCATATCCATCGGTGTTTGACATCAAGGATGGTGTACGGGTGCTCAGTGGAGACTGGGTACACTGGACGGACTCGCCGAGAACTCCCAGATGGTGATATACCACACGTCAGATGGCAGTTCTCCGGTGACACTGGTACAGAGTAGTCTGTAGACCCGATATCGTCATAGAGTCTTGTGTGATTCCCATTGTGCTTTGATTTCCACCTTACCACGTCCAAGAGGGCATGCAAAACGGTGGCTTTTGGGTGCAGTCCCGAATCACATGGAGGCAATGAGCGATAGGAGGGGATTCGTCTCTCCCGGTATAGGGAGTTGATATTGTGCTGTGTTCGATTGGCTATAACTGGAAGTCCCTGGCCAGGGCTGATATAGAGATTTACTGGTAAGTGTTACCAGTAGTTTCTCGACCCGTTATGAGCCTCACATCGACATGACTTATCGGTTACTGGGATCTAACGTATACCACCCCTAGACTAGATATGCAACATATCAGACGAAGAGACCAGACTGTACGGGAGTGTTACTGATTGGATTTATAGGAGAATGTACAGGCTAGCTTGTTGATCTTCTGATCGCTCAATACCTGGGTGGCTGTTACGTTTAGCTGATCGCTTGCAGCTTGTGGGTGTTTGATATGATCATCACCTGCTACCGGCGTATTGACGATTCTTTAGAGTCATAAACAGAGGTTTCTTGACTCAGGCAAAACGGAGTAGGGGCACATATGTGATATGTGCACGACCGAGGATAATGCGATATGAGATACCATATTATATTCTCACGATATTTAGATATGAGCCGGGTCATCGGATCAAGTGTTGATTCGATGAATCGGTACATGATATATTAGTTGGTTATATTCGATATAGCCGGATTGTCGGATCAAGTGTTGATTCGATGATTTAATGTATAATAATATATATGATATATTTCATTACATTATCTGATATTGGCTCGCTTTATTATTTCATTTTCTCACCGGGTAATACATTGATATATATGCGATATATATTAATTGTATTATTTTCTTTTGTTACAAATATATAATATATATGTGATATATATTATTGTAACATGATATGATTACTAATGCAACTTGTTTAGTGGAGATTAAACATGGTTAGGGTTTGATTTGGGTTAGTTCATTCATGAACCTTCTCGAAGGTTTTCTTTTGTTTCTTGCAAAGATATTTTTGTGAGATATTTGTAAACCCAAACCACACCCTTAATCTTAGTTAAATCTCTACATGAGTTATCCTTGTCATCCTTGACCATGGTTGCATTATTAATCATATATCTTTTCATTATTCATCACAAAAGGAATTAATTCATTTTTTCTTCTTCTTCTTCAATCTTGAGCTTTGAGAAAGCTTTCTAGGTTTTCATTTTGTGATGATTTCATGTGAGAATTTGATATAAAAAGAAAGCATAAATACTACTCCATCATCCTCATCTAATCTAGCCAATTAGATTAGGGTGTTCACCTCATTAGAGTGAGAGAGCTTGAGTTATAGAAACTTCGACGTAGATCATCGGAGAAAAGGAACACTACAAGCTAGCATGGATCGTTCGAGTCATGGAGCCTCTCTTGAGTCCGGGAGATCGTGGATCGCAGCGAAGGGACTTCTACTCGGAGCTTATGAAGCGAATGAGCGGACTACAAAGGTTGTAATCCCTCACTTTTAGATGTAAAGATGTTTACTTGCATGTTAAATCCTAATACTCTAGCAAAGATCTCAGCTTTGGGTTGTTCGGCACGTCTAAATTTTTATTCGGGCGTGGTTGATGCCTTATGAACACTTGTAAGAGTGCCTAGGAACCCTACAGTAGTATCAGAGCTTAGCTAGAGCATTAGGCGACGTGTATACGAAGTTAAAACTCCGATCGAACCCCGAAACACCGATTTTGACCCCCTCTCTGGACAATTTTTAAAAATGTGATTTTTTCTGTATTAAAAATACCTAAAAAATTCAGCAGGGAATTTTATATATTACTGTGAAAAGCGACGAAGTAAACCGTATGGACCGCCGCGGAACCGCGGCAGTACCTTTCTTGTGCCGCGGATCCGCGGCCGTACAGTTGGGTTTGACTTTTCTTTTTGCACAGTAATGACCGTAGCTGCTTGTTCATATTTCTGGGTATTTTTAATCTGACTCAAGTGTTGAGTGTTCTGGGGATTATTTTGTATTCGTTGATTTGATCGGAAAATTTAATTTCGTTATGTTTTCCGGATATTTAGAAACTGTTAAAATGTTCAAACGGATATCATTAACTCACTTTTTCCCGGCACGAAAAACTTTAAAGTGTTGAATTTTTCTTGGGTTTAAATCTTTCGGAAAAACATGCAAGTAATGCGGTGGTCTCTCTAGAAGAACACAAATCTTAACTCAATTATGTGACCGTCTGAACCGCCTCTAAACCTTAGGGTTTGGGGCAGTACGGCGTGCCACATGTGAGGCGTTGGCTTGACCCTTCTACGGCTGGACCATCGGTACTGTGACAGATTCTGGGATTATTTAAAATCCGCTCAAGTGTTGAGCTATTTAGGAAATCTTGGGTATTTGATTATTCGATCGGAAAGTTTAATACTGTCTATTTATCTGGAATGTGATACAATATGTGGAATTCATACAGTTAGACATGAAATGCGAAGTATGTGATATTTCGGATTTACGATGCCTAAAGAGACTGTGGATTCCAAATGTTGTAGTTTTACAATTTCTTTTCTGTGACCGTAAGTGTAGTATGTAGTTGTATTGCCGGTTTTCGTTGCTATACATCAACGACGATTGGTGTATGCATACTTACTTACGTTGATGATATAAGATATTATGTGTTGCTGTGATATATTATATTGGATCGTCGTGTTCTGAATAGCCGGGGGTTTTATGTGAGATGAGGGTTTTTATTTTCATTCATGTAAAATTCATTTGTATGTAATATTCTTTTATTGGGGCACTTCCGGGATGAAGTTGATGTCACCAGTGTATATTATTTACTTTTCCGCAGTAGGTAAACCCAAGGAGGGGAGCACAAGTAACCGGGTTCTAGGGTCCAGTGGGAGGCCATCTCAAGGAGTCGAGACCGGGTCTCCTAACCCTAGAATTGGCAGTGTTACTTGCCGCTCTCGTAGGGGTCTAAGGATGTGGGTTTGGCTATTCATCATGACCGTGAAATCCGTGTTTTATACAGGCTCGTATTAAAAACACGGACATCCTAGTATATCCAATATTTCATATATGTTCTTCTGCTGCAATGTTCTGTGATGAGATCATATTACTGCCTGAGACGAATGCTTATACTATATATATAGGCTGATATATAAATATTACTGCTTTCGTTTCTTCTGTGATGCTTAGGAAGCATAAGCTGATGGGATTTATTAATGAGATTAATAAAAGAAAAGAAACCTAAAAGATATTGTAGAATCAAAACTTTATAAAAAGGGTAGCTACAGTTTTGCTTTGCATAGCGGTATATATGATATACCCTGCACCTTATTCGATGAGGAAAGAGCCGAGATCCCTTCACCGGGAGTGACCTCTTTAGCAAAACTGGCAGATGCTACAAACTCACGGTTTAGTTTTTGACAGCTTATATAGTTCTTTCTTTGCACAGCGGTATATATGATATATCTTGCACCTTATTCGATGGGGAAAGAGCCGAGATCCTTTCACCGGGAGTGACCTCTTTAGCGATACTAAAAAAACCTCAAAAACACTCCTTTTTCAAAAAACTACTTGATTCTACGACGATATCAAGTTCATTACGCTCATGGTTTTCTGAAAAACCTGCGTAACCCTCCGACATTTCAGATAGGTAATACTTAGTATTCGTGTTGCGTTTATTGGCTTTCGTCAAGGCGTAGTGTGCGGTAGCTAACTATTGCTTATCTGTAACATATGATGAGATTGGGTTGGGGTAGTCGTACGGCTTTGTTGGCTTTCGTCAAGGGACATACGGCTGGGTTTAATTCAATCAAGAAATGTACGGGTTGAACTTGACTAGCAGACTATGGTTTGTTGGCATTCGTTAAGGTCATAGCACGTTAGGGGTAAAAGCATTATCGGGAATTTCAAGTGTTGAAATTTGCAATGAGATTGCATACCTCCTAAGAGATAGTTGGATCCCGATACCCACTGCGAGTAAGAGTTACTCCTAGAAGAATTTTACACAGGGCAATTAGCCGATCAAGTAGGTGTCTAGAAAGGTGTTAACGGGGTTATGCCTCTGGGAAAATGAGGTTTATTTTAATTAGGTCCGTGCGAGAGCACGGGGAACCTCCCTCAAGTACCGACACTGATCTGGCTGAAAGATTGACGAAATTGTAGGGTGTAATTAATCTCGGCTAATCTTACCTTTTAGGGTTTGAAGGAAGATTTGATAAAAACGGTGGGAGACATCCTGATTAGATAAGATAATAACCAATCTAATCTTGCAAGAGCATACGCTAAAGTGTTTCCTTCTCTCTCTCTCCAGGCAGCGACCATGTCAGGACTTAATCAAGATAATAAAATAGATGTATTGACTGAACCTAGTTATTGTACTGAGCAGAGGATCATTGGTCCCGTTCTTTCTTATAAGAGTTATAAGACTGAGCAAGAAACAGGAGAAAATCTGGATTCTCACGCCGCCCAAACGAAGAACAAGCATGTTGATGCATCTTCTTCGGGTGTGTTAGTTATTGAGAACTATTTCTCAGTTCACCCTACATCCTGGGTATTAGATACCGGATCGGGATCCCACATATGTAAATTATTACATGGGCTACGTAAAGGTAGAGAACTGGGAAAAGGTGATCATTCCGTTCAAGTAGGGAATGGTGCAAATATTGTAGCCAAAGCAGTTGGCGAATATCACCTAGTATTACCAAGTCGTAATACACTGATTATGAATGAGTGATATTATATACCGAACATGATGTGCAACATTATATCAGTTTCTTTATTAAGTAAAGAAGGATATAATTTTGTAGTACAGGATAATGTTATGAACATCTTCCTAAATCAAAAGTTGATTGCATCAGACTCGTTACATAATGGCATATTCATTCTCAATCAAAATACAGTCCTTAATATACAAAACACACAAGAGGAAGAATTCGGAAATGAACGAATCCTTCTTGTGGCATTGTAGACTTGGTCATATCAATGCGACACGACTAGCTAAGTTACATAAATATGGATATTTGAATCCGTTTGAATTATCATCTTATGATACTTGCCATTCATGTCTCAAAGGTAAAATGACCAAAACTCCGTTTAGTGGACACGGAGAAAGAGTTACGGAACTCTTAGGACTGGTACATAGTGATGTATGCGGTTCTATGTCTACGCATGCCAGGAACGGTTCTTCCTACTTCATTACATTCACTGACGATATCTCTAGATATGGACATGTGTTCCTGATGAAACACAAGTCTGAAGCTTTTGAGAAATTCAGATAATATAAGCACGAAGTAGAGAACCAAACGGGGAAAAGTATTAAGATCCTTCGATCTGATCGAGGAGGAGAATACTTGAGCAATGATTTTCTGGATTATCTAAAAGAGAATGGGATTCTCTCTCAGCTTACTCCTCCTTATACACCACAGCACAACGGTGTATCGGAACGGAAGAATCGCACCCTATTAGATATGGTGTGCTCTATGATGTGCGAGGCTGAGTTGCCTATTTCCTTTTGGGGGTATGTGCTTGAGACATCCATACACCTATTGAATATGGTTCCTACCAAATCAGTGCCTACCACTCTATATGAGATATGGAAAGGGAAGAGACCGTCTCTTAAATATGTTAAGATATGGGGTTGTCCGGCCTATGTCAAAAGGCTAAATCCGGACAAACTCGAGGCAAGGTCTGTCCTATGTAAGTTTGTAGGATATCCCAAGAACTCACAAGGGTATATCTTCTACCACACTGAGGAACAAAAGGTGTTTGTTTCTCGACATGCCACCTTTTTAGAAAAGGAATTTCTTGCAAAAGAAATTTGTGGCGAGGAGGTAGAACTGGAAGAGGTTCCAGCGACACAAACTATGATAGATGATTTAGTGGAGCCAGAGGATTCAGTAGTACCCGACGAACCCCAGCCTCTCCGCCGATCTAGCAGGGTTTCTCATCCACCTGAGAGATACTACAGTTTTCTCATTGATGGTGGAAGCGAGGATTGCATCATAGAAGATGATGACCTGACTAATTTCGAGCAGGCCATCACGAGTGGTGACTCTGTGAAATGACTGGATGCAATGCGATCTGAGATGGAATCCATGTACACCAACAAAGTTTGGACTTTGGAAAATGCTTCTGAAGGGGTAAAACCCATTGGGAGCAAGTGGATCTTTAAAAAGAAAATTGGTGTACATGGAAAAGTTGAGACTTTCAAAGATAGACTTGTTGCAAAGGGTTTTCATCAATGACCAGGTGTGGATTATGACGAAACCTTTTCTCCAGTGGCTATACTTAAGTCCATCCGAATCTTACTTGCCATTGCTGCATACCATGACTACAAAATCTGGCAAATGGATGTTAAGACCGCCTTTCTAAACGGTGATTTAGAAAAGTGCATGTACATGACTCTGTTAGTTGTATGTATGCCCTAGAGGCCAGTATTGTACAGATGATGTATATTATATTGGATGCTTGGACATATATAGAGATGACTTTCTTGCTCGATATGATAGTATGCTATCTGGTTACTCTTTATCTTAACATGTACACTTGTCTCTTTAAACTGTCTTATAGTTACATGTTGGTAAAGCCCTTAGGATATGTACTTGACTACCTGGACTGTGATGCAGATCATACTAATGGGGACATGGTAGTCCATAGGTACATCCTTCAAGGTCCCTAGTCGTGGGTGTATCGAGACGGGGCATCGATATACCAGTGTAGACTAGCGTATACGCTTCTCGACCCATGAGATGGGCGATGGATGATCCTACATCCATTGGCGTTTGACATCAGAGATGGTGTACGGGTGCTCAGTGGAGACTGGGTACACTGGACGGACTCGCCGAGAACTCCCAGATGGTATTATACCTCACGTCAGATGGCAGTTCTCAGGTGACGCTTGTACAGGTTAGTCTATAGACCCGAGATCGTCATAGAGTCTTGTGTGATTCCCACTGTACTTTGATCTCCACCTTACCACGTCCATGAGGGCGTGCAAAACGGTGGTCTTTGGGTACAGTCCCGAGTCACATGGAGGCAATGAGCGATAGGAGGGGTTTCGTCTCTCCCGGTATTGGGGGTTGATGTTGTGCTGTGCTCGATTGGCCGTAACAGGGAAGTCCCTGGCCAGGGCTGATCAGAGATTTGCTGGTAAGTGTTACCAGTAGTTTCTTGACCCGTTATGAGCCTCATATCGGCACGACTTATCGGTTATTGGGGTCTGACGTTTACCACCCCTAGACTTGCTATGCGACATATCAGACGAACAGACCGGACTGTACGGTAAGTGTTACTGGTTGGATTCACAGGAGTGTGAGCAGGCTAGCTCGTCGATCTTATGATCGCTCAATACCCGGATGGCCGTTACGTTTAGCAGACCGCTTGCGGCTTGTGGGTGCTTGATATGATCATCATCTGCTACCGGCGTATTGACGAGTCTTTAGAGTCTTACACAGAGGTTTCCTGGCTCAAGCGAAACGAAATAGGAGTGCATATGAGATATATGCAGGACCGAGAATAATGCGTGTATGTGATACCGTATTCCATTCTCGCGATGAATATATCGATTGGTTATATTCGATATAACCTAGTTATCGAATCATTGATTCGATAAATCGATACATTGTATACTAGTCGGTTATGTGCGACATGACCGAATCATTGAATCAAGTGTTGATTTAATGATTTAATGTATAATTATATATTTGATATATTATTTTTCATTAACTAGTATTGGTTCACTTTAAATGGATTTTCTCACTTGATGTGCAAGTTGTATATGTGATATACTTTTGTGCACATCTTTGTATCATGTTTGATGATGCTTGCTCATTTGGTTAAGTGTAAAGAATTAAACCTAGGTTAAGAAAGTGATTAGAGTTTTAATTATCCATTCTTTTATTTATTGATTTTGGAAAAAGAATGGGATAAGAATACAAAATGGTTGCTTTCATTCTTGAACCTTTGTGAAGCTTCATGAAGCTTTGACCAAAGTGACCAATTTGTCTTCATGCTTAACCCTAACCACTCTTCTAACCTTGGTCAATTCTCTATACCTAACCATGGTTCCTATTATGATAAGTATTCATTTCTTTTTCATTTTTGATGGACTTATCATAATATTTCCTTCTTCTTGATCTTCTTCTTCAAGAAAGAAAGCTTGATGCCATCAATGGCAACTTGAGTTCTAAAGTGAGAAATCCAATTCTAAAGTGAACCCACCTCCTATTTCTTCACCCTCTACCTCTTGCCAAGTTGTTTTGGGTGTTTTCTTCACAAGTTTCATAAATTTGTGAAGTCGGAGCTTGAACTTGTGATGCCTCGACGTAGATCATCTTCGGCACGAAGCCGACGACCTAGTCCGCCCATTTCTCCGATCAAGCCGACGATTGAGTCCGGGATTCGAGATGGAAAGCGAGAGGACGCCTACGTGGAGCCAAGGAAGTGGATATCCGGATCTACAAAGGTTGTAGCTTCTTATCTTTAGTTAAGTTGTTAACTAGATTCGTATATCGCCTAAACTTCTAGTCAACGATCCGTATTAGGGTTTCTCGGCACCCGTAAAATTTGAAATTGGCATGGTTGATGCCTTGTGAGACTTCATTAGCGTGCCTAGGAACCCTACAGACTCAGCCAGAGGGCTTCGTAGATAGTGGGAGCAGCGGAAAGGTGTGCAAGCTGCTTAAATCCATTTATGGGTTAAAGCAAGCATCACGGAGTTGGAACATCTGTTTTGATGTTGTAGTCAAAGAGTTTGACTTCATAGAAAATATAGATGAACCTTGTATCTACAAGAAGGTAGCAGAGAGTAAGGTTGTCTTCCTCGTATTGTACGTGGATGACATACTCTTGATAGGAAATGATATTCATATGCTGCAATCAGTCAAGCTCTTCTTATCACAAAGATTCTCAATGAAAGATCTAGGTGATGCCTCCTGCATACTGGGAATTATGATCTATAGAGATAGATCTATACGGATATTGGGATTGCCCCAATCCAGGTACATTGACACCATACTAAAGAGGTTTAGTATGGATGAATCCAAGCGTGGAAACCTACCCACGATCTCTGGACTCACTCTCTCCAAAGAGATGTCTCCCAAGACTGATTTGGAAAGAGCTCGCATGCAAGGGATACCCTATGCTTCGGCAGTAGGCTCTATCATGTATGCGATGCTATGTACCAGACCCGATGTAGCATACTCACTAAGTGTAGTGAGTAGGTATCAAGCAGATCCTGGAGAGAGTCACTGGACAGTTGTAAAGAACATTCTCAAGTACTTACGAAGGACTAAAGAGATGTTCTTGGTGTATGGTAACGGAGAACTCCAGGTGGAGTCCTTTACCGATTCCAGCTTCCAAAGTGATAAGGACGACTCTAAGTCGCACTCGGGATTTGTCTTTACCCTCAATGGAGGGGCGGTGTGTTGGAAGAGTTCCAAACAGGATACCGTTGCAGACTCGACGATGGAGGCTGAATACATCGCTGCCAACGATGCTGCCAAAGAGGCTGTCTGGATAAAGAAGTTCATTAGTGAGCTTGGTGTGGTTCCATCCATTGAGCATCCAATACCTCTGTATTGTGATAACAATGGAGCTGTGGCTTTGGCCAAGGAACCCAGGTCCCATCAGAAGTCCAGACATATTTTGAGGCGGTATCACCTGATCAGGGAGATAGTTGATCGCCAGGAGATCGAGGTCAGGAGAGTAGATACGAAGGACAATAATGCGGATCCACTCACGAAGGCCATTCCCCACATACAGTTTGAGAGATTATTCGGGATGCTAAGTATGAGATACTACAGCAGCTGGCCTTAGTGCAAGTGGGAGATTGTTAGTTATGCATATTCCCTAGAAGTCATTGTTGTACATATGATGTATATTATAACGGATGCTTGGATATATATAGAGAGGACTTTCTTTCTCGTCATGATAGTATGCTATTTGGTTTCACTTTATCTTAACATGTTGACTTGTATTGGTTTACTGTCTTACTCTCACATGTTGATAAAACCCTTAGGATCTGTACTCGACTACTGGGACTAAGATGAGATCATACTAGTGGGGCCACGGTAGTCGATGAGTACATCCTATAACTGTTCCTAGTCGAGGGTGTGTCGAGACAGGGCATCGATACACCAGAGTAGACTAGCGTATACGCATCTTGACCCATATGATAGGCGATGGATGATCCCATATCCATCGGTGTTTGACATCAAGGATGGTGTACGAGTGCTCAGTGGAGACTGGGTACACTGGACGGACTCGCCGAGAACTCCCAGATGGTGATATACCACACGTCAGATGGCAGTTCTCCGGTGACACTGGTACAGGGTAGTCTGTAGACCCGAGATCGTCATAGAGTCTTGTGTGATTCCCACTGTGCTTTGATTTCCACCTTACCACGTCCAAGAGGGTATGCAAAACGGTGGCTTTTGGGTGCAGTCCCGAATCATATAGAGGCAATGAGCGATAGGAGGAGATTCGTCTCTCCCGGTATAGAGAGTTGATGTTGTGCTGTGTTCGATTGGCTATAACTGGAAGTCCCTGGCCAGGGCTGATATAGAGATTTATTGGTAAGTTTTACCAGTAGTTTCTCGACCCGTTATGAGCCTCACATCGACACGACTTATCGATTACTGGGGTCTGACGTATACCACCCCTAGACTAGATATGCAACATATCAGACGAAGAGACCGGACTGTACGGGAGTGTTACTGATTGGATTCACACGAGAATGTACAGGCTAGCTTGTTGATCTTCTGATCGCTCAATACTTTGGTGGTTGTTACGTTTAGCTGACCGCTTGCAGCTTATGGGTGTTTGATATGATCATCACCTGCTACCGGCGTATTGACGATTCTTTAGAGTCCTACACAGAGGTTTCTTGACTCAGGCAAAACGGAGTAGGGGCACATATGTGATATGTGCACGACCGAGGATAATGCGATATGAGATACCGTATTATATTCTCGCGATATTTAGATATGAGCCAGGTCATCGGATCAAGTGTTGATTCGATGAATCGGTACATGATATATTAGTTGGTTATATTCGATATGGCCGGATTGTCGGATCAAGTGTTGATTTGATGATTTAATGTATAATAATATATATGATATATTGCATTACATTATCTAATATTGGCTCGCTTTATTATTTCATTTTCTCACCGGGTAATACATTGATATATATGCGATATATATTAATTGTATTATTTTCTTTGGGCATGGTTGATGCCTTATGAACCCTTGTAAGAGTGCCTAGGAACCCTACACCAGCAAACACATCAAGGAAACCATGTCCATCTATGATACAATATCCTCATATATCTCGGGCGCTGCATCCTCAGGTCGGCCTTCAAATCTATCTCACGACTCCGGTCGGTATCCTCCGGATTACCACCGAGTCCAAACTATCACTGGTCGGTAGTGCTTCCCTGCCGGGCTCAACATCTCTATCTCTCTATATACGTAAATCTTGCCCTGGGGTACCGCACTGGGTCCACCATGTACCCGCAGATGGTGTTGCCCTCGCTCCTTGTGGCTGGTAATCATATATCATATATGCTCCAGAATCGAAAAATCTCATGGTGGACGCCACACATCATATCAAGGGAAAACCGCATTTTTTTTAAAAGGAGCATAAGTTTTTAGTTTCGCATGCAGTTTCCCAAATCCAGTAATCTCATAAAAATCGGAATTTCATAATCATGAACTAATAATGAACAATGAATATCGGCATAGAGCCCAACTGCAGTACATAACCAGAATGTATGTATGTGAATGCATGTGGTATCTAAATAAGAAATACGAAGTCTAAACTAGCATATGATATCATGAATGCAAAACAGCACTACTTACAACAATTTATCAGGGTATACGCATGAGTAACGGTTACTAAAGTGTATATGACATGGCAATTACCGATGCTGACATGTGTGAGCCGGCAAGCAAGTGTACGTGCAACATACACATCATCGGTAATGGTGCAGGTGTCCTAGTAGACGAGATCATAACAGAAAGTAGACAGTAAAAGCAACAATAAGGTATATAAATCTATATACGAGCCATACTGTCACGCCCCGCTTCCCAGTGTACGGCGAAGGGGACGCGACGAGGTCCGCTACGTATATACTCAGAAGTACATACGCTAAGCGTATCTAAGCAATATAAAATAAATGCACAAGAGATAAGAAATAAAAAGAACAGAAACTTTTATTTATTAACATTCTTTGTACAATACATGAAAGGAAATACAACTGAAATAAAAAGATGTCTAAACAGTGGCATAACAGGAAATGAAAAGTACAGATAGAAAAAAAAGTGTACAATGAAACTAAAGTGCAGGGTCTTCAGCAAACTGCTTCAAGTCTTTTTGCGATGGCTCGATCTCTGCCAGGTCTAAATCACCTGACGACATTCAAAGAAGAAAGAAATAGAATGTCGTCAGGGAACAGGTCGCTCGGTAAGTCCCAAAGGTAATAAGAAAGTAGAATAGACAGAATAAAAAGATGTCTTTTAAAGTTGTATACTATTGTTGTAATGTTATGTTAACGCTGTTGTTTGTAGCTTGGTACAGAAGGATGCCAGTGTATTTGAGGGGAGTCTCTATATGCCAGAGACTAGAGGCACGTGTAGTACAAGGAACCGTTTATGCCACGGTGCAATAGCAACAGAATATAGGTTAGGTGTCTTAATCTGACCATCTCGTGCCACCTTTAACACCTTCCATACCAATCTACCCCTTAAACCCCGCGATGTCTTGTTTGTAGTGTTATCTTGTAAATTGTATTGGTTGTATGATTGATTGACTGACTGAAAGAAACCATGATATCATGAAACGGTTGTAACCATAGAGTCATGTAAATGGAATACTGAGAATCATGTAAAAGGAATATATATCCATGGTTCGGTTCGGTCAAGTTGTATAAATTGATAATTGTATTCATGGATTCATGTGTTCATATTGAATTGGAATCTTGTAGATTATAAATTGACTTGAATCATATTCAAGTCAGATTAATCAGACTCAAATCCGAGTCAGACAATCAGGAATGTGAATCGAAGTCTTATAATTGCTAGGGTCCTTAGGGTAATTTATAAAACTTGAGGGGGGTTTATGTAAAAATACTTTTATATACTTTTCAAAATACGCCTCAAGTATTTATTGTTCGTCTTTAGAGTTGTAATGATGGTAGATTTTATGTTGTGACATTTCTAGTGAAAATATCCTAGTTTTATAAATAAGGGTATTTATCGGTAATATTGATTTATTTGAAGTTCATGGTATTTTAGTGTAAAATTTATTCTTGTGATTTTTAGAAAAAGATGGAAAATTTATATTATAATAAAATAGATATTTAAATGATAAATATACATATGTTTATATAAAAATAATTTTAATAAATATTTTATATTCCAAAAATCTCATTTTCTTAAGATGTCGTATTTTAAACATTTCGAGTCCGAATGCTCCTTGCGGAGGTCTGAATCTCGCACTACTAGCCCGAGGGTGCGCGATAAACCGCACAATCCCGAACGGATTCCCCAAAAATGGGTTGTAGCGGCGCTTTGCAAAGATTGCAAAATACTAATCCTTTAGAAAACGGTTTTATAAAGTAAAAGGTATTTATTTGCAAAGTGTAATTTTGCGTATTTTAGATTCTAGGGTTTCCTAAGTCAACTAGCCTATTTCTAATTGGTCTAAACGACATGTCGTTAGAAGCCTCAAATCGCCTCTTCACCGCCAATTGTGGCCAAGTAAGTACACATGAGGAAAGGAGGGATCCGCTCACGAATCGTGAGACGGGCCTTTTAAAATTACCTTTTCTCACTTGCCTAGCCTAGACACCACAAAGTCAGGTTTAGATAAACGATTGATGTCCACAACTTATCGTGTTTTCCTAATAAAAGGTATTTATTTAAAAGTGTATCAAAGCTAAAACTTTTAGAAATAATTTTATTAAGAATATGGTATTTAAATGAAAGTATTGTTTTATCGTATTCTAAGTTTTGATGATATCGTTTAGGGTTGTATTTGCTTGTGTGTGGAGGTAGGTCATTACCCCGTGCTCTACTTTAAATGTATAGCCAAGTTAAGGGGTTAAATGTGAAATCGAAATATTGTGGTATTTAAGTGAAAAATACGATAAATTGGAAAAGCTGTCATTTCATGTGATGAAACTTATTCAAATTGATTGTTAAATGTTTAATAGTCAATATAAAGATGTTTAGGCATGAATGTATTGGTGAGAAGTGAAATTTTATAGAAAACCGAATCGGAAATCGGATTTGTTCCGATTCCGTCGGGTTTTGTAATTTCGTATTTTAGAGAAATAGAAAGAGGGATAGAATGGGACTTATGGGTTTCGATTAGGAAAAGGAGCGAAAGGGGGACTAGAGAGGTTGCCGAGGTGTTGCTTCGTCGCCGGTTGTTCCTAAAAACGTCGCCGGAATTTCCGCCGGAATTTCGTCGGAGCTTCGCCGCGCACTTGTTTTCAAGGTACACAACTCTTGAGAAGATTTTGAGAGAGTGAGCTTAGGGTTTTGGGATGAGAGGGTAGAGAGTAGAGGGTGTATTTATAGGGTAGACTAGGGTAGGGTAGGTGAAGAGTTTTTTAATTAAAAAATTGTAAAAAATGTAGAAATTCATTAAAAATTGTAGTAAATGGGAGATAATTAAGTCTCGGGAACCGATCTAATAAATTAGAGTGTGCAGGGGATTAGAGAAGGCGAAAAGCAAAATTTTTTGTGTTGACGACTCGGCTGTCCGGCCGAGTCCGGCCGGCGGCGCCGGCCAGAGTCGGTCGGTCCGCCGGCCGACTCGGGGTGCCGGGGGGTGGAGGGTCTCGTGGGGTAAGCACTGGTATTCTTAGTTTTCCAAGTGAAGTTCATGTTTTGGGAGTTATGGTATGTGGACTGTTGGGCTTCTAAGGAATTTAAAACAAAAATAATCTAAAAATAATGTGGGGCAGGGGATTTGAACTCTGGTGGCTTGGTTCAGCAGTGCAAGGTGTTACCAATGAGCTATAAGCTCCTTCTTGTAATTATTATGGGAAAATAAATACCTAAAGTGGTAACAGCAACATTAAATACCCCAAGTATACTTTAAATTTAAATCTATTTTATGTATACAAAAATTGGAGTTGTTATACATATCGTTTATCATGTTTAAAAAGCACGAATCGTTGTTTTTAGAAAAGTAGGGACTACGGTGTTTTGCGAAAAGAGACGTCTTTTGAAAATCCGTAGTGTCCCTCGGTTTATCCTTTGAAAATGCCTTACGATTCGTAGTTTTGAAAATAGGTATGACTCGAGCCTAAGCTAACATCTATCTAAGCAACTAAAGACTAAAGTAAGAAACGAGTCGATATATCAAGTAGTCGGCGATCCAGCCTCATAGCATCACGTACGGTAATATACATCGTACGGCATCCTCGAGTCATGAGTGCGGATCAATCATCATATATACCTCATATGGTAAAATCCATCGTACGAAATCCTCAAAATCGAGGGTACGGGTCAAATATCATATATATATCATAAAGTTAGTACGGTATCAATCGTCGTACAATATCAATAATCAGGGGTATGGATTTAAGGTCTCGTATAATCTATTATTTATCAAGTCGCATGTTATCGCATGTTATGTAAACAACGCCCAACGATCCGCCTATATATCGCATCATAAACGATTTCTCATCCCAAATCAAGTATCAATTATCTCTTGACATCCTGCTCGATCTTATCGGCTCAAACTATATAATACATCATATCCTTACATGTATATGTATACTACACACACACACACACACACACACACACACACACACAAATAAACATATACTACAAATAACAACAAGTGTGTGTGTGTGTGCGCGCAACGAAATACAACTAACGGCTCACACTAAGGAAATTAACACTAGGGTAGATCTTCCTATGAGTACGCCTAGTCTAACCTAAGGTCTTCTAGAAAACCCTATTTTCTAAGCATCCATATATCCCATCAACATATATATATATAACAATATCATATTCTACGGTTGCAGGGGTGCTATACGCCATCCACCCGACTTCCCGCGTAGATATACATCTACTCACCTTCGATCCTTGCTTACTAAAAACGATGACGCCTTGCTCTCCCTTGTAGTCCCGAAGTCCACGTGAAGGTACCTACATATATAAACATATCGTATAGCATCAAAATCCTTTTCAAAAACCGACACGACACTGGAAGTGCTCATAGGTTAGAACCTATAGCCTACGCATGCAAAAACAACCAAATAACCTTCGTCGTTGACGTACAATGTCCAACGACCAAATCCAAATTCAAATACCAAAAACCGTGTTTTAGAAATCGAAAAAACATTGCCAAAACCCACTCAATATGCTCCCAGATTTTTGCACAGGTATATAGGGACAAAACTAACAATACAGAGGCTGTGTTATGAGGAGTATGAGCTACAGGCCAAAACCCATCACCAAAAACCAAAATTTGCCTGGCGACATAGCTATTTTTCTCGGTGTCGCCGGCCCTACCTTGGAGTTTTGGTCCCGTCTCTCTGTGGTGGTCTTCTAGTGGTCTAACTAGGTCAATGTAGTTGTTTGTTTTCCATATAGGATCCCCAGTTTGCTTCGATTCCGTCTGAGTATCAATGAACAATGAAAACCGACACGGGAAAATTCTAAGTTCGTGTATTGGTCTCTAGTCTCTGTTCTAGGCCAGTAAAATATTATTAAGGTCATTAAAAATACTCACTATACCTCAAATACACCTTCACAAGTCAAATTAGCTCCTAACCTCAACTAGGAATTTTCAAAGATCATAAAACTACACTTAATCAACTCTAGACTACCATAGGATATTAGAAACACAAAAAACTTAACTAAAGATAGGATTTACCTCCTTTGGCAACTCAAGAAGATTCTTGGGTTGCCCAAAGTGTTCAAAATCTCCACTTGATTATACCATGGTCTTTGTAGTGATGGGGGGAATATTTTTTGTGAAGGAAGTAAGGTGTTTTGGGGTGGTTTTGAAGATGGTAGAGGGTGGTAGTAGAGGTGGAGGAATAAGGGAGATGGAGGAGGAGAAGATGAGAAATGAAGATGGAAACATGGTGGAGTGAATACCCCCCTCTCTTTCATGCCCATTCCTCTTTGTCTCCCCTATCTCATCAAAATATCTCCTCTTTTTTTCTTTTTTATTTAAAAATATCATTTTTAAAAAAGAAACCATGGTGCATATCAATTAAAATGTAACAAGTATTTGAAACATGCTTTGTTGCATTCCATGCACATAAACATGATTATGCATAATTAGCAAATATTAATCAAGTTTAGCATTAAACTTGTATATAATTAATTATATGATAATTCATAAAATGTCTAAATCCCACAATTTCTTTCCAAATCAATAATTCATATTAATTTCCAAATATTTTTCCAAACTATTGGTATATAATTATACCATATCATTAAAACTAATTCTCATACTTTAATAACATCCATAATATTTATTATTTAATTATTTAAATTCCCAAAATAATATTTTATTTTTTCTGAAATGTTACAATCTTCCCCTTTAAATAAATTCGATCCCCGAATTTAAATTTAAACTTCCCCAAATACTAAAACTTTTCAGCAAAACAATCAAGTCGTTGGAGTTCCGAAATCACGAATACATAAAGCATATCATAACGCAATGCATGCGCTTGAAAACGAGTGCAAAACTCAGAATCGGAACTCCGTCCAGTGTCACGCCATCATGGGAGTTAATTCAAAAATACAATGTCAAAATCCAATACGAAATCAAACATGATATAATTAAGACTAGAACATGTATATAGTACGCACCTTGTGAAATTATCTGAACAACCGAATAAAAGTGCATGCAAAACCTTTTCAAATTGCCGTGCGATGCGCAAATCACGGCACAAATTGCGGACGTGCATTATAAAGAAAATAGCTATGTATAAATGTATATCCTTTGTTTAACATACACGTCCCGCCTTTTGAAAATAATTTAGAAGGGTTTTCTTCGTAAAGTTTCGTGTCATAATGGATACGTAAGAAAATCTGGAGACTATAACTCCTTTTGAAAATCCCTTCAATAAATATCGATGCATGCAAAAATACTCAAGTACTGTCTTCAGACCCGTCCTGCTCAGATACTAAACCATATAGTATATATCGTAAAAACATGATGCTCGAAATGAAATCGATCCCAAATAAGGTATACAAAAATGCTACGTGTGTCTAGTGTGCACGAAAATCAAAATCAAATATAGGTGCCACGAATGTGCACAGAAACAAAACTAAGTGTAACAGGTATGCACGAAAGCATCTGTCAAGTGCAACGGGTTTGCCTGACAACAATACCGGGTGCATCTGATGTGCACGAAGAATCTTGATTAAGTGTATCTGGTGTGCACAAAATCACATCAAGTGTGCACAAGAATCTCAATCAAGTGCACACAAGAATCTCAATCAAGTGCACAAGGTGCATGAAAACATAAATCCAGTGCACTAGGGTGCACGGAAAAGAATATCGGGTATCAGAATCGAAATCAAAGGTATGACATACATCAAATCGAAATCAAGTATACCGCGGTATATAAACTCATAAATATATGCATCTGCGTGCACAAAACCATATCAAAGTACTGAAGGTGGGTGTAGACTACACTGAATGCACAAGTCAAAACCATGTGCATACTATATGCATGAAATCAAAATCAAATATCTCGGAATGCGTGAAAATCAAATCAAGTGCAATAGGTATGCACAAAAACAAACATCAGTACAATTGATACATGAAAATACGAATCAAGTGCAACTGTGGTGCACATAGGAAATATCAATCATAAAACAAATCGTCAAAATACCAAAATCAAAATGACAAAAACGTGATATTCGAATCACCCAGTCGCAAATCATAAATAACTGTCGTCGATGTTCCCCTCCTTCAATGTCGAAAGGTGCCGGTGCATCCAAGGTTGGCAGAGCAAGAATATCTACTTGCCTCTTGCCTATGGTCTGGCGTCCTCTGCTCTTAGGTCCTCGTTTCTCTCTACGGATAACCAGTTACATGACTCCTCGGCTCGACAGACCGATTCAGAATAATGACGGAAACAATCCCGTTCTGGTGCTTCTATGAAGATCTCCTGATCAATTAACATGGTTATTCGTGACGTATCTCATCAATGACGGCAATCTCTGGCCCGCTGAATGTGCACAATACAACCGATCCTTGGTCCAAGTCTTTATCATGAAGTACTCCCGAAAGATCTTGTCAGGGTCTCTTCCAAACTCATCTCTGCCGGACTGCCCAGAAATTATCACCCTTTACTTAATCCGTTTCTCATTCCGGGACAGCTGCATTCTCATCGTGACTTTCCTCTGAAAAATATATCCGTATCCAACGCCTCTGCGTGCGTATAAAGTCTTTGATATCAACGGAGTGGAACAACAACTCATTACGATCTCGCATGAACCTCTTACTCTGCTTTTCTTCAATATGGACCGATTCGGAATCATCTCTTCATAACTGTGTGGACTGCGCTCCAATTGGCTATACTCGTATCTAAAGTCTCTTCCGAAACTACGAACTCGGCATCTCTAATATTCTGTAGAAGGTGTCTGGCCACTTACGTTCTTGGGAACTTGTCTAAATCGTCGGAGTGATGCGCTTTCGCTTGTCCTTCTCGATCGACTCACCACACGTCTGAGTGAGGTCCTCTTCTAGCTGAAGCTAGGCAATTGATGAATTCACATCGGAGCATCCAAATGAACCAACTGTCCTAGTCACTCATCCAAGGGTGACTAGCGATCTCCTATCACATCTTCGTGTATAGACTCATGCAGCAATAACTTCTAAAGTCTGGGGGAAATATCTTATCAAACTCAGCAACAGCTAGCTCATCTATCTGCACGGTAGACAATGCTTCAATTATCTAGAGTAGACGGTACTTTAATAGTCTTTACAATCTGGCTGGCCTCTGGCAATGGCCCGATCATCTGGTGTAGATCCTGAATGCTCGTATCAATGGGAAATCCTAGTGAAATAATATATCCACGCGTTCGTGTCACCGGAATACATCCTGGTCAGCCCTCGTCCCTAACAAGCTCGTGCCGATCGCATCTCTAGCCGCAGCTCTCTCTGCTCGTGTAACCAAGATAACGGAAACCACGATCCGATATCGATGAGGATAGATCATAGGAACGAATAGAAATACAATGCATAAGAAATGTACATCCTAAGGCTACTTAAGCGAAGTAGCGTATCATAAGTATGCCGCGGAACATATACACGGTACGTTACTCTACTTATGTCACCTACTCCATCAACCAAGGTTAACCTATGCGACGAAAGTTCGGGTCTAATACCCCCTCGGCCAAGTCTAAGTTCCGTAAGGTCAAGCCTAGGTTCCGAATACACACACACACACACACACGTTCTAGACTCCGCATAGTCAAACCTAGACTCAAACCAAGGTTAAACCTAACGCTCTGATACCAACTTTGTCACGATCCGGAAAAGGCACATGACTAACACTTGAATCATGTGAAGTCTATAGGACCCCACCTAATTCAAGTAAGCCAAAAGCCCAGAAATCTAAACCTTTTAGGGAAAATAGTGGAGGTGAAGTTTTGAAATGACGGTATAATGAAAACAAGTTCTTTCTTTGAAAAGATAAGTAATAGTATATGAAAACACAATGTTTTGTAGCTGTCTTGAAAACATGTTTCGTCATTGAAAATTTAGGCAGCACCTCCTTTGTATATTTTAACCCGAAAATAAATACAAGTAATGATAATAAAAGGCATCCCCAAGCGGGAGCTAGCTCTTCGCCGGAAACAACCACGCAATGATATAAATATATACAACGCCGAAGGCGAGGATCAAATACAGAAAGAAAATAAAGAAAACCATGCATCATCAAGAAACCAGAAATAAGAATAAATACACGAGCGTGACTATAAAGCCGAAAGAATATACAACTCGAGGTTTCTAAGTCTACAAATATACATAATCTAGTTGATGGAGGTTTTAACTAGATACAACTGAAATAATATATACAGGTACAATGGTGGTCACGATGCAAGTGAAACCACCTACCAAAGCAATCATCCGGAAGAAGCGGTGTGCCAGCAAGCCGCAACAAAAACCTATGCGGTCAAACCTGTAAGAAAACTGTGGCACAACGGGGGTGAGTTGCCAACTCGTGAGTAGAAAATATCACCGACTAGAAACCGAATGTATGACTATCTCCTAGGTCATACAATAGAATATAATAATATAAAGACATAGAGTAATAACCAGGGTAATAGTATAAGAATAAGTATAAAGCCCATGTACTCGTGTCCATGTCACAAATTAACTACATGTCATGTGTATCATGTATAAATGCATCATCCAACGTATGTCCAGCAACGACACACTAAATCATCATAAAACCCGAGTGCCCAGCATCGATACTCGAAAACATCATGGAAATCATGTCCATCTGTGATACAATATCCTCATATATCTCGGGCGCCGCATCCTCAGGTCGGCCCTCAAATCCATCTCAGGACTCCGGTCGGTATCCTCCGGAAAACCGCCGGGTCCAAACTATCACCGGTCAGTAGTGCTCCCCTGCCAGGTTCAACATCTCTATCTCTATATATACGTCAATCTTGTCCCGGGGTACCGCACCGAGTCCACCATGTACTCGCAGACGGTGTCTCCCTCGCTCCTCATGGCAGGTAATCATATATCATATATATGCTCCAGAACCGAGAAATCTCATGGTAGACGCCACACATCATATCAAGAAAAAACCGCATTTTCTTTTAAAAAGGAGCAAAAGTTTTTAGTTTCATATGCGGTTTCCCAAATCCAGAAATCTCATGAAAATCGAAATCTCATAATCATGAGCTAATAATGAGCAATGTATCGGCATAGAACTGCAGTACATAAGCAGAATGTATGTATGTGAATGCATGTGGTATCTAAGTAAGAAATACGAAGTCTAAGCTAGCATATAATATCATGAATGCAAAACAACAATACTTAACTATAATTTATCAGGGTATACGCATGAGTAACGGTTACTAAAGTGTACGTGACTTGGCAATTACCGATACTGATGTGTGTGAGCCTGCAAGCAAGTGTACGTGCAACATACGCATCATCGGTAATGGTGCAGGTGTCCTAGCAGACGAGATCATAACAGAAAGTAGACAGTAAAAGCAACAATAGGGTATATAAATCTATATATGAGCCATACCGTTTATCGTGTTTAAAAAGCACGAATCGTTGTTTTTAGAAAAGTAGGGACTACGGTTTAAGAAAAGAGATGTCTTTTGAAAATACGTAGTGTCTCTTAGTTTATCCTTTGAAAATGCCTTACGATTCATAGTTTTGAAAATAGGTATGACTCGACCCTAAGCTAACATCTATCTAAGCAACTAAAGACTAAACTAAGAAACGGGTCGATATATCTAGTAGTCGGCGATCCAGCCTCATAGCATCACGTACGGTAATATACATCGCACGGCATCCTCGAGTCAAGAATGCATATCAATCATCATATATATCTCGTACGGTAAAATCCATCGTATGATATCCTCAAAATCGAGGGTACGGATCATATATATACATAAAGTTCGTACGGTATCAATCGCCGTACAATATCAATAATCAGAGGTACGGATCTAAGGTCTCGTACAATCAATTATTTTTCAAGTCACATGTTATCGCATGTATGTAAACAACGCCCAACGATCCGCCTATATATTGTATCATAAACGATGTTTCATCCCAAATCAAGTATCAATTATCTCTTGACATCCTACTCAATCGTATCGACTCAAACCATATAATATATCATATTCTCATCTTACACGTAAATGTATAATATGTATATATATATATCAACATGTCTATATGTATGTGTGTGTGTGTGTCAACATGTCCATATGTATATACACACACATATACATATACAAAAATAACAACAAGTGTGTGTGCGCGCAACGAAATACAACTAACGACTCACACTGAGGAAATTAACACTAGGGTAGATCTTCCTATGAGTACGCCTAATCTAACCTAAGGTCTTCTAGAAAACCCTATTTGCTAAGCATCCATATATCCCATCAACACACACACACACACACATATAACAATATCTTATTCTACGGTTGCGGGGGTGCTATACGACATCCGCCCGACTTCCCCCGTAGATATACATCTACTCACCTTCGATCCTTGCTTGCTGAAAACGATGATGCCTTGCTCTCCCTTGTCGTCCCGAAGTCCACGTGAAGGTACCTATATATATAAACACATCGTATCGCATTAAAATCCTTTTCGAAAACCGACACGACACGCGAAGTGCTCATAGGTTAGAACCTATAGCCTACGTATACAAAAACAACCAAATAACCCTCATCGTTGATGTACAACGTCCAACGACCAAATCCAAATTCAAATACCAAAAACTAAGTTTTAGAAATCGGAAAAACATTGCTAAAACCCACTCAATATGCTCCCAGATTTTTGCACATGTATATAGGGACAAAACTAACAATACAGAGGCTAGGTTATGAGGAGTATGAGCTACATGCCAAAACCCATCACCAAAAACCAAAATTTGCCCGGCGACATAGCTATTTTTCCCGGTGTCGCCGGCCCTACCTTGGAGTTTTGATCTCGTCTCTCTGTGGTGGTCTTCTAGTGGTCTAACTAGGTCAATATAGTTGTTTGTTTTTCCTATAGGGTCCCCAGTTTGCTCCAGATTCCGTCTGAGCATCAATGAACAATGAAAACCGACACGGGAAAATTCTAAGTTCGTGTATTGGTCTCTAGTCTCTGTTCTAGGCCAGTAAAACATTATTAGGGTCATGCAAAATACTCACTATACCTCAAATACACCGTCACAAGTCAAATTAGCTCCTAACCTCAACTAGGAATTTTCAAAGATCATAAAACTACACTTAATCAACTCTAGACTGCAATAGGATATTAGAAATACTAAAAACTTAACTAAAGATATATGATTTATCTCCTTTGGCAACTCAAGAAGATTCTTGGGTTGCCCAAAATGTTCAAAATCTCCACTTGATTATACATCTTTGTAGTGATGAGAGGAATATTTTTTATGAAGGAAGTAAGGTGTTTTGGGGTGGTTTTTGAGGTGGTAAAGGGTGATAGTGGAGGTGGAGGAATGAGGGAGATGAAAGAGGAGAAGAAGATGAGAAATGAAGATGGAAACATGGTGGAGTGAAGACCCCTCGCTCTCTCTCTCTCATACTCATTCCTCTTTGTCTCCCCTATCTCATCAAAATATCTCCTCTTTTTTTCTTTTTATTTAAAAAAATCATTTTTAAAAAAGAAACCATGGTGCATATCAATTAAAATGTAACAAGTATTTGAAATATGCTTTGTTTCATTTCATGCACATAAACATGATTAATGCATAATTAGCAAATATTAATCAAGTTTAGTATTAAACTTAGATATAATTAATTATATGATAATTCATAAAATGTCTAAATCCCACAATTTCTTTCCAAATCAATAATTCATATTAATTTCCAAATATTTTTCCAAACTATTGGTATATAATTATACCATATCATTAAAACTAATTCTCATACTTTAATAATATCCATAATATTTATTATTTAATTATTTAAATTACCAAAATAATATTTTATTTTTTCTAAAATGTTACATATACATATACAATAATGGCCTCTAGGGTATACATATCCAACAAGCACGACCCTATGCCACCTTTACTGTTGCCTAGGGCCTTGCCAGACCCGAAAGCACCTTATTGGGTGCTCTCGGGTCACCAACCTCCCCTAAGAGCACTTTTTGGTGCTCCCGGGTAGGGTTGGTCCCCTCCTAACCCCTACTCGTCGATATTACTATGCAAAGAACATTTCTACGATGCCCGAGCACGACAATAAGAGCCTGAAAGAATCGATTTTAATTCAAGTTTAAAAAATAGTGAACACTTCACTATGAATTCATGGTTTTGGATTTCAAATTAGCCAAAAACAATTGCTAAGTTATTCGATTTGGCTCTGATACCATGTTGGTGGACGGAGGCTAGGGTCACGACGCTCACGACCATGACAGAATAGCATAAAAAATAGTAACAAGCATAGCCCCAATCCAAACAAGAATATATCAAAATAACAATGCAATTGACAAACGGTTCTAAAATAGTGAACTAAAGGAGATATGGCTACAACCTTTGTAGCGTCTTCATATGCTCCAAGTGATGAACTAAGATGGAAATCTGGGCGTTACAAATGCTTCGGGAAGTTGAAAATAAGCATAGATCCGGAGATTCCCGAATAGGTCAACCTTTCGAACTGCTGGCTGGGTAGAGGTTCCGGAAAATCAAGATTTTAAAGTTCCTACCACCAGCCAATAGACCAAACTGCTCCTCTTCCGTCTCTAATCTTTGAGCCATTGCCTATTGCCCGCTGCAGGTGTGAATCTAGTCTCTTTCATCCGTCTTTCTTAGGCCATCTACTACTACTAAAAGTAGGGGTGGAGAGCATGCTACCACAGAAAGGACCCGAAAGAGGTCTCATTCTGGAAGGGCCTTCCAGACTTCAAAGAGATGGATGGTGGAAGAGCCGGAGAACACACCATCTCGTCATCAGACGACTCTCAGGTACTTGACCGAACAAGGTCAAGTCCGCAACTCACAGTAGATTGAATGAGTGGTTCGCTGTACCACTGAGACTGCCTTAAAAGCGACTTGTGTGGAGCTTCTCGGCTCAGAACCGATACCTTCTCGAACTATAGCAGCCTTTTCTACAGACGGGCCCTCCGTTGACACATCCCCGTCCCCCAGTCCTATTACTTTTGACTAACTGGGCCTACCTTGCTAAGGAGAATCCTTCGTTTGAGGAAACAGATTCAAAATCAGTCATGAACGCTTCACTCTCTATCGTTCCGCTGCGCTTCACTCTCCTATCCGTTCCGCTCGGGTGCCTTGTTGCACTCGGCTATCCGTTCCTTCTGAGCGCTTTCCTCAATCTTCCAATCCCGTGTCTATCCGAACGGAACCCTCTTGGACTCAAGCTAGACTCTACGAGTATCCGGAAGCGTCCCTATGCCGATTGCCTTGCCGTAGATGATCCGCGGTAAAGCCACGATGCCCGTAGCTCCATCTCCTCCGTCTCGAGGAGAAACTCCACTTCGTCGCTCTCTATGCGCTAATGGAGGTGAGAGGTGAACTGGATACTCTCCGGAATTTGATTTGAGCCACCATAGCAACATTTTCCATTAATGAAGAGAGCTTGGAGCTCTTAAGCTCAAAAGAAGAAGAAGAAGATGAATAAAGATGGCTAAAAAAGAATTCTCAATCCTTTTTTGTCTCATAACACTTATGAGATTTAATCTCATACCCTCCCTCTCTCTTATGTGTTGTCACACGAAGAGAGAGGGAGGGAGGGTCCCACCACTTTAGTTATATAATATATTATACACACACACACATAACATAAAAAGTGTGGGATTAATATATATCATGTATACATATTAAATGTGATAAGATATATGTATCCCATACACATACACATCGTGTATCAAATATACGATTGGCCATCAAAATCATCTCAGTACCACATACAAAGGAGAGTGTGTATCAAATACACAATACTAGAAACCACATCCAAAAATACGGTTACCAAGTCAACACTTGACTCGATATTTCGGCTTTTAAAACGGCTAGTATTCCCGGATGTTCGATTAAATCAAAGCATTTAATCAAACTCCTACACGTATCTCATACGAACGCCACATCACATTTTTTCCCGGGTAGGCACATTCGTTGCGGGACTCTAAAGACCTGTCAATATGCTGGAAGTAGGTTATGTAGGATCATATCCGATCGAATCCAAAACACTTTCAGATCTAATCCTTTGACGGGATAACCTATAAGCACGTCAGTGGCACCAGCTTTACGTAATGGCTACCCAGGGATGATCAAGATAAAAGTAGGTCGACGCGCGAACTCATCCGGATTCAACAAAGTCTACAAGTGACAGTCACGGTACAATCCGGTCTCTTCGTCTAAGAGTATCACATATCGGGTCTTGGAATCTGTCAGACCTTAATAACTCGATAAATCGTGCTACAAAGGACTCATAACCAACCGGAGATAAACTGATAACACTTATCAGTTTATCTCCACTGTGGTGGCCACCTACTTGTGGTTGTAATCATGTCCTTTACAGCGTGACATCAACTCCCTATACCGGGAGAGACGAATCCCCTCGACCGTTCACTGTCTCCACGTGCTTCGGGACTATACCCAACAAAAACCGGTTTGCACGACTCCTTTAAGCCATGGTAGTGTAGAAGTCTAAATATAGTAGGAACACACATGAGACACTATGGCGATCCCAGGTCTGAGGGACTACCCTGTACTCATGTCATTAGAGAACTGCTATCTGACATTGGTATATTACCAACTAGGAGTTCTCGGTGAGTCCGTCCAGTGTAACTCATCTAATGAGCATCTGTATACAATTATCGGTGTCAAACACCAATTACTATGGGATTAGCTATCGCCCTCCAACCGAATCAGAAAACGTACACACTAGCTTAAACTGGAGTACTGATGCCTAGTCTCGATACTTCTACGACTAGGAACATTTAAGGATGTGCTTATCGACTATCCAGGCCCCACTCGTATGATCTGCATCATCGTCCTGGTAGTCAAGCAATATCCTAAAGGTTTTATCTCATGTCTAAACGATACGTGATAATGAATAAAACGAATCACATGAAAGATAAAGACAAACCAGATAGCATACTATCATCTCGAGTAAGACTGTTCTCCATATAGGTCCTATTTCAATTACGTAATTGTCATCTTGCAATTATAATAATTGTCTTGAGGACACTATAACCAATATAGACACCATACTAAAGAGGTTTAGTATGGACAATTCCAAGCACGGTAATATACCTGCTTTGTACGGAATCATCCTCTCTAAAGAGATGTCTCCAAAGACTGATGATGAGAGGGCTTGCATGAGCATTATACCCTACGCTTCGGCGGTAGGATTTATAATTGTTTGGTGCAATTTGTTGCACATTTTTCTAACCCATTTATCATTTTATTGTCATATATTATACTTTTCTTTGTATCTTTTGTGAATTTTATAGATAACAGGGCTTGGACGCAAAAAGACGGAAAATTTTCCTAAAAGGCGGATTACGTGCATGCAATGTGAACTACATGGAGCTATATTAAAATCGGGAAGATAATCACAAAATAAAAGATCACATGCATGCGAGGGAAATCAAATGGGAGATAATCAGAAAATTCAAGAACAAATTAGAAGATTTGAAACAAAGCTTGGAGATCTCGAGATTAAAACAAAAAGGTTGAAAAAAGCCAAAATATCCCAGGTGTTAAAATTTCAGCCGAAATGCCATTTCTGGAAGATTCGGCTGGTTTTTTTGGTGGATATTTGAGTTTAGATTTTTAGGGTAGTTTTTTTATTCTCTGTTTATCTGTAGAGTTTGTTCCAAGTTTCATAAGAGATTATATAAACTCTTATATAGCATCAGGGTTTCATATCTCTCTCTTGGTAATAAATTTTAGGGTTTTCTTTTGAGAGATCAACTATTTGTAAGTTATCTATTTTTCTAAATAAAGATCTTTAGTTTCTTTTCAACCATGCTTGGCTAAACTTTGCATCTAGGGTTTTGATTTGTGTTCTATTGTGGTGGATATTTCACTTGTTCTTTTATTCTTGCTTTAATATAAATATCTATTCCGATCTATATTATTCTTTCTTTGTTCTTAATCTAAAAAATCTAATTTTTACAATGAAAAGTCGACACATTTAAGTAAGAATTAGGGATAGATAAGAAGCCTAGAAACTAATTATGTTTATGATAGTTGACGTCTAGAAATATAATTAGGGACAGTAGAGATAATTATAAATCATACATATTCAAATTAGTTATTAATTTGATTTAGGAGAAAACCTAAAGCATGGTAGTTGTAACTTCTGAACCTATAAATACACATAGACGGTTAAACCTAGGTTAAATCTAGTAAACTAGAATTAGGATTTTAATTAACTATAAATGATATAATATAATGATGGGATAAGATTAAAATCAAATAATTTATTTTATACTTATATGTTATTAATAGACTGTTAATTAAATCTAGGAAAAAGAATAGAAGTTTTATCATATAAACCACCACATTAGAAAAACAATTCAAAAACCCTAGATCTTCTTTTTATTATAAAAAACAACCTTTTAAATTTCCTTACTTTCTTTTACTTAGTTTAAAAGTAGTTAGCACACCTCTTCATGGGAATGATTCTCAAGTACTGCTGAGATAAAGTAGTATACTTACGGTTTAATTTAAGAGACTTAAAATCTTTATCAATAATATATGCGATATTATGTACCAGACCAGATGTAGCTTACGCACTTAGCGTGGTAAAACGGTATCAGTCAAAGCCAGGGGAGAAGCACATGATAGCTGTGAAGAACATTCTCAAGTACCTGAGAAGGACTAAGGAGATATTCTTGGTGTACGGTAATGGAGACCTCCAGGTCGATTTCTTTACCGATTCAAGCTTCCAAAGTGACAAGGATGACGCAATCCTGTCTCGGGTTATGTGTTTACCCTCAACGGAGAGGTGGTCTGTTGGAAGAGCTCCAAACAGGACATCACCGCAGACTCAACGATGGAGGCTAAATACATTGCTGGAAACGATGCCGCAAAAGAAGCTGTCTGGATGAAGAAGTTCATTACTGAACTTAAGGTGATTCCATACATTGTTGATCCAATACCTATGTATTGCGATAACAATGGGGATATGACTTTAACGAAGGAACCACAGTCCTATTAGAGATCCAGACACATTTTGAGGCGGTATCACCTGATCATGGAGATCATAGATCGCCGGGAGATCGAGATTTGGAGAGTGGACATAAAAGAAAATGATTGAATGATTCTTTGTGTGTCATGTTTGGAAAGATGTGTAAAGATCACAACCAAAGAAATTTATACCGCAATCAATTAACGGTGTCGATGTAGCGGGTTAATGAATACGGATCGTCCACTGAGATGTGTGTTTTGCTCGCTATTGTTTTAGATGAGTTGAAATGAAAAGATAAAAGAAAAATTGCAAGAAAATTGATTCAAGAATTTTGAAATTTAGTTTCAAGAAAATTAAAGAACTAGATCTAAAGATCAAGAATCAATAAAGTTCTAGAAGATGTCCAAATCTAATGAACTATCAAGATTTGTAAAGAAGCTCGTAGGAATCGATCGAATTTATAGTGAGGATGAAAACTTGTGATTACGTATTCTTATCCATTGATGATTTGTTGCTAGATCGATGACGATCAACGAGGATTAGGGATCTATTGAAGAAACTAGGATTTCTCCTTCTATCCCTTATCCTTTTGTTGATTAGCATTCAAATTCTAGCCTCTAGGAAATTCAATCATCGATCGTTGATCTCTAATTAAGAGTGAAAATATTCAATAAAGCATCTCGCTCGAAACTAGGTTGTCAATGATAAATTTCATAAAGTTTACAAAACTCATAAGACTTAAGAATCGTTCAAGAATTTAATCATCATCATCTATTGATTTTCTCGATTGCTTCACGAGCGGAGTTTTTACTCAAACATTATAACAAAGAAAACAATCAAGAATTGAGATCTCATCATAATGCTCAAATCTAAAGATAAGCAAAATAAAGAAATTTCACCTTTTATTATTCAACAATTTCGTTACAATTCGCTCAAGACTACAAGAATTGAGGAGAGAACATGATCGTCGAATTAGCTTCGCATCGTCTCCGTGAGTCGCGGATCGTCTTGGATCACTTGCTCGGTTGAAGATCGGCGTCGCTCCAAAAAGGCTTGATGGCTTCTTGCTTGAATTGGCACTCGATAGATCAAAATTCAGATCAAATTGTGTCACTCAATTTGATTTGAATTTTGATTTGGATCTACAATTTTTCCCTCTAAAATGAACCCCCCCAAACCCTAGATCTAGATCTTATTTTATAGCCTCCTCATTTGAATCTTCCTTCCAAAGCTAGGTTGTTAGAGAGAGGCTTCTAGAAGAAGTTTGTTGGAAGGAATATTCTAGAATGAGGAATATTCTAGGGTAAGGTTGTTAGGCCGAGCCTTCTGGATGAAGCCACGTGGACTTTGGGAGACTTCTGGAAGCATTGGCCGTTACGAGAAGCCACGTGGAGGAATCTGAGACAATGAAGAGCTACTATAGTCGCGGATCCGCGGCGGATCGGCCAACTCGGCCGCGGATCCGCGGCCAAGTTGTGGAGTTGATGCATGCAATTTCCAGGGGATTCTGCTATTGGGTTTAAGGTCTTTATCTGATGTCTGGAATCCTATGTTTCTTTCTTGATTTCTGCCAGATCTCAAGTCTTGGACTTGGCGTATTTTATCAGCACTTTTATGCAGTTTCGGCTCTTTTCCTGAAATTTCCTGCGTACAATCTCGAGACAAGTGTTGTGATATACAAAGATCATGCGTGCAATAATAAACACTCAATTTCCCTCAAAATGCCGGTTATAATATATAACACAAGTTATTTGGTATTTTACAGACAATTTGCTAATATGTGCTATATTCATACCGAACACCTTTAGATGATAGCAATTAGTAGGGAAATTGATGTGTTAAAATGCAATATTTTCGACTGATCAAATTCCCCCAAACTTATTTTTGGTCGTCTCGAGCAAACTGTTTTATTAAAAAGAGAAGGAGAAAATATAAGGAAAAGAAAAACTAACTAGCACACTTTCGTAGGCAACACGATTGCACTGAGCACGTGCAACAAGCCTTTAAACCTCTAGGTGTCCCTAGTAGGAGGAGTGTAGTCTCCTGAGGATTTTCAGTGGATTGCACCCACAAAATCCAATAATAAAAGGAAGACCGTGAAAGTTACATGTAAAGATAAGAATTGTAAAAAAAAGACTTTGAAAATTAGAGTTTCCAACTAATACTAGCTTTTTGGTTGTCATGAGCCCTATCTTAATAGTCAGGAAAAGATGTTAGAAATCACATCATCCCTCAATAAAACATCGTTTTTATTCTTCATTCCTACCTTTCTTCCAAATATCGATCATATACCCCTACGTGTGTGTAAAAGACATCCCTACACTCGGAGAATTCAATTCGAGCTATCATACTCTTGTCCATCTGCCTCAGTACTTTTTAATTAATGCATATTTAGATGGATTTGCTCACACACTTTTCATGCGACCGTTAATACTTCTTGAGGTACTAACCGACCGATTACTCATGTGCTTGCTTATACGGTGTTTTAGTATTTTCCTCGTCTTGCACCACCTAAGGCTTAGCAGTGACTCCCAGACCGGTTGGTCTAAGGCACTAGGTGATAAAGCACCCTCGCTATATTTTTTTATTGCTGCCTTGGCGATAACAAAACCAGTGTTCATTTTTCTTCATCATTTTTCATTTTTTTATTCATTTTTTTTATTTCCTTCATACTTTGGTTTTTAGACAAGAGCATTTTAAGGTATCCTCTACTATCCTGAGTTTCAAGACGTGTGTAAGTGCGTATAGTAGGGTATCAACGTTCAAATGTTTGGCTTCCAGAATAGGAACTATTTTTCAGACTTATTTTTATCCTCAGATTAGTGACTTCCTTCATCTTACTGACCCTTGGGACAACGGCTCATAACTACTTATTACTAGTTCGTTTCAGAAAACTTCTAATTTTCTTGGTTTTCTTAAATTTTTCTAATCTTTTGGATGTAATTTTTCACTATCTAATCTTTTATTATCTTATTTATGTACAAATATTTTTTTTTTTTGAAAATTTTTAAATTTTTATAAGTTTTTAAATTTTTATGATATGTTTTGTGCTTATGCAAAGTGATACGTAAATAAACACAAACCTCCCCCAAACTTGTTTTCAACAGTGTCCTCGCTGTTGCTATCTGCTAAACCTCAAAAAAAAAACTGTAAGCTTGGGAGGACATTTATTAACGGGGGGAAAATATATTAAAGTGAAAATCCCCCCAAACTTATTTTTGGCTCTCAATATTGAGGACAACAGTTATTTCAAGAGCCAAAAATACACCCCCGCTCAAACATGAGTTAGACAATTTGAAGCATTTTAAGAGGGGGTGAGTCATTTGGTCAAAGTAAGACTTTACAAAGACCAAAAATTAATACCAACCATTCAAAGATTTTATAGTGTAGCGTATAGGTCAGTGGAAGAATGTGTTGTATCAAGTCAGGAAAAAGTGGGGAAGGGATAAGAGGTGGTCTGGAAAGGGTTTGAATTTTAAATTAGAGAAAAGAAAGAATGAGGATGAATGTGAATGATTAGGAAGAAAGAATGGTGGCGGTTCAACTTCTATAGGATGAGGTTGATTAATCACAAAATCCGTATTGTTTAAAAATTCAAGTTCGTCGGCAAAAAGTTCTTCAAAACTTTTATCAATGGTATGATCGAACATTTTGCTGTCAAAAACTTTTGTGCCAGATTTTACCATACTTGATTTGTCAAAATATGTGGAGGTGAAAAACTCATCTACCTCATTTTCAAAAATATCCAAATCAAGTTGGCTTTCTGGGATTGTCGAACTTGAACTGTCGAATTGTGATTGATCAACACTCACTATCATTTCAGGGACAGAAGAAGAACCAGAGAGAGTGGAAGATGAAATGGGTAAATGTATCGATGTGTCGAGTGTCGCTAAACCAGATGTAGGAGATGAAGGCTGAATTTCGGTCTGATCCTTAGGTATACGAATATCAACAACTTCAAGACGTATTTGGGGTTCGGGAAGAATTAAAGGCTCAAGATGATGTCCACAAGGAAGTGAAAGGATCTGATGAATTGGTGGGACAAAATCATCCAAAATTTCGGGTTCATCAATCAATATATCCCCAACGTCAATCACCTCATTCAAGTGAAGGTTAAAATTCTCAAACACCTCATTCAAAGAATGGTTTTCAATCAATTTTGGTTCAAGAGTGGAAGTGTAGAGATCACAAGGATTTGGCATGGTTTCACTTGAAATGGACCCTTCGCAGTCGGGTAAATCAAACATTGCATTATTACACAACTTGTCATACATTCTATCGTCAATTGGTGAATCCTTTGGTGTACTCGATGAATCTGTGAAACTGGAGTTGTGGATTTCAGTTTGGAAATGGAATGTTTGATTAGGAAAGGTGTACAGCTCTCTCTCACTACCCAAATTCTCATTTTGTCCCATGCCCGAATTATGTACTGAAAAATTTTGGGCTGGTTCTTCATATTTAGCCATGGTTCCCTTCCATTCCTCTCTGATGCGGTTCAACATCACTAAACCTTCTTCTAATGTCCGCTCAAGACTAGACTTGGGTCGATAAGGAGTTCCAGTATAAGATTGCAACTCTGGTGGACAGTTAAAACTCCCAAATGGCTGATTAGAAGGACCGTTTAGAGAAGGTGGAAAAGTTGGATTGGATTGATAGGAACAGAATGGTTGTGAAAATTGGGTAGGAAACAGGTCAACATTATGATAAGAAGAATTTTGATATTGGTTCGTCGGTTGGTTATTGGACATCATACATGCCATAAACCGATTATGAAAATCTTTTTTGGACAGTGGAGGTGATGGTTGATATTGGTCCGGGTTGAAACTTTGGCCTCTAGCCCTAGCTATATGCTCAGCAATTGAAATGCGTTTAAGGGCATCCTCACTCGGAGTATCAACTGGAACGGATGTAGAATTATGATACGGTTGATATTGGTCCGGGTTAAAATTTTGGCTTCTAGCCCTAGCTATATGCTCAGCAATGGACATGCGTCTAGGGGCATCCTCACTCGGAGTATCAACTGGAACATATGTAGGATTAGGATACGGTTGATAGGACCTAGACTGAGAGGGCCAACTGTTTCTACCCGCTTGTTCTATCCGATCTCTTAAGGACATGGAAGAGCCGGACGGTATACCGAAGGGATTACGAAAACAAGCAATATCAGGTTGTGGACAACAAAGCTCGGCAAGAGTTTTTCTGTTCGGATCACCCATTATAAGAAGAGAAGAAGGGGGAAAAGGGGTAAAAAAGGTAAAGGGGGGAATAATTGGTTTGTTTTGAAAAAGGACGGATTTTTGAAAATTCACACAAACATGCACAAGCAACCCTATATCTAATGGTCACCTAGGTCAAGTCTCTAGACCGCTCCTGGACTTCCAGAAGACAAGTCGCAGGATAAATCCTCTACTACCTCTTTATCCCTCCTGTGGCCAGGTAAGTGGGAGGTTCTCCACTACGTAAGTAGTGGGCCTAATTAAGTAACCACTTGCCTTAGACACACTTGCCTTAGACACCACAAAAGAAACGCGGATAAGCAATAGATTACTCACGGTCTCCTTCTGTCCTAAGTGAGCGCGACGGTCCTTAGAGTCTTGTCTAGATTTCTTTTAATTAATGAGGGTGATGCGGATGCAAGTTTGTGATTTCCGGGGCTTAGGAAGGGTAATGAACTCCCCACCTAATCTGAATTTGGTCTTTGCCCCTTAATTTCCGTATTAAAATATGCACAAAACAACCAATTTCAAGAATCGCAACAAATTTATTTTTTTTAGCGGCGTTGAATTTTTGCAAAGAATCCTGCAAGAAATTGATTATTGGACAACATCAGAGAGGAGAGGAGAAAACAGAGAGCAAACATGAGAATTTTGGCACTGTACAAACCCTAAATGGCGGCGGTTCCGCCACAAAAACGCCTCTTTGGCCGCGGATCCGCGGTGCTATGGGGGATCTAGGGTTTGGAAATTTTTCTGTAGGTCCCTGTGCTTCTATGGATTCTTCAGATCTTCTCTGAATCTTGATCTCATTGCTGAAATGATTCCAGATTCCCTCGCAAAAATTCAAACACTAATCGTTAAGCAGTTGAAGTGAATCTTGGATGAAAATTTGATGGAATAATAATTTTTCAACTCAAATAACAAAAACGAACAAAATAGCACACATCCCCGGCAACGGCGCCATTTGATTGAATGATTCTTTGTGTGTCGTGTTTAGAAAGATGTGTAAAGATCACAACCAAAGAAATTTATACCGCAATCAATTAACGATGTCGATGTAGCGCGTTAATGAATACAGATCATCCACTGAGATGTGTGTTTTGCTCGCTATTGTTTTAGATGAGTCGAAATGAAAAGATAAAAGAAAAATTGCAAGAAAATTGATTCAAGAATTTTGAAACTTAGTTTCAAGAAAAGTAAAGAACTAGATCTAAAGATCAAGAATCAATAAAGTTCTAGAAGATGTCCAAATCTAATGAACTATCCAGATTTGTAATGAAGCTCGTAGGAATAGATCGAAACTATAGTGAGGATGAAGACTTGTGATTACGTATTCTTATCCATTGATAATTTGTTGCTAGATCGATGACGATCAATGAGGATTAGGGATCTATTGAAGAAACTAGGGTTTCTCCTTCTATCCCTTGTCCTTTCGTTGATTAGCATTCAAATTCTAGCCTCTAGGAAATTCAATCATCGATCGTTGATCTCTAGTTAAGAGAGAAAACATTCAATAAAGTATCTCGCTCGAAACTAGGTTGTCGATGATTAAATTTCCTAAAGTTTACAAAACTCATAAGACTTAAGAATCGTTCAAGAATTTAATCATCATCATCTATTGATTTTTTCGATTCCTCCACGAGCGGAGTTTTTACTCAAACATCATAACAAACAAAACAATCAAGAATTGAGATCTCATCATAATGCTCAAATCTAAAGGTAAGCAAGATAAAGAAATTTCACCTTTTATTATTCAACAATTTCGTTACAATTCGCTCAAGACTACAAGAATTGAGGAGAGAACTTGATCGTCGAATTAGCTTCGCATCATCTCCGTGAGTCGCGGATCGTCTTGGATCACTTGCTCGGTTGAAGATCGGCGTCGCTCCAAAAAGGCTTAATGGCTTCTTGCTTGAATTGGCACTCGATAGATCTTATTTCGATCAAATTGTGTCACTCAATTTGATTTGAATTTTGATTTGGATCTACAATTTTTCCCTCCAAAATGAACCCCCCAAACCCTAGATCTAGATCTCATTTTATAGCCTCCTCATTTGAATCTTCCTTCCAAAGCTAGGTTGTTAGAGAGAGGCTTCTAAAAAAAGTTTGTTGGAGGGAATATTCTAGAATGAGGAATATTCTAGGGTAAGGTTGTTAGGCCGAGCCTTCTGGATGAAGCCACGTAGACTTTGGGAGACTTCTGGAAGCATTGGCCGTTACGAGAAGCCACGTGGAGGAATCTGAGACAATGAAGAGCTACTATAGCCGCGGATCCGCGGAGGATCGGCCAACTCGGCCGCGGATCCGCGGCCAAGTTGTGGAGTTGATGCATGCAATTTCCAGGGGATTCTGCTATTGGGTTTAGGGTCTTTATCTGATGTATGGAATCCTATGTTTCTTTCTTGATTTCTGCCAGATCTCAAGGCTTGGACTTAGCGTATTTTATCAGCACTTTTATGCGGTTTCGGCTCTTTTCCTGGAATTTCCTACATACAATCTCGAGACAAGTGTTGCGATATACAAAGATCATGCGTGCAATAATAAACACTCAATTTCCCTCAAAATGCCGGTTATAATATATAACACAAGTTATTTGGTATTTTACAGACAATTTGCTAATATGTGCTATATTCATACCGAACACCTTTAGATGATTGCAATTAGTAGGGAAATTGATGTGTTAAAAATACAATATTTTCGACTGATCAGAAAACACAACGGGTCCATTCATAAAGGCCCTCCCTCAAGCACAGTTCAAGCGACTATTTGAGATGTTGGGTATGCGATACGCTAACAACTAGCCGTAGAGAAGACGTTGGGTACTCGATAAGCCAATAACTGGCCTTAGTGCAAGTGGGAGCTTGTTGGATATGTATACCCTAGAGGCCATTATTGTGTATATATAGTGGATGCTTGGACATATGTATGTACATGGCAATCTTGCTCGATATGATAGTATGCTATTTGGTTTGGCTTTATCTTAACATGTGTATATATTTTACTTGTTTTTACATATCGCTAATACATATTGATAAAGCCTGTAGGATTATTGCTTGACTACCAGCGTTATGATGGTGATCATACATGTAGGGCTGGGTAGTCTATAAGCACGTCCTTAAATGTCCCTAGTCATGGGAGTATCGAGACTGGGCATCAATATTCTGGAGTAGACTGGTGTATACGTTTCTAGACCCCGACGAGGGGCGATGGTTGGTCCCACAGCCATTGGTCTGTAGCGCCTAAGATTATATGCAGGTGCTCACTGGGGGTGAGTACACTGGACGGACACACTAAGAACTTCTTGTCACGACCCAAAATATTAGTCATGACCAGCACTTGAATCACGCAACGTCTAAAGGCGTAACGGAATTCAAGTAAGCTGAAACCCAGAAATCTAAACCTTTTAAGAAAATAAAGGAGGTGGGTTTTTGAAATAAAGTTATAAGAAATCAAGTTTTCTTAATGCAAAGAAAAGGAACATGAATGATGCAAGTGAAATCTACTAATTGAAAACATGTTTCGTCTTTTAAAAATTTTGGCAGCACCTTCTTTGTATATTTTGATCCAAAACCACAAATACATAATAAGGATAATGGCATTCCCAAGCGGGAGCTAGTTCTTCGCCAAACGGCGGATCACAACCACGCAATACAGCATAAATAAATATACGACGCCCAACGGCGAAGCTCACCACAAAAAGATAAAGAAATGAGCAAGATATAACCTAAAAAGTGAATATAAAAACCCATCGCTCAAATCTCGCAACCACAAGCCTCACTAAGTCTCATCACTTATACAATTTATAACTTTTGATTGATGGAGTTAACTAGATACAATATGAAATATAGATACAAGAGTGGGAATGATACAAATATCCCACCTACCAATGCAAAACACCCGAATGCAACTGTGTGCCAGCGAAGCCGCTACTGATCCAAGCGGTCAACCTGCAAGAACTGTGGCACAACGGGGGTGAGTTGCCAACTCGTGAGTAGAAAAATATCAACAGATAGAAATCAAATAAACAACGACTCCTAGGTCAACTATATCATAAAGGTAATACTATGATATCTAGGGTGACCGGGTATGTATATATGCCAATAAGGTAGTCAATACCTATATGCATGCAGATAACATCTAACAGTAATAATCAATGCTTGTATATGGATCTCGTCCAACCATAATCAAGGCATGTATGCATGTGGATCTCGTCCAACCAAAATCAATGTCTGCATGCACGTAAATATCATAAAGGTGTGTGCATGGAAGTATGAGGATATAAATCACCGGTGTCCCTCCCGACACATCAAAATCATGGAACCTGAGTGCCTAGCATCGACACTCGAAAACATCATGAAAACCGTGCCCAGCATCGGCACGTAAATCCTCATATATCGAGCTCCGTCAGTCCGGATTGGCCCACGAGCTCCGTCTGCGGAATCGGCCCTCGGCCCCGGTAGTACGGGTCATCCCGTATCCATCTATCGACTCTGGTCAGTATCCTTCGGATAACCGCCAGGTCCAACCAATCATCGGTAGGTAGTGGTCCCTCTGCCAGGCTTACCGTCTAGCTACACAGCAGATCCGTTCTCGCCCCGGGGTACTATACCAGGTCCACCATGTACCCGCAATCAGCCTCATCTAGCTCCTTGATTCGGGTTCACAAGTCACACGTCTCAGAACCGAGAAAACGCATGGTGGACGCACTGAAATATCATATCAAGAGAAACCGGGTTTTTAAATCAGTACATGCTTTCTTTGAAATAGCCATGGTTCTCAAATCCAGAAATCTCATGAAAACAGCATATCTCTATGCGTAAAATCATAAAGCATGATGTATGCGACATGTGATGGAAATGTAAGCATAACAGTATATCATGATGCAGCAATCCTACTGTGTAGTGACATGGCAATTATCGATGATGAAGTGTGTGAGCCGGCAAATCTGTGTGCGTGTAACATACGCATCATCGATAATAATGCAAGTGTACTAGCACAAGTATAAGCAATGCGATGGGAATAATATGAATGCAGCATAAAGGAAATCATATGCAAATGCTGACGGGTATACGTATCTAATATGACCGAGTCTGGGAATCTATCAATCGGCATCCAGCCTAACCACATCGCGTACGGTATGATCCATCATACGGCAACCTCTAGTCAAGGGAAGGATCAATCATCAAGTCAAACTCATCACGCACGGAAAATCATCGTACGGCGGTATTAAGCTAATAGGGATCCTATCATCCTATACGACAATTGAGGGTACGGCCTGAAATCACGTACGGCCTATCATCCATGATTCACAACATTCTATAAATATCTATATATATATATCTATATACCTATGTCCCAGGTCACATCTGCAATAATCTCACATCAGGGGACCGACAGGGTATAAATCATCTCGATCGACTCGCATCCGTATACCAACATACCATCAAGTCATCATATCCGTCTTATAATCTTTTCATCGCATTTATAACTCATATCAAGCCGAGTTTACCTAAACATTCTATCTCTACAATAAGTATAGATATCTAATCTAACATACACACCTGAACCATACAATCAGATTTTTAAAGAAGCGAATCGTGGTTTTGAAAATAGGGGTTACGGTGTTTTTAAGAAAAAGATATCATTTGAAAATCCGTAACCTCCCTCAAGGTATATTTTTAAAAGATACATACGACTCCGGTATAGAAAAAGGTATGGTTCGGATGACGCATCTCCATCGACTATCTAGTCCTACGGTACCCTAAACGGCAATATCGGCAAACGTCGTCCTCGAATCCCGTCATCACATAATAACCGTATTATCTCATTTCTAACTATCCTTAGTTTCCAATATAGTATCACTAACTATCCTTTACTATAACCCTAATTTCCTAATCTAGGTTTCCTAACCATATTCTATAATCATTTTTCCCAACAATACTTTGCGGGGGTGCTATACGCCATCCACCCGACTTCCCCCGTGGATATAGATCCACTCACATGGTCTTTTCTTGCCGAAATCGATGACGCCACGCCCCGTCGCCTCGGAATCCACGCGAAGGTACCTACAATAATAAACAATCACAATGCGCATTAAAATCAAGGCGGAAAAACCAAAACAGTACACGTTTTGCTCATAGGTCAAAACCTATAGCTTTGCGTGCAAAACACAACAATTAACCCTGGTCGCTGACGTCCAAACGCCACACGACGGAAACACAATACCAAATACCAAAACCAAGTGAAAAGGAAGCCATAAAATAATGCACCAACTCATGGAAATGGTCCCAGATTTTACCCTAAGCCAAATTGGTCAATTTTGCATATATGGAGGGCCTAATTTACATCTAAAGGGACCCCAGAACAAGTACGAATCAATTCTGAGCTACCCTGGCCGCAAATTGCAGCCAGATTGAATAAATCTACATCCTGGGTGCAGGGGATGGGGCTCAGGTCTTGGTGGTGGCTTCCTAGGTGCCTGCACGACTCCCAATAATTGCAAAATCATTTCTAGTGCCCCTGGGTTGCTCCAGATTCCAAAATACCCTCTCAAATCATACATTTATCCGATGTCGGGGTTTCTAAATCCGTGTTTTGGGGTTTCTAGTCTCTGGTTTAGGTCATTAAACAGCACCCAATTCTAGTTAACAGCCACAACATCACCAATTTCAAACAAACACTCAACCCTTTACTAGGGTTTCCCAAAGTTCACTAAACTTCACAATATCGGTTTAAAGTTAACATGGGTGTAAAAGCAATGTGAATACTAAGCTCATGGTTCAGAAAATACCTCATTTGGCAAGTCAAGAAAATTCTTGAGTTGCCCCAAGTGGCCAAAATGCAAGCTTTCTCGGTCCAATGTGTTGCTAGTGAGCTTGTGCATCTTTTTTGTGAAATGGGGTTTGGGTTTTGAAATGTTTTTCATGGAGTTTAAGAGGCTTGAAGAAGGGAGTGAGTGAGGGCTGAAGGAGCAGCAGCAAGAGGGGGAGGGGAGAGGAAAGGATGAGATGAGATGAAAATGGTGAGATGAGTGAATGGCCAAGTCAAAGATACCCCTCACCTTTCTCTCTCTCTCACCCATACCTAATACTATATTCCTTTTCTTTTTCTTTTCTTTTCGTTTCTCCAATAAATCATCAACCATGATAAAAAAAACATGTAGGAAAGCCATTGGAAAATATGTAACAAGTGTAGAAAAAGATACGGTGCATGTTTTGCACAAAATACGCTTAAAGCGCGATTAGCGATTTTTAATCGCGATTAGCACTAAATTAGTGTCAAATAACTCGTAAAACTTCATAATTTGCATAAATCCAATAAAGCACCCTCATTTTAGTAATTTCCATAATTTTCCAAAATTTTCCCCAATTTATCAGTATTTAATTATACTGAAATATTAAAATATTCAATAAAATATTATTTAATTATAAAAATTCCAAAAAATAATATTTTATTTTTCTGAAGTGTTACAATCTTCCCCCCTTAAAGAAATTTGGTCCCCGAATTTAAATTTAAACCCCTCAATGCTAAAACATTTCAGTAAAAATCCAAGTCGTCGGTGTTCCGAAATCATGGAAAACGCTGAAATAGCACAACGCGCCAAGTGCACGTGAAAACGAGTACAAAGCTCAAAATCAAACTCCGTCAAGCGTTACGCAAATCATCTCATTTTGCACGCATATCCTCGGAGTTACAATGGAGATACAGATCTCGAAATCCACTACTGAAATCCAATATACATTAGTCAAATACTATAATACGTGTATAGTACGTATCTTTGAAAAACTCCAAAATCTGAATGAATACATGCAAAATCTTTTCTAAACCGCCGCAGAAATGCGTAACTCACGGCATAACTGACGGGCGCTCATTTTAAAATAATAATATATGTCCTTATATGTTTTCTTAAATACACGTTCCGTCGTTTCCAAAATATCCCAAAACGTTTTCCTTATAAACGTTTGTGTCGCTCACGATCACGTAGAAAATAGCGAGACTATAGCCCCTTTTGAAAACCCTTTTGGTAGTATATTAATGCATGCAAAGTACTCAGGTACTGTCCTCAGATCAGTCCTGTTGGCTAATACACAATATAGTGCTCAACATGAAAACAAAATACTTAAAAGCAAAAATCAGCCTAAAAAGGCGTATCCAAAAATCACATGCATCTGGTGCGTATGGAAATCAAATCCAAATACAGGTGCCACAATATGCACAAAAACCCAAAACTACGTGCAACGGGTGTGCACGAACGCATCTGTCCACTGCAACGGTGTGCATGACAACAATACCTGGTGTACCTATTGTGCACGAAATAACATCGGGTGCATCAAATGCACGAAATACAATCAATAACTCGAACGCATCAAAAGCAACACTGAGTATACCAAGGTGTATAAATCAAAATCGTGTGCAACTGCATGCACAAAACACATATCAATGCACTGCAAGCACATATAAGCTATACCGAGTGCAAAAATCAAATCACCCGTATGAAATCCATGAAATCATAAACACATGCTACGCGGGTATAAAATCGACATCAAATGCAATAAGCATGCACAAATCGCAAATCAACACAACGGTGTATAAAATATATATCAGGTGCGATAACTATGCGCAAGACGTAAACACTAGGTACAGCCATGGTGCACGAAATCAATATCAGGAAACTCGTCATCAAAACTCAAATCCAAGCGATATAAGCGTGACACTCGGATCACAAACGCAAATCGCAAAAAAATGACATCGAGGTACACCTCCTATAATGTCGGAAAATATCGGGCGCCCAAAAATAGCAGGGTAAGAACATCCTTTCGCCTCCTGCTCACGGCCTGACGTCCTCTGTCTCTGGGTCCTTATCTTCTTTATGGATTACCAATCTCGCAATCCATCGGCTCATCAGCCCTGTCAGGTGTACTAACGGGGACGATTCCGTTCTGGCACTTCTCTGGCCATCTCTCGGTTAATCATCACGACCACTCGTAAAGCAACACGTTACTGGGGTCGGCCTCTGGTCCTCTAAATACACATAACACATCTGATCCTGGGTGCAATTCTCATTACAGCAGTGTCCTGGAAGGAATCCTGCTCAGGGTCTCTTCCGATCTCGCCTATGCCGAACTGTACGGAGGCTGGTACTGTTACATAATCCTTTCTCGTTTTCTGGACATCTGCGCGTTCCGCACACAATTCCTCGGAAACTGACCGTATCCCAACGCCTCTGTAAGCATATCAGGTCTCTAGTCTCGACAGGGAGTAATGACAGCTCGTTAGCGTCTCGCACGAACTTCTGGTTCCACTCGTCTTTATCATCTCTCACTATGACATCACGCCACGCTATCTGTGCACTGCAACTGTTCTCGGCAACGGTCAATCCGAAGTCTCTCGCACGGACTCAAAATCACGTACTCTGTAGCTTCATCACTCTGTAGAAGATATCTGGCCGAACACGTCCTCGGGAACTCGCCCCAACCATCGGAGGAATACTCAATACTCGTCCGTTCTCGATCAACTCACAACGCCTCTGGGTGAGGTCCTCTATCCAAAGTCGGTCAGCTTGCTGGTCTCTTATCACATGATATCCGGACGATGTCAAACTTTTCGATCGAGTCACCAAGGTCTCAAAATTTCCCGAAGGCTCAATACCTGAGCGCAGTCTAAAAATATCTGGTACATACCACAGCACCTCTGGACCAGCCGTAGAAGGGCAAACCTAAGCCTCACTGATGACACCGCTAAACTGCTACAAACCCTAAGGTTCAAAACGGTTCCATGGTCATCATGTCGAGTTAGGGTTTCATTCTTCTAGAGGGTCCACAGAATTACCTGCATGTTCCTCCGAACACTTTAAACTTGGGAAAATGGGTTTCTGACACTCGTTCGAACCTTTTTAACTTCGCTTAGGCGACATGCGAATACCCTTCGTCCGCACGCCAAACAGTGCCCCAATCCTCCAGGAAAGGCGATACATCGGCGGTCATCTCTGGATCGGTTTGCTCTAGATCTGAGTAAGACTCTCCACACTAGAAATCTTCAACCCAACTGGGCCTGCGTCGGCGCATCAATCTGACGAATTGCCTTCGTCTCTCAAATTGGGGTAGACTAGCTATCATCTGTCGCATTTCTGCCTGGAAGCTCCGGCAACCTTAGCTCATAAGCTCTGGAAGCGACATCCCATCATCTCAGCAAAAGCTGGGTCACCTGTCTGCACGGTAGGCGACATCAAAATCTCTGAGGTGTGCTGTACATCAACAGTCCTCTCGCAACTGGCAGCTCTAACAATGGCCCGATCATCCGGTGTAAAACCAAACATTCGCCTCCACAAGAGGCCACAACACAACACTACATCGAGACGTTCCCATGTCACCAGAAAACACAATGGTCAGCCCTCGTACCAGACAAGCTCGCCCTGACCGCAACACTAGCAGCGGCTCAAACTATGGTGACAGGAACATCAATCGAGTATCGAAGAAAGCAGATCAGCGGCATGAGAGGAAACGACAGATCCAGAATGGATACATGATCATAAGAGGGAATAGCATTAATAAAAGTATGATCTTGGAAACGAATAGAATCAAGGATCTCCAATGGATGTATAATCATGGGTACGAAGAGAATCGCTGGTCTCAAAAATATGTACATCCTAAAGTTTCTTAAGTGGAATATCGTATCGTAAATATGCCGCGGAACATACGTACGGTACGTCACTCTACTCAAGCTACCTACTCCATCAATCAGGGTCAGCCTATGAAACGAAAGTCCGGGTCTAATACCCTCCGTCCAAGTCTAAGTTCCGTAAAGTCAAGCCTAGGTTCCGAAATACACTCCCGCCCTAGACTCCGCATAGTCAAACATAGACTCGAACAAGGTAAAACCTAGCGCTCTGATACCAACTTTGTCACGACCCGAAATATTAGCTCGTGACCAGCACATGAATCACGCAACGTCTAAAGGCGTAACGGAATTCAAGTAAGCTGAAACCGAGAAATCTAAACCTTTTAAGAAAATAAAGGAGGTGGGTTTTTGAAATAAAGTTATAAGAAATCAAGTTTTCTTAATGCAAAGAAAAGGAACATGAATGATGCAAGTGAAATCTACTAATTGAAAACATGTTTCGTCTTTTAAAAATTTTGGCAGCACCTTCTTTGTATATTTTGATCCAAAACCACAAATACATAATAAGGATAATGGCATTCCCAAGCGGGAGCTAGTTCTTCGCCAAACGGCGGATCACAACCACGCAATACAGCATAAATAAATATACGACGCCCAACGGCGAAGCTCACCACAAAAAGATAAAGAAATGAGCAAGATATAACCTAAAAAGTGAATATAAAAACCCATCGCTCAAATCTCGCAACTACAAGCCTCACTAAGTCTCATCACTTATACAATTTATAACTTTTGATTGATAGAGTTAACTAGATACAGTATGAAATATAGATACAAGAGTGGGAATGATACAAATATCCCACCTACCAATGCAAAACACCCGAATGCAACTGTGTGCCAGCGAAGCCGCTACTGATCCAAACGGTCAACCTGCAAGAACTGTGGCACAACGGAGGTGAGTTGCCAACTCGTGAGTAGAAAAATATCAACAGATAGAAATCAAATAAACAACGACTCCTAGGTCAACTATATCATAAAGATAATACTATGATATCTAGGGTGACCGGGTCTGTATATATGCCAACAAGGTAGTCAATACCTATATGCATGCGGATAACATCCAACAGTAATAATCAATGCATGTATATGGATCTCGTCCAACCATAATCAAGGCATGTATGCATGTGGATCCCGTCCAACCAAAATCAATGTCTGCATGCACGTAAATATCATAAAGGGGTGTGCATGGAAGTATGAGGATATAAATCACCGGTGTCCCTCCCGACACATCAAAATCATGGAACCTGAGTGCCTAGTATCGACACTCGAAAACATCATGAAAACCGTGCCCAGCATCGGCACGTAAATCCTCATATATCGAGCTCCGTCAGTCCGGATCGGCCCACGGGCTCCGTCTGCGGAATCGGCCCTCGGCCCCGGCAGTACGGGTCATCCCGTATCCATCTATCGACTCTGGTCAGTATCCTCCGGATAACCGCCAGGTCCAACCAATCACCGGTAGGCAGTGGTCCCTCTGCCAGGCTCACCGTCTAGCTACACAGCAGATCCGTTCTCGTCCCGGGGTACCATACTGGGTCCACCATGTACCCGCAATCGGCCTCATCCAGCTCCTCGATTCGGGTTCACAAGTCACACGTCTCAGAACCGAGAAAACACATGGTGGACGCACTGAAATATCATATCAAGAAAAACCGGGATTTTAAATCAGTACATGCTTTCTTTGAAATAGCCACGGTTCTCAAATCCAGAAATCTCATGAAAACAGCATATCTCAATGCGTAAAATCATAAAGCATGATGTATGCGACATGTGATGGAAATGTAAGCATAACAGTATATCATGATGCAGCAATCCTACTGTGTAGTGACATGGCAATTATCGATGATGAAGTGTGTGAGCCGGCAAATCTGTGTGCGTGTAACATACGCATCATCGATAATAGTGCAAGTGTACTAGCACAAGTATAAGCAATGCGATGGGAATAATATGAATGCAGCATAAAGGAAATCATATGCAAATGCTGACGGGTATACGTATCTAATATGACTGAGTCTGGGAATCTATCAATCGGCATCCAGCCTAACCACATCGCGTACGGTATGATCTATCGTACGGTAACCTCTAGTCAAGGGAAGGATCAATCATCAAGTCAAACTCATCACGCACGGAAAATCATCGTATGGCGGCATTAAGCTAATAGGAATCCTATCATCCTATACGACAATTGAGGGTACGGCCTGAAATCACGTACGGCCTATCATCCATGATTTACAACATTATATAAATATCTATATATATCTATATACCTATGTCCCAGGTCACATTCGCAATAATCTCACATCAGGGGACCGACAGGGTATAAATCATCTCGATCGACTCACATCCGTATACCAACATACCATCAGGTCACCATATCCGTCTTATAATCTTTTCATCGCATTTATAGCTCATATCAAGCCGAGTTTACCTAAACATTCTATCTCTACTATAAGTATAAATATCTAATCTAACATACACACCCGTAACATACAATCAGATTTTTAAAGAAGCGAATCGTAGTTTTGAAAATAGGGGTTACGGTGTTTTTAAGAAAAATATATCATTTGAAAATCCGTAACCTCCCTCAAGGTATATTTTTAAAAGATACATACGACTCCGGTTTAGAAAAAGGTATGGTTCGGATGACGCATCTCGATCGACTATCTAGTCCTACGGTACCCTAAACGGCAATATCGGCAAACGTCGTTCTCGAATCCCGTCATCACATAATAGCCGTATTATCTCATTTCTAACTATCCTTAGTTTCCAATATAGTATCACTAACTATCCTTTACTATAACACTAGTTTCCTAATCTAGGTTTCCTAACCATATTCTATAATCAGTTTTCCCATCAATATTTTGTGGGGGTGCTATACGCCATCCACCCGACTTCCCCCGTGGATATAGATCCACTCACCTGGTCTTCGCTTGCCGAAATCGATGACACCACGCCCCGTCGTCTCGGAATCCACGCGAAGGTACCTACAATAATAAACAATCACAATGCGCATTAAAATCAAGGCGGAAAAACCAAAACAGTACACGTTTTGCTCATAGGTCAAAACCTATAGCTTTGCGTGCAAAACACGACAATTAACCCTGGTCGCTAACGTCCAAATGCCACACAATGGAAACACAATACCAAATACCAAAACCAAGTGAAAAGGAAGCCATAAAACAATGCACCAACTCATGGAAATGGTCCCAGATTTTACCCTAAGCCAAATTGGTCAATTTTGCATATATGGAGGGCCTAATTTACATCTAAAGGGATCCCAGAACAAGTACGAATCAATTCTGAGCTACCCTGGCCGCAAATTGCGTCCAGATTGAATAAATCTGCGTCCTGGGTGCAGGGGATGGGGCTCAGGTCTTGGTGGTAGCTTCCTAGGTGCCTGCACGACTCCTAGTAATTGCAAAATCATTTCTAGTGCCCCCGGGTTGCTCCAGATTCCAAAATACCCTCTCAAATCATACATTTATCCGATGTCAGGGTTTCTAAATCCGTGTTTTGGGGTTTCTAGTCTCTGTTTTAGATCATTAAACAGCACCCAATTCTAGTTAACAGCCACAACATCACCAATTTCAAACAAACACTCAACCCTTTACTAGGGTTTCCCAAAGTTCACTAAACTTCACAATATCGGTTTAAAGTTAACATGGGTGTAAAAGCAATGCGAATACTAAGCTCATGATTCAGAAAATATCTCATTTGGCAACTCAAGAAAATTCTTGAGTTGCCCCAAGTGGCCAAAATTCAAGCTTTCTCGGTTCAATGTGTTGCTAGTGAGCTTGTGCATCTTTTCTGTGAAATGGGGTTTGAGTTTTGAAGTGTTTTTCATGGAGTTTAAGAGGCTTGAAGAGGGGAGGGAGTGAGGACTGAAGCAGCAGCAGCAAGAGGGGGAGGGGAAAGGAAAGGATGAGATGAAAATGGTGAGATGAGTGAATGGCCAGGTCAAAGATACCCCTCACTTTTCTCTCTCTCACCCATACCTAATACTATATTCCTTTTCTTTTTCTTTTCTTTTCTTTTCTCCAATAAATCATCAACCATGATAAAAAAAAAACATGTAGAAAAGCCATGGGAAAATATGTAACAAGTGTAGCAAAAGATACGGTGCATGTTTTGCACAAAATACGCTTAAAGCACGATTAGCGATTTTTAATCGCGATTAGCACTAAATTAGTGTTAAATAACTCGTAAAATTTCATAATTTGCATAAATCCAATAAAGCACCCTCATTTTAGTAATTTCCATAATTTTCCAAAATTTTTCCTAATTTATCGGTATTTAATTATACCGAAATATTAAAATATTCAATATAATATTATTTAATTATAAAAATTCCCAAAAATAATATTTTATTTTTCTGAAGTGTTACACTTCTAGATGGTATTATACATATCATCAAATAGCAGTTCTCAAGTAACATGAATACATATTAGTCTTTAGGCATGAGATCGTCATTTGTCTCGTATGAGTTCCTATTATACTCAGATTTACCCTTCCACAGCTCTACTGAGTTGTGCAAACAGGTTTTAGTTGGGTACAGTTTCGAGCCACATGGAGGCAGTGAGCGATTGTTAGGGATTCGTCTCTCTCGGTATAGAGAGTCGATATCGCACTGTGTTCGATTGACCAGTACCATAAAACCTTGGCCAAGGAAGATGAGATTTACTGATAGTTAAATCAGTAGTTTCTCGGATTGGTCATGAGCCACATTGACATGAATTATTGGGTTATTAAGATTTAACATTTATCATCGCCTAGACACGGTATGCGATACTCTTTGACGAAGAGACTAGACTGTACGAAGATTTTCACAGATAGGCTCAGTAGGGGTTCAAATGAGTTTGCTCGTCGGCCTTCCTTTTCGACAGACAACTGGGCAGCCATTACGTACAGCTGGTACCGCTGACGTGTTTGTGGTTATGGATTTATCCAGTAACTCACTGTCAGCGTACTGTTGAGTCTTTAGAGTCCCACACTGTAACATCCCAATTTCCGGAATACGGAAATATGGACCGAAACCACTAGTGCTCCTAGACAAGAGGAAATCGCCTTACCATAGTTACACCTTAGACTCTAGCTAAACCTGTACGATAATATCCAAGATATAATACTAATATCATGCTGCAAGAATAACACGTAATATAAAAAATGGAATCACAAGATGATGATAGATCTAATAAAATATCCATGAAAGATAAAAGATTCAAATAAATGAAATACATGATCTAAAATAAAGATACATCACTCCTAACGTCCCGCGAGGACGCACATTTTAATAGTAACTGAAATAAAATAGAAATAAACCTATAAATACTATCAATTTTCGGCAAACTTCTGATAGTCATTCTGATCCCGCTCTTTCTATGAATCAGTCTCTAAATCTAAGATGGCAAGTCCCAGGGATTTCAGACATCCTGATAAGTATTCAATGCAAATAGTGTATGTATGTGGTGTGATAGCATGAATATATGAGTGTTGTGAAGCCCGTGTGCGCATGTATATATATGGATATGGTAATAATATGAAATAAGCATGTAAACAGGTCAAGTCGGTCAAGTTGTATCTTATTTGGTCTCTAAAAGGTAATTTTTTCTATTGTGAGTTCGAGTGTGTACGTCAACCTCTGTAGGAGTATTCCTAACCTAAGGGTAGGGCTCCAGGGGTTAGGAAATATGAGCCCAAATATGGAATGAACAAGCGACCGCATATAGCTCAGTACGAGCTGTAGGAACAAACGACCGATATAACCCGGTACGAACTGTATGAACAAGCGACCGATATAGCCCAGTACGAGCTGCCGGTAATGAGACTCCTGAGATCCTGTTGAAGGAACGCAAGCCCAAACTACTCTAACACCTCGCGTATTTATAACATCACAGTGAAATCGACCAATAAATAAAATGCCGACTGGACTGGAACTTATAATATCATGTTAATGGTATAGAATAGAAGCTTGTAAACAGAAATAAATGATGTCATAACATGTAATTCAGTATTGTAACTAGTGATCTCGTGTATGTTAATGATACAACGTGAAACATGTTAAATAATGAGTATAGATTATGAAAATATTAGAATTGAGTAGGATATTGTTATATAATTTAAATGATATCTAAGGAACAACATAGTTACAAGCCAGGTAGTGTGTATTATTCACTTAGTACGCGATAACATACATTAAAGTTCATAAAAATAAAGAAGATTAATTCACTGATTAATACTGCATAAATTAGGTGAATATATTGACACAATAAAGTGTTAAAAATAACATCTCATCTATACTATTATGTTAAGTATATTATAGATATACTAATTATATTTTCCTAATCACTGAATGGCTAGTATATAGGGTTTTCCCTGTTCAGGCGAAATGATATAATAGTCCTATTTTGATACATGCAGAGTTCCGATTAAATGAGTATACTAGCTACACAGACTTTTGATCGGACAGTTGATAATACCAGCCGACTTAGGATTAAGCCGGATTATTAAATCAAGTATTGATTTAATAATTTACATATATATATTTTGATATGTATATTCTAATATTATATTCATTGTATTTTTCCTATCTTTTAGGTATTCGTATTTTTACACGGATACGGGTATATTTATACGGTAGAATATATTTTGTATTTATACATCATACATTCTAGAAGGAGGACACCTCATTTTAGGATTTTCCATTTATTAGAAAATGAAAATGAGATGGAGGAGTGAGGTGATACGAAGGAATAGTGAGAGGAATGGCTTTGTTATTTGTTTATTTTATTTGCTTCTACTATTCAAACATGGTTACTATTTTTCTATTTGAAAAATGATTTAACAAAACCATGCTAGCCATTTTTCTCTCACTTAATAATTCATTCTCATCATTTTGTTTCTTTCTCCTCACTAGAGATCCTCCTTCTTCTTCCTTTTTTCTTTTCATTAACCTTTTATGTGTTGAGAATTAAAGGAAATGAGAGATAGAAAAATACTAGAACACATCACCACATCCCTAAGCATCTTAGATTAGCAACCTAGAGTCTTTAGTTACTTCACTTGTTTTTTGGTGTGAAGCTAGAGCCTTGAATCATTTCCCTCGGGTCGATCATTTTTGGCAAAGGAGGACCGGTTTACAAGCTCGATCTCGGAGTTCCGGAAGCTAAGAAAGTGGATTTGAAGACGAAAACACGTCTACAAAGGTTGTAACTCTAACCGAATAGTTAGAACTCCTTTGTAGTTAACAAGTTTAGTGTTTGGTTAAGATCCTAGGGTTTAAGTTTCTAGCGTCAATTTTAAAATTTAAAGTTTTGCATTCTGCAAAAGCCGCGGGTTAGCAACAAGGACGCTAGGAACTTTATCATCAAAGAGGCGATCCGACAGGGTATTCAGAATGTAACCCCTGCAAAGACACTCATCGTTTTCTCGTTTCTTTCTGACCTTCACAACCGCTTCGCTGTCAATATCCGTAGGCACTGGAATCGGTGTAAGATCGTCGTCGAGTACATAAAATATCTTCAGCGTCGTCAGAAGAAAGCGCATCTTGTCTGCCCATCGGGTGTAGTTTGTCCCGTCAAACAGATCAAGTTTAACAAGGTCTTGGTTCATAATTTTAACCAAGCTTAGGCTGGATTCCGACTCCATTGTAGACAAAGATAAATCCTTGAAATTGTTGAAAATTTAGTGTAGGAATCAGAAAAATAATGGGTACAAGTAAAAGAATTTATTGACTTTGATGCGCAATCAGTTTTCTTGAAGGACTTACTTGTCCCCACTCAAATTGAGTTTGCTAAAGGGTTGCACATAAGGATATCTCATGATACAACCGAGTCTGAAGTTCATGCAATCAGCAAAAATTGAAGAAGGTTCGAAATTCTATTCGAAACAATAATGGAATAGTAGAGAAGAAGAAGTTGTTATTGTTTTAAAGAAATTGGTCCTATTTATAAATTTCCAAGGGTCATCTAAAATCAACGGCTGCAACTTTTCAAAATTCAAAATTCACAGCCACCTAAAACCAACAGCTCAAATTTAAATTTCCAAGTTCAAATTTCCCGCTCAAAAACTGAAATTTTGAAATTCAAATTTCCCGCTCAAAAACTCTAACATATCATGGGTTAAAAATTGTCTACATGTTTCATAGTTATGCGTATCGGCCTCGTCCGTTAAAAAATATCGCAATAAGGGTGTGGCAACAAATATATTCCAGACAAGTTTATTGTCTTGAGGGGCCGTGGTTTTTATCTGATCCATCAGTTTAAAATTATTGCTAGATTGACCTGACCAAAGGGGTAGTCGGTCTTAATCGACCCATATTGAAGATGAAGATTAAATTTATGCGAAGATTTTCAATTAGTTTGTTTTTTGATATGAAACTTCGTAGTCGGTTCATAGATGACCCGCTTTTCCATATACATGTATAATAAAAGTTACTAGGTAGTCCGTTCATAGATGGTCCATTTATCCATACACATGATACCTATACATTCATTGGCAGATATATGTGTCCCTTTATTGGCACAAAATTTAGCATATGTTTTATTCTGGACAATAAGCTTGTTTCTGTTTTACCCATCACTTGTGATGACTTGCTCGCTGATGGCCTGATCTGTCCGTTTGACAACTCTAATATGAGAAGGAGATAGATGCGTACTATGCGTGTGAGAAAGATGATTAGTCGGATTTTTTCACCATCTTCTTAGATAAGGGCATGTTTGGTTGGTAGATTTGGATCGGATTTGTGAATTTTGGAGGCCAAACCTGCATGAAGTTGATAAATTTTTGTTAAGCTGGTGGATTTGGGTTTGGGATACATTTGTTGTCGCATCAGCCCATTTATGGATTAAAATGTCCAGAAATAAAACAAGAATTTGGAAGAAACTCCCTTCATATAAGCCTTTTGAGAATAATAAAAAAGAAAATGCAAATTGGGGTTCCGCCGCCGTCTCTTTTTGTTTCAGTTTCCTGTCTTGATGGAGTGCTAAACGCCTCTTGCCGATGTCGGTCTCCTCGAGTTATCGGTAATTTCTGTAATTTCCGCAATTTGGGGAGAGGAATAAAGTGGAATGAGTTTCCTGACAAAAGCCTTCTATCTACAGTAGTATATTTAGGAGCCTATAATGCAAATTGCTATTTCCTTAGAGACCCAAAACAAATAATCCATAGGCCACTCATTCAATTATCAGATATTTCAACCCTCCACAATGGATACAACACCATAGCAATGAGAGCATGAAACCCATTCCCCTTCATCAATTCCTCTCCCCAAATCAAATGCTTAGTTAGTCTTGCTATTTTGTGTTTGCTTGATTCGTGGTTGATTGTATTATGTTTTCTCGGTTGTTGAAATTTAGTCTAATCCATTAGTGAATATGCAAAAAGTATGAAAGATGGACATAAGAAAGAAAACCAACTGAAGAGGATGCCCACAAGTTACAAAAGATGGCAGAGTTATCAGCTCAGCCCACACTTCTAGTTTGGTAACATATGAACAATTACTGAAATGTTAAGCATAGTAATTTGGGTAAATTTTATAAAACACCATCGACTTTTCTTTTTTTTTTTTTTGATATAACACCAATGAAATTTAAAAATGCCATGAAACCACCCTTGAATTATCAACGTTGTTTGAAATTGTTAGTTTTGTTAACATGTGCAAGACAAGAGAGGATTGAATAACTGTAAAATTACTTGTGCGTGGATTGAACAGCCCCAAAATGATCTGAATATGGCATTTCTTGGCAAAAATTCCCTTCTTTCTTTAATAACAAAAATATCTCTTTGAGGGGGAGGGTGTTAGGGGGTAAATGACAATTTTAAAGTTCATTATAAAATTTGTCAGAGTAGAATTTTTACAATGTTGTATCCTATACAAGTCTGTTTTTGAAGAAAGTGCGGGAAATATTCAAGAATATTTCGTTTAAAAATATGTGTTAGCGCTTTGCTACTGGTGGACTGATAATCTATTTTTTGTTTTTTGTTTCTTGTTTATTTTGGGTTCAGTTTTTCTTCCTGACTGCTATTTATCGGTCATCAAATTAATGTAGCCTACATGGTTGACATCATTGAGTAATAATGCGACATATATCTCTTTAGTAGAGCCATGAGCTTAAGATTCCTAAAGTTTCTTAAAAGGTTCTTTTCTTCATAAAACTGTCAGCTTGATTCGAAATTGCAGATATTTTATCTACTATAGTACTATTAATTGCTTGCAGTTGAGCTTTGCGACTAAGCAACTCAAAAAATTTAGTTTGTGATCATCTTTCCGTTTTGCGATCATTCATAATTTGACTTGTTGCTTTTGATTGAACAGTTTAAGACTGGAGGCCTAGTAGTTTGGAGCAAGAAAGACACTCTTGTAGTCTATCATGGAAATTTCCAGTCGACTCCAAAACCTCTTCATACAACAGTTAATTCTGTGACATCTGATAAAACAACAAATGGCACTATTGTCCAAAAACATGCAGAACCCGGATACTGTCACATCACCGACACGGGCTATGTATTGCAGGAGAATGAAGGATCTATCAATGGATCACTTTATGAGAGGGAAGCAAATAGATTACTTGATGGTCTGGGTCCTCGTTTCATCGATTGGTGGTGGAAGAAGCCATTGCCTGTAGACGCGGACTTGCTTCCTGAAGTTGTTCCTGGATTCAAGGTTCCATTTAGGCTTTGTCCTCCTCAAGAGAGACCGAAGCTTAGAGACGAAGAATTAACTTACCTTAGGAAGCTTGCTATGCATTTACCTACTCATTTTGCTCTAGGTAATGTTACTGTATTTTGGGACATCGTTTGTAATGGCCACCACCAATGAAATTGAATAACAACAAGGAGCAGTCTCCTTAGTTAAATTGAGAATTAACACATCGTTTGTAATGGCCACCACCAATGAAACAATTACAGGGAAAATGTTAGAAAATCAGAGTATTTTGGGAGAAAAGTTCCCAGAGAAATGGACATTTTTAGCTGCAGCTATAGTAGAGGAAAAGTATCAATTTTTTTAATACCTAAAGGATGGTGTCCGGCACAGTCTCCCTATTATATGGAAAAATGTGGGAGTTTCCTGCAATTTAGCCTTTTTTTAGCTTTCTGAAATATGAGATCACCGGCATGCTGCATATTGTTTGGTTGGAGGTTTATTGTGGCCTATTTTGCTTCATGGCAGGTAAAAACGTGAAGCTTCAAGGGTTGGCTGTAGCTACAATAAAGCTGTGGGAGAAAAGCGTTATAGCCAAAATTGCCATTAAAGTGGGCATGGATACCAACAATGCGCAAATGGCACAGGAGCTGAAGGCAAGTTGTCAAGGTTCCTAATATTTTTCTTTAAGGAATTGATTCTCTTTATATTGGACGTTATAATTGGTTTGAGTAGAAAATGCATTTTGCATCCTGTGGTTGATATTCTGCAGTAAAAAAAATTTCCATTTGTAAAGAGCAACAGGCAGAAATTATTCTTTCTGTAGATTTGTGTATTTGCTATATAATAACCTATTTTTGTACAACAAAATAAAAAAATTTAAAAAAATCAGATGCTTGCACGCGCGCGCGCACACACACACCATTAGAGATTAATTTTCACAGCACACATAAAAGATTTCCGTAGCTGCATTTACTCGTTTACTATTTGGATAAGAGAACCTACATTTTCCCATTTCCTTGAAGGGATGAGAGATCCCATAAAAGGGTAATTTTTATAAAACAACATTGACTTTCAGGATTTGTAAGATAACACCAATAAAATTTGAATTGCCATAAAACCCGTTAAATTAGCAATATTGTCTGGAATTGTTAGTTTCATTAACTCGTGGGAGTTACTGGAGGGCGGAATAACACCAAAATTTCTTGTACATAAATTGAACAACCCCAAAACGAACCAAATTTTGCATTTTTGACAACCTTTTTCTTTTCTTTTTTTTTTTGATGAAAACACCCTTTAGGGAGGCTTAATACAACAACGAACAGCTTAATACAACAACAAACAACAACTGTGTCTTTTATCCCGGGAAAATGGGGTAGGCTACATGAACCAACATGAGAATCACGCCGGGTCGAGCACATGAATCTTTCGCCTCTACTCACTCTTATCGAACAATATACTTTCATGAAGGCCCTTGGCATCCATATTTTTTCGTATCGCCTCCATCCACCTTTTCTTCGATCTCTCTTTCGCTCTTTTGATTTGGTCTAAATCGAGAATATTCTTTCGTCGAATCGATACTTCCGTAGGTCTGCATTGTACATTATCAAACTATCTTAGACTGGTTTTCCACATCTTTTTCTCCACTGGTGCTGCACCAACCTTTGCATGAATATTCTTATTTCGCTCCTTATCTTTTCTACTATTACCGCACATCTAACGAAGCATGCGCATCTCCGCTACATGCATCTTCTGTGCATGATGTTTTTTCGAAACCCAACATTCTGTACCATATAATAAGGCAGGCCGAAAGCGCTTCGATAAAACTTCCCTTTCAATCTTAACGAAAAGTTACGATTACACAAAATCTCCGTTGTATTCCTCCATTTCAACCAAGCAGCCTGAATCCTCTGGTTGACATCGCCATCGATCTCTTCATCCTTTTGGATGATGGAATCTAGATATCTAAATTCATCTCTCGGTGATATCTCTTTCTTATCTAGTGTTATACCACCGTGATTTCGACTTTTCTGTTTACTAAATTTGCATTGCATATATGCTGTATTGGACCTGCTCAATCTAAACCCCCGAGATTCCAATGTTTGCCTCCATAACTTCAGTTTGGCATTAACCCCTGCTTTCGTTTCATTTACCAAAATACTATCATCAGCGAATAACATACACCAAGGTATTTCATCCTGGATAGTTCTAGTAAGCTCATTCATCACTATTGCAAACAAGATGGACTTAAAACAGATCCTTGATGCAAGCCTTTTGTGATCGTAAAATCACTCATTAGGCCGCTGCAAGTCCTTACATTTACCACTACTCCATCATACATATCCTTGATTATGTCAATATACCTTTGGGACTCCCTTCTTCATCATTGTCCGCCATGATACCTCTCTAGGTACCTTATCGTAAGTTTTTTTCTAAGTTAATAAAATCCATATGCAAATTCATTCTCCTCTCTCGAAAACGTTCGACAACTTGACGAAGAAAACGAATAGTCTCTATCGTCAATCGTCCATGCATGAATTCAAACTGGTTCTCTGACATCCTGTCTTATTCTGTGTTCAATCACCCTTTTCTAAAACTTCATAGTATGACTGTTTTATTTCACGGTAGTTTGAGCAAATTTGAATACAACTCTTGTTCTTATAGAGAGGTATAAGGGTACTCCACTGATTTGGTATCTTTTTAATTTGCCAAATCTTATTAAAGAGGTCCGTTAACCATCTAACTCCTATCTCTCCTAGACATCTTCATACCTCAATAGGAATTCCGTCTGGGCCACCAGCTTTCCTTGATTTCATCATTTTCAAAGCTTCTATAATCTTAGGCACTCTTATTCTACGCATGAAATCACGGTTTATATCTTGAGATTGAATTACAACTTCAGCCAAATCCTTACTAAAGCTTTCATTGAACAACTTGTCAAAATAACCTCTCCATCTTTCCTTGACATCCTTATCTTGAACTAAAACCTTCCGATTTTCATTTTTGATACACTCCACCACACATAAGTCTCTGGTCTTTCTTTTCCCTATCCGAGCAATCCTGTATATAATATTACGATGGTGTTTTATAATATTTACCCTAAAAAACATTTTGAGAAAGGAACCGCGTTCTTGCTGTGTGCAAAGTAATTCCTTTTATCTCAGAACAATAAATTAAGAACAATACATAAACCTATGGAAGTTAAATCCTGTGTTTCTCATGAAGGTGGGAAGTATTACTGGAAAGATCCTGGAACGTTAAACGCTTTCCAGCATGCATGACTAGCCTTTAATTAAAATTATATGCTGTTGTAACTCCAACAATCATCTGGTAGTTATTAAACTTGTACATAATATATTTGATGCCCATTAGATGTTATAGAAAATTTGAACCTCATGAACTTTGTTGTCTCTCTGAAGCTTCATTTGCTTGACACAGAAGCTCCTGAATGCAGCATCTCACAGGAGGAGTACTGATATTAAGAAACAAGTTTTTTATCATCCTTTATCGGGGTAAAGATTTTCTCACTGACAAAGTAGCAAACTCCATTCATGAGAGAGAAATAGAGCTCCATGGTCAGCAACTGCAAGAGGAAGAAGCTGGAGCAAAGGCAAGCGAATTGTTTGATGCTATCGCTGAGTCAGCACACAGAACAAGCAATATTGGAACTTTTACTGAGTTCAAAGAAATTGAAGTGAACTACCTTCCCTTGAATAATGAGACTTGTCTGGAAAAAATTAAAGTCGATGCTGAAAAGGAAAAATTGGTCAAGGAGCTCAAAGACGAAGAACACAAGCTCTTAATTGTAGGTTATAATCTATAATATGTTGTAGTGATACATCACAGCTACAATTGAATGGACCAACCAATAAGTTTGATTATTTGTAGCTCATGCTGAAGATTGAAAAGTCAGAGAAGGAGTTGGCAAAGCTGAATTCTAAATGGAGTCCTTCTGAACAATCTGCAGATCAAGAACTTTTAACTGATGAAGAAAGGCAGTCTTTTCAAAGGATTGGGCTGAAAATGGATGAAGTCGTGCTTCTTGGTATGCATTAGCATTTAGCTAGGCTTACTTTAAAGCTGGACATGCACAAGTATATAGAATTTTTGTTCGATTTTATTTCAACCTAATCTTATCCTCTATTTTAGATACTTTAACTCCTTACGGTTACGGGTGAAGCATTTGCTTTTTATTTATTTATTTATATTTATATATCTTTTATCTTATTGTCCTCATCCATCTCATTATTCATATTTGAGCTACTCAGCTACATTACATTGTTTCAAGATTTTTACTTCAGAAATTATCCTTTTTATTACGGTAAATTCCACTGAACTAGCATGGACTCCCAACATAAACAATTTAAATTGCAATACTATCGTTAACTACCTTGAATAGATTTTTCAGTAAACTTCATTCCATTGCCTTGTTACTGAGTCATGTACTGTGCACATGGTAAAATTTGGTTCAAAATGCCATCAATTTAAGAGGAAGTTGGTTATCAGTTTAAGGACTTCATTTAAGTGAGATAAATAAGGACTGTTTATGATCCTTATAATGCTGTTCAATGTAATTTAAGAAGTTCGTCGTAGATCAATGTGAAAATGATGAAAGTTCATGGCACTTCTGATATTTATATTCATAACATGGACTAACTCATTGGCCTGGATCTTCAAATTCTTATTAATTTGTATTATCTGATATTTGCTCAAATACTTGGATTCTTCCTTATGTAATAGTGTTTATGGGATACTCTTTTGATATATATTCTAAATTTCAATATGCACCTTAGAGTCACCAAATTTATTGAATAAGAAATTCATAGTCTAATGCACGAATCGTGGTGTTTGCACTCAGATTAATTTAAGGTCAACAGCACCATGGGACTTTTCCAGCTTTTGAAAGATTACCTGTGGACTCTTAAAATCACATTAACCACAATTTAACTTTTAAAAGGTTCATTACATAAAATATCATAGTTAATTTGTCTTGAACACCCCCTCAATGGCGGTCGTTGTAATTTTCAAACTTCAGCGGCAATCTATAAGAAACCAAAAAAAAGTTTGACAATGCTTTATATAATTTACCCTTTAATTTATAGACGCATATAGTTAATTTTACCACTTAATAAACCTTACAAAAGGACATTCCTTCTTCGGCAGCCATCACTATCTATAACGATGTCTGTTTGATGTATGTATGGATGCATGCATGTCAATATTCTCGATGTGCTTTTTTGGATCTTCCTCAATGTTCCGGCTATCCACGTCATGTCCATGATGTATTCTGAATTCTCAGAATTTTACATGTTTACGGGTTCTAATTTAACCATGATTAGTTTTTATTGTTCAGTTAAATAGGAATAAATTGATAATCTTTAATAGAATAAAAATGCTGTTAGATCTAAACACAGCCTTTAGCTTCAACAGAGATATATTATAAATTACTTTTTGCAGGGAGACGCGGGGTGTATGATGGTACCATCGAGAGCATACACCAGCATTGGAAACATAGGGAAGTTGTGAAAGTAATCACAATGCAACATGCATTTCAACAAATAACATATACTGCAATGTTACTTGAAATTGAGAGCAGGGGAATATTGGTGGCGGTAGAGAAACTAAGAAGAGGTCATGCCATCATTATTTACCACGGTAAAAATTATAACCGGAGGTCAAGGCCATTGCAAGAAAATCTCTTGACAAAAAGAGAAGCATTACAGAGATCAATTGAGATCCAACGCAGAGGGGTAACCACTAATGTTATAGATAACAATGAAAAAATCTGATATTGAATAGAAAAATGCTCGAATTGAAAAAAAAAATCGCTAAGTTCCACTAAACTACTAAAATCTATGGCTACACTACCAAAATCTTTCTAAAATTACAAGTAATTCCAAAGAGTTTCATATTAACAATACCCTCTTTTGACTGAACTACCTTAACGGTGTCTAACAAATTCCGGCAGCGCCATTATACCGGTTTTTAACATGGGTACAAGTTATTAAAAAATAGACACCGTTGATATAAAACCTTTTGGCAGTTATTTGCAATTTACAAAGTTTCTGATAGTTTAATGAAAAACAAAGATAGTTTTTGATAGTTTAGTGAAACCAAACCTTGAAAATAATTACTCACATCCAATTATTCTAAAATCTAACTACCTGCTTGCTCTGATGGAGTCGATGAAATATTTTGCCTGGCAGAAGCAACAAACAATACAGGAATTGAAACAAAGCCTGGTGAGTTGCAATTTTATATCATAATTAAGAAAATATATAATTATTGACTGTTATTTGTTTGTTGCTTGTTCTGCAGAGATGTCTGGAACAAAGAGCAAAGCAGCTGGAAACAACAGGAACCCGTGAGCAAATTTAGAAGTTTGACGATATCCAAATTGTAAAATCATACAACTAGCTTTAGAGAAATAATTTGCGTTTAGGATTTCTATCATCCATTTTTTGTAAAGAGAAAACGGAGTGTATTGTTCCCTTTAGTCAATCGGCTTTGGCCATAAAAGTCAACTTTTCGTTGATTTTCGGGGACTGGCTCTGGCTGTATTGATCTCCATGTTATTATAGATATTTATGCCAATTTTCATGTTGTTCGGAAAACATTTGCCCTTGCATTGAATAATTGCAAGATTAAAGGTTTTCGGACAATAGAACATTTCACAGCGCTACATGATTGGGCAAAAAGTATCCAAACAGCATGAGAATTGGCACATACATATTTAAAGATACGGAGATCAATATGGCTGGAGCCGATAGCTAAGAAAATTGGGGATGGTTGACTTCTATACCAGCCATGGTAGGAAATTTCCTATTGTGTTCTGTAAATATGCAACTCAAGTAAAGAAATGGTGAGTTTGTGCATATATATTTATCCGGTTGTATTTCAGACTGCAGATTCATACAAGATGATAAGAATAAACACTTTTTTCTTGGATCATTGACGCTGATCATCAGACATTGGGAATAATACATTTTTTTTTATTAATTAACAATTTTACATTTCAGTCCCTTTTACTGTTCTCGCCAGAATGCATGAACGAATCGGCGGTGATCATTAGCAGAGGTGGGGGTCGTGGGTGCTGAAGGCAGTCGATGAGGCGGCGAACAAAGTTGAAGACTGGACGAAAAGCGAGAATGATGACGCCGATCTGGCCGAAGACTCCACCGGTGCATGCAAAAATGGACATCAGATCCATGGATTTCTATTTGATTTGTTTCTTTTTTAATGAAGAAGAGTTTGAATTGTGAGAGATGGAAATTGGTGGATGATTTTTATAGGGGTTTTGGTTCTGTTTGCATTGGAGGCTGACAGATATATCAGGCTGTAGTTAATTTTGTAAACAGTATTTGCCCTTTCTTGGCTTTTGGGAATTGGTTGCACTGTTTTGTTGTTTGTGTTAAAAGACAATTGTTTGTTTGAGAAAACAAATTTGTTTCACTTTCAACTGTTGGTGTTTGTGAATAATATGAACAATTCCTGCTAAATGTGCTTAAGGGTAAAATTATGTTCTACGGTTAGTCTGCTTGCAATGTCTTATTGTCAAAAGACAGAAGATTTAAGAAATAACTGTCTGATTTAACATACGCGAAGTTTTGTCAAAATACCCCTGAACTTTCAATGTTCTTCAAATATGTATCAAATAATATATTGAGAATAATGGAGGAAAGATGGAATTTCCTCCTATGGCGTCAAAAAAATACACCCTTCCTCATTGTTTCCGATCGTCGGAAAAAATGATGGAGGGGGTATTTTTTCGACGCCATAGGAGGAAATTCTCTCCTATGGCCTCTTTCCTCCATTATTCTCTAATATATTAGCAATATCATGACTTTAGTGTTTACTAACAAATAAATACCATGAACTCTTACGTTTTTCTCCAAATCAATACCAACCGTTGTGTTCAACATTATTTTGACTTAAATATTGTAATGAAAAAAAGATATGTATTCAATAGCAGAGAGACGTCTGAGCCATAGAGTGAAAGTATGTCTTAACAGCTTTATTAGGTTTCAATGAGCATCAAGTATGCAATTTTAAAAATCTAGAGGGCTAAGTATACTAAACAAGAATCGAACAAGAGAATTAGGGTTTTAAACTGAAGCAAACAAGTTCTAAACTAAGTGAAGAGAGTCTACAATCTTTGAAACCTAGTCCTTCACTTCTAAAGCTCCAAATAGTAGTCCCTAAAACTTTTCTTTGACTCCACTTGAAGGATGGAACGAGCTTGCTTGTAGTCTTCGTCAGTGAAAATGATCCACCTTGAGGCAACTCACACTTAAGCTCACACTTCACTAATTAAAATGTTAGTGAAGATAACAACCTATACTAATTTGCCAGAGTAGTGTAGGTTGATGAAGTATGAATTTTGCTCAATAAAAATATTTCTTTTCATTTTCTTTTTCTCACCCAAGAAAAACTAGTGAGGAGATAAAGAATGATAAACTTGGAAGTGAGAGTGAACTCTTAACCCAAAAGATGAGATGTGTCACGCCCCGCTTCCCAAAATACGGAAAACGGGGGATGACTAGGCCAGCCATGCTCCTACGGTCAAGGAATCATCCCGCCGTAGTCACACTTCGGCTTCTAGCATTACATGGTAATCAGTAAATAAAGCGCAGTGGTAAAGGAATCACATCACTAATTTATTACATTAATATTCCATTGTTCACACATTACAGATAACAAGAACAAATACTAACAAAAGTCAATCTCACGATCACTTTTATGGAAAGCGGTAAAGATAGGAAGTACACCAGACTATATCTCTGTGAACTCGAAGGGTAGATCCGTCTCCTGTGCTGGTCCTCCCGCGGGATCTGAGCATGCATACTCAGGTCGTCAGAGCGACACAATAACAATATTATTATAATAAGATGAAACAGGTATATGAGGTAATACTGGTGTAAGAACAATGCAAGTAATCATTATGTCACTATATGATGAAGAATATGTTATGTGTCCCTATCGGTCTCTAGGTCATGTTTGAAATCGTATAGTGGAAGGAGGATCATGTTTAACAGGAGTCTCGTACATACCCGAGACAACGGCCCACATGCCCGGGACATAACCCTGTCAGCCGGATCGCTAGATCCTACCCTACATGTATCAGTATCACGGTTCGAATGATCATCCTCTAAACACGGTCCCGCTAAATACGATACTCTTTCCACTTTGATTTCCTCCTTTTCCCCAGGTTCTCACTAGTTAGATCTTGATTTAGTCGTGTACGAGTATACCAATGGCACGGTTTTATCACTGTTCACTGTATTAATCACTGTCACGAATATTCACTTTCCATTGGTGTACTCGTCACTCCTAAACCAACATCTATCACGCACGATAATGCAATGTCCACACGCACTAATACTGAATATATGGCAAGGGTATGATATATGTATGTATGCTACCAATAAGCTATGTATGTTATGAATCAACATACATGTCATTAACTAAAATAAATTGCATAAATTAATATGTTAAGAATTCAGCAAAATGATACAAGTAAGATAAATAGAACACTCGGTCAGAAATTCATCAAAATTTATTTCAGTTCAATCGGGATTCCGGTTTTCAAGATATAGCTGTTTCATTTTAAGTGCTCGCGGTTGGAAATTCAGTTTCAGAACTGAACGACCGTTTCGCGACACGAATTGCACCCAGTTGGGCTCAGAATTTAGCGATGTTACAGTTGAATGAAATCTAGGGTTTTCAATAAAGTGTTCGACGCAACATACGGATCCTCAATCGCATCTGTACGTTGAAAGTTATACACAGTTTAACCTCAGTGTGTCATTTCTGAATCTGTTCTGGACAGTTATACGTTCTGCCCTTTTAAATACAGTTTAAAATAGCAAATGGCGATGAAACGGAATGGAACCACCTGTTTTATTTAGCTAACAGAGTTATCTTTAATCTACTGTAGAGTTCTGTAACATACGACTTCAAGAACCACAGTGACACAGGTATTGGGACAGTACACAATAATCAGAAACGCTCTGGACTGCAGTCCAGAGTCGCATTCCGATCTAATTATCATCACGGTTACAGAACAGAAATCATTGAAATTTTACATAGGGTTAAAGTTCGTCGAGTCAGCTTCGATTTAAGCCCTCGAACGCATCATTCCAGTATGTATGTAATTTACGGTGATTTTATTCATTTTCAGATACGAGAAAAATATTAGTTTTAACGACATATTTGGGGGTATCAATTTTTGTCACTAACGATCGTATTTTCTAGCGAGATTCATACACAATATTTATCATCAAATGGGCCAACAGAAAATATCAGTTTCCGTCAAAATAAACTATTATGATCATTGGAGACTAGCATCGAACACTTAGGTCACAATCGGGAATCGGTAAATTCGTAAACTAGATTATTTAGGTTTGTACCACTATTATTTTAGCATGAAGCAAGTAAACACTTGCCTGGAAACGTTTCGAGGTCGTACGGCAGCAGCGGCGTCACGAACGCGTGATATACGCCGTGAAACGGATTCTCGCGAGCTTGGATCGAGATGCGGATTTTGCGTCAGAGTTGTCCGGAGTCGTTGCACAGTCACTGAAGGTTGAGGAGTGCTTGATGATCCTCTGCGAGTGTACTGGGGTCGACGACGGTCAACGGCGTCGCTCCGGCAACGTGCATGGTGAAGCTCACAGTACGGGGGAGAATGTGGGTTTTTGGTGAGAGAGAGAGAGAGATCAGTGGGGACTTTTGAGAGGAGTGGAGGAGACACTGACGACGACGAGGGTGTAGGGTGGTCGGCGATGTGATGGGGAGTTCGCCGGCGTCGAGGGTGCCAGGTGGCCGAGCTCGGTAGTGGGGGTTGTGTACAGGGAAGTGGGTGTGCAGGGGGCTCGGTAGGGGCTCGGGTTGATGAAGGTGGAGGAGGAGTGAGGGATCGCTGATGGGGTTGTCGTCGTTGGAGGTGGAGGTTGCAGTGGGTTGTGGGAGTGAGGCTGGGAGTTGGGAGGGCTCGGTGGATGTAGAGAGAGGGAATGAGGAGTGAGTTGGAGAGGGAGAGTGATGAGAGGAATTGGAGACGAGGAGTTTGAGGGAGTCGCAGACGTGGCCGGGGTCGTCGGCGACGTGGGGTAACGGCGCAACGTTGGTGCGACGTGGGAAGGAGTGAGCGGGAAAAATGGAATGGGGAAGAAGGATTAGACGAAGCGGGTCGGGTTCGGGTCGAAGGCGGGCGCGGTGAGGGGAAGGGGCCGGGCTATTTAAATAAGAATTTCCTTATAAAAAAATAGAGTGGGCTGAGAATTGAGAGTGGGCCGTGGGATTTAAGGGATTTGGTTTAATAAGGAAAAATGTGTGGGCTGAAGGATGAAACGGGCTGGGGAAAAATAGCTTAGAGATTTATTTTAAAAAGAATGGGATGTGGGCTGGTGGTTTAATTTAAAGATTTATTTTAAAAGGATTTTGAATGGGCTGAAGGTATATGTAATATAGTTTTGGGTTTTAGTTTATTTAAGCCTTGGTTTTAATTTGTTTTAAATCTTGGGTTTTTACTTTTAGGTTAGGACTATGATTTCAAAAGAGTTGGAAAAATAAATGTTAAGCTTAAACAACCAATTCAAACACGAAGGGAAAAGAAACTACTGGAATTCAGAAAGTGGGGAAACTTTTATTAAAATGGAAACATGGATTTACATCATACCCCCCTTAACAAAAATTTCGTCCTCGAAATTTGACAAGGATGCAAGAATACAATGTACTAAACAAAGAGATGTGGATAACGATCACGGATGTCTTCCTCCCGCTCCCAGGTGGATTCTCCTGGGGAACGACCGCCTCAAGACACTCGGACTAACGGAATGACCTTATTCTTCAGCACTTTCTCTCTTCGGTCGAGGATGGTAGTAGGCTGCTCTTCGTACGATAAATCGGTACCCAAAACTAGCTCCGAATGGTCCAGGACATGGCTTTCATCCCGAATATAACGCCGCAACTGTGACATGTGGAAGGTATTGTGCACACCAGCTAGCGATGGAGGCAAGGCAAGTCGATAGGCCACCTCTCCTACTCGCTCTAGCACTTCAAAAGGTCCGATAAAGCGGGGACTAAGCTTTCCCCGACCTCCGAACCTGATAACTCCACGAGTAGGGGAAATCTTCAAGAACACATGATCTCCGACTTCGAACTCCAGTGCCCTTCTGCTGGTATCTGCCCAACTCTTCTGTCGATCCTGAGCCGCCTTGATACGCTGTCTGATCATTTGGACTTTGTCGACTGTCTGAACAATGAGTTCGGGGCCCAGTAGTCTTCGTTCTCCTACCTCATCCCAACATACTGGGGATCGACACTTCCGCCCGTATAGTGCTTCAAAAGGTGCCATCTGAATACTAGCCTGATAACTATTGTTATAAGAGAACTCGACTAGATGCAGATGGTCCTCCCAGGAACCCTGAAAGTCCAACATACAGGCTCTCAACATGTCCTCGAGCGTCTGAATCGTATGCTCGGATTGTCCATCCGTCTGTGGGTGATAAGCTGTGCAAAAATTAAGGCGGGTACCCAAGCTCTCCTGTAAGCTCTTCCAAAAGTGTGATAAGAATCTGGTGTCCCGGTCTGACACAATGCTGACTGGAACACTGTGAAGTCGTACAATCTCCTGCATATATCTTTCTGCCAATGATTCTGTCGATTGTCCCACTCGGAAAGGTAGGAAGTGTGCCGCTTTTGTGAGGCGATCGACGATAACCCAAATGGCGTTATTGCCCCTAGGGCTCCGTGGTAAGGCCGTCACGAAATCCATAGTAATGTGCTCCCACTTCCATTCCGGTATCGGCAGGGGTTGTAACAGTCCTGCTGTCCTCTGATGTTCCGCCTTCACCTGCTGACATACCAAGCACCTGGATACAATCCTCGCAATTTCTCGCTTCATTCCGTTCCACCAAAAGTGCTGCTTTAGGTCCTGATACATTTTTGTACTTCCCGGATGCACAGAATAAGCTGAACTGTGTGCTTCAGCCAATACTTCTTCTCGAACATCTCCCTTAGGTACGCAGAGTCTGCTACCGAATCTCAGAGAGCCGTCTTCATGTAAAATCAAATCCGTTCTCAGTCCAGCTTCCACTTCCTCTCTGAACTTTTGCAATCGGGGATCATCCGCTTGTGCAATCTTGATGCGATCCACCAGAGAAGATTGCACCTGTAGCTGCCAAAGTTGACTGAGTGCGTTCGGCGTAACGACTTCAAGTTCAAGTCTCTGGAAGTCCTCAATAATGCTCCTCTGATCGGTCAACATCATGACCGCTGGCTTACGACTGAGCGCATCTGGTACAACATTCACCTTTCCCGGATGATACTGAAGGTCCAAGTCATAATCTGCTATCAGCTCTAGCCATCGGTGCTGCCTCATGTTTAGTTCCTTCTGAGTGAAAACATACTTCAAACTTTTGTGATCTGTGTACACCTCCACTTTCTCACCCAAAAGATAGTGCCTCCAAATCTTCAACGCAAAGACTACCGCAGCTAACTCCAAGTCATGCGTAGGGTAGTTCTTCTCGTGATTTCTCAGTTGTCGAGAGGCGTAAGCAACCACTCGGCCGTGCTGCATCAAAACACAGCCTAAACCCTTCCCTGAGGCATCACTGTGTATCACCAAACCACCGGAATCATCTGGTACAGTAAGAAAAGGCGCCGTGGTTAACTTCTGCTTTAGTGTGTCGAATGCCTGAGTGCACTCCTCTGTCCATGTAAACGGCACGTCCTTCCGTGTCAGCCTCGTCAATGGTTCCGCGATTCTTGAGAAATCTTGGACGAATCTCTGATAATAACCTGCCAATCCCAGAAAACTCCTGATCTCAGCCACTGACTTCGGCGTCGGCCAATCTCTGACAGATTCTATCTTTGCCGGGTCCACCGAGATGCCTTCGCCCGAAACAATATGTTCCAAAAACTGTACCTTGTCGAGCCAGAATTCACACTTGCTTAGCTTCGCATACAACTTCTCTTCCCGAAGAATTTGTAGGACCGTGCGCAAATGCTCAGCATGCTCTTCCCGGGTCTTCGAGTAGACAAGTATGTCGTCGATAAACACAACGACAAACGTATCCAAGTATTTTGCGAACACCCTGTTCATCAAGTCCATGAATATTGCTGGGGCGTTGGTAACACCGAACGGCATCACCAGGAACTCGTAATGTCCGTATCGGGTCCTGAAAGCCGTCTTGCACACATCCTCGGCTGCTACTCTGATTTGATGATATCCAGAACGGAGGTCCAACTTCGAGAATACCTTGGCTCCACTTAGCTGATCGAATAGGTCGTCAATGCACGGGATTGGGTACTTGTTCTTTATTGTGACCTTGTTCAGCTCCCGATAATCTATACACATTCGCAGCAATCCATCCTTCTTCTTTACTAACAGAACTGGTGCACCCCACGGTGAAGCGCTTGGCTGAATAAATCCCTTCTCCAATAGTTCTTCAACCTGCTTCTTCAATTCCGCCAATTTAACTGGTGCCATTCTGTATGGGGCTCTGGATACTGGGGCTGTACCTGGAGTCAAGTCGATTGAGAACTCCAAGATTCGAGGAGGTGGTAGACCTGGTAGATCTTCGGGAAATACGTCCAGAAAGTCCCGAACAATTTCTGGGACTGGGCTCCTATCAATCTCCATAGCTGTCAGCTCCTTAGGCTTCGCTCTGTATTTAGCTGGCTCCAATGATTCGCTTCCGCCCTCGAAAATGAACTCCGGGTGATTGGGAATGCGGAAGATCACATTCCTTGCACGACAATCGATAACAGCATGAAAAGTGCTCATCCAATCCATCCCAAGAATTGCGTCGTAACTGCCTGTCCCAATCAGAAGGAAATTGGCATAGAATTCCCTGCCACACACTACAATCTGGCATAATCTACATTCTCGACTAGATATTATAATGCCATCACCCGTATGAATTTCCCATCCCTTTGTTAGTGGTTCATGTGGTATTGAGTGTGTATCAGTGAAATGCTCAGACAAGAAACAATGCGATGCTCCCGAATCAAAAAGTACCCTAGCTGGCAAGGAATGTACGAGCAGAGTACCTGTAACCACGTCTCCCGACGCCTCTGCCTGCTCGGCGGTCAAGGTGAAAGCCCGTCCCTGACCGCGACCTGTAAAGGGTTGTCTCTGCTCCTGCGGCCTCTGCTGTGGCGGTCCAGAACCTCCCTGTATCTCTGTTCGCTCAGGGCAACTGCCAATCCTGTGCTGACTGGAACCGCAAATCAAGCACTGTCCCTTAGCACGGCGACAGTCCTTCTGGGTATGTCCACCTCTACCGCAATAGCCGCAAACTACGCCCTGTCTCTGGGGGCGATGCTGTGGTACGAATGGCCGCTTCATTTGTGTCGTTCCTGGCCGGTGAACCGGTATGGCTCCTAGAGATGGCGCGTGGGTACGTGCTGGAACGACTGGGGGTCTCCTAAACTTGTTAATCAATTGATCCTGAACTCTCGCCGCGTTGAGTACCTGTGCGAAAGTCTGTAAATCCAACGATGCAATCAACTGCTGCAACTCAAAATTTAACCCCTGAAGGAAACGTCTGGCCCTGGTGACCTCTGAGGCGACCATGTATGGAGCAAAACGACTCAAGCGGTTGAACTCTGCCGTGTAAACGTCCACTGGGCGTCCATTCTGCTTCAAAAGAATAAACCTCTCCTCCATTTCTGCCTTGGCTGTGGAAGGAAAATAATGATCTAGTGTCACGCCTCGCTTCCCAGAGTACGCTAGATTGGGCACGTGACATAGCCAACCATGCTACCTGTGGGTAGGAAGTATCCATCCACAGTCACATTACGGCTGTAGAGATATCAAGAACAGATAAAACTATCTAAAAACATGTCCATAAACCAGAATAACAGAAGTCAATAATAAATGAATGCGGAAGCAAATGATCCAATACAAATAACTAAAAGTATGTCCCATAATGTTGGCTCACATCAGGAAATAAATGCAGGAAATAAAACTAACTACCACTAAACTCACAGCTCAGCCTGCTGGCTGAAGTACTCCTGCTCGGACTGCGACAGCGGTACAGAATCTGGGCCATGCAAAACCCAGACGTCAGCGCGTCATGTCAACAAGTAATATAATATGAACAATGTAACAGGCAATGCAAAAATAAACATGAATAAAGCAATAATATGAAACAAGCAGTGCAGGGTAGTGTGCAGTGGGTAACTAAACTGTTCTATCAGGTTTTCTATTCTAAAGTCTTTGAAATCAATTGATGAATCGTCGATGTAACTCAATAGCATCCCGTGCATGCCCGGGACCACGGTCAAGATCCTCGGGGCTGAATCCGAGACGTGCCGCTAGGCAGTAACAGGTAGCAGGATGGGCGAGTGATGTCAGCATCATCACTCCGGGGCTGGCCGAGCCCGTAAGACTGATCAGAACAGGTATCGAACTGTTGAGTTACAAGTCGGTTTCACCTTTGATTTCCCCATACCCCCAAGTTATGTATGTCGAGTCAGGTATTCAGTAATCAAGAACTAACGCCAACACAGGATCAGGTAAAAGCAGGTTTGTCTGGATAGACAACAGGAACGGTCCATGAGGACTACATGTCAGGTTTGTTGGCATTAGGCACGAGATCAGGTAACAGGTCGGGTCATGGTACATCAGGTCAAGTCAACGGTATACGGTACCATGTCAGGTGTATCAATATATATATATGTGTAGCCAAGTCAAGTCAAGATGTAACAATATCGTGGGTGTGCTCACAACAGATATAATCGAACAGGGGATTAACAGCAGGAAGTAAGCAATAAGTTAAACAACAATAAGCAGTTTCATTCAATCACAAGAGTGTGTTAATACAGTGCAGCCGTTTTAATATATTAACAGGTTTTGAGCACCCTTAGCAGTGCAATAGTTTAAATGATGATGCAATACAGTTATATCAAGTCCTTGAATACGAATGTCCGAATGTGATAGAACTACATGGGTAAGTGCTACCATCTATTAAACAGTAAAATGTGATTAACGAATAAACTTGGTTATTAGGTTTAAACTAGCAAACTGTAGATTTTATGTTAACTGTAAAATGATATATGTTATATTGCAACCAAATGAGAAACGACTATACCAAGTTAAGTTTTACAGGTTTAATGTGTCAATCATATATAAATATATAGTATAGCATGTAGCAAGTGATACTTGCCTCGACGGGTCGCGAACCGGGAAAAACGAAACGTAACGTCGGCGGGGAAACTCGCGACGAAAGCATGGTTCACGGATTGAACCCAAACAACGAACCAAGGAACCACACGGGTCAGGGTACCTCGCTGGAACGTCGGATCACGTCGTCGGCATCGCCGAATTCCGGCAAGAAAAGAACAGTGAGCGAGACATCATGATATGAAACAAGAAATACAAGAAATACAAGGAAAATACAAGGAAAGGGGGAAGGAGGATCTGAGAGGGTGCTTACGATGATCAGCAGAGGGGTTGCGAAGGTTGACGACGTCTCCGGAGCTCCGGCGGTGAACAGTGATCGCGGGGGAAGAAAACTGTCGATGAAGAAAACATTAGCCAAGAAGGAAGGAAGAAGGGAAAGAGGAGGGAAGTATCTTACCGAGGGGCGTGCGAGGTCCGGGACAAGAGGACGGGGTCGTCGGCGGCGACGGACGGCGGCCCGACGGTGCACGGGGGGTTTGCAGGTGGCTGCGATGGGGTTCACAGGTGGCTGCGAAGGTGGAAGGATGAGGATATGGGTGAGACGAGGAAGAGGAGGCGAGGACGGAGGTGGTCGCGGCGTCGGCGTCGGGCTGCGGTGGCGACGATGGAGGCGGCCGGGGTTACTCTGGCTTGGGTTATCGTTGCTGGAAAATAAAAGGAGGAAAGATTTGAATTATAGAGGAAAGAGAGAGAGAGAGAGAGGGAGAGATCGGGGGAGAGAGAGAGAGGGAGAGAGAGAGAGAGAAGGATAGGGGCCCACGAAATTATTGGTTGGCTGGGAATGATTTAAGGGTTTTAAAAAAAATATCAAAAGATTTACTAGATTACTTAATCAGTGAAGAGAATATATATATCAACGAAATATACTATGGTTAAAATATTATTAAAATTTGGGATTTTGGCGCTAAATAAAACATTTCCAAATCGCGCCCGGGTCGGGTCCAAAAATTTGAAATTTAAATAATAGGATTTTAAGCGGGTTCCAAATTTTAAAATTAAGTGTTTTATGATTAAAAAGCATACCCCCAAGACGGACATCTGTACACGCGCGCAGCCATCCAAACTCGCCCGTTTCACCGAACGGGACGAGAACTCGATGCACGGACGCTACCACAAGGCTAGGGTTGTCGAGTAGGCCAAGATGGATATTTTTAATTTTATTTTAGATGCTAAAATTTGTTATATGCAGAAATGATTTAGCCAGATAAAATTTCACGGCAAGGGTCAAACAGGCAAACTAAATGAACTGAGTAATATCTAGTGCTCAACCAGTAACAGAAAATAGTAGTATTGGGCTCGGGTGTTACATTATACCCAACTACAAAAAGAATTTCGTCCTCGAAATTTCAAGAATACAAGATAGAAAACTACAGGAAAAGGTGAGGAAACTTCTGCCGGATCTCATCTTCTCGCTCCCAAGTGGACTCTCCATGCGATCGATTACCCCAAGAAACGAGCACAAGGGGGATAATCTTGTTCTTAAGAACCTTTTCCCTTCGATCCATGATTTCAACCGGTCGCTCCTCAAAAGTCAGGTCTTCCCGTACTGTTAACTCCGAATGATCCAAGACGTGTGTTTCATCTCGAACATATCTTCGTAGTTGAGATACGTGAAACACGTCATGCACACCCGCCAAGGACTGCGGTAACGCCAAATGGTACGCTACCTCTCCAACGCGCTCCATTATTTCGAAGGGTCCAACGAATCGAGGACTAAGCTTTCCTCGACTCCCAAAACGAATCACCCCTCTAGTCGGTGATACTTTTAAGAATACCAAATCACCCACGGCAAACTCTAGAGGCCTTCTTGACGTGTCAGCCCAACTTTTCTGTCTGTCTTGTGCTGCCTTCATATGATTTCTGATAGTGTTAACCTTCTCAACTGTCTGCATCACCAAATCTGGTCCCAACAATCTTCGTTCACCGACATCATCCCAACAAACAGGTGAACGGCATTTACGACCATACAACGCTTCAAACGGAGCCATCTGGATAGTTGCCTGAAAACTATTGTTGTAAGAGAACCCCACCAAGTGTAGATGATCCTCCCACGAACCCTTGAAGTCCAACATGCATGCTCTCAACATGTCTTCAAGAGTTTGGATCGTTCTCTCCGACTGACCATCGGTTTGAGGATGATAAGCTGTGCTAAACTTCAATCGAGTCCCCAAACTTTCCTGTAAACTCCTCCAGAAGTGTGATAAGAACCGAGTGTCCCGATCGGACACGATGCTCACCGGTACCCCATGCAATCTTACAATCTCCTGCATGTACCGCTCTGCTAGTGTCTCTGTTGATTGACCAACCTGGAAAGGAATAAAGTGAGCTGCCTTGGTCAACCGATCAACAATCACCCATACTGCATTGTTGCCCTTTGGACTCCGCGGTAAAGCCGTCACGAAATCCATGGTTATATGTTCCCACTTCCACTGAGGAATCGGAAGTGGTTGCAATAAACCAGCAACCCTTTGATGTTCAGCCTTAACTTGCTGACACACCAAGCACTTAGCCACAAAGCGAGCAATCTCCCGTTTCATGCCTTCCCACCAGAAATGCTGTCGAATATCTCGATACATCTTTGTGCCTCCTGGATGTACAGAATAAGCTGAACTGTGTGCCTCCTTCATAAGCTCTTCACGAATATCTCCCTTTGGCACACACAAACGGCTACCATACCTCAACGAACCATCTTCGTGGATCAATAAATCTGTTCGTAGTCCGGTTTCAACCTGCTCTCGAAACTTTTGCAGTCTAGGATCCTGCGATTGTGCTGCTTTAATTTTCTCAATTAAAGACGACTGTACTTGCAATTGCATCAACTGTCCCGTAGAACGCGGTAGCACAACTTCCAAGTCAAATCTTCAAAAATCTGCAATGATCTCCCTCTGTGTAGTTAACACCTGAATTGCTGGTAACCGACTAAGCGCATCCGGCACGACGTTAACCTTCCCCGGATGGTACTTAAGATCAAGATCGTAGTCAGCCATCAGCTCCAACCATCTACGCTGCCTCATATTCAGCTCCTTCTGAGTGAATACATACTTCAAGCTCTTATGATCTGTAAAGACTTCGACTCTTTCGCCTGAAAGGTAGTGTCTCCAAATCTTCAAGGCGAAAATCACAGCCGCAAGCTCCAAGTCATGAGTTGGATAATTCTTCTCATGTGTCTTCAATTTTCTCGATGCGTATGCTACAACTTTCCCATGCTGCATCAAAAAACATCCCAATCCTTTCCCAGATGCGTCGCTGTGAATCACCAATCCTCCGGAATTGTCTGGTACGGTCAGGATAGGGGCGGTTATCAACTTCTGCTTCAACGTATCGAAAGCTAACGCACATTTATCCGTCCATACAAAAGGTACCTCCTTGCGCGTAAACTTGGTCAACGGCTCTGCCAAACGAGCGAAGTTCTCCAAAAATCTCCTGTAATATCCGGCTAATCCAAGGAAACTTCTTATCTCAGCTACATTCTTTGGAATCGGCCAATCTCGAACTGCTGCAATCTTTTCGGGATCGACGACGATTACATCGCCCGACACAACATGCCCCAGAAACTTCACTTCTTCCAGCCAAAATTTGCACTTACTCATCTTCGCATACAATTTCTCCTGTCTCAATGTCTGCAGTGCGATCCTCAAATGCTCAGCATGCTCCTCAAAACTCTTCGAGTAAACCAGAATATCGTCAATGAATACCACAATAAACTGGTCCAAGAATGGTGAAAAGATTCGGTTCATCAAGTCCATGAATATTGCCGGCGCATTCGTTACTCCGAAGGGCATCACTAAGTACTCGTAATGCCCATACCGAGTTCGGAACGCCGTCTTGCAAATATCTTCAGCTTTCACTCGGACCTGATGATATCCGGATCGCAAAACCAGCTTCGAGAATACCCTCGCGCCACTAAGCTGCTCAAAAAGTTCTCCAATGCGAGGGATCGGGTACTTGTTCTTAATAGTTACCCGGTTTAATTCTCGATAGTCGATGCACATCCTTCTCGTGCCATCCTTCTTCTTTACTAGAAGAACTGGAGCTCCCCAAGGCGAGTTGCTGCTTCGAATCCAACCCTTCTCAAGCAATTCAACAACTTGCTTTTTAACTTCTTCCAATTCCACTGGCGCCATTGGATAATATGCTTTAGATACTGGCGCTGCACCAGGAATAAGGTCAATCGCGAACTCCACGTCTCGCTTCGGCGGCAAACCCGATATATCTTCAAACACGTCCATAGAATCACGAACAACCGCCGGCTCTTTACTTTCATCACTTCCATTGATGCAAGAGTATTGTTTAGCCCTAAACTCGACCAGCCCGACCGAACTGCTTCCTTAACGCACTGCTGTCTGCTGCAAACTCCCTTTCATCCCAGATAAACTCTACTGTTCTCGAGCTGCCGTAAGAACCTGTGAGTAAGTGGTCAAACCCAGAGAGACAATCTGCCTCTGGATGTTCACGTCCAGTCGGCGCATGAACCTCCGTGCCCTGTCTGCATCGTTGGCAACTAAAGGTCCAGCGAAACTACTGAGTCTCGTCCATTCTGCTACATGCACATCTACGGGTGCTCCCTTCTGCTTTAGTCCGATAAATTTCTCTTCCATTTCCTCCCGTGCAGTCCGCGGGAAGAATTTCTCCAGGAAACTCTTAGAAAACTCCGCCCAACTGATCGGCTTGGGCAAGCGGGTTTCTTCCACAAGCCACCACTCTCGGGCGTAATCCACTAGCTGAATGTGCACTACATCAACTCTTTTGTCCTCTGGAATCTGTGCCGCAATCAGCAAATTCTCCGTGTCGACCAGCCACTGCTCGGCTGGCAACGGCTCCTCCAAACCAGTGAATGTAGTCGGACCCAAACGTCTGAAATCTGCCACGGTCCCTACTCGGTCAACTGGTTTAGCTCCAACGTTGTTTACAGACTGCTGAACGATCTGCAAACCTTCCTGAAACGAATCTGCTTGCTGCTGGATCAGCTCAGTCTGTCTCTTTTGATTCTCCAGCATTCCTCTTATCACTCCAATCATGGCGGCTTCGTCCACACGCCTCTGGTACGTCTTCAAATTCTTACCTGCCATAATCCTGAACTCAAAACACCCAATATTAGCATGATGATAGATTCTGAATATGGATCAAGGCTAGAACTCCAAGATACTTAAATAGAGTACCGCATTGTAACTATGTCGCGGTATCATAGCCACAATTACTTAACTCCACCCAAGTCGCCTAAGTCCTAGAGATAACAAGAAAATCAGGTTTTTCGAGTCGACATGCAAAGTAAGTTTGCACGTCATAAAAGATATAATCAGGAAGGATGTGATTCAAGAATGGTAAATGGCAAAGTGGCAGGACATGTTTCCTAAACACGGGTATTCTGATTCGTGTATTGGGTATAATACCCAATTACAAAAGAATCAACCCAACTAACCTATGGCTCTGATACCAAAAGAACCATGTCACGCCCCGCTTCCCAGAGTGCGCTAGATTGGGCACGTGACATAGCCAACCATGCTACCTGTGGGTAGGAAGTATCCATCCACAGTCACATTACGGCTGTAGAGATATCAAGAACAGATAAAACTATCTAAAAACATGTCCATAAACCAGAATAACAGAAGTCAATAATAAATGAATGCGGAAGCAAATGATCCAATACAAATAACTGAAAGTATGTCCCATAATGCGGGCTCACATCAGGAAATAAATGCAGGAAATAAAACTAACTACCACTAAACTCACAGCTCAGCCAGCTGGCTGAAGTACTTGTCACGACCCGAAAGAGCACGTGACTGGCCCTTGAATCCTATGAAGTCTATAGGACTCCATCTGATCCAAGTAAACCAAAAGCCCAGAAATCTAAAACCATTTAAAGGGTAAATAAGGAAAACTGGTTTTGAAAAGTAAAGAAATCATGTTTTGAAAATCAAAGTTTTTAAATAACTAAGCCGAATGTGTATTTTTAAAATGTGTAACCTTTCCTGAAAATTTCGGCAGAGTTTCCTTTGTAAAAACTGGCCCCGAACGGGGTACAACAAGAATAATATATATATAAGATGATAAAAGGCATCCCCAAGCGGGAGCTAGCTCTTCGTCAATCGACGGTCACAACCACGCAAGCAATAATATACAACGCCGAAGGGCGAGGATCAAAACCCAAAAAAGAAACTCAAAACAGCCAGAAAGCCGTAATACTACAAACGCGACTCTAAGGTCGAAATAATACAACACTGCTTTCTAAGTCTGAAACAATATACAAGTTTTGGTTGATGGAAATTCTAGATACAATAAATAATACATGAACAATGGCGGTTCTGATACAAAAGAACCCACCTAACCAAAGCAAGTCACCCGTAAGGAAGCAGTGTGCCAGAAATGCCGCTATGGAATCTGTACGGCAAACCTGCAAGAACTGGGGCACAACGGGGGTGAGTTGCCAACTCGTGAATAGAAAATATCTACAAGCAGAGATCGAATGCATGACCCAACCTAGGTCAATACGATCAGATATAAATAAACCTCAATATGAATAAAGCTGAAGCATGCTAAACTGGCAATGTAATCTCTAAACAAGAGTGTAGTGCCAAGTGCTCGTGCTAGTGCCTCAGATAATAGCATGTCATGAATATGAGGTATGATCAAAGTAATCAAATCTGCACACACGTGGATCCTGTCCACTCGTCACCCACTGACAATAACCATCATGCATGTAAATATCATAAATCATGTGCATGGGAATAATATGAGGATATAAACCATCTGTGTCCCTCGCGACACGTCAAAATCATGGAACCGGAGTGCCCAGCATCGACACTCGAAAACATCATGAAAACTGTGCCCAGCATCGGCACGTAAATCCTCATATATCGGGCTCCGTCAGTCCGGATCGGCCCGCGGGCTCTGTCTGCGGTATCGGCCCTCGGCCCCGGCAGTATGCCCATATCCATCTATCGACACTGGTCAGTATCCTCCGGATAACCGCCAGGTCCAACCAATCACCGGTAGGTACTCGCCCGCCTCCAGGCTCAATCGGCAGAGCTCATCGATCATCTTGCCGAGGGGAACCATACCGGGTCCACCATGTACCCGTAATCGGCTCGTCCACTCCTCGATTCGGGTTTCACATGTCGCTCTCAGCACCGAGAAAACACATGGTGGACGCACTGAAATATCATATCAAGGGTAACCGGGTTTTTAAAGCAATGACATATTCTCTTTTTAAATACCCACGGTTCCCAAATCCAGAAATATCATAGAAACAACATATCTCAATGCGTATAATCAAAAAGCATGATGTATGCGACATGTAAAAGAAATGTAAGCATATCATTATGTCATGCAAGGATCATATACTGAATGCAATAGTACTACAGTGTAGTGACATGGCAATTATCGATGATGAAGTGTGTGAGCCGGCAAACAAGTGTACGTGGAACATACGCATCATCGATAATTGTGCTGGTGTCCTAGCAGCATGACTGAAATGTATCAACAGTATGAGCGATGCAATGCAACAGCATGAATATGCGGAATCGAGTAATCACGCAACAGTAAAGAACCTGCCTCAATAATTATATCATGCAACCTTGCCTTTTGAGATAAGACGAATCAGGGCTTTTGGTAAAATAAGGGCTACGGTGTTTTAAGAAAAGACGCGTCGTTTGAAAATATCCGTATAAACCATTTTTGCTCTATCTTTAAAATATCCCCGATTCGTTAGTTTTGAAATAGGTATGACTCGGGTCTAGCCTAACGCCTACTAGGCGAACTACGAACCCAACAATCAAGCCAATCGAGAGGGGTATGAAAACCACCTAAATCTGAGTCGATATCACACTATCTCATCGCATGACAGGTATCACTACCATCATATTGCATCTCCAATACGAACTCTGTCATATCGCCAAATCTCACGGTCTCAATCGCATCTTATCGACTCATCTCAATCACACGTATCATCCTCAAAACTCGTATATGAACACATAGTCCCATACCCATGTGTAGATATACACACCATCATAAGCGCACAGATAAATGAAAGAATGCATGCAAGTATATGTGTATGTGTATGTGTATGTGTGCAACCCCTACTCTAGGGTTTCGCACTATACTAAACCAATACATTCTTATCACCAATAATACCATTATCACCATCAATAATCCTAAACAATACATAATAAATATATGTGTGTATACGTATTCGTATACATCACCACGGACTGCGGGGGTGCTATACGCCATCCACCCGACTTCTCCCCGTAGATATAAATCTACTCACCTTGCTTCTCATGTGTCGGTGCCGATGTCGCCATCTTCATCTTCTTTGCCTCACATCTCATAGGGTACCTATAAGTATATCACAACGCTAAAGCACATGAAAATCACATCGGAAACCAAAACGGCACACGCTACGCCTATAGGTAAAAACCTATAACCTCGCATGCAAACACGATCAATATCCACTTGTCGTTGACGTCCAAACGCCACCCGACAGGAACGAAACATCAAATACCAAAATCCATGCTAAAACAAGTCTCAAATCATGCACCAACATAGGAAAATCAACCCAGATTTCACCCTAGATGGAATCTGTAAAAACTAGACATACCCAGGGTCAATACTATAGGAAATAGGGCCACAGAACAAAAACGAGCACCAGAACCCGTGCTCTGGCCGCAAATTACGGCCAGAAGGAATTAATTGGCGGCCACAAGTTTGAGTTGGGGGCTAGGGTTTGGTGTGGTGGTTCCATGGTGCCTGCACATCTCACTGTCAACTCAGTTTTATTTTTGGGGTCTCGGGGTAATAGCAGATTACACAAAACACTTCCAGATTTACAGTTTTCCCCGATATCGATTCCGTAATTCCGTATTCTGGTTTCAAGTTCAGGTTCGGGTCCAAATTAGCATCACACAAGGGATTCTAAGGTCACCACAATCCTCAATTCCATCTTTGATTTCAGTTTTACCCTAAACCCTAACTTGAATTCTCTAAAGTCCACAAACAACACAATATCGATATGAAACTAGAATAGATGCACAAGGAAATGAAATACTACTCTAATAGGTGCAGAAATTACCTCCTTTGGCAACTCAAGAAAATTCTTGAGTTGCTCAAAGTTCTCCAAATCCAATCTTGCTAGGTTCAATGTGTAGCTAGTGAGCTTGGGAGTAAGTTTTGTGAAGTGGGAATGGGGTTTTGGCTTTGTTTTCATGGTGGATCTAGGGTTTTAGTGAAGAGGGTGAGAGAGGGAGAGAGAGCAGCAGCAGCTCCAACAAGGGGAGGGAGAGAAAATGAGAAGGGAAATGATGGGGGGGCATGGGTCAAAAGAGGTGAAGGTTGACTTGGTCCCTTTCTCTCTCTCATCATACTACTTTTTATTTTCTTGTCTTCACTAAACTCTTCTCACTTGAATAGTAGACCCAAAAGAAAAGCCATGGTAGAAATGCACAAGCAACACAAGTGTAGAAAATGATATGTGCACATTTTTGCACAAAAATGCTAAAAATCCAATTAGCGATTTTTAATCGCGATTAGCACTAAATTAGCATATAACTAATCTTAAAAACTTTAAAATGGCATAATCCTATAAAATACCCTATTTTAGAATTTTCCAAAATTTTCCAAAATTTCCACCCCCCCATTTATTTGTATTTAATTATACCCGAATATTAAAATATTCATTAAAATAATATTAAATTATAAAAATTCCCGAAAATAATATTTTATTATTTTGGAAATGTTACAATCTACCCCCCTTAAAGAAATTCGGTCCCCGAATTTAAATTTAAAACCCCCAAGTACTAAAACATTTCGATACAAATTCCAAGTCGTCGGGGCTCCGAAATCATCAATACATAAAACGTCATAGCGCAATGCATGCGCATGAGTAATGAGCAGATAACTCAAAATTGAAACTCCGTCAAGCATCTCGCAATCATCGGAGTCATGATAAAAACACAATGTCAAATCCAATACAAAACCGATGTGATATGGATCAGAACTACACATGTAGACATCCAATCTATACATGTAAATGGCTGATGTAAATGCATGCCCAATCTTTTTAAGTCGCTGTGCGATGCGCGTAACACTGCACAGTGGCAGACGTTTTTCACAAGAAAATAACTATATATGTATATATATATCCTTTGTTTAATAGGTAAGTTCCGCCGTTTTGAAAACACTTTTGAAGGGTTTCCTTGTTTTTAAACGTTTCGTGTCATATCGGACACGTAGGTATATATATATCGAGACTATAGCTCGCTCTTTGGAAATCCCTTCGAACTATCAATGCATGCAAAATATATCCAGGTACTGTCCTCTGACTAGTCCTGCTCGGTACAAAACGAATATCAGATATCATAGAAATGTACTGCTCCAAAAGGAATAAATCCCAAAAATGCACATAACATCACCCTGTGCGTCTGGTGCGCACGGAAATCAAAATCCATATATGTGCCATACAGGTGCACAAAACAACATCTAGGTGCAACGGGTGTGCACGAAACATCTGTCATAGGCAACGTATGTGCCTGACAGCCAAAAATCCGGTGCACCTGACATGCACGAAGAAATCTCGATTTAGTGGATCGGGTGTGCACCAAAATCGTATCTCAAAACATGCGCCCAACATGCGCGAAAATCCAAATCGGTGCATCCATCGTGCACGAATGAAAATCTAAACCCTGCGCACTCAACATGCACGGAATCACAAAATCCAATAGCAACGCCGAACATGCGTAAGTCCAGTCAAAAGCATGTAGTGCAAGAATCAATCATTAATATCACAATCAAAATCGACATATCGAAAAACATCAAATCGAAGTCAGGTGCAACCGTAATGCACAAAATGTAAATCCGGTGCAACAAAGGCACGAAATATAAATCTGATGCGATAAACGCAAGAAACATAAAACTGGTGCGACTAACGCACGAAGTATAGAACTGGTGCATCCCATGCACAAATACCAGCAATAACTCAAATGCGTAAGCAGCAACACTAAGTGTACCCAGATATAAAGAAAATCATAAACGTGCGCAACTGCGTGCACAAAACACATCTCAATGCACTACAAGCACATATAAGCTATACCGAGTGCAAAAATCAAATCGTGTGCGTAACATATGCACAACATCAAATCAACCGTATGAAATCCATAAAGTCATAAGCAGGTGCAGCCAAGGCACGAAACGATATACAACGCGGCTCAATCAAAATCAGGTGTACCGCGATGGAAAAACTCACAACTGCGTGCATCAGCGTGCACAAATCAAAACACTAAGAGTATATGAAACTATGCTGGAAGCGTAAATCAAATCACCGGCATAAAATAGGCATGAAATCACAATCAATACCTCAAGAGTAATAACTATGTGCAAGGTATAAATACCCAGTAGGTGCAACCATGGTGCACAAAATCAAATATCATGGAACTCAGTCATCAAGACTAATCATGCAAATAGATCGCCAAAATACCGAAATCCCAGAGTGACGGATACGTGATAGTCGAATCACAAAATCACAAATCATAAATACCGTCGTCGGTATATCCTCCTTCAAAATCGAGAAGGTGCCGGTACATCCAATGCTAGCGGCGCAAGATATCTACTCACCTCTTGCTCGCGGCTGGCATCCTCTGCCTCTGGTTCCTGATCTTTCCTGTAGATTACCAATCTCGCAATCCATCGGCTCATCGGCCCGGTCAGGTGTGCTGACAGGGACGATTCCGTCCTGGCACTTCCCTGGTCATCTCTCGGTCAATCCTCACGACCGCTCGTAAAGCAGCACATCTCTGGCGCCGACCTCGGGTCCTCTGAATGCACATCACGCATCTGATCCTGGGTGCAAACACCATTGCAGCGGTGTCCTGGAAGGAATCCTGCTCAAGGTCTCTGCCGATCTTGCTTATGTCGATCTGTACGGAGGCTGGTACTCTTGCTTAGTCTTTTCTCGTTCCATGGACATCTGTGTCCTCAGCACGGCATTTTCTCGGAAATTGGTCGCATCTCAACGCCTCTATAAGCATATCAGGCCTCTGGTCTCGACGGGGAGTAATGACAGCTCATCAGCGTCTCGTACGAACCTCTTGTCCCGCCTGTCTGTATCATCGACCATTTCGACATCGCGTCTCTATTTGCGCACTTCAATGCCATCGGCTACGGTCCCTCCGAAGTCTCTAACACGGACTCGAAATCACGAACTCAGTATCTTCATCACTCAGTAGGAGATATCTAGCCGAACACGTCCTCAGCGTGCATATCGCATCTCTGATGTCAGCGGAGTAGAACGTCATCTCGTCGAAATCTCGTGCAAACTCTTTACTCCACCTTGCTCCAATGTCGACTGATTCGGACTCATCTCATCGTGGCTACACGGACTGCGCTCCGACGGCTATGCTCGTATCTGGAGTCTCCCAAGCAGTGTCCCATCACATGATATCCGAATGATGTCGACTCATCTAATTGACTCGTCAGAACCTTACAATCCCCCAAGAGCTCAACATCTCAGGTACAGTTTAATAGTATCGAGTACATGCCACAGCGTCGGTGGTCCAGCCGTAGAAGGGCAAACCCAAGCCTCACAAATGGTGCCGCGGAACTGCCGCAAACCCTAAGGTTCAAAGGCTTTCACACGGTCATTATGTCGAGTTAGGGTTTCATTCTTCTAGAGGGTCCATAGAATCGCTTGCATGTCTTTCCGAATACTTTAAACTTGGAAAATGGGTTCCTAACATTCGATCGTCTCAATCGACTCTCAACGAATCTACGTGAAGTCGCCTCTAGCTGGAATCAATCTATCTGATGGCCTCGCATCGGGGTAAGCGAACGAACCACATGTCCTAGTTATTAATCCTCGGTGACTAGCGACTCACTATCATATCTCTAAGAATATGCTCATGCTGCAGTAGCTTCAATCATCTGGGCGATATCTCATCATTCGCAGCAACAACTGGCTCAATCGTCGGTACGCTAAGCAGCGCCTCAACCATCATGAATAAGCGATATATCAACAGTCATCACCTCCTGGCTGGCCTCTATCAGTGGCTCAATCCTCTGGTACCGACCGGTACATCCGAAAAATCTCGCAACAGCGATCTGTCAAACGCTCATAGTGCGGAAACACAAAATACGAAGCCTCAATGCAACCGTATGTCTCTGGAATCACGCCCCGGTCAGCCCTCGTCCCCGACGAGCTTATGCTGACACAACTCGAGCCGTAGCTCACTCTGCCCGTGCAATCGCGGCAGCAAAACCATAACCAGTATCGATGAAGGTAGATCATAGGAAGGAACATAATACGGTGCAAGGAAATGTACAACCTAAGGTTTCTTAAGCGGAGTGGCGTGTCATAAGTATGCCGCGGAACATACCCACGGTACGTCACTCTACTTTAGTCACCTATTCCATCAACCAAGGGTCATCCTACACGGCGAAAGTTCGGGTCTAATACCCCCTCGACTAAGTCTAAGTTCCGTAAGGTCAAGCCTAAGTTCCGTATATAAATAACGCCCTAGGCTCCACATAGTCAAACTCAGACTCGAACCAAGGTCAACCTACCGCTCTGATACCAACTTTGTCACGACCCGAAAGAGCACGTGACTGGCCCTTGAATCCTATGAAGTCTATAGGACTCCATCTGATCCAAGTAAGCCAAAAGCCCAGAAATCTAAAACCATTTAAAGGGTAAATAAGAAAACTGGTTTTGAAAAGTAAAGAAATCATGTTTCGAAAATCAAAGTTTTTAAATAACTAAGCCGAATGTGTATTTTTAAAATGTGTAACCTTTCCTGAAAATTTCGGCAGAGTTTCCTTTGTAAAAACTGGCCCCGAACGGGGTACAACAAGAATAATATATATATAAGATGATAAAAGGCATCCCCAAGCGGGAGCTAGCTCTTCGTCAATCGACGGTCACAACCACGCAAGCAATAATATACAACGCCAAAGGGCGAGGATCAAAACCCAAAAAAGAAACTCAAAACAGCCAGAAAGCCGTAATACTACAAACGCGACTCTAAGGTCGAAATAATACAACACTGCTTTCTAAGTCTGAAACAATATACAAGTTTTGGTTGATGGAAATTCTAGATACAATAAATAATACATGAACAATGGCGGTTCTGATACAAAAGAACCCACCTAACCAAAGCAAGTCACCCGTAAGGAAGCAGTGTGCCAGAAATGCCGCTATGGAATCTGTACGGCAAACCTGCAAGAACTGGGGCACAACGGGGGTGAGTTGCCAACTCGTGAATAGAAAATATCTACAAGCAGAGATCGAATGCATGACCCAACCTAGGTCAATACGATCAGATATAAATAAACCTCAATATGAATAAAGCTGAAGCATGCTAAACTGGCAATGTAATCTCTAAACATGAGTGTAGTGCCAAGTGCTCGTGCTAGTGCCTCAGATAATAGCATGTCATGAATATGAGGTATGATCAAAGTAATCAAATCTGCACACACGTGGATCCCGTCCACTCGTCACCCACTGACAATAACCATCATACATGTAAATATCATAAATCATGTGCATGGGAATAATATGAGGATATAAACCATCTGTGTCCCTCGCGACACGTCAAAATCATGGAACCGGAGTGCCCAGCATCGACACTCGAAAACATCATGAAAACTGTGCCCAGCATCGGCACGTAAATCCTCATATATCGGGCTCCGTCAGTCCGGATCGGCCCGCGGGCTCTGTCTGCGGTATCGGCCCTCGGCCCCGGCAGTATGCCCATATCCATCTATCGACACTGGTCAGTATCCTCCGGATAACCGCCAGGTCCAACCAATCACCGGTAGGTACTCGCCCGCCTCCAGGCTCAATCGGCAAAGCTCATCGATCATCTTGCCGAGGGGAACCATACCGGGTCCACCATGTACCCGTAATCGGCTCGTCCACTCCTCGATTCGGGTTTCACATGTCGCTCTCAGCACCGAGAAAACACATGGTGGACGTACTGAAATATCATATCAAGGGTAACCGGGTTTTTAAAGCAATGACATATTCTCTTTTTAAATACCCACGGTTCCCAAATCCAGAAATATCATAGAAACAACATATCTCAATGCGTATAATCAGAAAGCATGATGTATGCGACATGTAAAAGAAATGTAAGCATATCATTATGTCATGCAAGGATCATATACTGAATGCAATAGTACTACAGTGTAGTGACATGGCAATTATCGATGATGAAGTGTGTGAGCCGGCAAACAAGTGTACGTGGAACATACGCATCATCGATAATTGTGCTGGTGTCCTAGCAGCATGACTGAAATGTATCAACAGTATGAGCGATGCAATGCAACAGCATGAATATGCGGAATCGAGTAATCACGCAACAGTAAAGAACCTGCCTCAATAATTATATCATGCAACCTTGCCTTTTGAGATAAGACGAATCAGGGCTTTTGGTAAAATAAGGGCTACGGTGTTTTAAGAAAAGACGCGTCGTTTGAAAATATCCGTATAAACCCTTTTTGCTCTATCTTTAAAATATCCCCGATTCGTTAGTTTTGAAATAGGTATGACTCGGGTCTAGCCTAACGCCTACTAGGCGAACTACGAACCCAACAATCAAGCCAATCGAGAGGGGTATGAAAACCACCTAAATCTGAGTCGATATCACACTATCTCATCGCATGACAGGTATCACTACCATCATATTGCATCTCCAATACGAACTCTGTCATGTTGCCAAATCTCACGGTCTCAATCGCATCTCATCGACTCATCTCAATCGCACGTATCATCCTCAAAACTCGTATATGAACACATAGTCCCATACCCATGTGTAGATATACACACCATCATAAGCGCACAGATAAATGAAAGAATGCATGCAAGTATATGTGTATGTGTATGTGTATGTGTGCAACCCCTACTCTAGGGTTTCGCACTATACTAAACCAATACATTCTTATCACCAATAATACCATTATCACCATCAATAATCCTAAACAACACATAATAAATATATGTGTGTATACGTATTCGTATACATCACCATGGACTGCGGGGGTGCTATACGCCATCCACCCGACTTCTCCCCGTAAATATAAATCTACTCACCTTGCTTCTCATGTGTCGGTGCCGATGTCGCCATCTTCATCTTCTTTGCCTCACATCTCATAGGGTACCTACAAGTATATCACAACGCTAAAGCATATGAAAATCACATCGGAAACCAAAACGGCATACGCTACGCCTATAGGTAAAAACCTATAACCTCACATGCAAACACGATCAATATCCACTTGTCGTTGACGTCCAAACGCCACCCGACAGGAACGAAACATCAAATACCAAAATCCATGCTAAAACAAGTCTCAAATCATGCACCAACATAGGAAACTCAACTCAGATTTCACCCTAGATGGAATCTGTAAAAACTAGACATACCCAGGGTCAATACTATAGGAAATAGGGCCACAGAACAAAAACGAGCACCAAAACCCGTGCTCTGGCCGCAAATTGCGGCCAGAAGGAATTAATTGGCGGCCACAAGTTTGAGTTGGGGGCTAGGGTTTGGTGTGGTGATTCCATGGTGCCTGCACATCTCACTGTCAACTCAGTTTTATTTTTGGGGTCTCGGGGTAATAGCAGATTACACAAAACACTTCCAGATTTACAGTTTTCCCCGATATCGATTCCGTAATTCCGTATTCTGGTTTCAAGTTCGGGTTCGGGTCCAAATTAGCATCACACAAGGGATTCTAAGGTCACCACAATCCTCAATTCCATCTTTGATTTCAGTTTTACCCTAAACCCTAACTTGAATTCTCTAAAGTCCACAAACAACACAATATCGATATGAAACTAGAATAGATGCACAAGGAAATGAAATACTACTCTAATAGGTGCAGAAATTACCTGCTTTGGCAACTCAAGAAAATTTTTGAGTTGCTCAAAGTTCTCCAAATCCAATTTTGCTAGGTTCAATGTGTAGCTAGTGAGCTTGGGAGTAAGTTTTGTGAAGTGGGAATGGAGTTTTGGCTTTGTTTTCATGGTGGATCTAGGGTTTTAGTGAAGAGGGTGAGAGAGGGAGAGAGAGCAGCAGCAGCTCCAACAAGGGGAGGGAGAGAAAATGAGAAGGGAAATGATGGGGGGGCATGGGTCAAAAGAGGTGAAGGTTGACTTGGTCCCTTTCTCTCTCTCATCATACTACTTTTTCTTTTCTTTTCTTCACTAAACTCTTCTCACTTGAATAGTAGACCCAAAAGAAAAGCCATGGTAGAAATGCACAAGCAACACAAGTGTAGAAAATGATATGTGCACATTTTTGCACAAAAATGCTAAAAATCCAATTAGCGATTCTTAATCGCGATTAGCACTAAATTAGCATATAACTAATCTTAAAAACTTTAAAATAGCATAATCCCATAAAATACCCTATTTTAGAATTTTCCAAAATTTTCCCCCCATTTATTTGTATTTAATTATACCCGAATATTAAAATATTCATTAAAATAATATTAAATTATAAAAATTCCAGAAAATAATATTTTATTATTTTGGAAATGTTACAGTACTCCTGCTCGGACTGCGACAGCGGTACAGAATCTGGGCCATGCAAAACCCAGACGTCAGCGCGTCATGTCAACAAGTAATATAATATGAACAATGTAACAGGCAATGCAAAAATAAACATGAATAAAGCAATAATATGAAACAAGCAGTGCAGGGTAGTGTGCAGTGGGTAACTAAACTGTTCTATCAGGTTTTCTATTCTAAAGTCTTTGAAATCAATTGATGAATCGTCGATGTAACTCAATAGTATCCCGTGCATGCCCGGGACCACGGTCAAGATCCTCGGGGCTGAATCCGAGACGTGCCGCTAGGCAGTAACAGGTAGCAGGATGGGCGAGTGATGTCAGCATCATCACTCCGGGGCTGGCCGAGCCCGTAAGACTGATCAGAACAGGTATCGAACTGTTGAGTTACAAGTCGGTTTCACCTTTGATTTCCCCATACCCCCAAGTTATGTATGTCGAGTCAGGTATTCAGTAATCAAGAACTAACGCCAACACAGGATCAGGTAAAAGCAGGTTTGTCTGGATAGACAACAGGAACGGTCCATGAGGACTACATGTCAGGTTTGTTGGCATTAGGCACGAGATCAGGTAACAGGTCGGGTCATGGTACATCAGGTCAAGTCAACGGTATACGGTACCATGTCAGGTGTATCAATATATATATATGTGTAGCCAAGTCAAGTCAAGATGTAACAATATCGTGGGTGTGCTCACAACAGATATAATCGAACAGGGGATTAACAGCAGGAAGTAAGCAATAAGTTAAACAACAATAAGCAGTTTCATTCAATCACAAGAGTGTGTTAATACAGTGCAGCCGTTTTAATATATTAACAGGTTTTGAGCACCCTTAGCAGTGCAATAGTTTAAATGATGATGCAATACAGTTATATCAAGTCCTTGAATACGAATGTCCGAATGTGATAGAACTACATGGGTAAGTGCTACCATCTATTAAACAGTAAAATGTGATTAACGAATAAACTTGGTTATTAGGTTTAAACTAGCAAACTGTAGATTTTATGTTAACTGTAAAATGATATATGTTATATTGCAACCAAATGAGAAACGACTATACCAAGTTAAGTTTTACAGGTTTAATGTGTCAATCATATATAAATATATAGTATAGCATGTAGCAAGTGATACTTGCCTCGACGGGTCGCGAACCGGGAAAAACGAAACGTAATGTCGGCGGGAAAACTCGCGACGGAAGCATGGTTCACGGATTGAACCCAAACAACGAACCAAGGAACCACACGGGTCAGGGTACCTCGCTGGAACGTCGGATCACGTCGTCGGCATCGCCGGATTCCGGCGAGAAAAGAACAGTGAGCGAGACATCATGATATGAAACAAGAAATACAAGAAATACAAGGAAAATACAAGGAAAGGGGGAAGGAGGATCTGAGAGGGTGCTTACGATGATCAGCAGAGGGGTTGCGAAGGTTGACGACATCTCCGGAGCTCTGGCGGTGAACAGTGATCGAGGGGGAAGAAAACTGTCGATGAAGAAAACATTAGCCAAGAAGGAAGGAAGAAGGGAAAGAGGAGGGAAGTATCTTACCGAGGGGCGTGCGAGGTCCGGGACAAGAGGACGGGGTCGTCGGCGGTGACGGACGGCGGCCCGACGGTGCACGGGGGGTTTGCAGGTGGCCGCGATGGGGTTCACAGGTGGCTGCGAAGGTGGAAGGATGAGGATATGGGTGAGACGAGGAAGAGGAGGCGAGGACGGAGGTGGTCGCGGCGTCGGCGTCGGGCTGCGGTGGCGACGATGGAGGCGGCCGGGGTTATCGTTGCTGGAAAATAAAAGGAGGAAAGATTTGAATTATAGAGGAAAGAGAGAGAGAGAAAGGGAGAGATCGGGGGAGAGAGAGAAAGGGAGAGAGGGAGAGATCGATAGGGGCCCACGAAATTATTGGTTGGCTGGGAATGATGTTAGTTATATGTATGCCCTAGAGGCCATTACTATACATAGGATGTATATTGTAGTGGATGCTTGGACATATATAGGGAGGACTTTCTTGCTCGACATGATAGTATGCTATCTGGTTGCTCTTTACCTTAACGCGTACACTGATTGTCTCTCTGTTACATGTTGGTAAAGCCCTTAGGATGTGTACTTGACTACCTGGACTATGATGCGGATCATACTAGTGGGGACAAGGTAGTCCATAGGTACATCCTTCAAAGTCCCTAGTCGTGGGTGTATCGAGACGGGGCATCGATATACCAGAGTAGACTAGCGTATACCTTCTCGACCCATACAGATGGGCGATGGATGATCCCATATCCATTGGTGTTTGACATCGGAGATGATATACGGGTGCTCAGTAGAGACTGGGTACACTGGACGGACTCGCCGAGAACTCCCAGATGGTATTATACCTTACGTCAGATGGCAGTTCTCTGGTGACACTGGTACAGAGTAGTCTGTTGACCCGAGATCGTCATAAAGTCTTGTGTGGTTCCCACTGTGCTTTGATTTCCATCTTACCACGTCTAAGAGGGCGTGCAAAATGGTGGTTTTTGGGTACAGTCCCGAGTCACATGGAGGCAATGAGCGATAGGAGGGGATTCGTCTCTCCCGGTATAGGGAGTTGATGTTACGCTGTGTTCGATTGGCTATAACCAGAAATCCCTGGCCAGGGTTGCTGAGATTTACTGGTAAGTGTTACCAGTAGTATCTCGAATTGTTATAGACCTCATATCGACACGACTTATCGAGCTATTGGGGTCTGACGTTTACCACCCTTAGGCGAGATATGCGACATATCAGACGATCAGACCGGACTGTACGGTAGTGTTACTGGTTGGATTCACTGGAGTGTGAGCGGGCTTGCTCGTCGATCTTCAGATCGCTCAATACCCGGGTGGCCGTTACGTTTAGCAGACCGCTTGCGGCTTGTGGATGTTTGATATGATCATCATCCGCTGCCGGCGTATTGACGAGTCTTTAGAGTCCTACACAGAGATTTCCTGGCTCAAGCGAAACGAAATAGGAGCGCATATGAGATATGTGCGGGACCGAGAATAATGCGTGTATGTGATACCGTATTCCATTCTCGCGATAAATGTATCGATTGGTTGTATGCGATATAACCTAGTTATCGAATCGAAGATTGATTCGATAAATCGATACATTGGATATTAGTCGGTTATATGCGATATGACCGGATCGCTAAATCAAGTGTTGATTTAATGATTTAATGCATAATTATATATTTGATATATTACTTTGCATTAACTAGTATCGGTTCACTTTAAATGGATTTTCTCGCTCGGATGTGCGCATTATATATGTGATATGATTTTGTGCACATGCTTGTATCATGTTTGATGGTGCATGTAAAATTGGTTAAGTATAAAGAATTAAACCTTGGTTAATGAAATGGTTAGGGTTTATTATTTGCTTATTCATTTTATTCATTTATTTATTCTTTTGGAAAAAGAAAAGGAAATGATAAAATGGTGGCATTCTTTGTTCTTTCATGAAGCTTCATGAATACTTTGACTTTGTGACCACTTTGTCTCATCCTTAACCCTAACCATTCCACTTAACCCTAATTAATTCTCTACACCTAACCATGGTTCTATTATGATAAGAATTCATTATTCTTTTCATTTTAGGATTAACTTATCATATTATCTTCTTCTTCTTCTTCATCTTCTACTTGAAGAAACCATGACATCATCAATGGTGATTGATGAAAGTGAGTGAGAAATCCAATTCTAAAGTGAACCCACTTCCTATTTCTTCATCCTCTACCTCTTGCCAAGTAGTAGAGTGTGTTTTCTTCACAAGTTTCATGACTTGGTGAAGTGGGAGCTTGATCTTGTGATGCTTCGACGTAGATCATCTTCGGCACGAAGCCGACGACCTTGCCCGCCCATTTCTCCGATGAAGCCGACGCTAGAGCCCGGATTTTGATTTGGACAGCGGAGAGGACTTCATCACGGAGCCGTGGAGGTGGAGGACCGGATCTACAAAGGTTGTATTTCCGTTCTTTTAGTTTAGATGTAAACTAATTTCTTTTTCGCCTAGACATCTAGCCAACGATCCGTATTAGGGTTTCTCGGCACCGTTAAAATTTGAAACTGGCATGGTTGATGCCTTGTGAGACCTCTTGGGAGTGCCTAGGAACCCTACAGTGGTATCAGAGCCTAGCTAGAGCCTTAAGCGAAGTCTAGACGGAGTTTGAAGTCCGAACGAACCCGAAAACCCATTTCCAAATTGCTCTCTGTCCTTTTTTGAAAATTGTGGATTTTTCGAAATTAAAAATATGCAGAAAACAAAGCAGGAATATCTAAGAATAACTGTGAAGTTCGACAACATGATTCGATTATAGTGCGGCGGAACCGCGGCATTAGCATGCTAATGCGGCGGTTCCGCGGCTACTTTGACTTTTCTCCAGTTGACTTATGCACAGTAATTCTTAAATTCTTGTTCTGTATTTTCTGGGTATTTCTAATTTGAATTCAAGAGTTGAATTTTCTGGGGTTGTTTTGGGGATTCGGTGTTTCGATCGGGGTATCAGATTTTTTCTATGTGGCTTTCCGGATAAATTTTAGAATATGTTAAAAAAGGTTCGACCGGATATAAATACCCAATTTTTCCTCTGTCGGGAAATTTCCAAGTGTTGGATTTTTCCGTAGTTTAACGACGTTCTAAGTAGTGCAAGTAACGCGATGGACCCTCTAGAAGACAACAAACCTTAACTCGATTATGTGACCGTCTTGAACTGCCCTTTGAACCTTCGGGTTTGGGGCAGTACGGCGTGCCACATGTGAGGCGTTGGCTTGACCCTTCTATGGCTGGACCGTTGGTACTGAGGCACGAACTGAATGTTGTTAGACTTATTTCATGTGTTGATCTGTATCGGGAAAACTCGGGTGTTTGAGTGTTCGATCGAAAAGTTTAACATTTTCTATTTTATCTGGAATGTGATACAATACTTGGAATTCGCAAATTGTTATGAGATAACTGAATAAATATTATAAACATAGCAGTTTAGTCTCACTTGATCGGTTGCCACGGAATTTTGATGTGATCAAAAGTCCGTCGCAATCACGTAGCGTACGCGGATACTTGCCGGGTAAACTTAATAGACAGCCTCACTCCATAGCCCCGACCAAGTGACTGTAGGAGAACCCCGTCGCCGAAAGCATCCGTCCGGGTGCTCGCGGCAGCGTTGTTCCGCCTTGGTGCACTTCGTCAGCGGCGTCGGGGGTGCGGCCGCCTACTAAAGTTTGCGACGAGCATTCGATCAGGATGTCGGGAATCTTGTTGAATTACCCGACTTGATATTGAAAAGTGTTTTCGATAATGAGACTAAAATGCGGGGTTTATAATTGTTAGGCATGCGATTTCTAAAGAATTCATTTGATTTGGCATGCGATGTCTATGCAGGTTGCGGATTCCAACTGTTGTAGTTTTACACTTTCTTTTCTGTGACCGTAAGTGTAATATGTGATATCGCCGGTTTCGTTGCTATATGTCAACGACAATTGGGATGCGCATATTTACTTACGTTGATGACATGTGATGTTATGTGTTGCTGGATATGTTATATTGGATCGTCGTGTTTGAATAGCCGGGGGGTTTTATGTGAGATGAGTGTTTTTCATTTTTCATTCATGTAAAAACTTGTATGTAATATTCTTTTATTGGGGCACTTCCAGGTTGCGGAAGATGTCGCCTTTTGTATATTATTTACTTTTCCGCACTAGGATAGACCCAAGGAGGGGAGCACAAGTAACCGGGTTCTGGGGTCCAGTGGGAGACCAACTCGAGGAGTCGAGTCCGGGTATCCTAACTCCAGAATTGGTAGGGTTGCTTGCCGCTCTCGTAGGGGTCTAGGGGTGTGGGTTTGGCTATTCATCGCGACCGTGGAATCCGTGTTTTATACTGGCTCGTATTAAAAACACGAACGTCCTAGTATATCCAATATTTCATATGATTCTTCTGCTGCGATATCTGTGATGTGATCATATGATGTTCTGTGATAGATACAGTATATAGTATATATGATATATTATATAGACGTTACTTATGTTTTACACCCGCGCTAGCCCTGCCCCGCTCTGCCGTTAGTTACCTAACCTAACGGTGCACGAGGGGACATCGAGGCGAATGCGGATGGTATAAGTGTACGTCGTATTTATCTGTGATGTTTAGGTATTTAAATGATGGGACTTCATTAATGTGATTAATGAAAATAAAAGAAACCTAAGATGTTGTGGAATCGGATTTCAAAATAAAACAGGTAGCTACAGTTCTTGCTTTGCACAGAGGTATATGTGATATATCCTGCACCTTATTCGATAAGGAAAGGACCGAGATCCCTTCACCGGAAGTGACTCCTTTAGCAATAACTGGCAGATGCTACACACTCGGTTTTTCTTTTGATTGCTTTTAAGAGTTTTTGCTTTGCACAGTGATATATATGATATATCCCGCACCTCATTCGACGAGGAAAGGACCGACGATCCCTTCACCGGGAGTGACTCCTTTAGCAAAACTAGAAAAGCCTAAAAAACACTCCATTTCAAAATTCATTCGATCCTACAACGATATCAAGTTCATCACGCAATAGGTTTTCAGAAAAACCTGTCGTAGCCCTCCGTCATTTCAGATATGTACTAGTTAGTATTCGTGCTGCGGTAGTTTGGCATTCGTCAAGGCGTAGTATACGGTAGCTAACTAGTATTTATCTGCTTGAGCATATGATGCGATTGGATTAGGGTATTCGTACGGCGTTGTTTGGCATTCGTCAAGGGTCGTGCGGGTGGGTTTAATTCGATCAAGAAATGTACGGGTTGAACTTGACTAGTGGACTATGGGTTGTTTGGCATTCGTCAAGGTCATAGAACACTATGGGCAAAATATTATCGGGAATTTCAAGTGTTGAAATTTGCAATGAGATTGCATACCTTCTATGAGATAGTTGGATCCCGATACCCTCTGCGAGTAAGAGTTACTCCTGGGAGAGTTTTATACATTACAATTAGCCGATCAAGTAGGTGTCTAGAAAGGTGTCAACGGGGTTACGCCTCTGGGAAAACGAGGTTTACATTAATTAGGTTCGTGCGAAAGCACGGGGGACCTCCCTCAAAGTACCGACACTGGCCTGGCTGAAAGATTGGCGAACTTGTAGTGTGTAATTAATCCCGGCTAGTCTTTCCTTTTTGGGTTTGAAGGAAGATTTGATAAAAAGCAGTGGGAGCCATCCTGATTAGATAAAATAATAACCAATCTCTTCTTGCAAGAGCGCACGCTGAGTGTTTTTCTTCTCTCTCTCTCCAGGTAGCGACCATATCACGCCTTAATCAAGATAATAATACGGAATATTGACCGAACCCGCTTGTTATACTGAGCTGGGGAACGTTGGTCCCGCTCCAACTTATAATTGTTATAAGACAGAGCAGGAAATTGGGGATTACCAGAATTCCCGTGCCGCCCAAACGAAGAGAGTGCATGATGATGCATCATCTTCGGGTGTATTCATTATAGAGAACTGTTTCTCAGTATCCTTTACGTCCTGGGTATGTGATACCAGATCAGGATCCCAGATATGTAATCTGTTATATAGGGCTACAGAAAGGTAGAGAACTGAGAACGGGTGATAAGTTTCATGAGGCAGAAAACGGGGCAAGAGTTGCAGCCAAGTCTGTTGGTCACTGTCACCCTGTATTCCAAATACATTGATTCTGAACGAATGTTATTAGATACCGAACCTGATATACAAAATCGTATCTATCTCTTTATTAGTAAAGAAATGATAAAATTTTGTATAGTTGGATAATGTTTTGAACATTTCCTATATCAAAAGTTGATCGGTTCAGGCACGTTATCTAAAAGCATTGATGTTCTAAATCAAACTACAGTTCTTAGTATACGGAACACACACAAGAGGAAGAGTTCAGAACTGAACGAATCCTTCTTGAGGTATTGTAGACTAGGTCATATCAATGTGACCCGACTAGCTGAAGTTACATGTAGATGCACATTTAAATCAGTTTGAATCTACATCTTGTGAAACTTACCAGTCATGTCACATAGATATAATGACACAAGCTCTGTTTATTGGAAACAGAGAAAGAGTTAGTGAACTCTTGGGATGATACATGTTGATGTATAAAGGTCCCCTGTCTACACTTGCCTAGACTGGTTCTTTATACTTCATTACGTTCTCTGATGATCTTTCGAGTTTCTGACCTATGTTCCTGTTGAAACACAAGTCCGAACCTTTTGAGATATTCACAGAATATAAGTTAGAAGTAGAGAACCAAAATACGGGTATAAGTATTATGTCCTTTGATGTGATCAAGGAGGAGAATACTTGAGCATGGAATTCCTGGACTATTCTAAAGGAGAATGAGATTCTCTCTCAGCATTACTCCTCCGTATACACCATAGCACGATGGTATATCGGGGCGGAGCAATCACACCCTATATGATAAGGTGTGCTCTATGATGAGTACTACTGAGTTACCTATTTCCTTTTTGGGAGTTATGCGCTTGAGTAGCTGCATACCTATTGAATAGGGTTCGAATCAAATCAGTTGCCTACCACTTCATATGAGATATGGTATGGTAAGAGCCCATGTCTTAAGCTAGTTAAGATTTGGGGTTGACCGGCCTATGTCTGAAAGCAAAATCCGGACAAGCTCGAGGCAAAGTCTGTAATGTAGAACTGGAAAGGTTCCAGCTATACAAACTGCAGCTGATGATTTGATAGAACCAAAGAATTCAGTAGATTCCAACGAACCTCAGCCTCTCCGCCGATCTAGTAAGGTTCCTCACCCACCTGAGAGATACTTCGGTTTCTCTATGACAGTGGGAGCGAGGATTGCATCATGAGATGGTGACCCAACTATTTTCGAGCTGGCCATCAGGAGTAAGACTCTGTAAGAATGGCTGGATGCTTAGCGATCTGAGATGGAATCCTTATACACCAGCAAAGTATGGACTTTGGCTGCTATATCTGAAGGGTTAAATCCCCATCAGGAGCAAGCATATCTTGAGAAGATTACTTGGTGTAGATGGAAAGGTTGAGACTTTCAAAGCTAGACTTGTTAAAGGTTTTTCGTCATTGACCAGGCGTGGATAATGATGAAACCTTTTTTCCAGTATCTATGCTTAAGTCCATCCAGATTCTACTTGCCACGGCTACATACCATGACTACGATATCTGGTGGTTGGGTGTCATGACAGCTTTTCTAAATGATGTTTTAGAAGAAGGAGTCTATAAGTACACAGCCAGAGGGCCTCGTAGACAGTGGGAGCAGCGGAAACGTGTGCAAGATGCTTTATAGGATAAAGCAGGCATCGCGGAGATAGAACATCTGTTTTGATGAATTAGTCAAAGAGTTTGACATCATCAAAATGGTAGATGAACCTTGTATAAACAAAAAGGTAGTAGGGAGTATGTTGACGATCCTCGTAGAGTACGTGGATGACATACTCTTGATAGGGAAGGAGTTTCCTATGCTACGCTCGGTCAATCTCCGCTTATCACAATGACTCTCCACATAGGATCAAAGTGATACCTACTAAATCCTGGATTTTGGATCTATGAGATAGATCTAAATGGATGTTAGGCTACTCACTAGTTGTAGCGAGATGGTATCAAACGATCCTGGGGAGAATCACTGGAAGGGTTCCAGGGTGATAATGACGACTGAATGTCAGTCGCAGGCATTGTCTTTACCCTCAGTAAAGGGACGGTATGTTGGAAGAGTTCCAAGCTAGATACCGTGGCAAACTAGACGATAAAGGCAGGATACATCGCTACTTAACATGCTACCAAAGAGAATGTTTGGGTGTATATTGGTTCATAAGATGAACTTTGTTCCTCCCATTGTGTGACAATGGAGTTGTGGCTTATGCCAAGGAACGCCGGTCCCATCAGTGATCCAGACATATTCTAAGGCAGTGTCACCTGATCATGGAGATGGATGATCTTCAGGGTGATCGAGGTTTGGAGAGTAGACTCAGAGGACAACACAGCGGATCCACTCACAAAGGCCTGTTCCCAGAGAGAGATTTTTATGGGATGGTTGAGTATGAGATACTACAACCACTGCTATCAGATGGCCCTAGTGCAAGTGGGAGATTGTTAGTTATATGTATGCCCTAGAGGCCATTACTATACATAGGATGTATATTGTAGTGGATGCTTGGACATATATAGGGAGGACTTTCTTGCTCGACATGATAGTATGCTATCTGGTTGCTCTTTACCTTAACGTGTACACTGATTGTCTCTCTGTTACATGTTGGTAAAGCCCTTAGGATGTGTACTTAACTACCTGGACTATGATGTGGATCATACTAGTGGGGACAAGGTAGTCTATAGGTACATCCTTCAAAGTCCCTAGTCGTGGGTGTATCGAGACGGGGCATCGATATACCAGAGTAGACTAGCGTATACCTTCTCGACCCATACAGATGGGCGATGGATGATCGCATATCCATTGGTGTTTGACATCGGAGATGATATATGGGTGCTCAGTAGAGACTGGGTACACTGGACGGACTCACCGAGAACTCCCAGATGGTATTATACCTTACGTCAGATGGCAGTTCTCTGGTGACACTGGTACAGAGTAGTCTGTTGACCCGAGATCGTCATAGAGTCTTGTGTGGTTCCCACTGTGCTTTGATTTCCATCTTACCACGTCCAAGAGGGCGTGCAAAACGGTGGTTTTTTGGTACAGTCCCGAGTCACATGGAGGCAATGAGCGATAGGAGGGGATTCGTCTCTCCCGGTATAGGAAGTTGATGTTGCGCTGTGTTCGATTGGCTATAACCGGAAATCCCTGGCCAGGGTTGCTGAGATTTATTGGTAAGTGTTACCAGTAGTATCTCGAATTGTTATAGACCTCATATCGACACGACTTATCGAGCTATTGGGGTCTGACGTTTACCACCCTTAGGCGAGATATGCGACATATCAGACGATCAGACCGGACTGTACGGTAGTGTTACTGGTTGGATTCACTGGAGTGTGAGCGGGCTTGCTGGTCGATCTTCAGATCGCTCAATACCCGGATGGCCGTTACGTTTAGCAGACCGCTTGCGGCTTGTGGATGTTTGATATGATCATCATCCGCTGCCGGCGTATTGACGAGTCTTTAGAGTCCTACACAGAGATTTCCTGGCTCAAGCGAAACGAAATAGGAGCGCATATGAGATATGTGCGGGACCGAGAATAATACGTGTATGTGATACCGTATTCCATTCTCGCGATAAATGTATCGATTGGTTGTATGCGATATAACCTAGTTATCGAATCGAAGATTGATTCGATAAATCGATACATTGGATATTAGTTGGTTATATGCGATATGACCGGATCGCTAAATCAAGTGTTGATTTAATGATTTAATGCATAATTATATATTTGATATATTACTTTGCATTAACTAATATCGGTTCACTTTAAATGGATTTTCTCGCTCGGATGTGCGCATTATATATGTGATATGATTTTGTGCACATGCTTGTATCATGTTTGATGGTGCATGTAAAATTGGTTAAGTATAAAGAATTAAACCTTGGTTAATGAAATGGTTAGGGTTTATTATTTGCTTATTCATTTTATTCATTTATTTATTCTTTTGGAAAAAGAAAAGGAAATGATAAAATGGTGGCATTCTTTGTTCTTTCATGAAGCTTCATGAATACTTTGACTTTGTGACCACTTTGTCTCATCCTTAACCCTAACCATTCCACTTAACCCTAATTAATTCTCTACACCTAACCATGGTTCTATTATGATAAGAATTCATTATTCTTTTCATTTTAGGATTAACTTATCATATTATCTTCTTCTTCTTCTTCATCTTCTACTTGAAGAAACCATGACATCATCAACGGTGATTGATGAAAGTGAGTGAGAAATCCAATTCTAAAGTGAACCCACTTTCTATTTCTTCATCCTCTACCTCTTGCCAAGTAGTAGAGTGTGTTTTCTTCACAAGTTTCATGACTTGGTGAAGTGGGAGCTTGATCTTGTGATGCTTCGACGTAGATCATCTTCGGCACGAAGCCGACGACCTTGCCCGTCCATTTCTCCGATGAAGCCGACGCTAGAGCCCGGATTTTGATTTGGACAGCGGAGAGGACTTCATCACGGAGCCGTGGAGGTGGAGGACCAGATCTACAAAGGTTGTATTTCCGTTCTTTTAGTTTAGATGTAAACTAGTTTCTTTTTCGCCTAGACATCTAGCCAACGATCCGTATTAGGGTTTCTCGGCACCGTTAAAATTTGAAACTGGCATGGTTGATACCTTGTGAGACCTCTTGGGAGTGCCTAGGAACCCTACAAATGATTTAAGGGTTTTAAAAAAAATATCAAAAGATTTACTAGATTACTTAATCAGTGAAGAGAATATATAGATCAACGAAATATACTATGGTTAAAATATTATTAAAATTTAGGATTTTGGCGCTAAATAAAATATTTCCAAATCGCGCCCAGGTCGGGTCCAAAAATTTGAAATTTAAATAATAGGATTTTAAGCGGGTTCCAAATTTTAAAATTAAGTGTTTTATGATTAAAAAGCATACCCCCAAGACGGACAGCTGTACGCGCGCGCAGCCGTCCAAACTCGTCCGTTTCACCGAACGGAACGAGAACTCGATGCACGGACGCTACCACAAGGCTAGGGGTGTCGAGTAGGCCAAGATGGATATTTTTAATTTTATTTTAGATGCTAAAATTTGTTATATGCAGAAATGACTTAGCCAGATAAAATTTCACGGCAAGGGTCCAACAGGCAAACTAAATGAACTGAGTAATATCTAATGCTCAACCAGTAACAGAAAATAGTAGTATTGGGCTCGGGTGTTACATCTAGGAAGCACTCCTTAAACTTGCTCCATTCGATCGGCCCATCAAGTCTGCTTTCTTCCACCGACTACCATGTACGGGCTTCATCTTCTAATTGAATCTTTATCACGTCCACTCTGTCTTCCTCTGGAACCCTGGCGGCAGTCAATAAATTCTCCATGTTCACCAGCCATTGCTCAGCCTCAAGGGGTTCAGCTAGCCCTGTGAATGCAGCTGGGTGTAATCGTCGGAAGTCTGATACTGTACCAGCCTTAGCATGATAAGCTGGTGGAACAACGCCCTCGGGAGCGGTAATAAGTGCGGAGGGTCCTCCTGCGGCGGTAATCGCCCTGAGTCCCTCAGTGAGTAAATCTGTCTTCCTCTCCTGCGCTTCCGCGAGAGTGGTCAGTGCACTAAGTATTCTTTCCGTGCGGTCCTGAGAGTTGGAGTCCGAGGAGGGGTCGTTCGGGGACGTCATATCACTGGAAGATTCAAAAGGATAGGTTCAGATTCAAGGGTGAAAATCAAGAGTAGTGAAACAAGAATAACGTAATACGGTATAGTTAATGTTATCCCTTGATACTAAACACAGGCTCTGATACCAACTAAACCATGTCACGCCCCGCTTCCCAAAATACGGAAAACGAGAGATGACTAGGCCAGCCATGCTCCTACGGTCAAGGAATCATCCCGCCGTAGTCACACTTCGGCTTCTAGCATTACATGGTAATCAGTAAATAAAGCGCAGTGGTAAAGGAATCACATCACTAATTTATTACATTAATATTCCATTGTTCACACATTACAGATAACAAGAACAAATACTAACCAAAGTCAATCTCACGATCACTTTTATGGAAAGCGGTAAAGATAGGAAGTACACCAGACTATATCTCTGTGAACTCGAAGGGTAGATCCGTCTCCTGTGCTGGTCCTCCCGCGGGATCTGAGCATGCATACTCAGGTCGTCAGAGCGACACAATATCAATATTATTATAATAAGATGAAACAGGTATATGAGGTAATACTGGTGTAAGAACAATGCAAGTAATCACTATGTCACTATATGATGAAGAATATGTTATGTGTCCCTATCGGTCTCTAGGTCATATTTGAAATCGTATGGTGGAAGGAGGATCATGTTTAACAGGAGTCTCGTACATACCCGAGACAACGACCCACATGCCCGGGACATAACCCTGTCAGCCGGATCGCTAGATCCTACCCTACATGTATCAGTATCACGGTTCGAATGATCAGCCTCTAAACACGGTCCCGCTAAATACGATACTCTTTCCACTTTAATTTCCTCCTTTTCCCCAGGTTCTCACTAGTTATGATCTTGATTTAGTCGTGTACGAGTATACCAATAGCACGGTTTTATCACTGTTCACTGTATTAATCACTGTCACGAATATTCACTTTCCATTGGTGTACTCGTCACTTCTAAACCAACATCTATCACGCACGATAATGCAATGTCCACACGCACTAATACTGAATATATGGTAAGGGTATGATATATGTATGTATGCTACCAATAAGCTATGTATGTTATGAATCAACATGCATGTCATTAACTAAAATAAATTGCATAAATTAATATGTTAAGAATTCAGCAAAATGATACAAGTAAGATAAATAGAACACTCGGTCAGAAATTCATCAAAATTTATTTCAGTTCAATCGGGATTCCGGTTTTCAAGATATAGCTGTTTCATTTTAAGTGCTCGCGGTTGGAAATTCAGTTTCAGAACTGAACGACCGTTTCGCGACACGAATTGCACCCAGTTGGGCTCAGAATTTAGCGATGTTACAGTTGAATGAAATCTAGGGTTTTCAATAAAGTGTTCGACGCAACAGACGTATCCTCAATCGCATCTGTACGTTGAAAGTTATACACAGTTTAACCTCAGTGTGTCATTTCTGAATCTGTTCTGGACAGTTATACGTTCTGCCCTTTTAAATACAGTTTAAAATAGCAAATGGCGATGAAACGGAATGGAACCACCTGTTTTATTTAGCTAATAGAGTTATCTTTAATCTACTGTAGAGTTCCGTAACATACAACTTCAAGAACCACAGTGACACAGGTATTGGGACAGTACACAATAATCAGAAACGCTCTGGACTGCAGTCCAGAGTCGCATTCCGATCTAATTATCATCACGGTTACAGAACATAAATAATTGAAATTTTACATAGGGTTAAATTTCGTCGAGTCGGCTTCGATTTAAGACCTCGAACGCATTATTCCAGTATGTATGTAATTTACGGTGATTTTATTCATTTTCAGGTACGAGAAAAATATTAGTTTTAACGGCATATTTGGGGGTATCAATTTTTGTCACTAACGATCGTATTTTCCAGCGAGATTCATACACAATATTTATCATCAAATGGGCCAACAGAAAATATCAGTTTCCGTCAAAATAAACTATTATGATCATTGGAGACTAGCATCGAACACTTAGGTCACAATCGGGAATCGGTAAATTCGTAAACTAGATTATTTAGGTTTGTACCACTATTATTTTAGCATGAAGCAAGTAAACACTTGTCTGGAAACGTCTCGAGGTCGTACGGCAGCAGCGGCGTCACGGACGCGTGATATACGCCGTGAAACGGATTCTCGCGAGCTTGGATCGAGATGCGGATTTTGCGTCGGAGTTGTCCGGAGTCGTTGCACAGTCACTGGAGGTTGATGAGTGCTTGATGATCCTCTGCGAGTGTACTGGGGTCGACGACGGTCGACGGCGTCGCTCCGGCAACGTGCACGGTGAAGCTCACAGTACGGGGGAGAATGTGGGTTTTTGGTGAGAGAGAGAGAGAGAGAGAGAGCAGTGGGGACTTTTGAGAGGAGTGGAGGAGACACTGACGACGAGGAGGGTGTAGGGTGGTCGGCGATGTGACGGGGAGTTCGCCGGCGTTGTGGGTGCCAGGTGGCCGAGCTCGGTAGTGGGGGTTGTGTACAGGGGAGTGGGTGTGCAGAGGGCTCGGTAGGGGCTCGGGTTGATGAAAGTGGAGGAGGAGTGAGGGATCGCTGATGGGGTTGTCGTCGTTGGAGGTGGAGGTTGCAGTGGGTTGTGGGAGTGAGGCTGGGAGTTGGGATGGCTCGGTGGATGTAGAGAGAGGGAATGAGGAGTGAGTTGGAGAGGGAGAGTGATGAGAGGAATTGGAGACGAGGAGTTTGAGGGAGTCGCAGACGTGGCCGGGGTCGTCGGCGACGTGGGGTAACGGCGCGACGTGGGTGCGACGTGGGAAGCAGTGAGCGGGAAAAATGGAATGGGGAAGAAGGATTAGACGAAGCGGGTTGGGTTCGGGTCGAAGGCGGGCGCGGTGAGGGGAAGGGGCCGGGCTATTTAAATAAGGATTTCCTTATAAAAAATAGAGTAGGCTAAGAATTGAGAGTGGGCCGGGGGATTTAAGGGATTTGGTTTAATAAGGAAAAATGTGTGGGCTGAAGGATGAAACGGGCTGGGGAAAAATAGCTTAGAGATTTATTTTAAAAAGAATGGGATGTGGGCTGGTGGTTTAATTTAAAGATTTATTTTAAAAGGATTTTGAATGGGTTGAAGGTATATGTAATATAGTTTTGGGTTTTAGTTTATTTTAGCCTTGGTTTTAATTTGTTTTAAATCTTGGGTTTTTACTTTTAGGGTTAGGACTATGATTTCAAAAGAGTTGGAAAAATAAATGTTAAGCTTAAACAACCAATTCAAACACGAAGGGAAAAGAAACCACTGGAATTCAGAAAGTGGGGAAACTTTTATCAAAATGGAAACGGGGATTTACAAGATGAGATGAGAATGAGAATGGCAATTATCTATGAATAAAACAAGAATTGAAGATGAGTCATGGCCTCTCAATACTTCTCCAAGCACCCAAAGCCATGACTCATTCTTCTTTTCTTTTAATTCATAAATGTTTATCATTATCTTTACTCAAATATGATTCTCACACATCCTAATTCTATGTATCATCAACCATGATACAAAGAGAAGAAAATCTTAAGTACGCTTAATATTAGTTTATATATATATATATATATATATATATATATATATATATATATAATCATTGAATCAACACTTGATTTAAAAATCCGGTTATATCATATATAACCGGGCTGATATCAAATAACGCTAGATTAGAATACGGTATCATATACTCGTATTTAATCAAGCTCCCGCATATATCTCTATACGTGCCCTAATTCATTTCGCTTGAGCTAGAAAAGCTCTATGTGGGACTCTAAAGACTCGCAATACGCTGGCAGTAGGTAATGATCACAACAAAGATCTACAAGCCGTCAGCGGTACTAGTTGGACGTAACAGTAATTAACACACATCTCTGTGGAAATGATTTTTTATTATTATAAGCCGCCAAAAGCAATTCAAAAACCTTAGATTTTTTATTATTATAAAAAAACCTTTTAAACTTAGTTTAAAAGTAGTTAACACATATCTCTGTGGAAACGATTCTCAAGTACGACTGCGATAAACTATATACTTACGGTTAAATTTGGAGACTAATAAAATCCCTATCACAGCGCACCATCGAGAGCCTACAGACGTGAAGCTTCATATGATCAATGAGGAGGTCTTTCAGTCGCACAACCCGGACCGACATGCGAGAGTTCATATGGACGGCCAAGGCATGACGCCTACGGTAAATCACGCCCATCCCGGTCAGAGTTTGTATCCTCCTCGCGTGCGTCTGGGGATATTCATTCAAGAGCCCGCAGCACCCGCACCCGTGCCCGCTGCAGCCCCGTCTCACTCTTCGTCTACCCCGATATATCACCCGGACGACTCTCCACATACCCCCGCCGGTGATCGAACACCCGTCTTCTCGACTCCTGCATCTGGATCCGCGTTGGCTTCGGGTTCATCCAGACATATGGGCCGAGCAGAAACCTTAGCCGATATGGAGACAAGGAGAATTATGATTCGGATGCTAGTATAATTAGGCAAGGAGATACCGGATGTAAGTTTAATTGATAATTTTTATTTTCAATGCAACTTTCATATAGTTATCGTGTATATCCGTTTCTAATACTTGTATATTTATAACACTGTAGGAGATGCTCGATTTCAGCTACTATCCTGATCCCCCCGCGGATGGCGGCAGTGCCCTCCAGTGAGCTCACGCGGGATTGAGGAAGGTATGAGTCTTGCAGAGAGAAAGAAAATGATAAATACGTTTTTTTTTTGCAACACTCATACTTTCTCGATCCCGTGTCTTCTCGTCATTTTTTGCAGCCTCAGAATTGTTTTTTTTTGTTTAGAAGTTGTAATTGAACTAACGGTTTGTATATATTTGAATTGTAATTGAATGAATTTTAGTGTTTTGTGTATTTGATTATATTTTTTTGTCGTGGATTAATGGAATTGGTGAAATGAAAATGGATTTGGATTTGAAATTGGATTTGAACTGATTTGTACAATAGGTATATATTTTTGTGTATCGAATTGTTTCGAAGAAGCAATTGCAGATCATAATTTTTTTTCTCTGTTGCCAAGTTATTTCGTCGGGCCATACCTGACGAAAAAATTAAAGAGCCGACGGAAAAAGTCATCAAACCTGGGAAAAAATGGCTTAACTTCCCTGTTTCTTTAAAACTTTTTCCGTCGGCATGAAGCCTACGGAAAAACCTCTGCCGACGAAATAATTCCAAGACCCGACGTAATAAATCTTATTACGTCGTACTTTTATACGTCGGGTATTGTCCAACGGAATAGCTTTATTCCGTCGGAAACCAACTTAATCCGTCGGGCTTATGCCGACGGAATAAGTACAATTTTCTTGTAGTGTTGGTAAATTGAAGATTAATTAGGAGAATTAGTTGAAAAATAATTTGAAGATTTGTTTAGACATTATTTTGAAAATTTGATTAGATCTTAATTCGTATTCTAGTAGAAATAGGATTAGGGATTCCAGGCATATAAATGTAGATTGATTAGGATATTTTGTTAAGAAGAAGAAGAAGAAGAAGAGTTGAAAAGAAGTTTTTATAGGAAGGGAGATTTTGTAACTCATATTAAAATTGAATAAAAACGTAGAAATTGAATAATTTCTTGTGTTTGATTGCGACTTTTAATTTATTATTTTCTTCTAAAAAATCCTGTGTTTATTTTCTTCTTAAACGAACAATTACATAGCTTTAAATTTTATTCTCATACACACCAATCTCTCAAACAAATAATACAATCAACTACTATACTGCCCTCTCTCAATAGCTTATTACAAAGCTTTATTTTTGTACCTCTCTCTTTCTCTTGCTCTTATTTTTCTTTTTGCTTGATGTGTGATATCTTAGATCGAGAGACCCTTCCTATTTACAACCCAAATGCCCCATGTGCAAAAATGTCTTTTGCACTAAAGCTGGTCAAAGAAGAGAATTAAGCTTTTGATTTTATTCTGCAGAGATGTCTGGAACAAAGAGCAAAGCAGCTCCGAACAAAAGGCCCCCCCCCCCCCCGGCACCCCCACCCCCAAGCAAATTTAGAAGTTTGACGATATTCAAATTGTTAAACCATAGAATTTCACAAATAAACTGTGTTAAGGCTTTCTATCATCCGTTTTTTTTTTAAAGAGAAAACGGAGTGTATTGCTCCACTTTTGGCGACCGGCTTTGGTCGTAAAAGTCAACTACTTGTCGATTTCTTCATGGATTGGCTCTGGCGGCATTGATCTCCATGTTACTAAAGATATTTTTGCCAATTCTCATGTTGTTTGGAAACCGTTTGCCCATGCATCCAATGATTGCAAGATTAAAGGTTTTCGAGCATAGAACATTTCACAAAGCTATATGAACGGCAAAAAGTATTCAATACATATTTAAGGATATGAAGATCAATATGACCGGAGCCCATAGTTAAAAGGGATAGTTGACTTCTATAGCCGCCATGGTTGGAAATTTTCTTTTGTGTTTTGTAAATATGCGACTTAGTGAAGAAATGACAAGTTTGTGGATATATATTTATCCAGTTGTATTTCAGACTGTAGATTTATACAAGATGATAAGAATAAAATCTATTTTCTTGGGTCATTGGTGCTAATCATCAGATATTTGGAATAATACAATATTTAACTTTTATATCATTTACAATTTTACATGTCAGTCCCTTTTATTGTGCTCGCCAGAATGCATGAACGAACCGGCGGTGATCATTAGCGGAGGTGGGGGCCGTGGGTGCTGTAGGCAGTCGATGAGGCGGCGAACAAAGTTGAAGACCGGACGAAAACCGATAATGATGACGCCGATTTGGCTGAAGACTCCACCGGTGCATGCAAATATGGACATTAGTTCCATGGATTTCTATTTAATTTTTTTTTTTTTAATGGAGAAGAGTTTTTGAATTGAGAGTGAGAGATGGAAATTGGTGGATGATTTTTATAGGGGTTCTGGTTCTGTTTGCATTGGAGGCTGAGAGATTTATTAGGCTGTAGTTAATTTTGTAAACAGTATTTGGCTTTTATTCTTGGCGTTTGGGAATGGTTGGACTGTTAAATAGTTGATTGTGTTAAATGGCAATTGGTTGTTTGAGCAAACAAAATTTGTTTCACTTTCACCTGTTGGTATTTGTGAATAATATGAACAATTTGTGCTAAATGTGCTTAAGGGTAAAATTATGTGCGACGCTTAGTCTGCTTGCAATGTTTTATCGTCAAAAGTTCCAAGATTTAAGAAATAACTTGGTCAGATTTAAGATAAGGCTAAGTTTCATCAAAATACCTTGAACATTTAGTACTACAACAACAAGAAGGGAGCTTTTCTCCCAAACATATGCGATAGGCTATATGAACCCTGATGATGCTCAATATTGGCGATCTCCAAGATTAGGACACGTGGCAGATGACGTGTCCTAGAACTCAGAAGAGAGGGCCCACAGGAGCCGACCAGGCCACCCCCGTTCCCAGCTAATGATGATGCTCAATATTGGCGATCTCCAAGATTAGGACACGTGGCAGATGACGTGTCCCAGAACTCAAAAGAGAGGGCCCACGGGGGCCGACCAGGCCACCCCGTACCCGGCCTGCAAGCCCAAGCCGGCTCCCCTCAGACCCCTTGCAAATTGGCCTCCTCGGCCTCTCAGCTCGCCCCGAGCTGCAGCAAGACCGAGACTCCTCGGCCCTCGTGCTCGCCTCTGAGCTCCCCAGCCGAGGCCGTCTTCCTCGGTCCCTCCGACTGACCAACTCCACCACTCGCAGGCGTAACCACCGCTCCGCGAATCTCGCCATGCGCAGATTCTCCGCCAGCGACATCCCGCGTTCCACGCCATCACGATCCGCTCTTTACGCAGGCGTAACGTCGTGAGCATAACTGCCGGCGAGATCTTCGTGCCTGCTGCTGCGTGCCACCGCCGCTATATAAACCCCCATCACAGAGGGGTCAAGTAAGCAATTCTTTACACTTTTACGCCGTTACTATGCTCGGATCTCATCACTAACTTGAGCGTCGGAGGGTCCTTGGTGGTACCAAACCACCCCGGGACTTCTTTGCAGGTACTCGGCGACAACTCCCACACCTCACCTCTTCCTCCAAAAACCCAATGAGACCCACACGCAACGAAGGATAATCAGCTAAGTTCACCGCGAGATCAACGGAAGACAACATCTGACGGAGGCCCGAAAAGGACCTCCATCAAACCCCAACATGAGAATCATGTCGGGTCGAGCATATGAATCCTCCATATCCACTCACTCTTATCGATCAATATACTTTCATCAAGGCCTTTAGCATCCATATTTTTTCGTATCGTCTCCATCCACGTTTTTTCGGCCTCCTTTTCTCTCTTTAGCTTAGCCTGAATCGAGAATATTCATTTGACGAACCGGTGCTTCTGTAGGTCTGTATCGTACATGACCAAACCATCTTAGGCAAGTTTCCCATATTTTTTCCTCCACAGGTGCTATACCAACTTTTGAACGAATAGGCTCATTTCGCACCTTATATTTTCTAGTGTTACTACACATCCAACGAAGCATGCGCATCTTCGCTATATGCATCTTCTGTGCATGATGTTTTTTCGGAACCCAACATTCTGTACTATATAATATGGCAGGCCGTATAGCGCCTTGATAAAACTTCTCTTTCAATTTTAACGAAAAATTCCGATCGTACAAAATCCCCGTTGCACTCCTCCATTTCAATCAATCAGCCTAAATGCTTTGGTTGATATAGATATCCAAATTGATCGCTCGATGATATTTCTTCCCCATCCAGTGTTATACCACTGTGATCTTCATTTTTCTGTTTACTGAATTTGCATGGGATATATGTTATTTTGGACCTACTCAATCTAAACCTTTGAAATTCCAACGTTTGTCTCCATAACTCGAATTTGGCATTTACCCATGCATTCGTCTCACTTACCAGAATATTATCATCGGCGTACAGGGGGCGGAGCCAAAAACTTATCATATTGTGGGCAAAAAATATATTATCTAATACAACATGAGTTCATGCATAGTATATCTAATATATGGCTTTTATTTCATTTGGTAATGAATCAATGAGAAGTATAAAGAAATACTTTTCATTTAACTACAAATTTAGCAAAATAAATTGTTTCCTATGCCAAAATATGATAAAGAAAAAGAAGACTATCTAAGAAAACAAGGAAAATGCTGAATTTGAATTTACTTTGATTTGTTTGCATTGTATACTTATTATTAACCCATCAAATAAGGCATTGCAACTAATTTTTTTCTGTTTCATGCAATTTCTACATCAAAAAGATAGAAATTTATTTCCTAAAATTTCTCGGGTGTTATTAAAATACCAATTGTAATACCCCAGAGCAGTGCGGTCTTCAGACATTATGGTGATCGGCTCTATCCACCCTCAGTGCTTTCTGTTGCGGAGACATAATGATCTAAGTGTGGAGCCACCTCAGAACAATGGGATCAGGCCCCTGAAGTATATTCCGAAAGAGGACCGAACTGCATTATAAATACAATGATGCCACTCTCAATTAAGGAGGCGCCTTTTGGATAAACCGTCATTCGAGAGTTTGAAGAACTTAGTAGTTAAGTGCGCTCGGGCCAAGAAAATCCTAAGATGGGGACCTTCTGGAAAGTGGCCCCTTCTCGATTCCGGTTCGATTCAAAGGACAAAACTTTGCGGTTTTGGGTAGAGCGGATAATACCATCTGTACTGGGGCATGGGACGTGACATTTATGGCACCCCATGCAGGTTCCTCAGTAGTAAGTCAATGGTTCGAGGACGAACCATTGTTCTTACGTAGGAGGAATGTAATACCCCGAAGGAAAAAGAATTAGAAGAATTCCCCACCCATATGCACACCTCCCTCCGTCCTTGTCAGCAAATAACATACACCAAATGTACCTCATCTTGGAGAGTTCTAGTAAGCATCCTTTAATATCGTAAACAAATATGGATTTAAAGCAGTTCCTTGATGGAAAACAAGTTTGATCGGAAAATCATTCATTAGACCGTCGCAAGTCCTTACATTAGACACTATTCCATCATACATATCCTTGATTATGTCAATATAGCTGATTCGGACTCCCTTCTTAATCATTGTCTGCCATAATACCCTTTTAGTATTTTATAATAAATTTTCTCTAAGTCAATAAAACCATATGCAAATCATTTCTCTTCCTTCTTTCTCGAAACGTTCGACAAGTTGATGAAGCAAATGAATAGTTTCTGTCATCGATCGTTCAGGCATGAACCCAAATCAGTTCGCTATTATTTTAACATTATTTCTTAGTCAATGTTCAATCACTCTTTTCCAAAACTTTATGGTGACATATGAGTTTCATGGTGCTACACATAAGTTTAACGTTTTATACCTTGAACATTTAATGTTCTTCAAATATATATCATATAAATTATAAACAATACCATGACTTTGGTGTTTAATAACAAATAAATACCAAAAACTTTTACATTTTTGCCCCCCAAATTATTACGGAACGTTGTTTTCAGCGCTTTTTGACTTGGATATTTCACCGGAAACCTTAAATATTGTAGAGATAAATGGGATCAGAACATTCATCATCACATACTCATCTCTCACTCTTTGAAACAGTTTTCAAAGATAGCCCCACTTCATTTGCATTTCAGTTCTCTCTTCAATACAATATTTCAGGGAACAATTTTTTCCCCTCTTAACAAAGAGCAGGGAGTGGATAATTATCCGTAGCGCCAATCAAACCAACCGATATCTTTGAATATGCCTATGAAGGAATAAAAATAAAAATAAAGCTATATATTTTTGAATGTATTTTAAACGATGGGAATATAAACACCAAAAGATGCAATGGTGAGAGTTATCAAATAATCATAACAATTCAACAATCATCGTCACATATTCGCAAATTTTTTTAAAACAAAACAAATCCTATATATGATGAACTCTTCTTTTCTATGTACATTTCCTTCAATCTTAAAATACATTCAAAAACCACTACACAACTCATAAGGAAATCATTTATAATCACAAGTTCCTATAGGGAACAAAAAGAAAAGGAATAAAAAAATATTTAAGAAAAAGAAAACAAATACAATCTTAAATTAAAACTCAAATAGAAACTGGCCCGCTCATATTCGGAGTTGTCGAGCTACTGAGCCAATTATTCATGACCGAATCAGGCGAGAACATTGACGGGTTCTTCAACAACCTCGCCTCTTCCCTCACCTTCAACTCACACTCTTCTCCACTTCCACAATAAACACCTCTCTCAATTTCCCTCAACTCCTCAAACACCTCTTTCATCGCAGGCCTCGTCTCCCTATCCATTTGCAGACACCTAAATGCCAGCTCAGCTATCCCCGTCACGACCCTATTCACCTCTTCATCTGTCTCGAACCCGAGCACCGGATCAACAATCTGATTCAACTCCCCATTCTGAATCTTATTGACCGCCGCTAGAGCCAAACTGATCTCATTCGGTTTTCGATCAACATCAACCGCAGGCCTAGACGTGATCAGCTCCATTAGAACAACTCCGTAGCTGAAGACATCGCTCTTATCTGTAAGATGGTAACAGCGGTGGTACTCAGGGTCTAGGTAACCTGGGGTGCCCTGGGGCGCGGTGGACACGTGCGTGGCATTGGGAGGGAAAAGGCGAGATAGGCCGAAATCTGCGACTTTTACGTTGAAGTTACTATCGACGAGTATGTTTTGGGATTTTACGTCTCGATGGATAATGTCGATGGAGTGGAGGTAGGAGAGGGAGGCGGCGATGTCAATGGCCATTGCGAGGCGGATAGAGAGGGAGAGGGAGTTTGAGTGGAGCGGGTTGTGAAGGTGATCTGCCAAGGTTCCGTTTGGGACGAACTCATAAACGAGGAGGAGGTGGGGGGAGTTGGGGGAGGTAGAGCCATAGAGGGTGACGAGGTTTGGGTGGCGGAGACGGGAGAGGATCTCGACTTCGTTCATGAATTGTTCGACTCGTTTGTAGCTTGTCTCATAGAGACGCTTCACTGCGACCACCCGTCCATCTCGAAGAACACCTGAAATTAGAGTTGTGTATTAGTCATAGCTAGCGGTTCGGTTCCGAGCTACACCAAAATCTTAAATCAGGTGTTTGGTTTTACACAATTGTTACTCAATATGCAGTCGAACAATTTGAACTAGAAAACTCATACTTGAAACCGCGGTTATATCCAACATGTAGTTGTGCAATTTAAGTTCAAACACATGAAACATGGTTATATGAAGCACGTATTTGTGGTTAAAGTTAAACTATGAAGCATGAACGCCTCCAAGGGGGTGCCGTGTCCGCACATATACAAGTTGTGTGTGGTTCGTATAAAATAACATGTTGGCATCATATCTTATGTATTAACTTTTAAAACTTGATTCATGTATAAATTTAGTCGAGGTTTCGTACTTTATCCCAATATGCAATTAGTTGATAACTTGATTTTGTTGAATTAAATTTAGTTCATTGTTATTATCAACTTATTGATCATTTTTAAAATGTCCCTATCCCCTTCATTTGGATGAATATACTTTTTTTTATTTTCTCCCCAATTAGATGAATATCTTATATACATATAAATAATAATCAATGTATGATTTTTTTCCCCAATTAGATGTGTTGAAATGTGTCTCATCACTGCAGGAAAATCCTTTTAGACAAGAACAGGCCAATTGAAAGTGATCACACTTTTAAACCTTAGTATCTATTTCATGAAATTAAGCTCAAGCCTAGCGAGCAAGATTCTCAAATATTGGTGTAAACATGCCAAGATGTGCAGCTTCACATTGAAATTTTTGTTAGCTTAAACTCAAGTCTGATGTTTGAACGATAATTTTAGATAATCAATTCTTTTCTTTTGCGAGGCAAATAAATTAAGTTGAAACATGTGACCGACAGTGTCAAATAGGTCCATACACCATAGTTTTAAGACAATCATTACATACTTCATACATCTCTCTCAAAATTTGTTATGACATGTTTATCCCTCCAAATTAATTGATGATCACGACATAGTAAAAATGACAGCCGGCTGAACTTCCTTTTAGAAGGAGCAAATTTATTGCACTTCAGCATTCATTTTGAATCGGGGTTTCTTAAATTTCATTCTTACATTAGTTTTATGTGATCTCGATGCCTAGGAATACAAATTCTGTCGCAGAGAAATGTTTCGACACAATAATAAGTCACACTTCACAGTTTTACTAAGGTTAATGCAAGAGACATAAGCAAACAAGTTGGGCGTAGAAAACATTTAACTGTCCCGTGTGATACTATCCTGTTTTGGAAATTTACAGAAATGAGTGCCTATATATCATTGAAGATTACCCTAAGGGCGATAGTCAATTCCTAAATCAGTGCATATCAAGAACAAATTACGGAATTTGGTAGTTACCTTTGTAGACAGTGCCATAGCCACCTTCGCCGAGTTCATTGGAAGCATCAAACCCGTCGGTAGCCTCCACGAGTTCTTCATAAGAGAAGAGGTGAGTCTGGCAATGGAAGCTTATCGACTCGAGTTCTTTTTTAGAAAATGGTTTGGAAGAGATATTTTGGACACCGAGGGTTGAAGAAGCCGAATGCTGTGGCATCTTGTTCCTTAGCTTGCGTCTATAGCAATAGAAGCAAATGGCACACGCTAAGATGAAACCCCCGAGTCCACAAAATACACCTGATTACAGTAGTAATTAAGAAGAAGAAATACGAAAACACTTTAGAATTAATCAGAGGGAGGCCCAAAAATTTTATTAATTAAGAACTAGCGAGATAATAGTGAAACTCTCAATGCAGTATGATACCGATATAATCATTGACGAAATTAAATGCAGACTACCTATGAACTGACAGAATGCTAACAGCATTATATCAAATAGAAGTATATAAGCTCAAAAAATAAGGCAGCATCTTTGTTGGGTCAGATATCGATCTATGTTTCTTCGCTCTTAATTTGTAAGATTTGTGATGGCTACCTTGTTTAACACCGATGATGTCGAAAGAGTCACAAACTACATAGCAAGAATGGGAAATTCTTTTACCCATTTTCACAAACATTTATCACGCCATTACAGAATGCAATGTGAAGCAAACAACACATACTTCCACAGATAAAACCTGCAACTTAGTTGAATCAAGAATAGAGCCTTGTGTAGCTGCAGACCTCTTGCTGCTACCAACAACAGCGTAAAACATGGGCTGTGTGCTGGGTGTAATACATCCGGACAGAAAAAAGAAAGAGATGAAGAATTTCGGACACCATTCCACGGATTGGTAGGGTTTATGTTCTTATCTGTTTCTTTCTTATGACCGGGTATATATAGCCGGCACACCATAGAATTTTGGGTTAATTACTAAATAATTCCCCAATATTTCGACTATTTTGCACTAGTATGCCTTATTGATTTTTACGCTGCACTTAGATACCCTAAAGTACAACCCGTATGCATATCGTCTAAAATAGTGATGTATTTGATGGTCAACTGAAGAGAACAAAATATTAACAGTTTGTATTTTAGGCTATAAAAGTACAACGAAATAATCAATAAGATATCAGTGTATCAGTGTATATGTGAGCATACAGAACACGGTGAGTACAGGCGGAACATGACTGTATATAAAATCTTTCACAGCATAAATAAAGAAATCTATGCAATCTAATGACAATACTTGATTTACTCCTTGTTATGGCTGATTAAGGAGATGTCGGAGTTGAGAGAAGTTGGTTACCTATTATAACCTTCTTGGTATGACCACCACCTGCAATATCAATTACATCAATATGTTAAAATATCATCAATTTGATCACAAAAAGAAACGACACTAAATTAAATCGCCCGTTCTTAATAAAAGCGAAGTGGAAAAAGGAGAAAAAGAATTTGGTAGATGACCGACAACTATGTCATAAAACGTGGAAATTTTAGCTTTTTTTCCCATGCTGCTGAGAAGTCGAAATTTCTATAGCTTAAATACCAATTTTCACGAGTATTAATCCAACATGTGTTCGATGAGATCTATATTCTGAGAATTATCATATGCCTTGTTATGAAGCAAAGCTTCAAAAAACAAATTGATAAAGTTTTATGATTAACTGTCAACCTAAATTAATGCGGAATTTGTGATTCATACAACCATGACAAGAAACGCTCTCCATAATCCCTAATGCGAGTTGACAACCTCCAAGTTCTTATAGATCCATGGAAGACTCAACGCTCTTCGAAACTATAATATAATAAATCCATAGCAACCTTGGTAAGCCACACTTACAATGTACAAGATCCAATACATCGTAAACTCAATACTTTTCGATTATATATCCTTGATTTTTTGAAATCTATACCTAGCATCAATCTTAATTTTATAGGCCTTCACCTGTTTGTGGAAACTCCAATATGGAGATCTCAACATCTCATTGTTCATAGGGAGCTTTCCACTTTACAAAACAAAACAAAATATTACATACATACCTCCATCTGTTGAATCGCAAGAACCAGTAGTAAAAGTCCCAGAAGCACAGAAGCAAACATGCTCCTCAACCCCTCCCTTAGTATCATATCCACAGTACCCCCCCGAGCCCACACAATCTCCGCACCACCCCATCCCTGCAGTCCACTTCACATAGAAACCCTGCTGCAGCGCTGTACCAAACCCAAAACCCCCGGATTTCTCCAAACTCTGCGCTGCCTCCTGGCCCATCGGCACCACCACAAACTCACTACACTTCCCCAGTATCCAATCGTTCGCACTCGCGTTGTCCAGCCTATAGTACGCATTTGAAATGCACTGGATATTGGTGAAGCTCGATAGCTGTTTAAGTGTTATGTCAGCTTAATATACACTGTTAAGACAACAACCTAATGGATTAAGTTTAAGCTTTTGGGTAAGAGATATATGTGGTCGTTGTTGACGGAAGCAATTTAGTTGTGGTGCGTGCTGCAGTCACAAAAGGGGTTATATAGGAAGGTCGGATAAAATGGTTCCTGACGTGGTATCAAATCATATCTGCTTTTACACGGTCATGCGTTCAAATCCACGTCACAATTTACAAATATAACATGTTTGTTCTATTTGTTCTTCCTTTAAAAAGCGAGAATTTCCGCCAAAGGCCATTCATGCGCCCAAAGGCCCATGTCAAGAGGAGTGTGAAATGTTACGGCAGCTCTCCATATTGTTATTCAAAAGTCGGTAAAATTGATTTTTGACATATTATTATCAGAGCTTATTAGGTTTCAAACAGTCCTGAATTCAAAAATTATGGTCACCGGAATTTATAATATGTTTATTTACATTTTATCCAAAAAAAAATAAATATTTGTTTACTCCGTTAAGTTTCTATATGCGAGGCTTTCCCTTGTGGCTGAAAGATTAACATGAAAATAAGTAAGCAGTGTCATATTATCTTGATACATATTGTTATCCTGCAATTAAATAGTTTAAGCTTACCACAGTGCTGCAGTTGATGAAAAGAGTCATGTTCCTGTCCCGGTCCGAGTATTGATAGAGCGAGGTGTCGATGGAGGTGTTGTAGTAAGGCTGAGGGCATGACTGCTGGGCGAAGTCCTCGTTGACGATGTTGAGGAGGCTGTTGACGTAGTCGATGTTCGTGATCTGGTAGTTCTTGTTGGAGATGGTGATGGTGAGGGTGGTGTTGCTGTTGGTGCAGTTTACGTAGTAGCCCGGGTGGCCGCAGGGGTCGGGGCGGCCGTCGAGCTGGAACGGGTACGAGATGTTGAAGTTGGTCGACCCGCATGTGTAGGGGAGCGGCGCGCAATCCGAGTATTGTTTGTTGATGGCTTGGGAGAGAGCAGAGAAGCCAAAGAGGAGGAAGAGGAGGAGGAGACACAAGAGTTTCATATTTTGGTGTTCGATCGAGAGAGAGGGGGTGGGGGAGCCTAAATGTGATTTGAAGGGAAAATACTTTCATGTGGAACATGCCAAGCTTTAGTTGAAGGGTCTTTTGTATATACGCCATTCAAGTTTTTACTTTTTCTTTCCATGGATATTTGCACTTCGCATATCCCCCCTCTTTTGTGACTGCACCACGCACCAAAAAACCCTTGCAGTTTGCTCCTGGTTAAATGACCATTAACCTCTTATGTTTTTGTTAATCTTTTATTCTAAAATGTTAAATTTCTTTATAAAAAGGGCGGTGCATAAGAAAACATGTAAATAAGGAGCATCTTAAGAATTTACTTTCCTCATAATAAGTTGCAAATTATAAACTGTTGGATATAGTGCCCTCAAAGTCAATTATTGGATCGCAGGCACGTGATTGCAATGATTGAGGAGGAGCTATGCTGGTAGGACAGTCTTACTCGAAATGATAGTATGCTATCTGATTTGCCTTTATCAGTCGTGTACATGTTCAGGTGACTGATTACATGTTACACGTTGATAGAGCCCTTAGGATCTTGCTTGACAACCAACAGTATGAGGGCGATCATATACGTGAGAGTTGGGTAGTCCATAAGCACATCCTTAATAGTGGTCCCTAGTCGTGGGAGTTTCGAGATAGGGCATCGATACTCCGGAGTAGACTAGTGTATACAGTCGAGACCCCGACGAGGGGCGGTGGCCGGTCTCACAAGCCACTGGTGTCAGTAGGATCACCTAAGATGTATACAGCTGCTCATTGGGTTATGAGTACACCGGACAGCACTCGCCGGGAACCTGCTAGTTGATATTATATATATCGTCAGATAGCAGTCCCTGGTGACATGTGTACAGGTTAGTTCATCGACCTGAGGTCTTCATTTGTCTCGTGTGAGTTCGTACTGTGCTTTGATTTCTACCCTACCACGGCTCAAAGGAGTCGTGCAAACAGGTAGTTTTTGGGTACAGTCCCGAGCCACATGGAGGCACGTGAGCGGATCGGCAGGGATTCATCTCTCCCGGTATTGGGAGTGGAGATCGCGCTGTGTCTAGGAAAGCCATTACACCAAGTCCTTGGCCAAAGCAGGTGAGAACTACTGGTAGGTACTCCGGTAGTTTCTCAGGGTGTTCAGGGCTTGTCTCCGACACGACTTATACCGCTATTGGGGGTCTGACGTTACTAGCCCCCTAGGCCGGATATGCGATACTCATAGACGAACGGACCGGACTGTATATACATTGTCACTGTTAGGCTCAGTAGGGTTTCTGAATGAGTTCGCTCATCAGCCTCCCTTGAGGTCAGTACATGGGCAGCCGTTACGCACAGCTAGTGCCGCTGACGGCTTGTGGTTAAACCCACTGCCAGGGTACTGACGAGTAATTAGAGTCCTCCACAGATAGTTTCCCAAGTTCGGGCGAAACGTTGTAGAGGCCGTATGGTTTTATGGCAGGGTTCGGAAAATGCACGTGCGTTTACGCACGTGTCATATTTCGGGCAGATAATACTGGTGGGCTTTGGTTTAAGCCAGATCCATGTATTATACTTTGTAGATATAATATTTTTGTCTCAGTTGCATTTGTATTCGGTCGTAATACAAATGCGGGTATATTTATATAGTTACGGGGTTATCCTGAAATTCGTTTCGGGATCGCTTTTGGAAGTTGCCGGATTCCAGTTTTCTATCACCTGTATTAAACATTCGGTTTAATACGAATTTATCTTTTCTTGAGGTGAGTCATGAGTGTGGAAGGTTCTAGAAGCTTCTAGATTGGTGACAAGGATTGTGACTCATTCATTAGCATTAATTGCATGGTGACTGGGTTAAGATGAGTCATTCATTGCATTAATGTGGTTTTGTTCTTGCTTAGATATTTCTTCATGATCTTTATCCTTGTGGTCACCCCCTCCTCTCTCCTACACTCACCCCCCTTCCATATATTGTGGCCGGCCCCTCTTGGATGCCCACTTGATTAATTCACTCTCACTTGGTTGAAAAGATTATGATAGATTTGTGTATGGAAATTTCATAGCTCCTTTTATTCCATCTCCCAATTCAAATGGCAACATCATTAACCGTTCGTCCATGGGTTTGGACGAAGTGAGACAAAGTGTTCTACTCATTCTCTACATCAATTTTGGTCATCTCTTTTAGCAAACTTGATGACCGAGTTGCCTCGGGTCAGAGGCGCGAGCCCGTTTAAAGATCCGATGACGTGGTGCCACCTGGACGAGCAGATCGGAGATCGACGAGATCAGAGCAGCCGCAAAGGAGAGTGGGATGATGGTAAAAGAACAAAGGACTCGGATCGTTCGGTATAACCTTTCTACCCTCTTTGTAGTTTGTTAGTTTAGCGTTAATGGCAGATCCGGGTTATAGTATGCGATAGCGCCAGTTATAAAAGTTTTTGTTCTGCATTTGGCGTCAGATTGACGGCCGGGGCGCTACCGTACACTTACATGGTATCAGAGCCTCGCCATTAAGCTTTATTAACTTGTGCTAACGCGTTTAAAATATCGATCGAATGGATTTTCGAAAACCGCAATTTCTATGTGTAAAGTTTCTGTCGATTTTAAAACTGGTCTAAAAATCATTTTGAGCATCTCAGAAAATCGAGCAGGCTTTTTAAAGAACACAGAAGAAAAACGATCCACTGATTCGACCGTACGGCCGCGGAACCGCCGCGCAAGCATGGCTTTGGCCGCGGATCCGCGGCCGTCTTGGTGCTTCAGTGGGTCAATTTTATTCTGGGGGGTCTACATGGAAAATAATGGTTTCTGGAATGGTTCTTTTGGGCCCAGTGTTTTTTACTGTACAGCAGATGTACGTGAGGCCCACTTCGGGAAATTTTGTCGATTGAAATTTAAACGTGTTAGTTTACAGTACTTACATTATATCTCCGACCGTGAATTTCATTCGAGCGGTAAATTGCGTCTAATTGCTATAGTCCTTTTAGACGGATTTGCGAACGTGACACTCGCGTTGATGTTCTGTGTTGTGCTGTGATGTTGCAGATTTATCGTGGTGGATAGCAGTGTGCAATGGTAGTGCAGTTTGGATTTATTTGTTCATTTGATATTGCGGGGCGAGCGTCCAACATGTAGACTGCCGTCACTGCCTGTTTGTATAATATTCTTTTGGGGCACTACCAGGTTGAGGTCGATGTACCCGTATATACATATTTTTCATTTCTGTACTAGGGTTTGCCCCGCGACGGAGTGCACGGATAGCCGGGTTCTGGAGGGCAACAGGTCCGCATCTCATGGCTTTGAGAGACAGAGGGGCCTCACTCTAGTATTGGCAGACTATTCGCCGCACTCGTAGGGGGTACAGGTTGACCCAAGAAGGGGTGCTCAAGTTACCGGATTCCGTGAAGTGCCGGGTGATCCATTCACTTTGCTGTAAAGGGTTGCCTCACTTCAGGTTTTTGCGGGTAACTTGCCACATCCGTAGGGGTCTAGGTTTCATTGCACATGCTATCCACACGACCAGGGGAACGTCGGGTTTCAGCAGCGGCTCTGTGAAATCCGGGGATCCCAGATTATCTGTATTGTTCTGTGATGCTTATTACTTTTCTGTAATGTTGCATATTATCACGCCTGGAGCGATTATTGTATATTGGTATATATACTAGTAGATGTTGTATATGTTTTGCACCCGCGCTAGTTCAGTCCCCGCTCTGTCGTTAGTTAAGTAACCTAATGGGTGATGACGGGACCCAGTGGCGAATGCGGATGGCATATATATACATTTTATTTTTCGTTCTTTTCTGGTGTGATTAATTGATGGGACTGCGTTGATTCTGGTCAATGCAAAGGAAAACAAACCTGTTTGGATGTTGTTGGAACAAATTTAAAAAGTGTTATTACAAAAATATTTCCTTTTGTTATGCATAGTGGTATTCAGTTGGAATATCCTGCACCTCATTCGACGGGGCAAGGGCCGATATCCCTTCACCGGGAGTGACCCCTTTGGCAGAAGTTTGCGTCAGGGTAATAACTTCACTATAGTCGATTACATGTTGTTTTGCATCGCGGTATTCAGTTGGAATATCCTGCACCTCATTCTACGAGGAAAGAGCCGAGATCCCTTCACCGGGAGTGACCTCTTTAGCAAAGGTTTTCGCCACTATATTTTTATAAAAAGCTATCAGGTTCCTTCAACGAGATCAAGTTCATTACGTTAAAGGTTTTTCGCCAAAAACTAGCCGTAGCTCTCCGTCATTTCTTATGGATGGTCAGTAGTATTCAAGCTATGTTTGTTGGCTTTCGTCAAGGCATAGTGTTTGGTAGTTGCTGGGGTATTCATTTGTTGCATAGATAGATGAGTTGGTTTGGGACAGTCGTATTACCTTGTTGGCTTTCGTCAAGGGTATATACGGGTGGGTTCGAATTAACAAGATAATGACGGGCAGAACTTGACATGTGACTTATGATTTGTTGGCTTTCGTCAAGGTCATAAGAACATGGGGTAAAAATCATATCGGGAGTTTCTAAAGAAACTGAAACTTGCCAGGCATGCGCATACCTTCTGGAGTGTGATAACGCGAGTGGATTCCGTCACGTTATCATGCGATGAGAGTTGGATCCCGATTCCCACTGATGAGTTGGTTTACTCTTCGGGTGATCCCGATTGATTCTTCTTTTAGGTTTGGAGGAGAATTTGACAGTACAGTGGGAGGTTTCCGGATTAGATAAAGTGATAACCATTCCGATCTATGTTAGAGTGCACGCAGAGTGTTTCTTTTCTCTCTCTCTTTGGCAACGACCTTTGACCGACCCTAGACTATGACTCAGTGACCAAGTTGACCGAACCTTCTTAAAATACTGGCTTTTGGATTGTCTAAGTTACATAAGTCATTACCACTCCTTCTTTTACCCTTTGCATTTCTCAGAACACCCCGTATTACTACGGACATCCACTTCCATTGGATAGATCCATCGTATGGTTATATACGAAATCAGAGAGACTTCTTCGATGATGGATCGAGGTTCAGGAGAAATAGAATTGGTTTATTCAGTTGTCTTTTATTATCACCTTCTTTCAGGTTGCGAGGGCTCCTTAGTTCAGGAGAGTACACCTATTACGCTTATTGGATAGTCTTCTTCCAAACCATAGGCAGGTGCCGAAAGGTAGGGAATAAGAAAACCAATTAGCCTAAGTAGGGTGCACAGAAGGTAATATGTAAAGACAAAATAAAGGGATTAGAAAGAGGGCAAAGTAAATTGCGACTGCTATCATTCACGACCAAACCGCGTACTTCATCGCCATTCCTATTTCACCTTTAAAAGAATAAGGTATTATTCAGTTGCCTTTTATCATCACCTTCTCTCAAAATGTGAGTACTCCTAGGTTGAGGAGGGTATAACTATTATGCTTACTGGATAGTCTTCTTCCAAACCATAGGCTGGTGCCAAACGGTAGGGAAGGAAAAAAACCATTTAGCCTAACGATGGTGTACAGAAGGTAACGACTAAAGACAAATAAAGGGATTTGGAGAGATGGCAAAGAAATATACGGTTACAGTCATGAATTGGATTATGGAGAGGCATTACTATGAATACCAGGATACCCCTACGAAACATTTTCATGTTTCAGTGCATTGTTAATGGAAAACTGTTTTCCCGATTAGATACTTACTCCAGGTTATGTATTTACCAGGTTTCATTCTCACATCTGTATGGTTTTACAGATGATGAGTGGGAGGAAGTTATTGGGAATTAGGTGATCATCCTCATTATATCGCAATTCTTTGTAATTGGTGATATTTGAGGAAATCGCCTGGGTAATTGCCGGACGGCATGTATTTGGTTTTGAGTATCCGTTGTTGTGCACCAATTTCAAAATGATATATCTGTACGTTTATTTTTATAAAATGAGATATAACTTTTTGAAATTATGTCGATGACATTTACCTATATCAGTTGACGATTGGGTAAGGAGCATTGAACAACGGAGTAGTTCTTAACCATAAGTACATTTTTCAACCTACGATGCACATGTTTTGAGTTATTAAACTCATCGGACTTATACAGAGTATTGTATATTGTCCAGTGTCCATCAGGACGAAGGGGTTGGTCCTCGTACTATGTTCTGTTTACTTATGACTTCTCTAGTTTTTAGACAAGTGTTTCGTAGAAATATAAGGTCTAAGTTTTGAGAAGTTGTGGGTATAAGAATAAAGTAGAGAACCAAGTATCGCAAGTATCGGGATTCTTCAAAGAGATCGAAGATGTAGATACTTGTGATTGGTATTCAGATGATAGTAATAGTTTTGAGAAAATTGTTTCTCTTTCAGGTTACTCATAATTGGATAGATTCCTAAGTTGAGTAATGCTGATTAGCCTCTCTCCATTAAAGTTGATATGCACTGGAGACAGCTGCACGATTAGAATCTGGTTCCAATTTAATATGTGCCAAAGTTTCTATATTGGATATAGAATATTTCATATCTTAACGATGTTAAGGTACGGGGAGTTGTCCGGCTTATGCTTAAAACCAGACTCTGGATAACTCAGGGCACGTTTCTGTAATGGCTGTTTGTGGGTTGGCCCAGGCTATGACGAGGGTTGACTTTCTACCATATGGAAGATCAATAGTGATATTGTTCTTAACTCGCCACAGTTTTAGTAAAATGGATTTTTTCAGAAAACAGTAGTGGGAGTATGGTAGAACTGGAAGTGATTCCAAAACCGTAAACGATTATGGAAAATTTAATAGGACCTAAAAATTCAATCATGTTTGACATTCCAATAGCCATTCCACAGATTTGGTGGGTAACCTCAGACACCCGAGAGGTACTCCGGTAGCCTCAAGGACGGTGGCAGGGAGGTTCTTATCTACCCAGACTTGACACTACTGTTGTTCCAGGCTATGAGACCCGGCAGGAGGATAAGTATAGCGTCGTTCTAAACTAGCTTTAGAAGTGCACACATATATTATTCTGCCAGAGGGTTGTTGTGGTCAGTGGAAGCAGCAGAAGTATAGTGGGCAAGTAGCTTATGTCTATTTATAGACTTGAGCAGTTATAGCGGAGATAAATCATCTAATTTTGATGTGACAGTCATAGGTTTGACTTCATCAGAATAGGGGATGGATCAGTTAAGAAGGTAGTAGGGTGTGATGTCCTGGTATTTGGATGACATACACAGAGTAGGAAGTAAAATTCCTATATTACGATCGGTTATACTGTGGTTGTCACACAGTTGTTTCTCCTGACAGGATATGGATATAATATCAGACATTCTGGTTTCTAGATCTATGGTTTTAGATCTAGATTTGGGTAGTTTCCCAATATGGGTACTTTGACAGTATTCTAATAGTTTTTAGAATAATTGACTCCTGGCATGGTGGTATACCTGCAGGTGATGGAGTCACCCTCTCTAAACGTGTCTTACAGACTAAAGGGGAGAGGGCTGTGCATGATTCGCAGATCACTTGCTTAGGCAATTGAGTCAATCGTGAGATGTCAAGTACCACACCAGATGTTGTTTTTGCACTAGATGCAATAAGTTTGTATTAATCCTATCGTGGAGAAACATAAGGAAGCAGTTTTAGAACATAAGTGGATGTTCTACGGATTTGATGACGGCAGCCTCCTTCGGGAGACGATTATCATTCCATGCTTCAAAGGTGACAAGGATGACAGAGTGATTGTCAGAGTTATAGTTTTCCCTCTGACGAAGAGGGACAGTATTATGGACAGGTGGTCCAAGAGGATACTGTGGGAGGCATGGTGCTGGATACTGATTAGGTTCAGTTATCGATACAGTCTAAGAAGTTTGGATTTGGAGTTCATTTATGAACTAGGTCCCATCAGATATCCAGACATATTCTAAGACAGGTATTACTCAATTCGGGAGATGGCTTTCTCCGCGAACTTGAGATTAAGAGAGACATAGAAAGAAATATCAGGGCGGATCCACTCACTGAGGCTATTTCTCGAACACAAGAGTTTTACGAACGGGCTTTATGAAACTGATTAGTAGAGGAGTTGGGTGTTCGGTATCACACGGGCTGTGAGTATGCGACATCGCAATAATTAGCCTTAAGTGCAAGTGGGAGATTGTTGGATATAGTGCCCTCAAATTCAATTATTGGATCGCAGGCACGTGATTGCAATGATTGAGGAGGAGCTATGCCGGTAGGACAGTCTTACTCGAGATGATAGTATGCTATCTGGTTTTCCTTTATCAGTCGTGTATATGTTCAGGTGACTGATTACATGTTACACGTTGATAGAGCCCTTAGGATCTTGCTTGACTACCAACAGTATGAGGGCGATCATATACGTGAGAGTTGGGTAGTCCATAAGTACATCCTTAATAGTGATCCCTAGTCGTGGGAGTTTCGAGACAGGGCATCGATACTCCGGAGTAGACTAGTGTATATAGTCGAGACCCCGACGAGGGGTTGTGGCCGGTTTCACAAGCCACTGGTGTCAGTAGGATCACCTAAGATGTATACAGGTGCTCATTGGGTTATGAGTACACCGGACATGACTCGCTGGGAACCTGCTAGTTGGTATTATACATATCGTCAAATAGCAGTTCCCTGGTGACATGTGTACAGGTTAGTTCATCGACCTGACGTCGTTTGTCTCGTGTGAGTTCCCACTGTGCTTTGATTTCTACCCTACCACGGCTCAAAAGAGTCGTGCAAACATGTAGTTTTTGGGTACAGTCCCGAGCTACATGGAGGCACGTGAGCGGATCGGCAGGGGATTCGTCTCTCCCGGTATTGGGGGTGGAGATCGCGCTGTGTCTAGGAAAGCCATTACACCAAGTCCTTGGCCAAGGCAGGTGAGAATTACTGGTAGGTACTCCGGTAGTTTCTCAGGGTGTTCAGGGCTTGTCTCCGACACGAATTATACCGCTATTGGGGGTCTGACGTTACTAGCCCCCTAGGCCGGATATGCGATACTCATAGACGAACGGACCGGACTGTATATACATTGTCACTGTTAGGCTCAGTAGGGTTTCTGGATGAGTTCGCTCATCAGCCTCCCTTGAGGTCAGTACATGGGCAGCCGTTACGCACAGCTAGTGCCGCTGACGGCTTGTAGTTAAACCCACTGCTAGGGTACTGACGAGTCATTAGAGTCCCCCACAGATAGTTTCCTAAGTTCGGGCGAAACGTTGTAGAGGCCGTATGGTTTTATGGCAGGGTTCGGAAAATACACGTGCGTTTACGCACGTGTCATATTTCGGGCAGATAATACTGGTGGGCTTTGGTTTAAGCCGGATCCATGTATTATACTTTGTAGATATAATATCTTTGTCTCAGTTGCATTTGTATTCGGTCGTAATACAAATGCGGGTATATTTATACAGTTACGGGGTTATTCTGAAATTCGTTTCGGCATCGCTTTTGGAAGTTGCCAGATTCCAGTTTTCTGTCACCCGTATTAAACATTCGGTTTAATACGGATTTATCTTTTCTTGAGGTGAGTCATGAGTGTGGAAGGTTCTAGAAGCTTCTAGATTGGTGACAAGGATTGTGACTCATTCATTAGCATTAATTGCATGGTGACTAGGTTAAGATGAGTCATTCATTGCATTACTGTGGTTTTGTTCTTGCTTAGATATTTATTCATGATCTTTATCCTTGTGGTCACCCCCTCCTCTCTCCTACACTCACCCCTTTCCATATATTGTGGCCGGCTCCTCTTGGATGCCCACTTGATTGATTCACTCTCACTTGGTTGAAAAGATTATGATAGATTTGTGTATGGAAATTTCATAGCTCCTTTTATTCCATCTCCCGATTCAAATGGCAACATCATTAACCGTTCGTCCATAGATTTGGACAAAGTGAGACAAAGTGTTCTACTCATTCTTTACATCAATCTTGGTCATCTCTTTTAGCAAACTTGATGACCGAGTTGCCTCGGGTCAGAGGCGCGAGCCCGTTTAAAGATCCGATGACGTGGTGCCACCTGGACGAGCAGATCGGAGATCGACGAGATCGGAGCAGCCGCAACGGGGCGTGGAATGATGGTTAAAGAACGAAGGACTCGGATCGTTCGGTATAACCTTTCTATCCTCTTTGTAGTTTGTTAGTTTAGCGTTAATGGCAGATCCGGATTATAGTATGCGATAGCGCCGGTTATAAAAGTTTTTGTTCCGCATTTGGCGTCAGATTGACGGCCGGGACGCTACCGTAGACTTACATAAACGTCTCCACTAATTAAAATAGATGCAACTGGAAATTATTTTTTACCACCCTCTAGATAGACTTTCCCACTTGTTATGTTAATTAAAGACTCGGACTTTTTTCAAATTTAACGATCGTAGAACTTAGTCTCTGCTAGTCCGCTAGTCCGTAGGCTTTTAACACAAATAAAAGAATTAATGCTATCTAATATGCTTGGGATAAAGGTGAAGGACCGTTGAACTTGGTTGACAATTGTAGCAGTTTTTTTGTTTGTGCTAGATAACCAAGTCGTAACTATCTTTCTTGGTTTCTAAATGGCAGCATCGGTATCGGGATATGCGTAGTTCAGAATTTCTTCAAGTTGCAAGAATTACGACGCTACAAAACTCTTCACTATAATGGAATTCAAGTGAAAACAACCTCTTTGTATTTTTCAAAGCTTTATATTTGAAATGAATACTAGTCCTAACACTATACCCAAACCAACATATAAAATTGCAATTTGAACATTCTCATGTTTGAAAATAGAAACTTGATATTATCATTATGCAAAAAACTTAAAAACTAATGGCCTGACTGAAAATTTGTGGGGACAACAGACGAAGTCAAAGGAATTTGGCAACGGTCGACAAAATGAGAATAGCGTGTTGCTTTAATTAACAATTTAATTAAATTAGTTGAACTAGTAAGATTTAACATAAAATATTTGAGCTAGTACGAATAAGCAGGTGGTATTTGGTCAACCGAAAGAAAAATTGGAGCTTTGAAAAAACATATATGAGCGAGGATTTATCAAAAGTGTGAGAAGAGATGTGTATTAATTCAAACCGACGTTTAATTAGTCGGGAGATTATTGTTGCATTCATTATGAGCCTCAATGTGTGACGATGATAATCTCTAGAGCTAATTAAATGTGTCGTACTTAAAAAAAATAAAAGAAAGACAAAGAAAGGGTAAATTGTCAAAAACCCTGGCCAACCTTCCCACTGTCAAACAACCCCTGACCCAAAGAATCTAGGCAAAAGCCCGACCCATCCTTTTGCTGTCAAAAAGCACATGCAATATATGTATAGTTTTCTACAACATCTGGTTAGCTGCATATATACTGCAGGAAACTATGCAGATATGCAAGTTATATGCATACAATTGCAGGAAATTATACAGATATGTCAGTATACATCGTAGAAAACTAGACAATATGTAATTTAGCTACATACATTTGCAGAAAACTATATAGATATGTAATTTAACTAGATCTTGCAGGAAACTATACATATATTGCAGCAAGAGGTTTTTGACGGCGGGAGAATGGGTTGAGTGATTTTTGACGAGATTCTTTGTGCTATGGGTTCTTTTACAGTGAGAAAGTTGGAGGTTTTTTCTTTTATAATAATTTTCTTTTATAATGTACCCAAAAATAAATAGAGTTAATAACTTAATATGTTGATTGTATCATATTATATGAAACATGCTTACTCTCTCCACGACTTTTAGAGAACTACCCTCTTTTGGTCAAAGCTTGGAGATTTTTCATTTGGATGTTAGGGAATAAAATTAATAGAGAGGGAGGACAGGACACACCTTTAGAAAATAAGAAAAAGTAAATGGGTCTTTTTCTTTCTTTCTTTTCCCAATATACTCTTCCTACATTCTTTGTTAGTTTGAAATGTTCAATTGTTCATAGATAATTTCTACATTATCCAAAATTCTTGAAAAATATTCAAATACTTCTACTCCAGTTAAGCTATGGAATATTTTTATTTTATTATTATATATATATTTGAAAATTATTGTTTTCTTATATTTCATGTTATAATGAATTATTTTTATTTTTAGTAGTATTTAATTTATGCATACACATAAGAGATTAAATAAGAGATTAAACGGATACAAATAATCCGATATGATACCGAGTCGTAACCGATCTTTTTTTAATCAAATTAGCACCGCATTTTTTTATTTCTAATGATTTTCCATATTCATATTTCTTTAATATCCACGGATACAAATATAGTAACATGTAACAAATATTTTAGACAACTATAGTAATATTTGACTTCAGTTTATATAAGTTTTTGCGATATTCGTATCCATATCGGACTTTTACTGAATACTAATAGTAATTTTCATTTCTGATAACTATTCGTATTTGTATTTGTATCCGCCAATGCTACACACACCTATATCTGATATGTATAGACGTTCGACATCCCTAATATACATAACACGCATGACAAGAGTGTCGTAAAAATCGACAACAAAATACGCAACGGATGGTCGATACGTGTGAATCGGAATTAATGAAAAAGATCAAACGCAGCAACTACGTAAAAGTAATAAGTAAAAAGAAACACACTAAGCAACAAAAGACGCAAGATTAACCCATGTTCGGTGCAAACTCACACTTGATCCTTCAAATCGACGATGAATCGCTTTCACTGTTCAACGAAGAATTACAAGAGAAATTTGCTCTAGGATCAAAACCCAAATAAAATCTCTGTCGCTCAAACCTCTCTTTCTCTCTCTGTTTGCTTCTCTGTGCAATTTGCCGCAAACACAGAACAAATACTTGATGGATTCTCCAATTAATTAGGGATTAATTAATTCTATATCTATATATAGGGGATGGTTTCTTTTGAGATAAGAATAAGGTTTAAATCACTAAACTTTAGATTAAAGTTTATCTGCCACTGATCCGCACCTAATCTCTTCATGAGATCTGCCGATGATTCGTGAGCCGCCACGTGTTCCGAGGCCCACTCGGACGAAGAAGACAAAGAATCCTCAAAACAACCGCATAGATTTATCATGATCACGAGTTCAAATCTTGCCTCATGTTGCTGCTGCTTCTCTTGTTAATTCGTGGGCTTCATGAATAACTTGGGTCTTGGTCTATGCTTTGAACTTAAGCTTTGATTTTGGAATAGGAATTGTTAATCAAAATACAACAATCTCCGCTTTAATTAAAAAATCCGCAACAATCTCTACACTTCCGTGAAAAACTTGGAACTTTGCAATTCGTCGTCTTTAGCCTTTATCAAGCAACTAAGCAAATCTAGTCTAAGTAAAGCTTGAACTTGAAAACTGGGACTATCTTCGTAAATGCATTCGCAGGATTTTCATGGATGTCAATCTTCGTAAGAGAAATAAACTCCGTTTCGCTCTCCAAAAAAGAATTTCTCATCTCGATATGCTTAGTCCTCAAACTATACGCCTGCTGCTCCGCGAAGTGTATCGCGCACTGACCGCTGCAAAATACTTCCGTGTTATCCTGTGGAACATCCATACCATCCATCAATTTACGCAAATATATAGTCTTCTTGACAGCCTCCGTAGCGGTTATCAACTCTGGCTCTGTCAACGATAATGTGACAATAGACTGTAACGTCGATCTCCATGACACTACGTCAGTGCCTAACGTGAATACGTAACCCGTCGTCGATCTCCGTTTGTCCCTGTCATCAGAAAAATCTGAGTTACAATACCTTGCCACAATACAACCATCCATATTGCCTCTGCTAAAAAACAAGCCGAACCCTGTAGCACCCCTCTATAATGACTCTGAAATCACTGTACAAAATTTTTCTTTTTAATGTACAGAAGAGAGTATAACAGCCTGAGTTTGAGTTATAATTTACTTTTGCTAAATAAAAACAAGAAGCAGCTTGTAGCTCACTGGTAAAACCCCTTCACTGTTGTGACGTGGCCTCTGTGTTTGATTTCCATCAGCCACAATTATTTTTTCCGATTTTTTCTTTTAACTTTTGGAAGTCCAAAAGATTGCACTTGCAATACACAGAAAAATGAAAAGTCAGAAAAATCAAACATATGGAAAATTGAGTAAACACCGAGAAGTACACGTGGCATCAATCCAGAGACCCAACTCCTCAAATCGACCGGCCAAATGCCCATCAAGGCCGACGCCGACAGTCCGATCATGGCCAATGAAGCCCGGGCTTTGCACACACATCCCTTCACCTACCCCTAACTCTCCTGCACTGTTTGATTTCTCTGCAATCAAACAGAGACTCTTCATTTCACAATTAAACCACATGTTAATGCTTTTTAATCCACATTTTCAATTCCAAAACCCTAATTCTCCACTATAAATACTACCCCATGCCCTAGCCTTTCACCATTCTGAAAATTCTAGCCAAAACTCTCTCAAAAATTTCCTAAGTATAAGTGGAGTAAAGTGGAGTTAGCGCACGATTAACTTCCGCCGAAAATCGAAGCAACATTCGGAGCTCCCGCGACACCCCAAATCCTTCCTCCTCTTCTTCTACCTCTTCTTAACGTATTCTAATGGTAAGTCCCTCTCAATCTCTTTTCTTCTTCTTTGAAATTTCATTTCAAAACGTATATCGGTAAGTGGAGTTAATATTGGGTTTACCTAGCACCTCACAAGAATTTGTAATGCATCAAACATGCCACAATTTAAATTTTAAGGGTGCTAAGCAAACTAACTTAGGATCAAACTAGAAATTTAAAGTAACATATGAGGTAGTATCATATACTACAAGTAATATAACACTAAGTAAAGAGAATACAACCTTTGTAGTTCTCTTTGCTTGACTCCTTGGCTACTTGAGAGTTGGAACGGGCTTGCTTGTGATCTTCCGAGCCCACGATGATCCACCCGGAGCCTTCTTTGTCCAGGCTCCAAGCTCCACTTTATCAAAAGATGAAGATGAAGCTAACGCTCTAAACTAATTGGCTAGACTAGTGTAGAATGATGATGTGGTTTATTTTCTCACTTCAAAATCCTAACTTTATCATTATCTCACTCACTAACAAAGTCAAGAGAGCAAGAGAGAGGAGGAAGAAGATGATGGCAACTCAAGAGCTCAAGTTATGATAATGATCATGAATAAAAATGAGAATAGAAATTATATATAATTTCCACTCTCATCCCAAACCATGGGTTAATAAATATCTAGATATTTACTTTGGAGAAAGGAGAGCCATAGAAAATTAACTCACGGTTAATTCAAGGTTAAGTGAAGGATGAAGGATAAATATCAACCATGAATTAATTCTATTTTCCTTTAACTCAAAAATAAATATAAAGATAAATACTTCCATGTGAGTCTTGCATTGCCACCACTAGTGTATCAACAACCATGATACACACAAGTGTATGCATGTATGTGTGCATGCACATCAACATGTGCATCAACATAAACATATGCATACATGCATGCATACAATAGAGAAAAGTGTTTAAACAAAGTGAGCTATTTAGTCAATGTTAAATCAACACTTGATTTAACAAACTGGTCATATCACATACGACCCGACCAATAGTAAAACGCCCGATTAATATACGGTATCACATACTCGTATTTAATCGAGTCCCTGCGCATATCACATATGCACACCACATCGTTTCGCCTGGGCTAGGAAACTCCTTTGTGGGACTCTAAGACTCATCAATACGCCGGCAGTGGGTGATGATCATATCAAGCACCCCAAGCCGCAAGTGGTCAGCTAAACGTAACGGCCACCCGGGTATTGAGCGATCAGAAGAAAACAAGCGAACCTGTCAAAACTCCCGTCGAGCCAACTGGTACTACTACCGTACAGTCCGGTCTCTTCGTCAGATATGCTGCATATTCAATCTAGGGATGGCATCGTCAACCCTAATAACTCAATAAATCATGCCAATATATGGCCTATAATCAGACCGAGAAAATACTGATAACTCTTATCAGTAAATCTCAACAGCCCTGACCAGGGACTTACCGATATAGCCAATCGAGCACAGCACAACATCAACCCCCAATACCAGAAGAGACGAAACCCCTCCTATCGTTCATTGCTTCCACATGTCTCGGGACTGTACCCAAAAGCCACCTGTTTGCACGACTCAGCAGAGCCGTGGTAGGGTGGTAATCAAAGCACAGTAGGAGAACACATAAGACTCTATGACGATCTCAGGTCTACAGACTAACCTGTACCAGTATCACCTGAGAACTACTATCCGACGATAGATATAATACAATATAGGAGTTCTTGGCGAGTCCGTACAGTATACCCAGTCTCCACTGAGCACCCGCATACGATCTTGATGTCAAACATCAATGGATGTGGGAACATCCATCGCCCATCTGATGCTTCTAGTATCGTATACGCTAGTCTACTCTGGAATATTGATGCCCCGTCTCGATACACCCATGACTAGGGATATTTCAGGATATGCTTATAAACTACACATGTCCCACTAGTATGATCTCTATCATAATCACAGTAGTCAAGCAAATATCTTAAGGGCTTTATCAACATGTACAAATGAATAAAAGCATGATCAAGTGAACATGTCAGATAAAGAGTAACCAGATAGCATACTATCATGTCGAGCAAGAAAGTCCTCTGTATATATATACATGTATAAATACATCAACTATCATATAATGGCCTCTAGGGCATACATATATCCAACAATCTCCTACTTGTACTAAGGCCAGTTATTAGCGTATCTTATACCCAACATCTCAAAAAGTTGCTCATGCTGCGGCTGAGGGAGGGTCTTGGTGAGTGGATCCGCAGTGTTGTTCTTTGTATCTACTCTCTGAATCTCGATCTCGCGGCGATCAACTATCTCCCGAATCAAATCATATAGCCTCAGGATGTGTCTGGACTGCTAATGGGACCTAGGCTCCTTGGCTAACGCCATAGCCCCATTATTATCACAATACAATGGTATTGGATCAATAATGGTTGGAACTTCTCCTAACTCCGAGACGAACTTCCTCATCCAGACGGCTTCCTTGGCGGCATCATTTGCAGCAATGTACTCAGCTTCCATTGTAGAGTCTGCAACGGTATCCTTTTTGGAACTCTTCCAACTCACCGCCCCTCCATTGAGGGTAAATACAAACCCAGAGATAGATTTACTGTCGTCCTTATCACTCTGCAAGCTCGAATCGGTAAAGGCCTCTATTTGGAGATCTCCGTTACCATACACCAAGAACAATTCTTTAGTCCTTTGCAAGTACTTAAGAATGTTCTTCACAGCTATCCGGTGATTCTCTCCTGGGTTGGACTGATACCTGCTTACTACACCAAGTGCCTAAGCTACATCAGGGCGTGTACATAACATCGCATATATTATAGATCCTACGGCTGAAGCATAGGGTATAATGCTCATGCGAGCTCTCTCTTCATCAGTCTTTGGGCAAAAGTCCTTGGAGAGAGTGACTCCATGGCAAGCGGGTAAGGTTCCCCTCTTGGAGTCTTCCATACTAAATCTCTTTAGGATGGTGTTTATGTACCTGGTTTGGGACAATCCCAATAACCTTTTGGATCTATCTCTATAGATTCGAATGCCCAATATGTACGTGGCATCACCCAGGTCCTTCATGGAGAACCTTTGTGATAAGAATGATTTGACCGACTGCAGCATATAAATGTCATTTCCTATCAGAAGAATGTCATCCACGTATAATACGAGGAATGTGACAGCTCTCCCTACAGCCTTCTTATAAACACAAGGTTCATCTGGATTTTTGATGAAATCAAACTCTTTGATAACATCATCAAAACAGATGTTCCAACTCCGTGATGCTTGCTTTAATCCATAAATGGATTTAAGCAATCTACATGCTTTCCCGCTGCTCCCACTGTCAACGAAGCCCTCTGGCTGATCCATATAAACACATTCTTATAAATCACCATCTAGGAATGCAGTTTTAACGTCCATCTGCCAGATTTCATAGTCGTAGTGAGCAGAAATAGCAAGTAGGATCCGAATGGATTTAAGCATGGCTACGGGAGAAAAAGTTTCGTCATAGTCCAGACCTGGTCTTTGACGAAATCCTTTCGCCACAAGTCTTGCCTTATAGGTCTCCACCTGCCCATCTACACCAATCTTTCTTTTAAAGATCCATTTTCACCCCACGGGTGTTACCCCAGGGGGTACAACGTTCAAAGTCCATGTTAGTTATATGTATGCCCTAGAGGCCATTACTGTACATACGATGTATATTGTATTGGATGCTTGGACATATATAGGGAGGATTTTCTTGCTCGACATGATAGTATGCTATCTGGTTGTACTTTATCTTAACATGTATTCTGATTGTCTCTATGTTACATGTTGATAAAGCCCTTAGGATATGTACTCGACTACTGGGACTATGATGAGATCATACTAGTGGGGCCACGGTAGTCGGCGAGTACATCCTATAATTGTTCCTAGTCGAGGGTGTATCGAGACAGGGCATCGATGCACCAGAGTAGACTAGCGTATACGCATCTTGACCCATATGATGGGCGATGGATGATCCCATATCCATCGATGTTTGACATCAAGGATGGTGTACGGGTGCTCAGTGGAGACTGGGTACACTGGACGGACTCGCCGAGAACTCCCAGATGGTATTATACCATACGTCAGATGGCAGTTCTCCGGTGACACTGGTACAGAGTAGTCTGTCGACCCGAGATCGTCATAGAGTCTTGTGTGATTTCCACTGTGCTTTGATTTCCATCATACCACGTCCAAGAGGGCATGCAAAAAGGTGGCTTTTGGGTACAGTCCCGAATCACATGGAGGCAATGAGCGATAGGAGGGGATTCGTCTCTCCCGGTATAGGGAGTTGATGTTGTGCTGTGTTCGATTGGCTATAACCGGAAATCCCTGGCCAGGGTTGCTGAGATTTACTGGTAAGTGTTATCAGTAGTTTCTCGAACTGTTATAGACCTCATATCGACACGACTTATCGAGCTACTGGGGTCTGACGTTTACCACCCCTAGGCGAGATATGCGACATATCAGACGACGAGACCGGACTGTACGGGAGTGTTACTGTTTGGATTCACAGGAGAAGTTACAGGCTTGCTTGTTGATCTTCTGAGCGCTCAATACCTGGGTAGCTGTTACGTTTAGCTGACCACTTGCAGCTTGTGGGTGTTTGATATGATCATCACCTACTGCTGGCGTATTGACGATTCTTTAGAGTCCTACACAGAGGTTTCTTGGCTCAGGCAAAACGGAGTAGGAGCACATATGTGATATGTGCGGGACCGAGGATAATGCGATATGTGATACCGTATTATATTCTCGCGATATTTGATATCAGCCGGGTCATCGGATCAAGTGTTGATTCGATGAATCGGTACGGATAAATATTAGTCGGTTATATGCGATATAGCCGGATTGTCGGATCAAGTGTTCATTCGATAATTTAATGTATAATAATATATATATGATATATTAAATTGCATTAACTAGTATTTTCTCACTAAAAGATTCTTTTTCTCACTCGGGTAATACATTGATATATATGCGATATATGTTAAATGTATTATTTTATTTTGTTACGATAAATATTATATATGTGATATATAATATTGTAACATGATATGATAACTAATGCAACTTGTTTAGTGGAGTTTAAACATGATTAGGGTTTGGATTAGGGTTAAGCTTTCTAGATGTTTCTAGAAGCTTTTCTTTTTGTCATGATAAAGATATTTGTAAGTGACTCATGCTTTAACCCAACCCAAACCCTAACCCTAGTCAATTCTCTACAATGGTTAAGTCAACCATGGTTGCATTATTCTTCATATCATTTCATTTTCTATTCATCACAAAAGGATTCTAATATTGTTCATCATCTTCTTCCTTCTTCTTCTTTGCTTGAAATGGTTTCTTGCTTTGATTTTTGTGATGGATAAATATGAGAAAAAGATAAATAAAGAGAGAAAAAATCCTACTTCATCATCCTCATCTTCCCTTGCCATTTAGATGAGGGTGTTCACATCATTTCATGAGTGTTAGCTTGTGTTAAAGAAACTTCAAGGTAGATCATCTTAGTATCGAAGATCGGAAGCAAAGGTTGCGTCTTTCTCTTCGTAGAACCTCTCGAGAGTCCGGATCCCGATGATCGCAGCGAAGGGACCACAACACGGAGCATATGAAGTGAAGGACCGGATCTACAAAGGTTGTAATCCCTCTCACTTAGTGTTAAAATGTTTAGCATGTTAGTTTTCGCCTAATCTCTAGTTTAAAGTTCCGTATTCGGGTTGTTCGGCACGGCTAAATTTTAAATCGGGCATGGTTGATGCCTCGTAGACCCTTGTGCGCGTGCCTAGCAACCCTACAGTGGTATCAGAGACAAGCTAGAGCTTTAGGCGAAGTCTAGACGAAGTTTAAAGTCCGATCGAAACCCGAAACCCCGATAAAACCCGCTCTCTGGACTTTTTCTAAAAACTGGGTTTTTTCCACATTAAAAATGCTTAAAAAATTCAGCAGGGAATTATAAGAATTACGGTGCAAAAAGTTTTCGATGAACAGTATAAAGCGCGGCGGAACCGCGGCAGAAGCATGCCTTCTGCGGCTGTTCCGCGGCGAAATGATGACGTCAGCATCTCCTGTTTGCACAGTAACTCCTATTTTATTATGCTGGATTTTCTGAGAATTTTTAATATTTATTAAAAAGCTGAATTTTCTGGGGTTGTTTAGGGATTCGATGATTCGATCGGATTATCAGATTTTGTCTATGTGGTTTTACGGATAATTTTTAGAAACTGTTAAAAAGTTCGAACGGATATCAATAACTCACTTTTTCCCCTGTCGGAAATTTTTTCAAAAGTTGGATTTTTTCTCGTGTTTAAGAATGTTCTAAGTCATGCAAGTAACTCGTTGGACCCTCTAGAAGACAACAAACCTTAACTCGATTATGTGACCGTCTTGAACTGCCCTTTGAACCTTAGGGTTTCGGGCAGTACGGCGTGCCACATGTGAGGCGTTGGCTTGACCCTTCTACGGCTGGACCATTGGTACTGTGGCATGTAATGAATGTTTTTAAACTGATTTCAAGTGTTGAGATATATTGGGGAAATCTTGGGTGCTTGATGATTCGATCGGAAAGTTTAACTTTTTCTATTTATCTGGAATGTGATACAATATTTGGAATCCACAGGTAGTTATGAGATAACTGATTTAAATATTATAAACATAGCAGTTTAGTCTCAGATGACACGGAATTTTGATGTGATCAAAAGTCCGTTGCAATCACCTAGTGTACACGGATACTCGCCGGGTAAACTTAATAGACAGCCACGCCCCATAGCCCCGACCAAGTGACTGTAGGAGAACCCCGTCGCCGAAAGCATCCGTTCGGGTGCTCCCGGTAGCGGTGTTACGCCTTGGTGCACTTCGTCGACGGTATCGGGGGTGCGGCCGTCTACTAAAGTTTGCGACGAGCATTCGATCAGGACGTCAGGAATCTTGTTGAATTGCCCGACTTGATATTGAAAAGAGTTTTCGATAATGAGATTAAAATGCGGGGTTTATAAGGAATTCATTTGATTAGGCATGTGATGTCTAAGGAGGTTGCGGATTCCAACTGTTGTAGTTTTACACTTTCTTTTCTGTGACCGTAAGCGTAGTATGTGGTGTATCGCCGGCTTCGTTGCTATACATCAACGACAATCGGGATACGCATACTTGCTTACGTTGATGATATGAGATATTATGTGTTGCTGTGATATGTTGTATTGGATCGTCGCGTTTGAATAGCCGGGGGTTTTATGTGAGATGAGAGTTTTTCTTTTTCATTCATGTAAAATTCATTTGTATGTAATATTCTTTTATTGGGGCACTTCCAGGTAGCGGAAGATGTCACCGTTGTATATTATTTACTTTTCCGCATTAGGTAGACCCAAGGTGGGGAGCACAAGTAACCGGGTTCTAGGGTTCAGTGGGAGACCATCTCGAGGAGTCGAGACCGGGTCTCCTAACCCTAGAATTGGCAGTGTTACTTGCCGCTCTCGTAGAGGTCTAGGGATGTGGGTTTGGCTATTCATCGCGACCATGGAATCCGTGTTTTATACAGGCTCGTATTGAAAACACGGACGTCCTAGTATATCCAATATTTCATATATGTTTCTTCTGCTGCAATGTTCTATGATGAGATCATATTACTGCCTGTGATGAATGTTTATATTATATATATGAGATATATGTTATATTGCAAATTTCGTTTCAAAAGAGATGCTTGTGAATCATATTAAAATGGGACTTCATTAATGTGATTAATGAAATAAAAGAAACCTAAGATGTTGTAGAAACTTGTTTTAAAAACTGGTAGCTCTAGTTCTTGCTTTGCATAGCGGTGTTCCTTGTAGAACATCCAGCACCTTATTCGATAAGGAAAGGACCGAGATCCCTTCACCGGGAGTGACTCCTTTAGCAATAACTGGCAGATGCTACAAACTCGGTTTGTCTTTTGATTGCTTCTATAGTTTCTGCTTTGCATAGTGATATTTGTGAAATATCCTGCACCTTATTCGATGAGGAAAGGGCCGATGATCCCTTCACCGGGAGTGACCCCTTTAGCAAAACTAGAAAAGCCTCAAAAACTCTCCATTTAAAATCACTCGATTCTACAACGATATCAAGTTCATTACGCAAAGGGTTTTCTTAAAATCCTGTCGTAGCCCTCCGTCATTTCAGATAAGGACTATTTAGTATTCGTGCAGCGTTTGTTGGCCTTTTTCAAGGCGTAGTGTGCGGTAGCTGAATAGTACTTATCTGCTTATGCATATGATGCAGATTGGATTAGGGTAGTCGGGCGACCTTGTTGGCCTTTGTCAAGGGCCGTGCGGGTGGGTTTACTTCAATCAAGAAATGACGGGTTGAACTTGACTAGCAGCCTATGGTTTGTTGGCCTTTGTCAAGGTCATAGGAGGCTTGGGGCAAAATATTATTGGGAATTTCAAGAGTTGAAATTTGCAATGAGATTGCATACCTTCTATTAGATAGTTGGATCCCGATACCCGCTGCGAGTAAGAGTTACTCCTGGGAGAGTTTTACACATTACAATTAGCCGATCAAGTAGGTGTCTAGAAAGGTGTTAACGGGGTTACGCCTCTGGGAAAACGAGGTTTACTTTAATTAGGTTCGTGCGAAAGCACGGGGGACCTCCCTCAAAATACCGACACTGGCCTAGCTGAAAGATTGGCGAACTTGTAGCGTGTAATTAATCCCGGCTAGTCTTTCCTTTTAGGGTTTGAAGGAAGATTTGATTAAAACAGTGGGAGACATCCTGATTAGATATATTAGATAACCAATCTAATCTTGCAAGAGCATACGCTGAGTGTTTTCTTCTCTCTCTCTCCAGGTAGCGACTATATCACGCCTTAATCAAGATAATAAAACGGATATATTGACCGAACCCGCTTGTTATACTGAGCTGGGGAACGTTGGTCCCGCTCCAACTTATAATTGTTATAAGACAGAGCAGGAAATTCGGGATTACCAGAATTCCCGTGCCGCCCAAACGAAGAAAGTGCATAATGATGCATTTCACACGATGTGTTCATTACACAGAACTGTTTTTCAGTATCCTTTACGTCCTGGGTATGTGATACCGGATCAGGATCCCGTATATGTAATCTGTTACATGGGCTACAGATAGGTAGAGAACTGAGAACGGGTGATAAGTTTCATGAGACAGAAAACGGTGCAAGTGTTGCAGCCAAGTCTGTTGGTCACTGTCACCCTGTATTACCGGAATACATTGATTCTGAACAAATGTTATTAGATACCGAACCTGATATACAAAATCATATCAGTCTCTTTATTAGTAAAGAAAGGATATAATTTTGTATTTTTGGATAATGTTTTGAACATTTCCTATATCAAGAGTTGATCGGTTCAGGCACGTTATCTAAAAGCATTAACGTTCTAAATCAAACCACAGTTCTTAGTATACAGAACACACACAAGAGGAAGAGTTCAGAAATAAATGAATCCTTCTTGAGGCATTGTAGACTAGGTCAGATCAATGCGACCTGACTAGCTGAAGTTACATATAGATGCATATTTAAAATAGTTTGAATTTACATCTTGTGAAACTTGCTGGTCATATCACAAAGATAAGATGACCACAGCTCTGTTTGTTGGAAACAGAGAAAGAGTTAGTGAACTTTTGGGATTGATACATGCTGATGTATGAAAGCCCCCTGTCTACACATGCCAAGATCGGTTCTTTGTACTTCATTACATTCTATGATAATCTCTCAAGATTCAGGCATATGTTCCTGTTGAAACACAAGTCCGAACCTTTTGAGATATTCACAGAATATAAGTTAGAAGTAGAGAACCAAAATACGGGTATAAGTATTATGTCCTTTGATAAGATCAAGGAGGAGAATACTTGAGCACGGAATTCCTGGACTATTCTAAAGGAGAATGAGATTCTCTCTCAGCATTACTCCTCCGTATACACCATAGCACGATGGTATATCGGGGCGGAGCAATAGCACCCTATGTGATATGGTGTGCTCTATGATGAGTACTACTGAGTTTCCTATTTCCTTTTGGGAGTTATGCACTTGAGAAGCTGCATACCTATTGAATAGGGTTCAAATCAAATCAGTTGCCTACCACTTCATATATGATATGGAAAGGGAAGAGCCCATATCTTAAGTTTGTTGAGACTTGGGGTTGTCCGGCCTATGTCTGAAAAGCAAAATCCGGACAAGCTCGAGGCAAGGTCTATTATGTAGAACTGGAAATGTTCCAGCTATACAAACTGCAGCTGATGATTTGGTAGAACCAAGGGATTCAATAGTTTCCAACGAACCTCAGCCTCTCCGCCGATCTAGTAGGGTTCCTCACCCACCTGAGAGATACTTCGGTTTCTCTATGACAGTGGGAGCGAGGATTACATCATAAGATGATGACCCAACTAGTTTCGAGCTGGCCATCAGGAGTATGACTCTGTAAGAATGGCTGGATGCTTTTCGATCTGAGATGGAATCCTTATACACCAACAAAGTATGGACTTTGGTTGCTTTATCTGAAGGGTTAAATCCCCATCAGGAGCAAGTATATCTTGAGAAGATTACTTGGTGTACATGGAAAAGTTGAGTTTTTCAAAACTAGACTTGTTAAAGGTTTGCATCATAGACCAGGTATGGATTATGTTGAAACCTTTTCTAAGGATCTATGCTTAAGTCCATCCAGATCCTACTTGCCACGGCTACATACATGACTATGATATCTGGTGGTTGGGTGTCATGACTGCTTTTCTAAGTGATGTTTTAGAAGAGAACGTCTATAAGTACACAGCCAGAGGGCTTCGTAGACAGTGGGAGCAGCGGAAACGTGTGCAAGATGTTTTATATGATAAAACAGGCATCGCGGAGTTGGAACATCTGTTTTGATGTGGTAGTCAAAGAGTTTGACTTCATCAAAATGGTAGATGAACCTTGTATATACGAAAAGGTAGTAGAGAGTATGGTGGTGATCCTCGTAGAGTACGTGGATGACATACTCTTGATAGGGAAGGAGTTTCCTATGCTACGCTCGGTCAATCTCCGCTTATCACAAGGATTCTCCATATAGGATTAAAGTGATACCTCCTAAATCCTGGGTTTTGGATCTATGAGATAGATCTAATTGGATGTTAGGACACTCACTAGTTGTAGTGAGATGGTATCAATCGATCCTGGGGAAAAACACTGGAAAGGTTCCAGGGTGATAAGGACGACTGAATATCAGTCGCAGGCATTGTCTAAACCCTCAGTGGAGGGACGGTATGTTGGAAGAGTTCCAAGCTAGATACCGTGACATACTAGACGATTAAAAGCAAGATACATCGTTACCAAGGATACTACCAAAGAGGCAGTCTAGATATATATAAGTTCATAAGATGAACTTCGTTCCTACCATTGTGTGACAATGGAGTTGTGGCTTTAGCCAAGGAACTACCGACCCATCAGAAATCCAGATATAATTCTTAGGCAGTATCACCTGATCATGGAGATGGTTGATCTCCAGGAAGATCGAGGTTAGGAGAGTAGACACAGAGGACAACAGCGCGGATCCACTCACGAATGCCTTTTTCCCAGTAGAGACTTTTATGGGATGGTTGAGTATGAGATACTTCAACCGCAGCTAATTGTTGGGTATGCGATACCATTACAGATGGCCCTAGTGCAAATGGGAGATTGTTAGTTATATGTATGCCCTAGAGGCCATTACTATACATATGATGTATATTGTAGTGGATTCTTGGATATATATAGGGAGGATTTTCTTGCTCGACATGATAGTATGCTATCTGGTTGTACTTTATCTTAACATGTACTCTGATTGTGTCACGATCCGAAAGTATGGAACATGACCGGCACTTAAACTACGAACGTCTCGAGGCGTACGTAATCTAAGTAAACCGAAAACCCAGAAATCCAAACCAAAAAAAAGTAGTAGAGTGCAGGAAAAACCAACTTAAAGCAAGTAGTTTCAATAGCATAAGCCGAATTATGCGGTTTTTAAAAACATCAAAAATTTACTGAAAATTTCGGCAGAGTCTCCTTTGTAAATACTGCCCCCCAAACGGGATACAACATGAATAGTATACGAAATCAAGAAAAAGGCATCCCCAAGCGGGAGCTAGCTCTTCGTTAATCGACGGTCACAACCACACAAGCAATATAATATACAACGCCAACGGCGAGGTTCAAAACTCAAAAGGAAACTCAAAACCACCAAATATATAACGAGCGACTCTAAGGTCGAAAGAATAAACAACACTGGTCTCTATCTCAATAAATACATGTTTGGTTGATGGAATTTACTAGATACAACTGAATAATATTATACAAGGTAATATGATGGGTACGATACAAGAAAAACCCACCTACTAGCAAGTCACCCGAATGAAACTGAGCCCGCAAAGCCGTAATGAAACCTGTACTGCAAAACCTGCAAGAAACTGGGGCACAACGGGGGTGAGTTGCCAACTCGTGAATAGAAAAACATCTACGCACAGAAATCGCATAAATAACGCAATCCTAGGTCAATGATCATAATATGTCCTCAAATATAGGAATAACACGTAGCCTATAACAAGGCTAGGGTAAATATCTAACCCGAGTGTAATCTCATGTGCCCGTGTCAGTGCCTCAGGTAGCAATATATCATATGAATGAGGTATGAATGCATGAAAACAGAATACATGTAAATGAAGAACTGTTTTCATAAATTAGTGAGATTTCCTTTGTATTTTTAAACTGAGGTATCATAAATGAAATCAGTATCAACAGTGTCTAGCATCGACACAAAATATAAATCTCAATGTCTCGAAATATCAATGTCTCAATCTCAATATCTAGGGCGCCGTCAGTCCAAACCGGCCCCTACCATCCATCTCAAGACCACGACGGTATCCTCCGGATATCCGACGTGTCGGGTAATATCACCGGTAGGTAGTGCTCCCCAGCCAGGCTCAACGTCAACACCACATTCCTCTTGCCCCGGGGTACCATACCGGGCCCACCATGTACCCGAAACGGTTCCTCCACTCCTCGAATCGGGTCTCGAAATCCATCAGCAAACTCATGGTGGACGACTCATACATCATGGGAAAACCGCACTTTTTATTTTAAAAGGGAGAAAAGGTTTATTTATGTTTTTGCGGTTTTCCTCCAAATCCAAGAAATCTCATGAAATCCGAATCCAAGTCATCAATAGCATGTAAACAGTGAATATAGGCATGAGAATCCATGAATGCGACACAACAGTGAATAATAACATGCATGAAGTAGTAGGCAATAACTATAATGTCTAACTAGCATATAAGGCAAGTACACTAATATCATGTCTAAACTATTAGCTAACAACCTATGTCAAATGAAATAGTATTTTCTAAAGTGTTCGTGACATGTCAATTACTGATGAAGATGTGTGTGAGCCGGCAAGTAAGTGTACGTGGTATATACGCGTCATCAGTAATGGTGCTGGTGTCCTAACAGCATGATATTAATAATGCAATAAGAAATTATAATATAAGTATGCGATGCGGAGCGAACAGTAAAAATGAGCGGGAGCTGAATACTAGACGCAACTATAACTAATCTGCACTAATCTAATATAAGTCCTACAAATGGTGCCTTTTGAAATAACACGAATCATGGGGTTTTGAAAATAGGGGCTACGGTGTTTTTAAGAAAAGATACGTTTTTTGAAATATCCGTAGAATCCCTTGACCTGTCTTTTAAAATACGCATGATTCGTAAGCTTTGAAATAGGTAAGAATCGAATCTAATCTAACAACTAAACTAAGCTAAAGGGCTAAGCTAACAAGCTGGACTGCAGGTAAGGAAACCGCCTAACGTCTGAGTCGATACATATACATACCTGTATATATATTAGTCGGTGATCCCGCCTCAATAATATCATATCCGATACCATATCTATAATCAGACATCCCAAGTCAAGAGTGCGGATCAATCATCAAGATATAGCTCGTACGTAAATCCGTCGTACGGCATCCTCCAATTCTGGGTACGGGTCAAAATCACATTCATCATACTATTCACCTGGTATCCTCTTTATCAATATTATGATCTGGTACTGATCTACGTCTAGTACAATACTGATATCGCCTAAGTATGCATGCACGTGTGTAAAAACTACGTCAAGGACCCGCTACAACGTCATGTCGTATCTCAAATACGAACCCCGCTATATCACCGATCTCACGGCCTCAAATCAAATCTCATCGACTCATCATAAATCCTAAGTACTATTCTCAAATCCGTATGTGAACACACAGTCCCATACCTATGTGAACACATAACTATATATTCCCGAATAAGCACAAAAGAAAGAAGAAAGTATGCAAGTATGGGTGGGTGTGTGCAAGTGTGGTGCGGCCGCTACTCTAGGGTTTCGCGACACTCAATCATCCAAGAACACCAAATATCCATATTTATCATCAATAACTCAAACAATATATAACCAATATATATATATATATATATATATGTGTGTATACGTGTCCGTATACATCACCATGAACTGCGGGGGTGCTATACGCCATCCACCCGACTTCTCCCCGTAGATATAAATCTACTCACCTGGTCCTCGCTCGCCGGTGCCGACGTCGCCACGCGCTTGCTGGTCGTCTTGAAGTCTACATGGGGTACCTACATATCATAACGCACCGTATCGCATTAAAACTAAATTCGAAATCGAAACGGCATACGAAAATCAAATCGGCACGCGTATCACGCATAGGTCCAAACCTATCGCCTACGCATGCAAGAATAGTCAAACCAACCCTCGATGTCGATGTACAAACGTCAAACCATCGAGAAAAATCCAATCACACTCATTTGCACATTCCCGCACACTAATTTTAATATAAACTAGGTTAAAACTCACAAAAACCCCAAATTCACTTTAAAAGCCGTTTTTCCGAAAAACTAGCAAGCAAAATTACCCGTTTTAGTGCAAAACTCGATGTTTAAACAATTCTAGCGGCCATAATACTTATTAAATAACTTAAATAAGTCATAAAAACCATTTCCATAATTTAATCACATAAATTTGCATAATTTCCAAAATCCTAGATTGCAAAAATATCAATTTTAACACTTTTTATTGTAAAATTCACAATTTTACAATTAAACTTGGTTTTGCATATATTAAATGGTTAAACCACTCATGGAAACCTTAATGATGTGCTAAAAATCCTAACTAGATTTTAATCCCACGTTTTTATTTAATTTCTAAAACCTAGTTAGCAATTTAGCATAATTATCACCATTTTTAAACTAACAAATTAGCAACTAGTAACAAAATTAGATTTTGCATTCAATTACATGTTAATCCCCTCATTACAATCATAAGCTAATGATAAAGAACCTAATTTAATTCAAACCCTAGCTTCAATTCAAAATTCCCAATTGAATTTCCAAACATTCAATTAAACCCACAATTTAACACCTAATTAGCTTCATTAAGGAATTTAAATCAAAAAAATGAATAATGGGTCAAAAGTTATACCTCACAAACCATGATCAAACTTGAATTCTAGACCTCCATTTTTAAATCCTTGCACCAAGATCCATGCTAAAGGAGATGAGGGAAAATGGGTAGGAGGTGGATTTTGATTTGGATTTTTGCTTGATTTTTTGTGGATTTTTCAAGCATTTTTGAAGAACTTTTTTAAAGAGAAGGAGATGAAGAATGAAGGGCTGTTGGGGTTCAGATTTTGGCCAGAAAATGAGTGGGGGAGGAGAGAGAGGGAGGTGGAGAAAAATGGGGAGAAAGTCAAAGTCAATTCAAGGTCAAAAGTCTAACTAATTTATCCATTTTCTTTTCTTTTCTTTCATTTCTTTTCCTTTGAAATTCAAGTGGGGAAAAAAATGGGGGCTGCTGAATTTAGCTAAGGGGAGAAGTAAGTGGGGGTGTGTGGGTGTGGGCACGGGTGTGCGGTGATGAAAAATGATAAATACAATACCCCAAACATCCATTTACGCTAAAAAAAAGCCTTTTTTCTTCAATAATTTATAAACCGTTTTGGCAAATGATTTCGTTCCAAAAACCACATGATAAATTTTTATTTAAAGTTTTATGATGCACAAAATTTGTTTCAACTCATTCCAATTTGTAATTTTCCCTAATTAAATGTATTAGTGACGGCTTAAAATAATAATAAAATAATATTTTTTTCAGAAAATTTGAAATTTCACCAGCGGCTCAATAAACACCAAATAATAGCAATTACATAGCTAGAATATGTATATTTAATTTTTATAATAAGATATTTGTATTTTGACTTTTTACAGAAAACCCCTTTATTTTACCGATTTTTTCGAAATTTCACCGAAACGATTTTCAAAACGCTACAATCTTCCCCCTTTAAAGAAATTCGGTCCCCGAATTTAAATTCAAACTTCCCCAAATACTAAAACATCTAAGAAAAACCATCAAGTCGTCGGGGCTCCGAAACTGTAAATACATAAAACAAATCGTAGCGCAGTGCATGCGCTTGAAAAAAAATGAGTATATAACTCAAATCAATACTCCGTCAAGCATCCCGCAATCATCGGAGTTATGGAGAAGACATCAATGCCAAATCCAAATCAAACCAATATGATATAACTCAAAACTATACATGTAAATATCGAATCTATATCTGTAAGTATCTGAAGGAAATGCATGCCAAATCTCTTAAGTCGCTGTGCAACGCATATAACACTGCACAGTGGCGGACGTCTATCATAAGAAAATAGCTATATACATATATACCTTTGTTTGAAATGTACGTTCCGCCGTTTTGGAAACAATTTAGAAGGGTCTCCTTGTTTTAAACATTTCGTGTCATATCAGACACGTAGGTAAATACTGAGGCTATAGCTCGCTTTTTGGAAATCCCTTCAATAACTATCAATGCATGCAAAATATATTCAGGTACTGTCCTCTGACTAGTCCTGCTCAGTACGAAAACATATAGCAATATCATAAAAACGTACTGCTCTATAAGAAATCAATCCCAAAATATGCACATGAATACTACGTGCGTCTGGTGCGTACGGAAATCAAAATCCATGAATGTGCCATACATGCGCACATAAACAATATCTAAGTGCATCGGGAGTGCACGAAACATCTGTCGTAGGCAACATGTGTGCCTGACAGAAAAATCAAGTGCATCTGACATGCACGAAAAAAATCTCGATTTAGTGCCTCGGGTGTGCACCAAAATCACCCTTCAAAACATACGCCCAACATACGCGAAAATCCAAATCAGGTGCATCCATCGTGCACGAAATCATGAAATCCAATATCAAGCGCCGAACGTGCGCAAAATCAATCAGGTGCACAAGGTGCACAAAACAAATATCGAGTATCACAATCGAAATCGAAGTCCAGTGCATCTAAGTACACAAGAGGCGTATCACTGCACTGCAAGCATATATAAACTATACCGAGTGTAGGAACGAAATCGTGTGCATGCATACGCACAAAACCAACTCAACTATTTAAAACCGTAAAATCACAAACATGTGAAACTAAAGCACGAAAACGATATCAAGTGCAACACTGTGCAAAGATCGTAAATCCTCAATCATCAAAATCAAATCATACGAATAAATCACCCAAAACATCGTAATCAATAATGGCGGAATAGTACTGCTCAAGCGCATCCTCTAAGAATCTCGGCCAACTGTCACGGTCACTAATGGGACGTCTCGTCGATGATCATGAATTCTGGCCTGCTGGTGTGCGTAACAATGACCACTCCTGGGTCAAGATCTTCACTGTGAATTACCAATCTTTCGGTCCATCGGCTCATCGGCCTGTCAGGTGTGCTAACGGGGACGATTCCGTTCTGGCACTTCTCTGGTCATCTTTTGGTCAATCATCGCGACCACTCGTAAGACAGCGTATTACTGGCGTCGGCCTCTGGCTCTCTGAATATACGTGACACATCTGATTCTGGGTGCAAGTATCATTGCAGCAGTGTCCTGGAAGGAATCCTGATCATGGTCTCTTCCATGTCTCGCCTCTGCCAACTGTCCGGAAGTCATCGTCCTTTCCTATATCTGCATCTTGCTCCAGAACGGCTGCATACCCATCGCGACTCCTTCTGGAAGGTATATCCAGTACTCTTCCTCGGCATGCGTATCGCATCTCTGATGTCGGCGGAGTGGAACGTCGTCTTATCCAGATCTTGTACGGACCTCTTTACTCCACTTTCTCTAATGTCGACTGCTTCGGAATCGTCTTATCATGGCTACATGGACTGAGCTCCAACGGCTATCCTCGTATCGGGAGTCTCCCAAGAAATGCATCTCACCACCTAGCATCCGAATTAAGTCGAACCATTCGATCGATTCGTCAAAACCTCATAATCCTCCAAGAGCTCAACATCTTGGTACAGTTTAATAGTATCGAATACATACCACAGCATCGGTGGTCCAGCCGTAGAAGGGCAAACCCAAGCCTCACTAATGGCGCCGTAGAACTGCCGCAAACCCGAAGGTTCAAAGGCTTTCACACGGTCATTAAGTCGAGTTAGGGTTTCATTCTTCTAGAGGGACCATAGAATTGCCTGCATGTCTTTCCGACTACTTTAAACTTGGAATAATAGGTTTCCGACATTCGATCGTCTCTGTCGACCCTCACGTCTCTGCGTGAAGTCGTTTCTAGCTGGAATCAATCTATCGATGACCTCTCATCGGGTAGGCGAACGAACCACATGTCCTAGTCATTCATCCTCGGGTGACTAGCGACCTTCTATCATCTCTTAGTACAATCTGTACTGCAATAGCTCCAATATATGGGGCGATATCTCGTCGCTCGCAGCAACAACTGGCTCACTCGTCTGCATGCTGAACGGTGCCTCAATCATCAGGAGTAAGCAACACACCAACGGTCATCAAAATCTGGCTGGCCTCTATCATTGGCTTAATCCTCTAGTGTCGATCAGCACCTCCGAGTAACCTCATAAAGGCGATCCGCCAATCGCTCGTGGCGCGGAAACACAGTAAAAAGACACATCTCTGCAATCGTGTGTCGCCGGAATTTCGCCCTGGTCAGTCCTCGTTCGTGACGAGCTTGTGCTGACCGAAACTCTAGCCGTAGCTCTCCCTGCCCGTAACCGTAGTAGCAAAACCAAACTGGTACCGATGAGGCTAGATCAGGAAGGAATATAATACTGAACAAGGAAATGTACATCCTAAGGCTTCATAAGTGGAGTAGCGTATCGTAAATATGCCGCGGAACATACCAACGGTACGTCACTCTACTTTAGTCACCTATTCCATCAACCAAGGGTCATCCTACGCTCCGAAGGTAAAACCTAACGCTCTGATACCAACTTTGTCACGATCCGAAAGTATGGAACATGACCGGCACTTAAACTACGAACGTCTCGAGGCGTACGTAATCTAAGTAAACCGAAAACCCAGAAATCCAAACCAAAAAAAAGTAGTAGAGTGCAGGAAAAACCAACTTAAAGCAAGTAGTTTCAATAGCATAAGCCGAATTATGCGGTTTTTAAAAACATCAAAAATTTACTGAAAATTTCGGCAGAGTCTCCTTTGTAAATACTGGCCCCCAAACGGGATACAACATGAATAGTATACGAAATCAAGAAAAAGGAATCCCCAAGCGGGAGCTAGCTCTTCGTCAATCGACGGTCACAACCACACAAGCAATATAATATACAACGCCAACGGCGAGGATCAAAACTCAAAAGGAAACTCAAAACCACCAAATATATAACGAGCGACTCTAAAGTCGAAAGAATAAACAACACTGGTCTCTATCTCAATAAATACATGTTTGGTTGATGGAATTTACTAGATACAACTGAATAATATTATACAAGGTAATATGATGGGTACGATACAAGAAAAACCCACCTACTAGCAAGTCACTCGAATGAAACTGAGCCCATAAAGCCGTAATGAAACCTGTACTGCAAAACCTGCAAGAAACTGGGGTACAACGGGGGTGAGTTGCCAACTCGTGAATAGAAAAACATCTACGCACAGAAATCGCATAAATAATGCAATCCTAGGTCAATGATCATAATATGTCCTCAAATATAGGAATAACACGTAGCCTATAACAAGGCTAGGGTAAATATCTAACCCGAGTGTAATCTCATGTGCCCGTGTCAGTGCCTCAGGTAGCAATATATCATATGAATGAGGTATGAATGCATGAAAACAGAATACATGTAAATGAAGAACTGTTTTCATAAATTAGTGAGATTTCCTTTGTATTTTTAAACTGAGGTATCATAAATGAAATCAGTATCAACAGTGTCTAGCATCGACACAAAACATAAATCTCAATGTCTCGAAATATCAATGTCTCAATCTCAATATCTAGGGCGCCGTCAGTCCAGACCGGCCCCCTACCATCCATCTCAAGACCACGACGGTATCCTCCGGATATCCGACGTGTCGGGTAATATCACCGGTAGGTAGTGCTCCCCAGCCAGGCTCAACGTCAACACCACATTCCTCTTGCCCCGGGGTACCATACCGGGCCCACCATGTACCCGAAACGGTTCCTCCACTCCTCGAATCGGGTCTCGAAATCCATCAGCAAACTCATGGTGGACGACTCATACATCATGGGAAAACCGCACTTTTTATTTTAAAAGGGAGAAAAGGTTTATTTATGTTTTTGCGGTTTTCCTCCAAATCCAAGAAATCTCATGAAATCCGAATCCAAGTCATCAATAGCATGTAAACAGTGAATATAGGCATGAGAATCCATGAATGCGACACAACAGTGAATAATAACATGCATGAAGTAGTAGGCAATAACTACAATGTCTAACTAGCATATAAGGCAAGTACACTAATATCATGTCTAAACTATTAGCTAACAACCTATGTCAAATGAAATAGTATTTTCTAAAGTGTTCATAACATGTCAATTACCGATGAAGATGTGTGTGAGCCGGCAAGTAAGTGTACGTGGTATATACGCGTCATCGGTAATGGTGTTGGTGTCCTAACAGCATGATATTAATAATGCAATAAGAAATTATAATATAAGTATGCGATGCGGAGCGAACAGTAAAAATGAGCGGGAGCTGAATACTAGACGCAACTATAACTAATCTGCACTAATCTAATATAAGTCCTACAAATGGTGCCTTTTGAAATAACACGAATCATGGGGTTTTGAAAATAGGGGCTACGGTGTTTTTAAGAAAAGATACGTTTTTTGAAATATCCGTAGAATCCCTTGACCTGTCTTTTAAAATACGCATGATTCGTAAGCTTTGAAATAGGTAAGAATCGAATCTAATCTAACAACTAAACTAAGCTAAAGGGCTAAGCTAATAAGCTGGACTACAGGTAAGGAAACCGCCTAACGTCTGAGTCGATACATATACATACCTGTATATATATTAGTCGGTGATCCCGCCTCAATAATATCATATCCGATACCATATCTATAATCAGACATCCCAAGTCAAGAGTGCGGATCAATCATCAAGATATAGCTCGTACGTAAATCCGTCGTACGGCATCCTCCAATTCTGGGTACGGGTCAAAATCACATTCATCATACTATTCACCTGGTATCCTCTTTATCAATATTATGATCTGGTACTGATCTACGTCTAGTACAATACTGATATCGCCTAAGTATGCATGCACGTGTGTAAAAACTACGTCAAGGACCCGCTACAACGTCATGTCGTATCTCAAATACGAACCCCGCTATATCACCGATCTCACGGCCTCAAATCAAATCTCATCGACTCATCATAAATCCCAAGTACTATCCTCAAATCCGTATGTGAACACACAGTCCCATACCTATGTGAACACATAACTATATATTCCCGAATAAGCACAAAAGAAAGAAGAAAGTATGCAAGTATGGGTGGGTGTGTGCAAGTGTGGTGCGACCGCTACTCTAGGGTTTCGCGACACTCAATCATCCAAGAACACCAAATATCCATATTTATCATCAATAACTCAAACAATATATAACCAATATATATATATATATATATATATATATATATATGTGTATACGTGTCCGTATACATCACCATGAACTGCGGGGGTGCTATACGCCATCCACCCGACTTCTCCCCGTAGATATAAATCTACTCACCTGGTCCTCGCTCGCCGGTGCCGACGTCGCCACGCGCTTGCTGGTCGTCTTGAAGTCTACATGGGGTACCTACATATCATAACGCACCGTATCGCATTAAAACTAAATTCGAAATCGAAACGGCATACGAAAATCAAATCGGCACGCGTATCACGCATAGGTCCAAACCTATCGCCTACGCATGCAAGAATAGTCAAACCAACCCTCGATGTCGATGTACAAACGTCAAACCATCGAGAAAAATCCAATCACACTCATTTGCACATTCCCGCACACTAATTTTAATATAAACTAGGTTAAAACTCACAAAAACCCCAAATTCACTTTAAAAGCCGTTTTTCCGAAAAACTAGCAAGCAAAATTACCCGTTTTAGTGCAAAACTCGATGTTTAAATAATTCTAGCGGCCATAATACTTATTAAATAACTTCAATAAGTCATAAAAACCATTTCCATAATTTAATCACATAAATTTGCATAATTTCCAAAATCCTAGATTGCAAAAATATCAATTTTAACACTTTTTATTGTAAAATTCACAATTTTACAATTAAACTTGGTTTTGCATATATTAAATTGTTAAACCACTCATGGAAACCTTAATGATGTGCTAAAAATCCTAACTAGATTTTAATCCCACGTTTTTATTTAATTTCTAAAACCTAGTTAGCAATTTAGCATAATTATCACCATTTTTAAACTAACAAATTAGCAACTAGTAACCAAATTAGATTTTGCATTCAATTACATGTTAATCCCCTCATTACAATCATAAGCTAATGATAAAGAACCTAATTTAATTCAAACCCTAGCTTCAATTCAAAATTCCCAATTGAATTTCCAAACATTCAATTAAACCCACAATTTAACACCTAATTAGCTTCATTAAGGAATTTAAATCAAAAAAATGAATAATGGGTCAAAAGTTATACCTCACAAACCATGATCAAACTTGAATTCTAGACCTCCATTTTTAAATCCTTGCACCAAGATCCATGCTAAAGGAGATGAGGGAAAATGGGTAGGAGGTGGATTTTGATTTGGATTTTTGCTTGATTTTTTGTGGATTTGTCAAGCATTTTTGAAGAACTTTTTTAAAGAGAAGGAGATGAAGAATGAAGGGCTGTTGGGTTTCAGATTTTGGCCAGAAAATGAGTGGGGGAGGAGAGAGAGGGAGGTGGAGAAAAATGGGGAGAAAGTCAAAGTCAATTCAAGGTCAAAAGTCTAACTAATTTATCCATTTTCTTTTCTTTTCTTTCATTTCTTTTCCTTTGAAATTCAAGTGGGGAAAAAAATGGGGGCTGCTGAATTTAGCTAAGGGGAGAAGTAAGTGGGGGTGTGTGGGTGTGGGCACGGGTGTGGGGTGATGAAAAATGATAAATACAATACCCCAAACATCCATTTACGATAAAAAAAAGCCTTTTTTCTTCAATAATTTATAAACCGTTTTGGCAAATGATTTCGTTCCAAAAACCACATGATAAATTTTTATTTAAAGTTTTAGGATGCACAAAATTTTTTTCAACTCATTCCAATTTGTAATTTTTCCTAATTAAATGTATTAGTGACGGCTTAAAATAATAATAAAATAATATTTTTTTCAGAAAATTTGAAATTTCACCAGCGGCTCAATAAACACCAAATAATAGCAATTACATAGCTAGAATATGTATATTTAATTTTTATAATAAGATATTTGTATTTTGACTTTTTACAGAAAACCCCTTTATTTTACCGATTTTTCGAAATTTCACCGAAACGATTTTCAAAACGCTACAGATTGTCTCTATGTTACATGTTGATAAAGCCCTTAGGATATGTACTCGACTACTGGGACTATGATGAGATCATACTAGTGGGGCCACGGTAGTCGGCGAGTACATCCTATAACTGTTCCTAGTCGAGGGTGTATCGAGACAGGGCATCGATGCACCAGAGTAGACTAGCGTATACGTATCTTGACCCATATGATGGGCGATGGATGATCCCATATCCATCGATGTTTGACATCAAGGATGGTGTACGGGTGCTCAGTGGAGACTGGGTACACTGGACGGACTCGCCGAGAACTCCCAGATGGTATTATACCATACGTCAGATGGCAGTTCTCCGGTGACACTGGTACAGAGTAGTCTGTCGACCCGAGATCGTCATAGAGTCTTGTGTGATTTCCACTGTGCTTTGATTTCCATCATACCACGTCCAAGAGGGCGTGCAAAAAGGTGGCTTTTGGGTACAGTCCCGAATCACATGGAGGCAATGAGCGATAGGAGGGGATTCGTCTCTCCCGGTATAGGGAGTTGATGTTGTGCTGTGTTCGATTGGCTATAACCGGAAACCCCTGGCCAGAGTTGCTGAGATTTACTGGTAAGTGTTATCAGTAGTTTCTCGAACTGTTATAGACCTCATATCGACACGACTTATCGAGCTACTGGGGTCTGACGTTTACCACCCCTAGGCGAGATATGCGACATATCAGACGACGAGACCGGACTGTACGGGAGTGTTACTGTTTGGATTCACAGGAGAAGTTACAGGCTTGCTTGTTGATCTTCTGAGCGCTCAATACCTGGGTAGCTGTTACGTTTAGCTGACCACTTGCAGCTTGTGGGTGTTTGATATGATCATCACCTACTGCCAGCGTATTGACGATTCTTTAGAGTCCTACACAGAGGTTTCTTGGCTCAGGCAAAACGGAGTAGGAGCACATATGTGATATGTGCGGGACCGAGGATAATGCGATATGTGATACCGTATTATATTCTCGCGATATTTGATATCAGCCGGGTCATCGGATCAAGTGTTGATTCGATGAATCGGTACGGATAAATATTAGTCGGTTATATGCGATATAGCCGGATTGTCGGATCAAGTGTTCATTCGATAATTTAATGTATAATAATATATATATGATATATTAAATTGCATTAACTAATATTTGCTCACTAAAAGATTCTTTTTCTCACTCGGGTAATACATTGATATATATGCGATATATGTTAAATGTATTATTTTATTTTGTTACGATAAATATTATATATGTGATATATAATATTGTAACATGATATGATAACTAATGCAACTTGTTTAGTGGAGTTTAAACATGATTAGGGTTTGGATTAGGGTTAAGCTTTCTAGATGTTTCTAGAAGCTTTTCTTTTTGTCATTATAAAGATATTTGTAAGTGACTCATGCTTTAACCCAACCCAAACCCTAACCCTAGTCAATTCTCTATAATGGTTAAGTCAACCATGGTTGCATTATTCTTCATATCATTTCATTTTCTATTCATCACAAAAGGATTCTAATATTGTTCATCATCTTCTTCCTTCTTCTTCTTTGCTTGAAATGGTTTCTTGCTTTGATTTTTGTGATGGATAAATATGAGAAAAAGATAAATAAAGAGAGCAAAAATCCTACTTCATCATCCTCATCTTCCCTTGCCATTTAGATGAGGGTGTTCACATCATTTCATGAGTGTTAGCTTGTGTTAAAGAAACTTCAAGGTAGATCATCTTAGTATCGAAGATCGGAAGCAAAGGTTGCGTCTTTCTCTTCATAGAACCTCTCGAGAGTCCGGATCCCGATGATCGCAGCGAAGGGACCACAACACGGAGCATATGAAGTGAAGGACCGGATCTACAAAGGTTGTAATCCCTCTCACTTAGTGTTAAAATGTTTAGCATGTTAGTTTTCGCCTAATCTCTAGTTTAAAGTTTCGTATTCGGGTTGTTCGGCACGGCTAAATTTTAAATCGGGCATGGTTGATGCCTCGTAGACCCTTGTGCGCGTGCCTAGCAACCCTACAGTCCATACTTTGTTGGTGTACATAGACTCCATTTCAGATCTCATGGCATCCAGCTGTTAGTTATATGTATGCCCTAGAGGCCATTACTGTACATGGGATGTATATTGTAGTGGATGCTGGGACATATATAGGGAGGATTTTCTTGCTCGACATGATAGTATTTTATCTGGTTACTCTTCACCTTAACGTGTACACTGATTGTCTCTCTGTTACATGTTGGTAAAGCCCTTAGGATGTGTACTTGACTACCTGGACTATGATGCGGATCATACTAGTGGGGACATGGTAGTCCATAAGTACATCCTTCAAGATCTCTAGTCGTGGGTGTATCGAGACGGGGCATCGATACACCAGAGTAGACTAGCGTATGCCTTCTCGACCCATACAGATGGGCGATGGATGATCCCATATCCCTTGGTGTTTGACATCAGAGATGATATACGGGTGCTCAATGGAGACTGGGTACACTGGACGGACTCGCCGAGAACTCCCAGATGGGATTATACCTTAGGTCAGATGGCAGTTCTCTGGTGACACTGGTACAGAGTAGTCTGTTAACCCGAGATCGTCATAGAGTCTTGTGTGATTCCCACTGTGCTTTGATTTCCACCTTACCACGTCCAATAGGGCGTGCAAAACGGTGGTTTTTGGGTACAGTCCCAAATCATATGGAGGCAATGAGCGATAGGAGGGGATTCGTCTCTCCCGGTATAGGGAGTTGATGTTGCGCTGTGTTCGATTGTCTATAACCGGAAATCTCTGGCCAGGGTTGCTGAGATTTACTGGTAAGTGTTACCAGTAGTTTCTCGAACTGTTATAGACCTCATATCGACACGACTTATCGAGCTATTGGGGTCTGACGTTTACCACCCCTAGGCGAGATATGCGACATATCAGACGAACAGACCGGACTGTACGGTAAGTGTTACTGGTCGGATTCACAGGAGAGTGAGCGGGCTTGCTCGTTGATCTTCTGATCGCTCAATACCCGGGTGGCCGTTACGTTTAGCAGACCGCTTGCGGCTTGTGGGTGTTTGATATGATCATCACCTGCTGCCGGCGTATTGACGAGTCTTTAGAGTCCTACACAGAGGTTTCCTGGCTCAAGCGAAACGAAATAGGAGCGCATATGAGATATGTGCGGGACCGAGAATAATGCGTATATGTGATACCGTATTCTATTCTCGTGATGAATGTATCGATTGGTTGTATGTGATATAACCTAGTTATCGAATCGAGGATTGATTCGATAAGTCGATACATTGGATATTAGTCGGTCATATGCGATATGACCGGATCGTTAAATCAAGTGTTGATTTAATGATTTAATATATAATTATATATTTGATATATTATTTTACATTAACTAGTATTGGTTCACTTAAGATTGATTATCTCACTTGAATGTGCACATTGTATATATGATATATGTTTGTGCACTAGTTTGTATCATGTTTGATGATACATGCAAACTTGGGTGTGTGTTTACTTTAAACTATGATTAGGTTAATGGTTAGGGTTTGATTTATTTATTTATTTACTTTATTCATTTGGCAAAGAATAAAATGGAGGCATGCTTTGTTTTATCCATGAAGCTTCATGAAGCTTTGAAAGTCTTTGCCATTTTGTCTTTTGCCTTAACCTAACCATTAAACCTAAACCCTAGTTTATTCTCTACACAAGTTAACTCACCCATGGTTGCTAAATGATAAGATTCACTTGAATTATTTTAATAGATAATTCATTTTCTTTTCTTTCTTCTTCTTCTTCTTCTTGAAGAAGAAAGAAAAACCCTTTCTTGAAAATTGTCAAGTGATGAATCCAAGTGAGAAATCCAAATCCAAAGTGAACCCACTTTCTATTTCTTCATCCTCTACCACTTGCCATGTAGTATAGGGTGTTTTCTTCACAAGTTTCATGACTTGGTGAAGTTGGAGCTCGAGTTAGAGTCGCCTCGACGTAGATCATCTTTGGCATCGAAGTCATCGACCTAGCCCGATCATTTCTTCGATGAAACCACCGCGAGAGTCCAGGATTCCGATGGTTGCAGCGGAGGGACGTCATCACGGAGCTAAAGGAGTGGTGGACCGGATCTACAAAGGTTGTATTTCCATTCACTTAATAGTTAAGTTGTTAACTAGTTGTTGTTTCGCCTTTACCTCTAGTTATCGATCTAGCATTAGGGTTTCTCGGCATAAGAAAAATTTGATTTTGGCATGGTTGATGCCTTGTGGAACCTCTTGAGTGTGCCTAGGAACCCTACACCAGCCACTTCACAGAGTCTCCACTCGTGATAGCTTGCTGAAAACTGGTAGGATCATCATCCTCCATGATGCAATCTTCTCTATCACCATCAATGAGGAAATCGTAGTACCTCTCCGGTAGGCGAGAAGTCCTACCAGATCTACGGAGTGGTTGAGGTCCATCAGTTTCTGTTGCAACAGCCGGTTCAACCAAGTCGTCATTTGTAATTTGTGTTTCTAGAACTTCTTCTAAGTCTACCACACTGCCATCTGTATCATTTGTAAAAAATTCTTTTTCTAAAAATGTGGCATACTAAGAAACAAACACCTTTTGTTCCTCCTTGTGGTAGAATAGATATCCATAAGAATTCTTTGGATACCCCACAAAATTACACATGACTGACCGTGTCTCGAGCTTGTCCGGATTTTGCTTTTTGACATAGGCCGGACAACCCCAAATTTTAACTCGTTTAAGAGATGGTCTCTTCCCATGCCATATCTCATATGGAGTGGTAGACACGGTTTTGGTTGGAACCCTGTTCAATAGAAACGCTGCAGTCTCCAATGCATGCCTCCAAAATGAGACAGGTAACCCAGCATCACTCATCATGGAACGTACCATATCCAATAGGGTCCGATTCCTTCGCTCTGACACACCGTTGTGCTGTGGTGTGTAAGGAGGAGTGAGCTGAGAGAGAATCCCATTCTCTTTTAGAAAGTCTGCAAATTCTGTACTGAGATACTCCCTACCTTGATCTGATCAAAGCATTTTGATACTCAATCCAGTTTGATTTTATACTTCAAGTTTGTACTCAGTGAATTTCTCGAAAGCTTCAGACTTATGCTTTAATAAATACACATGACCGAACCTTGAGAAATCATCAGTAAAAGTTATGAAGTAAGAAAAACCGCCTCTAGCCTGTGTAGACATTGCCCGCATACATCACTATGTATGAGGGCTAAGAGATGAGTAGTTCTTTCTCCGTGTCCTGTAAACGGAGATTTGGTACAAGATTGGCAAGTCACATAAGATTTATATTCAAAAGGGTTTAAATATCCATCTTTATGTATCTTGTTTAGTCTTGTTTCGTTAATATGACCAAGTCTACAGTGCCAAAGAAAAGCTTCATTTATTTCTGAAAATTTTCTTTTATTAGCGTGTTGTATGCTGAAAACTGTGTGTTGATTCAGGACGTATATCCCGTTATTAAGTGTACCATACCCAACCAACATTTGATTCAGGTTAATGTTCATAACATTATTCTGCAATACAAAATGATATCCTTCATTGTCTAACAAAGAAACGGATATTATATTACAAAGCATACTAGGTACATAATAACATGGGTTCAAAACCAATATACACCCTGACGGCAACCCCAGGTAATACTCTCCCACTGAAACCGCATGTACATTGGAACCATTTCCAACTCGGAGAGTATGGTCACATGTCTTCAAAACTTTTCTATTTCTCAGCCCCTGCATGGAATTGCAAATGTGAGAACCTGAACCGGTATCTAATACCCAGGAAGCAGAGTTTATAGAAAAACAGTTTTCTGTCACAAACGCACCTGAAGCGAAAGTAATCACCATGCTTCTTCCTTTTGAGATCCAAGTACTCAGTGCAGTTGCGCTTCCAGTGTCCTGATTTTTGGCAGTGATAACATTCCCCTTTCCCCGATTCCCCAGTCGTGGACTTGTCTTTCCCCTTAACCTTTTTAACTCCACCTCTAGGTTTGGCGGGTTTCTTCTTTATCTTTCCCTTGGCCTTGGCCTTCGGGTGAGAGGAGGAAGATGGCCCAGCAATCAAAGCAGGAGTCTTCACTGATTTCAGCCTGCTCTCTGCACTCCTCAACATATTGAGGGGTTCAGGTAGTGACTTCTCCATGTTGTGCATGTTGAAGTTAACTACAAACTGAGCAAAGGTGGGGGGGGGAGACTGCAGAATGATATCAGTATATTGTTCGTTGTCCATTGACCATCCGAGGTCCTCAAGCTCTTCTATAAGAGCTATCATCTTCAGAACATGGTCACCTACTGATGTGCCAGGAGCCATCCATATCTGAAACAGCTTTCTAGATGCTTCGTATCGTAGGACACGAGATTGCTCCCCATACAACTCTTTTGTATGGAGAAAAATGGATTGCACATCCATCTGCTCGTGCTGCTTTTGATGTGTGTTATCCATCGATGCAAGCGCGGGGCATTTGGCCGTGGCACAGTCAGCTTCCCATGTCTTGAGGACTTCCCTATCCATAACCGAAGATTTAGGACCTGGGACGGGCGGGGCTGGAGCCGTGAAGACATATGATACCTTATCATAAGTCAAGGCTATGTTAATGTTCCTCAGCTAGTCTTTATAATTGGTCCCATTCAGTTTATTTTTATCTAGTAGAAGCTTGAGTCCTGTCATTGGTATCTGCCATTAAGAGAGAGAAAAGAATACACTCAGCGAAAGCTCTTGCAAAGATCAGATTGGTTATTATCTTATCTAATCGACGTCTCCCACTGCTTTTATCAAATTTCCCTTCAAACCTTAAAAGGAAAACTAGCCAGGATTAATCACATTCTACAACTTTGTTAACCGTTCAGCCAGGCCAGTATCGGTACTTGAGGGAGGTTCCTCGTGCTTTTGCACGGACCTAATTAAAGTAAACCTCATTTCCCAGAGGCATAGCCCCGTTAACACTTTTCTAAACACCTAATGGGTTAGCTAATTGTAAAGTGCAAAACTCTCCTGGGAGCAACTCTTGCTCACAGTGGGATCGGGATCCAACCATCATATGGAAGGTATGCAATCTCATTGCAAATTTCAACTCTTGAAACTCCCGATATGGTTTTTACCCCTACCACTTATGACCTTAACAATGGTCAACAAATCACAAACACTAGTCAAGTTCTACCCGTCATTTCATGATTAAATAGACCCACCCACATGACCCTTAATTATGGTCAACAAAGTCATATGAATGTCCTAATTAATCTGCATCATATGCAGTGTAGGAAGACATCACTTAGCTACCGTACACTACGCTTTAACTATAGTCAACAAAGGTAGCACGAATATTAAGTACTCTACTTCCTAAAATGACGGAGGGTTGCTGATGGTTTTTAAGAAAACTTTTAATGCTTTGAACTTGATATCGTTGTAGAATCAAACGGTTTTCAAAAGGAGTGGCTTATTCTCCGCAATTTTGAAATATAGCTTTTTCTCAAAAAGGCTGAGTGGTTTTTAAATTCGATTCTACAACATCTTTTTAGGTTTATTTTTCATTACATTAATCATATTAATATAGTCCCATCATTTAAGTCCTTAGACCAAACACAGAAAAGAAACGAAAATACAACGTACGCTTATGCCATCCGCATTCGCCACAATGTTCCGTTATGCACCGTTAGGTTACTTAACTAACGGCATACCGGGACGGGACTAGCGCGGGTGCAAAACATAAGCAACGCCTACTATATATCTCATATATAATATTGCATTTGTCTCAGATATATCAAGCGATCACATCACAGAATATAAACAGCAGAAGCACATATATGAAAATATAGGATATACTAGGAATTCCGTATTTTATATTTAGCCAACGATAGAAAATACGGGTTCCACGGTCATGATGAATAGCCAATCCCATACCTTAGACCCCTATGAGAGCGGTAAGCGACCCTACCAATTCTAGAGTTAGGAGACCCAGTCTCGACTCCTCGAGATGGCCTCCTACTGGACTCTAGAACCCGGTCACTTGTGCTCCCCACCTTAGGTCTATCCTAATGCGGAAAAGTAAATAATATACATCGAAGGAAACATCATCCTCAACCCGGATGTGCCCCAATAAAAGAATATTACATACATATGAATTTTACATGAATGAAAAGAAAACTCTCATCTCACATAAAACCCCCGGCCATTCATCACGACGATCCTATACTTTATTTCACAGCAATATATAACATCTCATGTCAATATATGCAAATAAACTAAGCGATGTTAAACCATTTGATCGATCGATCAATGACCCAAAAATCCACAGAGAATCTCAACACCTAAGTAGTATTAAAATTACCCAGAAGCATGCCACAGTACCTATGGACCAACCGTAGAGGGGCCGACCCGAGCCTCACAAACGGCGCCGCGGAACCGCCGCCAAAACCAGGTTTCTGCCGCGGTTTCGCGGTCGTTTAGTCAAGTTAGGGTATCGTTCTTCCAGAGGGTCCATAAAATTACCTGCATGATTTTCTGAATATTTTTAATGTGAAAAATTTCAACTTTTTGAAATATTTCCGGAGAATGGTTTTTCCGGGCAATCGATGTTCGTTCGAAATGTTTTAACGTCGTCTAGGTTACTCTAATGCTCTAGCTTGTTTCTGATACCACTGTTGGGTTTACCTAGCACCTCACAAGGATTTGTAACGCATCAAACATGCCACAATTTAAATTTTAAGGGTGCTAAGCAAACTAACCTAGGATCAAACTAGAAATTTAAAGTAACATATGACGTAGTATCATATACTACAAGTAATATAACACTAAGTAAAGAGAATACAACCTTTGTAGTTCTCTTTGCTTGATTCCTTGGCTACTTGAGAGTTGGAACGGGCTTGCTTGTGATCTTCCGAGTCCACGATGATCCACCCAGAGTCCTCTTTGTCCAAGCTCCAAGCTCCACTTTATCAAAAGATGAAGATGAAGCTAACACTATAAACTAATTGGCTAGACTAGTGTAGAATGATGATGTGGTTTGTTTTCTCACTTCAAAACCCTAACTTTATCACTATCTCACTCACTAACAAAGTCAAGAGAGCAAGAGAGAGGAGGAAGAAGATGATGGCAACTCAAGAGCTCAAGTTATGATAATGATCATGAATAAAAATGAGAATAGAAATTATATATAATTTCCACTCTCATCCCAAACCATGGGTTAATAAATATCTAGATATTTACTTTGGAGAAAGGAGAGCCATAGAAAATTAACTCATGGTTAATTCAAGGTTAAGTGAAGGATGAAGGATAAATATCAACCATGAATTAATTCTATTTTTCTTTAACTCAAAAATAAATATAAAGATAAATACTTCTATGTGAGCCTTGCATTGCCACCACTAGTGTATCAACAACCATGATACACACAAGTGTATGCATGTATGTGTGCATGCACATCAACATGTGTATCAACATAAACATATGCATACATGCATGCATACAATAAAGAAAAGTGTTTAAACAAAGTGAGCTATTTAGTCAATGTTAAATCAACACTTGATTTAATAAACCGGTCATATCACATACGACTCGACCAATAGTAAAACGCCCGATTAATATACGGTATCACATACTCGCATTTAATCGGGTCCCCGCGCATATCATATATGCACACCACATCGTTTCGCCTGGGCTAGGAAACTCTTTTGTGGGACTCTAAGAATCGTCAATATACCGGCAGTGGGTGATGTTCATATCAAGCACCCCCAAGCCGCAAGAGGTTAGCTAAACATAACGGCCACCCGGGTATTGAGCGATCAGAAGAAAACAAGCGAACCTGTCAAAACTCCTGTCGAGACAACTGGTAACACTACCGTACAGCCGGTCTTTTAGTCAGATATGCTGCATATTCAGTCTAGGGATGGCATCGTCGACCCCAATAACTTAATAAGTCATGCCGATATATGGCCTATAATCAGACCGAGAGAATACTGATAACTCTTATCAGTAAATCTCAATAGCCCTGGCCAGGGACTTACTGATATAGCCAATCGAGTACAGCGCAACATCAACCCCCAATACCGGGAGAGACGAAACCCCTCCTATCGCTCATTGCCTCCACATGACTCGGGAGTGTACCCAAAAGCCACATGTTTGCACGACTCAGCAGAGCCGTGGTAGGGTGGTTATCAAAGCACAGTGGGAGAACACATGAGACGCTATGATGATCTTGGGTCTACAGACTAACCTGTACTAGTGTCACCTGAGAACTGCTATCCGACGATAGATATAATACCATATAGGTGTTCTTGGTGAGTCAGTCTCCACTGAGCACCCGCATACGATCTTGATGTCAGACATCAATGGATGTGGGAACATCCATCGCCCATCTGATGGGTATAGTATCGTATACGCTAGTCTACTCTGGAATATCGATGCCCCGTCTCGATACACCCACGACTAGGGACATTTTAGGATATGCTTATAAATTACACATGTACCACTAGTATGATCTCCATCATAATCACAGTAGTCAAGCAAATATCCTCAGGGCTTTATCAACATGCACAAATGAATAAAAGCATGATCAAGTGAACATGTCAGATAAAGAGTAACCAGATAGCATACTATCATGTCGAGCAAGAAAGTCCTCTGTATATATATACATGTATAAATACATCCACTATCATATAATGGCCTCTAGGGCATACATATATCCAACAGTTAATACCGATATTTTTTTCAAAACCGTAGAAAACTCCTTCTCTTTAATACTTTGTTCAATCTAACTTGTACATATCACTTGTAACCTTAAACCATAATGTTTAGAATTAAATTTCATCAAAATTCTCATGTAAAATAATTTTAAATTAACTTTTTCATTAAAATACCATGAACTTTGATATCGCTTCTTCTAGTTTCATTAAAACAATATCTTTAGGAAAACTTCACGGGGTAATGACCTACCCCACACGCACACATGGTTCTATAGCACGATACCTCTTTTACGTGAATTTTTGTTACGAGGACATTATTATAAAAAATACCACTTACTATAAAAACCGGTTTTCTTTTAAAAGGTGTTTTAAATTCCTTTACGATTATGCCTCTACAACCCTTGTTACGGGACCCGCTAATGGATGGTGCGGATTATCACACATTCTTGGGCTAGTAGAGCGAGATGCAGACCTCCTCACAGGGCATTCGGTCTCGAAAGGTTTTAAATACGGTTTTAAAGAAAAACGCATTTTTCTAATTAAATAAAATTTAATTTTTAATAATTATATAAAAGTTATAAATCCATATATTTTCAAAATATAATAAACTTACATTTTTTAAAATGAAAGAATTACAAGTTTCACTAAAATACTATTAAGATACCAACAAAGGACAAGTTTTACAATAAAATAGCATGAACTTTCTAAGCTAAGCAATTATTACTAAAATACCTCAAATCCTTAAAATTCATATCCACGAAAACCCTAAATAATATAAATATTCGGGTGCTAAACAACCCTAATCAGAAATTTTATTAAAAATATTTTTCATAAAACCCCCTCGAGTTATATAAAACAATATTTTAGGACTTTAATAAATATAGGTTTAAGCGGGATCAATTCTCTTGAGCTCCAGGGAGCCAGGAAAATGAGTGCTTGCCTATTTAAGGTAGACAACATAACGGAGTTATCAATGGTAATTGTCTTGAAAAAAAACACAAATCCCGCCGACCATGTGCAGCAGTTACCGATGACTCCTGAACCTAATTTAAGATCTAAATCAGTTTACAAGTGTCTGAATCAGTCAGAGTCTAATCTAAACCTGAATCTAAAAATCAAACACTAATACTTGATCATGAACATGAATAGTTGAATTCAAACAATAATATCAAACATGCCTTATCTTAACCGAACCAGGGTTACAACTTAACGTGCATTTAACATGAATACCAGAACACCATGGCTGCTACTGAAACTGACTTGACTCGAACCATGAATACAACTTGACATGAATACATGAATACTTGATATTGACATGAACTCAATCTTGAAAACTTGATGTATTCATGGATTCGAGCAAGGCCTGCAAATTTATCTGTAACGTAGAATACACGGGGTGATGGGGGTAGTTCATGCGTGAAATCTCAGGAGTCCCACTAGATCAGGAATCCATGTCTACTAACACAATCAATCTATCATGAGGGACTGTGTTTCCTTACTCCTGGATTAAAGCCTGTTGAGTTTGGAATAGTTCAACACTAGGTTGAAGTCCCGTTACTAACACTTGATTTGAGCCCGTGGTTCTTTACCCATGGATTACAGCTTGTTGGGTTCGAGAACACTCTTGAGATTGGTTGACATTCACCCTTGAACTTACATTAAATTAGTATATCCAAGTAGAGACCTGTTGAGACACTTACATCCACTGTATGTTCACTATACTTACACTACACGGCCATGTTATACTATGCTCATGCTACCTTTACCATGATATATATATATATATATATATATATATATATATATATATATATATATATATATATATATATATATATAGAACTACATGCTAAATAAACTTTCCATATTTACATTAAACAACATGCTGATACACCATACTTCATAATCAATTGTTCATGATATACATTTTTTCCTTATCATTACACTTTATATTTCACTTCATTTCTTGGGGGCTTACCGAGCTAAAGTTCGCTGACGGGCATTCTACCCACCTTTGTTTTCTTAGAATGTTCTTCAGATACTGTGGAGACTGAAGAGGTAGACATCTCAGAGGAGGAGCACGATCAGATTGTGACCCAGGACTAGATTAGTTATTTTTTTCTTAGTGTATGTATGCCACCGATTTAGGATTTCCATTCTTGTATTTTCTTTTAGTTGAAATCATGTATTGTAAATGAATCAAGTTGAATATAAATAAAGTTGTTGAATTTTAAATCTCATGTTAATTTTCTTGTCATTTCTATATTGCTTCTTTTACGCTTAGCGTATTTATTCCGGGAAATAACCTTCTCGAAATCAATTCGTCGCGGGCACCGTCACGTGCCGTTTCCGTTTACCGGGAAGCGGGGCGTGACAGGTTTTGTTGGCGGCCCATGCAGGTCTATTCTGCATGAAGTCATAAGCAATATATAACAAGAAATATGAGATTCAATAACTTTACATTCCTTACAATTCAATTTCCGTTGAATCTAGCCTAATCTTCCTTCTCTATTTAAGGTGATGGATTCTCTCAGTAATGCTAGCACCAACTATGGAATTACACCACCGTAACCTATCCTTACCGTTCTACCACCTCCACCTACTGTAGCCGTTCCACTCACAGAACAGACGATACTTCTTGAGGCTATCAAAAGCCTACTTGAAGGTCAGCAGGCTCAAAACTTGATTTTGCAGGAGCAGACTGCTCTCCTTCAACAGAATTTCATCCGCTCTGAAGCAGAAGCACCGGTAGTGAAACAATTTCGAACGTTACACCCGAAGAACTTCTTAGGGAAAGAGAAACCGCTTGAGGCCGATGAATGGGCTCAGAGTATAGAAGATGACCTAGCCGCAGCCCAAGTGTAAGTTAATGCCGCACACCCCATGCACTTGTGGGGAGGCGGAATTTACAAAAAACAATTTTTTATATTATGCAACACCGACTAAACTCCAGGATCTTAACAGAAACCTTAACTAGCTATATCTTCTAGGAAGTTTTAACTACCATGATAGTATTATACCTCCTTGATTCTAGTCCTTCAGGTCTTCTTCTCCTCCTCTCCTTGAGCTCCTCGAAGATCCGGATTGCGCTTGATCGTTGGCCTCCTCGTGTCGAAGATGATCCACCCGAGAGTCAATACTTCAAGCTCCAACATCTAAACCGAGGTAACTAAGGTACCTAGTTTGCTAAGCTAGGCAGCTTAAAAGATGTAGAATATCTAATAGAGTATTTAATCTCACTTGACCCTATGGTTCATAACTCATGTGAGGGATTAGGGTCTTAAGGAATAAGGAGAGAAAAATGGAGAGAGAAAGTGAAAGTGCAAATGAGCTAAGGTTATGGCAAGTGAAGAATGGCTCCTACGCTCATCTCACTCAATCATGCAATATTTTCTAATTGAAAATATCAATCTTGCTTGAATAGTGAGTCCAAACAAATAAAATAAACCATGAGCCATGCTTCACTCCATGTCACAAATATCTCCATTTTCCACCTCATTAATCTATTTCTATAAATAGATAAACCAAATAATGAGGTGTCCCCTTCTAGAAGCATCTCTTGTGAAATTACAAAATACCCTCACCGTATATACATACTCATATTCGTATTCCGAAAAATACGAATACAATGAGATAATAATAATCCAATAATATAACACTAGAATCCGGCTTAAACCAAAGCCTACTAGTGTTATCCGTCCGAACAACATCCGTGTAGCTAGTACACGTATATGATCGGAACCCTGCCATAAAACTATATGTCATCTACATCATTTCGCTCGAAGCAGAGAAACCCTCTATGTGTGGGACTCTAAAGACTCGACAGTACGCTGGCAGTGGGTTTAACCACAAGTTCGTCAGCGGTACTAGCTGCACGTAACGGCTACCTAGTTATCAGTCGATAAGAAGGCCGATGAGAAAACTCATCCGAACTCCAACTGAGCCTATCTGTGACAATATCCATACAGTCCGGTCTGTTCATATAAGATACTCGCATATTGGGCCTAGAGGGATGGTAATCGTCAGACCCCTAATAGCGCGATAAGTCGTGCCGGGGTAGAGCCTAATACACTCTGAGAAACTACTGGAGTACCTACCAGTAAATTTCGCTTTTCCTGGCCAGAGACTGTGTAATGGCTTTCCGAACACAACGCGATATCAACCCCTAATACCGGGAGAGACGAATCCTATCTAACCGCCACTGCCTCCAAGTGCTTCAGCACCGTACCCAACTACTACCTGTTTGCATGACTCTTTTTAGCTGTGGTAGGGTAGTGATCGAAGTACAGTGGGAACACACTCGAGACGAATAGTGATGTTAAGTCAACGGACTAATCTGTACTCATGCCACCCGAGAACTGCTACCTGATGATAGGTATAATACCAACCAGCAATTCCGAACGAGTCCGTCCAGTGTAACTCATAACCCAATGAGCACCTGTATACTATCTCTAGTACGACATACCAATGGCTGTGGGACAAACCATCTACCCTGTTGGGATGAGAAGCGTATACACTAGTCTATTCTGGAGTATCTATACCCCGTCTCGATAATCCTACGGCTAGGTGTTAGTGATGTATGCCCTAGAGGCTATTATTGTATCATACTGGATTGTATATTACATATTGGAAGCTTGGGATATTCACAGTTATAATAACAGTCTTGCTCAAAATGGTAGTATGCTTCTTGGTTCGATTCTACCTCAATATGTGCATATGTTTCTTTTAACATATCGCTTATACATATTGGTAGAGCCCTTAGAATCTTTGCTTGACCACCAGCGTTGTGATGGCAGTCACACTAGTGAGGGATGTGTAGTCTATAAGCATATCCTTATACAGGTCCCTAGTCGTAGGATTATCGAGACGGGGTATCGATACTCCATAGTAGACTAGTGTATACGCTTCTTTTCGGATTCCTAAGCACAACAACAAGGTTTTGGGTGGCATCATCCATGCCAATTTAAAATTTTGCCATGCTTAAACAACCCTAAACAAGATCTTTAACTAGAGAATCAAATGGAAACTTAAAGTAAACAACTTTACAACTAAGTGATTAGGGATTACAACCTTTGTAGTCCTCTCCTTCACTTCATAAGCCCCAAGTAGTGGTCCCTTCGCTGCGATCCAAGAACTCCCGGACTCTTGAGAAGCTCCACAAGGCGAATGATACATGATTTCTTGTAGTCTTCGAAATCCAAGATGATCTACTTCGAGGAAACACAAACTCAAGCTATCTCTTCACTAATATGAAATTAGTGAAGCCAACACACTAAACTATATGGCTAGTATAGAAGAGAATGATGTAGTAGGAATTTTGCTCTCTTTAGTTTTCTTTTTCTCACTTTATTTCATCACATGGAAAAAAGCTAGCAAGCTTTTGTGAGGAAGAAGAAGATGAACAAGTGATGAATTAATTAGATAAGGTTAGAAATACAACCAAGGGTTAAGTATGTTATGGCTAACTCATGTAGAGAATAAACCATGAGCTAGGGTTAAAGGTTAGGTCAAAAAATATCTTAAGCTAGACAAAAGAGTGGATTAAGTCAATGCAACCTACAAGCTTCTACAAGTTTTGAGCCTTGACAAAATCTTCACTATTTTGAATTACTTAATGATAAATATAAACCCTAACATAAACCCTAGCATGGTCTAAGTCTCATACACCTTTGTGCATGTGTAACCTAGCATGTTACAATTATACATATCACATATATATAATTTTGTAACAAAATAAAATAATACAATTAACATATATCACATATATATCAATGTATCATCAAGTGAGAAAAAGTAATTCTTAAGTGAGCTAATATTAGTTAATGTAATTTAATATATCAAATATATAATTCTACATTAAATTATTAAATCAACACTTGATTTAATAATCCGGCGATATCACATATAACCGACTAATATCAAATGCAACAACTTATTGAATTAACACTTGATCCGATAACCCGGCTATATCACATATAACCGACCAATGTCATAAGTCGCGAGAATAGAATGCAGTATTGTTGGAGATAGTGCCCTTAGAGTCAATTATTGGATCACAGGCATGTGATTGCAATGATTGAGGGAGGACCTATACCGGTAGGACAGTCTTACTCAAGATGATAGTATGCTATCTGGTTTATCTTTATCATCGTGTACTGCTTTAGGTGACCTTACAGGTCACTATTGCGCGTTGATAGAGCCCTTAGGATTCTTGCTTGACGGCCAGCAGTATGATGGCGATCATATACGTGGGAGCTGGGGTCTATAAGCACATCCTTAAAAGGTCTCTAGTCGTGGGAGTTTCGAGACAGGGCATCGATACTCCAGAGTAGACTAGTGTATACAGTCGAGACCCCGACGAGGGGCGGTGGCCGGTCTCACAAGCCACTGGTGTCAGTTGGTTCACCTAAGATGTATACAGGTGCTCATTTGGTTATGAGTACACCGGACAGGACTCGCCGGGAATATGCTAGTTGGTCTTATACCTGACGTCAGATGGCAGTTCCCTGGTGACATGTGCACAGGTTAGTTCATCGACCTGGGATCGTCATTTGTCTCGTGTGAGTTCCCACTGTACTTTGATTACTACCCTACTATGGCTCAAAGGAGTCGTGCAAACAGGTTTTAGTTGGGTACAGTCCCGCGCCACATGGAGGCAGTGAGCGGATCTGCAGGGGTTCGTCTCTCCCGGTATTGGGGGTGAGGTCGCGCTGTGTCTAGGAGAGCCATTACACAAAGCCCTCGGCTGAGGCAGGAGATTTACTGGTAGGTATTTCAGTCGTATCTCAGGGTGTTCTGGGCTACACTCTGACATGACTTGTACCGCTTTTGGGGGTCTGACTTTTACCACCCCCCTAGGCCCGCCATGTGATACTCATAGACGAACGGACCGGACTGTACGGATATTGTCACTGACAGGCTCAGTAGGGTGTCAGGATGAGTGCGTTCATCGACGTCCCTTTTGGTCAATACCTGGTAGCCCGTTACGTATTGGCTTATACCTCTGACGTGCTAGTGGTTAAATCCACAGCCATGGTGTTGACGAGTCTTTAGAGTCCACCACACACACAGTTACTCAGGTTTCGGGCGAAACGCTGTAGAGGCCGTATGGAGATATGGCAGGGTTCGATCAGATACGTGCGGTATTGCACGGATCATGATCAGACGGATAATACTAGCGGGTTTTGGTTTAAGCCGGATCCTAGTATTGTACAGTGTAGATTTTTGTCTCATTGCATTTGTATTCAGTCGGAATACAAATGCGGGTATGTATATACAGTCGCAGGGTTTTCCTGTAATTTATTACGGGATCAGTTTTTTGAAGTTGCCAGTTTGCTTTCCGTTTCGGCCATTTTCCTTTGTTTCCTTTCTTTGGCTGAATTTTGGTGGAGGGGGGTTATTTGCAATTGTGCAATTAACAATTGAGAAGACTTTTTGCTTCATGATGGTTTTCATGATGGGTGTAGCTTTCTTTGACTCCATGGTTCATGATTGTTTGACCTTTGGTGATATGATGGGAGTAGGTTGTGATCATTAGATTATCTCATCATCACTCATTCTTACATTATTGATCCTCACTCCCTCCTCTCTCTTTCTTCAAGCATGGCCGGCCAAAAGATGTTGGGGGCTGTCCAATTTTTGGGAGAGGAAAAATGAGTCTCATTTCTATGCTAAAAATCCCTTTGTTCATCCAAAAAGTTGATAGTTCATTTCCTCCACCAAAAGGCAACTTCCTACAACCCCAAGATACAAATAGTTCTACACTTCATCTACAACATCCTTGGGCACGTCGACTCGCCAACTTCGTGCTCGAGTTGCCTCAGTCCAGAGGTGGGAGCCCGTAAAAGAACCCGGCGATGTGGTGCCCTTCCGACGAGGAGATGAAGACCGGAGATTCCACGGGGGGATCGGGACGACGACGAGAAGACCGAAGGACACGGATCGTTCGGTATATCTCTCTATCCTTTTCTTCTTTTAGCTAGGAGTATGTTAATGGTCCGATCCGGATTTATAGTCCGCGGTAGCGCCGGTTTAAAGTTAAGAAAATTTTTGATTCCGCATTTTGGCCTCGGACAGACGGCCGGGGCGCTGCCGTGGCCTAACATGGTATCAGAGCCACACCATTAACCTAGTCTAGCTTACTCTAGTATGTTTAAAACTTCGATTGAACAAATTTCCAAAAACTCCGATTTCAAGTTGACAGTTTCTGTCGATTTTCAGTTGTGCTCGAAAAATTATTTGGTACATTGCAAAAATACAGGCAGGGTTTTTAATGGAATCTGGGAAAATTTGGTGGAATGATCGTCTTGTTTGGCCGTGGAACCGCGGCCATACCCCTACTTTGGCCGCGGTTCCGCCGCAATAATGAAGAGTCACTGCACCAAATTTCTTCTGTTGGTTCCTGAGTTGAAAATGGAGGTTTTGGAATATTCTGTTTGGGCCCAGATTTTCTTTGAGTGCTACAGTAGTGCTTGGGGCCCACTTCGGTAAATTTGATCGATCGAAAATTTTAAATATGTTAGTTCACAGTATTTACATTATATCTGCGACTGTGAATGTCACTTGATCGGTAAATCCTGTCTAACTACTATAGCCCTTTTAGACGGATTTGCGAACGTGATATTCACGTTGATGTTCTGTGTTGTGCTGTGATGTTGCGGATTGGTCGTGGGGATAGCCTGGATGCAATGGTAGTACAGTTTTGGTTGTATTATGTACATTTGATACTGCGGGGCGAGCGTCCGATATGTGGACTGCTGTCACTTCCTGTTTGTATATTATTCTTTTGGGGCACGACCGGGCTGAGGTCGATGTACCCGTTGTATGTATATTTTACTTTCTGTACTAGGATTACCCCGCGGAGGGGTGCACGGATAGCCTGGTTCTAGAGGGCAATGGGCCCGCATCTCATGGCATTGAGACGGAGGGGGCTTTACTCTAGAATTGGTGGGCTATTCGCCGCACTCGTACGGGGTACAGGTTGACCCAGGAGGGGTGCCCAAGTTACCAGATTTCGTGAAGTGCTGGATGGTCCATTCACGTTGCTGAAGGGGGTTGCTCACTTCAGGTTTTGGCGGGTAACTTGCCGCGCCCGTAGGTGTCTAGGATTTCATTGCACATGCTATCCACACGACCAGGGGAACGTCGGGTTTCAGTAGCGGCTCTATGAAACCCGGGGATCCCAGATATCTGTATTGTTCTGTGATGCTTATTACATTTCTGTGATGTTGCATTTTATCACGCCTTGAGCGAATATTATATATTGATATATATACTAGTAGATGTTGTATATGTTTTGCATCCGCGCTAGTCCAGTCCCCGCTCTGTCGTTAGTTATGTAACCTAACGGGTAATGACGGGACCCAGTGGCGAATGCGGATGGCATATATGTACATCATTATTTTCGTTCTTTGTGGTGTGATCAATTGATGGGATTGCATTGATTCGGATCAATACAAGCTAAACAAACCTATTCTGATGTTGTTGGAACATTTTTTCAAAATGCTGTTATTGCAAGGACGTTCATTTTTGTTTTGCACAGTGGTATTCGGTTATGAATATCCAGCACCTCAGTCGACGAGGCAAGGGCCGAGATCCCTTCACCGGGAGTGACCCCTTGGACAGAAGTTTGCGTCAGGGTAATAACTTCACTATAGCCGATTACTTTTGCTTTGCATCGTGGTATTCAGTTGGAATATCCTGCACCTCATTCTACGGGGAAAGAGCCGAGATCCCTTCACCGGGAGTAACCTCTTTAGCAAAGGTTTTCGTCACTATATTTTTATAAAAAATTATGCTGTTCCTTCAACGATATCAAGTTCATTATGTTAAAGGTTTTTCGCCAAAAACCAGCCGTAGCCCTCCGTCATTTCTTACGGGTATTATTTAGTATTCGTGTTGCGTTTGTTGACCTAGTCAAGACGTAGTGTTCGGTAGCTAAGTGGTGCTTGTTTGTTGCATAAATGGGATTGGTTAGGACAGCCGTGCGGCCTTGTTGACCTAGTCAAGGGCACGTACGGGTGGGTTTGATGCAGTCTAGAGTAATGACGGGTTGAACTTGACTAGCGGTTTATGGTTTGTTGACCTAGTCAAGGTCATAAACCGCTTGGGGTAAAAATCACATCGGAAGTTTCTAATGAAACTGAAACTTGCCAGATATGCGCATACCTTCTGGAGTGTGATAACGTGAGTGGATTCCGTCACGTTGTCATGCGATGGTAGTTGGATCCCGATTCCCACTGATGAGTTGGTTTACTCCTCGGGTGATCCCGACTAATTCTTCTTTTAGGTTTGGAGGAGAATTTGACGTTACAGTGGGAGGTTTCCTGATTAGACAAATTGGTAACCATTCTGATCTAGGTTAGAGTGCACTCTGAGTGTTTCTTTTCTCTCTCTCTTTGGCAGCGACCATGACCCAACCCTTGACTATGACTCAGTGACCAAATTAACCGAACCTTCTTAAACATTGGCTTTTGGATTGTCAGAGTTGCATACCTCATTGCCACTCCTACTTTTACCCTTTTCTCCAGGACACCCCATATTATTACGAACGTCCACTTCCATTGGATAAAATCATCGTATGGTTATATACGAACTCGAAGGAATTTATTCGAGAATGGTTTCCGGTTCTGGAGAAAACGGATAGGACTATTCAGTTGTCTTTTCCTTTTACCTTCTCTCAAGTTGTGAGTACTCCTTGTTTTAGGGGATAGTACACCTATTACGCTAATTGGATAGTCTTCTTCCAAACCTTAGGCAGGTGCCGAACGGTAGGGAATGAGGAAAACCAATTAGTCCAACGATGGTGTACAGAAGGTATTAAGTAAAGACAAATAAAGGGATTAGTAAGAGGGAAAAGTAAATTGCGACTGCTATTCATGACCAAACCAAGTATTTCATTACCACTCCCACTTCACCTTTGTATTTCTTCAGAACACTCCGTATCACTACGAAGATCCACGGTATTTGGATACTCCATCGTATGGTTATATACGAACTCGAAAGGAACTTGTTCCAGTTCGGGGATGGATTCTGGTTCAGGAGAAATAGGAATAAGGTTTTATTCAGTTGTCTTTTATCCTCACCTTCTCTCAGGTTGCGAGTGCTCCTAGGATTAGGACAGTACACCCATTATGCTTATTGGATAGTCTTCTTCCAAACCATAGGCTGGTGCCGAACGGTAGGGAAGGAAGAAAACCATTTAGCCTAAGAGGGTGTACAGAAGGTAATGACTAAAGACATATAAAGGGATTTGGAGGGATGGCAAAGAAATATATGGTTACAGTTGTTAATCTGATAATGGAAGATGTATTACTAAGAATACCCGGATACCCCTACGAAACATTTCAATGTTTCAGTTTCACTGTGTACTGTTAAAAGAAAACTGATTTCCTAATTAGACACTTGCTCCAGGGTATGTATTTACCAGGTTTGATTCTCACATCTGTATGGTTTTACAGATGATGAGTGGGAGTAAGTTATTGGGAATTAGGTGATCATCCTCATTATATCGGAATTCGTTGTAATTGGTGATATTTGAGGAAGTCACCTGGGTTGTTTGCCGGACGGCAAGTATTTGGTTTAGAATATCCGCTGTAATGCACCAATTTCAAATTGATATATCTTTACGTCTATTTTTATAGAGTGAGATGTAACCTTTTGAAATTATGTCCATGACATTTACCTATATCAGTGGTTGATTAGGTAAGGAGCATTAAACAGCGGTGTAATTCTTCTTAACCATAAGTACAGTTTTCAACCTATGACACACAGGGAATGGGTTATTAGACTTAAGGGACTTATACAGAGTATTGTATATTGTCCAGTGTCCATTAGGACAGAGGGGTTGGTCCTCGTACTATATTCGGTTTACTTATGACTTCTCTAGTTCTTAGACAAGTGTTTCGTAGAGACACAAGGTCTAAGTTTTGAGAAGTTATAGGTATATGAATAAAGTAGAGAACCAAGTGTTGCAAGTATCAGGATTCTTCAAGGTGATCGAAGATGTGGATACTTGTGTATGGTATTCAGTTTGTAGTAATGATTAAGAGAACTTGCCTCTCTTTCATGTTACTCATAATTGGAAGTACTCCTAAGTTAAGTAATGCTGATCGGCCTCTCTCCATTTTGTTGACATGCACTGGAGACAGCTGCATGATTTGAATCTGGTTCAATTAAATCAGTGCTTTTGTTTCTATATTGGATATAGAACAGTTCATATCTTAACGATGTTAAGGTACGGGGAGTCATCCGGCTTATGCTTAAAACCAGACTCCGGACTACTCAAGGCACGTTTCTGTAATGGCTGTTTATGGGTCGACCGGGCTATGACGAGGGTTGAGTTTCTACCATCTGGAAGATCAATAGTGATATTGTTCTTGACTTGCCACAGTTTTGACAAAAATGGAATTTTTCAGAAAACAGTAGTGGGAGTATGGTAGAACTGGAAGTGATTCCAGAACCACAAACGATTACGAAAAATTTGATAAGAACCTAAAGATTCGATCTGGTTTGATATTCCATTGGCCACTCCGCAGATATGGTGGGTAACCTCAGGTGCTCGAGAGGTACTTCGGTATGCTCAAGGACGGTGGCAGGGAGGTTCTTGTTTACCCAGACTTGCCATTGCTGTTGTTCCAGACTATGAGACCCGGCAGGAGGATGAGTACATCGTCGTTCTGAACTAGCTTTAGAAGTGCACGTCTATATGACCCTGCCAGAGGGTTGTCATAATCAGTGGGAGCAGCGGAAGCATTGGTGGACAAGTAGCTTTTGTCTATTTATAGACTAAAGCAGATATAGCAGAGATATATCATCTATTTCTGATATGACAGTCATAGGTTTGACTTCATCAGAATAGGGGATGGATCTGTTAAGAAGGTAGTAGGGTGTGATGTCCTGGTATTTGGATGACATACACAGAGTAGGAAGTGAAATTCCTATACTACAATCGGTTATATTTTGGTTGTCACATAGTGGTTTCTCCACAAAGGACTTGGATATCATATCAGACATTCTGGTTACTAGATCTATAGTTTTAGATCTAGATTTGGGTAGTTTCCCAATCTGGGTACCTTGACAGCATTCTAAAGGTGTTTTAGAATGGACGACTCTTGGAACGGTAGTATACCTGCAGGTGATGGAGTCACCCTCTTTGAAGGTGTCTTACAGACTAAAGTGGAGAGGAATGTGCATGATTGGCAGATCACTTGCTTAGGTAATTGAGTCAATCATGAGATGCCAAGTACCACACCAGATGTTGTTTTTGCAGTAGATGCAATAAGTTGATAATAATCCAATCCTGGAAAACCAATCGGAAGCAGTTTTAGAACATAAGTGGATGTTCTAGGGATATGATAACGACAGCCTCATTCGGGAGACGGTTATCATTCCAGGCTTCCAAGGTGACCTGGATGACAGAGTGGCTGTCAGAGTTATAGTTTTTCCTCTGACGAGGGGCAGTATTTTGGACAGGTGGTCCAGGCGGATACTGTGGGAGGCATGGCGCAGGATACTGATTAAGTTCAGTTGTCGATACAGTCTAAGAAGTTTGGATTTGGAGTTCATTAATGAACTAGGTCCCATCAGACATCCAGACACATTCTAAGACAGGTATTGCTCATTTCAGGAGATGGTTTTCTCCGCGAACTTGAGATATAGAGAGACATAGAAAGAAACATCAAGGCAGATCCACTCATTAAGGCTATTCCTCGAACGCAATAGTTTCGCAAACGAGCTTTGTGAGACTGACTAGTAGAGGAGTTGGGTGTTCGGTATCACACGGGCTGTAAGTATGCGACATCGCAATAATTAGCCTTGAGTGCAAGTGGGAGATTGTTGGAGATAGTGCCCTCAGAGTCAATTATTGGATCGCAGGCACGTGATTGCAATGATTGAGGGAGGACCTATACCGGTAGGACAATCTTACTCAAGATGATAGTATGCTATCTGGTTTATCTTTATCATCGTGTACTACTTTAGGTGACCTTACAGGTCACTATTGCGCGTTGATAGAGCCCTTAGGATTCTTGCTTGACGGCCAACAGTATGATGGCGATCATATACGTGGGAGCTGGGGTCTATAAGCACATCCTTAAAAGGTCCCTAGTCGTGGGTGTTTCGAGACAGGGCATCGATACTCCAGAGTAGACTAGTGTATACAGTCGAGACCCCGACGAGGGGCAGTGGCCGGTCTCACAAGCCACTGGTGTCAGTTGGTTCACCTAAGATGTATACAGGTGCTCATTGGGTTATGAGTACACCGGACAGGACTCGCCGGGAACATGCTAGTTGGTCTTATACCTGACGTCAGATGGCAGTTCCCTGATGACATGTGCACAGGTTAGTTCATCGACCTGGGATCGTCATTTGTCTCGTGTGAGTTCCCACTGTACTTTGATTACTATCCTACCACGGCTCAAAGGAGTCGTGCAAACAGGTTTTAGTTGGGTACAGTCTCGAGCCACATGGAGGCAGTGAGCGGATCTGCAAGGGTTCGTCTCTCCCGGTATTGGGGGTGAGGTCGCGCTGTGTCTAGGAGAGCTATTACACAAAGCCCTCGAGGCAGGAGATTTACTGGTAGGTATTCCAGTAGTATCTCAGGGTGTTCTGGGCTACACTCCGTCACGACTTGTACCGCTTTTGTGGGTCTGACTTTTACCAATCCCCTAGGCCCGCCACGCGATACTCATAGACGAACGGACCGGACTGTACGGATATTGTCACTGACAGGCTCAGTAGGGTGTCAGGATGAGTTCGCTCATCGACATCCCTTTTGGTCAATACCTGGTAGCCCGTTACGTATGGCTAATACCTCTGACGTGCTTGTGGTTAAATCCGCAGCCATAGTGTTGACGAGTCTTTAGACTCCCCCACAGACCGTTTCTCTAGTTTCGGGCGAAACGCTGTAGAGGCCGTATGGAGATATGGCAGGGTTCGATCAGATACGTGCGGTATTGCACGGATCATGATCGGACGGATAATACTAGCGGGTTTTGGTTTAAGCCGGATCCTAGTATTGTACAGTGTAGATTTTTGTCTCATTGCATTTGTATTCAGTCGGAATACAAATGCGGGTATGTATATACAGTCGCAGGGTTTTCCTGTAATTTATTACGGGATCAGTTTTTTGAAGTTGCCAGTTTGCTTTCCGTTTCGGCCATTTTCCTTTGTTTCCTTTCTTTGGCTGAATTTTGGTGGAGGGGGGTTATTTGCAATTGTGCAATTAACAATTGAGAAGACTTTTTGCTTCATGATGGTTTTCATGATGGGTGTAGCTTCCTTTGACTCCATGGTTCATGATTGTTTGACCTTTGGTGATATGATGGGAGTAGGTTGTGATCATTAGATTATCTCATCATCACTCATTCTTACATTATTGATCCTCACTCCCTCCTCTCTCTTTCTTCAAGCATGGCCGGCCAAAAGATGTTGGGGGCTGTCCAATTTTTGGGAGAGGAAAAATGAGTCTCGTTTCCATTCTAAAAATCCCTTTGTTCATCCAAAAAGTTGATAGTTCATTTCCTCCACCAAAAGGCAACTTCCTGCAACCCTAAGATACAAATAGTTCTACACTTCATCTACAGCATCCTTGGGCATGTCGACTCGCCAACTTCGTGCTCGAGTTGCCTCGGTCCAGAGGTGGGAGCCCGTAAAAGAACCCGGCGATGTGGTGCCCTTCCGACGAGGAGATGAAGACCGGAGATTCCGCGGGGGATCGGGACGACGACGAGAAGACCGAAGGACACAGATCGCTCGGTATATCTCTCTACCCCTTTCTTCTTTTAGCTAGGAGTATGTTAATGGTCCGATCCGGGTTTATAGTCCGCGGTAGCGCCGGTTTAAAGTTAAGAAAATTTTTGATTCCGCATTTTGGCCTCGGACAGACGTCCGGGGCGCTGCCGTGGCCTAAAAAGTATCACATACGCGCATTAATCTCGGTCCCACACATATCATATATATGCTCCTACTCCGTTTCGCCTGAGCTAGGAAACCTCTGAGTAGGACTCTAAAGACTCGTCAATACGCCGGCAGTAGGTGATGATCATATCAAACACCCACAAGCTGCAAGCGGTCAGCTAAACGTAATAGCCACCCGGGTATTGAGCGATCAGAAGATCAACAAGCAAGCCTGCTCACACTCTTGTGAATCTAATCAGTAACACTACCGTACAGTTCGGTCTCTTCATCTGATATATCACATATCCAGTCTAGGGGTGGTAAACGTCATACCCCAGTAACCGATATGTCGTGTCGATGTGAGGTTCATAACGGGTCGAGAAACTACTGATAACACTTACAAGTAGATCTCCATATCATCCCTGGCCAGGGACTTCCAATTAGCCAATCAAGCACAGCACAACATCAACCCCCAATACTGGGAGAGACGAAACCCCTCCCATCTCTCATTTCCTCCATGTATTCGGGACTGTACCCAAAAGCCACCGTTTTGCATGTTCTCATGAATGTGGTAAGATGGAAATCAAAGCACAGTGGGAATCACACAAGACTCTATGACGATCTCGGATCTACAGACTAACCTATACCAGTGTCACCAGAGAACCGCTATCTGACGATAGGTATAATACCAGCTAGGAGTTCTCGGCGAGTCCGTTCAATGTACCCAGTCTCCACTGAGCACCCGTATACCATCTTTGATGTCAAACACCAATGGATGGGATCATCCATCGCCCATCATATGGGTCAAGATGCGTATACGTTAGTCTACTCTGGAGTATCGATGCCATGTCTCGATACACCCTCAAATAGGAACAATTATAGGATGTACTCGTGGACTACCCTAGCCCTACTAGTATGATCTCCATCATAGTCCTAGTAGTCAAGTACATATCCTAAGGGCTTTATCAACATGTGAGACCAAGACAGTAACACAATACAAGTCAACATGTTAAGACAAAGTGAAACCAGATAGCATACTATCATGTCGAGTAAGAAAGTCCTCTCTATATATATCCAAGCATCCACTACAATATACATTATATGTACAATAATGTCCTCTAGGGCATATACATAACTAACAGTCTCCGACTTGCACTAAGGCCAGCTGTTGTAGTATCTCATACCCAACATCCTGAAGACTCTCTCAAATTGTATCTGGGGTATGGTCTTCGTGAGTGGATCCGCGGTGTTGTCCTTCGTGTCAACTCTCCGGACCTCGATCTCCCGGCGATCAACTATCTCCCGGATCAGGTGATACCGCCTCAGAATATGCCTGGATCTTTGATGGGACCTGGGTTCCTTGGCTAAAGCCACAGCTCCATTGTTATCACAATACAAAGGTATTGGATGCTCAATGGACGGAACCACACCAAGTTCAGTTATGAACTTCTTCATCCAGACAGCCTCTTTGGCAGCATCGTTGGCAGCGATGTATTCAGCCTCCATCGTCTTGTCTGCCACGGTTTCCTGTTTGGAACTCTTCCAACAAACCGCCCCTCCATTGAGGATAAAGACAAATCTCGAGTGCGACTTAGAGTCGTCCTTATCACTCTGGAAGCTCGAATCGGTAAAGGACTCCACTTGGAGTTCACCGTTACCATACACCAAGAACATCCCTTTAGTCCTTCTCAAGTACTTAAGAATGTTCTTCACAGCTGTCCAGTGACTCTCTCGTGGATCTACTTGATACCTACTCACTACACTTAGTGAGTATGCTACATCGGGTTTGGTACATAGCATCACGTACATGATAGAGCCTACTGCCGAAGCATAGGGTATCCCTTGCATGCGAGCTCTTTCTAAATCAGTCTTAGGAGACATCTATTTGGAGAGAGTGAGTCCAGATATCGTGGGTAAATTCCCACGCTTGGATTCTTCCATACTAAACCTCTTTAGTATAGTGTCAATATACCTGGATTGGGACAATCCCAGTATCCTTTTAGATCTATCTCTATAGATCTTAATCCCCAAGATGCAGGAGACATCACCTAGATCTTTCATTGAGAATCTTTGTGATAAGAAAAGCTTGACCGAGTGCAGCATAGGAACATCATTTCCTATCAAGAGTATGCCATTCACATACAATACGAGGAAGACAACCTTACTCTCTGCCACCTTCTTGTATATACAAGGTTCATCTACGTTCTTGATGAAGTGAAACTCTTTGACTACCACATCAAAAAAGATGTTCCAACTCCGCGATGCCTGCTTTAATACATAGATAGATTTAAGCAGCTTGCACACCTTTTCGCTGCTCCCACTGTCTACGAAGCCCTCTGGCTGAGTCATATACACGCACTCTTCTAAATCACCATTTAGAAATGCGGTCTTAACATCCATTTGCCAGATTTTGTAGTCATGGTATGCAGCAATGGCAAGTAGGATCCGGATGGACTTAAGCATAGCCACTGGAGAAAATGTTTCATCATAATCTGTAGGGTTATTAATCATGACAGCAAGGTTTCGGGTGGTTTCACCCATGCTAATTTTAAAATTTGTCATGTTTAAACAACCCTAAAACAAGATCTTTAACTAGAGAATCAAACTATAACATCAAGTAAACATCTTTACATCTAAGTGATAGGGATTACAACCTTTGTAGTCCGTTCCTTCGCTTCATAAGCTCCGAGTTGAGGTCCCTTCGCTGCGATCATCAAGCTTCCGGACTCTACAGAGGCTCCATGGGGTGAATGAGGCATCCTTGCTTGAAGACTTCACAATCCAAGATGATCTACCTTGAGGAATCACAAACCCAAGCTATCTTTTCACTAATTAGAGATTAGTGAAGTTAACACATTAATTTATATGGCTAGTATAGAAGAGGATGATGAAGTAGGAATTTTTCTCTCTTTTGTTTTCTATTTCTCACTATTTTTCATCACTTAGAAAAATCAAGCAAGCTTTTTTTTTTTTGAAGAAGAAGAACAAGTGATGAATGAATAATTGTTGAGATTTGAAATGCAACCAAGGGTTAAGCATGTCATGCTTAACCCTTGTAGAGAATAGACTATGGTTAGAGATTAGGGTTAGGTTAATAAATATCTTAGATAATATCCAGAGGGTGGACTTAGTCAACTATGATAAAAATCTTAGGATAAATCCACACAATTTGAATTATCCAAAATAAAATGTAAACCATAATCTAAACCCTAGCATGGTTTAATCCTCATAAACCCTAGTTGCATTTATAACCCTAGCATGTCACAATATCATATATCACATATACAATATTTTGTAACAAAAGAAAAGAATACAATAAACATATATCACATATATATCAATGTATCCAAAGTGAGAAAAAGAATTACTTAAGTGAGCTTATATTAGTTAATATAATGTAATATATCACATATATAATTATACATTAAATTATTAAATCAATAATTGATTTAATAATCTGGCTATATTACATATAACCGACTAATATAATATGTATCAATTTATCGAAACAACACTTGATCCGATAACCCAGCTATATCATATATCGCGAGAATAGAATATGGTATCATATATCGTATTAATCTCGGTCCCGTACATATCACATATGTGCTCCTACTCCATTTCGCCCGAGCCAGGAAACCTCTGTGTAAGACTCTAAAGACTCGTCAATACGCCGGCAGTAGGTGATGATCATATCAAACACCCATAAGCTGCAAGCGGTCAGCTAAACGTAACAGCCATCCGGGTATTGAGCGATCGGAAGATCAACAAGCAAGCCTGTACACACTCATGTGAATCCAATCAGTAACACTACCGTACAGTCCGGTCTCTTCGTCTAATATGTCGCATATCCAGTTTAGGGGTGGTAAACGTCAGAACCCAGTAACCGATAAGTCGTGTCGATGTAAGGCTCATAACGGGTTGAGAAACTACTGATAACACTTACCAGTAGGTCTCCATATCAGCCCTGGCCAGGGACCTCCAGTTATAGCCAATCGAACACAACGAAACATCAACCCCCAATACCGGGAGAGACGAAACCCCTCCTATCGCTCATTGGCTCCATGTAATTCGGGGCTGTACCCAAAAGCAACCGTTTTGCACATTCTCATGAACGTGGTAAGGTGAAAATCAAAGCACAGTGGGAATCACACAAGACTCTATGACGATCTCGGGTCTACAGACTAACCTGTACCTGTGTCACCAGAGAACTGCTATCTGACGATAGGTATAATACCATCTAGGAGTTCTCAGCGAGTCCGTTCAGTGTACCCAGTCTCCACTGAGCACCCGTACACCATCTTTGATGACAAACACCAATGGATATGGGATCATCCATCGCCCATCATATAGGTCAAGATGCGTATACGCTAGTCTACTCTGGAGTATCGATGCCCTGTCTTGATACACCCTCGACTAGGAACAGTTATATAATGTACTCTTGGACTACCCTGGCCCCACTAGTATGATCTGCATCATAGTCCCAGTAGTCACGTATATATCCTAAAGGCTTTATCAACATGTGAGAGCAAGACAGTAAACCAATACAAGTCAACATGTTAAGACAAAGTGAAACCGGATAGCATACTATCATGTCGAGCAAGAAAGTCCTCTCTATATTTATCCAAGCATCCACTATAATATACATCATATGTACAACAATGGCCTCTAGGGCATATACATAACTAATAATCTCCCACTTGCACTAAGGCCAGCTGTTGTAGTATCTCATACCCAACATCCCGAAGAGTCTCTCAAATTGTATATGGGGTATGACCTTCGTGAGTGGATCCATAATGTTGTCCTTCGTGTCAACTCTCATGACCTCGATCTCGCAGCGATCAACTATCTCCCGGATCAGGTGATACCGCCTCAGAATATGCCTGGATCTCTGATGGGACCTGGGTTCCTTGGCCAAAGCCACAGCTCCATTGTTATCACAATACAAAGGTATTGGATGCTCAATGGATGGAACCACTCCAAGTTCAGTTATGAACTTCTTCATCCAGACAACCTCTTTGGCAGCATCGTTGGCAGCGATGTATTCAGCCTCCATCGTCAAGTCTGCCACGGTTTCTTTTTTGGAACTCTTCCAACAAACCGCCCCTCCAATTAGGGTAAAGACAAATCCCGAGTGCGACTTAGAGTCGTCCTTATCACTTTGGAAGCTCGAATTAGTAAATGACTCCACTTGGAGTTCTCCATTACCATACACCAAGAACATCTCCTTAGTCCTTCTCAAGTACTTCAGAATGTTCTTCACAGCTATCCAGTGACTCTCTCCTGGATCTGCTTGATACCTATTCACTACACTTAGTGAGTATACTACATCGGGTCTGGTACATAGCATCGCATACATGATAGAGCCTACTGCCGAAGCATATGGTATCCCTTGCATGCGAGCTCTCTCTAAATCAGTCTTAGGAGGTATCTCTTTAGAGAGAGTAAGTCCAGAGATCGTGGGTAAATTCCCACGCTTGGATTCTTCCATACTAAACCTCTTTAGTATGGTGTCAATGTACCTGGATTGGGACAATCCCAATATTCGTTTAGATCTATCTCTATAGATCTTATTCCCCAAAATGCAGGAGGCATCACCTAGATCTTTCATTGAGAATCTATGTGATAAGAAGAGCTTGACCGAGTACAGCATAGGAACATCATTTCTTATCAAGAGTATGCCATCTACGTACAATACGAGAAAGACAACCTTACTCTCTGCCACCTTCTTGTAAAAACAAGGTTCATCTACGTTCTTGATGAAGTCAAACTCTTTGAATACAACATCAAAACAGATGTTCCAACTCCGCGATGCCTGCTTTAACCCGTAGATGGATTTAAGCAGCTTGCACACCTTTCCGCTGCTCCCACTGTCTACGAAGCCCTCTGGATGAGTCATGTACACGCACTCCTCTAAATTACCATTTAGAAAGGCGGTCTTAATATCCATTTGCCAGATTTTGTAGTCATGGTATGCAGCAATGGCAAGTAAGATCCGGATGGATTTAAGCATAGCCACTGGAGAAAAGGTTTCGTCATAATCCATACCTGGTCGTTGACGAAAACCCTTTGGAACAAGTCTAGCTTTGAAAGTCTCAACTTTTCTATCTACACCAAGTTTCTTCTTAAAGATCCATTTGCTCCCAATGGGTTTTACCCCTTCAGGAGCAACTTCCAAAGTCCATACTTTGTTGGTGTACATGGATTCCATCTCAGATCGCATTACATCTAGCCACTTCACAGAGTCCCCACTCGTGATGGCCTGCTCGAAATTAGTCGGGTCATCATCTTCCATGATGCAATCCTCGCTCCCACCATTAATGAGAAAACCATAGTATCTCTCTGGTGGATGAGGAACCCTACTAGATCGGCGGAGCGACTGAGGTTCGTCGGGAACTACTGAATCCTCTGGTTCTACCAAATCTTCTGTCGTAGTTTGTATTGCTGGAACTTCTTCCAGTTCTACCTTCTCGCCACTAATTTCCTTTGCAAGAAATTCCTTTTCTAAAAAGGTGGCATGTCGAGAAACAAACACCTTTTGTTCCTCTGTGTGGTAGAAGATATACCCTTGTGAGTTTTTGGGATACCTTACAAACTTGCACAAGACAGACCTTGCCTCGAGTTTGTTCAGATTGTGCCTTTTGACATAGGCTGGACAACCCCATATCTTAACATAATTAAGAGATGGTCTCTTTCCCTTCCATATCTCATATGGAGTGGGAGGCACTGATTTGGTAGGAACCATATTCAATAGGTGCATGGCTGTTTCAAGCGCATACCCCCAGAAGGAAATAGGCAACCCAGCAGTGCTTATCATAGAGCACACTATATCTAATAGGGTGCGATTCCTCCGTTCTGATACACCGTTGTGCTGTGGTGTATATGGAGGAGTAAGCTGAGAGAGAATCCCATTCTCTTTTAAATAATCCAGGAACTCATTGCTCAAGTATTCTCCTCCTCGATCAGATCGAAGGATCTTAATACTTTTACCCGTTTGGTTCTCGACTTCTTTCTTATATTCTTTGAATTTCTCAAAAGCTTCAGACTTGTGTTTCAACAGGAACACATGTCCGTATCTTGAGAGATCATCAGTGAATGTAATGGAGTATGAGGAACCATTTCTGGCATGTGTAGACATGGGACCGCATACATCACTATGTATCAGTCCCAAGAGTTCCTTAACTCTTTCTCCGTGTCCACTAAACGGAGTTTTGGTCATCTTGCCTTTGAGACATGAATGGCAAGTTTCATAAGATGATAATTCGAACGTATTCAAATATCCATCTTTATGTAACTTAGCTAGTTGTGTCGCATTGATATGACCTAGTCTACAGTGCCACAAGAAGGATTCGTTCATTTCTGAACTCTTCCTCTTGTGTGTGTTTTGTACATTAAGGACCGTGGTTTGATTTAGAACATATATGCCATTATTTAACGAGCCTGATCCAATAAAATTTTGATTTAGGAAGATGTTCATAAAATTATCCTGTACTGCAAAATTATATCCTTCTTTACTCAATAAAGAAACTGATATAAGATTGCATATCAGGGTTGAAATGTAATAGCATTCGTTCAGAATCAATGTATTACCATTTGGCAATACAAGGTGATATTCGCCAACTGCTTTGGCTGCAACATTTGCACCATTCCCTACTCTTATGGAATGATCACCCTCTCCCAGTTCTCTACCTTTCCGTACCCCATGTAACATATTACATATGTGGGATCCCGATCCGGTATCTAATACCCAGGACGTAGAGTGAACTGAGAAACAGTTCTCGATAACAAACACACCTGAAGAAGATGCATCATCATGCTTGTTCTTCGTTTGGACGGCGTGGGAATCCAGATATTCCCCTATTTCCTGTTCTGTCTTATAATAATTATAAGAAAGAACGGAACCAACGTTCCCCTGTTCAGTATAATAAGCGGTTCGGTCAATACATCCATATTATTATCTTGATTAAGGCCTGACATGGTCACTACCTGGAGAGAGAGAAAAGAAAACACTCCAGCGTGCGCTCTTGCAAGATTTGATTGGTTATTATCTTATCTAATCAGGATGGCTCCCACTGGTTTTATCAAATCTTCCTTCAAACCCTAAAAGGTAAGATTAGCCGGGATTAATTACACTTTACAAGTTCGCCAATCTTTCGGCCAGGCCAGTGTTGGTACTTTGAGGGAGATTCCCCGTGCTTTCGCACAGACCTTTGGCTAAAATAAACCTCGTTTTCCCAGAGGCATAACCCCGTTAACACCTTTCTAGACACCTACTTAATTGGCTAATTGTTATGTGTAAAACTCTCCCAGGAGTAACTCTTACTCGCAGTGGGTATTGGGATCCAACTATCTCATAGAAGGTATGCAATCTCATTGCAAATTTCAACACTTGAAATTCCCGATAATGCTTTTTCCCCTAACGTGCTATGACCTTGACGAAAGCCAACAAACCATAGTCCGCTAGTCAAGTTCAACTCGTACATTTCTTGATTAAATTAAACCCACCCGCACGACCCTTGACGAAAGCCAACAAAGCCGTACGACTACCCTAATCCAATCGCATCATATGCAGCAGATAAGCAGTAAGTAGCTACCGCACACTACGCCTTGACGAAAGCCAACAAACGTAGCACGAATACTAAATATTACTTATCTGAAATGTCGGAGGGATACGACAGGTTTTTCAGAAAACCTTTCGCGTAATGAACTTGATATCGTTGTAGAAACAAGTGATTTCGAAAAGGAGTGTTTTTGAGACTTATACTAGTTTCTCTAAAGAGGTCACTCCCGGTGAAGGGATCTCGGCTCTTTCCTTATCGAATAAGGTGCAGGATATTTCACAAATACCGCTATGCAAAGCAAAAACTATAGAAGCAATCAAAAACAAAACCGAGTGAGTTGTAGCATCTGCTAGTTTCGCTAAAGAGGTCACTCCCGGTGAAGGGATCTCGGCTCTTTCCTTATCGAATAAGGTGCTGGATATTCTACAAGAAATATCGCCATGCAAAGCAAAAACTAGAGCCACCCTTTTTGAAAATATGATTCTACAACATATTTTAGGTTTCTTTTTCTTTCATTAATCTCATTAATGAATTCCCATCATTTATGCTTCATAAGCATCACAGAAGAAACGAAAATACAACGTACGCTTATGCCATCCACATTCGCCACAGTGTCCTGTTATGCACCGTTAGGTTACTTAACTAACGACATACCGGGGCGGGACTAGCGCGGGTGCAAAACATAAGCAACGTTTATTATATATCATATATACAATAATAAAGCATTGGTCTCACGCATATATAATGATCACATCACAGTATATCAGCAGCAGAAGAAACATATGAAATATTGGATATACTAGGAGGTCCGTGTTTTATTTTGAGCCTGTATAAAATACGGATTCCACGGTCGTGATGAATAGACAAACCCACACCCCTAGACCCCTACGAGAGTGGCAAACAACCCTCCCAATTCTAGGGTTAGGAGACCCGGTCTCGACTCCTCGAGATGGCCTCCCACTGGACCCTAGAACCCGGTTACTTATGCTCCCCACCTTGGGTCTATCATAATGCGGAAAAGTAAATAATATACAATGGTGACAACATCCTCAACCCGGAAGTGCCCCAATAAAAGAATATTACATACAATGAATTTTACATGAATGAAAATAAAAACCCTCATCTCATATAAAACCCCCGGCTATTCAAAACACGACGATCCAATATACCATATCACAACAACACATAACATCACATGTCATCAACGTAAGTAAATATGCGTATCCCAGTTATCGTTGATGTATAGCAACGAAACCGGCGATACACGACATATTACACTTACGGTCGCAGAAAAGAAAGTGAAAAACTACAACATTTGGAATCCACAATCACTTTAGACATCGTAAACCTGAAATATCACATATTACGGATTTCATGCCTAACTATATTAATTCCACATATTGTATCACATTACAGAAAAAGCTAGACGACGTTAAACATTCCGATCGAATCAACAAACACAAAAAAATTCCTAAAACCTCAACACTTGAGCGTAGTTTAAAAATACTCAGTACATGCCACAGTACATGCCTCACATGTGGCACCGCTGAACTACCACAAACTCTAGGGTTTAGTGACGGTTCTGACGGTCACATAATCGAGTTAAGGTTTCGTTCTTCTAGAGGGTCCACCGAATCACTTGCACGATATTTGAATGTTCTTTAACTAAGGAAAAATGCAACACTTGAAAATTTTTCGGCAAGGGTTAAAGTGGGTATTTGATATCCGATCGAACTTTTTACACCGTCTAAAATAACCCTAAAACAAACTAGAATTACGAATACAAAACACTCCGAATTGCATCTGTAAAAAGATAACATCACATGCAAATATAGCAAAAATAAACAACACCTGAAAACCCAAACCCCAGAGACCGGAACAGGACCAAAATTTGAAGCCCAAATACCACAAAGTGGCCGGCCTGCTCGGAATTTCCCTACTTTTGCTCGGCCAAAATCCGAGCACAGGGGTTCAAATTTTGGTGGTGTTCATTATGTATCTCATACATCATTCTGCAACCGTTTAAAAAATTTTTTGACACCTGAAAAATTTCGACAGAAACTAGGGTTTCGATTCGGATGTTTCGGAGTTGTTTCGGTTTCGTAATCCTACACTTATCCATCTAATTCTCTAGCTAGGCTCTGATACCACTGTAGGGGTATTAATCACGACATCAAGGTTTCGGGTGGTATCATCCATGCCAATTAAAAAAAATTTCATGTTTAAACAACCCTAAAACAAGATCTTTAACTAGAGAATCAAACTATAACATCAAGTAAACATCTTTACTTCTAAGTAATAGGGATTATAACCTTTGTAGTCCATTCCTTCACTTCATAAGCTCCGAGTTGAGGTCCCTTCGCTGCGATCATCAAGCTCCCGGACTCTAGAGAGGCTCCATGGGGTGAATGAGGCATCCTTGCTTGAAGACTTCACAATCCAAGATGATCTACCTTAAGAAATCACAAACCCAAGTTATCTCTTCACTAATTAGAGATTAGTGAAGCTAACACACTAATCTATATGGCCAGTATAGAAGAGGATGATGAAGTAAGAATTTTGCTCTCTTTTGTTTTCTATTTCTCACTATTTTTCATCACTTGGAAAAATCAAGCAAGCTTTTTTTTTTGAAGAACAAGAACAAGTGATGAATGAATAATTGTTGAGGTTTGAAATGCAACCAAGGGTTAAGCATGTCATGCTTAACCTTTGTAGAGAATAGACAATGGTTAGAGATTAGGTTTAGGTTAATAAATATCTTAGATAATATCCAAAGGGTGGACTTAGTCAACTATGATAAAAATCTTAGGATAAATCCACACAATTTGAATTATCCAAAATAAAATGTAAACCCTAACCTAAACCCTAGCATGGTTTAATCCTCATAAACCCTAGTTGCATTTATAACCCTAGCATGTCACAATATCATATATCACATATACAATATTTTGTAACAAAAGAAAAGAATACAATAAACATATATCACATATATATCAATGTATCCAAAGTAAGAAAAAGAATTACTTAAGTGAGCTTATATTAGTTAATGTAATGTAATATATCACATATATAATTATGCATTAAATTATTAAATCAATACTTGATTTAATAATCCGGCTATATTACATATAACCGACTAATATAATATGAATCAATTTATCGAATCAACAGTTGATCCGATAACCCGACTATATCATATATACTCGGCCGATATCACATATCGCGATAATAGAATACGATATCACATATCGTATTAATCTCGGTCCCGCACATATCACATATGTGCTCCTACTCCGTTTCGCCTGAGCCAGGAAACCTCTGTGTAGGACTCTAAAGACTCGTCAATATGCCAGCAATAGGTGATGATCATATCAAACACCCACAAGCTACAAGCGGTCAGCTAAACGTAACAGCCACCCGGGTATTGAGCGATCAGAAGATCATCAAGCAAGCCTGTACACACTCCTGTGAATCCAATCAGTAACATTACGGTATAGTCCGGTCTCTTCGTCTGATATGTCGCATATCCAGTTGTAACGTTTTAGAAATCGTTATGTGAATTTCTCCGTTTTTGGGTAAATTGTCGGTATTTTCTGTTTTAACCCGACTATGATCAAACGACCATATAGACTTTCCAGCACCTAGTTTAGCTAAAATAAAGCTAGTGCGAAAGCTTTTGGGGTATATGGGACGTTTTTGTTCAATTTGAATTTTTCCCAATTTTAATATTATTTTAATGCGGTATTCGCATTTTAGGAAATTTCTTCTAAGTGAACTTTTCTTCAATTATGTTTGTGTAATAAAACCCTTCCCACTTTATCTAGATATTTGGTTGTGCATATGGATTAAGTTTTAAAGAAAATGAAAAGAAAGTCAAAGGTGCATGCATGTGTGTGTGTGTGTGAATGCATTAAATTGCATTTATTGATGGAAATTGCTAGAAAACCTTACACAATTCCTCACTCACCTCACTTGGCCGAGATCCCTTCCTCCTCTACTGCTCTTGATCATTTCCTTGCCAATTTGCATCAATCCAAACTCAAAATTCTCCAAAATTCCCAAATGAATCCCAAAAATACACCAAGTCTTGAATTTTAGCATCTTGGATCACTTGGAGCTAGGAAAGCTTGGAGCTTGTGAGAAAAGTTGATAGGTATAATCCCTAATCTGTTAAAATGAAGTTTTTATGTTATTTAGCTCGTTGGTTGTAGCGTAGAACACTTTTTATATCGATTAGTGCAATATCGTATTTTTAGTGTGCTTTTTGAATCTCTGTGAACTGCTGTAATCTGGAAATTTTACTGAGTGACCAAACAAGATTGTAGTGATATACTAGTGAACCTAAGTCACCACCTGAGACATGAGGACCACCTCACCGGCCTCGGCCGGCGACCCCCTTTGGCAATTCCGGCGACGTCGGCTACTTAGGGGATGTTGGAGTTTGGGTTTTTGTGGGTAGTTGTCTTCTGTGGTTTAGGGGTGTTTGGTACTGTTTACTTTTTTAGTAATTACAGTATGCAAAATCTGGGATCGTTTTCCTATGATCTAGTGTTTTGTGTCCGCGCGATACGTTATATGACACGGATCGTGCTTGTGGTGTGATTTTTGCTCTTAGGTTGTTTTCGTCGTGTCGCTACGCACGTTAGCCACAATATGAACACATGAGAGTATGTTTGGTGTTGTTGCGTCGGTTAAATGTAGTTTGTGCGTATTTTGGGTCTATTATTAATATATACTTGCTTTATTGTTTTAATGTGGTAGGTTCGCAGGCAGGGACTTCGGACACCGCTACAAGGGGAAAACAAGTGGTTGGCTTCACTTAGCCAGGACGTTGGTGAGTAGATTTAACATCTACAGGGGAATCGCCCGCATGGCGTTATGCGTCTGGGCTAGAAATGACTTTACTTTGTCGCACATTCTATTTCATGTTTAGAGTTGCGCATACCCCCTATTTCTTAGTTACTTGTTGTGCCTGGACTCGTATCCTTATGACCCTGCACTATTATTGACGGCTTATGTTGCACGAGCACTGATTGTATGCCACCCACACCGTCAATAATTGCCATGTCACGCACAAACCTTTGATAGATATAATATTGTTTGGTTAGGGATATTGAGACATTGATTCGTATCCCTATATGCATATGACATCTAGCATACCTGTATACCTACATGCTTACACATATTCCTTGACATGTTTACATGCTAGTTACCCATATACCTATATGGTATTGTACCATTGTGATAGGTATATACACATATGAAACATAGCTACATGTACATCTGGCATTCAGACATACATATACCTGGAGGGTATTATGGATAGGTATAGACACATACCTTGCTACAACTACTTTGACATCATACATACTTACATATGGACACACATATCTTGCTATACCGACATGGTTATGCATACCTTGTTATAGCTACGTGTTCACCTGTCTATGATGTTGCATCTGATTTCGGGGAAATCAGGATCCGCGTGATATATTTAGTAAATTGTTGCAGTTAAATAGCTGTTTTCCTTTATATGCTCATATTATTGTTTCATGTTGCATATATTACCTTCATGGATTTCATATGATGTCTCCGATATTTTTACTCCTGTATATATAACGGTGGAATGGGACGCTGTTATATATGCCTTTACACTAATATTAGTGAAATGGGACGCTAATATATGTGTATTGATTCATACAGTTATATTATATTCATGGATTTTCGCATTGAGATATGGATTTTTCATGATATTTTCTGGATGTGAGGACCGTGGTTGTTTCATGAAATTATGCATTATTTGAAAAACCCGGTTTCTCTTGATATGATATTTCTGCAGCCACCATGAGTTTTATCGGTTCTGATTATATACCCCATGCGAGGAGCGTCGTGGGCCGTGTGAGGGTACATGGTGGGGCTCGGTACGGTTCCCCTTGGCAAGATGTTTGTGGTACAGACGATGAGCCTGGAAGGTGGGCAAGTACCTACCGGTGATTTTATTTGGACTCGGCGGTTATCGTGGGGATACCGACCGGAGTGATGTACGATATATCGTCAGGGTTAGTCTTAGTGACAGCGCCTGAGTTATGAGGATTTATGTGTCGATGCTAGACACGGGTTTCATGATGTTTCGAGTGTTGGTGTTTGACACTCAGGTTTTCCATGTTTTCTACGCATCGTCGGTGGACATACGGGGTTGATATCCTCATACTTATATTTATATTGTACACAGGATATGTGGGATATATTGATATTGTACACAGGATATGTGGGATACACTGATATTGTACACACAGGATATGTGGGATACACTGATATTTTACATACAGGATATGTGGGATATACTGATATGGTATATTCAGAATATATGAGATATACTTGATGTTGGATGTTCAGGATATATGAGAATTACTAGATATGATAGCCATATTTGGGGGCTGATTTGTGGAAAATTGGGAATTTGATTGTCTTGTTGGATTTTGGTCCTACCACGAGGTTAGGATTTCCGTGGAAATGACATATTTCATTCCATACTCCATATTTATTGTTTATGCACTGCTTCATGTATTAGTTGTACCTGATAGAGTACTTTCCATGACTGTTGCATTTACATACTATTTTTATGCATTGTTTCATGTATTATTTGTACCCGATAGAGTACTTTACATGATTATTGCATACCGATTGTCATATTATCGCTTCATGTAGTAGTAGTACCGGCTAGCGTACCTTTCATGACCGATGCATTACATATGACCATCCATTGATATTTGATGCTTATGTTAGATTCGCGTTGTACGTGCATACTCGCGATTACCTGCATATGTTATTTACTATTCATGAGTTGGCAACTCACCCCCGTTGTGACACAGTGTTTGCAGGTGTTCCTCAGGATAGTCAGAGGCAGGGCTATTTCCATCCATCGCATCATCTTTTGCTGCGGATACCACTTCGCCTGACAGTGTGCAGTTTTGCCCAGGTGGGTTTGTGGTTATCCGATCTTGTATTGTATATTCGTTGTACCCGTGTACTCTCCATCTACCACTATATTGTATGACTTAGAGACTTGATGAGAGGACAATATTGTATATTATTTGTGACTTGGAGGCTTTTATGTAGTTTTATTTTTATCGTCTCTATCTTCGCTACGGCGTCGTATATCTGTTGTGGTGGTTGTTATCCGCCTTTTTGGCGTGGATTTGCTCCTGTTGGGGATGCTTTATTTTATATTTATGTTGTACCCCTTTTGGGGGCTTGTTTTACAAAGGAGATACTGCCAAAATTTTAAAGAATAAAAGTGAGACTTTAAAGAATTTGGGTTGTGATTTCAAAGGTTTTGAAAATACTGTTATCACTTTCTTATTACTTTTGATGGTTTAGATTTCTGGGTTTTGGCTTTCTTTTACTGCGTTACGCCTGTAGATGTTGCGTAGTATTAGGGCCGTCACGTGCCAATTTCGGGTCGTAACACCAGTCTAGGGGTGGTAAACGTCAGACCCCAGTAATCGATAATTCGTGTCGATGTGAGGCTCATAACGGGTTGAGAAACTACTGATAATACTTACCAGTAGGTCTCCATATCAGCCATGGCCAGGGACTTCCAGTTATAGCCAATCGAACACAGCGCAACATCAACCCCCAATACCCGAAGAGAAGAAAACCCCTCCTATCGCTCATTGCCTCCATGTGATTCGGGACTGTATCCAAAAGCCACCGTTTTGCACGTTCTCATGAATGTGGTAAGGTGGAAATCAAAGCACAGTGGGAATCACACAAAACTCTATGACGATCTCAGGTCTACAGACTAACCTGTACCAGTGTCACCAGAGAACTGCTATTTGACGATAGGTATAATACCATCTAGGAGTTCTCGGCGAGTCCGTTCAGTGTACCCAGTCTCCACTGAGCACCCGTACACTATCTTTGATGTCAAACACCAATGGATATGGGATCATCAATCGCCCATCATATGGATCAAGAAGCATATACGCTAGTCTACTCTGGAGTATCGATGCCCTGTCTCGATACACCCTCGACTAGGAACAGTTATAGGATGTACTCTTGGACTACCCTGGCCCCACTAGTATGATCTGCATCATAGTCCCAGTAGTCGAGTACATATCCTAAGGGCTTTATCAACATGTGAGAGCAAGACAGTAAACCAATACAAGTCAACATGTTAAGATAAAGTGAAACCAGATAGCATACTATCATGTCGAGCAAGAAATTCCTCTCTCTCTATATCCAAGCATCCACTATAATATACATCATATGTACAACAATGTCCTCTAGGGCATATACATAACTAACATAATCCACACCTGGTCGTTGACGAAAACTTTTTGCAACAAGTCTAGCTTTGAAAGTCTCAACTTTTCCATCTACACCAAGTTTCTTCTTAAAGATCCATTTGCTCCCAATGGGTGTTACCCCTTCAGGAGCAACTTCCAAAGTCCATACTTTGTTGGTGTACATGGATTCCATCTCAGATCGCATTGCATCCAGCCATTTCACAGAGTCCCCACTCGTAATGGCCTGCTCGAAGCTAGTCGGGTCATCATCTTCTATGATGCAATCCTCGCTCCCACCATCAATGACAAAACCGTAGTATCTCTCAGGTGGATGAGGAACCCTACTAGATCGGTGGAGAGGCTGAGGTTCGTTGGCTACTATCGAATCCTCTGGTTCGACTAAATCTTCAGTTGTAGTTTGTTCTGCTGGAACTTCTTCCAGCTCTACCGCTTCGCCACTAATTTCTTTTGCAAGAAATTCTTTTTCTAAAAAGGTGGCATGTTGAGCAACAAACACCTTTTGTTGTTCACTGTGGTAGAATAGATATTTATTTGAATGTTTAGGATATCCAACAAACTTACAAAGAACTGATCGTGCCACGAGTTTGTCCGGATTTTTCCTTTTGACATAGGCTGGACAACCCCATATCTTAACTCGTTTAAGACATGGTCTCTTCCCACTCCATATCTCATATGGTGTGGTAGGTATAGATTTTGATGGAACCTGATTCAATAGGTATGCTACTTCTTCAAGCGCATAATCCCAAAAGGAAATAGGTAACTCAGCGGTGCTCATCATAGAGCGCACCATATCTAATAGGGTGCGATTCCTCCGCTCCGATACACCGTTGTGCTGTGGTGTATAAGAAGGAGTAAGCTGAGAGAGAATCCCATTCTCTTTTAAATAGTCCAGGAACTCATTGCTCAAGTATTCTCCTCTTCGCTCAGATCGAAGTATCTTAATACTTTTACCCGTTTGGTTCTCGACTTCTTTCTTATATTCTTTGAATTTCTCAAAAGCTTCAGACTTGTGTTTTAATAGGAACACATGTCCGTATCTTGAGAGATCATCAGTGAATGTAATGAAGTACGAGGAACCATTTCTGGCATGTGTAGACATGGGACCGCATACATCACTATGTATCAGTCCCAAGAGGTCCTTAACTCTTTCTCCGTGTCCACTAAACGGAGTTTTGGTCATCTTGCCTTTGAGACATGAATGGCAAGTTTCATAAGATGATAATTCGAACGTATTCAAATATCCATCTTTATGTAACTTAGCTAGTTGTGTCGCATTGATATGACCTAGTCTACAGTGCCACAAGAAGGATTCGTTCATTTCTGAACTCTTCCTCTTGTGTTTGTTTTGTACATTAAGAACTGTGGTTTGATTTAGAACGTATATGCCATTAGTTAACGAGCCTGATCCAATCAACTTTTGATTCAGGAAGATGTTCATAACATTATCCTGTACTACAAAATTATATCTTTCTTTACTTAATAAAGAAACTGATATAAGATTGCATATCAGGGTCGGAATGTAATAGCATTCATTCAGAATCAATGTATTACCATTTAGTAATAGAAGGTGATATTCGCCAAGTGCTTTGGCTGCAACATTTGCACCATTCCCTACTCTTACGGAATGATCACCCTCTCCCAGTTCTCTACCTTTCCTTATCCCATGTAACATATTACATATGTGGGATCCCGATCCGGTATCTAATACCCAGGACATAGAATGAACTGAGAAACAGTTCTTGATAACTAACACACCCGAAGAAGATGCATCAACATGCTTGTTCTTCGTTTGGGCGGCGTGGGAATTCGGATATTCCCCTATTTCCTGCTCTGTCTTATAACAATTATAAGAAAGAACGGAACCAACGTTCCCCTACTCAGTATAACAAGCGGGATCAGTTAATACATCCATATTATTATCTTGATTAAGGCCTGACATGGTCGCTACCTGGAGAGAGAGAGAAGAAAACACTTTAGCGTATGCTCTTGCAAGATTAGATTGGTTATTATCTTATCTAATCAGGATGGATCCTACTGTTTTCATCAAATCTTCCTTCAAACCCTAAAAAAGTAAGACTAGCCGGGATTAATTACACCTTACAAGTTCGCCAATCTTTCATCCAGGCCATTGTTGGTACTTTGAAGGAGGTTCCCCGTGCTTTCGCACGAACCTAATTAAAATAAATCTCGTTTTCCCAGAGGCATAACCCCGTTAACACCTTTTTAGACAGCTACTTGATTGACTAATTGTCATGTGTAAAACTCTCCCAGGAGTAACTCTTACTCGCAGTGGGTATCAGGATCCAACTATCTCATAAATGAATGCAATCTCATTGCAAATTTCAACACTTGAAATTCCCGATAATACTTTTGCCTCTAGCGTGCTATGACCTTGACAGAGGTCAACAAACCATAGTGCACTAGTCAAGTTCAACCCGCCATTTCATGATTGAATCAAACCCACCGGCACGACCCTTGACAGAGGTCAACAAGGTCGTACGACTACCCTAATCCAATCGCATCATATGCTTTACAGATAAGCACTAATCAGCTACCGCACACTACGTCTTGACAGAGGTCAACAAACGCAGCACGGATACTAAATAATTCTTATCTGAAATGACGGAGGGCTACGAAAGGTTTTTTCAAAAAACCTTTTGTTGGGATTCCTTAGCACCATGCCTAGGGTTTGCAAGCATTACACATGCCACAACAAAAAATTTAGGGAGTGCTAAACAATCATCCTAGGAATCGAACTAGAAAATTAGGGCAACAAAACTATGCAATCAAACATTACATAAGTGAACAAGAATACAACCTTTGTAGACCCGGTCCTTCACTTCTAAAGCTCCGTGTAGTCGTCCCTTGGCTCCAAGTATCTATCTCCCGGACTCAAATTGGACTCCACAAAGTGTAGTGAGCAAGCATGCTTGAAGACTTCGAGGCCGAAGATGATCTACGTCGAGAGAACTCAAGCACAAGTTACCTCTTCATAAAGTGAAGAATTTTTTGAAGCAAACACTCTAAACTAAATGGCAAGTAGTAGAGGATGATGAAGTAGGAATTTTGCTCACTTTGGATTTGATTTTCTCACTTGGATTCTTCATCTTTCAAAACCTTAGAAAGCTTTTTAGATGAAGAAGAAGATGATGAACAAGAGAATGAATCAAAGAAATGAGATGAGGTTAGAATTGCAACCATGGTGAGTTAACATCATATGCTAACCATTGTAGAGACTTTGTTAGTTATATATATGCCCTAGAGGCCATTACTATACATGAGATGTATATAGTAGTGGATGCTTGGACATATATAGGGAGGACTTTCTTGCTCGACATGATAGTATGCTATCTGGTTACTCTTTACCTTAACGTGTGCACTGATTGTCTCTCTGTTACATGTTGGTAAAGCCCTTAGGATGTGTACTTGACTACCTGGACTATGATACAGATCATACTAGTGGGGACATGGTAGTCCATAAGTACATCCTTCAAGGTCCCTAGTCATGGGTGTATCGAGACAGGGCATTGATATACCAGAGTAGACTAGCGTATACCTTCTCGACCCATATAAATGGGCGATGGATGATCCCATATCCATTGGTGTTTGACATCAGAGATGATATACGGGTGCTCAGTAGAGACTGGGTACACTGGACGGACTCGCCGAGAACTCCCAGATGGTATTATACATTACGTCATATGGCAGTTCTCTGGTGACACTATTACAGGTTAGTCTGTAGACCCGAGATCGTCATAGAGTCTTGTGTGATTCCCACTGTGCTTTGATTTCCACCTTACCACGTCCAAGAGGGCGTGCAAAACGGTGGTTTTTGGGTACAGTCCCGAGTCACATGGAGGCAATGAGCGATAGGAGGGGTTTCGTCTCTCCCGGTATTGGGGGTTGATGTTGCGCTATGTTCGATTGGCCATAACAGGGAAGTCCCTGGCCAGGGCTGGTTTAGAGATTTACTGGTAAGTGTTACCAGTAGTTTCTCGACCCGTTATGAGCCTCATATCGGCATGACTTTGTAAGTCCACGTTGCCCACCCCGGTGCTTGCGGGGAGGCGGAAACGTATTGAAAAATCGGATTTTTAAGACATTAGGGAACATGGACTAGCAAATGGAGGGATCTTTGCTAAACAAAACTAACTAACAAAGCTAAAGGAGTTAGCTACTCGGTTAAGGGGTTATACCTAGGTCTTCAAGTCCTTCTCTTCTTGCTCCTTGGAGTGAAAGAAAGAGATCTCCTTGTCGCCTTCTCTTGTCGAAGAAAGATCCACCCGAGGGCCTCAACCTTTGGCTTCAACTTCAAACTAGAAGTAACTAAGATGCATGGAGTGCTAATACTAGAACCTTAGAAAGAGTAGAGAGTATTTTAGAAGGATTTATCTCAAGCTCAAGGGATTCTCAACTCATGAGAGGGGAGAGCTAGAGAGAGAGGAAGAGGAGGAGAGAGAATCAAAATGATAGTATGAGAATAAATAAACCATTCTTCTCACATATATGTGTGAATTATGAAAATAGATAATTATCTAAATATAATTGTCATGGTTTAATCAAGAAATGACCATTATCATTTCATATTAAATGCTTTTTGCTAGAATCAAAGAGCATCTTTCTTATGGAATGATTATGGTCAAGTTGTCAACCTAGGTCAACAAGTCAAATAAAGTCAAATGGTCAACAACTCTAACCATGCACAATTATAATTAACTAATATCAATAAATTATATTTCACACATAACCATTAGGGTTAAGAAAATGACAATGGTAATCAACCCTAATGAAAGTCCTCTGCCTCTGTCTCAGTCAACTGTGCATACACACCCGTATCTGTGTTCCGAGGAACACGAATACAATGAGATAAAACCAATCCCAAATCATATACTAGGATCCGGCTTAAACCAAAGCCCGCTAGTATAAGCTGTCCGGACAGCAAACGTGCACAAGTGCGCGGATGTGAACGAACCCTGTCGCAAAACCATGCGACCTCTACTCATTTTGCCTAAAGGCGAATAACCCTCTGTGTGGGACTCTAAAGACTCGACACTACGCTGGCAGTGGGTTTAACCACAGACCGCAAGTGGCACTAGCTGTACGTAACGGTCCCCAGGTAGATGCCGATAAGAAGACTGACGAGGTGAACCCATCTGAACTCCTACTGAGCCTGAATGTGACAGTCTCCGTACAGTCCGTTCTGTTCGTCTGATAACATCGCATGGCGGGCCTAGGGGGCGGTAAACGTCAGTCCCCTAATAGCGGTACAAGTCATGTCGGAGTGTAGCCCAGAACACCCTGAGATAACACTGGAAACCAACCAGTATACCTCGCTTGCCCTGGCCAGGGACTACTTGTGTAATGGCTCTCCTGGACACAGCGCGATGTCAACCCCCAATACCGGGAGAGACGAATCCTGTCTAACCGTCACTGCCTCTAAGTGCTTCGGGACTGCACCCAACTACTACCTGTTTGCACGACTCATTTGAGCCGTGGTAGGGTAGTAATCAAAGTACAGTAGGAACACACTCGAGGCGAAGTGACAGTGTCAAGTCAGCGGACTAAGCTGTACTCATGTCACCTAGGAACTGATAACTGACGATAGGTATAATACCAACCAACAGTTCCCGACAAGTCCTGTCCAGTGTACTCGTAACCCAACGAGCTCCCGCATACTATCTCAAGTACGACGTACAGACGGCTGTGGGACAGACCGTCTCCCGTGCTGGGATGAGAAGCGCATACGCTAGTCTACTCCGGAGTATCGATGCCCTGTCTCGATAATCCCACGACCAGGGATGTGTATATATAAGGATGTGCTTATAGATTACCCAGCCCCCACGAGTGTGACTGCCATCACAACGCTGGTAATCAAGCCAAGATCCTAAGGGCTCCACTAATGCGTATAGGTGATACAATAAAGAAACACATGTACACATTAAAGCAGAGACAAATTAAGTAGTATACTACCATTTCGAGCAAGATTGTCTATACAACTGTGAATATCCCAAGCTCCCATCAAGTAATATACATACTAGTATGATACAGTAATGGCCTCTAGGGCATATACACTAACAATCTCCTACTTGCACTAAGGCCATGTACTGGCGTATCGAAGACCTATCATCTCGATCTGCCGCTCGAACTGAGTCTGGGATAAGGCCTTCGTGAATGGATCTGCTGTGTTATCTTCTGAAGCAACCCTCCGAACCTCGATCTCCTGGCGATCCACGATCTCCTTGATCAGGTGATACCGCCTCAAGATGTGTTTGGATTTCTGATAGGACCTGGGTTCCTTCGCTAAAGTTATATCCCCATTGTTGTCGCAATACAGAGGTATTGGATCAACAATGGACAGAACCACCTGAAGTTCTTTCAAGAACTTCCTCATCCAGACGGCTTCTTTTGCGGCATCAGATGCAGCGATATATTCCGCTTCCATAGTCGAGTCAGCAACGGTTTCCTGTTTGGAACTCTTTCAACACACCGCCCCTCCATTGAGGGTAAAGACAAAACCCAACATGGACTTGGAATCATCCTTGTCACTCTGGAAGCTGGAGTCAGCAAAGGCCTCAATCTGGAGGTCTTTTCCGCCATACACCAAGAACATCTCCTTAGTCCTTCTCAGGTACTTGAGAATGTTCTTTACCGCTATCCAGTGTTTCTCCCCAGGGTTTGACTGATACCTGCTTACCACACTCAGTGCATAATCCCGATCTGGTCTGGTACACAACATCGCATACATTATAGAGCCTACCGCAGAAGCGTAGGGTATAATAGACATGCGATCCCTTTCCAAATCAGTCTTGGGAGATATCTCTTTGGAGAGGGTGATCCCGTGACAACCCGGTAGATTACCGCGCTTGGAATCTTCCATACCGAATCTTTTCAGTATGGTGTCAATGTACCTGGACTGTGAGAGTCCTAATATCCTCTTGGATCTGTCACGGTAGATCCGGATCCCCAGAATGTATGAGGCATCACCCATGTCTTTCATGGAGAACCTGTGTGACAAGAACCCTTTGACAGATTGTAGCATACGAATGTCATTTCCTATTAAGAGAATGTCATCTACGTATAAAATGAGGAATACTACAGTTCTCGCTACAAATCTACTATAGATGCATGGTTCATCTGGATTTTTGATAAAGCCAAATTCCTTGACCGTCTCATCAAAACAGATGTTCCAACTCTGCGATGCCTGCTTTAGTCCATAAATAGACTTGAGCAACTTCCACACCTTTCCGCTGCTCCCACTCTGAATGAAACCCTCTGGCTGGTCCATATAGACACACTCCTCTAAATTCCCATTTAGAAAAACGGTCTTTGTCCATCTGCCAAATCTCATAATCGTGGAAGGCAGCAATGGCAAGAAGGATCCGAATGGATTTCAGCATAGCCACTGGAGAAAAGGTTTCGTCATAGTCCAAACCAGGTCTTTGACGAAAACCCTTTGCAACAAGTCTAGCTTTATAGGTCTCAACCTGTCCATCTACACCAATCTTCCTTTTGAAGATCCACTTGCATCCTACGGGTTTTACTCCATCTGGAGCAATGTCCAACGTCCATACTTTGTTGGTGTACATGGACTCCATTTCGGTCCGCATTGCATCCAGGCATTTTACCGAGTCAACGCTCTGAATGGCCTGCTGGAAGCTAGTCGGCTCATCAATATCAATGATGCAATCTTCTCTATCCCCGTTGTCACGTCCTGAAAGTACGGAACATGACCGACACTTAAACTACGAAACGCCTCGAGGCGTACGTAATCTAAGTAAGCCGAAAAACCCAGAAATCCAAACCAAGAAAAGTAGTAGAGTGAAGGAAACCAATTTAAGATCAATTAGTTTTAATAGCATAAGCCGAATTATGCGGTTTTAAAAACATCAAGTATTTCCTGAAAATTTCGGCATAGTCTCCTTTGTAAATACTGGCTCCTAAACGGGATACAACATGAATAGTATACGAAATCAATAAAAAGGCATCCCCAAGCGGGAGCTAGCTCTTCATCAATCGACGGTCACAACCACACAAGCAATATAATATACAACGCCAAGGACGAGGATCAAAACTCAAAAGGAAACTCAAAACAGCAAGAAATCCATAGAAATACAACGCGCGACTCTAAGGTCGAAAGAATAAACATCACTGGTCTCTATCTGAGATAAATACAAGTTTGGTTGATGGAACTTCTAGATACAAATGAATAATAATATACAATGTATAATGATGGGTACGATACAAATAAACCCACCTACTAGCAAGTCACCCGAACGAAACTGTACCCGTAAAGCCGTAAAGAAACCTGTACGGCGAAACCTGCAAGAAACTGGGGCACAACGGGGGTGAGTTGCCAACTCGTGAATAGAAAAACATCTATGAACAGAAATCGCATAAATAACGCAACCTAGGTCAATGATCATAATATATCCTCAAATATATGAATAACATGCAGCCTATAACAATGGCTAGGGTAATATCTAACCCGAGTGTGATCTCATGTGCCCGTATCAGTGCCTCAGATAGCAATATATCATATGAATGAGGTATGAATGCATGAAAACAGAATACATGTAAATGAAGAAACTGTTTTCATAAATTAGTGAGATTTCATTTGTATTTTTAAAATGAGGTATCATAAATAAAATCAGCATCAACAGTGTCTAGCATCGACACAAAACATAAATCTCAATGTCTCAAAACCTCAGGCTCCGGCTATCCGGACTGGCCTGTATCATCAAATCTCAGTACCTCAATATCTCGAAATCTCAATGTCTCAATCTCAATATCTAGGGTGCCGTCAGTCCAGACCGGCCCCTACCATCCATCTCAAGACCACGACGGTATCCTCCGGATATCCGACGCGTCGGATAATATCACCGGTCGGTAGTGCTCCCCTGCTAGGCTCAACGTCAACAACACGGCCTTCTCGTCCCGGGGTACCGCACCGGGCCCACCATGTACCCGAAACGGTCCATCCAACTCCTCGAATCGGGTCTCGAAATCCATCAGCAAACTCATGGTGGACGACTCATACATCATGGGAAAACCGCATTTTTATTTAAAAAGAGAGAAAGCAGTTTATATATGTTTTGCGGTTTTCCTCCAAATCCAGAAAATATCATGGAAATCCGAATCATCAATAGCATGTAAAACCATGAATATAAGCATGAGAATGAATAACAGTATGCATGAAGCGACAAGTAATAACTACAATATCTAAGCTGGCATATAAGGTATGTACACTAATATTATGTCAAACTACTGGCTATCAAGCTAAGTTAAGCAATAATATTTTCTAAGGTGTACGTGACATGGCAATTACCGATGAAGATGTGTGTGAGCCGGCAAGTAAGTGTATATGGTACATACGCATCATCGGTAATGGTGCTGGTGTCCTAACAGCATAATGTCAACAATGCAATATGGAATAACAATGTAAATATGCGATGCGGAGTGAGCAACCAAAATGAGCGGGAGCTAAATATTAAACAATGGTGCCATTTGAAATAACACGAATCGCGGGGTTTTGAAAATAGGGGCTACGGTGGTTTTTAAGAAAGGATACGTCTTTTGAAATATCCGTAGATCGTTTGACCTGTCTTTTAAAATAGCCACGATCCGCTAGTTTTGAAATAGGTAGGAGTCTAATCTAATCTAACAACTATACTAAACTATACGGCTGAACTAACAAGCTAAACTACAGGTAAGGAAACCGCCTATCATCTGAGTCCATACATATACATACATGTATATATACAGTCGGTGATCCCGCCTCGATAATATCATATCCGATACCATATCTATAAGCAGGAATCCCAAGTCAAGAGTGCGGATCAATCATCAATATAGCTCGTACGTAAATCCGTCGTACGGCATCCCAAATCTGGGTACGGGTCAATATCACATTCATCATACTATTCACCTGGTATCCTCTTTATCAATATCATGATCGGGGTGCTGATCTACGTCTAGTACAATACTGATACCGCCTAAGTATGCATGCACGTGTGTGAAACACTACGTCAAGACCCGTTACAACGTCATGTCGTATCTCAAATACGAACCCTGCTATATCACCGATCTCACGGCCTCAAATCAAATCTCATCGACTCATCTTAAATCACAAGTACTATCCTCATTATCCATGCATGTGTATATGAATGTACATATGCATAGTCCCATACCCACGCATATATACATATATACACATCCCAATCGGCGCATAAGAAAGTAATGTATGTAAGTCTGTGTGTGCGTATATGGGTATAACAACTACTCTAGGGTTTGGCAACTAACCCAAAGCTAATCCATGAACACATAATCATAACATGAATAAACATTCTCGTATCATAAAATACCTATATGAACATATATATGAACTATACTACGGACTACGGGGGTGCTATACGCCATCCACCCGACTTCTCCCCGTAGATATAAATCTACTCACCTGGTCCTCGATCGCCGGTGCCGACGTCGCCACGCGCTTTCTTGTCGTCTCGAAGTCCACATGGGGGTACCTACATATCATAACGCACCGTATCGCATTAAAATCCGACTCATGACTAAAACGATACATGAATCCCACATAGGTCAAAACATATGGTTGCTTTCACGAATCAATCCAAAAACCCTCGACGTCGGCGTACAAACGCCAGGCCATCGAGAAAAACCCAAACACACTCATTTGTACAATCACGAGCACTAATTATGATATAAAATAGCTTAAAATTCACAAAAACCCCAAACTCACTTTAAAAGCCATTTTTCCGAAAATCTAGCAAGCAATATTACCCGTTTTAGTACAAAACTCGACGTTTAAACAAATCTAGCGGCCGCAATATCCGCTCAATATCATAATCAAGTCATAAAAACCATTCCAATAATTTAATTTCATCAAAATATATATATTTATAAAATCTAGTTAACAAAAATTAGCACAATTTTCCATTTTAGCTCAAAACTTGGTGTTTTAATCAACTTTAAATATTTTAACAATTTTAGTGGCCATAATTCTCATTAAAACATATTAACTAAGCCACACAACCATTAACTAGAATTTAATCTCACTACTTTATATAAATTACAAAAATCTAGTTTGCAAAACAATCATAATTAGGACAATTTACATATAACAATTTGCAAACTAACAATTTGATTATGTTTCACATTCCACAAAATGATCAATTCCACTTGCAACCATAATCACACAACAAAACCCTAACTATAATCTAAAACAATTCACTTGAATTTCCAAACTTGAATTCAAAACCCCTTTATTTATTTTAAAACACCAATTTAAGCATGATTTAAACATTCAATTAACAACTAACAAATATGGATGAATCTTTATACCTCATGATCAAGAGATCAACATGAAGATTATAGCCTCCAAAATGCCAAATGTCACGACCCGCAAGGTACGGAACGCGACCGGCACTTAGATTACGAAACGTCTTAAGGCGTTCGTAAAATAAGCAAGCCGAAGCCCAGAATATGAAACCCAAATAAGATCTTTAGAGTGAAGGAAAAACCAAATTATTTAAGCATTTACTTTATTACCAAATCAAATTTCCTTTTTTTAAAATAACTTTCCTCTTTTTCCAATATTCTAGCAGAATCTCACAAGTAAAATCAGCCTCAAGGTGCAAGCAGATATATATAGGAATAACAGTGCATAAGAAATAGCATGTCGACTCAAGTGAGTTCGACCCAGATACATATCACAAAATAAATCCCCAAGTCTCACAATCTCACCTCTAGGTCAATATACAGTAATCCAAATAAAACAGGTACAACTGAAATGATAATAGCAGTAGATGGAATGTTCTAGATACAACAAATATATATAAGGCGGTACAAACTGATATTAACCCACCTAAGAGCAAAAGCCTCGAGTCCAGGCAAAAAGTGCAAAAGAAGCAAGAGTATCCGCCGCTACAGTGCTGACGGAGTGTACCTGCAGAAAAGCTGTGGCACAACGGGGGTGAGTTGCCAACTCGTGAGTAATAAATAACATCTACTAAGGCTATTGTATGTATGAACATAAGTATCCTGGCATCCCTAAAGCAGGTATGGCTACATGTTCTAGCAGGTATGTATGCATCGACAAGGTGCTAGCAAGTATAAATGTGTCACATGCATGAAATACAGGTATGTATGCTACATGAAGGTGCTATCAAGTATGTATGAGAATTATCCTTTCCTTTGTTTTGAAACTTTCCTTTTAAAATATCAGCGTAATATCCAAGAAATCAGTAAAAACCGTGTCCAGCAACGACACCTCAAAACTATCCAAATCCCATATATCCATGTCCGGCACCTCTGGCCTCAGCCATCCGGCTGATCCACATCAAAATCCATGTCTCAAACCAGCGGCCACGGTCGGCATCCTCTGGATATCCGCCGTGCCAAATGAAGTCACCGGTAGGTAGTCCGTCCCCAGCCAGGCTCAACGCCATCTCCTGCGATCTTCTTGCCCCGAGGTACCGTACCGGGCCCACCATGCATCCGTGACGGTTCCTCCACTTCTCAACACGGATCTCGAAAACACAGCAAACTCATAGTGGACGACACTTTACATCACTAGAAAACCGCAACTTTTTATCTCTTTTTAAACAGTTATCAGTTTGAAATCTTGCGGCTTTCCCCCAAAATCCAGAAATATCATAAATCTCATGAACTCATCAAATGCATATGTCGATGATTATGAATGCTTATGGTATCAATTTGCAATGCATGATTTACACTAGGCATGAGAAGATGATATGATAACATATATGCACGAGTATTGTAATTCTTATGGTATAATTTTAAACATTTGTTGCAATATCACATTTCTAGGCAATTACATGATTCAGATTTATAGTTATCTAGTGTTGTGACATGGCAATTACCAGGGTGTGTGTGTCCACATGAATAGTGCTCGTGCTGCATATAAACCTGGTAATGGTGCAGGTGTCCTACACTGAATTTGCGTATAAGAGTATGACATGTAGATATGACTGCGGTAATATTATGCCAGTTTTAATATTATCATTCTAATGTCACATGTACTATCAAGTTTACCAACTATAAGTTTATTAAATCTAACGGGCGACTCGCGCCATCCAAACGATCGTCCCCCGTAGATATTAAATCTACTCACCCGTGATCCTGCACTAAGTGTGTCCGACCATCTGCTTGCCTTTTCCTGCTGCGCTCGAAGTCCCTGCCGGCGAACCTAGAATTCACAAGAGTCACCGAATAAGGAAAAATCCTGCAAAACGTGATATATCGATAACAGGAATACGCGTGCGTGAACTAAACGCGTGTGCACACGACATGACGCGACGTGCACGAACCCACCAGAACCCAAGCTGACACGCTGTGTCGCACAGCGCGCCACAGAACCACGCGTATCACGCGCGTGTCGCACATGACTTAAAACATCGAAAACACACAACTAGTCCCAGATTTTGCCTCTGGACCCAACTTGAAAAGTTACAGATACCAAAACACTAACCTACCCAGAAGTACCTTGCCCCCAAAATCTCCACACCCTACTCCCTACTCTGGCCGCAAATTGCGGCCAGAATGAATAAACCGGCGGCCTCGTGGGGGAGTTGGGTCCCCGTGTTCTGTATGTGTGTGTCTACTAGTCTCACCATGCTACAGTCCTCCCAATTTTATTCTGAAAAGTTCGGGTCAACAGCAGATCTTATAGAGGTCAAAAAGTCACTAAAACTGCCAAATTACGCCAAGTCGGGTAAATCGGGCGTTTATATGGAGTCTGGGGAATTTCTCTGGTTGGCTGGCCTCACTAGCACCTAAGAGGGTTATTCTAACCAACACAATTATCACTTTGCCCAAAATCCTCTTAAAACACCCAAAATCACCATTACGCAAGATATGGATACTAATTAAGCTATATTTCCATAATTTTAGCGATTCAAAGCTAACCATCAAATTTTAATGACACTAATGGGCTTAAACAGATTAGTTAACACCAAAAAGGGTTTATTAAACTACAAGTACTCTAAAGTAACCAAATCTTACATCACTACGCTATTCTAGCAATAAAATTCTATTTATCACTAAAACTAGCTAATCAAGCACCTAATCTAAACAATATGGGAAAAGTTTAAGAGTTATACCCCCTAGGACCCTTGCAACCAAGGAGAAGGAGAAGAAGAAGAGGGTAGGTGCCTCAAAACGTGGTTGGAATGATCGGAACTTCACCAGGACTGCTGTTGCTGTTGCTGTTGCTGTTAATGGTATGGTGTGGTATGAGGTGGTGTGTGGTGTGGTATGAGGTGGTGTGTGTGTGGTATGGGGTTGAGGGGCTGAAATGATGAAAAAAATGGGCTGAAGGCTGATGTGCTGCTGTTTTTTTTTGGTGGCTGATTTGAGGCAAAGCTTGGCTGATCTGATGCAAAGCTTGGGCTGATGTGCTGCTGTTCTTTTTTTTTTTGTGGCTGATTTGAGGCAAATCTTGGCTGATCTGAGGCAAAGCTTGGCTGATCTGATGCAAATCTTGGGCTGATGTGTAGTGTGAATGAGGTGGTAGTGTTGTGTGTTTGTAGTTTAAGGTTGAGGGGGCTGAAGTAGCAGCTGTAGATGAACAAATAGGGGCTGGGAAGGCTAGAAACTGCTGTTGCAGATGCTGAAAACAGAGCTAGGCATGGGGGCTGATGTGTGGTGCTGATTTGGGCTGAAAAGATGAAAAATGGGGCTGATCTGATGCAGATTTTCTGGCTGAACTGATGTGTGAGTGAGTGAGTGAGAGAGAGGTGAAAAATTTGTGAAATGAGTGAGGAGACTCAACCTTAATTCATCATGACACATCACATCCCTCATCCTCACTCTAAGTCAACCTTAAACTCTCCAAAACCCCATGGTCAAAGCCAACCATCTCCAACTAAGCTAATTTAGCTCTAAACAACACCATTAACTTAACTAAGGACCTAACCCACCATGGTCAAATTAAACATAGCTAACCTACAAGCCCAAATGTGTGGCAACTATAGTCTTAACCCTAGTTAACGTGCACAAGTGTGTGTGGTTGCGATAAAATTCCACAAAAATAACCATAAACCCAGATAAATTACTACAAACCCGTTTTGGTAAACATTTTACCAAAAACCCCAAATTAACACTTAATTACCACAAAACCTAAAACTCAAGTGTTACACCAAATTTCCTCCAAGATCCATGCTAGCTTGGGCAAAGAAATAAAGGGTAAGAGTTGGATTGAAGAATTATAGAGGTTTTAGCTTGATTTTGAGGCAAAAAGATGGATTTTTTGATGAGAATGTGAGGAGAAAAATGGAGGCTGCTGTTGGGGGCTGTTGGGGGACCTGCTGCTGAGCCAAGAGGAGAGGAGAGAGAGGGTGTGGTGTGGGGAAAAACCAAGTAAAGAAAAGTCCAAGTCAACCCAAACCCATACCTCATTTTCTTATACTTTCTTTTCCTTTTTAATTCTTTCTTTTGTGAAATGAGGGGACAAAGTTTTGGGGCTGCCAGGGGGGGGGGGCTCGGCCAGCAGCCTAGGGGGTAAGGAGAGAGAGTGTGGAGAGTGTAGGTGAGGGAAAAAAAAAGATAAATACTATACCCCAATTTCCCTTTACACTAATTTCACCGAAAAAAGCCTTTTTCTTCGATATTTTCTAAACCGTTTTGGCAAACCATTTCATTTCAAAAACCACATGATAAAATTTTGTTTAATGTGTTATGATGCACAAAATTTGTTTCAACTCATTCCAATTTGTAATTTTCCCTAATTAAATGTATTAGTGACGGCTTAAATTAATATTAAAATAATATTTTTTTCAGAAAATTTGAAATTTCACCAGTGGCTCAATAAACACCAAATACTAGTAATTAAATAGCTATAATATGTATATTTAGTTTTATAATAAAGATATTTGTATTTTGACTTTTTACAGAAAACCCCCTTATTTTACCGATTTTCCGAAATTTCACCGAAACGATTTTCAAAACGTTACAATCTTCACCCCTTAAAGAAATTCGGTCCCCGAATTTAAATTAACACTCCCCCCAAATACTAAAACATCTAAGTAAAACCATCAAGTCGTCGGGGCTTCGAAATTATAAATACATAAAACAAATCGTAGCGCAGCGCATGCGCATGAAAAATGAGCATATAACTGGAAATCAATACTCCGTCAAGCATCCCGCAATCATCAGAGTCATGGTAAAGATACAATGTCAAATCCAATACCAAAACCAATATGATATAACTCGAAACTATACACGTAAATATCAAATCTATATATGTAATTATCTGAAGGAAATGCATGCCAAAATCTCTTAAAGTCTCTGTGCAATGCGCATAACACTGCACAGTGGCGGACGTCTATCATAAGAAAATAACCATATACATATATACCTTTTATTTGAAATGTACGTTCCGCTGTTTTGGAAAAAAATTTAGAAGGGTTTTCCTTGTTTTAAACGTTTCGCGTCATATCAGACACGTAGGTAAATACTGAGACTATAGCTCGCTTTTTGGAATTCCCTTCAATAGCTATCAATGCATGCAAAATACATTCAGGTACTGTCCTCTGACTAGTCCTGCTTAGTACGAAAACAAATCGCAATTATCATAAAAAAAACGTACTGCTTTATAAGAAATCAATCCCAAAATACGCGTATGAATACTACATGCGTCTGGTGCGCACGACAATCAAAATCCATATACATGCCATACAAGTGCACAGAAACAAGATCTAAGTGCATCGGGTGTGCACAAAGCATCTGTCGTAGGCAACGTGTGTGCTTGACAGCAAAATCAGGTGCATCTGACATGCACGAAGAATCTCGATTTAGTGCATCTGGTGTGCACCAAAATCGCACCTCGAAACATGCGTCCAACATGCGCGAAAAACCAAATCAGGTGCATCCATCGTGCACGAAATCATGAAATCCAATATCAAGCGCCGAACATGCGCAAAATCAAATCAGGTGCACAAGGTGCACAAAACAAATATCGAGTATCACAATCGAAATCGAAGTCCAGTGCATCTAAGTGCACAAAAGGCGTATCACTGCACTGCAAGCATATATAAACTATACAGAGTGCAGGAACCAAATCGTGTGCGTGTATACGCACAAAATCAACTCAAATGTCTAAAACCGTAAAATAACAAACATGTGAAACCAAAGCACGAAAACGATATCAAGTGCACAACTGTGCAAAAATCGTAAATACTCAGTAGGTGCAACCATGGTACATGAAAAACAAATATCATGAAACTCAATCATCAAAATCAGTCATGCGAATAGATCGTCCAAAATACCGAAATCAAATAGGGCGGAATAGTCCCGCTCAAGCACTTCCTCCAAGAATCTCTGGCCAACTGTCGTGGTCATTCATAGCATGTCTCGCCGACAATCCTGAACTCTAGCCTGCCAGTGTGCATAACATGACCACTCCTGGGTCCAAGTCTTCTTGTAATTTATTCCAGAAAGGTCCTGTCGAAATCTCTCCCAAATCTCGTCTCTGCCGAACTGTCCGGAAGTCATCGTCCTTTACTATATCTGTTTCTTATTCCGGAACGGCGGCATACTCACCACGACTCCTTCTGGAAGGTATATCCAAGTACAATGCCTCGGCATGCGTATCGCATCTCTGATGTCGGCGGAGTGGAACGTCGTCTTATCCAGATCTCGTACGAACCTCTTACTCCACTTTTCTCTAATGTCGACTGCTCCGGACTCGTCTCGTCGTGGCTGCATGGACTGAGCTCCAATGGCTATCCTCGTATCTGGAGCCTCCCAAGAATGCATCTCACCACCTAGTATCCGAATGAAGTCGAGCCATTCGATCGAATCGTCAAAACCTCATAATCCCCCAAGAGCTCAACATCTTGGGTACAGTATAATAATATCGAGTACATACCACAGCATCGGTGGTCCAGCCGTAGAAGGGCAAACCCAAGCCTCACTAATGGCGCCGTGGAACTGCCGCAAACCCTAAGGTTCAAAGGCTTTCACACGGTCATTAAGTCAAGTTAGGGTTTCATTCTTCTAGAGGGACCATAGAATTGCCTGCATGTCTTTCCGAATACTTTAAACTTGGAATAATAGGTTTCTGACACTCGATCGTCTCTGTCGACTCTCAACGTCTCCGCGTGAAGTCCTCTCTAGCTGGAATCAATCTATCTGATGACCTCGCATCGGGGTAGCGAACGAACCACACGTCCTAGTCATTCATCCTCGGTGACTAGCAACCTTCTATAATCTCTTAGTACAACTCGTACTGCAATAGCTCCAACATCTGGGGCGATATCTCATCGTTCGCAGCAATAACTGGCTCATTCGTCTGCACGCTGAACAGCGCCTCAATCATCATGAATAAGCGATGCGCCAACGATCATCGAAATCTGGCTGGCCTCTATCATTGGCTCAATCCTCTGGTGCAAATCGGCACGTCCGAGTAATCTCATACAGCAATCCACCCAACGCTCGTGGCGCGAAAACACAATGAAAAGACACATCTCTGCAATCGTGTGTCGCCGAAACCATGCCCTGGTCAGTCCTCGTTCTTGACGAGCTCATGCTGACCGCAACTCTAGCCGTAGCTCTCCCTGCCCGTAATCGTGGCAGCAAAACCAAAACTGGTACCGATGAGGCTAGATCAGGAAGGGATATAATACTGAACAAGGAAATGTACATCCTAAGGCTTCTTTAAGTGGAATGGCGTATCGTAAATATGTCACGGAACATACCCACGGTACGTCACTCTACTTTAGACACCTATTCCACCAACCAAGGGTCATCCTACGCTCCGAAGGTAAAACCTAACGCTCTGATACCAACTTTGTCACGTCCCGAAAGTACGGAACATGACCGGCACTTAAACTACGAAACGTCTCGAGGCGTACGTAATCTAAGTAAGCCGAAAAACCCAGAAATCCAAACCAAGAAAAGTAGTAGAGTGAAGGAAACCAATTTAAGATCAATTAGTTTTAATAGCATAAGCCGAATTATGCGGTTTTAAAAACATCAAGTATTTCCTGAAAATTTCGGCAGAGTTTCCTTTGTAAATACTGGCTACCAAATGGGATACAACATGAATAGTATACGAAATCAATAAAAAGGCATCCCTAAGCGGGAGCTAGCTCTTCGTCAATCGACGGTCACAACCACACAAGCAATATAATATACAACGCCAAGGGCGAGAATCAAAACTCAAAAGGAAACTCAAAACAGTAAGAAATCCGTAGAAATACAACGCGCGACTCTAAGGTCGAAATAATAAACATCACTGGTCTCTATCTGAGATAAATACAAGTTTGGTTAATGGAACTTCTAGATACAACTGAATAATAATATACAATGTATAATGATGGGTACGATACAAATAAACCCACCTACTAGCAAGTCACCCGAACGAAACTGTACCCGCAAAGCCGTAAAGAAACCTGTACGGCGAAACCTGCAAGAAACTGGGGCACAACGGGGGTGAGTTGCCAACTCGTGAATAGAAAAATATCTACGAACAGAAATCGCATAAATAACTCAACCTAGGTCAATGATCATAATATATCCTCAAATATATGAATAACATGCAGCTTATAACAATGGCTAGGGTAATATCTAACCCGAGTGTGATCTCATGTGCCCGTGTCAGTGCCTCAGGTAGCAATATATCATATGAATGAGGTATGAATGCATGAAAACAGAATACATGTAAATGAAGAAACTGTTTTCATAAATTAGTGAGATTTCTTTCGTATTTTTAAAATGAGGTATCATAAATGAAATCAGCATCAACAGTGTCTAGTATCGACACAAAACATAAATCTCAATGTCTCAAAACCTCAGGCTCCGGCTATCCGGACTGGCCTGTATCATCAAATCTCAGTACCTCAATGTCTCGAAATCTCAATGTCTCAATCTCAATATCTAGGACGCCGTCAGTCCAGACCGGCCCCTACCATCCATCTCAAGACCACGACGGTATCCTCCGGATATCCGACGCGTCGGATAATATCACCGGTCGGTAGTGCTCCCCTGCCAGGCTCAACGTCAATAACACGGCCTTCTCGCCCCGGGGTACCGCACCGGGCCCACCATGTACCCGAAACGGTCCATCCAACTCCTCGAATCGGGTCTCGAAATCCATCAGCAAACTCATGGTGGACGACTCATACATCATGGGAAAACCGTATTTTTATTTAAAAAGAGAAAAAGCCGTTTATATATGTTTTGCGGTTTTCCTCCAAATCAAGAAAATATCATGGAAATCCGAATCATCAATAGCATGTAAAACCATGAATATAAGCATGAGAATGAATAACAGTATGCATGAAGCGACAAGTAATAACTACAATATCTAAGCTGGCATATAAGGTATGTACACTAATATTATGTCAAACTACTGGCTATCAAGCTAAGTTAAGCAATAATATTTTCTAAGGTGTACGTGACATGGCAATTACCGATGAAGATGTGTGTGAGCCGGCAAGTAAGTGTATGTGGTACATACGCATCATCGGTAATGGTGCTGGTGTCCTAACAACATAATGTCAACAATGCAATATGAAATAATAATGTAAATATACGATGCGGAGCGAGCAACCAAAATGAGCGGGAGCTAAATATTAAACAATGGTGCCATTTGAAATAACACGAATCGCGGGGTTTTGAAAATAGGGGCTACGGTGGTTTTTAATAAAGGATACGTCTTTTGAAATATCCGTAGATCGCTTGACCTGTCTTTTAAAATACCCACGATCCGCTAGTTTTGAAATAGGTAGGAGTCTAATCTAATCTAACAACTACACTAAACTATACGGCTGAACTAACAAGCTAAACTACAGGTATGGAAACCGCCTATCATCTGAGTCGATACATATACATACATGTATATATACAGTCGGTGATCCCGCCTCGATAATATCATATCCGATACCATATCTATAAGCAGGCATCCCAAGTCAAGAGTGCGGATCAATCATCAATATAGCTCGTACGTAAATCCGTCGTACGGCATCTCAAATCTGGGTACTGGTCAATATCACATTCATCATACTATTCACCTGGTATCCTCTTTATCAATATCATGATCGGGGTACTGATCTACGTCTAGTACAATACTGATACTGCCTAAGTATGCATGCACGTGTGTGAAACACTACGTCAAGACCCGTTACAACGTCATGTCGTATCTTCAATACGAACACTGCTATATCACCGATCTCACGGCCTCAAATCAAATCTCATCGACTCATCTTAAATCCCAAGTACTATCCTCATTATCCATGCATGTGTATATGAATGTACATATGCATAGTCCCATACCCACGCATATATACATATATACACATCCCAATCGGCGCACAAGAAAGTAATGTATGCAAGTCTGTGTGTGCGTATGTGGGTATAACAACTACTCTAGGGTTTGGAAACTAACCCAAAGCTAATCCATGAACACATAATCATAACATGAATAAACATTCTCGTATCATAAAAGACCTATATGAACATATATATGAACTATACTACGGACTGCGGGAGTGCTATACGCCATCCACCCGACTTCTCCCCGTAGATATAAATCTACTCACCTGGTCCTCGCTCGCCGGTGCCGACGTCGCCACGTGCTTTCTTGTCATCTCGAAGTCCATATGGGGGTACCTACATATCATAACGCACCGTATCGCATTAAAATCCGACTCATGACTAAAACGATACATGAATCCCACATAGGTTAAAACATATGGTTGCTTTCACGAATCAATCCAAAAACCCTCGACGTCGGCGTACAAACGCCAGACCATCGAGAAAAACCCAAACACACTCATTTGTACAATCACGAGCACTAATTATGTTATAAAATAGCTTAAAATTCACAAAAACCCCAAACTCACTTTAAAAGCCATTTTTCCGAAAATCTAGCAAGCAATATTACCCGTTTTAGTACAAAACTCGACGTTTAAACAAATCTAGCGGCCGCAATATCCGCTCAATATCATAACCAAGTCATAAAAACCATTCCAATAATTTAATTTCATCAAAATATATATATTTACAAAACCTAGTTAACAAAAATTAGCACAATTTTCCATTTTAGCTCAAAACTTGGTGTTTTAATCAACTTTAAATATTTTAACAATTTTAGTGGCCATAATTCTCATTAAAACATATTAATTAAGCCACACAACCATTAACTAGAATTTAATCTCACTGCTTTATATAAATTACAAAAATATAGTTTGCAAAACAATCATAATTAGGACAATTTACATATAACAATTTGCAAACTAACAATTTGATTATGTTTCACATTCCACAAAATGATCAATTCCACTTGCAACCATAATCACACAACAAAACCCTAACTATAATCTAAAACCATCCACTTGAATTTCCAAACTTGAATTCAAAACCCCTTTATTTATTTTAAAACACCAATTTAAGCTTGATTTAAACATTCAATTAACAACTAACAAATATGGATAAATCTTTATACCTCATGATCAAGAGATCAACATGAAGATTATAGCCTCCAAAATGCCAAATTTCCTCCAAGATCCATGCTAGCTTGGACAAAGAAATAAAGGGTAAGAGTTGGATTGAAGAATTATAGAGGTTTTAGCTTGATTTTGAGGCAAAAAGATGGATTTTTTGATGAGAATGAGAGGAGAAAAATGGGGGCTGCTGTTGGGGGACTGTTGGGGGACCTGCTGCTGAGCCAAGAGGAGAGGAGAGAGAGGGTGTGGTGTGGGGGAAAAATCAAGTAAAGAAAAGTCCAAGTCAACCCAAACCCATACCTCATTTTCTTATACTTTCTTTTCCTTTTTAATTCTTTCTTTTGTGAAATGAGGGGACAAAGTTTTGGGGCTGCCAGGGGGGGGGGGGGCTCGACCAGCAGCCTAGGGGGTGAGGAGAGAGAGTGTGGAGAGTGTGGGTGAGGGAAAAAAAAAGATAAATACTATACCCCAATTTCCCTTTACACTAATTTCACCGAAAAAGCCTTTTTCTTCGATATTTTCTAAACCGTTTTGGCAAACCATTTCATTTCAAAAATCACATGATAAAATTTTGTTTAATGTGTTATGATGCACAAAATTTGTTTCAACTCATTCCAATTTGTAATTTTCCCTAATTAAATATATTAGTGAGGGTTTAAAATAATATTAAAATAATATTTTTTTTCAGAAAATTTGAAATTTCACCAGTGGCTCAATAAACAACAAATACTAGTAATTACATAGATATAATATGTATATTTAGTTTTATAATAAAGATATTTGTATTTTGACTTTTTACAGAAAACCCCCTTATTTTACCGATTTTCCGAAATTTCACCGAAACGATTTTCAAAACGTTACACCCGTCTATAAGAAAACCGTAGTATCTCTCGGGCGGATGAGACTGCCTGCTACTCCTGCGGAGCGGCGTAGGAATGTCCTGATCTTTCGAACCCTTTGGTTTTACTAAGTTTTCAGTAATAGCTTGTGGTTCTGGAATTTCTTCCAGTTCTATTGCGCTCCTACTTGTTTCCTTTTCTAAGAATTGGTGTTCCAGAAAGTGGGCATTACGAGAAACAAAGACCTTTTGTTCCTCTGCGTAATAGAAAACATACTCCCTGGAGTTCTTTGGGTATCCCACAAACTTGCACAGTACTGAGCGTGCCTCGAGTTTGTCCGTATGCTGCTTTTTGAAAAAAACTGGACACCCCCAAATCTTCAGGTATTGAAGATAGGGTTTCTTCCCACTCCATAACTCATATGGTGTGGTAGGCACAGTCTTAGTGGGAACTCGGTTCAAAAGGTATGCGGCTGATTCTAGCGCATATCCCCAGAATGATCGCGACAACTCAGCGTTACTCATCATGGACCATACCATATCCAATAGGGTTTGGTTCCGTCTCTCCGATACACCGTTATGTTGCGGAGTGTATGGAGGAGTAAGCTGAGAGAGAATTCCATTCTCTTTTAGGTAATCCCGGAACTCGGCACTCAAGTATTCACCACCTCGATCAGATCTTAGTGTCTTGATACTTTTGCCTGTTTGTTTTTCTACTTCATTCTTGTATTCTTGGAACTTTTCAAAGGCTTCAGATTTATGCTTCATTAAGAAGACATGTCCGAACCTTGAAAAATCATCCGTAAAAGTAATGAAGTAAGAATAACCGCTTCGCGCATGTGTAGACATTGGACCACACACTTCGCTGTGTACGAGCCCCAAGAGCTCGCTCGCTCTTACTCAGTGTCCAGTGAACGGAGTTTTTGTCATCTTCCCTTTGAGACAGGATTGACAAGTTGCATACGATTGATATTCGAACGGATCCAAATATCCTTCTGTATGTAACTTCGTCAACCTTCTCTCATTGATGTGACCGAGTCTACAATGCCATAAGAAAGCCTGATTGATTTCTGGAGACTTTCTTTTGTGTGTATTCTGGACATTGAAAAGCTATGGTTGGTTTAATACGTATATACCATTGTTTAATGTACCTGACCCAATCAAAACTTGATTAAGGTGAATGTTCACAACATTACTTACGAATGCAAATTCATAACCTTCTTTAGATAATAAAGATACAGAAATGATATTACAAGTTGCATTTGGTACAAAATAACAACCACGCAAAACCAAAAAGTGTCCATCTGACAATCCCAAGTGATAGTCCCCCACGGCCTCAGCATCCATGCTAGCTCCGTTTGCAACTCTGAGGGTCATATCACCTGCCTTCAAAACCCTACGCCTTCTCAATGCCTGCAAAGAATTACAGATATGAGATTCTGATCCGGTATCCAATACCCAGGAAGTAGAGTTTATTGATAGACAGTTTTCAATAACATACACACCTGAAGCTGAAGCCGAAGCCGCAACTCGCTTCAGATCCTGGGTTCTGGCCTTCCAAGCCCTGCAATCTTGTTTCCAGTGTCCACTCTTGTGACAGTAAAAGCATTCTTCCTTTCCCACAAGTTTTCCCGCTACCTTTGTTGCCTTTCCCTTTCCCTTCGTATCCACTTTACTAACACCGCCCCTTAGTTTGGCGGGGGCTTTCTTCTTCTTTCCCTTGGCTTTCGCCCTGGACTTAGAAGAGGAAGATCCTCCTACAAACAAAGTGGATGTCTTCCTACCTTTCTGTAGGGTGCCCTCAGCACTCCTCAACATGTTCAGAAGTTCGGAAAGTTCAACCTCCTTTCCTTGCATGTTGAAGTTTAGGACAAACTGGGCATAAGTGGAAGGAAGGGACTGGAGAATCAAGTCAGTATAGAGTTCATTCTCCAACGTGGTCCCAAGGTCCGCGAGCTCCTCTATGTAGCCAATCATCTTAAGCACGTGTTCCGCTACCGATGATCCGACGGCCAATCTTGCCGAAAACAGCTTCTTCAACACTTCGTATCTGGTGATATGAGATTGCACTCCATACAGATCTTTTGTATGGAGAAATATGGATTCTAGGTTCATATTCTCGTGCCTCCTCTAATGTTCATTGTCCATAGAGGCAAGCACGAGGCACTTGGCCTTCGCGCAATCGATCTCCCATGTCTTACGGATTTCTATATCCGCGACGCTGGAGGTGGGACCTGGGACAGGGGGAGCTTTGGTGGTAAGGAGATACCCCAACTTGTCGTAAGTGATTGCCATTTTGACATTCCTGAGCCAATCTTTGTAATTTGGCCCTGTCAGTATGTTTTCATCTAGTAATAACTTATGTCCGGTCATGTTGATTGGTCGCTGCAATTAGGAGAGAGAAAAGAAACACTTTAGCATGATGCTCTTGCAAGTTTAGAGTGGTTTTTAGTTTGTCTAAACAGGATGGCTCCCACTGTCTCTCGAATCCCTCCTCAAACCATAAAGGAAGAATTAGTCGGGATCAATCTCACCGTACAATACTTGCTTAACCGTTCAGCCAGGCCAGTGTCGGTACTTCGAGGGAGGTTTTCCAACGCTTTCGCGAAGTTCCTTAATTAAGTAACCTCTTTTCCCTGTGGGCGTAGCCCCGCTAACACCTTTCTAGACACCTACTAGGTTTATAGCATTGATCGTTAAGTGAGAAATTTCCCGAGGAGTAGCCTATACTCACAGTAGGATCGGGATCCAAATATCATCGCGTGATAAAACTGAAGGAATCCTACCAGAATCATCACACTCTAAATGGTATGCAGTGCTAGCAAGTTTCAGTTCTTTTGAAACTCCCGATGTGGATTTTTGCTCCATGCTCTTATGACCTTGGTGTGAGGTCAAAATGTCATAAGTCACATGTCAAGTTCTACCCATCATTATCCAAGTTAATTTGAACCCACCCGTACCTACCCTTGACGTAGGCCAAAATGGAAGTACGACTGTCTCAAACCAACGCATTCTATCTATGCAACAGATAAATATCCGGCAGCTACCAATCACCATGCCTTGGCGTGAGGTCAAAATACATAGCTTGAATACTACCGAATATTTAACTGAAATGATAGAGGGCTACGAATGGTTTTGGCGAAACCGTGAACGTAGTGAACTTGATATAATCGATGGAACGAGATAGCTTTTAAAAGGAGTGGTTCAAGCTCTACATTTAAAAGTTGGGTTTTGAAAAAGAACCGAGTGGTTTTGAAAGTGTTCCAACGACTTTTACTTGGTTTATTTTCTTGCATTAATTTTAATGTGTTCCATCATTTAATCCTACCATTGCAGAAAACAACCAAAATATGGTGTACGCTTATGCCATCCGCGTTCGCCACGGGGCCCCGTCATCACCCGTTAGGTTACTTAACTAACGACAGAGCGGGGGCTGGACTAGCACGGATGCAAAACATAAGCAACACCTAAATAGATATCATATATATATATATATATATATATATATAGCAATGATAGTCAATCCAGATCACAGATGAACACTTTGGATATACTAGGAATCCGCGATTCGTTCGAGCCTGCAATGAAAAGCGGATTACATGGTCGCGATGAATAACCAATACCCCACCCTAGACCCCTACGGGTGCGGCAAACTATCCGCCAAGTATCCGAAGTGAAGCAACCTTCCTCAACAACGTGAGTAGGCCACTCGGCACTTCGAGGTACCCGGTAGTTTGTGCACCCCACCATGGGTCTATCCTAGGAGCAAAAACAGTAAAAAGAAATTATACAATGACGGATACAACCCCGACCCGGTTGTGCGGCCATACAAATAATATTACATCAAATTACATGTTACATGAATGAAAGAAAAAGAAACTCTCATCTCACATCCACCCGGCTATTCATCCGCGACAATCCAACGAGTTCATATACACAAACCATCAACATTACAGATCACAGATATGTATAACCCCTACTAATCGACGTATAGCGATTAGCAGACGTTCAATACATATATAATATCACAGATATAACCCATTAGCCAAAGTATAGGGAAGTTCGATCAAAAATACGGATTTATAACCACCCCAAATACAAATTTCTTTTCTGGAAAATCTGGGCAGAAATAAAATATGCCAAAAATCCCAAAACAGTAACATAAGAATACTGCAAGGAAAATGACCCACGGCCGAGTCAACTCGGCCGCGGATCCGCGGCAGGAGCAAGCTTCTGCCGCGGAACCGCGGTGAGTTGGCTGAGTCAGCGGATCGTTTTCCTTGTGTGTTCTGTAAAAACCCTCAGCCGATTTTTAATGTATGATTTATTATTTTTAGAGCAGGTTTAAAATCTGCAGAAACTTAGGGTTTTGAAAAAAAAAATGTTTTGGGATTTTTGCGATCGAAGTTCTATATACTTTACTAACTAGCTAGTTTATGTTTAGTTAGGCTCTGATACCACTGTAAGTCCACGTTGCCCACCCCGGTGCTTGCGGGGAGACGGAAACGTATTGAAAAATCGGATTTCTAACACACTAGGCAACATGGACTAGCCAAAGGAGGGATCTTTGCTAAACAAAACTAACTAACAAAGCTAAATGAGTTAGCTACTCGGTTAAGGGGTTATACCTAGGTCTTCAAGTCCTTCTCTTCTTGCTCCTTGGAGTGAAAGAAAGGGATCTCCTTGTCGCCTTCTCTTGTCGAAGAAAGATCCACCCGAGGGCCTCAACCTTTGGCTTCAACTTCAAACTAGAAGTAACTAAGATGCATGGAGTGCTAATCCTAGAACCTTAGAAAGAGTAGAGAGTATTTTAGAAGGATTTATCTCAAGCTCAAGGGATTCTCAACTCATGAGAGGGGAGAGCTAGAGAGAGAGGAAGTGGAGGAGAGAGAATCAAAATGATAGAATGAGAAGAAATAAACCATTCTTCTCACATATATATGTGAATTATGAAAATAGATTATTAGCTAAATATAATTGTCATGGTTTAATCAAGAAATGACCATTATCATTTCATATTAAATGCTTTTTGCTAGAATCAAAGAGCATCTTTCTTATGGAATGATTATGGTCAAGTTATCAACCTAGGTCAACAAGTCAAATAAAGTCAAATGGTCAACAACCCTAACCATGCACAATTATAATTAACTAATATCAATAAATCATATTTCACACATAACCATTAGGGTTAAGAAAATGACAAGTAATCAACCATAATGAAAGTCCTCTGCCTCTGTCTCAATCAACTGTGCATACACACCCGTATCCGTGTTCTGAGGAACACGAATACAATGAGATAAAACCAATCCCAAATCATATAATAGGATCCAGCTTAAACCAAAGCCCTCTAGTATAAGCTGTCCGGACAGAAAACGTGCACAAGTGCGCGGATGTGAACGAATCCTGTCGCAAAACCATGCGACCTCTACTCATTTTACCTAAAGGCGAATAACCCTCTGTGTGGGACTCTAAAGACTCGACACTACGCTGGCAGTGGGTTTAACCACAGACCGCAAGCGGCACTAGCTGTACGTAACGGTCCCCAGGTAGATGCCGATAAGAAGACTGACGAGGTGAACCCATCTGAACTCCTACTGAGCCTGAATGTGACAGTCTCCGTACAGTCCGGTCTGTTCGTCTGATAACATCGCATGGCGGGCCTAGGGGGCGGTAAACGTCAGTCCCCTAATAGCGGTACAAGTCGTGTCGGAGTGTAGCCCAGAACACCCTGAGATAACACTGGAAACCAACCAGTATACCTCGCTTGCCCTGGCCTGGGACTACTTGTGTAATAGCTCTCCTGGATACAGCGCGATGTCAACCCCCAGTACCGGGAGAGACGAATCCTGTCTAACCGTCACTGCCTCCAAGTGCTTCGGGACTGCACCCAACTACTACCTGTTTGCACGACTGCTTTGAGCCGTGGTAGGGTAGTAATCAAAGTACAGTGGGAACACACTCGAGGCGAAGTGATAGTGTCAAGTCAGCGGACTAAGCTGTACTCATGTCACCTGGGAACTGATAACTGACGATAGGTATAATACCAACCAACAGTTCCCGACGAGTCCTGTCTATCGTATTCGTAACCCAACGAGCACCCGCATACTATCTCAAGTACGACGTACAGACGGCTGTGGGACATACCGTCTCCCGTGCTGGGATGAGAAGCGCATACGCTAGTCTACTCCGGAGTATCGATGCCCTGTCTCGATAATCCTACGACCAGGGACGTGTATATATAAGGATGTGCTTATAGATTACCCAGCCCCCACGAGTGTGACTGCTATCACAACGCTGATAATCAAGCCAAGATCCTAAGGGCTCCACTAATGCGTATAGGTGATACAATAAAGAAACACATGTACACATTAAAGCAGAGACAAACCAAGTAGCATACTACCATTTCGAGCAAGAATGTCTATACAACTGTGAATATCCCAAGTTTCCATCAAATAATATACATACTAGTATGATACAGTAATGGCCTCTAGGGCATATATACTAACAAACTTATCGGTTATTGGGGTCTGACGTTTACCACCCCTAGACATGATATGCGATATATCAGACGAGAAGACCGGACTGTACGGTAGTGTCACTGTCAGGCTTTTTGCAGGAGTTGGAGCGGGCTTGCTTGCTGATCTTCTGATCAATCAATACCCGGGTAGCCATTACGTCCAGCTAGTACCACTGACGGCTTGTGGGTGCTTGATATGATCATCACCTACTGCCGGCGTATTGACGAGTCTTTAGAATCTTACATAGAGGTTTTATTGGCTCAGGCAAAACGAAATAGGAGCGCATTTGTGATATGTGCGGGACCGAGAATAATATGTGTATGTGATACCGTATTCTATTCTCGCGACTATTGTATCGGCCGGTTATATGTAATATAGCCGGGTTATCGAATCAAGTGTTGATTCGATAAGTTGGTACATTTTGTGTTAGTCGGTTATATGTGATATAACCGGATTATTAAGTCAAGTGTTGATTTAATAATTTAGTGTATAATTGTATATGTGATATACTAATTTACATTAACTAATATTGGTTCACTTAAGCATTTGTTTTTCTCACTTGTGTACAACTTAATATATATGTGATATATATTTATTTGGTTCATTTTGTATCATGGTTGTTGATACAACTTTCATGGGTGTATGAGACTTACACCATGCTATTTGTTATGTTGGGTTTAATGTATTTAAAGTAATTACAAAATTAGTGGAAAATTAGAAAATGCATGAAGCTTGTGGAAGCTTGTGGATGCATTGACTAAAGTCCACTAAGTTTGTTTTTACTTTAGATTTTTGTTAACCTAACCATCACACTTAGCCATGATTAAGTCTCTACATGAGTTAGTATATGATACTCACTTACCATGGTTAGCTCACTCTCTCTCTTGATTAGTTTTCATTCTCATTTTGAGCTCATCTTCTTCCTCCTTCAAATTCTTGCTAGGGTTTGATAAAGAGAGAGAAACATTGTGAGAAAAGAAATTCTAAAGTGTACCCATTTCCTATTTCATCATCCTCTACTAGACTAGCACTTTAGTTTAGGGTGTTTGCTTCACTAATTCTCTAGTTAGTGAAGTAGAAGCTTGAGTTCGTATTCCCTAGACGTAGATCATCTTCGGCCTCGAAGACTTCAAGCAATACTATTGCAATCTTCTCATGGAGCCGTCCGAAAGTCCGGGAGTTCGATGATTGCAGCGAAGGGACTACAACAAGGATCTTTAGAAGTGTAGGATCGATCTACAAAGGTTGTATTTCGTATTCATTTAGTGATAATTGTTATTTAATAGCATGTGTTACCCTAATTATCTAGCAAAGATCTTGTTTAGAGTTATTCGGCACGGCTAAAATTTTAATCGGGCATGGTTGATGCCTTGTAGAACTTTCTTAGAGTACCTAGTAACCCTACAGTGGTATCAAAGTCTGGCTAGAGCATTAGGCGACGTGTATACGAAGTTAAAACTCCGATCGAAACCCGAAACGTCAAATTAACCCCCTCTCTGGACAAATTTTAAAAATGCGATTTTTTCTGGATTAAAAATAACTAAAAAAATCAGTAGGGAATTTTAAGCATAATTGTGAAAAACGAGGGGCTAAACCGTACGGACCGCCGTGGAACCGCGGCAATAGCTTGCTTGCACCGCGGTTCCGCGGCCGTATAGTCGGGTTTGACTTTTCTTTTTGCTCAGTTATGACCGTATCTGCTAGTGTATTCTTCTGGGTATTTTTAATCTGACTCAAGTGTTGAGTGTTCTGGGGTTTATTTTGTATTCGTTGATTCGATCGAAAAAATTTAATTTCGTTGTGTTTTCCGGATATTTAGAAAGTATTAAAAAGTTCGAACGGATATCAATAACTCACTTTTTCCCGACCGGAAAATTTCCAAGTGTTGGATTTTTCCGTAGTTTAAGAACGTCTAAATCGTGCAAGTTACGCAATGGACCCTATAGAAGACAACAAACCTTAACTCGATTATGTGACCGTCTTGAACTGCCTTTTGAACCTTAGGGTTTGGGGCAGTACGGCGTTGCCACATGTGAGGCGTTGACTTGACCCTTCTACGGCTGGACCATTGGTACTGTGGCATGTGATGGATGTTTTTAAACTCCCCTCAAGTGTTGAGAACTATTTGGGAAAACTTGGATGTTTGATTATTCGATCGGAAAGTTTAACATTGTCTATTTATCTGGAATGTGATACAATATTTGGAATCCACAAGTAATTATGAGATAACTAATTTGAATGTTATAAACATAGCAGTTTAGTCTCAGATGATCGGTTGCCACGGGATTTTGATGCGATCAAAAGTCCGTTGCAATCACGTAGCGTACGCAGATACTCGCCGGGTAAACTTAATAGACAGCCATGCCCCATAGCCCCGACCAAGTGACTGTAGGAGAACCCCGTCGCCAAAAGCATCCGTTCGGGTGCTCGCGCTCAGCGGTGTTCCGCCTTAGTGCACTTCGTCGATGGCATCCGGGGGTGCGGCCGTCTACTAAAGTTTGCGACGAGCATTCGATCAGGATGTCGGGAATCTTGTTGAATTGCCCGACTACATATTGAAAAGTGTTTTCGATATAGAGACTAAAATGCGGGGTTTATAATTGTTAGGCATGTGATGTCTAAGGAGGTTGCGGATTCCAACTGTTGTAGTTTTACACTTTTTTTTCTGCGACCGTAAGTGTAATATGTGTTATCGCCGGTTTCGTTGCTATATGTCAACGATGATTGGGATGCGCATATTTACTTACGTTGATGACATGTGATGTTATGTGTTGCTGGATATGTTATATTGGATCGTCGCGTTCAGAATAGCCGAGGGTTTTATGTGAGATGAGGGTTTTTATTTTCATTCATGTAAAATTCATTGTATGTAATATTCTTTTATTAGGGCACTTCCGGATGAGGATGATGTCACCATTGTATATTATTTACTTTTCCGCACTAGGTAGACCCAAGGAGGAGAGCACAAGTAACCGGGTTTTAGAGTCCAGTGGGAGACCAACTCGAGGAGTCGAGTCCGGGTCTCCTAACTCTAGAATTGGAAGGGTTGCTTGCCGCTCTCGTAGAGGTCTAGGGGTATGGGTTTGGCTATTCATCACGACCGTGGAATCCGTGTTTTATAGAGGCTTAAAATAAAACACGGACGTCCTAGTATATCCAATGTTTCATATGTTTCTTCTGCTGCGATATCTGTGATGTGATCATTTGATGTGTTGTGATAAATAGTGTATATAGTATATATGATATATTATATAGACGTTACTTATGTTTTACACCCGTGCTAGCCTTACCCCGCTCTGCCATTAGTTACCTAACCTAACGGTGCACGAGGGGACATCGAGGCGAATGCGGATGGCATAAGTGTACGTCATATTTATCTGTGATGTTTAGGTGCTTAAATGATGGGACTTCATTAATGTGATTAATGAAAGAAAAGAAACCTAAAAGATGTTGTGGAATCAAATTTTCAAAAACAGGTAGCTACAGTTCTTGCTTTGCATCGCGGTGTTCCTTGTAGAACATCCTGCACCTTATTCGATAAGGAAAGGGCCGAGATCCTTTCACCGGGAGTGACCCCTTTAGCAATGACTGGCAGATGCTACACCCCTCGGTTTTGTCTTTTGATTGCTTTTCTAGTTCTTGCTTTGCACAGTGATATATGTGATATATCCTGCACCTCATTCGACGAGGAAAGAGCCGAGATCCCTTCACCGGGAGTGACCTCTTTAACGAAACTAGCAAAAGCCTAAAAAACACTCCATTTTAAAATCATTTGATTCTACAACGATATCAAGTTCATTACGCAATAGGTTTTCTGAAAAACCTATCGTAGCCCTCCGCCATTTCAGATAAGTCCTACTTAGTATTCGTGCTACGTTTGTTGACCTCCGTCAAGGCGTAGTGTGCGGTAGCTAACTAGTATTTATCTGCTTATGCATATGATGCATATTGGATTAGGGTAGTCGTACGACCATGTTGACCTCCGTCAAGGGTCGTGCGGGTGGGGAAATGACGGGTTGAACTTGATTTGCACCCTGTGGTTTGTTGACCTCCGTCAAGGTCATAGGATGCTTGGGGCAAAATTATCGGGAATTTCAAGTATTGAAATTTGCAATAAGATTGTATACCTTCTATGAGATAGTTGGATCCCGATACCCGCTGCGAGTAAGAGTTACTCCTGGGAGAATTTTACACATTACAATTAGCCGATCAAGTAGGTGTCTAGAAAGGGGTCAACGGGGTTACGCCTCTGGGAAAACGAGGTTTACTTTAATTAGGTCCGTGCGAAAGCACGGGGAACCTCCCTCAAAGTACCGACACTGGCCTGGCTGAAAGATTGGCGAAGTTGTAGGGTGCAGTTAATCCCGGCTAGTCTTTCCTTTTAAGGTTTGAAGGAAGATTTGATAAAAACAGTGGGAGCCATCCTGATTAGATAAAATAACAACCAATCTGATCTTGCAAAAGCGCACGCAGAGTGTTTTTTTCTCTCTCTCTCTCCAGGTAGTGACCATGTCACGCCTTAATCAAGATAATAATACGGATGTATTGATCGAACCCGCTTATTATACTGCGCTGGGAAACGTTGGTCCCGCTCCAACTTATAACTGTTATAAGACCGAGCAGGAAATAGGGGATTACGAGGATTCCCATGCCGCCCAAATGAAGAAAGTGCATGCTGATGCATCTTCTTTGGGTGTGTTCATTACAAAGAACTGTTTCTCAGTATCCTTTACGTCCTGGGTATGTGATACCGGATCAGGATCCTATATATGTAATTTGTTACATGGGCTACAGATAGGTAGAGAACTGAGAACGGGTGATAAGTTTCATGAGATAGAAACGGTGCAAGTGTTGTAGCCAAGTCTGTTGGTAGTTATCACCCTGTATTACCAGAATACATTGATTCTGAACGAATGTTATTAGATACCGAACCTGATATACAACATCATATCAGTCTCTTTACTAGTAAAGAAAGGATATAATTTTGTATTGTTGGATAATATTTTGAACATTTCCTATATCAAGAGTTGATCGGTTCAGGCACGTTATCTAAAAGCATTAACGTTCTAAATCAAACTATAGTTCTTAGTGTACAAAACACGCACAATAGGAAGAGTTCAGAAATGAACGAATCCTTCTTGAGGTATTGTAGACTAGGTCATATCAATATGACCCGACTAGCTGAAGTTACATATAGATGCATATTTAAATTAGTTTGAATTTACATCTTGTGAAACTTGCCAGTCATGTCACAGAGATAAGATGACCATAGCTCTGTTTATAGGAAACAGAGAAAGATTTAGTAAACTCTTGGGATGATACATGTTGATGTATGAAGGTCCTCTGTCTACACATGCCAAGACCAGTTCTTTGTACTTCATTACATTCTCTAATGATCTCTTAAGATTCAGACATACGTTCCTGTTGAAACATAAGTCCGAACCTTTTGAGATATTCACAGAATATAAGTTAGAAGTAGAGAACCAAAACAGGTATAAGTATTATGTCATTTGATGTGATCAAGGAGGAGAATACTTGAGCACGGAATTCCTGGATTATTCTAAAGGAGAATGAGATTCTCTCTCAGCATTACTTCTCCGCTTACACCATAGCACGTCGGTGTATCGGGGCGGAGCAATCACACCCTATGTGATAAGGTGTGCTCTATGATGAGTATTACTGGGTTGCCTATTTCCTTTTAGGGAGTTATGCACTTGTGAAGTTGCATACCTATTGAATAGGGTTCCGATCAAATAAGTTGCCTACCACTTCATATGAGATATGGAAAGGGAAGTGCCCATATCTTAAGTTTGTTAAGATTTGGGGTTGTCCAGCCTATGTCTAAAAGTATAATCCGGACAAGCTCGAGGCAAAGTCAGTTCTGTAGAAGTTTGTTGGATACCCCAAGCATTCGAAAGGGAATATCTTCTACCAAACCGAGGAACAAAAGATGTTTTGTTTCTCAGCATGCCACCTTTGTGAAAGGGAATTTCTTGTGAAGAAATTAGTGGACATGAGGTAGAACTGGAAGGAGTTCCAGCTATACAAACTGCAGCTGATAATTTGGTAGAACCAAAGGATTCAATAGTTTCTAACGAACCACGGCCTCTCCGCCGATCTAGTAGGGTTTCTCACCCACCTGAGAGATACTTTGGTTTCTCTATGACAGTGGGAGCGAGGATTGCATTATGAGATGATGACCCATCTGGTTTCGAGCAGGCCATCAAGAGTGGGGACTCTGTAAGAATGGCTGGATGCTTAACGATCTGAGATGGAATCCTTATACACCAACAAAGTATGGACTTTGGTTGCCTTATCTGAAGGGTTAAATCCCCATCAGGAGCAAGTATATCTTGAGAAGATTACTTGGTGTACATGGAAAAGTTGAGACTTTCAAAGCTAGACTTGTTAAAGGTTTGCATCATTGACCAGGTATGGATTATGATGAAAGCTTTTCTAAGTAGCTATGCTTAAGTCCATCCAGATCCTACTTGCCATGGCTACATACCATGACTACGATATCTGGCGGTTGGGTGTCATGACTGCTTTTCTAAATGATGATTTGGAAGAGAGCGTCTATAAGTACACAGCCAGAGGGCCTCGTAGACAGTGGGAGCAGCGGAAACGTGTGCAAGATGTTTTATGTGATAAAGCAGGCATCGCGAAGTTGGAACGTCTGTTTTGATGTGTTAGTCAGAGAGTTTGACATCATCAAAATGGTAGATGAACCTTGTATATACAAAAAGGTAGTAGGGAGTATGGTGGTGATCCTCGTAGAGTACGTGGATGACATACTCATGATGGGGAAGGAGTTTCCTATGCTACGCTCGATCAATCTCCGCTTATCGCAATGATTCTCCATATAGGATCAAAGTGATACCTACTAAATCCTGGGTTTTGGATCTATGAGATAGATCTAATTAGATGTTAGGATACTCACTAGATGTAGTGAGATGGTATCAATCGATCCTGGGGAGAATCACTGGAAAGGTTCAAGAGTGATAAGGACGACTGAAAGTCAGTCGCAGGCATTGTCTTTACCCTTCATAAAGGGACGGTATGTTGGAAGACTTCCAAGCTAGATACCGTGGCATACTAGACGATAAAGGCTGGATACATCGTTACCAAAGATGCTGCCAAAGAGACAGTCTGGGTGTATATTAGTTCATGAGATGAACTTCGTTCCTTCCATTGTGTGACAATGGAGTTGTGGCTTATGCCTAGGAACACCCGTCCCATCAGTGATCCAAACATATTCTAAGCCAGTGTCACCTGATTATGGAGATGGTTGATCTCCAGGGGATCGAGGTTAGGAGAGTAGACTCAGAGGACAACACGGCGGATCCATTCACAAAGGCTTTTTCCCAGAGAGAGACTATTATGAGATGGTTGAGTATGAGATACTACAACCACTGTTATCAGATGGCCCTAGTGCAAATGGGAGATTGTTAGTTATATGTATGCCCTAGAGGCCATTACTATACATGAGATGTATATAGTAGTGGATGCTTGGACATATATAGGGGGGACTTTCTTGCTCGACATGATAGTATGCTATCTGGTTACTCTTTACTTTAACGTGTGCACTGATTGTCTCTCTGTTACATGTTGGTAAAGCCCTTAGGATGTGTACTTGACTACCTGGACTATGATGCGGATCATACTAGTGGGGACATGGTAGTCCATAAGTACATCCTTCAATGTCCCTAGTCGTGGGTGTATCGAGACGGGGCATCGATATACCAGAGTAGAGTAGCGTATACCTTCTCGACCCATATAAATGGGCGATGGATGATCCCATATCCATTGGTGTTTGACATCAGAGATGATTTACGGGTGCTCAGTAGAGACTGGGTACACTGGACGGACTCGTCGAGAACTCCCAGATGGTATTATACCTTACGTCAGATGGCAGTTCTCTGGTGACACTGGTATAGATTAGTCTGTAGACCCGAGATCTTCATAGAGTCTTGTGTGATTCCCACTGTGCTTTGATTTCCACCTTACCACGTCCAAGAGAGCGTGCAAAATGGTGGTTTTTGGGTACAGTCCCGAGTTACATGGAGGCAATGAGCGATAGGAGGGGTTTCGTCTCTCCCGGTATTGGGGGTTGATGTTGCGCTATGATCGATTGGCCATAACAGGGAAGCCCCTGGCCAGGGCTGGTTTAGAGATTTACTGGTAAGTGTTACCAGTAGTTTCTCGACCCGTTATGAGCCTTATATTGGCATGACTTATCGTTTATTGGGGTCTGACGTTTACCACCCCTAGACATGATATGCGACATATCAGACGAGGAGACCGGACTGTACGGTAGTGTCACTGTCAGGCTTTTTGCAGGAGTTGGAGCAGGCTTGCTTACTGATCTTCTGATCGCTCAATACCCGGGTAGCCGTTATGTCCAGCTAGTACCGCTGACGGCTTGTGGGTGCTTGATATGATCATCACCTACTGCCGGCGTATTGACGAGTCTTTAGAGTCCTACGTAGAGGTTTTACTGGCTCAGGCAAAACGAAATAGGAACGTATATGTGATATGTGCGGGACCGAGAATAATGCGTGTATGTGATACCGTATTCTATTCTCGCGACTATTATATCGGCCGGTTATATGTGATATAGCCGGGTTATCGAATCAAGTATTGCTTCGATAAGTTAGTACATTTTGTGTTAATCGGTTATATGTGATATAACCGGATTATTAAGTCAAGTGTTGATTTAATAATTTAGTGTATAATTATATATGTGATATACTAATTTACATTAACTAACATTGGTTCACTTAAGCATTTGTTTTTCTCACTTGTGCACAACTTAATATATATGTGATATATATTTATTTGTGTTCATTTTGTATCAACATGGTTGTTGATACAACTTTCATGGGTGTATGAGACTTACACCATGCTATTTGTTATGTTGGGTTTAATGTATTTAAAGTAATTACAAAATTAATGGAAAATTAGAAAATGCATGAAGCTTGTGGATGCATTGACTAAAGTCCACTAAGTTTGTTTTTACTTTGGATTTTTGTTAACCTAACCATCACACTTAGCCATGATTAAGTCTCTACATGAGTTAGTATATGATACTCACTCACCATGGTTAGCCCACTCTCTCTCTTGATTAGTTTTCATTCTCATTTTGAGCTCATCTTCTTCCTCCTTCAAATTCTTGCTAGGGTTTGATAAAGAGAGAGAAACATTGTGAGAAAAGAAATTCTAAAGTGTACCATTTCCTATTTCATCATCCTCTACTAGACTAGCACTTTAGTTTAGGGTGTTTGCTTCACTAATTCTCTAGTTAGTGAAGTAGAAGCTTGAGTTCGTATTCCCTCGACGTAGATCATCTTCGGCCTCGAAGACTTCAAGCAATACCGTTGCAATCTTCTCGTGGAGCCATCCGAGAGTCCGGGAGTTCGATGATCGCAGCGCAGGGACTACAACAAGGAGCTTTAGAAGTGAAGGATCGATCTACAAAGGTTGTGTTTCGTATTCACTTAGTGATAATTGTTATTTACTAGCATGTGTTACCCTAATTATCCAGCAAAGATCTTGCTTAGAGTTATTCGGCGCGGCTAAAATTTTAATCGGGCATGGCTGATGCCTTGTAGAACCTTCTTAGAGTGCCTAGTAACCCTACAGACTTAACCATAGGTCATGATAATTGGTTGGGTTAACTAAATATCTTAAAGTAAAACAAACTTGGTGGACTTAGTCAATGGTTAGCAAGCTTCTCCAAGCTTCTAGCCATGACAATTTCCAAGCAATTTTATTAATTACTTAAGATAAATAAATCCCTAAATATATCATGGTTATGGTGTAAGTCCTACACACACAAGTTGCATATATAACCTTGCATGATACAATGTATATATCACATATATCACATGTATACAAACGTGAGAAAAAGAAACAATTAAGTGAACAATATTAGTTAATGTAAATTCATATATCAAATATATAATTATATATTAAATCATTAAATCAATACTTGATTTGATAATCCGGCTATATTACATATAACTGACTAATATCAATAATATCAATTTACCGAATCAACTCTTGATTCGATAACCCGGCTATATCACATATACCCGGCCGATATCACATATCGCGAGAATACAATATGGTATCACATACTTGTATCAATCTCGGTCCCGCACATATCACATATGTGCTCCTACTCCTTTTCGCTTGAGCCAGGAAACCTCTGTGTAGGACTCTAAAGACTCATCAATACGCCGGCAGTAGGTGGTGATCATATCAGTCACCCACAAGCCGCAAGCGGTCTGCTAAACGTAATGGCCACACGGGTATTAAGCGATCAGAAGATCAACAAGCAATCCTGCTCCCACTCCTGCGAATCCAATCAGTAACACTACCGTATAGTCCGGTCTTTTCATCTGATATGTCGCATATCTCGTCTAGGGGTGGTAAACGTCAGACCCCAGTAACATGTTAAGTCATGCCGATGTAAGGTATATAACGGTTCGAGAAACTATGGATAACCCTTACCAGTAGATCACAGCAACCATGGCCAGGGATTTCTTATTATGGCCAATCGAGCATAGCGCAACATCAACCCCCAATACCGGGAGAGACGAATCCCCTCCTATCGCTCATTGCCTCCATGTGACTCGGGACTGTACCCAAAAACCACCTGTTTGCATGACTCAGTAGAGCCGTGGTAGGGTGGAAATCAAAGCACAGTGGGAGACACACAAGACTCTATGACGATCTCGGGTCGATAGACTAACCTCTACCAGTGTCACCAGAGAACTGCTATCTGACGTGAGGTATAATACCATCTAGGAGTTCTCGGCGAGTACGTTCAGTGTACCCAGTCTACACTGAGCACCCGTATACCATCTCTGATGTCAAACACCAATGGATATAGGATCATCCATCGCCCATCGCATAGGTCGAGAAGCTATACGCTAGTTTACTCTGGAGTATCGATGCCCTGTCTCGATATTCCCTCGACTAGGAACAATTAAAGGATGTACATATAGACTGCCTAGGCCCCTAGTAGTATGATCTGCATCATAATCCTGGTAGTCAAGTACACATCCTAAGGGCTTTATCAACATGTAACAAAGAGACATCATGTGTACATGTTAAGATAAAGAGCAACCAAATAGCATACTATCATGTCGAGCAAGAAAGTCCACCCTACGTATGTCCAAGTATCCACTATGATATACATCATATGTACAATAATGGCCTCTAGGGCATACATATAACTAACAATCTCCCACTTGCACTAGGGCCATATGTTGTAGTATCCAATACCCAACAATCAGCAGTGGTTGTAGTATCTCATACTCAACCATCCCATAAAAGTCACTTTTGGGAAAATGTCTTTGTGAGTGGATCCGCCGTGTTGTCTTCTGAGTCTACTCTCCTTACCTACATCCCCGGAGATCAACCATCTCCATGATCAGGTGATACTGCCTTAGAATATGTCTGGGTCACTGACAGGACAGGGGTTCCTAGGCTAAAGCCACAGCTCCATTGTCACAAAATGGTAGGAACCAAGTTCATCTAATGAACAAATATATATACCCAGACTACCTCTTTGGTAGCATCGTTGGTAGCGATACATTCAGCCTTTATCGTCTAGTTTGCCACGGTATCTAGTTTGGAACTCTTCCAACATACCGTCCCTCCACTGAAGGTAAAGACAGTGCCTGTGACCGACTTTCAGTTAACCTTACCACCCTGAAAGCTCGAGTCGTCAAAGGACTCCTACTGGAGTACACCGTTACTAAACTCCGAGAACAGTTCTTTAGTGCTTCTCAAGTACTTAAGAAGGTTCTCCATAGCTATCCAGTGATTTTTCCCAGGATCTTTTGATACCATTTCACTATACCTAGTGAGAATCCTAACATCCAGTTAGATCTATCTCATAGATCCAAAGACCATGATTTAGGAGGTATCACTTAGATCCTGTTTGGAGAATCAATGTGATAAGAGGAGATTGACCGAGCGTAGTATAGGAAACACCTTCTCTATTAAGAGTATGTCATTTACATACAATACAAGGAAGACCACCTTACTCTCTACTACCTTTTTGTATATACAAGGTTCATATACCATTTTGATGAAGTCAAACGCTTTGACTACCACATCAAAACAGATGTTCCAACTCCGCGATGCCTGCTTTAATGCATAAAGCAACTTTCTCACGTTTCCGCTGCTCCCACTGTCTACGAAGCCCTATGGCAGTATACTTATAGACGCTTTCTTCTAAATCAATATTTAGAAAAGCAGTCATGACACCCTAACGCCAGATATCGTAGTCATGGTATGCAGCATTGGCAAGTAGGTGTTAGTTGTATGTATGCCATAGAGGCCAGTATTGTACAGATGATGTATATTATATTGGATGCTTGGACATATATAGAGAGGACTTTCTTGCTCGACATGATAGTATGCTATCTGGTTGCACTTTATCTTAACATGTATACTTGTCTCTTTATACTGTCTTATAGTTACATGTTGGTAAAGCCCTTAGGATGTGTACTTGACTACCTGGACTATGATGCGAATCATACTAGTGGGGACATGGTAGTCCATAAGTACATCCTTCAAGGTCCCTAGTCGTAGGTGTATCGAGACGGGGCATCGATATACCAGTGTAGACTAGCGTATACGCTTCTCGACCCATGAGATGGGCGATGGATGATCCTATATCCATTGGTGTTTGACATCAGAGATGGTATATGGGTGCTCAGTGGAGACTGGGTACACTGGACGGACTCGCCAAGAACTCCCAGATGGTATTATACCTCACGTCAGATGGCAGTTCTCAGGTGACACTTGTGCAGGTTAGTCTGTAGACCCGAGATCGTCATAGAGTCTTGTGTGATTCCCACTGTGCTTTGATTTCCACCTTACCACATCCATGAGGGCGTGAAAAACGGTGGTTTTTAGGTACAGTCCCGAGTCACATGGAGGCAATCAGCGATAGGAGGGGTTTCGTCTTTCCCGGTATTGGGGGTTGATGTTGCGCTATGCTCGATTGGCCGTAACAGGGAAGTCCCTGGCCAGGGCTGATTTAGAGATTTACTGGTAAGTGTTACCAGTAATTTCTCGACCCATTATGAGCCTCACATCGGCATGAATTATCGGTTTTTGGGGTCTGACGTTTACCACCCCTAGACTTGATATGCGACATATCAGACGAGGAGACCGGACTGTGCGGGAAGTGTTACCAGCAGGCTTTTACAGGAGTTGGAGCAGGCTTGCTTGCTGATCTTCTGATCACTCAATACCCGGGTAGCCGTTACGTCCAGCTAGTACCGCTGACGGCTTGTGGGTGCTTGATGTGATCATCACCTGCTGCCTGCGTATTGACGAGTCTTTAGAGTCCTACATAAAGGTTTTACTGGCTCAGGCAAAACGAAATAGGAGCGCATATGTGATATTTGCGGGACCGAGAATAATGCGTGTATGTGATACCGTATTCTATTCTCGTGACTTTTTGTATCGGTCGGTTATATATGATATAGCCGGGTTATCGAATCAAGTGTTGATTCGATAAGTCGATACATTGGATGTTAGTCGGTTATATGTGATATGACCGGATTATTAAGTCAAGTGTTGATTTAATAATTTATTGTATAATTGTATATTTGATATACTAGTTTACATTAACTAACACTTGTTCACTTTAGGGTTTTTTCTCACATGAGCACAACTTTAATGTATATATGATATATATTAAAAATGTGTTTTAATATTGTATCACGGTTGATGATACACATGACTTGGGTGTATGAGACTTACACCATGCTATAGATTATGTTGGGTTTTTATATTTTAAGTAATTACAAAATTAGTGGAGGATTAGCACAATGCATGAAGCTTGTGGAAGCTTGTGGATGCATTGACTAATTACACTAAATTTGTTTTTACTATGGATATTTCTTAACCCAACCATAATCAATTAGCCATGGTTATGGCTCTACAAGAGTTAGTATATGATACTCACTCACCATGGTTAGCCTTCTCACTTGATCATTATCCTCATCTCTTTCTTTAGTTCATCTTCTTCTTCATTTGTTACAAGAAAAAAACTTGCTAGGGTTTGATCAAAAGTGAGAAAGCTTGTGAGAAATAAAATTCTAAAGAGAACCCACTTCTTATTTCTCCATCCTCTACTAGACTAGCACTTTAGTTCAGGGTGTTTGCTTCACTAATTCTCAAGTTAGTGAAGTAGAAGCTTGAGTTGGCATCCCCTCGACGTAGATTATCTTCGGCCTCGAAGACTTCAAGTAAGGACACGTCTATCGCCTCATGAAGCCATGCAAGGGTCTGGGAGAACCACGATCGCAGCGAAGGGACTTCAACAAGGAGCTAAAGAAGTGAAGGACCGATCTACAAAGGTTGTATATCGTATTCACTTAGGTAAACATAGTTTACATACATATGAAACCCTAATTTTCTAGCAACGATCTTGCTTAGGGATATTCGGCACGGCTAAAATTTTAAACGGGCATGTTTGATACTTTCTTAACCCTTGTTAGAGTGCCTAGTAACCCTACAGTGGTATCAGAGCCTAGCTAGAGCATTAGGCGATGTATTAACGAAGTTAAAACTCCGAACGAACCCGAATACGTCAAAATGCACCCCTCTCTGTACATTTTTTAAAATCTGTGTTTTTTCAGAATTAAAAATGCTCAAAAAAATCAGCAGGTAATTTTAAGAGTTACCATAAAAAATGAGCCCTCAATGCCTCCACGTGGCCGCGGAACCGCGGCACGAAGCCACCATTTGCGGCGGATCCGCGGCAGAGAAGGAGTATTGGGGACGGTTCTTCATGTAGTAATTTCCACTACCATTCTTGCATCTTTCTGGGTATTTTCATTGTGACTCAAGTGTTGAGTATTTTGGGGTTTATTTTGTAATCGTCGATTCGATCGGAGAATTTAATTTTGTTATGTTATTCCGGATAATTTAGAAAGTATTAAAATGTTCGAACGGATATCATTAACTCAATTTTTCCCGGCACGAAAAACATTCAAGTGTTGATTTTTTCTCGGGTTTAAATCTTTCGGAAATACGTGCATGTGACGCGATGGACCCTCTAGAAGACAACAAACCTTAACTCGATTATGTGACCGTCTTGAACTGCCTTTTGAACTTTAGGGTTTGGGGCAGTACGGCGTGCCACATGTGAGGCGTTGGCTTGACCCTTCTACGGCTGGACCGTTGCTACTGTGACGTATTCTGGAATTTTTTGAACTCCGCTCAAGTTTTGAGCTATTTGGGAAATCTTGGGTATTTGATTATTCGATCGAAAAGTTTAATACTGTCTATTTATCTGGAATGTGATACAATATGTGGAATTCACACAGTTAGGCATGAAATGCGAAATATGTGATATTTCGGATTTACGATGTCTAAAGAGATTGTGGATTCCAAATGTTGTAGTTTTACACTTTCTTTTCTGTGACCGTAAGTGTAATATATGATATCGCCGGTTTCGTTGCTATATGTCAACGACAATTGGGATGCGCATATTTACTTACGTTGATGACATGTGATGTTATGTGTTGCTGGATATGTTATATTGGATCGTCGCGTTCTGAATAGCCGGGTTTTTTTTATTTTCATTCATGTAAAATTAAATGTATGTAATATTCTTTTATTGGGGCACTTCCGGGATGAGGTTGATGTCACCTTTTGTATATTATTTACTTTTCCACACTAGGATAGACCCAAGGAGGAGAGCATAAGTAACCGGGTTCTGGAGTCCAGTGGGAGACCAACTCAAGGAGTCGAGTCTGGGTCTCCTAACTCTAGAATTGGTAGGGTTGCTTGCCGCTCTCGTAGGGGTCTAGGGGTGTGGTTTGGCTATTCATCGCGAATGTGGAATCCGTGTTTTATAGAGGCTCAAAATAAAACACGGACGTCCTAGTATATCCAATGTTTCATATGTTTCTTCTGCTGCGATATCTGTGATGTGATCATTTGATGTGCTGTGATAAATACTGTATATAGTATATATGATATATTATATAGGCGTTACTTATGTTTTACACCCACGCTAGCCCTGCCCCGCTCTGCCGTTAGTTACCTAACCTAACGGTGAACGAGGGGACATCGAGACGATGCGGATGGTATAAGTGTACGTCGTATTTATCTGTGATGTTTAGGTGACTTAAATGGTGGGACTTAATTAATGTGATTAATGAAAGAAAAGAAACCTAAAAGATGTTGTAGAATCAATTTTTTCAAAAAGGGTAGCTACAGTTTTGCTTTGCATAGCGATCAATATTGTAAGTGCACGGCGGCGCCCCGGCCGTCAATCCGACGGCCAAATGCGGAAGCGGTGATAAACTTTAATTTTTACTTGAACTGGCAAACCGCCGCGCACTAATACCCGGATCGAACCATTAATTAGTCCTAGCTATCTACAAGAAGGGGAAGAGAGATATACCGACAGATCCGAGTCCTCCGGTCTTCTCGTCGTCGTCCCGATCTCCTGCGGAATGTCCCGTCTCCTCCTCGTCGCCGGAAGTGCACCACATCGCCTACTTCTTTTACGGGCTTCCACCTCAATGCCGAGGCAACTCGGGCACGAAGCTGGCTAGTCGACGTGCCCAAGGTTTGCTGTAGAATATCTAGTGAGCAAGTCTCATTTTGGGGTTTGTGGAATTGCCTTTTGTGGAGGGATTGAACTTGGAGCTTTTTGAGAATGATCTTGTGGGTTTTTGCAACATGAAATGAGCTAAAAACCCCACCCAAAAATTTGGGACAGCCCCCACTAAGGGAGTGGCCGGCCATGACTTCAAGAGAGGGAGGAAAATGAGAGTGAGTGGAGGGAATGGCAAAGCATGAGAAAGATATGCAATAATCCAAGGGAGAGAAAGAGAAGGCTATCATGCAAAGAATCATCATTCCAATAATTCCCACACTCAACCAACAACCATGATAGCAAATAAAACAACACTCCAACACCACCATGATGACTCCAAATGGTCAATGCATCATGAAGAAGTCAAGAAGTCAAGGTCAATGGAGCAACCATCATGATCCAACCAATATGCAAAAGACCCCCTCCACAATTGCCTATTTGCAACAATGCAAATAAGCCCTTCTCCACCAAACTTCGGCCAATGAACGATACAAAGGAAATTGGCCGAAACGGAAAGCAAACTGGCAACTCCAGAAAACTGGTCCCGTAATAAATTACAGGAAAACCCCGATACTGTGCATACACACCCGCATCTGTATTTCGACCGAAATACAAATGCAATGAGACAAAATCTACACTGTACTATACAAGGATCCGGCTTAAACCAAAGCCGGCCAGTAATATCCGTTCGATCCTGATCCGTGCAATACCGCACGTATCTGATCGAACCCTGCCATATATCCATACGGCCTATAGTACAAACTGTCCGATCCTGATCCGTGCAATACCGCACGTATCTGATCGGACCTTGCCATATCTCCATACGGCCTCTACAGCCTTTCGCCCGAAAGCTGAGTAACAGAATGTGGGGGACTCTAAAGACTCGTCAACACCTTGGTTGTGGATTTAACCACTAGCACGTCAGAGGTATAAGCCAATACGTAACGGGCTACCAGGTATTGACTAAAAGGGACGTCCGTGAGCGAACTCAGTCTGACAACCCTACTGAGCCTGTCAGTGACAATATCCGTACAGTCCGGTCCGTTCGTCTATGAGTATCGCATGGCGGGCCTAGGGGGTTGGTAAAAGTCAGACCCCCAAAAGCGGTACAAGTCATGTCGGAGTGTAGCCCAGAACACCTGAGATACTACTGGAATACCTACCAGTAAATCTCCTGTCTTGGCCAAGGACTTCGTGTAATGGCTCTCCTAGACACAGCGCGACCTCACCCCCAATACCGGGAGAGACGAACCCCTGAAGATACGCTCACTGCCTCCATGTGGCTCGGGACTGTACCCAACTAAAACCTGTTTGCACGACTCCTTTGAGCCGTGGTAGGGTAGTAATCAAAGTACAGTGGGAACTCACACGAGACAAATGACGATCCCCAGGTCGATGAACTAACCTGCACACACGTCACCAGGGAACTGCCATCTGACGTCTGGTATATGACCAACTAGCATGTTCCCGGCGAGTCCTGTCCGGTGTACTCATAACCCAATGAGCACCTGTATACATCTTAGGTGATCCAACTGACACCAGTGGCTTGTGAGACCGGCCACTGCCCCTCGTCGGGGTCTCGACTGTATACACTAGTCTACTCTGGAGTATCGATGCCCTGTCTCGAAACTCACACGACTAGGGACCATTTAAGGATATGCTTATAGACCCCCTGCTCCCACTTATATGATCGCCCTCATACTGCTGGTGGTCAAGCAAGAATCCTAGGGGCTATACCAACGTGTAATAGCAACTTGTCAGGTCACCTAAAACAGTACACGATGATAAAGGTAAACCAGATAGCATACTATCATCTCGAGTAAGACTGTCCTACCGGGATAGGTCCTCCATCAATCATCGCAATCACGTACCTGTGACCTAATAATTGACTCTGAGGGCACTATCTCCAACAATCTCCCACTTGCACTCAAGGCTAATTATTGCGATGTCGCATACTCACAGCCCGTGTGATACCGAACACCCAACTCCTCTACTAGTCAGTCTCACAAAGCTCGTTTGCGAAACTATTGCGTTCGAGGAATAGCCTTAGTGAGTGGATCCGCTTTGTTGTTTCTTTCTATGTCTCTCTATATCTCAAGTTCACGGAGAAAGCCATCTCCCGAAAAGAGTAATACCTGTCTTAGAATGTGTCTGGATGTCTGATGGGACATAGCTCAAAAATGAACTCCAAATCCAAACTTCTTAGACTGTATCGTCAACCGAACTTAATCAGTATCCTGCGCCATGCCACCCTCAGTATTGCCTTAAACCACCTGTCCAAAATACTGCCCCTCATCAGAAGGAAGAACTATAACTCTGACAACCTCCTTGTCGTCCATGTCACCTTGGAAGCCTGGAATGATAACTGTCTCCCGAATGAGGCTGTCGTTATCATATCCCTGGAACATCCACTTATGTTCTAAAACTGCTTCCGACTGTTTCTCCAGGATTGGATCAATGTCAACTTATTGCATCTAGTGCAAGAACAACATCTGGTGTGGTACTTGACATCTCATGATTGACTCAATTGCCTGAGCAAGTGATCTGCCAATCATGCACATCCCTCTCCCCTTTAGTCTGTAAGACACCTTTAGAGAGGGTGACTCCATCACCTGCAGGTACACTACCGTGCCAAGAGTCGTCCATTCTAAATACTCTTAGAATGCTGTCTAAGTACCCAGATTGGGAAACCACCCAAATCTAGATCTAAAACCATAGATCTAGTAACCAGTATGTCTGATATAAAATCCATTTCCTTTGTGGAGAAAACACTGTGTGACGACCAAAGTATAACCGACTGTAGTATAGGAGTTTCCTTTCCTACTCTGTGTAGTGTATGTCATCCAAATACCAGGATATCACACCCTACTACCTTCTCAACAGATCCATCCCTTATTCTGATGAAGTCAAACCCATGACTGTCACGTCAGAAATAGATGATCTATCTCCGCTACATCTGCTTTAGTCTATAAATAGACATAAGGTACCTGTCTACCAATTCTTCCGTTGCTCCCACTGACTACGATAACCCTCTGGCAGAGTCATATACACGTACACTTCTAAAGCGAGTTCAGAACGACGCTATACTCATCCTCCCGCCGGGTCTCGCAGCCTGGAACAACAGCAATGGTAATTGTGGGTAAACAAGAACTTCCCTGTCACCGTCCTTGAGGCTACCGTAGTACCTCTCGGGTGCCTGAAGTTACCCACCTTATCTGTGGAGTGGCCAATGGAATGTCAATCCAGATTGAATCTTTAGGTTCCTTATCAAATCTTCAGTAATCGTTTGTGGTTCTGGAATCACTTCCAGTTCTACTATACTCCCACTACTGTTTTCTGAAAAAATCCATTTTTAATAAAACTGTGGCGAGTCTGGAACAATATTGCTATTGTTCATCCAGATGGTAGAAAGTCAACCCTCGTCATAGCCTGGGTTAACCCACAAACAGCCATTACAGAAACGTGCCTTGAGTTGTCCAGTGTCTGGTTTTAATCATAAACCGGACAACTCCCCGTACCTTAACAACGTTAAGATATGAACTGTTCTATATCCAATATAGAAACAGAGGCACTGATTTAATTGAACCAGATTCAAATCATGCAGCTGTCTCCAGTGCATGTCAACTTAATGGAAGGAGGCCGATCAGCGTTACTCAACTTAGGAATGCTTCCAATTATGAGTAACCTGAAAGAGAAGCAAGTTCTCTTTATCATTACTATCAACCGAATACCATACACAAGTATCTACATCTTCGATCACTTTGAAGAATCCCGATACTTGCTATACCTGGTTCTCTACTCTATTCAAATACCTATAACTTCTCAAAATTCGGACCCTGTGTTTCCACGAAAACACCTGTCTAAAAACTAGAGAAGTCATAAGTAAACCGAATACAGTACGAGGACCAACCCCTCTGTCCTGATGGACCCTGGACAACATACAATACTCTGTATAAGTCCCTTGAGCCTGATAACTCATTCACTGTGTATCGTAGGTTGAAAACTGTACTTATGGTTAAGAAGAATTACACCGCTGCTTAATGCTCCTTACCTAACCATCCACTGATATAGGTAAATGTCGTAGACATAATTTCATAAAGGTATATCTCACTCTATGAAAATAGACGTACAGATATATCAATTTGAAATTGGTGCATAACAGCGGATATTCAAAACCAAATATTTGCCGACCGGCAAACTACCCAGGTGACTTCCTCAAATATCACCGATTACAACGAATCCCGATATAATGAGGATGATCACCCAATTCCCAATAACTTACTCCCACTCATCATCTGTAAAGCCATACAGATGTGAGAATCGTACCTGGTAAATACATACCCTGGAGTAAGTATCTAATCGGGAAATCAGTTTTCCTTTAACAGTACACAGTGAGACTGAAACATTGAAATGTTTCGATGGGGTATCCCGGTATTCCTAGTAATGCCTCTTCCAGATTCACGACTGTAACCGTATAGTTCTTTGCCACCTCTCCAAATCCCTTCATATGTCTTTAGTCTTTACCTTCTGCACACCCCTTTAGGCCAAATGGTTTTCTTCCTTCCCTACCATTCGGCACCAGCCTATGGTTTGGAAGAAGACTATCCAATAAGCATAATGGGTGTACTGTCCCAATCGTAGGAACACTCGTAATGCGAGAGAAGGTGAAGATAAAAGACAACCGAATAAACCTTATTCCTATTTCTCCTGGACCAGAATCCATCCCCGAACTGGAACAAGTTCCTTTCGAGTTCGTATATAACCATACGATGGAGTATCCAAATAAACTGTGGATCTTCGTAGTGATACGGAGTGTCCTGGAGAAATACAAAGGTGATTTAGGATTGGCGAAGGAATATTTGGTTTGGTCGTGAATATCTGTTGCAATTTACTTTGCCCTCTTACTAATCCCTTGCTTTGTCTTAACTTAATACCTTCTGTACACCATCGTCAGGCTAATTGGTTTTCTTCATTCCCTACCGGTCGGCACCAGCCTAAGGTTTGGAAGAAGACTATCCAATTTGCGTAATAGGTGTACTATCTCCTAAACCAAGGAGTACTCGCAACCTGAGAGAAGGTAAAAGGAAAAGACAACTGAATAATCCTATCCGTTTTCTCCAGAACCGGAAACCATCCTCGAATAAATTCTTTCGAGTTCGTATCTAACCATACGATGGTTTTGTCCAATGGAAGTGGACGTTCGTAGTAATACGGGGTGTCCTGGAGAAAAGGGTAAAAGTGGGAGTGGCAATGAGGTCTGCAACTCTGACAATCCAAAAGCCAGTGTTAAGAAGGTTCGGTCAACTTGGTCACTGAGTCATAGTCTTAGGGTCGGGTCAATGGTCGCTGCCAAAGAGAGAGAGAAAAGAAACACTCAGCGTGCACTCTAACCTAGATCAGAATGGTTACCAATTTATCTAATCAGGAAACCTCCCACTGTACCTCAAATTCTCCTCCAAACCTAAAAGAAGAATTAGTCGGGGTCACCCGAGGAGTAAACTAACTCATCAGTGGGAATCGGGATCCAACTATCATCGCATGATAACGTGACGGAATCCGCTCACGGTATCACACTCCAGAAGGTATGCGCATATCTGGCAAGTTTCAGTTCTTTTGAAACTCCCGATGTGATTTCTGCCCCATGCTCTTATGACCTTGACTTTGGCCAACATATCATAAGTCACATGTCAAGTTCTACCCGTCATTCTCCAGGTTAATTTGAATCCACCCGTACCTACCCTTGACTTTGGCCAAAATGGCAGTACGACTGTCCCAAACCAACGCATCTATCTATGCTGCATATGAATACCCAATAGCTACCAATCACTGTGCCTTGACTTTGGCCAACATACACAGCTTGAATACTATTGACCACCCATATGAAACGACGGAGGGCTACGAATGGTTTCTGGCGAAAACCTTTAACGTAAAGAACTTGATATCGTCGAAGGAACGGATAGCTTTTTAGAAATATAGTGACGACAACCTTCGCTAAAGAGGTCACTCCCGGTGAAGGGATCTCGGCTCTTTCCCCGTAGAATGAGGTGCAGGATATTCCAACTGAATACCACGGTGCAAAGCAAAAGTAATCGGCTATAGTGAAGTCATTGCCCTGACGCAAACCTTTTGTCCAAGGGGTCACTCCCGGTGAAGGGATCTCGGCCCTTGCCTCGTCGACTGAGGAGCAGGATATTCTAAATGAATACCACGATGCAAAACAAAAGTGAACGTCCTTGCAATAACAGCTTTTTGAAAAGTGTTCCAACAACATCAGATTATGTTTGTTTTTAACTTGCATTGATTCAAATCAATGCAGTCCCATCAATTGATCACACCACAAAGAACGAAAATAATATGACGTACGTATATGCCATCCGCATTCGCCACTGGGTCCCGTCATTACCCGTTAGGTTAGCTAACTAACGACAGAGCGGGGACTGGACTAGTGCGGATGCAAAACATATACAACATCTACTAATATATATACCAATATATTATATTCGCTCAAGGCGTGAATAAAAATGCAACATCACAGAAATGTACAGCATCACAGAAACAATACAGATATCTGGGATCCCCGGGTTTCACAGAGCCGCTGAAACCCGACGTTCCCCTGGTCGTGTGGATAGCCTGTGCAATGAAATCCTAGACCCCTACGGGCGCGGCAAGTTACCCGCCAAAACCTGAAGCGAGGCAGCCCCCTTCAGCACCGTGAATGGACCACCCAGCACTTCACGGAATCCGGTAACTTGGGCACCCCTCCTGGGTCAACCTGTACCCCCTACGAGTGCGGCGAATAGCCCGCCAATCCTAGAGTGAAGCCCCCTCCGTCTCAATGCCATGAGATGCGGGCTTGTTTCCCTCTAGAACCCGGCTATCCGTGCACCCCTCCGCGGGGTAATCCTAGTACAGAAAGTAAAATATACATACAACGGGTACATCGACCGCAACCTGGCCGTGCCCCAAAATAATAATACAAACAGGCAGTGACGGCAGTCCACATGTCGGACGCTCGCCCCGCAATATCAAATGTACATAATACAACCACAACTGTACTAGCATTGCATCCAGGCTATCCCCCACGACCGATCCGCAACATCACAGCAAAAACAGAACATCAACGTGAAAATCACGTTCGCAAATCCGTCTAACCGGGCTATAGCAGTTAGACCGGATTTACCGATCAAGTGACATTCACGGTCGCAGATATAATGTAAATACTGTGAAATAATGTGTTTAAAAAATATCCGATCGATCAAATTATAACAAGTGGGCCCCAAGCACTACTGTAGCATATCAAGAAACTCTGGGCCCAATATTAATAATCCAAAACCCCTAAAATCACCCCAGAAGCCCACTGGAGAAATTTGGCCCATTGATCTTTACATACTGCGGCGGAAACGTGGCCCAAGGTGGGTTTTGGCCGCGGTTCCGCGCTCCCTATGATGGATCAATGACCCGAATTTTTCCAGAAGCCTTATAACTTCCTGTACAGTACTTTTATACAACCTGAAAAGTTTTTAGAGACTAAAAAATTTCGACAGAAAACTGTCGTGGGTGATATTGGGTTTTTGGAATATTTGTTCGATCGGAATTGTAAAACACATTAAACGAAGCTAGACTAAGTTAATGGCGAGGCTCTGATACCACTGTAAGTGCACGGCGGCGCCCCGGCCGTCAATCCGACGGCCAAATGTGGAAGCGGTGATAAACTTTAATTTTTACTTGAACTGGCAAACCGCCGCGCACTAATACCCGGATCGAACCATTAATTAGTCCTAGCTATCTACAAGAAGGGGAAGAGAGATATACCGACAGATCCGAGTCCTCCGGTCTTCTCGTCGTCGTCCCGATCTCCTGCGGAATGTCCCGTCTCCTCCTCGTCGCCGGAAGTGCACCACATCGCCTACTTCTTTTACGGGCTCCCACCTCAATGCCGAGGCAACTCGGGCACGAAGCTGGCTAGTCGACGTGCCCAAGGTTTATTGTAGAATATCTAGTGAGCAAGTCTCATTTTGGGGTTTGTGGAATTGCCTTTTGTGGAGGGATTGAACTTGGAGCTTTTTGAGAATGATCTTGTGGGTTTTTGCAACATGAAATGAGCTAAAAACCCCACCCAAAAATTTGGGACAGCCCCCACTAAGGGAGTGGCCGGCCATGACTTCAAGAGAGGGAGGAAAATGAGGGTGAGTGGAGGGAATGGCAAAGCATGAGAAAGATATGCAATAATCCAAGGGAGAGAAAGAGAAGGCTATCATGCAAAGAATCATCATTCCAATAATTCCCACACTCAACCAACAACCATGATAGCAAATAAAACAACACTCCAACACCACCATGATGACTCCAAATGGTCAATGCATCATGAAGAAGTCAAGAAGTCAAGGTCAATGGAGCAACCATCATGATCCAACCAATATGCAAAAGACCCCCTCCACAATTGCCTATTTGCAACAATGCAAATAAGCCCTTCTCCACCAAACTTCGGCCAATGAACGATACAAAGGAAATTGGCCGAAACGGAAAGCAAACTGGCAACTCCAGAAAACTGGTCCCGTAATAAATTACAGGAAAACCCCGATACTGTGCATACACACCCGCATCTGTATTTCGACCGAAATACAAATGCAATGAGACAAAATCTACACTGTACTATACAAGGATCCGGCTTAAACCAAAGCCGGCCAGTAATATCCGTTCGATCCTGATCCGTGCAATACCGCACGTATCTGATCGAACCCTGCCATATATCCATACGGCCTATAGTACAAACTGTCCGATCCTGATCCGTGCAATACCGCACGTATCTGATCGGACCTTGCCATATCTCTATACGGCCTCTACAGCCTTTCGCCCGAAAGCTGAGTAACAGAATGTGGGGGACTCTAAAGACTCGTCAACACCTTGGTTGTGGATTTAACCACTAGCACGTCAGAGGTATAAGCCAATACGTAACGGGCTACCAGGTATTGACTAAAAGGGACGTCCGTGAGCGAACTCAGTCTGACAACCCTACTGAGCCTGTCAGTGACAATATCCGTACAGTCCGGTCCGTTCGTCTATGAGTATCGCATGGCGGGCCTAGGGGGTTGGTAAAAGTCAGACCCCCAAAAGCGGTACAAGTCGTGTCGGAGTGTAGCCCAGAACACCTGAGATACTACTGGAATACCTACCAGTAAATCTCCTGCCTTGGCCAAGGACTTCGTGTAATGGCTCTCCTAGACACAGCGCGACCTCACCCCCAATACCGGGAGAGACGAACCCCTGAAGATACGCTCACTGCCTCCATGTGGCTCGGGACTGTACCCAACTAAAACCTGTTTGCACGACTCCTTTGAGCCGTGGTAGGGTAGTAATCAAAGTACAGTGGGAACTCACACGAGACAAATGACGATCCCCAGGTCGATGAACTTACCTGCACACATGTCACCAGGGAACTGCTATCTGACGTCTGGTATATGACCAACTAGCATGTTCCCGGCGAGTCCTGTCCGGTGTACTCATAACCCAATGAGCACCTGTATACATCTTAGGTGATCCAACTGACACCAGTGGCTTATGAGACCGGCCACTGCCCCTCGTCGGGGTCTCGACTGTATACACTAGTCTACTCTGGAGTATCGATGGCCTGTCTCGAAACTCACACGACTAGGGACCATTTAAGGATATGCTTATAGACCCCCAGCTCCCACTTATATGATCGCCCTCATACTGCTGGTGGTCAAGCAAGAATCCTAGGGGCTCTACCAACGTGTAATAGCAACTTGTCAGGTCACCTAAAACAGTACACGATGATAAAGGTAAACCAGATAGCATACTATCATCTCGAGTAAGACTGTCCTACCGGGATAGGTCCTCCATCAATCATCGCAATCACGTACCTGTGACCTAATAATTGACTCTGAGGGCACTATCTCCAACATATATGATATATCCCGCACCTTATTCGATGAGGAAAGAGCCGAGATCCCTTCACCGGGAGTGACCTCTTTAGCAAAAATGGCAGATGCTACAACACTCGGTTTGTTTTTGATTGCTTTTGGAGTTTTGCTTTGCATAGTGATGTATATGATATATCCTGTACCTTATTCCATAAGGAAAGAGCCGAGATCCCTTCACCGGGAGTGACCTCTTTAGCAAAACTAATGAAAGCCTCAAAATCACTCCATTTCAAAATTCACTCGATTCTACGACGATATCAAGTTCATTACGCGATAGGTTTTCAGAAAAACCTGTCGTAGCCCTCCGTCATTTTAGATAAGAACTATTTAGTATTCGTGCTGCGTTTGTTGGCCTTTGTCAAGGCGTAGTGTGCGGTAGCTGAATGGTGCTTATCTGCTTATGCATATGATGCAGATTGTTTTGGGGTAGTCGTACGACCTTTTGGCCTTTATCAAGGGTCGTGCGGGTGGGTTTGATTCAATCAAGAAATGACGGGTTGAACTTGATTAGCATCCTATTATTTGTTGGCCTTTGTCAAGGTCATAGGGGTTAGGGGCAAAATATTATCAGGAATTTCAAGTGTTGAAATTTGTAATGAGATTGCATACCTTCTATGAGATAGTTGGATCCCGATACCCACTGCGAGTAATTGTTACTCCCGGGAGAGTTTTACACAGGACAATTAGACGATCAAGTAGGTGTCTAGAAAGGTGTCAACGGGGTTACGCCTCTGGGAAAACGAGGTTTATTTTAATTAGGTCCGTGCGAAAGCATGGGGAACCTCCCTCAAAGTACCGACACTGGCCTGGCTGAAAGATTGGCGAAGTTGTAGGGTGTAATTAATCCCGGCTAGTCTTTCCTTTTAGGGTTTGAAGGAAGATTTGATAAAAACAGTGGGAGCCATCCTGATTAGATAAAATAATAACCAATCTGATCTTGCAAGAGCATACGCTAAAGTTTTTTCTTCTCTCTCTCTCCAGGTAGCGACCATATCATGCCTTAATCAAGATAATAATATGGATGTATTGACCGAACCCACATGTTATACTGTGCTGGGGAATGTTGGTTCCATTCTTTTTTATAAGAGTTATAGGACTGAACAGGATATAGGGGAATACCAGGATTCCCATGCCACCCGAATGAAGAAAGTACATGTTGATGCATTTTCTTCGGGTGTGTTAGTTACAGAGAACTGTTTCTCCATTTCCTCTACGTCCTGGGTATGTGATACCGGATCAGGATCCCATATATGTAATCAGTTACATGGGCTTAGGAAAGGTAGAGAACTTGGAGAAGGTGATAAAGACATAAGGGTTGGAAATGGTGCAATTGTTGCAGCTAAAACCGTCGGAGAATATCACCTTGTATTGCCAACTGGTAATACATTGATTCTGAACGAATGCTATTACATGCCGAACCTGATATGCAACATTATATCGGTTTCTTTGTTGAGTAAAGAAGGATATAATTTTGTATTACAGGATAATGTTATGAACATTTTACTAAACCAAAAGTTGGTTGGATCAGGCACGATGTGCAATGGCATTTATGTTCTAAATCAATCAACAGTTCTGAGCATAACAAACACACACAAGAGGAAAAGTTCAGAAATGAACGAATCCTTCTTGTGGCATTGTAGACTGGGTCACATCAATGCGACACGACTAGCTAAGTTGCATAAAGATGGATATTTGAATCCGTTTGAATTTTCATCTTATGACACTTGCCAGTCATGTCTCAAAGGCAAGATGACCAAAACTCCGTTTATGGGACACGGAGAGAGAGTTACGGAACTCTTGGGACTGGTACATAGTGATGTATGCGGCCCCATGTCTACACATGCCAGGAATGGTTCTGCGTACTTCATTACATTCACTGACGATCTCTCTAGATTCGGATATGTGTTCCTGATGAAATACAAATCAGAAGCTTTTGAGAAATTTAGAGAATATAAACAAGAAGTCGAGAACCAAACCGGGAAAAGTATTAAAATCCTTCGATCTGATCGAGGAGGTGAATACTTGAGCAATGCATTCCTGGACTTCCTAAAAGAGAATGGGATTCTCTCTCAGCTAACTCCTCCATATACACCACAGCACAACGGTGTATCTGAACGGATGAACCGCACCCTATTAGATATGGTGCGCTCTATGATGAGCAAAGCTGAGTTACCTATTTCCTTCTGGGGGTATGCGCTGGAGACAGCAGCATACCTATTGAATCAAGTTCCATGTAAATCTGTACCTGCCACACCATATGAGATATGGAGTGGGAAGAGACCATGTCTTAAACGAGTTAAGATATGGGGTTGTCCGGCCTATGTCTGTAGGGTTCCTAGGCACGCTAATGAGGTCTCACAAGGCATCAACCATGCCAATTTCAAATTTTACGGGTGCCGAGAAACCCTAATACGGATCGTTGACTAGAAGTTTAGGCAAAATACGAATCTAGTTAACAACTTAACTAAAGATAAGAAGCTACAACCTTTGTAGATCCGGTTATCCACTTCTTTAGCTCCACGTAGACGTCCTCTCGCTGTTCGTCTCGAATCCCGAACTCAAGCATCGGCTTCATCGGAGAAATGGGCGGGCAAGGTCGTCGGCTTCGTGCCGAAGATGATCTACGTCGAGGCTTCACAAGATCAAGCTCCGACTTCACCAAGTTGTGAAACTTGTGAAGAAAACACCCTATACTACTTGGCAAGAGGTAGAGGGTGAAGAAATAGGAGGTGGGTTCACTTTAGATTTGGATTTCTCTCACTTTTGCTCAAGTTGCCATTGATGAAGGCAAGGTTTTTCTTGAAGAAGAAGAAGGAGAAGATGAAGAATATTATGATAAGTCTTTTGAAATGAAAAAGAAAATGAATACTTATCATAATGTAAATCATGGTTAGGTGTAGAGAATTGACTAAGGCTAGATGAATGGTTAGGGTTAAGCATGAAGACAAAATGGTCACTTTGGTCAAAGCTTCATGAAGCTTCAACAAGCTTCAAGAATGAAAGCAACCCTTTTGTTTTCTTTTGCCATTTCTTTTTAATCCAAATTAAAAAGATAAATGAATGAATAAATAAAAACCCTAATCATTTACTTAACCAAGGTTCAATTCTTTACACTTAACCAAATGAGCAAGTATCATCAAACATGATACAATCAAGTGCACACAAAATATATCACATATACAATGTGTTTTTCAAGTGAGAAAATCCCTTTAAAGTGAACCAATACTAGTTAATGTAAAGTAATATATCAAATATATAATCATACATTATATTATTAAATCAACACTTGATTCAATGATCCGATCATGTCGTACATAACCGACTAGTATACAATGTATCGACTTATCGAATCGACCTTCGATTCGATAACTAGGTTATATCGCATACAACCAATCGAAACATTAATCGCGAGAATGAAATACGGTATCACATACACGCATTATTCTCGGTCCCGCATACATCTCATATGCGCACCTATTTCATTTCGCTTGAGCCAGGAAACCTCTGTGTAGGACTCTAAAGACTCGTCAATACGCCGGTAGCAGATGATGATCATATCAAGCACCCACAAGCCGCAAGCGGTCTGCTAAACGTAACGGCCATCCGGGTATTGAACGATCAGAAGATCGACGAGCTAGCCCGCTCACACTCCTGTGAATCCAACCAGTAACACTTACCGTACAGTCCGGTCTGTTCGTCTGATACGTCGCATATCAAGTCTAGGGGTGGTAAACGTCAGACCCCAATAACCGATAAGTCGTGCTGATGTGAGGCTCATAACGGGTCGAGAAACTACTGGTAACACTTACCAGCAAATCTCTGATCAGCCCTGGCCAGGGACTTCCCTGTTACGGCCAATCGAGCACAGCGTAACATCAACCCCCAATACCGGGAGAGACGAAACCCCTCCTATCGCTCATTGCCTCCATGTGACTCGGGACTGTACCCAAAGACCACCGTTTTGCACGCCCTCATGGACGTGGTAAGGTGGAGATCAAAGCACAGTGGGAATCACACAAGACTCTATGACGATCTCGGGTCTACAGACTAACCTGTACAAGTGTCACCTGAGAACTGCCATCTGACGTGAGGTATAATACCATCTGGGAGTTCTCGGCGAGTCCGTCCAGTGTACCCAGTCTCCACTGAGCACCCGTATACCATCTCTGATGTCAAACACCAATGGATATGGGATCATCCATCGCCCATCTCATGGGTCGAGAAGCATATACGCTAGTCTACACTGGTATATCGATGCCCCGTCTCGATACACCCACGACTAGGGACCTTGAAGGATGTACCTATGGACTACCATGTCCCCACTAGTATGATCTGCATCATAGTCTAGGTAGTCAAGCACACATCCTAAGGGCTTTACCAACATGTAACTATAAGACAGTTTAAAGAGACTAGTGTACATGTTAAGATAAAGAGCAACCAGATAGCATACTATCATATCGAGCAAGAAAGTCATCTCTATATATGTCCAAGCATCCAATATAATATACATCATCTGTACAATACTGGCTTCTAGGGCATACATACAACTAACAATCTCCCACTTGCACTAGGGCCAGCTGCTGTATTATCGCATACCGAGCATCCCGAAGAGTCTCTCAAACTGTATCTGGGGAATGGCCTTCGTGAATGGATCCGCCGTGTTGTTCTTCGTGTCAACCCTCCTGACCTCGATCTCCCGGCGATCAACTATCTTCCGGATCAGGTGATACCGCCTCAGAATATGCCTGGATCGCTGATGGGACCTGGGTTCCTTGGCCAAAGCCAACGCTCCATTGTTATCGCAATACAAAGATATTGGATGCTCAATGGATGGAACCACTCCAAGTTCAGTAATGAACTTCTTGATCCAGACAGCCTCTTTGGCAGTATCGTTGGCAGCGATGTATTCAGCCTCCATCGTCGAGTCTGCCACGGTTTCCTGCTTGGAACTCTTCCAGCTAACCGTCCCTCCGTAAAGGGTAAAGACAAATCCCGACTGCGACTTAGAGTCGTCCTTATCACTCTGGAAGCTCGAATCGGTAAAGGACTCCACTTGGAGTTCTCCGTTACCATACACCAAGAGCATCTCTTTAGTCCTTCGTAAGTACTTGAGAATGCTCTTCACAGCTGTCCAGTGACTCTCTCCAGGATCAGCTTGATACCTGCTCACTATACTTAGTGAGTATGCAACATCGGGTCTGGTACATAGCATCGCATACATGATAGAGCCTACAGCTGAAGCATAGGGTATCCCTTGCATGCGAGCTCTCTCCAAATCAGTCTTGAGAGACATCTCTTTGGAGAGAGTGACTCCAGAGATCGTGGGTAAGTTCCCACGCTTGGATTCTTCCATACTAAACCTCTTTAGTATGTTGTCAATGTACCTGGATTTGGACAATCCCAATATCCGTTTGGATCTATCTCTATAGATCCTTATTCCCAATATGCAGGAGGCATCACCAAGATCTTTCATTGAGAATCTTTGTGATAAGAAGATCTTGACCGATTGCAGCATAGGAATATCATTTCCTATCAAGAGTATGTCGTCCACGTACAATACGAGGAAGACAACCTTACTCTCTGCTACCTTCTTGTAAATACAAGGTTCATCTGGATTTTTGACGAAATCAAACTCTTTGATAACGACGTCAAAGCAGATGTTCCAACTCCGCGATGCTTTCTTTAATCCATAAATGGATTTAAGCAGCTTGCACACCTTCCCGCTGCTCCCACTGTCTACGAAGCCCTCTGGCTGAGTCATGTACACGCACTCTTCTAAATCACCGTTTAGAAAGGCGGTCTTAACATCCATTTGCTAGATTTCGTAATCATCATATGCAGCGATGGCAAGCATGATCTGGATGGATTTAAGCATAGCCACTGGAGAAAAGGTTTCGTCATAGTCCACACCTGGTCTTTGACGAAAACCCTTTGCTACAAGTCTAGCTTTGAAAGTCTCCACTTTCCCATCTACACCAAGTTTTTTCTTGAAGATCCACTTGCTCCCAATGGGTTTTACCCCTTCAGGAGCAACTTCCAAAGTCCATACTTTGTTGGTGTACATGGATTCCATCTCGGACCGCATTGCATCCAGCCATTTCACAGAGTCACCACTCGTGATGGCCTTCTTGAAACTAGTCGGGTCATCATCTTCCATGATGCAATCCTCGCTTCCACCATCAATGAGAAAACCGTAGTATCTCTCAGGTGGACGAGAAACCCTACTAGATCGGCGGAGAGGCTGGGGTTCGTCGGGAACTACCGAATCTTCTGGTTCCACTAAATCTTCAGTTATAGTTTGTGTTTCTGGAACTTCTTCCAGTTCTACCTCAGAGCCACTAATCTCCTTTGCAAGAAATTCCTTTTCTAAAAAGGTAGCATGTTGAGCAATAAACACTTTTTGTTGTTCACTGTGGTAGAACAAATATCCATTTGAATGTTTAGGATATCCCACAAACTTACATAGAACTGACCGTGCCTCGAGTTTGTCTGGATTTTGCCTTTTGACATAGGCCAGACAACCCCATATCTTAACTCGTTTAAGACATGGTCTCTTCCCACTCCATATCTCATATGGTGTGGTAGGTACAGATTTAGTTGGAACTTGATTCAATAGGTATGCTGCTGTCTCAAGCGCATACCCCCAGAAGGAAATAGGTAACTCAGCTGTACTCATCATAGAGCGCACCATATCTAATAGGGTGCGATTCCTCCGCTCCGATACACCGTTGTGCTGTGGTGTATAAGGAGGAGTAAGCTGAGAGAGAATCCCATTCTCTTTTAGATAATCTAGAAACTCATTGCTTAAGTATTCTCCTCCTCGATCAGATCGAAGGATCTTAATACTTTTGCCTGTTTGTTTTTCTACTTCGTGCTTATATTCTCTGAATTTCTCAAAAGCTTCAGACTTGTGTTTCATCAGGAACACATGTCCGAATCTAGAGAGATCGTCAGTGAATGTAATGAAGTAGGAAGAACCGTTCCTGGCATGCGTAGACATGGGACCGCATACATCACTATGTATCAGTCCTAAGAGTTCATTAACTCTTTCTCCGTGTCCACTAAACGGAGCTTTGGTCATTTTTCCTTTGAGACATGAATGGCAAGTATCATAAGATGATAATTCAAAAGAATTCGAATAACCATCCTTATGTAACTTAGCCAGTCGTGTCGCATTGATATGACCAAGTCTACAGTGCCACAAGTAGGATTCGTTCATTTCTGAACTTTTCCTCTTGTGTGTGTTTTGTATATTGAGGACTGCATTCTGATTTAGAATGAATATGCCATTATGTAACGAGCCTGATGCAATCAGCTTTTGATTTTGGAATATGTTCATAACATTATCCTTTACTACAAAATTATATCCTTCTTTACTTAATAAAGAAACTTATATAATGTTGCACATCATGTTCGGTATATAATAGCACTCATTTAGAATCAGTGTATTACGACTTGGCAATACAAGGTGATATTCGCCAACAGCTTTGGCTGCAATACTTGCACCGTTCCCTACTTGAACGGAATGATCACCTTTTCCCAGTTCTCTACCTTTACGTAGCCCATGTAACAATTTACATATATGGGATCCTGATCCGGTATCCAATACCCAGGACGTAGGGTGAACTGAGAAACAGTTCTCAATAACTAACACACCTGAAGAAGATGCATCAACATGCATGTTCTTTTGGGCGGCGTGAGTATCCAGATATACTCCTGTTTCCTGTTCAATCTTATAACTCTTATAAGAAAGAACGGGTCCAACGTTCCCCTGCTCAATATAATAAGCGGGTTCAGTCAATACATCCATATTATTATCTTTATTAGGGCATGACATGGTCGCTACCTGGAGAGAGAGAGAGAAGAAAACACTTTAGCGTATGCTCGTGCAAGATCAGATTGGTTATTATCTTATCTAATCAGGATGGCTCCCACTGGTTTTTATCAAATCTTCCTTCAAACCTTAAAAGGAAAAACTAGCCGGGATTAATTACACACTACAGGTTCGCCAATCTTTCAGCCAGGCCAGTGTCGGTACTTTGAGGGAGGTCCCCCGTGCTTTCGCACGAACCTAATTAATGTAAACCTCGTTTTCCCAGAGGCGTAATCACGTTGACACCTTTCTAGTCACCTACTTGATCGGCTAATTGTAATGCGTAAAACTCTCCCAGGAGTAACTCTTACTCGCAGTGGGTATCGGGATCCAACTATCTCATAGAAGGTATGCAATCTCATTGCAAATTTCAACACTTGAAATTCCCGATAATATTTTGCCCCTAGTGTGCCATGACCTTGACAGAGGTCAACAAACCATAGTGCATTAGTCAAGTTCAACCCGTCATTTCTTGATTGAATCAAACCCACTCGCACGACCCTTGACAGAGGTCAACAAGGTCATACGACTACCCTAATCCAATCACATCACATGCTATACAGATAATTACTAGTTACCTACCGCACACTACGCCTTGACAGAGGTCAACAAACGCAGCACGAATACTAAATAGTCTTTATCTGAAATGACGGAGGGCTACGACTGTAAGTCCACGTTGCCCACCCCGGTGCTTACGGGGAGGCGGAAAACATAATAAAAATCGGATTTTTATCAACTATAGGCAACATGGACTATGCTTTAAGGATCTTTCCTAAACAAAAACTTGCTAAAGCTAACTTGAAAGTAGCAAAGTGGTAGAAAGGTTATACCTTTGGTCTTTTGTCCTTCTCTCCTTGCTCCTAGAAGTAGTGGAAGGAGGTCACCTTGTCGTCTTCTCCCGTCAAAGAAAGATCCACCCGAAAGCCTCAACCTTTGGCTTCAACTCCAAGCTAGGAGTAACTAGGGTGCAAGAAGTGCTAATACTTGAACCCTAGATGAGAGTAGAGAAGATCAAGAGAGGGTTTTTCTCAAGCTCAAGTGTTTCTCAACACATGAGAGGGAGAGAGCTTGAGGGAGAGGAAGAACAAGAGAGAGAAATGAAAATGATAGAATGAGAATAATTGAACCATTCTCACAAGTATATGTGTATTATTTTAATTAAATAATTAGCTAGATAATTGTCATGGTTAATCATGATATGACCATTATCATTTCAATTTGTGAGGATCAAAAAGCATCTTCCAAAAGAAATGATGATGGTCAAAGTGTCAACCTAGGTCAACAAGTCAATAAGGTCAAATGGTCAACATCCATAACCATGCACAATTATTTAAACTAATTATCAATTAACTATAACACACACATAACCATTAGGGTTAGTAAAATGACAATAGCCATTAACCCTAATCAAAGTCCTCTTCCTCTATCTCAAACAACTGTGCATACGCACCCGCATTCGTGATCCGAGGAACACGAACACAATGAGAAAAACCAATCTCAAATCATATACTAGGATCCGGCTTAAACCAAAGCCCGCTAGTATAAACTGTCCGGACAGCAAACGTGCACAAGTGCGCGAATGTGAACGAACCCTGTCGCAAAACCATGCGACCTCTACTCATTTTGCCTAAAGGCGAATAGCTCTCTGTGTGGGACTCTAAAGACTCGACACTACGCTGGCAGTGGGTTTAACCACAGACCGCAAGCGGCACTAGCTGTACGTAACGGTACCCAGGTAGATGTCGATAAGAAGACTGACGAGGTGAACCCCATCTGAACTCCTACTGAGCTTGTATGTGACAATCTCCGTACAGTCCGGTCTGTTCGTCTGATACATCGCATGGCGGGCCTAGGGGGGCGGTGAACGTCAGTCCCCTAATAGCGGTATAAGTCGTGCCGGAGTGAAGCCCAGAACACCCTGAGATAACACTGGAAACCTACCAGTATATCTCGCTTGCCCTGGCCAGGGACTACTCGTGTAATGGCTCTCCTGGACACAGCGCGATGTCAACCCCCAATACCGGGAGAGACGAATCCTGTCTAACCGTCACTGCCTCCAAGTGCTTCGGGACTGCACCTAAAAACTACCTGTTTGCACGACTCCTTTGAGCCGTGGTAGGGTAGTAATCAAAGTGCAGTGGGAACACACTCGAGGTGAAGTGACAGTGTCAAGTCAACGGACTAATCTGTACTCATGTCACCTAGGAACTGATAACTGACGATAGGTATAATACCAACCAACAGTTCCCGACGAGTCCTGTCCAGTGTACTCGTAACCTAACGAGCACCCGCATACTATCTCAAGTACGACGTACTGACGGCTGTGGGACAGACCGTCTCCCACGCTGGGATGAGAAGCGCATACGCTAGTCTACTCCGAGTATCGATGCCCTGTCTCGATAGTCCAACGACTAGGGACCTGTATAAGGATGTGCTTATAGATCACCCAGCTCCCACGAGTGTGAGCGCCATCACAACGCTGGTAATCAAGCAAAGATCCTAAGGGCTCTACTAATATGTATAACAGCGATATGCTAAAAGAAACACATGCACATATTAAAGCAGAGACAAACCAAGTAGCATACTACCATTTCGAGCAAGATTGTATATACAACTGTGAATATCCCAAGCTTCCATCAAGTAATATACAAACTAGTATGATACAGTAATGGCCTCTAGGGCATATACACTAACAATCTCCCACTTGCACTAAGGCCATGTACTGGCGTATCGAAGACCTATCATCTCGATCAGCCGCTCGAACTGAGTCTGGGGCAAGGCCTTGGTGAATGGATCTGCTGTGTTATCCTCTGATGCAACTCTCCGGACCTCGATCTCCTGGCGATCCACGATCTCCCTGATCAGGTGATACCGCCTTAAGATGTGTCTGGATTTCTGATGGGATCTGGGTTCCTTCGCTAAAGCTATAGCCCCGTTGTTGTCGCAATACAGAGGTATTGGGTCAACAATGGACGGAACCACCTGAAGTTCTCTCAAGAACTTCCTCATCCAGACAGCTTCTTTTGTGGCATCAGATGCAGCGATGTATTCCGCTTCCATCGTCGAGTCAGCAACGGTTTCTTGTTTGGAGCTCTTCCAACACACCGCCCCTCCATTGAGGGTGAAGACAAAACCCGACATGGACTTGGAATCATCTTTTTCACTCTGGAAGCTGGAGTCAGCAAAGGCCTCAATCTGTAGATTTTTTCCGCCATACACCAAGAACATCTCCTTAGTCCTTCTCAGGTACTTGAGAATGTTCTTTACTGCTTTCCAATGTTTCTCCCCTGGGTTTGACTGATACCTGCTTACCACACTCAGTGCATAAGCCACATCCGGTCTGGTACACAACATCGCATACATTATAGAGCCTACCGCAGAAGCGTAGGGTATAATAGACATGCGATCCCTCTCCAAATCATTCTTGGGAGACATCTCTTTGGAGAGGGTGATCCCGTGACAAGCCGGTAGATTACCGCGCTTGGAATCTTCCATACTGAATCTCTTCAGTATGGTGTCGATGTACCTGGACTGTGAAAGTACCAATATCCTCTTGGATCTGTCACGGTAGATCCGGATACCCAGAATGTATGAGGCATCACCCAGGTCTTTCATGGAGAACCTGTGTGACAAGAACCCCTTGACAGATTGTAGCATAGGAATGTCATTTCCTATTAAGAGAATGTCATCCACATATAAAACGAGGAATACTACAGTTCTCGCTACAAATCTATAATAGATGCATGGTTCATCTGGATTTTTGATAAAGCCAAATTCCTTGACCGTCTCATCAAAACAGATGTTCCAACTCCGCGATGCCTGCTTTAGTCCATAAATGGACTTAAGCAACTTGCACACCTTTCCGCTGCTCCCACTCTGAATGAAACCCTCTGGCTGATCCATATAGACACACTCCTCTAAATGACCATTTAGAAAAGCTGTCTTTACGTCCATCTGCCAAATCTCATAATCGTGGAAGGCAGCAATGGCAAGAAGGATCCGAATGGATTTCAGCATAGCTACTGGAGAAAATGTTTCGTCATAGTCCAAACCAGGTCGCTGACGAAAACCCTTTGCTACCAGTCTAGCTTTATAGGTCTCAACCTGTCCATCTACACCAATCTTTCTTTTGAAGATCCACTTGCATCCTACGGGTTTTACCCCATCTGGAGCAATGTCCAATGTCCATACTTTGTTGGTGTACATGGACTCCATTTCGGTCCGCATTGCATCCAGCCATTTTACCGAGTCGACGCTCTGAATGGCTTGCTGGAAGCTAGTAGGCTCATCAAGGTCTATGATGCAATCCTTTCTATCCCCGTCAATGAGAAAACCGTAGTATCTCTCGGGCGGATGAGACTGCCTACTACTCCTGCGGAGTGGCGTGGGAATGTCTTGATCTTTCGAACCCTCTGGTTCTACTAAGCTTTCAGTAATAGCTTGTGGTTCTGGAATTTCTTCCAGTTCTATTGCGCTCCCACTTATTTCCTTTTCTAAGAACTAATGTTTCAGAAAATAGGCATTACGAGAAACAAGGACTTTTTGTTCCTCTGCGTAATAGAAAAGATACCCCCTGGAGTTCTTTGGGTATCCCACAAACTTGCACAGTACTGAGCGTGCCTCGAGCTTGTCCGCATGCTGCTTTTTTACAAAAGCTGGACATCCCCAAATCTTCAGGTATTGAAGATAGGGTTTCTTCCCACTCCATATCTCATATGGTGTGGTAGGCACAGTCTTAGTAGGAACTCGGTTCAAAAGGTATGCAGCTGATTCTAGCGCATATCCCCAGAACGATCGCGGCAACTCAGCGTTACTCATCATGGACCGTACCATATCCAATAGGGTTCGGTTCCGTCTCTCCGATACACCATTATGTTGCGGAGTGTATGGAGGAGAAAGCTGAGAGAGAATTCCATTCTCTTTTAAGTAACCCAGGAACTCGGCACTCAAGTATTCCCCACCTCGATCAGATCTCAGTGTCTTTATACTTTTGCCTGTTTGTTTTTCTACTTCATTCTTATATTCCTGGAACTTATCAAAAGCTTCGGATTTATGCTTCATTAAGAAGACATGTCCGAACCTTGAGAAATCATCCGTAAAAGTAATGAAGTAAGAATAACCGCTTCGTGCATATGTAGACATTGGACCGCACACATCACTGTGTACGAGTCCCAAGAGCTCACTCGCTCTTTCTCCGTGTCCAGTGAACGGAGTCTTTGTCATCTTTCCCTTGAGACAGGATTGACAAGTTGCATACGATTGATATTCGAATGAATCCAAATATACTTCTGTGTGTAACTTAGTCAACCTTCTCTCATTGATGTGACCCAGTCTACAATGCCATAAGAAAGTTTTATTGATTTTTGGAGACTTTCTTTTGTGTGTATTCTGGACATTGAAAATCTGTGGTTGGTTTAATACGTATATACCGTTGTTCAATGTACCTGACCCAATCAAAGCTTGATTAAGGTGAATGTTCACTACATTACTTACAAATGCAAATTCATAACCTTCTTTAGATAATAAAGATACAGAAATGATATTACAGGTTGCATTTGGTACATAATAACAACTACGTAAAACCAAAAAATGTCCATCCGACAATCCCAGGTGATAGTCCCCCACGGCCTCAGCATCCATGCTAGCACCGTTCGCAACTCTGAGGGTCATGTCACCTGCCTTCAAAACTCTACGCTTTCTCAACGCCTGCAAAGAATTACAGATATGAGATCCTGATCCGGTATCCAATACCCAGGAAGTAGAGTTTATTGATAGACAATTTTCAATAACATACACACCTGAAGCTGAAGCTGCAACTCACTTCAAATCCTGTGTTCTGGCTTTCCAAGCCTTGCAATCCTGTTTCCAGTGACCACTTTTATGACAATAGAAGCATTCTTCCTTCCCCACTAGCCTCCCCGCTATCTTTGTTGCCTTTCCTTTTCCCTTCGTATCCACTTTACCGACACCGCCTCTTGGTTTGGCGGGGGCTTTCTTCTTCTTGCCCTTGGCTTTCGCCCTGGACCTAGAAGAGGAAGATCCTCCTACAAACAAAGTGGATGTCTCCCTACCCTTCTGTAGGGTGCCCTCTGCACTCCTCAACATGTTCAGAAGCTCGGAAAGTTCAACCTCCTTTCCTTGCATGTTGAAGTTAAGAATAAATTGGGCGTAAGTGGAAGGAAGGGACTGGAGAATCAAATCAGTAAAGAGTTCATTCTCCAACGTGGTCCCAAGGTCCGCGAGCTCCTCAATGTAGCCAATCATCTTAAGCACGTGTTCCGCTACCGATGATCCGACGGCCAACCTTGCCGAAAATATCTTCTTCGACACTTCGTATCTTGCGATACGAGACTGCTTCCCATACAGTTCTTTTGTATGAAGAAATATGGACTCTAGGTCCATATTCTCGTGCCTCCGCTGATGTTCATTTTCCATCGAGGCTAATACGAGGCATTTGGCCTTCGCGCAATCTATCTCCCATGTCTTACGGATTTCCTTATCCGCGACGCTGGAGGTGGGACCTGGGACAGGGGGTGCTTTGGTGGTAAGGACATACCCCAACTTGTCGTAAGTGATTGCCATCTTGACATTCCTGAGCCAATCTTTGTAGTTTGGCCATGTCAATATGTTTTTATCTAGTAATAACTTAAGTCCGGTCATCTTGAATGGTCGCTGCAATTAGGAGAGAGAAAAGAAACACTTTAGCATGATGCTCTTGCAAGTTTAGAGTGGTTTTTAATTTGTCTAAACTGGATGGCTCCCACTGTCTCTCGAATCCCTTCTCAAACCGTAAAGAAAGGATTAGTCAGGATTACTCTCACCGTACAATACTTGCTTAACCGTTCAGCCAGTCCAGTGTCGGTACTTCGAGGGAGGTTTTCCAACGCTTTCGCGAAGTTCCTTAATTAAGTAACCTCTTTTCCCTGTGGGCGTAGCCCCGCTAACACCTTTCTAGACACCTACTAGATTTATAGCATTGATCGTTAAGTGAGAGTTTTCCCGAGGAGTAGCATATACTCACAGTAGGATCGGGATCCAAATATCATCGCGTGATAAAACCGAAGGAATCCTACCAGAATTATCACACTCCAAATGGTATGCAGCGCTAGTAAGTTTCAGTACTTATGAAACTCCCGATGTGGATTTTTGCCCTATGCTCTTATGACCTTGGCGTGAGGTCAAAATGTCATAAGTCACATGTCAAGTTCTTCCCATCATTATCCTGGTTAATTTGTGTAGGGTTCCTAGGCACCCTAATGAGGTCTCACAAGGCATCGATCATGCCAAATTAAAATTTTACGGTGCCGAGAAACCCTAAACTACGGAACGTTTGCTAGATGTCTAGGAGAAAAACAATCTAGTTAACACTTAACTACAAGATACGGAAATACAACCTTTGTAGATCCGGTGCTCCACCTCCATAGCTCCGCAACGAGGTCCTCTCCGCTGTCCAAATCAAATCCGGGCTCAAGCGTCGGCTTCGTCGGAGAATGGGCAAGCTAGGTCGTCGATGTCCATGCCGAAGATGATCTACGTCGAGGCATCGCTAAATCAAGCTCCGACTTCACCAAGTCAAGAAACTTGTGAAGAAAACACACTCTACTACTTGGCAAGAGGTAGAGGATGAAGAAATAGGAAGTGGGTAGACTTTAGTTTTGGATTTCTCACTTATTTCCATCACTTTCCATTGATGGGGCAAGCTTTCTTCACTTGAAGAAATGGAAGAAGAAGAAGGAAATTGTTATGATAAGTTATATAAAAAATGAAAAGAAAAATCAAAACTTATCATAATCTAAACCATGGTCAAGTGTAGAGATTGAACTAGGGTTAAATCAAATGGTTAGGTTAAGCATGAGATAAGAATGGTGGACAAAGTCAAAGGTTCATGAATCTTCAACTACAAATAAAGAAAGCCACCATTCTTCTCATTTCTTTTTCCAAAAAGAAAATAAATAAATAAATGAATAAATAGATATGAAAAACAAAACCCTAACCATTTAAATAACCATGGTTTAATCTTTACACAAACTCAAGTTAGCATGCATCATCAAACATGATACATACAAGTGCACAAAAATATATCACATATACAATGTGCACATTCCAAGTGAGAAAATCCGTTTAAAGTGAACCAATACTAGTTAGTGCAAAGTAACATATCAAATATATAATTATGCATTAAATCATTAAATCAACACTTGATTCAATGATCCGGTCATGTCGCACACAACCGACTAGTATTCAATGTATCGGTTTATCGAATCAACGCTTGAATCGATAACTAGGTTATATCTCATGAACCTATATACACCCAAACATTCTCTTTGGTAGCATCTTAAGTAGCGATGTATCCTGCCTTTATCGTCTAGTATGTCACGGTATCCAGCTTGGAACTCTTCCAACATACCGTCCCTTTACTGAGGGTAAAGACAATGCCTGTGACTGACATTCAGTCGTCTTTATCACCCTGGAACCCTTCCAGTGATTCTCCTCAGGATCGATTGACACCACCTCACTACATCTAGTGAGTTTCCTAACATCCATTTAGATCTATCTCATAGATCCAAAATCCAGGATTTAGTAGGTATCACTTTAATCCTATATGGAGAATCTTTGTGATAAGCGGAGATTGATCGAGCGTAGCATAAGAAACTCCTTTCTTATCAAGAGTATGTCATCCACGTACTCTACGAGGATCATCACCATACTCCCTACTACCTTTTTGTATATACAAGGTTCATCTACCATTTTGATGATGTCAAACTCTTTGACCGCTTCATCAAAACAGATGTTCCAACTCCGCGATGCCTGCTTTATCCTATAAAGCATCTTGCACACGTTTCCGCTGCTCCCACTGTCTACGAAGCCCTCTGGCTGTGTACTTATAGACGTTCTCTTCTAAATCATCATTTAGAAAAGCAGTCAAGACACCCAACCACCAGATATTGCAGTCATGGTATGTAGCCGTGGCAAGTAGGATCTGGATGGACTTAAGCATAGTTACTTGAAAAGATTTTAACATTATGATCCATATCTGGTCAATGATGCAAACCTTTAACAAGTCTAGCTTTGAAAGTCTCAACTTTTCCATCTACACCAAGCAATCTTCTCAAGATATACTTGCTCCTGATGGGGATTTAACCCTTCAGATATTGCAACCAAAGTCCATACTTTGTTGGTGTATAAGGATTCCATCTCAGATCGCTAAGCATCCAGCCATTCTTACAGAGTCTTACTCCTGATGGCCTGCTCGAAGCTAGTTGGGTCATCATCTCATGATGCAATCCTCGCTCCCACTGTCATAGAGAAACCGAAGTATCTCTCAGGTGGGTGAGGAACCCTACTAGATCGGCGGAGAGGCTGAGGTTCGTTGGTATCTACTGAATCCTTTGGTTCTATCAAATCATCAGCTGTAGTTTGTATGGCTGGAACTTTTCCAGTTCTACATTACAGATCTTGCCTCGAGCTTGTCCGGATTTTGCTTTTAGACATAGGCCGGACAACCCCAAATCTTAACTAGCTTAAGACATGGGCTCTTTCCTTTCCATATCACATATGAAATGGTAGGCAACTGATTTGATTGGAACCCTATTCAATAGGTATGCAGCTTCTCAAGTGCATAACTCCCTAAAAGGAAATAGGCAACTCAGTAGTACTCATCATAGAGCGTACCTTATCATATAGGGTGTGATTGCTCCGCCCCGATATACCATCGTGCTATGGTGTATTCAGAGGAGTAATGCTGAGAGAGAATCTCATTCTCCTTTAGAATATTCCAGGAATTCCATGCACAAGTATTCTCCTCCCTGATCTCATCATAGGACATAATACTTATACCCGTATTTTGGTTCTCTACTTCTCGCTTATGTTCTGTGAATATCTCAAAAGGTTCGGACTTGTGTTTCAACAGGAACATAGGTCTGAATCTTGAAAGATCATCAGAGAACGTAATGAAGTATAAAGAACCAGTCTTGGCATGTGTAGACAGGGGACCTAACATACATCAACATGTATCATCCTAAGAGTTCAGTAACTCTTTCTCTGTTTCTAGTAAACGGAGCTATGGTCATCTTATCTTTGTGACATGACTGGCGAGTTTCACAAGATGTAAATTCAAACTGATTTAAATATGCATCTATATGTAACTCTAGCTAGTCATGTCATATTGATCTGACCCAGTCTACAATGCCTCAAGAAGAATTCGTTCATTTCTGAACTCTTCCTCTTGTGTGTGATCCGTATACTAAGAACTGTAGTTTGATTTAGAACATTAATGTTTTTAGATAACGTGCCTGAACCGATCAACTTTTGATATATGAAATGTTCAAAACATTATCCAACAATACAAAATTTTATCGTTTCTTTACAAATAAAGAGACAGATATGATTTTGTATATCAGGTTCGGTATCTAATAACATTCGTTCAGAATCAATGTATTGTAATACAGGGTGACAGTGACCGACAGACTTGGCTGCAACTCTTGCCCCGTTTTCTGCCTCATGAAACTTATCACCCGTTCTCAGTTCTTTACCTTTCTGTAGCCCTATGTAACTGATTACATATCTTGGATCCTGATCCGGTATCATATACCCAGGACGTAAAGGATACTGAGAAACAGTTCTGTATAATGAACATACCCGAAGATGATGCATCAGCATGCACTCTCTTCGTTTGGGCGGCACGGGAAATCTGGTATTCCCCAAATTCCTGCTCTGTCTTATAACAATTATAAGTTGGAGCGGGACCAACGTTCCCCAGCTCAGTATAACAAGCGGGTTCGGTCAATAATCCGTATTATTATCTTGATTAAGGCGTGATATGGTCGTTACCTGGAGAGAGAGAGAAGAAAACACTAAGCGTGCGCTCTGTCAAGAATAGATTGGTTTTTATTTTATCTAATCAAGATGGCTCCCACTGCTTTTTATCAAATCTTCCTTCAAACCCTAAAAGGAAAGACTAGCCGGGATTAATTACGCACTACAAGTTCGCCAATCTTTCAGCCAGGCCAGTGTCGGTACTTTGAGGGAGGTCCCCCGTGCTTTCGCACGAACCTAATTAATGTAAACCTCCTTTTCCCAGAGGCGTAACCTCGTTAACACCTTTCTAGACACCTACTTGATCGGCTAATTGTAATGTATAAAACTCTCCCAAGAGTAACACTTACTCGCAGCAGGTATCGGGATCCAACTATCTCATAGAAGGTATGCAATCTCATTGCAAATTTCAACACTTGAAATTCCCGATAATATTTTGCCCCTAACCTCCTATGACCTTGACAAAGGCCAACAAACCATAGGATGCTAGTCAAGTTCAACCCGTCATTTCCTGATTGAATTAAACCCACCCGCACGGCCCTTGACAAAGGCCAACAAGGTCGCACGACTACCCTAACTCAATCTGCATCATATGCATAAGCAGATAAGCACCAGTTAGCTACCGCACACTGCGCCTTGACAAAGGCCAACAAACGCAGCACGAATACTAACTACTACTTATCTGAAATGACGGAGGGCTACGACAGGTTTTTCTGAAAACCTATTGCGTAATGAACTTGATATCGTTGTAGGATCGAATGAATTTTGAAATGGAGTGTTTTTGAGGCTTTTCTAGTTTTGCTAAAGGAGTCACTCCCGGTGAAGGGATCGTCGGTCCTTTTCTCGTCGAATGAGGTGCGGGATATATCATATATATCACTGTGCAAAGCCAAAACTCTTAAAAGCAATCAAAAGACAAACCGAGTGTGTAGCATCTGCCAGTTATTGCTAAAGGAGTCACTCCCGGTGAAGGGATCTCGGTCCTTTCCTCATCGAATAAGGTGCAGGATATATCACATATACCTCTGTGCAAAGCAAGAACTGTAGCTACCTGTTTTATTTTGAAATTCGATTCTACAACATCTTAGGTTTCTTTTATTTCATTAATCACATTAATGAAGTCCCATCATTTAAGTACCTAAACATCACAGATAAATACGACGTACACTTATGCCATCCGCATTCGCCTCGATGTCCCCTCGTGCACCGTTAGGTTAGGTAACTAACGGCAGAGCGGGGCAGGGCTAGGACGGGTGTAAAACATAAGTAACGTCTATATAATATATCATATATACTATATACTGTATCTATCACAGAACATCACATGATCACATCACAGATATCGCAGCAGAAGAATCATATGAAATATTGGATATACTAGGACGTCCGTGTTTTCAATACGAGCCAGTATAAAACACGGATTCCACGGTCGTGATGAATAGCCAAACCCACACCCCTAGACCCCTACGAGAGCGGCAAGTAACCCTACCAATTCTAGAGTTAGGAGACCCGGACTCGACTCCTCGAGTTGGTCTCCCACTGGACTCCAGAACCCGGTTACTTGTGCTCCCCTCCTTGGGTCTATCCTAGTGCGGAAAAGTAAATAATATACAAACGGTGACAACTTCCGCAACCTGGAAGTGCCCCAATAAAAGAATATTACATACAAGTTTTTACATGAATGAAAATGAAAAACACTCATCTCACATAAAAAACCCCCGGCTATTCAAACACGATGATCCAATATAACATATCCAGCAACACATAACATCACATGTCATCAACGTAAGTAAATATGTCCATCCCAATTGTCGTTGACATATAGCAACGAAAATGGCGATATCACATATTACACTTACGGTCACAGAAAAGAAAGTGTAAAACTACAACAGTTGGAATCCGCAATCACCTCAGACATCGCATCCCTGACCAAATGAATTTCTTAGACATCGCTTGCCTAACAATTATAAACCCCACATTTTAGTCTCTTTATCGAAAACTCTTTTCAATATCAAGTCGGGGAATTCAACAGGATTCCCGACATGCTGATCGAATGCTCGTCGCAAACTTCAATAGACGGCTGCACCCCCGATACCGTCGACGAAGTGCACCAAGGCGGAACACCGCTACCGCGAGCACCCGGACGGATGCTTTCGGCGACGGGGTTCTCCTACAGTCACTTGGTCGGGGCTATGGAACGAGGCTGTCTATTAAGTTTACCCGGCGAGTATCCGCGTACGCTACGAGATTGCGACGGACTTTTGATCGCATCAAAATTCCGTGGCAACCGATCATGTGAGACTAAATTGCTACGTTTATAACATTCATTTAGTTATCTCATAACTACTTGTGAATTCCAATTATTGTATCCCATTCCAGATAAACAGAAAATGTTAAACTTTTCGATCGAACAATCGAACACCCAAGTTTTCCCGATACAGATCAACGCATGAAATATGAGTCTAACAACATTCAGTTCGTGCCTCAGTACCAACGGTCCAGCCGTAGAAGGGTCAAGCCAACGCCTCACATGTGGCACGCCGTACTGCCCCAAACCCGAAGGTTCAAAGGGCAGTTCAAGACGGTCACATAATCGAGTTAAGGTTTGTTGTCTTCTAGAGGGTCCATCGCGTTACTTGCACTACTTAGAACGTCGTTAAACTACGGAAAAATCCAACACTTGGAAATTTCCCGACAGGGGAAAAATTGGGTATTTATATCCGGTCGAACTTTTTAACATATTCTAAAATTTATCCGGAAAGCCACACAGACAAAATTTGATAATCCGATCGAACATTCGAATCCCTAAAACAACACAGAAAAAACAACTCTGGAAAAATTATTAAAAATTCCCAGGAAAATCAGCACAGAAGAATAAGAATTACTGTGCAGAAATAGATGCACAACACGACAAAATGGCCGCGGATCCGCCGCCTGATCCTACTGTAAGGCCGCGGATCCGCGCCCCATTTAATGAATCTGTCGCCTGAGTTTGCACAGTAATTCTTATATTATTTTACTGAGTTTTCTGAATATTTTTAATCTGGAAAAATCCCAGAATTTGGAAAACGTCCAGAGAGCTATTTGTAATAGGGTTTCGGGTTCGTTCGGAGTTCAAAATCCGTCTGGACTTCGCCTAAGGCTCTAGCTAGGCTCTGATACCACTGTAGGGTTCCTAGGCACCCTAATGAGGTCTCACAAGGCATCGATCATGCCAAATTAAAATTTTACGGTGCCGAGAAACCCTAAACTACGGAACGTTTGCTAGATGTCTAGGCGAAAAACAATCTAGTTAACACTTAACTACAAGATACGGAAATACAACCTTTGTAGATCCGGTGCTCCACCTCCATAGCTCCGCAACGAGGTCCTCTCCGCTGTCCAAATCAAATCCGGGCTCAAGCGTCGGCTTCGTCGGAGAATGGGCAAGCTAGGTCGTCGATGTCCATGCCGAAGATGATCTACGTCGAGGCATCGCTAAATCAAGCTCCGACTTCACCAAGTCAAGAAACTTGTGAAGAAAACACACTCTACTACTTGGCAAGAGGTAAAGGATGAAGAAATAGGAAGTGGTTAGACTTTAGTTTTTGATTTCTCACTTATTTCCATCACTTGCCATTGATGGGGCAAGCTTTCTTCACTTGAAGAAATGGAAGAAGAAGAAGGAAATTGTTATGATAAGTTATATCAAAAATGAAAAGAAAAATCAAAACTTATCATAATCTAAACCATGGTCAAGTGTAGAGATTGAACTAGGGTTAAATCAAATGGTTAGGTTAAGCATGAGATAAGAATGGTGGACAAAGTCAAAGGTTCATGAATCTTCAACTACAAATAAAGAAAGCCACCATTCTTCTCATTTCTTTTTCCAAAAAGAAAATAAATAAATAAATGAATAAATAGATATGAAAAACAAAACCCTAACCATTTAAATAACCATGGTTTAATCTTTACACAAACTCAAGTTAGCATGCATCATCAAACATGATACATACAAGTGCACAAAAATATATCACATATACAATGTGCACATTCCAAGTGAGAAAATCCGTTTAAAGTGAACCAATACTAGTTAGTGCAAAGTAACATATCAAATATATAATTATGCATTAAATCATTAAATCAACACTTGATTCAATGATCCGGTCATGTCGCACACAACCGACTAGTATTCAATGTATCGGTTTATCGAATCAACGCTTGAATCGATAACTAGGTTATATCGCATACAACCTTTCCGATACATTCATCGCGAGAATGGAATGCGGCATCACATACACGCATTATTCTCGGTCCCGCACATATCTCATATGCGCTCCTATTTCGTTTTGCTTGAGCCAGGAAACCTCTGTGTAGGACTCTAAAGACTCGTCAATACGCCGGCAGCGGATGATGATCATATCAAACATCCACAAGCCGCAAGCGGTCTGCTAAACGTAATGGCCACCCGGGTATTGAGCGATCTGAAGATCGACGAGCAAGCCCACTCACACTCCAGTGAATCCAACCAGTAACACTACCGTACAGTCCGGTCTGATCGTCTGATATGTCGCATATCTCGCCTAGGGGTGGTAAACGTCAGACCCCAATAGCTCGATAAGTCGTGTCGATATGAGGTCTATAACTGTTCGAGAAACTACTGGTAACACTTACCAGTAAATCTCAGCAACCCTGGCCAGAGATTTCCTGTTATAGCCAATCGAACACAGCGCAACATCAACTCCCTATACCGGGAGAGACGAATCCCCTCCTATCGCTCATTGCCTCCATGTGACTCGGGACTGTACCCAAAAACCACCGTTTTGCATGCCCTCTTGGACGTGGTAAGATGGAAATCAAAGCACAGTGGGAACCACACAAGACTCTATGACGATCTCGGGTCAACAGACTACTCTGTACCAGTGTCACCAGAGAACTGCCATCTGACGTGAGGTATAATACCATCTGGGAGTTCTCGGCGAGTCCGTCCAGTGTACCCAGTCTCTACTGAGCACCCGTATATCATCTCCGATGTCAAACACCAATGGATATGGGATCATCCATCACCCATCTGTATGGGTCGAGAAGGTATACGCTAGTCTACTCTGGTATATCGATGCCCCGTCTCGATACACCCACGACTAGGGACTTTGAAGGATGTACTTATGGACTACCATGTCCCCACTAGTATGATCCGCATCATAGTCCAGGTAGTCAAGCACACATCCTAAGGGCTTTACCAACATGTAACAGAGAGACAATCAGTATACACATTAAGGTAAAGTTCAACCAGATAGCATACTATCATGTCGAGCAAGAAAGTCCTCCCTATATATGTCCCAGCATCCACTACAATATACATCCTATGTACAGTAATGGCCTCTAGGGCATACATATAACTAACAATTTGAACCCATCCGTACCTACCCTTGACGTAGGCCAAAATGGCAGTACGACTGTCTCAAACCAACGCATTCTATCTATGCAACAGATAAATATCCGGCAGCTACCAATCACTATGCCTTGGCGTGAGGTCAAAATACATAGCTTGAATACTACCGAATATTTAACTGAAATGATGGAGGGCTACGGATGGTTTTGGAGAAACCGTGAACGTAGTGAACTTGATATAATCGATGGAACGAGATAGCTTTTAAAAGGAGTGGTTCAAGCTCCGCGTTTAAAAGTTTGGTTTTGAAAAGAACCGAGTGGTTTTCAAAGTGTTCCAATCGACTTTTACTTGGTTTATTTTCTTGCATTAGTTCTTTTAATGCGTCCCATCATTTAATCCTACCATTGCAGAAAACAACCAAAATATGACGTACGCTTATGACATTCGCATTCGCCACGGGGCCCCGTCATCACCCGTTAGGTTACTTAACTAACGACAGAGCGGGGGCTGGGCTAGCGCGGCCGTAAAACATAAGCAACGCCTAAATAGTTATTATATATAAATATATAGCAATGATAGACATTACAGATCACAGATGAATACATTGGATATACTAGGAACCCGCAATCCGTTCGAGCCTGCAACGAAAAGCGGATTACACGGTCGCGGTGAATAGCCAAATACCCCACCCAAGACCCCTACGGGTGCGGCAAACTACCCGCCAAGTACCCGAAGCGAAGTAACCTCCCTCACCACCGTGAGTAGGCCACTCGGCACTTCGAGATACCCGGTAGTTTGTGCACCCCCTCCATGGGTCTATCCTAGGAGCAAAAACAGTAAAATGAATTATACAATGACGGCTACAACCCCGACCCGGTTGTGCGGCCATACAAATAATAATATTACATCAATTTACATGTTACAAATGAATGAAAGAAAAGCAACACTCATCTCACATCCACCCCGGCTATTCACCCGCGACGATCCAATCCATTCATATACACAAACCAATATCAAACACAGATCATAGATATGTATAACCCCGACTAATCGACATATAGCGATTAGCCGACGTTCAATACATGCAAACATCACAGATATAACCATCATAGTCAAAGTGTAGTGAAGTTCGAAAAAAAATACGGATTTATAGGCCCCCAAAAATAAATTTCTATTCTGGAAAATCTGGGCACATATAACATATCTTAAAAATCCTAAAACCAAGCCAGAGATACACTGCACCAAACTCGACCCAGTGAGGAGTCCAAACGGCGGCGGTTTAGTCGACTCACTGGACCGGTTTTGTGGTTATCTTTAAAAAACCCTGAGATGATTTTTGGTGTATGACAAATTTTGTTTTGACCAGAAAATATTTTAACAGAAAATAGGGTTTTTGAAATTTTGGTTTTTGGATTTTTCGGTTTCGAACTTCGTTACACTTCACTACCTAGCTAGTTTATGTTTAGTTAGGCTCTGATACCACTGTAAGTCCATGTTGCCCACCCCGGTGCTTACGGGGAGGCGGAAAACATAATAAAAATCGGATTTTTATCAACTATAGGCAACATGGACTATGCTTTAAGGATCTTTCCTAAACAAAAACTTGCTAAAGCTAACTTGAAAGTAGCAAAGTGGTAGAAAGGTTATACCTTTGGTCTTTTGTCCTTCTCTCCTTGCTCCTAGAAGTAGTGGAAGGAGGTCACCTTGTCGTCTTCTCCCGTCAAAGAAAGATCCACCCGAAAGCCTCAACCTTTGGCTTCAACTCCAAGCTAGGAGTAACTAGGGTGCAAGAAGTGCTAATACTTGAACCCTAGATGAGAGTAGAGAAGATCAAGAGAGGGTTTTTCTCAAGCTCAAGTGTTTCTCAACACATGAGAGGGAGAGAGCTTGAGGGAGAGGAAGAACAAGAGAGAGAAATGAAAATGATAGAATGAGAATAATTGAACCATTCTCACAAGTATATGTGTATTATTTTAATTAAATAATTAGCTAGATAATTGTCATGGTTAATCATGATATGACCATTATCATTTCAATTTGTGAGGATCAAAAAGCATCTTCCAAAAGAAATGATGATGGTCAAAGTGTCAACCTAGGTCAACAAGTCAATAAGGTCAAATGGTCAACATCCATAACCATGCACAATTATTTAAACTAATTATCAATTAACTATAACACACACATAACCATTAGGGTTAGTAAAATGACAATAGCCATTAACCCTAATCAAAGTCCTCTCCCTCTATCTCAAACAACTGTGCATACGCACCCGCATTCGTGATCCGAGGAACACGAACACAATGAGAAAAACCAATCTCAAATCATATACTAGGATCCGGCTTAAACCAAAGCCCGCTAGTATAAACTGTCCAGACAGCAAACGTGCACAAGTGCGCGAATGTGAACGAACCCTGTCGCAAAACCATGCGACCTCTACTCATTTTGCCTAAAGGCGAATAGCTCTCTGTGTGGGACTCTAAAGACTCGACACTATGCTGGCAGTGGGTTTAACCACAGACCGCAAGCGGCACTAGCTGTACGTAACGGTCCCCAGGTAGATGTCGATAAGAAGACTGACAAGGTGAACCCCATCTGAAATCCTACTGAGCCTGTATGTGACAATCTCCGTACAGTCCGGTCTGTTCGTCTGATACATCGTATGGCGGGCCTAGGGGGCGGTGAACGTCAGTCCCTTAATAGCGGTACAAGTCGTGCCGGAGTGAAGCCCAGAACACCCTGAGATAACACTGGAAACCTACCAGTATATCTCGCTTGCCCTGGCCAGGGACTACTCGTGTAATGGCTCTCCTGGACACAGCGCGATGTCAACCCCCAATACCGGGAGAGACGAATCCTGTCTAACCGTCACTGCCTCCAAGTGCTTCGGGACTGCACCCAAAAACTACCTGTTTGCACGACTCCTTTGAGCCGTGGTAGGGTAGTAATTAAAGTGCAGTGGGAACACACTCGAGGCGAAGTGACAGTGTCAAGTCAACGGACTAAGCTGTACTCATGTCACCTGGGAACTGATAACTGACGATAGGTATAATACCAACCAATAGTTCCCGACGAGTCCTGTCCAGTGTACTCGTAACCTAACGAGCACCCGCATACTATCTCAAGTACGACGTACTGACGGCTGTGGGATAGACCGTCTCCCATGCTGGGATGAGAAGCGCATACGCTAGTCTACTCCGGAGTATCGATGCCCTGTCTCGATAGTCCAACGACTAGGGACTTGTATAAGGATGTGCTTATAGATCACCCAGCTCCCACGAGTGTGAGCGCCATCACAACGCTGGTAATCAAGCAAAGATCCTAAGGGCTCTACTAATATGTATAACAGCGATATGCTAAAAGAAACACATGCACATATTAAAGCAGAGACAAACCAAGTAGCATACTACCATTTCGAGCAAGATTGTATATATAACTGTGAATATCCCAAGCTTCCATCAAGTAATATACAAACTAGTATGATACAGTAATGGCCTCTAGGGCATATACACTAACAACGACAGGTTTTTCTGAAAACCTATTGCGTAATGAACTTGATATCGTTGTAGAATCAAATGAAGTTTTTAAATGGAGTGATTTTGAGGCTTTTCTAGTTTTGCTAAAGAGGTCACTCCCGGTGAAGGGATCGTCGGCCCTTTCCTCGTCGAATGAGGTGCGGGATATATCATATATATCGCTGTGCAAAGCAGAACTCCAAAAGCAATCAAAAGCAAACCGAGTGTGTAGCGTCTGTCAGTTATTGCTAAAGGAGTCACTCCCGGTGAAGGGATCTCGGTCCTTTCCTCATCGAATAAGGTGCAGGGTATATCATATATACCGCTATGCAAAGCAAGAACTGTAGCTACCTGTTTTGTTTAAAATTTGATTCTACAACATCTTAGGTTTCTTTTCTTTCATTAATCACATTAATGAAGTCCCATCATTTAAATACCTAAACATCACATATAAATACGACGTACACTTATGCCATCCGCATTCGCCTCGATGTCCCCTCGTGCACCGTTAGGTTTGGTAACTAACGACAGAGCAGGGCAGGGCTAGTGCGGGTGCAAAACATAAGTAACGTCTATATAATATATCATATATACTATATACTGTATCTATCACAGAACATCATATGATCACATCACAGATATCACAGCAGAAGAAACATATGAAACATTGGATATACTAGGACGTCCGTGTTTTCAATACGAGCCAGTATAAAACACGGATTCCACGGTCGTGATGAATAGCCAATCCCACACCCCTAGACCCCTACGAGAGCGGCAAGCAACCCTACCAATTCTGGGGTTAGGAGACCCGGACTCGACTCCTCGAGATGGTCTCCCACTGGACCCTAGAACCCGGTTACTTGTGCTCCCCTCCTTGGGTCTATCCTAATGCGGAAAAGTAAATAATATACAAAAGGTGACATCTTCCGCAACCTGGAAGTGTCCCAATAAAAGAATATTACATACAAGTTTTTACATGAATGAAAATGAAAAAACACTCATCTCACATAAAAACCCCCGGTTATTCAAACACGACAATCCAATATAACATATCCAGCAACACATAACATCACATGTCATCAACGTAAGTAAATATGCGCATCCCAATTGTTGTTGACATATAGCAACGAAACCGGCGATATCACATATTACACTTACGGTCACAAAAAAGAAAGTGTAAAACTACAACAATTGGAATCCGCAACATCTTTAGACATCACATGCCTAATCAAATGAAATACTTAGACATCACATGCCTAACAATTATAAACCCCGCATTTTACTCTCATTATTGAAAACTCTTTTCAATATCAAGTGAGACTAAACTGCTAGATTTATAACATTCATTCAGTTATCTCATAACTGTTTGTGAATTCCAATTATTGTATCCCATTCCGGATAAATAGAGAATATTAAACTTTCCGATCGAACATTCGAACACCCAAGTTTTCCCAAAACCGATCAACACATGAAATAAGTTCAAAGACATTCACTTCATGCCTCAGTACCAACGGTCCAGCCGTAGAAGGGTCAAGCCAACGCCTCCCATGTGGCACGCCGTACTGCCCCAAACCCGAAGGTTCAAAGGGCAGTTCAAGACGGTCACATAATCGAGTTAAGGTTTGTTGTCTTCTAGAGGGACCATCGCGTTACTTGCACTACTTAGAACGTCATTAAACTATGGAAAAGTCCAACAATTGGAAATTTCCCGGCCGGGGAAAGATTGGGTATTTACATCCGGTCGAACTTTTTAACATATTCTAAAATATCCGGAAAAACACATAGACGAAGTCTGATAATCCGATCGAATCTACGAACTCCCAATACACCCCAGAAAAATCAACTCTTGAATAAATTTTAAAAATTCCCAGAAAATCCAACACCTGAAGAAATCAGTTACTATGCAAAAATTATATGATAATTCAAGAAATTGGCCGTGGAACCGCCGCAGAAGCAAGGCTTCTGCCGCGGTTCCGCCGCACAGTAGACGCTTCATTAATTAATTTTTGCACCGTAATTCATAGATTTCCCTGCTGAATTTTTTAGCAATTTTTAATCTGGAAAAAACCCAGTTTTTGAAAAAAGTCCAGAGAGCATGGAAAAATTAGGGTTTCGGGTTCGATCGGGTTTTAAACGTCGTCTACCCTTCGCCTAAGGCTCTAGCTAGGCTCTGATACCACTGTAGGGTTCTTAGGCATGCTAATGAGGTCTCACAAGGCATCAACCATGCCAATTTCAAATTTTACGGGTGCCGAGAAAACCTAATACGGATCGTTGACTAGAAGTTTAGGCGAAATACGAATCTAGTTAACAACTTAACTAAAGATAAGAAGCTACAACCTTTGTAGATCCGGTTATCCACTTCCTTAGCTCCACGTAGACGTCCTCTCGCTGTTCGTCTCGAATCCCGAACTCAAGCATCGGCTTCATCGGAGAAATGGGCGGGCAAGGTCGTCGGCTTCATGCCGAAGATGATCTACGTCGAGGCTTCACAAGATCAAGCTCCGACTTCACCAAGTTGTGAAACTTGTGAAGAAAACACCCTATACTACTTGGCAAAGGGTAGAGGGTGAAGAAATAGGAGGTGGGTTCACTTTAGATTTGGATTTCTCTCACTTTTGCTCTAGTTGCCATTGATGAAGGCAAGGTTTTTCTTGAAGAAGAAGAAGGAGAAGATGAAGAATATTATGATAAGTCTTTTGAAATGAAAAAGAAAATGAATACTTATCATAATGTAAACCATGGTTAGGTGTAGAGAATTGACTAAGGTTAGATGAATGGTTAGGGTTAAGCATGAAGACAAAATGGTCACTTTGGTCAAAGCTTCATGAAGCTTCAACAAGCTTCAAGAATGAAAGCAACCCTTTTGTTTTCTTTTGCCATTTCTTTTTAATCCAAATTAAAAAGATAAATGAATGAATAAATAAAAACCCTAATCATTTACTTAACCAAGGTTCAATTCTTTACACTTAACCAAATGAGCAAGTATCATCAAACATGATACAATCAAGTGCACACAAAATATATCACATATACAATGTGTTTTTCAAGTGAGAAAATCCCTTTAAAGTGAACCAATACTAGTTAATGTAAAGTAATATATCAAATATATAATCATACATTATATCATTAAATCAACACTTGATTCAATGATCCGGTCATGTCGTACATAACCGACTAGTATACAATGTATCGACTTATCGAATCGACCTTCGATTCGATAACTAGGTTATATCGCATACAACAAATCGAAATATTAATCGCGAGAATGAAATACGGTATCACATACACGCATTATTCTCGGTCCCGCATACATGTCATATGCGCACCTATTTCGTTTCGCTTGAGCCAGGAAACCTCTGTGTAGGACTCTAAAGACTCGTCAATACGCCGGTAGCAGATGATGATCATATCAAGCACCCACAAGCCGCAAGCGGTCTGCTAAACGTAAGGGCCATCCAGGTATTGAGCGATTAGAAGATCGACGAGCTAGCCCGCTCACACTCCTGTGAATCCAACCAGTAACACTTACCGTACAGTCCGGTCTGTTCGTCTGATACGTCGCATATCAAGTCTAGGGGTGGTAAACGTCAGACCCCAATAACCGATAAGTCGTGCCGATGTGAGGCTCATAACGGGTCGAGAAACTACTAGTAACACTTACCAGCAAATCTCTGATCAGCCCTGGCCAGGGACTTCCCTGTTACGGCCAATCGAGCACAGCGCAACATCAACCCCCAATACCGGGAGAGACGAAACCCCTCCTATCGCTCATTGCCTCCATGTGACTTGGGACTGTACCCAAAGACCACCGTTTTGCACGCCCTTATGGACGTGGTAAGGTGGAGATCAAAGCACAGTGGGAATCACACAAGACTCTATGACGATCTCGGGTCTACAGACTAACCTGTACAAGTGTCACCTGAGAACTGCCATCTGACGTGAGGTATAATACCATCTGGGAGTTCTTGGCGAGTCCGTCCAGTGTACCCAGTCTCCACTGAGCACCCGTATACCATCTCTGATGTCAAACACCAATGGATATGGGATCATCCATCGCCCATCTCATGGGTCGAGAAGCGTATACGCTAGTTTACACTGGTATATCGATGCCCCGTCTCGATACACCCACGACTAGGGACCTTGAAGGATGTACCTATGGACTACCATGTCCCCACTAGTATGATCTGCATCATAGTCCAGGTAGTCAAGCACACATCCTAAGGGCTTTACCAACATGTAACTATAAGACAGTTTAAAGAGACTAGTGTACATGTTAAGATAAAGAGCAACCAGATAGCATACTATCATATCGAGCAAGAAAGTCATCTCTATATATGTCCAAGCATCCAATATAATATACATCATCTGTACAATACTGGCCACTATGGCATACATACAACTAACAATGTCAAAACGCAAAATCCGGACAAACTCGAGGCGCGGTCAGTTCTATGCAAGTTTGTGGGATATCCCAAACATTCTCATGGATATCTTTTCTACCATACCGAGGAACAAAAAGTGTTTGTTTCACGACATGCCACCTTTTTAGAAAAGGAATTTCTTACAAAAGAAATTAGTGGCGACGAGGTAGAACTGGAAGAAATTCCAGCTACACAAACTCAAACTGAAGATTTAGTGGAACCGGAGGGTTCGGTAGTTCCCAACGAACCTCAGCCTCTCCGCCGATCTAGTAGGGTTTCTCACCCACCTGAGAGATACTACGGTTTTCTCATGGACGGTGGGAGCGAGGATTGCATCATGGTTGATGATGACCCAACTAGCTTCGAGCAGGCCATCACGAGTGGGGACTCAGTGAAATGGCCGGATGCAATGCGGTCCGAGATGGAATCCATGTACACCAACAAAGTATGGACTTTGGAAGATGCTCCTGAAGGGGTAAAACCCATTGGGAGCAAGTGGATCTTCAAGAAAAAACTTGGTATAGATGGGAAAGTGGAGACTTTCAAAGCTAGACTTGTTGCTAAGGGTTTTCGTCAAAGACCATGTGTGGACTATGACGAAACCTTTTCTCCAGTGGCTATGCTTAAATCCATCCGAATCATGCTTGCTATCGCTGCATATCATGACTACGAAATCTGGCAAATGGATGTTAAGACTGCCTTTCTAAACGGTGATTTAGAAGAGTGCGTGTACATGACTCAGCCGGAGGGCTTCGTAGATAGTGGGAGCAGCGGGAAGGTGTGCAAGATGCTTAAATCCATTTATGGATTAAAGCAAGCATCGCGGAGTTGGAACATCTGCTTTGACGTCGTTATCAAAGAGTTTGATTTCGTCAAAAACGTAGATGAACCTTGTATCTACAAGAAGGTGGCAGAGAGTAAGGTTGTCTTCCTCGTATTGTACGTGGACGACATACTCTTGATAAGAAATGACATTCCTATGCTGTAATCGGTCAAGCTCTTCTTATCATAAAGATTCTCAATGAAAGATCTTGGTGATGCCTCCTGCATACTGGGAATAATGATCTATAGAGATAGATCTAAAAGGATTTTGGGATTGTCCCAATCCAGGTACATTGGCACCATACTAAAGAGGTTTAGTATGGAAGAGTCCAAACGTGGGTTTTTACCCACGATCTCAGGGCTCACTCTCTCCAAAGAGATGTCTCCCAAGACTGATTTGGAAAGAGCTCGCATGCAAGGAATACCCTATGCTTTGGCAGTAGGCTCTATCATGTACGCGATGCTATGTACCATACCCGATGTAGCATACTCACTAAGTGTAGTGAGTAGGTATCAAGCTGATCCTGGAGAGAGTCACTGGACAGCTGTGAAGAGAATTCTCAGGTACTTGCGAAGGACTAAAAAGATGCTCTTGGTGTATGGTAACGGAGAACTCCAAGTGGAGTCCTTTACCGATTCGAGCTTCCAGAGTGATAAGGACGACTCTAAGTCGCAGTCGGGATTTGTCTTTACCCTTTACGGAGGGGCGGTTAGCTGGAAGAGTTCCAAGCAGGAAACCGTGGCAGACTTGATGATGGAGGCTGAATACATCGCTGCCAACGATGCTGCCAAAGAGGCTGTCTGGATCAAGAAGTTCATTACTGAACTTGGAGTGGTTCCATCCATTAAGCATCCAATACCTTTGTATTGCGATAACAATGGAGCAGTGGCTTTGGCCAAGAAACCTAGGTCCCATCAGCGATCCAGGCATATTCTGAGGCGGTATCACCTAATCCGGAAGATAGTTGATCGCCGGGAGATCGAGGTCAGGAGGGTTGACACGAAGAACAACACTGCGGATCCACTCACGAAGGCCATTCCTCAGATACAGTTTGAGTGACTCTTCGGGATGCTTGGTATGCGATACTACAACAGCTGGCCCTAGTGCAAGTGGGAGATTGTTAGTTGTATGTATGCCCTTGAGGCCAGTATTGTACAGATGATGTATATTATATTGGATGCTTAGACATATATAGAGAGGACTTTCTTGCTCGACATGATAGTATGCTATCTGGTTGCACTTTATCTTAACATGTATACTTGTCTCTTTATACTATCTTATAGTTACATGTTGGTAAAGCCCTTAGGATGTGTACTTGACTACCTGGACTATGATGCAGATTATACTAGTGGGGACATGGTAGTCCATAAGTACATCCTTTAAGGTCCCTAGTCGTAGGTGTATCTAGACGGGGCATCGATATACCAGTGTAGACTAGCGTATACGCTTCTCGACCCATGAGATGGGCGATGGATGATCCCATATCCATTGGTGTTTGACATCAGAGATGGTATACGGGTGCTCAGTGGAGACTGGGTACACTGGACGGACTCGCCGAGAACTCCCAGATGGTATTATACCTCATGTCAGATGGCAGTTCTCAGGTGACACTTATGCAGGTTAGTCTGTAGACCCGAGATCGTCATAGAGTCTTGTGTGATTCCCACCGTGCTTTGGTTTACACCTTACCACGTCTATGAGGGCGTGCAAAACGGTGGTTTTTGGGTACAGTCCCGAATCACATGGAGGCAATGAGCGATAGGAGAGGTTTCGTCTCTCCCGGTATTGGGGGTTGATGTTACGCTGTGCTCGATTGGTCGTAACAGGGAAGTCCCTGGCCAGGGCTGATTTAGAGATTTACTGGTAAGTGTTACCAGTAGTTTCTCGACCCGTTATGAGCCTCACATCGGCACGACTTATCGGTTTTTGGGGTCTGACGTTTACCACCCCTAGACTTGATATGCGACATATCAGACGAGGAGACCGGACTGTGCGGGAAGTGTTACCAGCAGGCTTTTACAGGAGTTGGAGCGGGCTTGCTTGCTGATCTTCTGATCACTCTGTAGGGTTCCTAGGCATCCTATAGAGGTCTCACAAGGTATCGAACATGCCAAATTTAAAAATTATGGTGCCGAGAAACCCTAGTTAACGGATCGTTGCTAGATGTCTAGGTGAAATACAAAACTAGTTAACAACTTAACTAAAGTTGAGATGCTACAACCTTTGTAGATCCGAATTTCCACCTCCTTAGCTCCACGTGGTCATGCCCTCATTGTCCATCATGAATCCTCGACTCATTCGTCGGCTTCATCGGAAAACGGGCGAGCAAGGTCGTCGGCTTCGTGTCAAAGACGATCTACGTCGAGGTTGCACTAGTTCAAGCTCCGACTTCACCAAGTAGTGAAACTTGTGAAGAAAACACCCAAAACCACTTGGCAAGAGGTAGAGGATGAAGAAATAGGAGGTGGGTTCACTTTAGATTTGGATTTCTCTCACTAAAACTCAAGTTGCCATTGATGTAGCAAGCTTGAAGAAGAAGAAGAAGATGAAGATGGTTATGATAAGTTCTATTAAAATGAAAATAGAAAATCAATACTTATCATAACTTTGACTAGGGTTAAGTGTAGAGAATAAACCATGGTTAATGGATGGGTTAGGGTTAAGCATGATGACAAGAATGGTTAAGAAGTCAAAGCTTCATGAAGCTTCAACTAAAAGACAAAGAAAGCCACCATTCTTATCAAAATCATTTCCAAATAAATAAATAAACAAATAAATAAATAAATGGATATGCAAAACCCTAATTATCATATTAATCATGGTTTAATCCTATACACTTAACTAAATGATCAAGTATCATCAAACATGATACAAGAATGTGCACAAAAGTATATCACATATACAATGTGCATCAAGTGAGAAAATCCATATAAAGTGAACCAATACTAGCTAATGCAAAGTAATATATCAAATATATAATTATACATTAAATCATTAAATCAACATTTGATTCAATGATCCGGTCATGTCGCACATAACCGACTAGTATCCAATGTATCGATTCATCGAATCAATGATTCGATAACTAGGTCATATCGAATATAACCAATCGAAATATTTATCGCGAGAATGAAATGCGGTATCACATACACGCATTATTCTCGGTCCTGTACATATCTCATATGCGCTCCTATTTCGTTTCGCTTGAGCCAGGAAACCTCTGTGTAGGACTCTAAAGACTCGTCAATACGCCGGTAGCAGATGATGATCATATCAAGCATCCACAAGCCGCAAGCGGTCTGCTAAACGTAACGGCCACCCGGGTATTGAGCGATCAGAAGATCGACGAGCTAGCCCGCTCACACTCCTGCGAATCCGACCAGTAACACTTACCGTACAGTCCGGTCTCTTCGTCTGATACGTCGCATATCAAGTCTAGGGGTGGTAAACGTCAGACCCCAATACTCGATAAGTCATGCCGATGTGAGGCTCATAACGGGTCAAGAAACTACTGGTAACACTTACCAGCAAATCTCTGATCAGCCCTGGCCAGGGACTTCCCTGTTACGGCCAATCGAGCACAGCGCAACATCAACCCCCAATACCGGGAGAGACGAAACCCCTCCTATCGCTCATTGCCTCCATGTGACTCGGGACTGTACCCAAAGACCACCGTTTTGCACGCCCTCATGGACGTGGTAAGGTGGAGATCAAAGCACAGTGGGAATCACACAAGACTCTATGACGATCTCGGGTCTACAGACTAACCTGTACAAGTGTCACCTGAGAACTGCCATCTGACGTGAGGTATAATACCATCTGGGAGTTCTCGGCGAGTCCGTCCAGTGTACCCAGTCTCCACTGAGCACCCGTATACCATCTCTGATGTCAAACACCAATGGATATGGGATCATCCATCGCCCATCACATGGGTCGAGAAGCGTATACGCTAGTCTACACTGGTATATCGATGCCCCGTCTCGATACACCCACGACTAGGGACCTTGAAGGATGTACTTATGGACTACCATGTCCCCACTAGTATGATCTGCATCATAGTCCAGGTAGTCAAGTACACATCCTAAGGGCTTTACCAACATATAACTATAAGACAGTATAATGAGACTAGTGTACATGTTAAGATAAAGAGTAACCAGATAGCATACTATCATATCGAGCAAGACAGTCATCTCTATATATGTCCAAGCATCCAATATAATATACATCATCTGTACAATACTGGCCTCTAGGGAATACATACAACTAACAATCTCCCACTTGCACTAGGGCCAGCTGCTGTAGTATCTCATACCGAGCATCCCGAAGAGTCTCTCAAACTGTATCTGGGGAATGGCCTTCGTGAGTGGATCCGCCGTGTTGTTCTTCGTGTCAACCCTCCTAACCTCGATCTCCCGGCGATCAACTATCTCCCGGATCAGGTGATACCGCCTCAGAATATGCCTGGATCGCTGATGGGACCTAGGTTCCTTGGCCAAAGCCACCGCTCCATTGTTATCGCAATACAAAGGTATTGGACGCTCAATGGATGGAACCACTCCAAGTTCAGTAATGAACTTCTTGATCCAGACAGCCTCTTTGGCAGCATCGTTGGCAGCGATGTATTCAGCCTCCATCGTCGAGTCTGCCACGGTTTCCTGCTTGGAACTCTTCCAGCTAACCGCCCCTCCGTAAAGGGTAAAGACAAAGCCCGACTGCTACTTAGAGTCGTCCTTATCACTCTGGAAGCTCGAATCGGTAAAGGACTCCACTTGGAGCTCTCCGTTACTATACACCAAGAACATATCTCTAGTCTTTCGCAAGTACTTGAGAATGCTCTTCACAGCTGTCCAGTGACTCTCTCCAGGATCAGCTTGATACCTGCTCACTATACTTAGTGAGTATGCTACATCAGGTCTGGTACATAGCATCGCATACATGATAGAGCCTACTGCCGAAGCATAGGGTATCCCTTGCATGCGAGCTCTCTCCAAATCAGTCTTGGGAGACATCTCTTTGGAGAGAGTGACTCCAGAGATCGTGGGCAAGTTCCCACGCTTGGACTCTTCCATACTAAACCTCTTTAGTATGGTGTCAATGTACCTGGATTGGGACAATCCCAAAATCCTTTTGGATCTATCTCTATAGATCCTAATTCCCAATATGCAGGAGGCATCACCAAGATCTTTCATTGAGAATCTTTGTGATAAGAAGAGCTTGACCGATTGCAGCATAGGAATATCATTTCCTATCAAGAGTATGTCGTCTACGTACAATACGAGGAAGACAACCTTACTCTCTGCCACCTTCTTGTAGATACAAGGTTCATCTGGATTTTTGACGAAATCAAACTCTTTGATAACGACGTCAAAGCAGATGTTCCAACTCCGCGATGCTTGCTTTAATCCATAAATGGATTTAAGCAGCTTGCACACCTTCCCGCTGCTCCCACTGTCTACGAAGCCCTCTGGCTGAGTCATGTACACGCACTCTTCTAAATCACCGTTTAGAAAGGCGGTCTTAACATCCATTTGCCAGATTTCGTAATCATGATATGCAGCGATGGCAAGCATGATCCGGATGGATTTAAGCATAGCCACTGGAGAAAAGGTCTCGTCATAGTCCACACCTGGTCTTTGACGAAAACCCTTTGCTACAAGTCTAGCTTTGAAAGTCTCCACTTTCCCATCTACACCAAGTTTCTTCTTGAAGATCCACTTGCTCCCAATGGGTTTTACCCCTTCAGGAGCAACGTCTAAAGTCCATACTTTGTTGGTGTACATGGATTCCATCTCGGACCGCATAGCATCCAGCCATTTCACTGAGTCCCCACTCGTGATGGCCTGCTCGAAGCTAGTTGGGTCATCATCCTCCATGATGCAATCCTCGCTCCCACCGTCCATGAGAAAACCGTAGTATCTCTCAGGCTGGCGAGGAACCCTACTAGATCGGCGGAGAGGCTGAGGTTCATTGGGAGCTACTGAATCTTCTGGTTCCACTAAATCTTCAGTTACTGTTTGTGTATCTGGAACCTCTTCCAGCTCTACCACTTTGCCACTAATTTCTTTTTCAAGAAATTCCTTTTCTAAAAAGGTGGCATATTGAGAAACAAACACCTTTTGTTCTTCAGCATGGTAGAAAAAATATCCTTGGGAATTCTTAGGATATCCCACAAACTTGCAAAGAACTGACCGTGCCTCGAGTTTGTCTGGATTTTGCCTTTTGACATAGGCCGGACAACCCCATAGTTTAACTCGTTTAAAATATGGTCTCTTCCCACTCCATATCTCATATGGTGTAGTAGGTACAGATTTAGATGGAACTTGATTCAATAGGTATGCTGCTGTCTCCAGCGCATATCCCCAGAAGGAAATAGGTAACTCAGCTGTGCTCATCATAGAGCGCACCATATCTAATAGGGTGCGATTTCTCCGCTCCGATACACCGTTGTGCTGTGGTGTATATGGAGGAGTCAGCTGAGAGAGAATCCCATTCTCTTTTAGGAAGTCCAGGAATTCATTGCTCAAGTATTCACCTCCTCGATCAGATCGTAGGATTTTAATACTTTTTCCGGTTTGGTTCTCAACTTCTTGTTTATATTCCCTAAATTTCTCAAAAGCTTCTGATTTGTGTTTCATCAGGAACACATATCCGAATCTAGAGAGATCGTCAGTGAATGTAATGAAGTATGAAGAACCATCCCTGGCATGTGTAGACATGGGACCACATACATCACTATGTCTCAGTCCCAAGAGTTCGGTAACTCTTTCTCCGTGTCCCGTAAACGGAGTTTTGGTCATCTTGCCTTTGAGACATGACTGGCAAGTGTCATAAGATGAAAATTCGAATGGTTTCAAATACCCATCCTTATGCAACTTAGCCAGTCCTGTCGCATTGATGTGACCCAGTCTACAATGCCACAAGAAGGATTCGTTGAGTTCAGAACTCTTCCTCTTGTGTGTGTTTGTTATGCTCAGAACTGTTGATTGATTTAGAATATAAATGCCATTGCACAACGTGCCTGATCCAACCAACTTTTGGTCACGGAAAATGTTCATAACATTGTCCTGTAATACAAAATTATATCCCTCTTTACTTAATAAAGAAACCGATATAATGTTGCATATCAGGTTCGGCATGTAATAGCATTCGTTCAGAACCAATGTATTACCAGTTGGTAATACAAGGTGATATTCCCCGACAGTCTTAGCTGCAACAATTGCACCATTTCCAACTCTAATGTCTTTATCACCTTCTCCAAGTTCTCTACCTTTCCTTAGCCCATGTAACTGATTACATATATGTGATCCTGACCCGGTATCCAATACCCAGGACGTAGAGCAAATAGAGAAACAGTTCTCAGTAACGAACACACCCGAAGAAAATGCATCAACATGTACTTTCTTCATTCGGGTGGCATGGGAATCCTGGTATTCCCCTATATCCTGTTCATTCCTATAACTCTTATAAGAAAGAACGGAACCAACGTTCCCCAGCACAGTATAACATGCGGGTTCGGTCAATACATCCATATTATTATCTTTATTAAGGCATGAAATGGTCGCTACCTGGAGAGAGAGAGAAGAAAACACTTTAGCGTAAGCTCGTGCAAGATTAGATTGGTTATTATCTTATCTAATCAGGATGGCTCCCACTGCTTTTTATCAAATCTTCCTTCAAACCCTAAAAGGAAAGACTAGCCGGGATTAATTACACACTACAAGTTCGCCAATCTTTCAGCCAGGCCAGTGTCGGTACTTTGAGGGAGGTCCCCCGTGCTTTCGCACGAACCTAATTACTGTAAACTTCGTTTTCCCAGAGGCGTAACCCCGTTGACACCTTTCTAGACACCTACTTGATCGGCTAATTGCAATGTGTAAAACTCTCCCAGGAGTAACTCTTACTCGCAGTGGGTATCGGGATCCAACTATCTCATAGAAGGTATGCAATCTCATTGCAAATTTCAACACTTGAAATTCCCGATAATCTTTTACCCCTAGCAGCTATATGACCTTAACATAGTCAACAAATCATAAGTGCTAGTCAAGTTCAACCCGTCATTTCCCGATTGAATTAAACCCACCCGCACGACCCTTAACATAGTCAACAAAGTCGCACGACTACCCTAATCCAATCGCATCATATGCTTTATACAGATAAGCTCTAATTAGCTACCGCACACTATGCCTTAACATAGTCAACAAACGTAGCACGAATACTAACTAGTACTTATCTGAAATGACGGAGGGCTACGACAGGTTTTTCTGAAAACCTATTGCGTAATGAACTTGATATCGTTGTAGAATCAAATGAAGTTTTAAAATGGAGTGATTTTGAGGCTTTTCTAGTTTTGCTAAAGGGGTCACTCCCGGTGAAGGGATCGTCGGCCCTTTCCTCGTCGAATGAGGTGCGGGATATATCATATATATCTCTGTGCAAAGTAAAAACTCCTAAAAGCAATCAAAGCCAAACCGAGTGTGTAGCATCTGCCAGTTATTGCTAAAGGAGTCACTCCCGGTGAAGGGATCTCGGTCTTTTCCTCATCGAATAAGGTGCAGGGTATATCATATATACCGCTATGCAAAGCAAGAACTGTAGCTACCTGTTTTGTTTAAAATCCGATTCTACAACATCTTAGGTTTCTTATTTTTCATTAATCACATTAATGAAGTCCCATCATTTAAATACCTAAACATCACAGATAGATATAACGTACACTTATGCCATCCGCATTCGTCTCGATGTCCCCTCGTGCACCGTTAGGTTAGGTAACTAACGACAGAGCAGGGCAGGGCTAGCGCGGGTGTAAAACATAAGTAACGTCTATATAATATATCATATATACTATATACTATATCCATCACAGAGTCACAACACATATATCGCAGCAGAATGAACATATGAAATATTGGATATACTAGGACGTCCGTGTTTTCAATACGAGCCAGTGTAAAACACGGATTCCACGGTCGTAACGAATAGCCAATCCCACACCCCTAGACCCCTACGAGAGCGGCAAGCAACCCTGCCAATTCTAGGGTTAGGAGACCCGGACTCGACTCCTCGAGTTGGTCTCCCACTGGACCCCAGAACCCGGTTACTTGTGCTCCCCTCCTTGGGTCTATCCTAATGCGGAAAAGTAAATAATATACAAAGGGTGACAACTTCCGCTACCTGGAAGTGCCCCAAATAAAAGAATATTACATACAAGTTTTTACATGAATGAAAATGAAAAACACTCATCTCACATAAAAACCCCCGGCTATTCAAACACGACGATCCAATATAACATATCCAGCAACACATAACATCACATGTCATCAACGTAAGTAAGTATGCATACCCCAATTGTCGTTGACGTATAGCAACGAAACCGGCGATATGAACATACTACACTTACGGTCACAGAAAAGAAAGTGTAAAACTACAACAATTGTAATCCGCAATTTCTTTAGACATCGCATGCCTAACAGATATAAATCCCGCATTTTAGTCTCATTATCGAAAACTCTTTTCAATATCATATGGGGATAAATTGCTAGATTTATAACATTCATTCAGTTATCTCATAACTACTTGTGAATTCCAATTATTGTATCCCATTCCAGATAAATAGAATATATTAAACTTTCCGATCGAACATTCGAACACCCAAGTTTTCCCGAAACCATCCAACACATGAAATAGGTTCAAAGACATTCGTTTCATGCCTCAGTACCAACGGTCCAGCCGTAGAAGGGTCAAGCCAACGCCTCACATGTGGCACGCCGTACTGCCCCAAACCCGAAGGTTCAAAGGGCAGTTCAAGACGGTCACATAATCGAGTTAAGGTTTGTTGTCTTCTAGAGGGACCATCGCGTTACTTGCACTACTCAGAACGTCCTTAAACCACACAATAATCCAACACATGGATATTTTAGGCAGGGGAAAGATTGGGTATTTATATCCGGTCGAACTTTTTAACATATTCAAAAAAAATATCCGGAAAACACTTAGACAAAGTTCGATAATCCGATCGAATCGTTGATTCCCTACACAACCCCAGAATACTCAACTCAGCAGTCAAATTAAAAATCCCAGAAAACTCAGAACAATTAATCAGGTATTACTGTGCAAAGAAGTGGGGCTGACGTCATCAAGGAGCCGCGGAACCGCCGCAGAAGCCATGCTTCTGCCGCGGTTCCGCCGCAGTTTAAACTGTTCACAGGAAACGTTTTGCACAGTAATTCTTAGATTTTATTGCTGATTTTTTTAAGCATTTTTAATTGACAAAAAACCACAAATTTTAAAAATTTCCAGAGAGCTATTTTGGGGTTTGGATTTCGGTTCGTCCGGATTTCAAACTCCGTCTAGACTTCGCCTAAGGCTCTAGCTTGGCTCTGATACCACTGTAGGGTTCCTAGGCATCCTATAGAGGTCTCACAAGGCATCGAACATGCCAAATTTAAACACTCAATACCCGGGTAGCCGTTATGTCCAGCTAGTACTGCTGACGGCTTGTGGGTGCTTGATGTGATCATCACCTACTGCCGGCGTATTGACGAGTCTTTAGAGTCCTACATAGAGGTTTTACTGGCTCAGGCAAAACGAAATAGGAGCGCATATATGATATGTGCGGGACCGAGAATAATGCGTGTATGTGATACCGTATTCTATTCTCGTGACTTTTTGTATCGGTCGGTTATATATGATATAGCCGGGTTATCGAATCAAGTGTTGATTCGATAAGTCGATACATTGGATGTTAGTCGGTTATATATGATATGACCGGATTATTAAGTCAAGTGTTGATTTAATAATTTATTGTATAATTGTATATTTGATATACTAGTTTACATTAACTAACACTTGTTCACTTTAGGGTTTTTTCTCACATGAGCACAACTTTAATGTATATATGATATATATTAAAAATGTGTTTTAATATTGTATCACGGTTGATGATACACATGACTTGGGTGTATGAGACTTACACCATGCTATAGATTATGTTGGGTTTTTATATTTTAAGTAATTACAAAATTAGTGGAGGATTAGCACAATGCATGAAGCTTGTGGAAGCTTGTGGATGCATTGACTAATTCCACTAAATTTGTTTTTACTATGGATATTTCTTAACCCAACCATAATCAATTAGCCATGGTTATGGCTCTACAAGAGTTAGTATATGATATTCACTCACCATGGTTAGCCTTCTCACTTGATCATTATCCTCATCTCTTTCTTTAGTTCATCTTCTTCTTCATTTGTTAAAAGAAAAAAACTTGCGAGGGTTTGATCAAAAGTGAGAAAGCTTGTGAGAAATAAAATTCTAAAGAGAACCCACTTCCTATTTCTCCATCCTCTACTAGACTAGCACTTTAGTTTATGGTGTTTGCTTCACTAATTCTCAAGTTAGTGAAGTAGAAGCTTGAGTTGGCATCCCCTCGACGTAGATCATCTTCGGCCTCGAAGACTTCAATCAAGGACGCGTCTATCGCCTCGTGAAGCCATGCAAGGTTCCGGGAGAACCACGATCATAGCGAAGGGACTTCAACAAGGAGCTAAAGAAGTGAAGGACTGATCTACAAAGGTTGTATATCGTATTCACTTAGGTAAACATAGTTTACATACATATGAAACCCTAATTTTCTGGCAACGATCTTGCTTAAGGATATTCGGCATGGCTAAAATTTTAAACGGGCATGTTTGATGCTTCCTTAACCCTTGTTAGTGTGCCTAGTAACCCTACAGTAGGGTCCGGACGGACTTAAGCATAGCTGTTGGAGAAAAAGGTTTCATCATAATCCGTACCTGGTTAATGACGAGAACCTTTTACAACAAGTCTAGCTGTGGAAGTCTCAACTTTTCCATCTACACCGGGTAATCTTCTCAAGATATACTTGCTCCTGATGGAGTTTTAACCCTTCAGATAAAGCATACAAAGTCCATACTTTGTTGGTGCACATGGATTCCATCTCAGATCGGTTAGCATCCAGCCATTATTACAGAGTCCCTACTCTTGATGGTCTGCTTGAAACTAGTTGGGTCATCATCTCATGATGCAATCCTTACTCCCACTATCATCGAGAAAACCGAAGTATCTCTTAGACGGACGAGGAACCCTACCAGATTGGCGGAGAGACTGAGGTTCGTCGGGAACTATTGAATCCTCTGGTTCTACTAAATCATCAGCTGTAGTTTGTATAGCTGGAACTGATTCCAGCTCTACCTCATGACCATAAATTTCTTTCCATAAAAAATTCCTTTTTCTAAAAAGGTGGCATGCCGAGAAATAAAATACCTTTTGTTTCTCGGTGCGGTAGAAGATATTCCCTTGCGAATGCTTGGGATATCCAACAAACTTCCACAGAACTGATCTTGCCTCGAGCTTGTCCGGATTTTTCTTTTGACATAGGCCGGACAACCCCAAATCTTAACTTGCTTAAGACATGGGCTCTTCCCATTCTATATCTCATACGTAGTGGTAGGCACCTGATTTGGTTGGAACCGAATTCAATAGGTATGCAGCTTCACAAGTGCATAACTCTCTAAAGGAAATAGGCAACTCAGGAGTACTCATCATAGAGTGCACCATATCTAATAGGGTGCGATTGCTCTGCCCCGATACACCATTGTGCTGTGGTATATACGGAGGAGTAATGCTGAGAGAGAATCTCATTCTCCTTTAGAATAGTCCAGGATCTCCATGCTTAAGTATTTTCCTCCCTGATCGCATTAAAGGACATAATACTTATACCCGGTTTGGTTCTCTACTTCTGACTTATATTCTTTGAATTTCTCAAAAGCTTCAGACTTGTGTTTCATCTGAAACATATGTCCGAATCTTGAGAGATCATCAGTGAATGTAATGAAGTACAAAGAACCATTCTTAGCATGTGTAGACAGGGGATCACATACATCATGTATCAGTCCCAAGAGTTCATTAACTCTTTCTCTGTTTCCAGTAAACGGAGCTATGGTCATTTTATCTTTGTGACATGGCTGGCAAGTTTTACAAGATGTAAATTCAAACTGATTTAAATATGCATTTTAATGTAACTTAGCTAGTCGGGTTGCATTGATATAACCTAGTCTACAATGCCACAAGAAGGATTCGTTCATTTATGAACTCTTCCTCTTGTGTGTGTTCTGTACGTTAAGAACTGTGGTTTGATTTAGAACGTATATGCTATTAGATAACGTGCCTGAACCGATCAACTCTTGATATAGGAAATGTTCAAAACAGTATCCAACAATACAAAATTATATCCTTCTTTACTAAATAAAGAGACTGATATGATATTGTATATCAGGTTTGGTATCTAATAACATTTGTTCAGAATCAATGTATTTGGTAATATAAGGTGATAACTGCCAACTGATTTGGCTGCTACATTTGCACCAATCTCTATACTTAGAGACATATCACTTTATTCTCAGTTCTCTACCTTTTTATAGCCCATGTAACAGATCCGGTATCAGATACCTAGGACGTAGAGGATACTGAGAAACAGTTCTTGGTAACGAACACACCCGAAGAAGATGCATCATCATGTACTTTCTTCGTTTGGGCGGCACGGGAATCCTGGTAATCCCCTATTTCCTGCTCGGTCTTATAACAATTATAAGTTGGAGCGGGACCAACGTTCCCCAGCTCAGTATAATAAGCGGGTTCGGTCAATACATCCATATTATTATCTTGATTAAGGCGTGACATGGTCGCTAACTGGAGAGAGAGAGAAGAAAACAATCTGCGTGTGTTTTTGCAAGATTGGATTGGTTATATATTTTATCTAATCAGGATGGCTCCCACTGTTTTTATCAAATCTTCCTTCAAACCCTAAACGGAAAGACTAGTCGGGATTAATTACACCCTGTAAGTTCGCCAATCTTTCAGCCAGGCTAGTGCCGGTACTTTGAGGGAGGTTCCCCGTGCTTTCGCACGGACCTAATTAAAATAAACCTCATTTTCCCAGGAGCATAACCCCGTTGAAACCTTTCTAGACACCTACTTGATCGGCTAATTGTAAAATGCAAAACTCTCCCAAGAGTAACAATTACTTACAGTGGGTATCGGGATCCAACTATCACATAGAAGGTATGCAATCTCATTGCAAATTTCAACACTTGAAACTCCCGATAATGGTTTTTACCCTTAGCACTATGACCTTGACTATGATCAACATATCATAAGCACTAGTCAAGTTCTACCCGTCATTTCGTGATTAATTAGGCCCACCCATATGACCCTCGGCTATGGTCGACACAATCATATGACTGTCCTAACTAATCGCATCATAGGAGGTGTAGGAAGACATCACTTAGCTACCGTACAATACGCCTCGGCTATGGTCGACATACGCAGCACGAATACTAAGTACTCTACTTTCTAAAATGACTGAGGATTGCGGATGGTTTTTAAGAAAACCTTTAACGCTTTGAACTTGATCTCATTGTAGAATCAAATGGTTTTAAAAGGAGTGGCTTAAGCTCCGCTTTTTGAAACTTTGCTTTTTCGTAAAAAGCCGAGTGGGTTTCAAATTCGATTCTATAACATCTTTAGGTTTATTTTCTTTCATTAATCACATTAATGAATGTCCCATCATTTAAGTTACCTAAGCATCATAGATAAATACAACGTACGCTTATGCCATCCGCATTCGCCACGAAGTCCCGTCGTGCACCGTTAGGTTAGGTAACTAATAGCAGAGCGGGGCAGGGTTAGCGCAGGTGAAAAACATAAGCAACGTTTATAATATATCATATATATTATATAATATAACCATCTCAGAATATAAAATGATCACATCACAGAATATCAACAGCAGAAGACAATATATGAAATATTGGATATACTAGGATGTCCGTATTTTGTATTTAGCCAGCAATAGAAAATACTTATTCCACGGGAATGATGAATAGCCAAACCCATATCCCTAGACCCTTACGAGAGCAGCAAGCAACCCTACCAATTCTAGAGTTAGGAGACCCGGACTCGACTCCTCGAGATGGTCTCCCACTGGACTCCAGAACCCGGTTACTTATGCTCCCCTCCTTGGGTCTATCCTAATGCGGAAAAGTAAATAATATACATCAATGGTGACATCATCCTCAACCCGGAAGTGCCCCAATAAAAGAATATTACATACATTGAATTTTACATGAATTAAAATGAAAAAACTCTCATCTCACATAAAAACCCTCGGCTATTCAAACACGACGATCCAATATAACATATCACAGCAACACATAACATCATATATCATCAACGTAAGTAAATATGCGTATCCTAATTGTCGTTGACGTATAGCAACGAAACTGGCGATACACTACATATTACACTTACGGTCGCAGAAAAGAAAGTGAAAAACTACAACAGTTGGAATCCGCAACACCTTAGACATCATAAACCCGAAATATCACTTACTTCGGATTTCATCCCTTAACAATATGAATTCCTTAGACATCATATGCCTAACAATTATAAACCCCGCATTTTAGTCTCGATATTAAAAACACTTTCCAACAACAAGTCGGCCAATTCAACAAGATTCCCGACAACCTGATCGAATGCTCGTTGGAAACTTTAGTAGATGGCCGCACCCCCGATGCCGTCGACGAAGTGCACTTAGGCGGAACACCGCGGCCGCGAGCACCCGGACGGATGCTTTTGGCAACGGGGTTCTCCTACAGTCACTTGGTCGGGGCTATGGGGCGTGGCTATCTAGTAAGGTTACCCGGCGAGTATTCGCGTACACGATGTGATTGCGACGGACTTTTGATCACATCAAAATCCCGTGGCAACCGATCAAATGAGACTAAATTGCTAGATTTATAAAATTCAAATATTGTGGATTCTAAGTATTGTATCCCATTCAACTAGACGATGTTAAACATTTCGATCAAATCAACAAACATCCTCATCTCTTTAAGAACTCAACACTTGAGCAAAGTTGAAATACCCAAAACGTGCTATAGTACTTATGGACCAGCCGTATAAGGGTCAACCAATGACTCACCTATGACACCGCGGAACTAAGGAAAACCCTAGGGTTCGATCGCGGTTCCGTGGGTATAAAATCGAGTTAAGGTTCTTGTTCTTCTAGAGGGTCCATAGACTTACTTGCACGACCATTGAATATACTCAACTTAGAAAACTCCAACTCTTGGAAAACTTCAGAGGGTATCATGAGTCAGTGTTCGAAGCTCGCTCGAAGTGTTAAACATCATCTAGGTTACCATTACAATGTTAAAAATATACGACTACGAAACACTCCGTATTAGTCCTATATCAAAATTTACATCACATGAAATTTTGGACTAAACAAACAATACCTGAAACCCCAAAATAAGCAGACCAGAGCACAGAACAAAAACGAGACGATTTGGAGCAAAGAGGGCCGGCCTCCTCGGTAAAATGGGGAAAGTGCTCGGGTCAATTCCAAGCAATAGGTCTCAAATTTGTTCTGTGCACGATATGTATCACATACATGATTCTGCAGTTGTTTAAATAATTTGTACAGAATTTTTCAAATTCGACAGAGAGCAAAAATTCAGGGTTGCAGAAAATCGAATTTACGGATTTGTTTCGTTTTCGTATTAATCTAACATCGTCTAAGTTTCTAGTTAGGCTTTGATACCATGTTGGGATTCGTTAGCACCATGCCTAGGGTTTGCAAGCATTACACATGCCACAACAAAAAATTTAGAGGGTGCTAAACAATCATCCTATGAATCAAACTAGAAAATTAGGGTAACAAAACTATGCAATCAAACATTACATAAGAAGTGAACAAGAATACAACCTTTGTAGACCCGGCCCTTCACTTCTAAAGCTCCGTGTAGTCGTACCTTCGCTCCAAGTATCGATCTCCCAGACTCATGTTGGACTCCAAAAAGCGTAGTGAGCAAGCATGCTTGAAGAATTCAAGGCCGAAGATGATCTACGTCGAGATAACTCAAGCACAAGCTACCTCTTCACAAAGTGATGAACTTTGTGAAGCAAACACCCTAAACTAAATGGCAAGTAGTAGAGGATGACGAAGTAGGAATTTTGCTCACTTTGGATTTGATTTTCTCACTTGGATTCTTCATCTTTCAAAACCCTAGAAAGCTTTTTAGATGAAGAAGAAGATGATGAACAAGAGAATGAATCAAAGAAATGAGATGAGGTTAGAATTGCAACCATGGTGAGTTAACATCATATGCTAACCATTGTAGAGACTTAACCATGGGTCATGATAATTGGTTGGGTTAACTAAATATCTTAAAGTAAAACAAACTTGGTGGACTTAGTCAATGATTAGCAAGCTTCTCCAAGCTTCTAGCCATGACAATTTCCAACCAATTTTGTTAATTACTTAAGATAAATAAAACCTTAAATATATCATGGTTATGGTGTATGTCCTACACACACAAGTTGCATATATAACCTTGCATGATACAATGTATATATCACATATATCACATGTATACAAAAGTGAGAAAAAGAAACAATTAAGTGAGCAATATTAGTTAATGTAAATTCATATATCAAATATATAATTATACATTAAATCATTAAATCAATACTTGATTTGATAATCCGTCTATATTACATATAACCGACTAATATCAATAATATAAATTTAACGAATCAACACTTGATTCGATAACCCGGCTATATCACATATACCCGGCCGATATCACATATCGTGAGAATACAATACGGTATCACATACTCGTATCAATCTCGGTCCCGCACATATCACATATGTGCTCCTACTTCTTTTCACTTGAGCTAGGAAACCTCTGTGTAGGACTCTAAAGACTCGTCAATACACCGGCAGTAGGTGGTGATCATATCAGTCACTCACAAGCCGCAAGCGGTCTGCTAAACGCAACGGCCATCCGGGTGTTGAGCGATCAGAAGACCAACAAGCAAGCCTGCTCACAGTCCTGCGAATCCAATCAGTAACACTACCGTACAGTCCGGTCTTTTCGTCTGATTTGTCGCATATCTCGTCTAGGGGTGGTAAACGTCAGACCCCAGTAACTTGACAAGTCATGCCGATGTAAGGTCCATAATGGTTCGAGAAACTACTAATAACCCTTACCAATAGATTTCAGCAACCTTGGCCAGGGATTTCTTGTTATGGCCAATCGAGCATAGCGCAACATCAACCCCCAATACCGGGAGGGACGAATCCCCTTCTATCGCTCATTGCCTCCATGTGACTCGGGACTGTACCCAAAAACCACATGTTTGCACGACTCAGTAGAACCGTGGTAGGGTGGAAATCAAAGCACAGTGGGAGACACACAAGACTCTATGACGATCTCGGGTCGACAGACTAACCTGTACCAGTGTCACCAGAGAACTGCTATCTGACATGATGTATAATACCATCTAGGAGTTCTCGGCGAGTCCGTTCAGTGTACCCAGTCTACACTGAGCACCCGTATACCATCTCTGATATCATACACCAATGGATATAGGATCATCCATCGCCCATCGCATAGGTCGAGAAGCTATGCGCTAGTCTACTTTGGAGTATCAATGCCCTGTCTCGATATTCTCTCGACTAGGAACAATTAAAGGATGTACTTATAGACTGCCTAGGCCCCCACTAGTATGATCTGCATCATAATCCTGGTAGTCAAGTACACATCCTAAGGGCTTTATCAATATGTAACAAAGAGACATCATATGTACATGTTAAGATAAAGAGCAACCAGATAGTATACTATCATGTCGAGCAAGAAAGTCCTCCCTATGTATGTCCAAGCATCCACTATGATATACATCATATGTACAATAATGGCCTCTACGGCATACATATAACTAACAATCTCCCACTTGCACTAGGGCCATATATTATAGTATCCAATACCGAACAATCAGTAGTGGTTGTAGTATCTCATACTCAACCATCCCATAAGAGTCTCTTTTGGGAAAAGGCCTTTGTGAGTAGATCCGCCGTGTTGTCCTCTAAGTCTACTCTCCTTATCAACATCCCCTGGAGATCAACCATCTCTATGATCAGGTGATACTGCCTTAGAATATGTCTGGGTCACTGACGGGACAGGGGTTCCTAGGCTAAAGCCACAGCTCCATTGTCACACAATGGTAGGAACCAAGTTCATCTCATGAACAAATATATATACCCAGACTACCTCTTTGGTAGCATCGTTGGTAGCGATACATTTAGCCTTTATCGTCTAGTTTGCCACGGTATCTAGCTTAGAACTCTTCCAACATACCGTCCCTCCACTGAAGGTAAAGACAGTACCTGTGACTGACTTTTAATAAACCTTACCTCCCTGGAAGCTCGAGTCGGCAAAGGACTCCTACTGGAGCACACCATTACCAAACTCCTGCAGGGTTCCTAGGCACTCTAGTGAGGTCACCCAAGCCATCAACCATGGCAATTTCAAAAATTATGGTGCCTACAAACCCTAAAGTACGGATCGTTTGCTAGATTTCTAGGCGAACAAGAACTAGTTAACAGTTAACTATATAAAATACGGAAATACAACCTTTGTAGATCCGGTGCTCCACCTCCATAGCTCCGCAACGAGGTCCTCTCCGCTGTCCAAATCAAATCCGGGCTCTAGGATCGGCTTCGTCGGAGAATGGGCAAGCTAGGTCGTCGATGTCCATGCCGAAGATGATCTACGTCGAAGCATCGATGAATCAAGCTCCACCTTCACCAAACCGTGAAAAGTTGTGAAGGAAACACACTCTACTACTTGGCAAGAGGTAGAGGATGAAGAAATAGGAAGTGGGTAGACTTTAGAATTGGATTTCTCACTCATATGCATCAATCACCATTGATGGAGGTGAAGCTTTTCTTCTTCAAGTCAAGGAAGAAGAAGAAGAAGGCTTATGAAAAGTTATGATAAGTTAAAATAATAATGAAAAGAAAAACAATTCTTATCATAACTTGAACCCTAGTTAAGTGTAGAGAAAAGACCATGGTTAATGGAATGGTTAGGGTTAAGGATAAGAACAAAATGGTCACTAGGTCAAAGTCTTCAAGAAGCTTCAATATGAAACAAAAATAGCCACCATTTTCTTCTTATTCCTTTTCTAATTATTTCCAAAATAAATAAATAGATAAATAAATAATAAAAGGAAATAAAACCCTAATCATAATAATAACCATGGTTTATCCTTAACTTACACTTAAACAATCATGTATCATCAAACATGATACAAGCAAATGCACAAAAGTATATCGCATATACAATGCGCCCATCCGAGTGAGAAAATCCGTCTAAAGTGAACCAATACTAGTTAACGCAAAGCAATATATCAAATATATAAATATGCATTAAATCATTAAATCAACACTTGATTCAATGACCCGGTTATGTCGCACACAACCGACTAGTATACAATATATCGGCTTATCGAATCATCGCTTGAATCGATAACTAGGTTATATCGCATACAACCATTCGATATATTTATCGCGAGAATAGAATACGGTATCACATACACGCATTATTCTCGGTCCCGCACATATCTCATATGCGCTCCTATTTCGTTTTGCTTGAGCCAGGAAACCTCTGTGTAGGACTCTAAAGACTCGTCAATACGCCGGCAGCGGATGATGATCATATCAAACATCCACAAGCCGCAAGCGGTCTGCTAAACGTAACGGCCACCCGGGTATTGAGCGATCTGAAGATCGACGAGCAAGCCCGCTCACACTCCAGTGAATCCGACCAGTAACACTACCGTACAGTCCGGTCTGATCGTCTGATATGTCGCATATCTCGCCTAGGGGTGGTATACGTCAGACCCCAATAGCTCAATAAGTCGTGTCGATATGAGGTCTATAACTGTTCGAGAAACTACTGGTAACACTTACCAGTAAATCTCTGCAACCCTGGCCAGGGATTTCCTGTTATAGCCAATCGAACACAGCGCAACATCAACCCCCATATACCGGGAGAGACGACTCCCCTCCTATCGCTCATTGCCTCCATGTGACTCGGGACTGTACCCAAAAACCACCGTTTTGCACGCCCTCTTGGACGTGGTAAGATGGAAATCAAAGCACAGTGGGAACCACACAAGACTCTATGACGATCTCGGGTCAACAGACTACTCTGTACCAGTGTCACCAGAGAACTGCCATCTGACGTGAGGTATAATACCATCTGGGAGTTCTCGGCGAGTCCGTCCAGTGTACCCAGTCTCTACTGAGCACCCGTATATCTCCTCTGATGTCAAACACCGATGGATATGGGATCATCCATCGCCCATCTGTATGGGTCGAGAAGGTACACGCTAGTCTACTCTGGTATTATCGATGCCCCATCTCGATACACCCACGACTAGGGACTGTGAAGGATGTACTTATGGACTACCATGTCCCCACTAGTATGATCCGCATCATAGTCCAGGTAGTTAAGTACAGATCCTAAGGGCTTTACCAACATGTAACAGAGAGACAATCAGCATACACGTTAAGGTAAAGTGTAACCAGATAGCATACTATAATGTCGAGCAAGAAAGTCCTCCCTATATATGTCCCAGCATCCACTACAATATACATCCTATGTACAGTAATGGCCTCTAGGGCATACATATAACTAACAATCTCCCACTTGCACTAGGGCCATCTGTAGCAGTGGTTGCAGTATCTCATACTCAACCATCCCATGAAAGTCTCTCTCTGGGAACAGGCCTTTGTGAGTGGATCCGCTGTGTTGTCCTCTGAGTCTGCTCTCCTTACCTCGATCACCCTGGAGATCAACTATCTCCATGATCAGGCGATGCTGCCTTAGAATATGTCTGGATCACTGATGGGACGGGCGTTCCTTGGCATAAGCCACAACTCCATTGTCTCACAATGGTAGGAACATAGTTCATCTCATGAACCTATATACACCCAAACAGCCTCTTTGGTAGCATCTTAAGTAGCGATGTATCCTGCCTTTATCGTCTAGTATGTCACGGTATCTAGCTTGGAACTCTTCCAACATACCGTCCCTTTACTGAGGGTAAAGACAATGCCTGTGACTGACACTCAGTCGTCTTTATCACCCTGGAACCATTCCAGTGATTCTCCTCAGGATCGGTTGATACCGTCTCACTACAATTAGTGAGTATCCTAACATCCATTTAGATCTATCTCATAGATCCAAAATCCAGGATTTAATAGGTATCTCTTTAATCCTATGTTGAGAATCATAGTGATAAGCGGAGATTGATCGAGCGTAGCATAGGAAACTCCTTCCCTATTAAAAGTATGTCATCCACGTATTCTACGAGGATCACCACTATACTCTCTACTACCTTTTTGTTTATACAAGGTTCATCTACCATTTTGATGATGTCAAACTCTTTGACTAATTCATCAAAACAGATGTTCCAACTCCGCGATGCCTGCTTTATCCTATAAAGCATCTTGCACACGTTTCCGCTGCTCCCACTGTCTACGAAGCCCTCTGGCTGTGTACTTACAGACGCACTCTTCTAAATCATCATTTAGAAAAGCAGTCAAGACACCCAACCACCAGATATCGCAGTCATGGTATGTAGCCGTGGCAAGTAGGATCTGGATGGACTTAAGCATAGATCCTTGAAAAGGTTTCATCATGATCCACGCCTGGTCAATGAAGAAAACCTTTAACAAGTCTAGCTTTGAAAGTCTCAACTTTTCCATCTACACCAAGTAATCTTCTCAAGATATACTTGCTCCTGATGGGGATTTAACCCTTCAGATATAGCAACCAAAGTCCATACTTTGTTGGTGTATAAGGATTCCATCTCAGATCGCTAAGCATCCAGCCATTCTTACAGAGTCTTACTCTCGATGGCCAGCTCGAAACTAGTTGGGTCATCATCTCATGATGCAATCCTCGTTCCCACTGTCATAGAGAAACCGAAGTATCTCTCAGGTGGGTGAGGAACCCTACTAGATCGGCGGAGAGGCTGAGGTTCGTTGGTATCTACTGAATCCTTTGGTTCTATCAAATCATCTGCTGTAGTTCGTATAGCTGGAACATTTCCAGTTGTACATAACAGATCTTGCCTCGAGTTTGTCCAGATTATGCTTTTAAACATAGGCCGGACAACCCCAAATCTTAACTAACTTAAGATATGGGCTCTTCCCTTTCCATATCACATATGAAGTGGTAGGCAACTGATTTGATTCGAACCCTATTCAATAGGTATGCATCTTCGTAAGTGCATAACTCCCAAAAGGAAAAAGGTAACTCAGAATTACTCATCATAGAACACACCTTATCACATAGGGTGTGATTGCTCCACCCCGATATACCATCGTGCTATGGTGTATTCGGAGGAGTAATGCCGAGAGAGAATCTCATTCTCCTTTAGAATGGTCCAGGATTCCCGTGCTCAAGTATTATCCTCCTTGATCTCATCAAAGGACATAATACTTATACCCGTATATCTGGTTCTCTACTTCTAACTTATATTCTGTGAACATCTCAAAAGGTTCGGACTTGTGTTTCAACAGGAACATATGTCTGAATCTTGAGAGATTATCAGAGAATGTAATGAAGTACAAAGAACCGGTCTTGGCATATGTAGACAGGGGACCTACATACATCAACATGTATTATCCCAAGAGTTTACTAACTCTTTCTCTGTTTCCAGTAAACGGAGCTATGGTCATCTTATCTTTGTGACATGACTGGCGAGTTTCACAAGATGTAAATTCAAACTGATTTAAATATACATCTATATGTAACTCTAGCCAGTCGGGTCGCATTGATCTGACCTAGTCTACAATACCTCAAGAAGAATTCGTTCATTTCTGAACTATTCCTCTCGTGTGTGTTCCGTATATTAAGAACTGTAGTTTGATTTAGAACATTAATGCTTTTAGATAACGTGCCTGAACCGATCAACCTTTGATATAGGAAATGTTCAAAACATTATCCAACAATACAAAATTATATCCTTTCTTTTCAGATAAAGAGACTGATATGATTTTGTATATCAGGTTCGGTATCTAACAACATTCGTTCAGAATCAATGTATTGCAATACAGGGTGACAGTGACCGACAGACTTGGTTGCAACACTTGCCCCGTTTTCTGCCTCATGAAACTTATCACCCGTTCTCAGTTCTCTACCTTTCTGTAGCCCTATGTAACAGATTACATATCTGGGATCCTGATCTGGTATCACATACCCAGGACGTAAAGGATACTGAGAAACAGTTCTGTATAATGAACACACCCGAAGATGATGCATCAGCATGCACTCTCTTCGTTTGGGCGGCACGGGAATTCTGGTAATCCCCAATTTCCTGCTCTGTCTTATAACAATTATAAGTTGGAGCGGGACCAACGTTCCCCAGCTCAGTATAACAAGCGGGTTCGGTCAATTATCCGTATTATTATCTTGATTAAGGCGTGATATGGTCGCTACCTGGAGAGAGAGAGAAGAAAACACTCAGCGTGCGCTCTGTCAAGAATAGATTGGTTATTATTTTATCTAATCAGGATGGCTCCCACTGCTTTTTATCAAATCTTCCTTCAAACCCTAAAAGGAAAGACTAGCCGGGATTAATTACACACTACAAGTTCGCCAATCTTTCAGCCAGGCCAGTGTCGGTACTTTGAGGGAGGTCCCCCGTGCTTTCGCACGAACCTAATTAATGTAAACCTCGTTTTCCCAGAGGCGTAACCCCGTTGACACCTTTCTAGACACCTACTTGATCGGCTAATTATAATGTATAAAACTCTCCCAGGAGTAACACTTACTCGCAGCGGGTATCGGGATCCAACTATCTCATAGAAGGTATGCAATCTCATTGCAAATTTCAACACTTGAAATTCCCGATAATATTTTGCCCCTAACGTGCTATGACCTTGACGAAAGCCAACAAACCATAGCCCGCTAGTCAAGTTCAACCCGTACATTTCTTGATCGAATTAAACCCACCCGCACGACCCTTGACGAAAGCCAACAAAGCCGCACGACTACCCTAATCCAATCGCATCGTATGCTAGCAGATAAGCAGCATATAGCTACCGCACACTGCACCTTGACGAAAGCCAACAAATGCAGCACGAATACTATATACAACTTATCTGAAATGACGGAGGGCTACGACAGGTTTTTCTGAAAACCTATTGCGTAATGAACTTGATATCGTTATAGAATCAAATGATTTTAAAATGGAGTGCTTTTGAGGCTTTTCTAGTTTTGCTAAAGGAGTCACTCCCGGTGAAGGGATCGTCGGTCCTTTCCTCGTCGAATGAGGTGCGGGATATATCATATATATCGCTGTGCAAAGCAGAACTCTTAAAAGCAATCAAAAAACAAACCGAGTGTGTAGCATCTGCCAGTTATTGCTAAAGGAGTCACTCCCGGTGAAGGGATCTCGGTCCTTTCCTTATCGAATAAGGTGCAGGATATATCATATATACCGCTATGCAAAGCAAGAACTGTAGCTACCTGTTTTATTTTGAAATTCGATTCTACAACATCTTAGGTTTCTTTTATTTCATTAATCACATTAATGAAGTCCCATCATTTAAGTACCTAATCATCACAGATAGATATGACGTACACTTATGCCATCCGCATTCGCCTCGATGTCCCCTCGTGCACCGTTAGGTTAGGTAACTAACGACAGAGCAGGGCAGGGCTAGCGCGGGTGTAAAACATAAGTAACGTCTATATAATATATCATATATACTATATACTATATCCATCATAGAAACATCACATGATCTCATCACAGATATCGCAGCAGAAGAATCATATGAAATATTGGATATACTAGGACGTCCGTGTTTTCAATACGAGCCAGTATAAAACACGGATTCCACGGTCGTGATGAATAGCCAAACCCACACCCCTAGACCCCTACGAGAGCGGCAAGCAACCCTACCAATTCTGGAGTTAGGAGACCCGGACTCGACTCCTCGAGTTGGTCTCCCACTGGACTCCAGAACCCGGTTACTTGTGCCCTCCTCCTTGGGTCTATCCTAGTGCGGAAAAGTAAATAATATACAACAGGTGACAACTCCCGCAACCTGGAAGCGCCCCAATAAAAGAATATTACATACAAGTTTTTACATGAATGAAAATGAAAAACACTCATCTCACATAAAAACCCCCCGGCTATTCAATCATGACGATCCAATATAACATATCCAGCAACACATAACATCACATGTCATCAACGTAAGTAAATATGTCCATCCCAATTGTCGTTGACATATAGCAACGAAACCGGCGATATCACATATTACACTTACGGTCACAGAAAAGAAAGTGTAAAACTACAACAGTTGGAATCCGCAATCACCTCAGACATCGCATGCCTGACCAAATGAATTACTTAGACATCGCATGCCTAACAATTATAAACCCCGCATTTTAGTCTCAAAATCGAAAACTCTTTTCAATATCAAGTCGGGCAATTCAACAAGATTCCCGACATCCTGATCGAATGCTCGTCGCAAACTTCAGTAGACGGCTGCACCCCCGATACCGGCGACGAAGTGCACCAAGGCGGAACACCGCTACCGCGAGCACCCGAACGGATGCTTTCGGCGACGGGGTTCTCCTACAGTCACTTGGTCGGGGCTATGGAGTGAGGCTGTCTATTAAGTTTACCCGGCGAGTATCCGCGTACGCTACGTGATTGCGACGGACTTTTGATCACATCAAAATTCCGTGGCAACCGATCAAGTGAGACTAAACTGTTGTGTTTATAACATTCATTTAGTTATCATATAACTCATTGTGAATTCCAATTATTGTATCCCATTCCAGATAAACAGAAAATGTTAAACTTTTCGATCGAACAATCGAACACCCAAGTTTTCCCGATACGGATCAACACATGAAACAAGTCTAACAACATTCCGTTCGTGCCTCAGTACCAACGATCCAGCCGTAGAAGGGTCAAGCCAACGCCTCACATGTGGCACGCCGTACTACCCCAAACCCGAAGGTTCAAAGGGCAGTTCAAGACGGTCACATAATCGAGTTAAGGTTTGTGTCTTCTAGAGGGACCATCGCGTTACTTGCACTACTTAGAACGTCGTCAAACTACGGAAAAATCCAACACTTGGAAATTTCCCGACAGGGGAAAAATTGGGTATTTATATCCGGTCGAACTTTTTAACATATTGTAAAATTTATCCGGAAAGCCACACAGACAAAATTTGATACTCCGATCGAACATACGAATCCCCAAAACAACTGCAGAAAAATCAACTCTTGAAAAAATATCAAAAATACCCAGGAAAACCAGCACAGAAGAATATGAATTACTGTAGAAATTTGGATTCGAAAAACGACAAATTGGCCGCTCTTCCGCCGCACGAGCCATGCTCGTGCCGCGGAAGCGCGGCGCACTGTTTGAATTACTCAACCGAATTTTACAGTTTCTCATATAATTGCCTGCTGATTTTTATGAATATTTTTAATGTTGAAAAATCCCAGATTTTAAAAATTGGACAGAGAGCATGTTTGTTTTGGACTTTCGGGTTCGATCGGACTTCAATTTTCGTCTGGGCTTCGCCTAAGGCTCTAGCTAGGCTCTGATACCACTGCAGGGTTCGTAGGCACTCTAGTGAGGTCACCCAAGCCATCAACCATGGCAATTTCAAAAATTATGGTGCCTACAAACCCTAAAGTACGGATCGTTTGCTAGATTTCTAGGCGAACAAGAACTAGTTAACAGTTAACTATATAAAATACGGAAATACAACCTTTGTAGATCCGGTGCTCCACCTCCATAGCTCCGCAACGAGGTCCTCTCCGCTGTCCAAATCAAATCCGGGCTCTAGGATCGGCTTCGTCGGAGAATGGGCAAGCTAGGTCGTCGATGTCCATGCCGAAGATGATCTACGTCGAAGCATCGATGAATCAAGCTCCACCTTCACCAAACCGTGAAAAGTTGTGAAGGAAACACACTCTACTACTTGGCAAGAGGTAGAGGATGAAGAAATAGGAAGTGGGTAGACTTTAGAATTGGATTTCTCACTCATATGCATCAATCACCATTGATGGAGGTGAAGCTTTTCTTCTTCAAGTCAAGGAAGAAGAAGAAGAAGGCTTATGAAAAGTTATGATAAGTTAAAATAATAATGAAAAGAAAAACAATTCTTATCATAACTTGAACCCTAGTTAAGTGTAGAGAAAAGACCATGGTTAATGGAATGGTTAGGGTTAAGGATAAGAACAAAATGGTCACTAGGTCAAAGTCTTCAAGAAGCTTCAATATGAAACAAAAATAGCCACCATTTTCTTCTTATTCCTTTTCTAATTATTTCCAAAATAAATAAATAGATAAATAAATAATAAAAGGAAATAAAACCCTAATCATAATAATAACCATGGTTTATCCTTAACTTACACTTAAACAATCATGTATCATCAAACATGATACAAGCAAATGCACAAAAGTATATCGCATATACAATGCGCCCATCCGAGTGAGAAAATCCGTCTAAAGTGAACCAATACTAGTTAACGCAAAGCAATATATCAAATATATAAATATGCATTAAATCATTAAATCAACACTTGATTCAATGACCCGGTTATGTCGCACACAACCGACTAGTATACAATATATCGGCTTATCGAATCATCGCTTGAATCGATAACTAGGTTATATCGCATACAACCATTCGATATATTTATCGCGAGAATAGAATACGGTATCACATACACGCATTATTCTCGGTCCCGCACATATCTCATATGCGCTCCTATTTCGTTTTGCTTGAGCCAGGAAACCTCTGTGTAGGACTCTAAAGACTCGTCAATACGCCGGCAGCGGATGATGATCATATCAAACATCCACAAGCCGCAAGCGGTCTGCTAAACGTAACGGCCACCCGGGTATTGAGCGATCTGAAGATCGACGAGCAAGCCCGCTCACACTCCAGTGAATCCGACCAGTAACACTACCGTACAGTCCGGTCTGATCGTCTGATATGTCGCATATCTCGCCTAGGGGTGGTATACGTCAGACCCCAATAGCTCAATAAGTCGTGTCGATATGAGGTCTATAACTGTTCGAGAAACTACTGGTAACACTTACCAGTAAATCTCTGCAACCCTGGCCAGGGATTTCCTGTTATAGCCAATCGAACACAGCGCAACATCAACCCCCATATACCGGGAGAGACGACTCCCCTCCTATCGCTCATTGCCTCCATGTGACTCGGGACTGTACCCAAAAACCACCGTTTTGCACGCCCTCTTGGACATGGTAAGATGGAAATCAAAGCACAGTGGGAACCACACAAGACTCTATGACGATCTCGGGTCAACAGACTACTCTGTACCAGTGTCACCAGAGAACTGCCATCTGACGTGAGGTATAATACCATCTGGGAGTTCTCGGCGAGTCCGTCCAGTGTACCCAGTCTCTACTGAGCACCCGTATATCTCCTCTGATGTCAAACACCGATGGATATGGGATCATCCATCGCCCATCTGTATGGGTCGAGAAGGTACACGCTAGTCTACTCTGGTATTATCGATGCCCCATCTCGATACACCCACGACTAGGGACTGTGAAGGATGTACTTATGGACTACCATGTCCCCACTAGTATGATCCGCATCATAGTCCAGGTAGTCAAGTACAGATCCTAAGGGCTTTACCAACATGTAACAGAGAGACAATCAGCATACACGTTAAGGTAAAGTGTAACCAGATAGCATACTATCATGTCGAGCAAGAAAGTCCTCCCTATATATGTCCCAGCATCCACTACAATATACATCCTATGTACAGTAATGGCCTCTAGGGCATACATATAACTAACAACTCCGAGAACAGTTCTTTAGTGCTTCTAAAGTACTTAAGAAGGTTCTCCATAGCTATGCAGTGATTTTCCCCAGGATCTTTTGATACCATCTCACTATACTTAGTGAGAATCCTAACATCCAGTTAGATCTATCTCATAGATCCAAAGACCAGGATTTAGGAGGTATCACTTAGATCCTGTATAGAGAATCAATGTGATAAGAGGAGATTGACCGAGTGTAGTATAAGAAATACCTTCTCTATCAAGAGTATGTCATCCACGTACAATATAAGGAAGACTACCTTTTTGTATATACAAGGTTCATCTACCATTTTGATGAAGTTAAACGTTTTGACTACCACATCAAAACAGATGTTCCAACTTCGCGATGCCTGCTTTAACGCATAAAGCAACTTGCTCACGTTTCCGCTGCTCCCACTGTCTACGAAGCCCTCTGGCAGTGTACTTACAGATGCTTTCTTCTAAATCAATATTTAGAAAAGCAGTCATGACACCCTACCGCCAGATATCATAGTCATGGTATGCAGCATTCTCAGGTCTACAGACTAATCTGTACCAGTGTCACCAGAGAACTGCTATCTGACGATAGGTAGAATACCATCTAGGAGTTCTCGGCGAGTCCTGTTCGGTGTACCCAGTCTCCACTGAGCACTCGTATACTATCTTTGATGTCAAACACCAATGGATGTGGGATCATCCATCGCCCATTACATGGGTCAAGAAGCGTATACGCTAGTCTACTGTGGAATATCGATGCCCCGTCTCGATACACCCTTGATTAAGAATAATTAAAGGATGTACTTATGGAATACCCTGGCCCCACTAGTATGATCTGCATCATAGTCCTGGTAGTCAAGTACACATCCAAAGGGATTTATCAACATGTAACAGAGAGACAGTACAAGTATACATGTTAAGATAAAGAGTAACCAGATAGCATACTATCATGTCGAGCAAGAAAGTCCTCCCTATATATGTCCAAGCATCCACTATAATATACAATCATGTACAATAATGGCCTCTAGGGCATACATACAACTAACAATCTTCTACTTGCACTAAGGCCATTTGTAGTATCTCATACCCAACATCCCTTAAAGTCTCTCTAGAGAAATGCCTTCGTGAGTGGATTCGCCATGTTATTCTTCGTGTCAACTATCCTGACCTCGATCTTCCGGAGATCAACCATCTCCCTGATCAGGTGATACTGCCTAAGAATATGTCTGGATCACTGATAGGACTGGGGTTCCTAGGCCAAAGCCACAACTCCATTGTCACCACAATGGTAGGAACCTTACCAAGTTCATTTCATGAACATCTTTATCCAGACGACCTCTTTGGTAGCATCGTTGGTAGCAATGTATTCAGCTTTTATCGTCGAGTCTGCTACGGTATCTATCTTGGAACTCTTCCAACATACCGTCCCTCCACTGAGGGTAAAGAAAAAACTCGAGACTGTCTTACAGTCGACCTTTGTTAGTTATATGTATGCCCTAGAGGCCATTACTATACATGCGATGTATATTGTAGTGGATGCTTGGACATATATAGGGAGGATTTTCTTGCACGACATGATAGTATGTTATCTGGTTGCACTTTATCTTAACATGTTAAAAAATATTGTTTTGTGATCACATGTTGATAAAGCCCTTAGGATCGGTACTTGACTACCAGGATTATGAGGCAGATCATTCTAGTGGGGGACATGGTAGTCGAAAAGTACATCCTTCAAATGTTCCTAGTCGTGGGAGTATTGAGACAGGGCATCGGTACTCCAGAGTAGACTAGCGTATGCGCTTCTTGACCCATATGATGGGCGATGGATGATCCCATACCATTGGTGTTTGACATCAGAGAAGGCATTCGGGTGCTCAGTGGTGACTAGGTATACTGAACGGACTCGCCGAGAACTCCTAGATGGTATTATACCTATCGTCGGATAGCAGTTCTCTGGTGACACTGGTACAGGTTAGTCTGTAGACCCGAGATCGTCATAGAGTCTTGTGTGATTCCCACTGTGCTTTGATTTGCACCTTACCACGGTCAAGAGATCGTGCAAAATGGTGGATTTTGGGTACATTCCTGAGTCACATGGAGGCAATGAGCGATAGGAGGGGTTTCGTCTCTCCCGGTATTGGGAGTTGATGTTGCGCTATGCTCGATTGGCCATAACAGGAAATCCCTGGCCTGGGTTGCTGAGATTTACTGGTAAGTGTTACCAATAGTTTCTCGAACCGTTATGGACCTTGTATCGGCATGACTTATCAGGCTATTGGGGTCTGAAGTTATACCACCCCCAGGCTGTTGATATGCGACATATCAGACTAAGAGACCAGACTGTACGGTAGTGTTACTGTTTGGATTCGCAGGAGTTATAGCAGGCTTGCTTGTTGATCTTCTGATCGCTCAATACCCCTGTGGCCGTTACGTTTAGCAGACCGCTTGCTGCTTGTGGGTGTTTGATATGATCATCACCTACTGTCGGCGTATTGACGAGTCTTTAGAGTCCTACACAGAGGTTTCCTGGTTCATGCGAAATGGAGTAGGAGCACATATGTTATATGTGCAGGACCGAGATTAATACGAGTATGTGATACCGTATTCTATTCTCGCGATATGTGATCTCGGTCGGGTATATGAGATATAGCCGGGTTATCGGATCAAGTGTTGATTCGATAAGATGATTCATTAGATATTAGTCGGTTATATGTAATATAGCCGGATTATTAAATCAAGGGTTGATTTAATAATTTAATGTATAATTATATATTTGATATATTAAATTACATTGACTAATATTAGCTCACTTAAGATTTCTTTTCTCACTTGATGATACATTGATATATATGTGATATATGTTAATTGTATTATTTTCTTTTTGTACACAAAATATATATACGTGATATATATTGTTGTGTCATGATAGGTTACACTTGCAACTTGTATGTTAGAGAATTATACCATGCTAGGGTTTATGTTTGGGTTTTATTTATCATTAAGTAATTCACAAAAGATTATGGAATGAGTCATGGTTGAAGCTTGGAGAAGCTTGTAGAAAACATTGACCAAGTCCACTATTTTGTCTTACTTAAGATATTTCTTAACCCAACCCTTAACTCATAACTATGGTTTATTCTCTACATGAGTTAGGTGTAGGGTTACTAGGCATTAGCACAAGGTTCTACAAGGCATCAACCATGCCAAAATCAAAATTTTCAAGTGCAGAACAACCCTAACCAAGATCGTAGACTAGAGATTAGGCGAAACAAAGAGCAAATAAACAACTTTACTTCTAAAAGTTAGGGATTACAACATTTGTAGTCCGTTCCTTCACTTCTAAAGCTCCGTGTTAAGGTCCCTTCGCTACGATCATCGAGTATCTGGACTCAAGAGAGGCTCCATGAAGAGAAAGATGCAAGCTTACTTCCGATCTTCAATAACAAAGATGATCTACCTTGAAGAAACTCAAGCCCAAGCTCTTACTTTACTAATCAAGTATTAGCAAAGTAAACACCCTAATCTAAGTGGCTAGAATAGATGAGGATGATAAAGTAGGAATTTAGCTCTCTTTTATTTTCTATTTCTCACTCATTATCATCACTTTACAAAAAAACTAGAAAGCTTTTCTCAAAGGAAGAAGAAGAAGAAGAAGCAAATCCATTTGTGATGAATAATGAAAACTTGTGTGAGGTTAGAAATGCAACCATGGGTTAAGAATGAAGACTTAACCCTTGTAGAGAACTAACTATGGTAAATGGTTGGGTTGGGTTAAAGAAATATCTATGCAAAATATCACGAGTCAAAGTCAAAGCTTCAAGAAGCTTCTTGAAAGCTTCATGCAAACTTAACCCTAAGCCAAACCCTAACCATATTTAAAATTCACAAAACATGTTGCATTTATAACCCTAACTTGTTACAATATTATATATCACATATACAATATTTATTGTAACAAAATAAAATAATACAATAACATATATCACATATATATCAATGTATTACCCGGGTAAGAAAAAGAATCTTTAAGTGAGCTTATACTAGTTAATGTAATTTAATATATCAAATATATAATTATACATTAAATTATTGAATCAACACTTGATCCGATAATCCGGCTATTTCACAAATAACCGACTAATATAATCTGTATCAGTTCATCGAATCAACACTTGATCCGATGACCCGGCTATATCACATATACCCGGCCGATATCACATATCGCGAGAATCTAATACGGTATCACATACACGTATTGTTCTCAGTCCCGCACATATCACATATGTGCTCCTACTCCTTTTGCCTGAGTCAGGAAACCTCTGTGTAGGACTCTAAAGAATCGTCAATACGCCGGCAGTAGATGATGATCATATCAAACACCTACAAGCTGCAAGCGGTCAGCTAAACGTAACAGCCACCCAGGTATTGAGCGATTAGAAGATCAACAAGCAAGCCTGTACATTCTCCTGCGAATCCAATCAGTAACACTCCCGTACAGTCCGGTCTCTTCATCTGATATGTCGCATATCTCGCCTAGGGGTGGTAAACGTCAGAGCCCAGTAGCTTGATAAGTCGTGTCGATATGAGGTCCATAACAGTTCGAGAAACTACTGATAACACTTACCAGTAAATCTCAGCAACCCTGTCCAGGGATTTCCAGTTATAGCCAATCGAACACAGCGCAACATCAACTCCCTATACCGGGAGAGACGAATCCCCTCATATCGCTCATTGCCTCCATGTGATTCGGGACTGTACCCAAAAGCCACCGTTTTGCACGCTATCTTGGACATGGTATGATGGAAATCAAAGCACAGTCGGAATCACACAAGACTCTATGACGATCTCGGGTCTACAGACTAACCTGTACCAGTGTCACCAGAGAACTGCCATCTAACGTGAGGTATAATACCATCTGAGAGTTCTCGGCGAGTCCGTCCAGTGTACCCAGTCTCCGCTGAGCACCCGTATACCTTCTCTGATGTCAAACACCAATGGATATAGGATCATCCATCGCCCATCATATGGGTCAAGAAGCACATACGCTAGTCTACTCTGGACTATCGATGCCCTGTCTCGGTACTCCCATGACTAGGAACATTTGAAGGATGTACTTGGCGACTACACTATCCCCACTAGTATGATCTACATCATAGTCCTGGTAGTCAAGTACTCATCCTAAGGGCTTTATCAACATGTGAGATAGAGATAGTTAGAGTACATGTTAAGATAAAGTATAACCAGATAGCATACTATCATGTCGAGCAAGAAAGTCCTCCCTATACATGTCCAAGCATCCATTACAATATACATCGTATGTACAGTAATGGCCTCTAGGGCATACATATAACTAACAATCTCCCACTTGCACTAGGGCCATCTGTTGTGGTATCGCATACCCAACAATCAGCCGTGGTTGAAGTATCTCATACTTAACCATCCTATAAAAGTCTCTGCTGGGAAATAGGCCTTTGTGAGTGGATCCGCGCTGTTGTCCTCTATGTCTACTCTCCTAACCTCGATCTCTCTGGAGATCAACCATCTCCATGTTCAGGTGATGCTGAGAATATGTCTGGATCTCTGATGGGACGAGGGTTCCTTGGCCAAAGCCATAACTCCATTGCCACACAATGGTTGGAATGAAGTTCATCTCATGAACTTATATATATCCAGACTGCCTCTTTAGTTGCATCTTGGTAACGATGTATCCAACCTTTAATCGTCTAGTAAGTCACGGTATCTAGCTTGGAACTCTTCCAACATACCGTCCCTCCACTGAGGGTAAAGACAATGCCTGCGACTGACATTCAGTCGTTCTTATCACCCTGGAACCTTTCCAGTGATTCTCCCCAGGATGGATTGATACCATCTCACTACAACTAGTGAGAATTCTAACATCCAATTAGATCTATCTTATAGATCCATAATCCAGGATTTAGAAGGTATCACCTTGATCCTATATGGAGAATCTTTGTGATAAGAGGAGGTTGACCGAGCGTAGCATAGGAAACTCCTTCCCTATCAAGAGTATGTCATCCACGTACTATACGAGAATCACCACCATACTCCCTACTATCGTTTTTGTATATACTTGGTTCATTTACCATTTTGATGAAGTCAAACTCTTTGACTACTACATCAAAACAGACGTTCCAACTCCGCGATGCTTGATTTATCACATAAAACATCTTTCACACGTTTCCGCTGCTCCCACTATCTACGAAGCCCTTTGGCTGTGTACTTATAGACGCTCTCTTCCAAATCATCATTTAGAAAAGCAGTCATGACACCCAACCGCCAGATATCGTAGTCATGGTATGTAGCAGTGGCAAGTAGGATCTGGATGGACTTAAGCATAGCTTTGAAAGTCTCAACTTTTCTATGTACACCAAGTAATCTTCTCAAGATATACTTGCTCCTGATAGGGATTTAACCCTTCAGATAAAGTAACTAAAGTCCATACTTTGTTGGTGTATAAGGATTCTATCTCAGATCGCTAAGCATCCAGCCATTCTCACAGAGTCCCCACTCCTGATGGCCTGCTCGAAACTAGTTGGATCATCATCTCATGATGCATTCCTCTCTTCCACCATCATAGAGAAACCAAAGTATCTCTCAGGTGGATGAGGAACCCTACCAGATCGGCGGAGAGGCCGAGGTTCGTTGGAAACTATTGAATCCTTTGGGTTTACCAAATCATCAGCTGCAGTTATTTATAGCTGGAACTCTTTCCAGTTCTATCTTATGACCATTAATTTCTTCACAAGAAATTCCCTTTTCAAAAGGTGGCATGATGAGAAACAAAACACCTTTTGTTCCTCGGTTCGGTAGAAGATATTCCCTTGCGTATGCTTGGGATATCCAACAAACTCCCACAGATCTTACCTTGCCTCGAGTTTGTCCGGATTTTGCTTTTAGACATAGGCCGGACAACCCCAAATCTTAACATCCTTAAGAGAAGGGCTCTTCCCATATCATATCACATATGGATTGGTAGGCAGCTGATTTGATTGGAACCTTATTCAATAGGTATGCAGCTTCACAAGTGCATAACCCCCAAAAGGAAATAGGCGACTCAGTAATACCCATCATAGAGCACACAATATCTCATAGGGTGTGATTGCTCTACCCCGATACACCGATGTGTTGTGGTGTATTCGGAGGAGTAATGCTGAGAGAGAATCTCATTCTCCTTCAGAATAATCTAGAAATTCCGTGCTCAAGTATTCTCCTTCTTGACCACATCAAAGGACATAATACTTATACCTGTTTTGGTTCTCTACTTCTATCTTATATTCTATGAATATCTCAAAAGCTTCGCACTTTTGTTTCATCCGGAACATATGTCTGAATCTTGAGAGATCATCATTGAATGTAATGAAGTACAAAGAACCGGTCCTGGCATGTGTAGACAGGGGACTTTCATACATCATCATGTATCAATCCCAAGAGTCCACTAACTCTTTCTCTGTTTCCAATAAACGGAGCTATGGTCATCTTATCTTTATGACATGACTGGCAAGTTTCACAAGATGTAAATTCAAACAGAATTAAATATGCATCTTTATGTAACTTCAGATAGTCAGGTTACATTGATATAACCTAGTCTACGATACCTCAAGAAGGATTCGTTCATTTCTGAACTCTTCCTCTTGTGTGTGTTCTGTACGTTTAAGAACTGTGATTTGATTTAGAACGTCTATGCTTTTAGATAACGTGCCTGAACCGATCAACTCTTGATATATGAAATGTTCAAAACATTATCCAAAAATACAAAATTATATCCTTCTTTACTAATAAAGAGACTGATATGATGTTGTATATCAGGTTCGGTATCTAATAACATTCGTTCAGAATCAATGCATTCTGGTAATACAGGGTGATAACCGCCAACAGACTTGGCTGCAACACTTGCATCATTTTCAACTCTTGAAACTTATCACCCGTTCTCAGTTCTCTACTTATCTGTAGCCCATGTAACAAATTATATTTGCGGAATCCTGATCTGGTATCTCATACCCAGGACGTATAGGATACTGAGAAACAGTTCTTGGTAATGAACACACCCGAAGAAGATGCAACGGCATGTACTTTCTTCATTTGGGCGGCACGGGAATTCTGGTAATCCCCTATTTCCTGCTCGGTCTTATAACAATTATAAGTTGGAGCGGGACCAACGTTCCTTAGCGCAGTATAACAAGTGGGTTCGGTCAATACATCCGTATTATTATCTTGATTAAGGCGTGATATAATCGCTACCTGGAGAGAGAGAGAAGAAAACACTCAGCGTATGCTCTTGCAAGATTAGATTGGTTATTAATATATCTAATTAGGATGTCTCCCACTGTTTTAGTCAAATCTTCCTTCAAACCTTAAAAGGAAAGACTAGCAGGGATTAATTACACGCTACAAGTTCGCCAATCTTTCAGCCAGGCTAGTGCCGGTACTTTGAGGGAGGTTCCCTGTGCTTTCGCACGGACCTAATTAAAATAAACCTCGTTTTCCCAGGGGCGTAACCCCGTTGACACCTTTCTAGACACCTACTTGATCGGCTAATTGTAATGTGTAAAACTCTCCCAGGAGTAACTCTTACTCGCAGCGGGTATCGGGATCCAACTATCTCATAGGAGGTATGCAATCTCATTGCAAATTTCAACACTTGAAATTCCCGATAATATTTTACCCATAGCAGCTATATGACCTTAACATAGTCAACAAATCATAAGTGCTAGTCAAGTTCAACCCGTCATTTCCTGATTAAATTAAACCCACCCGCACGACCCTTAACATAGTCAACAAAGTCGCACAACTACCCTAATCCAATCGCATCATATGCTTGTACAGATAAGCACTAATCAGCTACCGCACACTACGCCTTAACATAGTCAACAAACGTAGCACGAATACTAACTAGTACTTATCTGAAATGACGGAGGGCTACGACGGGTTTTTAAGAAAACCCTTTGCGTAATGAACTTGATATCGTTGTAGAATCGAGTGATTTTGAAAAGAAGTGTTTTTGAGGCTTTTACTAGTTTTGCTAAAGAGGTCACTCCCGGTGAAGAGATCTCGGCTCTTTTCTCGTCGAATGAGGTGCAGGATATTCACAATACCACTATGCAAAGCAAGAACTAGAAAAGCAATCAAAAGACAAAACCGAGGGTTGTAGCATCTGCTAGTTATTGCTAAAGAGGTCACTCCCGGTGAAGAGATCTCGGCTCTTTCCTTATCGAATAAGGTGATGGATGTCCTACAAGGAACACCGCTATGCAAAGCAACAACTAGAGCTACCTGTTTTTGAAAATTCGATTCCACAATATATTTAGGTTTCTTTTAGTTTCATTAATCTCATTAATGAAGTCCCATTTTATTATGCTTCACAAATATCACATTTGAAACGAAAACAACAATATATAATATATATCTCATATATATAATATAAACATTCGTCTCAGGCAGTAATATGATCTCATCATAGAACATTGCAGCAGAAGAACATGTATGAAATATTGGATATACTAGGAGGTCCATGTTTTAATGCGAGCCTGTATAAAACATGGATTCCACGGTCACGATGAATAGCCAAACCCATATCCCTAAACCCCTACGAGAGCGGCAAGTAACCCTGCCAGTTCTAGAGTTAGGAGACCCGGTCTCGACTCCTCGAGATAGTCTCCCACTGGACCCTAGAACCCGGTTACTTGTGCTCCCCATCTTGGGTCTATCCTAATGCGGAAAAGTAAATAATATGCAATGGTGACATCATCCTCAACCCGGAAGTGCTCCAATAAAAGAATATTACATACAATGAATTTTACATGAATGAAAATAAAAACTCTCATCTCACATAAAATCCCCGACTATTCTCAACGTGACGATCCAATATAACATATCACAGCAACACATAACATCACATGTCATCAACGTAAGTAAATATGCGTATCCCAATTGTCGTTGATGTATAGCAATGAAACCGGCGATACACCACATATTAAACTTACGGTCGCAGAAAAGAAAGTGTAAAACTACAACAGTTGGAATCCGCAACCTCCTTAGACATCTCATGCCTAACCAAATGAATTCCTTAGACATCACATGCCTAACAATTATAAACCCCGCATTTTAGTCTTAATCTCGAAAACACTTTTCAATATCTAGTCAGGCAATTCAACAAGATTCCCGACAACCTGATCGAATGCTCATTGAAAACTTTAGTATACGGCCGCAACCCCGATGCCGTTGACGAAGTGCACTAAGGCGGAACACCGCTGCCGCGAGCACCCGAACGGATGCTTTTGGCGACGGGGTTCTCCTACAGTCACTTTGTCGGGGCTATGGGGCGTGGCTGTCTATTAAGTTTAACCGGAGAGTATCCGCGTACGCTACGTGATTGCGACGGAGTTTTGATCACATCAAAATCTCGTGGCAACCAATCAAATGAGACTAAAAACTGCTAGATTTATAACATTCAAATTAGTTATCTCATAACTGCTTGTGGATTCCATAAATTGTATCACATTTCAGATAAATAGACAATGTTAAACTTTCCAATCGAATAAAAAAACACCCAAGATTTCCCAAATTGTTCTCAACACTTGAAATTAGTTTAAAAGCATCCATCACATGCCACAGTACCAATGGTCTAGTCGTAGAAGGGTCAAACCAACGCCTCGCATGTGGCAACGCCGTACTGCCACAAACCCTAAGGTTTAGAGGCGGTTCAGACGGTCACATAATCGATTTAACGTTTGTGTTCTTCTAAAGGGTCCACCGCGTTACTTGTATGACTGTGAATGTTCTTTAACTAAGGAAAAAATCCAACACTTGGAAATTTTCCGGCAGGGAAAAAAGTGAGTTATTGATATCCATTCGAACTTTTTAACACGTTCTAAATTACCCGGAAAACGTAAACGAAGTTAAATTTTTTCCGATCGAATCAACGAATACAAATGATCTCCAGAAAACTCAACACTTGAGTAGAATTAAAAATTCCCAGAAGCATGCAAAAGTACCCAAGAATCATACCCTGAAGTATTATCCCCTGACACCCTAAGTTGGCCGTGGAACCGCCGCCAAAAGATTGGTTTGGCCGCGGTTCCGTGGTCTCTTGAAGGAGTCATGGGTCCGTACTTCACAGTAATTCTTATAATCCCCTGCTTAATTTTCTGAGTATTTTTAATACAGAAAAAAATCAACATTTTAAAAAATTTCCAGAGAGGGGGTGTATATCGACGTTTCGGGGTTCGATCGGACTTTAAATTTCATCTAGACAACGCCTAAAGCTCTAGCTTGGCTCTGATACCACTGTAGGGTTACTAGGCACTAGCATAAGGTTTACAAGGTATCAACCATACCAAAATCAAAATTTTCAAGTACCGAACAACCCTAACCAAGATCGTAGACTAGAGATTAGGCGAAATAAAGAGCAAGTAAACAACTTTATTTCTAAGAGTTCGGGATTACAACCTTTGTAGTCCGTTCCTTCACTTCTAAAACTCCGTGTTGAGAGTATCCAGACTCAAGAGAGGCTCCATGAAGAGAAAGATGCAAGCTTGCTTCCGATCTTCAACAACAAAGATTATCTACCTTGAAGAAACTCAAGCCCAAGCTCTTGCTTTACTAATCAAGTATTAACAAAGCAAACACCCTAATCTAAGTGGCTAGAATAGATGAGGATGATAAAGTAAGAATTTAGCTCTTTTTTTTCTATTTCTCACTCATTATCATCACTTTACAAAAAACTTGAAAGCTTTTCTCAAAGGAAGAAGAAGAAGAAGCAAATCCATTTGTGATGAATAATGAAAAATTGTGTGAGGTTAGAAATGCAACCATGGTTTAAGAATGAAGACATAACCCTTATAGAGAACTAACTATGGTAAAGGGTTGGGTTGGGTTAAAGAAATATCTATGCAAAATATCACAAGTCAGAGTCAAAAGTTCAAGAAGCTTCTTGAAAGCTTCATGCAAGCTTAACTCTAATCCAAACCCTAACTATATTTAAACTCCACAAAACATGTTGCATTTATAACCCTAACCTGTTACAATATTATGTTGCGCCACGGCAGCGCCCCGGCCGTCTATCCGAGGCCAAAATGCGGAATCAAAATTTTTCTTAACTTTAAGCTGGCGCTACCGCGGACAATATACCCGGATCAGAACCATTAACCGATACTAGCTAACAAGAGAAAGAGTGAGAGATATACCGAGTGATCCGAGTCCTCCGGTCTTCTCGTCGTCGTCCCGATCTCCCGCGGAAAATCCGGTTGTCGCATCCTTGCCGGAAGGGCACCACATCGTCTGCATCTTTTACGGGCTCCCACCTCAATACCGAGGCAACTCGGGCGCGAAGTTGGCTAGCCGACGCGCCCAAGATTTGCTGTAGAATTTAGTGTAGAATCATAGTCTCTTTGGAGTAGTGAAGTTGCCATTGGTGATGGAGGAATAAGGTTAAGGGAAAATGGTGCTTTCATTTTTCCCAAAACTAGAAGAATGAGATGAAGAAATTTGTGTCACACTAAAATGGAAATTTCTCCCATTCCCCACCCTAGTGGCCGGCCACTCTACATATGAGGAAATGGTGGAGGGCAAAAACAAATCATGAAGGGAGGTGAGTGTAGGATAAAGCAAGAGGTGACCACATCCAAACATCAACCATGCTTATCACTCCATACCCATTCAAATCACAATTAATGCACCATCATGGATGAAAGAAGCTAAACATATCATAATGAATATATTTGCAAGAAACCCCTTCCACAAATGTTATTTGCACAATTGCAAATAACCCCCTCCATCGGAAAAGTCCGGCCGGGAAAGAACAAAGGAAAACCGGCCGGAACGGAATGCAAACTGGCAACTCCAGAAAACTGGTCCCGTAATAAATTACAGGAAAACCCCGATACTGTGCATACACACCCGCATCTGTATTCCGACCGGATACAAATGCAAAGAGACAAAATCTACACTGTACTAAACTAGGATCCGGCTTAAACCAAAGCCGGCTAGTAATATCCGTCCGATCCTGATCCGTGCAATACCGCACGTATCCGATCGAACCCTGCCATATATCCATACGGCCACTAGTACAAACCGTCCGATCCTGATCCGTGCAATACCGCACGTATCTGATCGGACCCTGCCATATCTCCATACGGTTTCTACAGCGTTTCGCCCGAAAGCTTGAGTAACTGAAAGTGTGGTGGACTCTAAAGACTCGTCAATACTATGGCTGTGGATTTAACCACTAGCACGTCAGAGGTATAAGCCAATATGTGACGGGCCACCAGCTATTGACCAAAAGGGACGTCGATGAGCGAACTCATCCTGACACCCTACTGAGCCTGTCAGTGACAATATCCGTACAGTCCGGTCCGTTCTTCTATGAGCATCGCATGGCGGGCCTAGGGGGTTGGTTAAAGTTAGACCCCCAAAGGCGGTACAAGTCGTGTCGGAGTGAAGCCCAGAACACCCTGAGATACTACTGGAATACCTACCAGTAAATCTCCTGCCTCGGCCGAGGGCTTTGTGTAATGGCTCTCCTAGACACAGCGCGACCTCACCCCCAATACCGGGAGAGACGAACCCCTGCAGATCCGCTCACTGCCTCCATGTGGCTCGGGACTGTACCCAACTAAAACCTGTTTGCACGACTCCTTTGAGCCGTGGTAGGGTAGTAATCAAAGCACAGTGGGAACTCACACGAGACAAATGACGATCCCCAGGTCGATGAACTAACCTGTACACATGTCACCAGGGAACTGCTATCTGACGTCAGGTATAAGACCAACTAGCATGTTCCCGGCGAGTCCTGTCCGGTGTACTCATAACCCAATGAGCACCTGTATACATCTTAGGTGAACCAACTGACACCAGTGGCTTGTGAGACCGGCCACCGCCCCTCGTCGGGGTCTCGACTGTATACACTAGTCTACTAATGGAGCATCGATGCCCTGTCTCGAAACTCCCACGACTAGGGACCATTTAAGGATGTGCTTATAGACCCCAGCTCCCATGTATATGATCGCCATCATACTGCTGGTCGTCAAGCAAGAATCCTAGGGGCTCTATCAACGTGTAATAGCGACCTGTCAGGTCACCTAAAGCAGTACACGATGATAAAGATAAACCAGATAGCATACTATCATCTCGAGTAAGACTGTTCTACCGGGATAGGTCCTCCCTCAATCATTGCAATCACGTGCCTGTGATCCAATAATTGACTCTGAGGGCACTATCTCCAACAATCTCCCACTTGCACTCAAGGCTAATTATTGCGATGTCGCATACTCACAGCCCGTGTGATACCGAACACCCAACTCCTCTACTAGTCAGTCGCACAAAGCCTGTTTGCGAAACTATTGCGTTCGAGGAAAAGCCTCAGTGAGTGGATCCGCTTAGATGTTTCTTTCTATGTCTCTCTATATCTCAAGTTCGCGGAGAAAACCATCTCCCGAAATGAGCAATACCTGTCTTAGAGTATGTCTGGATATCTGATGGGACCTAGCTCATAAATGAACTCCAAATCCAAACTTCTTAGACTGTATCGATAACTGAACTTAATCAGTACCCAGCGCCATGCCTCCCTCAGTATTGTCTTGGACCACCTGTCCAAAATACTGCCCCTCATCAGAAGGAGAAAATATAACTCTGACAGCCACTCTGCCATCTATGTCACCTTGGAAGCCTGGAGTGACAACCGTCTCCTAAAAGAGGCTGTCGTTATCACATCCCTAGAACATCAACTTATGTTCTAAAACTGCTTCCGACTGTTTCTCCAGGATTGGATTAATATCAGCTTATTGCAGCTACTGCAAGAACAACATCTGGTGTGGTACTTGACATCTCATGATTGACTCAATTGCCTAAGCAAGTGATCTGTCAATCATGCGTATCCCTCCTCCCTTTAGTCTGTAAGACACCTTTAGAGAGGGTGACTCCATTACCTGCAGGTGTACTACCGTGCCAGGAGTCGTCCATTCTAAATACTCATAGAATGCTGTCAAGGTACCCAGATTAGGAAACCACCCAAATCTAGATCTAAAACCATAGATCTAGTAACCAGAATGTCTGATATAATATCCAAGTCCTGTGTGGAGAAACCACTGTGTGACAACCAAAGTATAACCGATCGTATTATAGGAGTTTCCTTTCCTACTCTGTGTATGTCATCCAAAACCAGGACATCACACCCTACTACCTTCTTAACAGATCCATCCCCTATTCTGATGACGTCAAACCTATGACTGTCACATCAGAAATAGATGATCTATCTCCGCTATATCTGCTTTAGTCTATAAATAGACATAAGCCTGATGTCCACCAATGCTTCCGCTGCTCCCACTGACTACGACAACCCTCTGGCAGAGTCATATAGACGCGCACTTCTAAAGCTAGTTTAGAACGACGCTATACTCATGCTCCTGCCGGGTCTCGCAGCCTGGAACAACAACAATGGCAAGTGTGGGTAAACAAGAACTTCCCTGTCACCGTCCTTGAGGCTACCGGAGTGCCTCTCGGGTGCCTGAAGTTACCCACCTTATCTGCGGAGTGGCCAATGGAATGTCAAATCAGATTGAATCTTTAGGTTCCTTATCAAATCTTCAGTAATCGTTTGCAGTTCTGGAATCGCTTCCAGTTCTACCATACTCCCACTACTGTTTTCTGAAAAATAACCATTTCTTTTTAAAATGTGGCGAGTTAAGAACAATATCACTATTGATCTTCCAGATGGTAGAAAGTCAACCCTCGTCATAGCCTGGGTCAACCCACAAACAGCCATTACAGAAACGCGTCTTGAGTTGTCCAGTGTCTGGTTTTAATCATAAGCCGGACAACTCCCCGTACCCTAACATCGTTAAGATATGAACTGTTCTATACCCAATATAGAACCAGAGGCACTGATTTAATTGAACCAGATTCAAATCATGCAACTGTCTCCAGTGCATGTCAACTAAATGGAAGGAGGCCGATCAGCGTTACTCAACTTAGGAATGCTTCCAATTATGAGTAACCTGAAAGAGAAGCAAGTTCTCATTACTATCAACTGAATACCATACACAAGTATCTACATCTTCGATCACCTTGAAGAATCCCGATACTTGCAATACCTGGTTCTCTACTCTATTCTTATACCAATAACTCCTCAAAACTCAGACCCTGTGTTTCTACGAAACACATGTCTAAGAATTAGAGTAGTTAAAAGTAAACAGAATATAGTATGAGGACCAACCCTACTGTCCTAATGGATACTGGACAACATACAATACTCTGTATAAGTCCGCTGAGTCTAACAACTCTTTCACTGTGTGTCGTAGGTTGAAAACTGTACTTATGGTTAAGAAGAATTACACCGCTGTTTAATGCTCCTTACCTAACCATCCACTGATATAGGTAAATGTCATCGACATAATATCAAAAGGTATATCTCACTCTATGAAAATAGACGTACAGATATATCAATTTGAAATTGGTGCATAACAACGGATATTCAAAACCAAATATTTGCCGACCGGCAAACAACCCAGGTGATCTCCTCAAATATCACCGATTACAACGAATCCCGATATAATGAGGATGATCACCCAATTCCCAATAACTTAATCCCACTCATCATCTGTAAAACCATACAGATGTGAGAATCAAATCTGGTAAATACATACCCTGGAGCAAGTGTCTAATCGGGAAATCAGTTTTCTTTTAACAGTACACAGTTGAACTGAAACAATGAAATGTTTCGATAGGGTATCCTGGTATTCCTAGTAATGCCTCTACCATTATCCAGATTCATAACTGTAACCGTATATCTCTTTGCCATCTGTCCAAATCCCTTTATATGTCTTTAGTCATTACCGTCTGCACACCCCCTTAGGCCAAATGGTTTTCTTCCTTCCCTACCGTTCGGCACCAGCCTATGGTTTGGAAGAAGACTATCCAATAAGCATAATGGGTGTACTGTCCTAATCCTAGGAGCACTCGCAATGCGAGAGAAGGTGAAGATAAAAGACAACCGAATAAACCTTATTCCTATTTCTCCTGGACCAGAATCCATCCCCGAACTGGAACAAGTTCCTTTCGAGTTCGTATATAACCATACGATGGAGTATCCAAATAAACTGTGGATCTTCGTAGTGATACGGAGTGCCCTGGAGAAATACAAAGGTGATTTAGGTTTGGCGAAGATATACTCGGTTTGGTCGTGAAAAGCAGTCGCAATTTACTTTGCCCTCTTACTAATCCCTTGCTTTGTCTTAACTTAATACCTTCTGTACACCATCGTATGCTAATTGGTTTTCTTCATTCCCCGCCGTTCGGCACCAGCCTAAGGTTTGGAAGAAGACTATCCAATTTGCATAATAGGTGTACTATCTCCTAAACCAAGGAGTACTCGCAACCTGAGAGAAGGTAAAAGGAAAAGACAACTGCATAGTCCTATTCGTTTTCTCCAGAACTGGAAACCATCCTCGAATAATTTCCTTCGAGTTCGTATCTAACCATACGATGGTTTTGTCCAATGGAAGTGGACGTTCGTAGTAATACGGGGTGTCCTGGAGAAAAGGGTAAAAGTAGGAGTGGCAACGAGGTCTGCAACTCTGACAATCCAAAAGCCAGTGTTAAGAAGGTTCGGTCAACTTGGTCACTGAGTCATAGTCCAGGGTCGGGTCAATGGTTGCTGCCAAAGAGAGAGAGAAAAGAAACACTCAGCGAGCACTCTAACCTAGATCAGAATGGTTATCACTTTATCTAATCTGGAAACCTCCCACTGTACCTCAAATTCTCCTCCAAACCTGAAAGAAGAATTAGTCGGGGTCACCCGAGGAGTAAACTAACTCATCAGTGGGAATCGGGATCCAACTATCATCGCATGATAACTTGACGGAATCCACTCAAGTCACCACACTCCAGAAGGTATGCGCATATCTGGCAAGTTTCAGTTCTTTTGAAACTCCCGATGTAGGTTTTTACCCCTAGGACCCAAGTGACCTTGACACAGTCAACAAATCAAAGAGTCCTAGTCAAGTTCAACCTGTCATTATTCTGGATTGCATTAAACCCACCCGTACGAGCCCTTGACACAGTCAACAAGGCCGCACGACTGTCCTAACCAATCCCATTAATATGCTGCAAACAAACACTACTTAGCTACCGCACACTACGCCTTGACACAGTCAACAAACGCAGCACGAATACTAAGTAATACTTGTAAGAAATGACGGAGGGCTACGACTGGTTTTTGGCGAAAAACCTTTAACGTAAAGAACTTGATATCGTTGAAGGAACTGCATAGCCTTTTATAAAAATATAGTGACGAAAACCTTTACTAAAGAGGTCACTCCCGGTGAAGGGATCTCGGCTCTTTCCCCGTAGAATGAGGTGCAGGATATTCCAATTGAATACCACGATGCAAAGCAAAAGTAATCGGCTATAGTGAAGTTAATGCCCTGACGCAAACTTCTGTCCAAGGGGTCACTCCCGGTGAAGGGATCTCGGCCCTTGCCTCGTCGACTGAGGAGCAGGATATTCCAAATGAATACCACAATGCAAAACAAAAGTGAACGTCCTTGCAATAACAGCTTTTTGAAAAATGTTCCAACAACATCAGAATAGGTTTGTTTAGCTTGCATTGATCCGAATCAACGCAGTCCCATCAATTGATCACACCACAAAGAACGAAAATATACTGATGTACGTATATGCCATCCGCATTCGCCACTGGGTCCCGTCATTACCCGTTAGGTTAGCTAACTAACGACAGAGCGGGGACTGGACTAGCGCGGATGTAAAACATATACAACATCTACTAATATATATACCAATATATTATATTTCGCTCAAGGCGTGATAAAATGCAACATCACAGAAATATGCAGCATCACAGAACAATACAGATATCTGGAAGCCCCGGGTTTCACAGAGCCGCTGCTGAAACCCGACGTTCCCCTGGTCGTGTGGATAGCCTGTGCAATGAAAACCTAGACCCCTACGGGCGCGGCAAGTCACCCGCCAAAACCTGAAGCGAGGCAGCCCCCTTCATCAACGTGAATGGACCACCCAGCACTTCACGGAATCCGGTAACTCGGGCACCCCTCCTGGGTCAACCTGTACCCCCTACGAGTGCGGCGAATAGCCCGCCAATCCTGGAGTGAGGCCCCCTTCGTCCCAATGCCATGAGATGCGGGCTTGTTGCCCTCCAGAACCCGGCTATCCGTGCACCCCATCGCGGGGCAATCCTAGTACAGAAAGTAAAATATACATACACCGGGTACATCGACCGCAACCAGGTCGTGCCCCAAAAGAATAATACAAACAGGCAGTGACGGCAGTCCACATGTCGGACGCTCGCCCCGCAATATCAAATGTACATATAAAACAAAACTGTACTAGCATTGCATCCAGGCTATCCCCACGACCGATCCGCAACATCACAGCAAAATCACAAAACATCAACGTGAAAGTCACGTTCGCAAATCCGTCTAACCGGGCTATAGCAGTTAGATCGGATTTACCGATCGAGTGACATTCACGGTCGCAGATATAATGTAAATACTGTGAAATAATGTGTTTAAAATATCCGATCGATCAAAAATTAACAAGTGGGCCCCCAAGCAATACTGTAGCACTCACAGAAAATATGGGCCCAATATTAATATTCCAAAACCCCTAAAATTAGCCCAGAAGCCCACTGGAGAAATTGGACACAGTGAGGACACCAATGTGCGGCGGAACCGCGGCCCAAGGGGGGGTTTGGCCGCGGTTCCGCGCTTTACTGATCGACTCACTGCGTCGAATTTTTACAGCAGTCTTAGAACTCTCTGCACATCATTCTGAGACAACCTGAAAAATTTTTAGAGCCAGAAAAAATTCGACAGAAAACTGATGTGAGTGAAAATGTAGATTTTGGAATTTTGGTCGATCGGAAATGCAAAACACATCAAACGAAGCTAGACGAAGTTAATGGCGAGGCTCTGATACCATGTTGCGCCACGGCAGCGCCCCGGCCGTCTATCCGAGGCCAAAATGCGGAATCAAAATTTTTCTTAACTTTAAGCTGGCGCTGCCGCGGACAATATACCCGGATCGGAACCATTAACTGATACTAGCTAACAAGAGAAAGGGTGAGAGATATACCGAGTGATCCGAGTCCTCCGGTCTTCTCGTCGTCGTCCCGATCTCCCGCGGAAAATCCGGTTGTCGCATCCTTGCCGGAAGGGCACCACATCGTCTGCATCTTTTACGGGCTCCCACCTCAATACCGAGGCAACTCGGGCGCGAAGTTGGCTAGCCGACGCACCCAAGATTTGCTGTAGAATTTAGTGTAGAATCATAGTCTCTTTGGAGTAGTGAAGTTGCCATTGGTGATGGAGGAATAAGGTTAAGGGAAAATGGTGCTTTCATTTTTCCCAAAACTAGAAGAATGAGATGAAGAAATTTGTGTCACACTAAAATGGAAATTTCTCCCATTCCCCACCCTAGTGGCCGGCCACTCTACATATGAGGAAATGGTGGAGGGCAAAAACAAATCATGAAGGGAGGTGAGTGTAGGATAAAGCAAGAGGTGACCACATCCAAACATCAACCATGCTTATCACTCCATACCCATTCAAATCACAATTAATGCACCATCATGGATGAAAGAAGCTAAACATATCATAATGAATATATTTGCAAGAAACCCCCTCCACAAATGTTATTTGCACAATTGCAAATAACCCCCTCCATCGGAAAAGTCCGGCCGGGAAAGAACAAAGGAAAACCGGCCGGAACGGAATGCAAACTGGCAACTCCAGAAAACTGGTCCCGTAATAAATTACAGGAAAACCCCGATACTGTGCATACACACCCGCATCTGTATTCCGACCGGATACAAATGCAAAGAGACAAAATCTACACTGTACTAAACTAGGATCCGGCTTAAACCAAAGCCGGCTAGTAATATCCGTCCGATCCTGATCCGTGCAATACCGCACGTATCCGATCGAACCCTGCCATATATCCATACGGCCACTAGTACAAACCGTCCGATCCTGATCCGTGCAATACCGCACGTATCTGATCGGACCCTGCCATATCTCCATACGGCTTCTACAGCGTTTCGCCCGAAAGCTTGAGTAACTGAAAGTGTGGTGGACTCTAAAGACTCGTCAATACTATGGCTGTGGATTTAACCACTAGCACGTCAGAGGTATAAGCCAATACGTGACGGGCCACCAGCTATTGACCAAAAGGGACGTCGATGAGCGAACTCATCCTGACACCCTACTGAGCCTGTCAGTGACAATATCCATACAGTCCGGTCCGTTCGTCTATGAGCATCGCATGGCGGGCCTAGGGGGTTGGTAAAAGTCAGACCCCCAAAGGCGGTACAAGTCGTGTCGGAGTGAAGCCCAGAACACCCTGAGATACTACTGGAATACCTACCAGTAAATCTCCTGCCTCGGCCGAGGGCTTTGTGTAATGGCTCTCCTAGACACAGCGCGACCTCACCCCCAATACCGGGAGAGACGAACCCCTGCAGATCCGCTCACTGCCTCTATGTGGCTCGGGACTGTACCCAACTAAAACCTGTTTGCACGACTCCTTTGAGCCGTGGTAGGGTAGTAATCAAAGCACAGTGGGAACTCACACGAGACAAATGACGATCCCCAGGTCGATGAACTAACCTGTACACATGTCACCAGGGAACTGCTATCTGACGTCAGGTATAAGACCAACTAGCATGTTCCCGGCGAGTCCTGTCCGGTGTACTCATAACCCAATGAGCACCTGTATACATCTTAGGTGAACCAACTGACACCAGTGGCTTGTGAGACCGGCCACCGCCCCTCGTCGGGGTCTCGACTGTATACACTAGTCTACTAATGGAGCATCGATGCCCTGTCTCGAAACTCCCACGACTAGGGACCATTTAAGGATGTGCTTATAGACCCCAGCTCCCACGTATATGATCGCCATCATACTGCTGGTTGTCAAGCAAGAATCTTAGGGGCTCTATCAACGTGTAATAGCGACCTGTCAGGTCACCTAAAGCAGTACACGATGATAAAGATAAACCAGATAGCATACTATCATCTCGAGTAAGACTGTTCTACCGGGATAGGTCCTCCCTCAATCATTGCAATCACGTGCCTGTGATCCAATAATTGACTCTGAGGGCACTATCTCCAACATATTAAATATCACATTTACAATATTTATTGTAACAAAATAAAATAATACAATTAACATATATCACATATATATCAATGTATTACCCGAGTGAGAAAAAGAATCTTTAAGTGAGCTTATACTAGTTAATGTAATTTAATATATCAAATATATAATTATACATTAAATTATCGAATCAACACTTGATCCGATAATCCGGCTATTTCACAAATAACCGACTAATATAATCTGTATCAGTTCATCGAATCAACATTTGATCCGATGACCCGGCTATATCACATATACCCGGCGGATATCACATATCCTGAGAATCTAATATGGTATCACATACACGTATTGTTCTCAGTTCCGCACATATTGTAAGTGCACGGCGGCGCCCCGGCCGTCAATCCGACGGCCAAAAGCGGAAGCGGTGAAAAACTTTAAATTTTCTTAAACTGGCAAACCGCCGCGCACTACTACCCGGATTGAACCATTAATTAGTCCTAGCTACCAACAAGAAAGGGAATAGAGATATACCGACGATCCATGTCCTCCGGTCTTCTCATCATCGTCCCGATCTCTTGCGGAATGTCCCGTCTCCTCCTCGTCGCCGGAAGTGCACCACATCGCCTACTTCTTTTACGGGCTCCCACCTCAATGCCGAGGCAACTCGGGCACGAAGCCGGCTACTCGACGTGCCCAAGGTTCGCTGTAGAATATGTAGCCCTCAAGTCTCACTTTGGGGTTGTGGAATTGCCTTTTTGGTGGAGGAAATGATATGAGCTTGTGGAGATGAAACATGTGGGATTTTACAAAGCTAGAAGAACAAAAATCCCACCCCAAGAAATTTGGACAGCCCCCTCCCTCAATGTGGCCGGCCATGTATATGGTGGTGGAGAGAGTGAAAGAGTGAGAGTGTATCAAAAAGATGGGAGCCATTCTCATCTAATCCCAAAGAGAGAGAGAGGAAAGCTATCATGCAAAAGGGAATGATCACAAGGCAATGCCAACACTCCACACAACCATCATCAACAACCATGATGCTAACAAAGTCAAGCCATCATGAAGTATGAAGTCAAGCAAGTCAATGGATGGTGCACCATCATGAAGACTATCATGATGCTATAAAAAACAAAGAACCCCTCCACAAATGCCTATTTGCAACAATGCAAATAAACCCTCCTCCACCAATCTTCGGCCAATGAACGGAACAATGGAAATTGGCCGAAACGGAAAGCAAACTGGCAACTCCAGAAAACTGGTCCCGTAATAAATTACAGGAAAACCCCGATACTGTGCATACACACCCGCATTTGTATTCCGACCGAAATACAAATGCAATGAGACAAACTCTACACTGTACTATACTAGGATCCGGCTTATACCAAAGCCGGCCAGTAATATCCGTTCGATCCTGATCCGTGCAATACCGCACGTATCTGATCGAACCCTGCCATATATCCATACGGCCTATAGTACAAACTGTCCGATCCCGATCCGTGCAATACCGCACGTATCTGGTCGGACCTTGCCATATCTCCATACGGCCTCTACAACCTTTTGCCCGAAAGCTGAGTAACTGAATGTGGGGGACTCTAAAGACTCATCAACACCTTGGTTGTGGATTTAACCACTAGCACGTCATAGGTATAAGCCAATACGTAACGGGCTACCAGGTACTGACTAAAAGGGATGTCTGTGAGAGAACTCAGCCTGACAACCCTACTGAGCCTGTCAGTGACAATATCCGTACAGTCCGGTCCGTTCGTCTATGAGTATCGCATGGCGGGCCTAGGGGGTTGGTAAAAGTCAGACCCCCAAAAGCGGTACAAGTCGTGTCGGAGTGTAGCCCAGAACACCCTGAGATACTACTGGAATACCTACCAGTAAATCTCCTTGCCTTGGCCAAGGACTTTGTGTAATGGCTCTCCTAGACACAGCACGACCTCACCCCCAATACCGGGAGAGACGAACCCCTGAAGATACGCTCACTGCCTCCATGTGGCTCGGGACTATACCCAACTAAAACCTGTTTGCACGACTCCTTTGAGCCGTGGTAGGGTAGTAATCAAAGTACAGTGGGAACTCACACGAGACAAATGACGATCCCCAGGTCGATGAACTAACCTGCACACATGTCACCAGGGAACTGCCATCTGACGTCTGGTATATGACCAACTAGCATATTCCCGGCGAGTCCTGTCCGGTGTACTCATAACCCAATGAGCACCTGTATACATCTTAGGTGATCCAACTGACACCAGTGGCTTGTGAGACCGGCCACCGCCCCTCGTCGGGGTCTCGACTGTATACACTAGTCTACTAATGGAGTATCGATGCCCAGTCTCGAAACTCCCACGACTAGGGACCTTTTAAGGATAAGCTTATAGACCCCAGCTCCCACTTATATGATCACCCTCATACTGCTGGTGGTCAAGCAAGAATCCTAGGGGCTCTATCAACGTGTAATAGCGACGTGTCAGGTCACCTAAAGCAGTACACGATGATAAAGGTAAACCAGATAGCATACTATCATCTCGAGTAAGACTGTCCTACCGGGATAGGTCCTCCATCAATCATTACAATCACGTACCTGTGACCTAATAATTGACTCTGAGGGCACTATCTCCAACAATCTCCCACTTGCACTCAAGGCTAATTATTGCGATGTCGCATACTCACAGCCCGTGTGATACCGAACACCCAACTCCTCTACTAGTCAGTCTCACAAAGCTCGTTTGCGAAACTATTGCGTTCGAGGAATAGCCTCAGTGAGTGGATCCGCTTTGTTGTTTCTTTCTATGTCTCTCTATATCTCAAGTTCGCGGAGAAACCCATCTCCCGAAATGAGCAATACCTGTCTTAGAATATGTTTGGATGTCTGATGGGACTTAGCTCATAAATGAACTCCAAATCCAAACTTCTTAGACTGTATCGTCAACTGAACTTAATCAGTATCCTGTGCCATGCCACCCTCAGTATTGCCTTGGACCACCTGTCCAAAATACTGCCCCTCATCAGAAGGAAAACTATAGCTCTGACAACCTCCTTGTCGTCCATGTCACCTTGGAAGCCTGGAATGATAACTGTTTCCCGAATGAGGCTGTCGATATCATATCCCTAGAACATCCACTTATGTTCTAAAACTGCTTTCGACTGTTTCTCCATGATCGGATCAATATCAACCTATTGCATCTAGTGCAAGAACAATATCTGGTGTGGTACTTGACATCTCATGATTGACTCAATTGCCTGAGCAAGTGATCTGCCAATCATGCACATCCCTCTCCCCTTTAGTCTGTAAGACACCTTTAGAGAGGGTGACTCCATTACCTGCAGGTACACTACCGTGCCAGGAGTCGTCCATTCTAAATACTCTTAGAATGCTGTCTAAGTACCCAGATTGGGAAACTACCCAAATCTAGATCTAAGACCATAGATCTAGTAACCAGTATGTCTGATATAAAATCCATTTCCTTTGTGGAGAAACAACTGTGTGACGACCAAAGTACAACCGATCGTAGTGTAGGAGTTTCTTTTCCTACTCTGTGTATATCATCCAAATACCAGGATATCACACCCTAATACTTTCTCAACAGATCCATCCCCTATTCTGATGAAGTCAAACCCATGACTGTCACGTCAGAAATAGATGATCTTTCTCCGCTACATCTGCTCTAGTCTATAAATAGACATAAGCAACCTATCCACCAATGCTTCCACTGCTCCCTCTGACTACGACAACCCTCTGGCAGAGTCATATAGACGTACACTTCTAAAACTGGTTTAGAACGACGCTATACTCATCCTCCCGCCGGGTCTCGTAACCTGGAACAACAGCAATGGCAATTGTGGGTAAACAAGAACTTCCCTGTCACCGTCCTTGAGGCTACCGTAGTGCCTCTCGGGTGCCTGAAGTTACCCACCTTATCTGCGGAGTGGCCAATGGAATGTCAATCCAGATTGAATCTTTAGGTTCCTTATCAAATCTTCAGTAATCGTTTGTGGTTCTGGAATCACTTCCAGTTCTACCATACTCCCACTACTGTTTTCTGAAAAAAATCCATCTTTAATAAAACTGTGGCGAGTCTAGAACAATATCGCTATTGTTCATCCAGATGGTAGAAAGTCAACCCTCGTCATAGCCTGGGTCAACCCACAAACAGCCATTACAGAAACGTGCCTTGAGTTGTCCAGTGTCTGGTTTTAATCATAAACCGGACAACTCCCCGTACCTTAACATCGTTAAGATATGAACTGTTCTATATCCAATATAGAAACAGAGGCACTGATTTAATTGAACCAGATTCAAATCATGCAGCTGTCCCCAGCGCATGTCAACTAAATGGAAGGAGGCCGATCAGCGTTACTCAACTTAGGAATACTTCCAATTATGAGTAACCTGAAAGAGAAGCAAGATCTCTTTATCATTACTATCAACTGAATACCATACACAAGTATCTACATCTTCGATCTCTTTGAAGAATCCCGATACTTGCTATACCTGGTTCTCTACTCTATTCAAATACCTATAACTTCTCAAAATTTGGACCCTGTGTTTCCGCGAAACACCTGTCTAAAAACTAGAGAAGTCATAAGTAAACCGAATATAGTACGAGGACCAAGCCCTCTGTCTTGATGGACCCTGGACAACATACAATCCTTTGTATAAGTCCCTTGAGTCTGATAACTCATTCACTGTGTGTCGTAGGTTGAAAACTGTACTTATGGTTAAGAAGAATTACACCGCTGTTTAATGCTCCTTACCTAACCATCCACTGATATAGGTAAATGTCGTAGACATAATTTCAGAAAAGTATATCTCACTCTATGAAAATAGACGTACAGATATATCAATTTGAAATTGGTGCATAACAGCGGATATTCAAAACCAAATATTTGCCGACCGGCAAATAGCCCAGGTGATTTCCTCAAATATCACCGATTACAACGAATCCTGATATAATGAGGATAATCACCCAATTCCCAATAACTTACTCCCACTCATCATCTGTAAAACCATACAGATGTGAGAATCGTACCTGGTAAATACATACCCTGGAGTAAGTATCTAATCGGGAAATCAGTTTTCCTTTAACATTACACAGTGAAACTGAAACATTGAAATGTTCCGATGGGGTATCCCGGTATTCCTAGTAATGCCTCTTCCAGATTCACGACTGTAACCGTATAGTTCTTTGCCACCTCTCCAAATCCCTTCATATGTCTTTAGTCTTTACCTTCTGCACACCCTTTTAGGCCAAATGGTTTTCTTCCTTCCCTACCGTTCGGCACCAGCCTATGGTTTGGAAGAAGACTATCCAATAAGCATAATGGGTGTACTGTCCCAATCCTAGGAACACTCGCAATGAGAGAGGGTGAAGATAAAAGACAACCGAATAAACCTTATTCCTATTTCTCCTGAACCAGAATCCATCCCCGAACTGGAATAAATTCCTTTCGAGTTCGTATATAACCATACGATGGAGTATCCAATAAACTGTGGATCTTCGTAGTGATACGGAGTGTTCTGGAGAAATACAAAGGTGATTTGGGAGTGGTAATGAAATACTTGGTTTGGTCGTGAATATCTGTTGCAATTTACTTTGCCCTCTTACTAATCCCTTGCTTTGTCTTAACTTAATACCTTCTGCACACCACCGTTATGCTAATTGGTTTCCTTCATTCCCTACCGGTCGGCACCTGCCTATGGTTTGGAAGAAGACTATCCAATTTGCGTAATAGGTGTACTATCTCCTAAACCAAGGAGTACTCACAACTTGAGAGAAGGTAAAAGGAAAAGACAACTGAATAATCCTATCCGTTTTCTCCAGAACCGGAAACCATTCCTCGAATAAATTCTTTCGAGTTCGTATCTAACCATACGATGGTTTTGTCCAATGGAAGTGGACGTTCGTAGTAAAACGGGGTGTCCTGGAGAAAAGGGTAAAAGTAGGAGTGGCAATGAGGTTTGCAACTCTGACAATCCAAAAGCCAGTGTTTAAGAAGGTTCGGTCAACTTGGTCACTGAGTCATAGTCTAGGGTCGGGTCAATGGTCGCTGCCAAAGAGACAGAGAAAAGAAACACTCAGCGTGCACTCTAACCTAGATCAGAATGGTTACCAATTTATCTAATCTGGAATCCTCCCACTGTACCTCAAATTCTCCTCCAAACCTGAAAGAAGAATTAGTCGGGGTTACCCGAGGAGTAAACTAACTCATCAGTGGGAATCGGGATCCAACTCTCATTGCATGACAACGTGACGGAATCCGCTCACGGTATCACACTCCAGAAGGTATGCGCATATCTGGCAAGTTTCAGTTCTTTTGAAACTCCCGATGTGATTTCTGCCCCATGCTCTTATGACCTTGACTAAGGCCACCAAATCATAAGTCACATGTCAAGTTCTACCCGTCATTATCCAGGTTGATTTGAACCCACCCGTACAAGCCCTTGACTAGGGCCAACAAGGCTATACGACTGTCCCAAACCAACGCATCTATCTATGCAGCATATGAACACCCAACAGCTACCAAACACTGTGCCTTGACTATGGCCAACAAACACAGCTTGAATACTATTGACTACCCATATGAAACGACGGAGGGCTACGAATGGTTTCTGGCGAAAACCTTTAACGTAATGAACTTGATATCGTTGAAGGAACAGATAGCTTTTAAAAATATAGTGACGAAAACCTTCGCTAAAGAGGTCACTCCCGGTGAAGGGATCTCGGCTCTTTCCTCGTAGAATGGGGTGCAGGATATTCCAACTGAATACCACGATGCAAAGCAAAAGTAATCGGCTATAGTGAAGTTAATGCCCTGACGCAAACTTTTTGTCCAAGGGGTCACTCCCGGTGAAGGGATCTCGGCCCTTGCCTCGTCGACTGAGGAGCAGGATATTCCAAATGAATACCGCGATGCAAAACAAAAGTGAACGTCCTTGCAATAACAGCTTTTTGAAAAGTGTTCCAACAACATCAGATTAGGTTTGTTTTTAACTTGTATTGATCCGAATCAACACAGTCCCATCAATTGATCACACTAAAAAGAACGAAAATATACTGATGTACGTATATGCCATCCGCATTCGCCACTGGGTCCCGTCATTACCCGTTAGGTTAGCTAACTAACGACAGAGCGGGGACTGGACTAGCGCGGATGTAAAACATATACAACATCTACTAATATATATACCAATATATTATATTCGCTCAAGGCGTGAATAAAATGCAACATCACAGAAATGTACAGCATCACAGAAACAATACAGATATCTGGGATCCCCGGGTTTCACAGAGCCGTTGAAACCCGACGTTCCCCTGGTCGTGTGGATAGCCTGTGCAATGAAAACCTAGACCCCTACGGGCGCGGCAAGTTACCCGCCAAAACCTGAAGCGAGGCAGCCCCCTTCAGCAACGTGAATGGACCACCCAGCACTTCACGGAATCCGGTAACTTGGGCACCCCTCCTGGGTCAACCTGTACCCCCTACGAGTGCGGCGAATAGCCCGCCAATCCTAGAGTGAAGCCCCCTCCGTCTCAATGCCATGAGATGCGGGCTTGTTGCCCTCCAGAACCCGGCTATCCGTGCACCCCTCCGCAGGGCAATCCTAGTACAGAAAGTAAAATATACATACAACGGGTACATCGACCGCAACCAGGTCGTGCCCCAAAATAATAATACAAACGGGGCAGTGACGGCAGTCCACATGTCGGACGCTCGCCCCGCAATATCAAATGTACATAATACAACAAAACTGTACTAGCATTGCATCCAGGCTATCCCCACGACCGATTCGCAACATCACAGCAAAAACAAAACATCAACGTGAAAGTCACGTTCGCAAATCCGTCTAACCGGGCTATAGCAGTTAGACCGGATTTACCGATCAAGTGACATTCACGGTCGCAGATATAATGTAAATACTGTGAAAAATGTGTTTAAAATATCCGATCGATCAAAAATTAACAAGTGGGCCCCCAATCAAAACTGTAGCACTCACAGAAAACCTGGGCCCAATTTTAATATTCCAAAACCCATATTTTAAGCCCAGAAAGCCTCTGAAAAAAATTGGTGAAGTGATCTCCACAGTGTGCGGCGGAAGAGCGGCGGAATGGGGGGTATATGCGGCGGTTCCGCGCTCCCACTGTGGATTCACTTCATCGAAATTTTACAGAGTTCTTAGATTTTCCAGTACATCAATATTTTACAACCTGAAAAATTTTTCGACACCAAAAATTTCCAACAGAAAACCGATGCTAACAAAAATGTAGTTTTGGAACATTCGATCGATCGAAACAGAAAAACACACTACACCAAGCTAGACTAAGTTAATGGTGAGGCTCTGATACCACTGTAAGTGCACGGCGGCGCCCCGGCCGTCAATCCGACGGCCAAAAGCGGAAGTGGTGAAAAACTTTAAATTTTCTTAAACTGGCAAACCGCCGCGCACTACTACCCGGATCGAACCATTAATTAGTCCTAGCTACCAACAAGAAAGGGAATAGAGATATACCGACGATCCATGTCCTCCGGTCTTCTCATCATCGTCCCGATCTCTTGCGGAATGTCCCGTCTCCTCCTCGTCGCCGGAAGTGCACCACATCGCCTACTTCTTTTACGGGCTCCCACCTCAATGCCGAGGCAACTCGGGCACGAAGCCGGCTACTCGACGTGCCCAAGGTTCGCTGTAGAATATGTAGCCCTCAAGTCTCACTTTGGGGTTGTGGAATTGCCTTTTTGGTGGAGGAAATGATATGAGCTTGTGGAGATGAAACATGTGGGATTTTACAAAGCTAGAAGAACAAAAATCCCACCCCAAGAAATTTGGACAGCCCCCTCCCTCAATGTGGCCGGCCATGTATATGGTGGTGGAGAGAGTGAAAGAGTGAGAGTGTATCAAAAAGATGGGAGCCATTCTCATCTAATCCCAAAGAGAGAGAGAGGAAAGCTATCATGCAAAAGGGAATGATCACAAGGCAATGCCAACACTCCACACAACCATCATCAACAACCATGATGCTAACAAAGTCAAGCCATCATGAAGTATGAAGTCAAGCAAGTCAATGGATGGTGCACCATCATGAAGACTATCATGATGCTACAAAAAACAAAGAACCCCTCCACAAATGCCTATTTGCAACAATGCAAATAAACCCTCCTCCACCAATCTTCGGCCAATGAACGGAACAATGGAAATTGGCCGAAACGGAAAGCAAACTGGCAACTCCAGAAAACTGGTCCCGTAATAAATTACAGGAAAACCCCGATACTGTGCATACACACCCGCATTTGTATTCCGACCGAAATACAAATGCAATGAGACAAACTCTACACTGTACTATACTAGGATCCGGCTTATACCAAAGCCGGCCAGTAATATCCGTTCGATCCTGATCCGTGCAATACCGCACGTATCTGATCGAACCCTGCCATATATCCATACGGCCTATAGTACAAACTGTCCGATCCCGATCCGTGCAATACCGCACGTATCTGGTCGGACCTTGCCATATCTCCATACGGCCTCTACAACCTTTCACCCGAAAGCTGAGTAACTGAATGTGGGGGACTCTAAAGACTCATCAACACCTTGGTTGTGGATTTAACCACTAGCACGTCAGAGGTATAAGCCAATACGTAACGGGCTACCAGGTACTGACTAAAAGGGATGTCTGTGAGAGAACTCAGCCTGACAACCCTACTGAGCCTGTCAGTGACAATATCCGTACAGTCCGGTCCGTTCGTCTATGAGTATCGCATGGCGGGCCTAGGGGGTTGGTAAAAGTCAGACCCCCAAAAGCGGTACAAGTCGTGTCGGAGTGTAGCCCAGAACACCCTGAGATACTACTGGAATACCTACCAGTAAATCTCCTTGCCTTGGCCAAAGACTTTGTGTAATGGCTCTCCTAGACACAGCACGACCTCACCCCCAATACCGGGAGAGACGAACCGCTGAAGATACGCTCACTGCCTCCATGTGGCTCGGGACTGTACCCAACTAAAACCTGTTTGCACGACTCCTTTGAGCCGTGGTAGGGTAGTAATCAAAGTACAGTGGGAACTCACACGAGACAAATGACGATCCCCAGGTCGATGAACTAACCTGCACACATGTCACCAGGGAACTGCCATCTGACGTCTGGTATATGACCAACTAGCATGTTCCCGGCGAGTCCTGTCCGGTGTACTCATAACCCAATGAGCACCTGTATACATCTTAGGTGATCCAACTGACACCAGTGGCTTGTGAGACCGGCCACCGCCCCTCGTCGGGGTCTCGACTGTATACACTAGTCTACTAATGGAGTATCGATGCCCAGTCTCGAAACTCCCACGACTAGGGACCTTTTAAGGATAAGCTTATAGACCCCAGCTCCCACTTATATGATCGCCCTCATACTGCTGGTGGTCAAGCAAGAATCCTAGGGGCTCTATCAACGTGTAATAGCGAGGTGTCAGGTCACCTAAAGCAGTACACGATGATAAAGGTAAACCAGATAGCATACTATCATCTCGAGTAAGACTGTCCTACCGGGATAGGTCCTCCATCAATCATTACAATCACATACCTGTGACCTAATAATTGACTCTGAGGGCACTATCTCCAACACATATCACATATGTGCTCCTACTCCTTTTGCCTGAGCCAAGAAACCTCTGCGTAGGACATTAAAGAATCGTCAATACGCCGGCAGTAGATGATGATCATATCAAACACCTACAAGCTGCAAGCGGTCAGCTAAATGTAATAGCCACCCAGGTATTGAGCGATCAGAAGATCAACAAGCAAGCCTGTACATTCTCCTGCGAATCCAATCAGTAACACTCCCGTACAGTCTGGTCTCTTCGTCTGATATGTCGCATATCTCGCCTAGGGGTGGTAAACGTCAGAGCCCAGTAGCTTGATAAGTCGTGTCGATATGAGGTCCATAACAGTTAGAGAGAATACTGATAATACTTACCAGTAAATCTCAGCAACCCTGGCCAGGGATTTCCAGTTATAGCCAATCGAACACAGCGCAACATCAACTCCCTATACCGGGAGAGACGAATCCCCTCATATCGCTCATTGCCTCCATGTGATTCGGGACTGTACCCAAAAGCCACCGTTTTGCACGCTATCTTGGACATGGTATGATGGAAATCAAAGCACAGTGGGAATCACACAAGACTCTATGACGATCTCGGGTCTACAGACTAACCTGTACCAGTGTCACCAGAGAACTGCCATCTGACGTGAGGTATAATACCATCTGGGAGTTCTCGGCAAGTCCGTCCAGTGTACCCAGTCTCCGCTGAGCACCCATATACCTTCTCTGATGTCAAACACCAATGGATATAGGATCATCCATCGCCCATCATATGGGTCAAGAAGCGCATACGCTAGTCTACTCTGGAGTATTAATGCCCTGTCTCGGTACTCCCACGACTAGGAACATTTGAAGGATGTACTTGGCGACTACACTGTCCCTACTAATATGATCTACATCATAGTCCTGGTAGTCAAGTACTCATCCTAAGGGCTTTATCAACATGTGAGATAAAGACAGTTAGAGTACATGTTAAGATAAAGTGAAACCAGATAGCATACTATCATGTCGAGCAAGAAAGTCCTCCCTATACATGTCCAAGCATCCATTACAATATACATCGTATGTACAGTAATGGCTTCTAGGGCATACATATAACTAACATTAGGCATGACACTAACTCACCCATGGTTGCAATTCTAACCTCACTCTCTCATTCATTTTCTTCATCACTTCTTCTTCTTCTTCAAGTGAAAAAGCTTGCTAGTTTTTTCTAAAGTGATGAAACCTTGTGAGAAAAGTAAAACTAATGTAAGCCCACTTCCTATTTCATCATGCTCTACTATTAGCCATTTAGTTTAGGGTGTTTGCTTCACTAATTTCACAAATTAGTGAAAAGGTAGCATGAGCTCGAATCTCCTCGACATAGATCATCTTCGGCTTCGAAGGCATCGAGCAAGTCCGTTCATTTCTTTATGTGAACCCTCACTTGAGTTCGGGAGTTCGATGATTGCAGCGAAGGGACTACTACACGGAGCTATTGAAGTAAAGGACCGGTCTACAAAGGTTGTATTCCTTGTTCACTTTAGATGTACGGTTGTATACATATCTTGTTTAACCTTAAGTCTCTAGTTCGATCCTTGTTCGGGTTCTTTAGCTCTCTAGAAAATTTTGAAATGGCATGTTCGATGCCATAGTAAACACCGTGAGGTTGCTATGGAACCCTACTACCCTATCACTCTGGAAGCTCGAATCGGTAAAGGACTCCACATAGAGTTCACCGTTACCAAACAGCAAGAACATTTCTTTAGTCCTTCTCAAGTATTTAAGAATGTTCTTCACAGCTCTCCAGTGTTTCTCCCCAGGATCTGATTGACACCTACTCACTACACCTAGTAAGTATATTACATCCTCTTAAATCTATCTCTATAGATCTAAACCACTGGATGTAGGAGGCATCACCCAGATCCTCCATGGAGAAACATTGTGATAAGAGGAGCTTGACCGAGTGTAGCATAGGAACACCATTTCCTATCAATAGTATGTCATCCACGTACAATATGAGGAAGACAACCTTACTCTTTACAACCTTTTTGTATATACAAGGTTCATCTACCTTTTTGATGAAGTCAAACTCTTTGACTGCCAAATCGAAATAGATGTTCCAACTCCGCGATGCCTGCTTTAATCCATAAATTGATTTAAGCAAATTGCACACCTTTCCGCTGCTCTCACTGTCTACGAAGCCCTCTGGCAGTGTCATGCACACGCTCTCTTCTAAATCACCATTTAGAAAAGCGGTCTTGACATCAATCTGCTAGATTTTGTAGTCATGGTATGTAGCGATGGCAAGTAGGATCCGGATGGACTTAAGTATAAGCACTGGAGAAAAGGTTTCATCATAATCGATACCTGGTTATTGACGAAAACCTTTTACTACAAGTCTAGCTTTGAAAGTCTTAACTTTTCCATTTACACCAAGAATCTTCTCAAGATCCACTTACTCCCGATTGGTTTTACCTCTTCAGGTGCAACTTCCAAAGTCATACTTTGTTGGTGTACATGGATTCCATCTCAGATCGCATAGCATCCAGCCATTTCACAGAGTTCCCACTTGTGATGGCCTGCTCGAAATTAGTTGGGTCATCATCTTCCATGATGCAATCCTCGCTCCCATTATCCTTGAGAAAACCGTAGTATCTCTCAGGAGGATGATGAACCCTACCAGATCGGCGGAGAGGCTGAGGTTCGTCGGGAACTATTGAATCCTCTGGTTCCATCAAGTCATCAGCTGTAGTTTGTATAGCTGGAACTTCTTCCAGTTCTACCTCATGACCACTAATTTGTTTAACAAGAAATTCCTTTTCTAAAAAGGTGGCATGCCGAGAAACAAAACACCTTTTGTTTCTCAGTGTGGTAGAAGATATACCCTCGTGAATGTTTGGGATATCCAACAAACTTACACAGAACTGACCTTGCCTCGAGCTTGTCTGGATTTTGCCTTTCAACATAGGCCGGACAACTCCATATCTTAACTCGTTTAAAACATGGTCTCTTCCCATGCCATATCGCATATGGAGTGGTAGGCGCTGATTTGGTCAGAACCCTATTCAATAGGTATGCGGCTTCTCAAGCGCATAACTCCAAAAGGAAATAGGTTACTCAGCAGTACTCATCAAAGAGCGCACCATATCTCATAGGGTGCGATATCTCTGCCTCGATATACCGTTGTGCTGTGGTGTATACGGAGGAGTAAACTGATAGAGAATCCCATTCTCCTTTAAATAATCCAGGAAATCTATGCTCAAGTATTCTCCTCCCCGATCAGATCGAAGGATTTTAATACTTCTACCCGTTTGGTTCTCGACTTCGCACTTATATTCCTTGAATTTCTCAAAAGTTTCAGACTTGTGTTTCAACAGGAACACATGTCCGAATCTTGAGAGATCATCAGTGAATGCAATGAAGTACGAAGAACCAATCCTGGCATGTGTAGACATGGGACCGCATACATCACCATGTATCAGTCCCAAGAGTTCAGTAGCACTTTCTCCGTGTCCAGTAAACAGAGTTTTGGTCATCTTGCCTTTGAGACATGACTGTCAAGTTTCTTAAGATGTAAATTCGAACGGATTCAAATATCCATCCTTATGTAACTTAGCTAGTCGTGTCGCACTGATATGACCTAGTCTACAATGCCACAAGTAAGATTCGTTCATTTCTGAACTTTTCCTTTTGTGTGTGTTATGTACATTAAGAACTGTATTCTGATTCAGAACGTATAAACCGTTACATAATGTACCAAACCCAATCAACACTTGATTTAGGAAAATGTTCATAACATTTTTCTCTACTACAAAATTATATCCTTCTTTATCTAATAAAGAAATTGATATTAAATTGCACATCATAGATGGTACGTAATAACAGTCGTTCAAGATCAGTGTATTGCCGTTCGGTAATACAAGGTGATATTCGCCAACTGCTTTGGCTGCAATAGTTGCACCATTCCCTACTTTTAGAGAATGTTCACCTTTTCCCAGTTCTCTACCTCTTCTAAGCCCTTGTAACACATTACATATGTGGGATCCTGATCCGGTATATAATATCCAGGACGTAGAGTGTACTGAGAAACAGTTCTCGGTTATGAACACACCCGAAGAAGATGCATCGACATGCTCATTCCTCGTTCGGGTCGTGTGGGAATCCTGGTATTCTCCTATTTCCTACTCAGACTTATAACAGTTATAAGATAGAGCGGAACCAACGTTTCCCAGCTCAGTATAATAAGTGGGTTGTAGGGTTACCTAGCAGGACAACAAGGTTTCAGGAGGCATCATCCATGCCATTTTCAAAAATTTGCCATGCTAAACAACCCTAAGCTTAGAATCTTAACTAGAGAATTAGACAATACATCATGTAAACAACTTTACATCTAAGTAAACATGGAATACAACCTTTGTAGACCGGTCCTTCACTTCAATAGCTCCGTGTAGTAGTCCCTTCGCTCCAAGTAGTGATTTTCCGGACTCTAGAATGGCTCCACAAGATGAAAGGAACAAGCTTGCACGAAGTCTTCGAGGCCGAAGATGATCTATGTCGAGAAGACACCAACACAAGCCACCTCTTCACTAATTAGGGATTAGTGAAGCTAACACCCTAAACTAAATGGCTAATCTAGTAGAGGATGATGAAGTAGGATTTTTTCTCACTTTAGAATTAGTTTTCTCACTAATTTTCTTCACCTCTCCAAAACCTAGAGAGCTCTCTTGTTGAAGAAGAAGAAGATGCAGAGAATAATGTTGTGAAAACCTTAATCAACCACGGGCGAGATAATATCTCATATAACTCATATAGAGACTTAACCATAGGTATTGATAATGGTTGGGTTAATAAATAACTTAAGTAAAACAAAATTAGTGGACTAAGTCAATGGTTCCACAAGCTTCTACAAGCTTCAACCATGGGCTAATTTCCAACCAATTTTGACTTACCTTAAATAAATAAACACCCTCAATTATCTATGCCATGGTGTGAGTCTCATACACCCATGTAGCATGTATCATCAAGCATGACACAAAAACAATAATATATATCACATATATATTATATATGAGTGAGAAAAAGAAATACTTAAGTGAGTTAATATTAGTTAATGTAAAATTTAATATATCAAATATATAATTATACATTAAATCATTAAATCAACTCTTGATTTAATAATCCGGCTATATCACATATAACCGACTAATATCATATGTATCAACTTATCGAATCAACACTTGATTCGATAACCCAGCTATATCACATATAACCGACCGATATCACATATCGTGAGAATAGAATACGGTATGACATACTCGTATTAATCTCGGTCCCGCACATATCACATATGTGCTCCTACCTCGTTTCGCCTGAGCCAGGAAACCTCTGTGTAGGACTCTAAAGACTCGTCAATATGCCGACAGTAGGTGATGATCATATCAAGCATCCACAAGCCGTCAGCGGTACTAGCTGGACGTAACGGCTACCTGGGTATTGAGCGATCAGAATAACAACAAGCAAGACTGCTCATACTCCTGTAAAGCCTGTCAGTAACACTACCGTACAGTCCGGTCTCTTCGTCTGATATGTCGCATATCTAGTCTAGGGGTAGTAAACGTCAGACCCCTGTAACCGATACGTCGTGCCGATGTGAGGCTCATAACAGGTCGAGAAACTACTGATAACTGTTGCGCCACGGTAGCGCCCCGGCCGTCTACTCGTGGCCAAAAAGCGGAATCAAAATTTTCTTAACTTTAACCGGCGCTACCACGGACAATATACCCGGATCGTAACCATTAACCTAATCCTAGCTATCAAGAGAATGGGGTAGAGAGCTATACCAAGCGATCCGTGTCCTCCGGTCTTCGTCTCCACTCCGATCTCCCGCGGAATCTCCGTCCGTCACCTCCTCGTCGAAAAGGGCACCACGTAGCCGGATTCTTTTACGGGCTCCCACCTCTGGACCGAGGCAACTCGGGCGCGAAGTTGGCAAGCCGACGCGTCCAAGGGCACTGTAGGTGTAGTGTAGAAAGCATGTCTCGATGCGGGTATGAAGTTGCCTTGATGGTGTGGAGGAATCAAAAGAACTTTGGAAGAAGAATGGTGTATATTTTTCAAGCATGAAAAATGAGAGATGTATATTTCCTCACACTCAAAAATGAAAACCTCTCTCTCTCTCTTGCAATGTAGCCGGCCCCCTAAAAGGAATGAGGAGGGAATCTTAATCAAGAGAAGAAAAAAGGATTAATGAATATAAAAATGGTCACCACATATCTCATCCAAATCCACTCACAAACCATCACCATAAATGCAATGAAATGGAAAAGAAAAGAATCTCATGATGATGAGGCCACAAATTCAAGAAACCCCTCCACAATATGTAATTTGCAAAAATGCAAATTACCCCTTCCATCGGAAAAGTCCAGCCGGGAAGGAACAAAGGAAAACTGGCCGGAACGGAATGCAAACTGGCAACTTCAGAAAACTGATCCCGTAATAAATTACAGGAAAACCCCGCTACTGCATATACATGCCCGCATTTGTATTCCCACTGAACACAAATGCAAAGAGAAAAAACTACACCGTCTAATACTAGGATCCGGCTTAAACCAAAGCCGGCCAGTAAAATCCGTCCGATCATGATCCGTGCAATACCGCACGTATCTGATCGAACCCTGCCATATCTCCATACGGCCTCTACAGCGTTTCGCCCGAAACTTGAGTAACTGTGTGTGGTGGACTCTAAAGACTCGTCAATTCTATGGCTGTGGATTTAACCACTAGAACGTCAGAGGTATTAGCCATACGTGACGGGACACCAGCTATTGACCAAAAGGGACGTCGATGAGCGAACTCATCCTGACACCCTACTGAGCCTGTCAGTGACAATATCCGTACAGTCCGGTCCGTTCGTCTATGAGTATCGCATGGCGGGCCTAGAGGGTTGGTAAAAGTCAGACCCCCAAAAGCGGTACAAGTCGTGTCGGAGTGTAGCCCAGAACACCCTGAGATACTACTGGAATACCTACCAGTAAATCTCCTGCCTCGTCCGAGGGCTTTGTGTAATGGCTCTCCTAGACACAGCGCGACCTCACCCTCAATACCGGGAGAGACGAACCCCTGCATATTCACTCACTGCCTCCATGTGGCTCGGGACTGTACCCAACTAAAACCTGTTTGCACGACTCCTTTGAGCCGTGGTAGGGTAGTAATCAAAGCACAGTGGGAACTCACACGAGACAAATGACGATCTCAGGTCGATGAACTAACCTGTACACATGTCACCAGGGAACTGCTATTCGACGTCTGGTATAATCCTAACTAGCAGGTTCCCGGCGAGTCCTGTCCGGTGTACTCATAACCCAATGAGCACCTGTATGCATCTTAGGTGAACCAACTGACACCAGTGGCTTGTGAGACCGGCCACCGCCCCTCGTCGGGGTCTCGACTGTATACACTAGTCTACTCTGGAGAATCGATGCCCTGTCTCGAAACTCTCACGACTAGGGGCCTTTTAAGGATTTGCTTATAGACCCCAGCTCCCACATATATGATCACCCTCATACTGCTGGTAGTCAAGCAAGAATCCTAGGGGCTCTATCAACGTGCAATAGCTACTCATAAGGTCACCTAAAGCAGTACACGATGATAAAGATAAACCAGATAGCATACTATCATCTTGAGTAAGACTGTCCTACTGGGATAGGTCCTTCCCAATCATTGCAATCACGTGCCTGTAATCCAATAATTGACTCTTAGGGCACTATCTCCAACAATCTCCCACTTGCACTCAAGGCTAATTATTGCGATGTCGCATACTCACAGCCCGTGTGATACCGAACACCTAACTCCTCTACTAGTCAGTCTCACAAAGCTCGTTTGCGAAACTATTGCGTTCGAGGAATAACCTCAGTGAGTGGATCCGCTGTGATGTTTCTTTCTATGTCTCTCTATATCTCAAGTTCGTGGAGAAAGCCATCTCCCGAAATGAGCAATACCTGTCTTAGAATGTGTCTGGATTTCTGATGGGACCTAGCTCATAAATGAACTCCAAATCCAAACTTCTTAGACTGTATCGTCAACTGAACTTAATCAGTATCCTGTGCCATACCTTCCCTCAGTATCTTCTTGGATCACCTGTCCAAAATACTGCCCCTCGTCAGAGGGAAAATCATGACTCTGACGACCACCCTGTCGTCCATGTCACCTTGGAAGCCTGGAATGATAACTGTCTCCTAAAGGAGGCTGCCGTTATCAAGTCCCTAGAACATCAACTTATGTTCTAAAACTGCTTCCTGCTGTTTCTCCAGGATTGGATCAATATCAACTTATTGCATCTCCTGCAAGAACAACATCTGGTGTGGTACTTGACATCTCATGATTGACTCAATTGCCTAAGCATGTGATCTGCCAATCATGCACATCCCTCTCCCCTTTAGTCTGTAAGACACCTTTAGAGAGGGTGACTCCATCACCTGCAGGTACACTACCGTGCCAGGAGTCATCCATTCTAAATACTCATCGAATGCTGTCTAAGTACCCAGATTGGGAAACCACCCAAATCTAGATCTAAAACCATAGATCTAGTGACCAGAATGTCTGATATAATATCCAAGTCCTATGTGGAGAAACCACTGTGTGACAACCAAAGAATAACCGATCGTAGTATAGGAATATCACTTCCTACTCTGTGTATGTCATCAAATGCCAGGACATCACACCCTACTACCTTTTTAACAGATCCATCCCCTATTCTGATGAAGTCAAACCTATGACTGTCACATCAGAAATAGATGATCTATCTCCGCTATATCTGCTTTAGTCTATAAATAGACATAAGCCTCCTGTCCACCAATGCTTCCGCTGCTCCCACTGATTACAACAACCCTCTGGCCGAGTCATACAGACGTACACTTCTAAAGCTAGTTCAGAACGACGCTATACTCATCCTCCTGCCGGGTCTCACAGTCTGGAACAACAGCAATGGCAAGTCTGGGTAAACAAGAACCTCCCTGCCACCGTCCTTGAGCATACCGAAGTACCTCTCGGGTGCCTGAGGTTACCCACTTTATCTGCGGAGTGGCCAATGGAATGTCAAATCAGATTGAATCTTTAGGTTCTTATCAAATCTTCAGTAATCGTTTGCGGTTCTGGAATCACTTCCAGTTCTACCATACTCCCACTACTGTTTTCTGAAAAATCCATTTCTTTTAAAAATGTGGCGAGTCAAGAACAATACCACTATTGATCTTCAAGATGGTAGAAAGTCAACCCTCATCATAGCCTGGGTCAACCCACAAACAGCTATTACAGAAATGTGCCTTGAGTTATCCGGAGTCTGGTTTTAAGTATAAGCCGGACAACTCTCCGTACCTTAACATCGTTAAGATATGAACTGTTCTATATCCAATATAGAAACAGAGGCACTGATTTAATTGAACCAGATTCAAATTATGCAGCTGTCTCCAGTGCATGTCAACTAAATGGAAGAGAGGCCGATCAGCGTTGCTCAACTTAGGAGTACTTCCAATTATGAGTAACCTGAAAGAGAAGCTAGTTCTCTTAATCATTACTATCAACTGAATACCATTCACAAGTATCTACATCTTCGATCACCTTGAAGAATCCCGATACTTGCAATACCTGGTTCTCTACTTTACTCTTATACCTATAACTTCTCAAAATTCGGACCTTGTGTTTCTACGAAACACTTGTCTAAAAACTAGAGAAGTCATAAGTAAGCCGAATATAGTACGAGGACCAACCCCTCTGTCCTAATGGACACTGGACAATGTACAATACTTTGTACAAGTCCCTTGACTCTAATAACTCATTCACTGTGTGTCGTAGGTTGAAAACTGTACTTATGGTTAAGAAGAATTACACCGCTGTTCAATGCTCCTTACCTAACCATCCACTGATATAGGTAAATGTCATCGACATAATTTCAAAAAGGCATATCTCACTCTATAAAAATAGACGTACAGATATATCAATTTGAAATTGGTGCATAACAACGGATATTCAAAACCAAATATTTGCCGTCCGACAAACAACCCAGGTGACTTCCTCAAATATCACCAATTACAACGAATTTCGATATAATGAGGATGATCACCTAATTTCCAATAACTTACTCCCACTCATCATCTGTAAAACTATACAGATGTAAGAATCATACCCGGTAAATACATACCCTGGAGCAAGTGTCTAATTGGGAAATCAGTTTTCTTTTAACAGTACACAGTGAAACTGAAACATTGAAATGTTTCGATGGGGTATCCCGGTATTCCTAGAAATGCCTCTTCCATTATCCAGATTCATAACTATAACCGTATAATTCTTTGCCACCTCTCCAAATCCCTTTATATGTCTTTAGTCATTACCTTCTGTATACCCCTTTGGGCCAAATGGTTTTCTTCCTTCCCTACCGTTCGGCACCAGCCTATGGTTTGGAAGAAGACTATCCAATAAGCATAATGGGTGTACTGTCCTAATCCTAGGAGCACTCGCAATGCGAAAGAAGGTGAAGATAAAAGACAACCGAATAAACCTTATTCCTATTTCTCCTGAACCAGGATCCATCCCCGAACTGGAACAAGTTCCTTTCGAGTTCGTATATAACCATACGATGGATTATCCATTAAACTTGGGATCTTCGTAGTGATACGGAGTGTCCTGGAGAAATACAAAGGTGATTTAGGATTGGCGAAGAAATACTTGGTTTGGTCGTGAATAGCAGTCGCAATTTACTTTGTCCTCTTACTAATCCCTTTCTTTGTCTTAACTTAATACCTTTTGTACACCATCATTATGCTAATTGGTTTTCTTCATTCCCCACCTTTCGGCACCAGCCTAAGGTTTGGAAGAAGACTATCCAATTTGCGTAATAGGTGTACTATCTCCTAAACCAAGGAGTACTCACTACCTGAGAGAAGGTAAAAGGAAAAAAACAACTGAATAGTCCTATTCGTTTTCTCCAGAACCAGAAACCATCCTCGAATTCCTTCGAGTTCGTATATAACCATACGATGGTTTTGTCCAATAGAAGTGGACGTTCGTAGTAATACGGGGGGTTCTGGAGAAAAGGGTAAAAGTAGGAGTGGCAATGAGGTTTGCAACTCTGACAATCCAAAAGCCAGTGTTAAGAAGGTTCGGTCAACTTGGTCACTGAGTCATAGTCTAGGGTCGGGTCAATGGTCGCCGCCAAAGAGAGAGAGAGAAAAGAAACACTCAGCGTGCACTCTAACCTAGATCAGAATGGTTATCACTTTATCTAATCTGGAAACTTCCCACTGTAACGTCGAATTCTTTCCCAAACCTGAAAGAAGAATTAGCCGGGATCATCCGAGGAGTAAACCAACTCATCAGTGGGAATCGGGATCCAACTATCATCGCATGATAACGTGACGGAATCCACTCACGTCACCACACTCCAGAAGGTATGCGCATGCCTGGCAAGTTCCAGTTTCTTTAGAAACTCCCGATGTATGTTTTTACCCCTAGGACCCAAGTGACCTTGACTGAGCCAACATATCAAAGGATCCTAGTCAAGTTCAACCTGTCATTATCTTAATTGCATTAGACCCACCCGCACAAGTCCTTGACTGAGCCAAAATGACCGTACGACTGTCCTAACTAATCACATATCCATAAGACAGAAAAGCATTACAGAGCTACCGCACACTACGCCTCGGCTGAGCACGACATACGTAGCACGAATACTAAGCAATACCAATCTGAAATGACGGAGGGCTACGGCTGGTTTTTGGCGAAAAACCTTTAACGTAATGAACTTGATATCGTTGAAAGAACCGCATAACTTTTTATAAAAATATAGTGACGAAAACCTTTGCTAAAGAGGTCACTCCCGGTGAAGGGATCTCGGCTCTTTCCCCGTAGGATGGGGTGCAGGATATTCCAACTGAATACCATGATGCAAAGCAAAAGTAATCGGCTATAGTGAAGTTATTGCCCTGACGCAAACTTTTGTCCAAGGGGTCACTCCTGGTGAAGGGATCTCGGCCCTTGCCTCATCGACTGAGGAGCAGGATATTCTAACTGAATACCACGATGCAAAACAAAAGATAACGCCCTTGCAATAACAGCTTTTGAAAAATGTTCCAACAACATCAGAATAGGTTTGTTTATCTTGCATTGATCCGAATCAACGCAGTCCCATCAATTGATCACACCACAAAAGAATGAAAATAATGATGTACGTATATGCCATCCGCATTCGCCACTGGGTCCCGTCATCACCCGTTAGGTTAGTTAACTAACGACAGAGCGGGGACTGGACTAGCGCGGATGCAAAACATATACAACATCTACTAGTATATATATAATATATAATTTTCGCTCAAGGCGTGATAAAATGCAACATTACAGAAATGTACAGCATCACAGAACAATACAGATATCTGGGATCCCCGGGTTTCATAGAGCCGCTACTGAAACCCGACGTTCCCCTGGTCGTGTGGATAGCCTGTGCAATGAAAATCCTAGACCCCTACGGGCACGGCAAGTCACCCGCCAAAACCTGAAGCGAGGCAGCCCCCTTCAGCAACGTGAATGGACCACCCAGCACTTCACGAAATCCGGTAACTTGGGCACCCCTCCTTGGGCCAACCTGTACCCTCTACGAGTGCGGCGAACAGCCCGCCAATTCTAGAGTAAAGCCCCCTCCGTCTCAATGCCATGAGATGCGGGCTCGTTGCCCTCTAGAACCCAGCTATCCATGCACCCCTCTGCGGGGTAATCCTAGAACAGAAAGTAAAATATACATACAACGGGTACATCGACCGCAACCTGGTCGTGCCCCAAAAGAATAATACAAACAGGCAGTGACGACAGTCCACATGTCGGACACTCGCCTCGCAATATCAAATGTATATATAAAACAAAACTGTACTAGCATTGCATCCAGGCTATCCCCACGACCAATCCGCAACAACACAGCACAATCACAGAACATCAACGTGAATGTCACGTTCGCAAATCCGTCTAATCGGGCTATAGCAGTTAGACAGGATTTACCGATCGAGTGACATTCACGGTCGCAGATATATTGTAAATACTGTGAACTAATGTGTTTGAAACATTCGATCGATCAAATATTACCAAGTGGGCCCCAAAGTATTACTGTAGCACATAAAGAAATTCTGGGCCCAAAAAAAGTATACCAAAACCCCTATTTTCAGCCTAAAAGGCCACTGCAAAAAATTGGTGAAGTGAAGCCAACATCCTGCGGCAGAACCGTGGCCAAATAGGGGTTATGGCCGCGGTTACACTGTTGTATGGAAGGATCAAGTTACCAAAATTTTACAGTGTTCTTAGAATTCCATGTACATCATTCTGCAACAACCTGAAAAATTTTTAGAGCTAAAAAAATTTCGACAGAAACTGATGCACGTGAAAACGCGGTTTTTGGAATTTTGTTCGATCGGAAATGTAAACACATTAGACAAAGCAAGACTAGGTTAATGGCGTGGCTCTGATACCATGTTGCGCCACGACAGCGCCCTGGCCGTCTACTCGTGGCCAAAAAGCGGAATCAAAATTTTCTTAACTTTAACCGGCGCTACCACGGACAATATACCCGGATCGTAACCATTAACCCAATCCTAGCTATCAAGAGAATGGGGTAGAGAGCTATACAAAGCGATCCATGTCCTCCGGTCTTCGTCTCCACTCCGATCTCCCGCGGAATCTCCGTCCGTCACCTCCTCATCGAAAAGGGCACCACGTAGCCGGATTCTTTTACGGGCTCCCACCTCTGGACCAAGGTAACTCGGGCGCGAAGTTGTCAAGCCGACACGTCCAAGGGCACTGTAGGTGTAGTGTAGAAAGCATGTCTCGATGCGGGTATGAAGTTTCCTTGATGGTGTGGAGGAATCAAAAGAACTTTGGAAGAAGAATGGTGTATATTTTTCAAGCATGAAAAATGAGAGATGTATATTTCCTCACACTCAAAAATGAAAACCTCTCTCTCTCTCTTGCAATGTGGCCGGCCCCCTAAAAGGAATGAGGAGGGAATCTTAATCAAGAGAAGAAAAAAGGATTAATGAATATAAAAATGGTCACCACATATCTCATCCAAATCCACTCACAAACCATCACCATAAATGCAATGAAATGGACAAGAAAAGAATCTCATGATGATGAGGCCGCAAATGCAAGAAACCCCTCCACAATATGTAATTTGCACAAATGCAAATTACCCCCTCCATCGGAAAAGTTCGGCCGGGAAGGAACAAAGGAAAACTGGCCGGAACGGAATGCAAACTGGAAACTTCAGAAAACTGATCCCGTAATAAATTACAGGAAAACCCCGCTACTGCATATACATGCCCGCATTTGTATTCCCACTGAACACAAATGCAAAGAGAAAAAACTACACCGTCTAATACTAGAATCCGGCTTAAACCAAAGCCGGCCAGTAAAATCCGTCCGATCACGATCCGTGCAATACCGCACGTATCTGATCGAACCCTGCCATATCTCCATACGGCCTCTACAGCGTTTTGCCCGAAACTTGAGTAACTGTGTGTGGTGGACTCTAAAGACTCGTCAATACTATGGCTGTGGATTTAACCACTAGCACGTCAGAGGTATTAGCCATACGTGACGGGCCACCAGCTATTGACCAAAAGGGACGTCGATGAGCGAACTCATCCTGACACCCTACTGAGCCTGTCAGTGACAATATCCGTACAGTCCGGTCCGTTCGTCTATGAGTATCGCATGGCGGGCCTAGGGGGTTGGTAAAAGTCAGACCCCCAAAAGCGGTACAAGTCGTGTCGGAGTGTAGCCCAGAACACCCTGAGATACTACTGGAATACCTACCAGTAAATCTCCTGCCTCGGCCGAGGGCTTTGTGTAATAGCTCTCCTAGACACAGCGTGACCTCACCCCCAATACCGGGAGAGACGAACCCCTACAGATCCGCTCACTGCCTCCATGTGGCTCGGGACTGTACCCAACAAAAACCTGTTTGCACGACTCCTTTGAGCCGTGGTAGGGTAGTAATCAAAGCACAGTGGGAACTCACACGAGACAAATGACGATCTCAGGTCGATGAACTAACCTGTATACATGTCACCAGGGAACTGCTATCTGACGTCTGGTATAATCCCAACTAGCAGGTTCCCAGCGAGTCTTGTCCGGTGTACTCATAACCCAATGAGCACCTGTATACATCTTAGGTGAACCAATTGACACCAGTGGCTTGTGAGACCGGCCACCACCCCTCGTCGGGGTCTCGACTGTATACACCAGTCTACTCTGGAGAATCGATGCCCTGTCTCGAAAATCCCACGACTAGGGACTTTTTAAGGATTTGCTTATAGACCCCAGCTCCCATGTATATGATCGCCCTCATACTGCTGGTAGTCAAGCACGAATCCTAAGGGCTCTATCAACGTGCAATAGCGACTCGTAAGGTCACCTAAAGCAGTACACGATGATCAAGATAAACCAGATAGCATACTATCAACTTGAGTAAGACTGTCCTACTGGGATAGGTCCTCCCCAATCATTGCAATCACGTGCCTGTGATCCAATAATTGACTTTGAGGGCACTGTCTCCAACTATAACACTTACCAGTAAATCTCCGTATCAACCCTGGCCAGGGATTTCTTGTTATAGCCAATCGAGCACAGCGCAACATCAACCCCCAATACCAGGAGAGACGAATCCCCTCCTATCGCTCATTGCCTCCATGTGACTCGGGACTGTACCCAAAAACCACCGTTTTACACGTTCTCTTGAACGTGGCAAGGTGGAAATTAAAGCACAGTGGGAATCACACAAGACTCTTTGACGATCTCTGGTCTACAGACTAACCTGTACCAGTGTCACCAGAGAACTGCTACTGACGCTAGGTATAATACCATCTAGGAGTTCTCGGCGAGTTCGTTCAGTGTACCCAGTCCCCACTGAGCACCTGTATACCACCAAAGGATGTGGGATCATCTATCGCCAATCATATGGGTCAAGAAGCATATACTCTAGTCTACTCTGGAATATCGATGCCCTGTCTCGATACACCCTCGACTAGGAACAATTAAATGATGTACTTGTGAACTACCCTAGCCCCACTAGTATGATCTACATCATAGTCTTGGTAGTCAAGTACACATCCTAAAGGCTTTATCAACATGTGAGAGCAAGACAGTATCATAATACAAGTCTACATGTTAAGACAAAGAGAAACCAGATATCATACTATCATGTCGAGCAATAAAGTCCTCTCTATATATGTCCAAGCATTTACTATAATATACATCATATGTACAATAATGGCCTCTAGGGAAAACATATAACTAACAATCTCCCACTTGCACTAAGGCCAGCTGTTGTAGTATCTCATACCCAACATCCCGAAGAATCTCTCAAATTGTATCTGGGGTATGGCCTTCGTGAGTGGATCCGCCGTGTTGTTCTTCGTGTCAACTATCCTGACCTCGATCTCCCGGTGATCAACTATCTCCCGGATCAGGTGATACCGCCTCAGAATATGCCTGGATCGCTTATGGGACCTGGGTTCCTTGTCCAAAGCCACAGCTCCATTGTTATCACAATAGAAAGGTATTGGATGCTCAATGGACGGAACCACACCAAGTTCGTTTATGAACTTCTTCATCCAGACAGCCTCTTTGGCAGGATCATTGGCAGCGATGTATTCATCCTCCATCGTCGAGTCTGCCACGGTTTCTTTCTTGGAACTCTTCCAACAAACCGCCCCTCCATTAAGGGTGAAGACAAATCCCAAGACCGACTTAGAGTCATCCTTATCACTCTGGAAGCTCGAATCGGTAAAGAACTCCACTTGGAGTTCACCGTTACCATACACCAAGAATATCTCCTTAGTCCTTCTCAAGTACTTGAGAATGTTTTTCACAGCTGTCCAGTGATTCTCTCCTGGATCTGCTTGATACCTACTCATTACACTTAGTGAGTTGCTACATCGTATCTGGTATATAACATCGCGTACATGATAGAGCCTACTGCCGAAGCATAGGATATCCCTTGCATGCGATCTCTCTCCAAATCAGTCTTGGGAGACATCTCTTTGGAGAGAGTGAGTCCTGAGATCATGGGTAAATTCCCACACTTGGAATCTTCCATACTAAACTGTAGGGTTATTAATCACAACAGCAAGGTTTCGGGTGGCATCATCCATGCCAATTTTAAATTTTGTCATGTTTAAACAACCCTAAAACGAGATCATTAATTAGAGAATCAAACTCAATCGAAATGTAAACACTTTACAACTAAGAGATTAGGGATTACAACCTTTGTAGTCCGTTCCTTCGCTTCATAAGCTCCGAGTTGAGGTCTCTTCGCTGCGATTATCGAGCTCCCGAACTCTAGAGAGACTCTATGAGGTGAATGAGGCATCCTTGCTTGAAGACTTCACTATCAAAGATGATCTACCTTGAGGAATCACAAACCCAACCTATTACTTTCACTAATGAGAGATTAGTGAAGCTAACACACTAATCTATATGGCTAGTATAGAAGACGATGATGAAGTAGGAATTTCTCTCTCTTTTGTTTTCTATTTCTCACTTTAATTCATCACAAAAGAAAAAGCAAGAAAAAGCTTTTGGAAGAAGAAGATGAAGTGTGATGAAATGAATTATTGTTTAGGTTAGAAATGCAACCAAGGGTTAAGCATGTCATGCTTAACCCTTGTAGAGACTTGACCATGGTCTAGGGTTAGGGTTTGGTAAACAAATATCTTAGCAAAATATCAAGAGAGAAGACTTAGTCAACATAAACAAATATCATAACCAAAGTCTTTTCTTTTGAATTAACTAATATATATATATATATATATATATATATATGTATGTATATATATCAAACCCTAATCATAGCCATGGTGAGAATCTCATAACACTAGTTGCAAGTGTAACCCTAACATATTACAATATCACATATCACATATATAATATTTTGTAACAAAAGAAAAGAATATATTAAACATATATCACATATATGTTAAATGTATCCAAATGTGAGAAAATGAAATACTTAAGTGAGCAATATATTAGTTAATGTAATTTAATATATCTAATATATAATTCTACATTAAATTATTAAATCAACACTTGATTTAATAATCCGGCTATATTATATATAACCGACTAATATAATATGTATCATTTTATCGAATCAACACTTGATCCGATAACCCGGCTATATCATATATAACCGGTCGATATCACATATCGAGAGAATAGAATACGGTATCACATATCGTATTAATCTCGGTCCCACACATATCACATATGTGCTCCTACTCCTTTTCGCCTGAGCCAGGAAACCTCTGTGTAGGACTCTATAGACTCGTCAATACGCCGGCAGTAGGTGATGATCATATCAAACACCCACAAGATGCAAGCGGTCAGCTAAACGTAACAGTCACCCGGGTATTGAGCGATCAGAAGATCAACAAGCAAGCCTGTACATACTCCTGTGAATCCAATCAGTAACACTCCCGTACAGTCCGGTCTCTTCGTCTGATATGTCGCATATCCAGTCTAGAGGTGGTAAACGTCAGACCCCAGTAACCGATAAGTCGTGTCTATGTGAGGCTCATAACGGGTCGAGAAACTACTGATAACACTTACCAGTAGATCTCCATATTGGCCCTGGCTAGGGACTTCCAGTTATAACCAATCGAACACAGCGCAACATCAACCCCAAAACCGGGAGAGACGAAACCCCTCCTATCGCTCATTGCCTCCATGTGATTCGGGACTGTACCCAAAAGCCACCGTTTTTCATGTTCTCATGAACGTGGTAAGGTGGAAATCAAATCACAGTGGGAATCACACAAGACTCTATGACGATCTCGGGTCTACAGACTAACATGTACCAGTGTCACTAGAGAACTGCAATCTGACGATAGGTATAATACCATATAGGAGTTCTCGGTGAGTCTGTTCAGTGTACCCAGTCACCACTGAGCACCCGTACACCATCTTTGATGTCAAACACCAATGGATATGGGATCATCCATCGCCCATCATATGGGTCAAGATGCGTATACGCTAGTCTACTCTGGAGTATCGATGCCCTGTCTCGATACACCCTCGACTAGGAACAGTTATAGGATGTACTCTTGGACTACTCCGGGCCTACTAGGATGATCTACATCATAGTCCTAGTAGTCGAGAACATATCCTAAGGGCTTTATCAACATGTGAGAGCAAGACAGTAAACCAATACAAGTCAACATATTAAGACAAAGTGAAACCAGATAGCATACTATCATATCGAGCAAGAAAGTCCTCTCTATAAATTTGTAACATTTCAGAAAAATAAAATATTATTTTTGGGAAATTTGAAAATTTATAGAAATTATTGAAATTAGGGTGCTTTATGTGATTCATGCAAATTATGAAAGTTTAAGATTTATTTGCCACTATTTTAGTGCTAATCGCGATTAAAAATCGCTAATCGGGCTTTAAGCGTGTTTTGTGCACATGACTTGCACATGTCATTTTAACACTTGTTACATTTTTCCTACATGATTTTTGGGTGTATGGTTATTTGTTTTGGGTTTACTATTGAGGAGAGAAGAAAACAAAGAAAAGAAAAAGGAAAATGGAAATGAATAAAGAAATAAGCATGGGCAAGTGAGAGAGTGTGAGGGGTCAAGAGAGAGCCTTACCCTTTTTTCTCCCCCTCATTTTCTTCATCTATTTCTCTCTCCCTTAACCCCATGGCAGCACCTCCTCCACCTCCTCTTCAACCATGCAAAACACCCTCAACCCCACATCAAACCCCCATCCCCATTTCAATAAATAGATGCATGAGCTCACTAGCTACACATTGGACCAAGAAAGCTTGCATTTTGGACACTTGGGCAACTCAAGAAAATTCTTGAGTTGCCAAATGAGGTAATCCTTTCACAAATAATATCGTATTTCATTGACTTTAGCACCCATATTTGTTTAGAAACGATTTAGTGAGGAATTGTGAACTTTGAAAATTTAAAGTTAAGCATAGGGTTTTGATTTGATTCCAAAGGTGCAATTGAGGCTTAATAGTGACCTTAAACCCCTGTAGGGATTGTATTGTGGACTGAAACCATAGAATAAATCCGCAATACGAATTTAGAAACCCGATATCAGAAAAACTGTGAAATTTTGATGGTATTTGGAAATCTGCTAACACCCGGGTGACCTGAAAATTATTTAGCAAGGACAGTGATACATGCAGGCACCTAGGAAGCATCACCTAAAAACCCTAGCCCCTACCTCCCTAACCTGACCGTAGATTTAACCCAGATGGCCGTAAATTGCAGCCTGGGTCCCACCATTTTGATTCGTGTTTCTTCCATGGCTCCATCTTCAGTAAACTAGACCTTTGGCATATGCAAAATTGGCTGATTTGACCTAGGGTAAAATCTGGGATCATTTTCTTGTGTTGGCGCATTGTTTTACGACTTGTTTTAACATAGATTTTGGTATTTGATATTTCGTTTCCATCGTGTGGCATTTGAACGTCAACGACTAGGGTTATTGGTCGTGTCTGAATGCGAGGCTATAGGTTTTTACCTATGAGCGTAGCGTGTTCCGTTTTTGGTTTTCCGATGTGATTTTTAATGCACATTTGCGATTGTGTATATGTGTAGGTATCCCACGTGATGTCGAGACGTTGAAGATGAAGATGGCGACATTGGCATCGGCACACAAGAAGCAAAGTGAGTAGATTTATATCTACGGGGAGAAGTCGGGTGGATGGCGTATAGCACCCCCGCAAAGTCGTAAGGAATGATGTGATATGTTATAGATATGCATTTATATGTTATGAAGAGATTGAACACTTAGCAAGGGGTGCTTTAGGAGATCATGGTTTTAGTGTTAGCGAGAATTGAAGAAAGGACTTTAGGAGATTTCTTAGTCATGAAACCCTAGAGTAAGATTTGCATACACGCACATACACATACTCGCATACATTTACTTTCTTGTGCATATTGGGGACACATATATATATTGGTATTCATACGCTTGGATGATGGGAATGTTATATGATACTTGGAAATGAGTCGATATGATCAGGCATGATGCCCTGAGATATTTAATGTGTGACGGAGATACGCCATGATGTTATAGCGGGTCGTTGGACGACGATACTATGTGGATGATGATATATATATGATAGTTGACATATGATCGAGATATGAGATGAGATATGTTAAGATATTTATAACGGATCGCTTGGGAGATGTATACTTCTTTATGATAATATGTGTTGATGACATCGGATTGAATGAGGCTTTAGATCAGTAGCCAGATCATGATATTGTTGATGATATTTGTATTGTACTAGACTTAGATCAGTATCCCTGTCACAATATATGATGATAAGGATATCAGATGACTAATGAGATAAATGTGATATATGACCCGTACCCAGATTTGGGATGCCTAACGATAGATTTACCGTACGTGATATAGTTATGAGGATAGATCCGCACTCTTGACTCGAGGATGTCATATTATTTATTGTATCATATGTGATACTGTGAGGCGAGATCACCGACTACTAGGTATATATGTATAGATCGACTCAGACTTAAGCGGATTCCCTTACTTTTTTGACTGGGCTCGAGTCATACTCTTATTCAAAAGTGGGGAGTCGTGAGTATGTTTTTATACCAAACTGTATGACTCGTATTTTGGGTAGGTATAGTTTTCAGTGTTGCTGTTGCTATACCACTTTCTGTATATTCATGATGTTTCATTGCATTGCATGCTTGTGCATATGTTATCTGTAATTATCATGAAACCCTGCTGTCAGGACACTAGCACCATTACCGATGATGCGTATGCTCTACATACACTTGCTTGCCGGCTCACATACATCTTCATCGGCAATTGCCATGTCACGTACACTTTAGAAAATACTATTCCATGACATAGCTTACTAGTTGATAGTTGCGATATGTTATAGCTTTCACATGCTTGTTTAACTACTGCATTAATTGCATGCTATCAGATGCATTCATATATTCATTGGTCATGCAGTATTATAAAGATTTGTGCCGATATTCACTGTTTACTTACTCTTGATTTTGGATTTCGGATTTCCATGAGATTTCGGGATTTGGGGGAATACCGCAAGAAAATATAAACTTCTCTCTCCCTCTTTTTAAAATGCAAGTTGCGGTTTTCTCATGATGTATAAGTCGTCCACCATGAGTTTTCATGATTGCTGTTGGATTTCGAGACCAGATTCGAGGAGTTGGATGAACCGTCTCGGGTACATGGTGGGCCCGGTATGGTACCCCAGGGCAAGAAGCTCGAGTTGTATTTGATGAGCCTGGCAGGGGAGCACTACCTACCGATGATATTTTTTGGACTCGTCGGTTATCCGGAGGATACCGGCCGGAGCCATGAGATGGATACAGGCTGATCCGTTCTACCGGAGCCCGCGGGCCGATCCCGCAGATGATACGGGTGCCTGAGATATTGATATTTGAGATCTGAGATTTGGGATATTGAGATTTGATATTGAGATACTGAGATTTATGTTTTGTGTCGATGCTGGGCACGGATTCTATGTTGATTTCGTTGATGATATCTCGATTTATATACATACAAAAATCTCATTAAATAAAGAAAAACAGTTCTTGTTTCATGATGTACTTTGTTCTCATTCTATGCATTTGCATATCATTTTAGTGACATATTGCTACCTGACATTTGTACATCATATTATTGACATATTGTTACCTGAGGCACTGACACGAGTACTTGATTTTACACTTAGGGATAGATGTTTACCCTTACCATTATATTGCTCCGGGCCATATTATTATTTGAGGATATTACTGATCGTATGACCTAGGATTGCGTTATGCATGCGATTTCTACTCGTAGATGTTTTCTACTCACGAGTTGGCAACTCACCCCCGTTGTGCCACAGTTACTTGCAGGTTTTGCCGCACAGGTTTCATTGCGGTTTTGCTGGCACACTGCCCCTTCCGGGTGATTGCTTTGGTAGGTGGGTTCTTTTGCATCAGGACCACTATTGTATATTATTATTCACTTGTATCTAGTAAGACTCCATCAACCAGACTTGTATTATTTGATAGACATAGAAGACCAGTGTATATTTTTTCGACCTAGAGTCGCGCGTTGTATTATTACGGATTTCATGTAGTTTTGAGTTTCCTTTTGAGTTTTGATCCTTGCCCTTCGGCGTTGTATACTATTTTGCTTGCGTGGTTGTGGCCGTCGATTGACGAAGAGCTAGCTCCCGCTTGGGGATGCCTTTTATCATTATGTATATATTTATCATGTGTACCTCGTTCGGGGCCAGTATTTACAAAGGAAACTCTGCCGAAATTTTCAGAAATGACTTGTTGTTTTTAAGACGCATAATTCGGCTTATGCTATTAAAATTACTTGCTTTAAATTGGTTTTTCCTTCACTCTACTGCTTAATTGGTTTTTATTTCTGGGTTTTGGCTTACTTAGATTACGTATGCCTCGAGACGTTTCGTCATTTAAATGCCGGTCATGTTCCGCACTTTTCGGGTCGTGACAAAGTTGGTATCAAAGCGCTAGGTTTTACCTTCAGAGTGTAGGATGACCATTGGTTGATGGAGTAGGTAGCTTGAGTAGAGTGACGTACCGTACGTATGTTCCACGGTATATTTACGATACGCTACTCCGCTTAAGAAGCCTTAGGATGTACATTTCCTTGCACAGTATTATATTCTTTCCTATGTTCTAGCCTCATCGGTACCGGTTATAGTTTTGTTACCACGGTTGTATGGGCACAGAGAGCTACGGCTAGAGTTGCGGTCAGCATGAGCTCATAACGATCGAGGACTGACCAGTGCGTAATTCCGGCGACGCACGATTGCAGAGAGGTGTCTTTTTGTTGTGTTTTCGCGCCACGACCGTTTGATGGATCGCTGTATGAGGTTCTTCGGACGTGCAGATTTGCACCAGAGGATTGAGCCACTGATAGAGGCCAGCAAGAATGTGATTACCATTGATGTATAGCTTATTCATGATGATTGAGGCACTGTTTAGCGTGCAGACGAATGAGCCAGTTGTTGCTGCGAATGACGAGATATCACCCCAGATGCTTGGAGCTATTGCAGTATGAGTTGTACTTAGAGATATTATAGAAGGTCTCTAGTCACCCGAGGATGAATGACTAGGACATGTGGTTCGTTCGCTTACCCCGATGCGAGGTCATCAGATAGATTGATTCCAGCTAGAGACGACTTCACGCGGATACGTTGAGAGTCGACAGAGGTGATCGAATGTCAGAAACCCTTATTCCAAGTTTAAAGTATTCGGAAAGACATGCAAGCAATTCTATGGAACCTCTAGAAGAATGAAACCCTAACTCGACATAATGACCGTGTGAAAGCTTTTGAACCTTAGGGTTTGCGGCAGTTCCGCGGTGCCATTAGTGAGGCATGGGTTTGCCCTTCTACGGCTGGTCTATCGATGCTGTGGTATGTACTCAATACTATTAAACCGTACCCAAGATGTTGAGCTCTTGGGGGATTATGAGGTTTTGACGAATCGATCGAATGGTTCGACTTCATTCGGATGCTATGCGATGGGATGCATTGCTTGAGAGACTCCAGATATGAGTATAGCAGTTGGAGCGCAGTTCATGCAGCCACGATGAGACGAGTCCGAAGCAGTCGACATTAGAGAAAAATGGAGTAAGAGGTTCGTACGAGATCTTGATGAGATGACGTTCCATTCCGCCGACATCAGAGATGTGATGTGCATGCAGAGGTGTTGTATATGGATATATCTTCCAGAAGGAGTCGCGATGAGTATGTAGCCGTTCCGGAACTAGAAACAGATATAGAAAAGGGTGATAACCTCCGGGCAGTTCGGCAGAAACGAGATGTGAGAGAGACCTCGACAGGACCTTTCTGGAATACTGCACGAGAAGACTTAGACCCAGGAGTGGTCATTTTACGCACACCCAGCAGGCCAGAGTTCGGCATCGTCGGCGGGACATGTCATGAGAGACCACGACAGTTGGCCAGAGATTCTTAGAGGATGTGCTTGAGCGGGACTATTCCGCCATACTTGATTTCGGTATTTTGGGCGATTTATTCGCATGATTGAGTTTTGATGACCGAGTTTCATGATATTTGTTTTCGTGTACCATGGTTGCACCTACTGAGTATTTACGATTTGTGCACAGTTATTGCACTCGATATCGTTTTCGTGCCTTGGTTGCACATGTTTATGATTTTATACAGTTGGGTTGATTTTGTGCATATGATATGCACACGACTTGATTTTCGCACACGATATTTGTTTTGTGCACCTTGTGCACCTGATTGGATTCTTGCGCATATTTGACGCACTTGGATTGGATTTGCGCATGTTCGGCGCTTGATATTGGATTTCATGATTTCGTGCATGTTGGATGCATATGATTTAGATTTTATTCGTGCATGATGGATGCACCTGATTTGGATTTTCGCGCATGTTGGCCGCATGTTATGAGATGCGATTTTGGTGCACGCCGGATGCACTAAATCGAGATTTTTCATGCATATTAGATGCACCTGTTTTGCTGTCAGGCACGCACGTTGCCTCTGACAGGTGATTCGTGCACACCCGTTGCACTTAGATGTGGTTTCTGTGCACATGTATAGCACATTCATGGATTTCGATTTCCGTGCGCACCAGACATACGCGGGATTCTTATGCACATTTCGGGATTGATTTTTTTGAGCAGTACGTTTTATGATAGTTGCTATTTGTTTTCGTACTGGGCAGGACTAGTCAGAGGACAGTACCTGAGTATACTTTTGCATGCATTGATAGTTATTGAAGGGATTTCCAAAAAGAGAGCTATAGTCTTAATATTTACCTACGTGTATGATATAACACGAACGTTTAAAACAAGGGAACCCTTCTAAATTATTTTCAAAACGGCGGGACGTGCATATTAAACAAAAGATATATACATATATGATTATTTTCTTACTAGAGACGTCCGCCACTGTGCAGTGTTATGCGCATCGCACATCGACTTAACACGGTTCGGCATGCATTTCCTTCAGGTGTTTATATGTATAGTGTTGATGTATATAATATTGGTTTTCGTATTGGATTTAGACATTGATGTCTTCCCCATCACTCCGATGATTGCGGGATGCTTGACGGAGTTTTGTTTTTGAGTTATCTGCTCATTGTTCATGCGCATGCATTGCGCTATGATGCGTTTTATGTATTGATGATTTCGGAGCCCCGACGACTTAGACTTTTACTGAAATGTTTTAGTATTTGAGGGGTTTAAATTTAAATTCGGGGACCGAATTTCTTTAAGGGGGGAAGATTGTAACATTTCAGAAAAATAAAATATTATTTTTGGGAATTTTTATAATTTAATAATAAAATATTGAATATTTTAATAGGGCGGTATTATTAAATACCGATAAATAGGGAAAAATTTGAAATTTTTTAGAAATTACTGAAATAAGGGTGCTTTATGTGATTCATGCAAATTATGAAAGTTTATGATTTATTTGACACTATTTTAGTGGTAATCGCGATTAAAAATCGCTAATCGGGCTTTAAGCGTGTTTTGTGCACATGACTTGCACATGTCATTTTAACACTTGTTACATTTTTCCTACATGATTTTTGGGTGTATGGTTATTTGTTTTGGGTTTACTATTGAGGAGAGACGAAAACAAAGAAAAGAAAAAGGAAAATGGAAATGAATAAAGAAATAAGCATGGGCAAGTGAGAGAGTGTGAGGGGTCAAGAGAGAGCCTTACCCTTTTGTCTCCCCCTCAATTTCTTCATCTATTTCTCTCTCCCTTAACCCCATGGCAGCACCTCCTCCACCTCCTCTTCAACCATGTAAAACACCCTCAACCCCACATCAAACCCCCATCCCCATTTCAATAAAAAGATGCAAGCGCTCACTAGCTACACATTGGACCAAGAAAGCTTGCATTTTGGACACTTGGGCAACTCAAGAAAATTCTTGAGTTGCCAAATAAGGTAATCCTTTCACAAATAATATCGTATTTCATTTAATTTAGCACCCATATTTGTTTAGAAATGATTTAGTGAGGAATTGTGAACTTTGAAAATTTAAAGATAAGCTTAGGGTTTTGATTTGATTCCAAAGGTGCAATTGAGGCTTAATAGTGACCTTAAACCCCTGTAGGGATTTTATTATGGACTGAAACCATAGAATAAATCCAGAATATGAATTTAGAAACCCGATATCGGAAAAACTGTGAACTTTTGATGGTATTTGGAAATCTGCTAACACCCGGATGACCTGAAAATTATTTAGCAAGGACAGTGATACATGCAGGAACCTAGGAAGCATCACCCAAAACCCTAGCCCCTACCTCCCTAACCTGGCCACAGATTTAACCCAGATAGCCGTAAATTGCGGCCTGGGTCCCACCATTTTGATTCGTGTTTCTTCCATGGCTCCATCTCCAGTAAACTAGACCTTTAGCATATGCAAAATTGGCTGATTAGACCCAGGGTAAAATCTGGGATCATTTTCTTGTGTTGGCGCATTGTTTTACGACTTGTTTTAACATTTATTTTGGTATTTTATATTTCGTTTCCATCGTGTGGCGTTTGAACATCAACGACTAGGGTTATTGGTCGTATTTGCATGCGGGGCTATAGGTTTTTACCTATGAGCGTAGCGTGTGCCGTTTTTGGTCTTCCGATGTGATTTTTAATGCGCATTTGCGATTGTGTATATGTGTAAGTACCCCACGTGATGTCGATACGTTGAAGATGAAGATGGCGACATTGGCATCCGCACACAAGAAGCAAAGTGAGTAGATTTATATCTACGGGGAGAAGTCGGGTTGATGGCGTATATCACCCCCGCAAAGTCGTAAGGAATGATGTGATATGTTATAGATATGCATTTATATGTTATGGAGAGATTGGACACTTAGCAAGGGGAGCATTAGGAGATCATTGTTTTAGTGTTAGCGAGAATTGAAGAATGGACTTTAGGCGATTTCTTAGTCGTGAAACCCTTGAGTAAGATTTGCATACACGCACATACACATACTCGCATACATTTACTTTCTTGTGCGTATTGGGAACACACATATATATATATATATATTGGTATTCATACGCTTGGATGATGGGAATGTTATATGATACTTGGAAATGAGTCGATATGATCGGGCATGATGCTGTGAGATATTTAATGTGTGACGGAGATACGCCATGATGTTATAGCGGGTCGTTGACATATGATCGAGATATGAGATGAGATATGTTAAGATATTTATAATGGATCGCTTGGGCGATGTATACTTCTTTATGATAATATGTGTTGATGACATCAGATTGAATGGGGCTTTAGATCAGTAGCCAGATCATGATATTGTTGATGATATTAGTATTGTACTAGACTTAGATCAGTACCCCTGTCACGATATGTGATGATAAGGATATCAGATGACTAATGAGATAAATGTGATATTTGACCCGTACCTAGATTTGGGAAGCCGTACGATAAATTTACCGTACGTGATATAGTTATGAGGATAGATCCGCACTCTTGACTCGAGGATGTCATATTATTTATTGTATCGTACGTGATACTGTGAGGCGAGATCACCGACTACTAGGTATATATGTATAGATCGACTCAGACTTAGACGGATTCCCTTACCCTTTTGACTGGGCTCGAGTCATACTCTTTTTCAAAAGTGGGGAGTCGTGAGTATGTTTTTATACTAAACTGTATGACTCGTATTTTGGGTAGGTATAGCTTTCAGTGTTGCTGTTGCTATACCACTTTCGGTATATTCATGATGTTTCATCGCATTGCATGCTTGTGCATATGTTATCTGTAATTATCATGAAACCCTGCTGTCAGGACACTAGCACCATTACCGATGATGCGTATACTCCACATACACTTGCTTGCTAGCTCACACACATCTTCATCGGTAATTTCCATGTCACGTACACTTTAGAAAATACTATTCCATGATATAGCTTGCTAGTTGATAGTTGCGATATGTTATAGCTTTCACATGCTAGTTTAACTACTGCATTAATTGCATGCTATCAGATGCATTCATATATTCATTGGTCATGCAGTATTATGGAGATTTGTGCCGATATTCACCGTTTACTTACTCTTGATTTTGGATTTCGGATTTCCATGAGATTTCGGGATTTGGGGGAAAACCGCAAGAAAATATAAACTTCTCTCTCTCTTTTTAAAATGCAAGTTGCGTTTTTCTCATGATGTATGAGTCGTCCACCATGAGTTTTCATGATTGCTGTTGGATTTCGAGACCCGATTCGAGGAGTTGGATAAACTATCTCGGGTACATGGTGGGCCCGGTATGGTACCCGGGGCAAGAAGCTCGAGTTGTATTCGATGAGCCTGGCAGGGGAGCACTACCTACCGGTGATATTTTTTGAACTCGTCGGTTATCCGGAAGATACCGGCCGGAGCCATAAGAGGATACAGGCTGATCCGTTCTGCCGGAGCCCGCGGGCCGATCCCGCAGATGATACGGGTGCCTGAGATATTGATATTTGAGATCTAAGATTTGAGATATTGAGATAGTGAGATTTATGTTTTGTGTCGATACTGGGCACGGATTCTATGTTGATTTCGTTGATGATATCTCGATTTATATACATACAGAAATCTCATTAAATAAAGAAAAACTGTTCTTGTTTCATGATGTACTTTGTTCTCATTCTATGCATTTGCACATCATTTTAGTGACATATTGCTACCTGACATTTGTACATCATATTATTGATATGTTGTTACCTGAGGCACTGACACGAGTACTTGGTTTTACACTTAGGGATAGATGTTTACCCTTACCATTATATTGCTCCAGGCCATATTATTATTTGAGGATATTACTGATCGTATGACCTAGGATTGCGTTATGCATACGATTTCTACTCGTAGATGTTTTCTACTCACGAGTTGGCAACTCACTCCCGTTGTGCCACAGTTACTTGCAGGTTTTGCCGCACAGGTTTCGTTGCGGTTTTGCTGGCACACTGCCCCTTCCGGATGATTGCTTTGGTAGGTGGGTTCTTTTGCATCAGGACCACCATTTTATATTATTATTCACTTGTATCTAGTAAGACTCCATCAACCAGACTTGTATTATTTGATAGACATAGAAGACCAGTGTATATTCTTTCGACCTAGAGTCGCGTGTTGTATTATTACGGATTTCATGTGGTTTTGAGTTTCCTTTTGAGTTTTGATCCTCGCCCTTCAGCGTTGTATACTATTTTGCTTGCATGGTTGTGGTCGTCGACTGACGAAGAGCTAGCTCCCGCTTGGGAATGCCCCAGATACTATTTTGCTTGCGTTGTATAATTCGGCTTATGCTATTAAAATTACTTGCTTTAAATTGGTTTTTCCTTCACTCTACTGCTTAATTGGTTTTGATTTCTGGGTTTTGGCTTACTTAGATTACGTACGCCTTGAGACGTTTCGTAATTTAAGTGCCGGTCATGTTCCGTACTTTTCGGGTCGTGACAATATATCCAAGCATCCACTATAATATACATCATATGTACAACAATGGCCTCTAGGGGATAAACATAACTAACAATCTCCCACTTGCACTAAGGCCAGCTGTTGTAATATCTCATACCCAAGATCCCGAAGAGTCTCTTAAATTGTAACTGGGGTATGGCCTTCATGAGTGGATCTGCAGTGTTGTCCTTCGTGTCAACTCTCCTGACCTCGATCTCTCGCCGATCAACTATCTCCCGGATCAGGTGATACCGCCTCAGAATATGCCTGGATCTCTAATGGGACCTGGGTTCCTTGGCTAAAGCTACAACTCTATTATTATCACAATACAAAGGTATTGGATGCTCAATGGACGGAACCACACCAAGTTCAGTGATGAACTTCTTGATCCAGACAGCCTCTTTGGCAACATCGTTGGCAGCGATGTATTCAGCCTCCATCGTCGAGTCTGCCACGGTTTCCTGTTTGGAACTCTTCCAACAAACCGTCCCTCCATTTAGGGTAAAGGTAAATCCCGAGTGCGACTTAGAGTCGTCCTTATCACTTTGGAAGCTTGAATAGATAAAGGACTCAACCTGGAGTTCTCCGTTACCATACACCAAGAACATCTCTTTAGTCCTTCTTAAGTACTTGAGAATGTTCTTCACAGCTGTCCAGTGACTCTCTCATGGATCTGCTTGATACCTACTTACTACACTTATTGAGTATGCTACAACGGGTCTGGTACATAGCATCGCGTACATGATAGAGCCTACTGCCGAAGAATAGGGTATCCATTGCATGCGAGCTCTCTCCAAATCAGTCTTAGCAGACATCTCTTTGGAGACAGTGAGTCCAGAGATCGTGGGTAAATTCCCACTCTTGGATTCTTCCATACTAAACCTCTTTAGTATGGTGTCAATGTACCTGGATTGGGACAATCCCAGTATCCGCTTAGATCTATCTCTATAGATCTTAATTCCCAAAATGCAGGAGGCATCACCTAGATCTTTCATTGAGAATCTATGTGATAAGAATAGCTTGACCGAGTGCAGCATAGGAATATCATTTCCTATCAAGAGTATGTCATCTACGTACAATACGAGGAAGACAACCTTACTCTCTGCCACCTTCTTGTAAATACAAGGTTCTTCTACGTTTTTGATGAAGTCAAACTCTTTGACTACTACATCAAAACAGATGTTCTAACTCCGCGATACCTGCTTTAACCCGTAGATGGATTTAAGCAGCTTGCACACCTTCCCGCTGCTCCCACTGTCTACGAAACCCTCTGGCTGAGTCATGTACATGCACTCCTCTAAATCACCATTTAGAAAGGCGGTCTTAACATCCATTTTTCAGATTTCGTAGTCATGGTATGCAACAATGGCAAGTAGGATCCGGATGGACTTAAGCATAAACACTGGAGAAAAGGTTTCATCATAATCCACACCTGGTCGTTGACGAAAACCCTTTGCAACAAGTCTAGCTTTGAAAGTCTCAACTTTTCCATCTACACCAAGTTTCTTCTTAAAGATCCATTTTCTCCCAATGGGTTTTACCCCTTCAGGAGCAACTTCTAAAGTCCATACTTTGTTGGTGTACATGGATTCCATCTCAGATCGCATTGCATCCAGCCACTTCACAGAGTCCCCACTCGTGATGGCCTGTTCGAAGCTAGTAGGGTCATCATCTTCCATGATGCAATCCTCGCTTCCACCATCTATGAGAAAACTGTAGTATCTCTCAGGTGGATGAGGAACCCTACTAGATCGGCGGAGAGGTTGAGGTTTATTGGCAACTGTCGGATCCTCTGGTTCTACTAAATCTTCAGTTGTAGTTTGTTCTGCTAGAACTTCTTCCAGCGCTACCTCTTCGCCACTAATTTCTTTTGCAAGAAATTCCTTTTCTAAAAAGGTGGCATGTTGAGCAACAAACACCTTTTGTTGTTCACCGTGGTAGAATAGATATCCATTCGAATGTTTAGGATATCCAACAAACTTACAAAGTACTGATCGTGCCTCGATTTTGTCCGGATTTTGCCTTTTGACATAGGCCGGACAACCCCATATCTTAACTCGTTTAAGACATGGTCTCTTCCCACTCCATATCTCATATGGTGTGGTAGGTACAAATTTTGATGGAACTTGATTCAATAGGTATGCTGCTGCTTCAAGCGCATAACCCCAAAAGGAAATAGGTAACTCAGCGGTGCTCATCATAGAGCGCACCATATCTAATAGGGTGCGATTCCTCTGCTCCGATACACCATTGTGCTGTAGTGTGTAGGGAGGAGTAAGCTGAGAGAGAATCCCATTCTTTTTTAGATAGTCCCAGAACTCATTGCTCAAGTATTCTCCTCCTCGATCAAATCGAAGGATTTTAATACTTTTACCCTTTTGGTTCTCGACTTCGTTCTTATATTCTTTGAATTTCTCAAAAGCTTCAGACTTGTGTTTCAACAGGACACATGTACGTTTCTTGAGAGATCGTCAGTGAATGTAATGAAGTATGAGGAACCATCCCTGACATGTGTAGACATGGGACCACATACATCATTATGTATCAATCCCAAGAGTTCCGTAACTCTTTCTCCGTGTCCACTAAACGGAGTTTTGGTCATTTTGCCTTTGAGACATGACTGGCAAGTGTCATAAGATGAAAATTCGAACGGATTCAAATATCCATCCTTATGTAACTTAGCTAGTCGTGTCGCATTGATATGACCTAGTCTACAATACCACAAGAAGGATTCATTCATTTCTGAACTCTTCCTCTTGTGTGTATTTTGTATATTAAGAACCGTGGTTTGGTTTAGAACGTATGTGCCAATATTTAACGAGCCTGATCCAATCAACTTTTGATTCAGGAAGATGTTCATAACATTATCCTGTACTATAAAATTATATCCTTCTTTACTCAATAAAGAAACTTATAGAAGATTGCATATCAGGGTCGGAATGTAATAGCATTCGTTCAGAATCAATGTATTACCGTTTGGTAATACAAGGTGATATTCGCCAACTGTTTTGGCTGCAACATTTTCACCATTCCCTACTCTTACGGAATGATCACCCATTCCCAGTTCCCTACCTTTCCTTAGCCCATGTAACATATTACATATGTGGGATCCTAATCCGGTATCTAATACCCAGGACGTAGAGTGAACTGAGAAACAGTTCTCGATAACAAACACACCCGAAAAAGATGCATCAACATGCTTATTCTTCATTTGGGCGGCATGAGAATCTGGATATGTCCCTATTCCCTGCTCAGTCTTATAACGTTTATAAGAAAGAACAGGACCAACGTTCCCCTGCTCAGTATAACAAGCGGGTTCGATTAATACATCCATATTATTATCTTGATTAAGGCCTGACATGGTCGCTACCTGGAGAGAGAGAGAAGAAAAACACTTTAGCGTATGTTCTTGTAAGATTAGATTGGTTATTATCTTATCTAATCAGGATGGCTCCCACTGTTTTTATCAAATCTTCTTTCAAACCCTAAAAGGTAAGACTAGCCGGGATTAATTACACCTTACAAGTTCGCCAATCTTTCAGCCAGGTCAGTGTTAGTACTTTGAGGGAGGTTCTCCGTGCTTTCGCACGGACCTAATTAAAATAAACCTCATTTTCCCAGAGGCATAACCCCGTTAACACCTTTCTAGACACCTACTTGATCGGCTAATTATCATGTGTAAAACTCTCCCAGGAGTAACTCTTACTCGCAGTGGGTATCAGGATCCAACTATCTCATAGAAGGTATGCAATCTCATTGCAAATTTCAACACTTGAAATTCCTGATAATACTTTTGCCCCTAGCGTGCTATGACCTTGACAGAGGTCAACAAACTATAGTGCACTAGTCAAGTTCAACCCGTCATTTCTTGATTGAATCAAACCCACCCGCACGACCCTTGACAGAGGTCAACAAGGTCGTACGACTACCCTAATCCAATCTCATCTCATGCTTAACAGATAAGTACTAATCAGCTACCGCACACTACGCCTTGACAGAGGTCAATAAACGCAGCACGAATACTAAATAATCTTTATCTGAAATGACGGAGGGCTACGCAGGTTTTTAAGAAAACTATGAGTGTAATGAACTTGATATCGTTGTAGAAACAAGTGATTTTGAAAAGGAGTGTTTTTGAGGCTTATACTAGTTTCGCTAAAGAGGTCACTCCCGGTGAAGGGATCTCGGCTCTTTCCTTATCGAATAAGGTGCAGGATATTTCTCAAATACCACTAAGTAAAGCAAGAACTATAGAAGCAATCAAAAACAAAACCGAGTGAGTTTTAGTATCTGCTAGTTTCGCTAAAGAGGTCACTCCCGGTGAAGGGACGGTTGCAAGGTTTCGGGAGGAATCGTCTATACCAAATTAAAATTTTGCCGTTTTAGCTAACCCTAACAAAAATCGTAAACTAGAAATATACGGAAAGTAATGTGCAAACACTTTGCAATAAGAAGTGAGCAAGGAATACAACCTTTGTAGACCGGTCCTTCACTTCAAATAGCTCCATGTAGTAGTCCCCTTCGCTGCGATCGCGAACTCCGGACTCTAAAGAGGCTCCATGAAGAAACTAACATGCTTGCTTCGATGACTTCGAGGCCGAAGATGATATACGTCGGGGAGACGCTAACCCAAGCTATTTCTTCAATAGGTCATGAACTTTGTGAAGAGAACACCCTATACTACATGGCAAGTAGTAGAGGATGAAGAAGTAGGAAGTGGGCTCACTTTAGAATTGATTTTCTCACACTTTTTCTCATAACTCCATTAGAGCTTGAAAGCTTTTGAGGAGGAAGAAGAAGAAGAAGATGAACTCATCTCAATAATTCATCCAAATGAATTATGTAACCATGGGTGAGTTAAAGCTATCATGCTTAACTCATGCATAGAATAAACCATACACTATGGTTAAGGGTTGGGTTTGATAATATCTTATGGAATGACAAAAGAGTTGACTTTGTCAAAATTTCTACAAGCTTCATGAAAGCTTGACAACTTTGACTAAGTCATTCTCTTTTGTTATTCTTAAGACATAAACAAAACCCTAATTTAACCTAATCATGGTATAAGTCTCATACACCCATCTTGTATGTATCATCAAGCATGATACAAACATGTACACTTGCATATATCACATATAAACAATATGCACAATCTAGTGAGAAAATAAATCATAAGTGAGCTAATGCTAGTTAATGTAATGTAATATATCAAATATATAATTATACATTAAATTATTAAATCAATTCTTGATTTAATAATCTGGCTATAACCGACTAATATCATGTGCAACAACTTATCGAATCAACACTTGATCCGATAACCCGGCTATATCGCATACAACCGATCAATATCACTTATCACGAGAATAGAATAAGGTATCTCATATTGTATTAATCTCGGTCCCACACATATCACATATGTGCTCCTACTCCGTTTCGCTTGAGCCAGGAAACCCCTGTGTAGGACTCTAAAGACTCGTCAATACGCCGGCAGTAGGTGATGATCATATCAAACACCCATAAGCCGCAAGCGGTCTGCTAAACGTAACGGCCACCCGGGTATTGAGTGATCAGAAGATCAAAAAGCAAGCCGGCTCACACTCCTGCGAATCCAGTCAGTAACACTACCGTACAGTCCGGTCTCTTCGTCTGATATGTCGCATATCTCATCTAGGGGTGGTAAACGTCAGACCCCAGTAACTCGATAAGTAGTGTCGATATGAGGCTCATAATGGGTCGAGAAACAACTGATAACACTTACCAGTGTATCTCTGAAGCAGCCTTGGCCAAGGACTTCCTGTTATAGCCAATCGAGCACAGCGCAACATCAACTCCCTATACCGGGAGAGACGAAACCCCTCCTATCGCTCATTGCCTCCATGTGATTCGGGACTGTACCCAAAAGCCACCGTTTTGCACGTTCTCTTGAACGTGGTAAGGTGGAAATCAAAGCACAATGGGAATCACACAAGACTCTATGACGATCTCGGGTCTACAGACTAACCTGTACAGTGTCACCAGAGAACTGCCATCTGACGTGAGGTATAATACCATCTGGGAGTTCTCGGCGAGTCCGTCCAGTGTACCCAGTCTCCACTGAGCACCCGTATATTATCTCTGATGTCAAACACCAATGGATATGGGATCATCCATCGCCCATCTACATAGGTCGAGAAGCTATACGCTAGTCTACTCTGGTATATCGATGCCCTGTCTCGATACACCCACGACTAGGGACATTTGAAGGATGTACTTAGCGACTACTCTGTCCCCACTAGTATGATCTGCATCATAATCCTGGTAGTCAAGTACTCATCCTAAGGGCTTTATCAACATGTAACATAGAGACAATCAGAGTACATGTTAAGATAAAGAGCAACCAGATAGCATACTATCATGTCGAGCAAGAAAGTCCTCCATATATATGTCCAAGCATCCAGTACAATATACATCGTATGTACAGTAATGGACTCTAGGGCATACATATCACTAACAGGGATCTCGGCTCTTTCCTTATCGAATAAGGTGCTGGATATTCTACAGAGAATACCGCTGTGCAAAGCAAAAACTAAAGCTACCCTTTTTATAAATTTGATTCTACATCATCTTTTAGGTTTCTTTTTCTTTCATTAATCTCATTAATGAAGTCCCATCATTTAAGCTGTTAGTGTATATGCCCTAGAGGCCATTACTGTATCATACTAGTTTGTATATTACTTAATGGAAGCTTGGGATATTCACCTTGTATAAACAATCTTGCTCAAAATAGTAGTATGCTACTTGGTTTGTTTCTACTTCAATGTGTACTTGTGTTTATCTTAGTATATCACCTATACACATTAGTGGAGCCCTTAGGATCTTTGCTTGATTACCAGCGTTGTGATGGCAGTCACACTAGTGGGGCTGGGTAATCTATAAGCACATCCTTATGCAGGTCCCTAGTCGCAGGACTATCGAGACAAGGCATCGATACTCCGGAGTAGACTAGCGCATGCGCTTCTCGTCCCAGTGTGGGAGACGGTCTGTCCCACAGCCGTTAGTACGCCGTACTGGAGATAGTATGCGGGTGCTCGTTAGGTTACGAGTACACTGGACAGGACTCGTCGGGAACTGACCGGTTGGTATTATACCTATCGTCAGTTATTAGTTCCCACGTGACATGAGTACAGCTTAGTCCGCTGACTTGACACTATCACTTCGCCTCGAGTGTGTTCCCACTGTACTTTGATTACCACCCTACCACGGCTCAAAGGAGTCGTGCAAACAGGTAGTAGTTGGGTGCAGTCCCGAAGCATTTGGAGGCAGTGACGGTTAGACAGGATTCGTTTCTCCCGGTATTGGGGGTTGACATCACGCTGTGTCTAGGAGAGCCATTACACGAGTAGTCCCTGGCCAGGGCAATCGAGATATACTGGTAGGCTTCCAGTGTTATCTCAGGGTGTTTTGGGCTTCACTCCGACACGACTTGTACCGCTATTAGGGGACTGACGTTTACCGCCCCCCTAGGCCCGCCATGCGATGTATCAGACGAACAGACCGGACTGTACGGAGATTGTCACATTCAGGCACAGTAGGAGTTCAGATGGGTTTTACCTCGTCAGTCTTCTTGTCGGCATCTACCTGGGGACCGTTACGCACAGCTAGTGCCGCTTGCGGTCTGTGGTTAAACCCACTGCCAGCGTAGTGTCGAGTCTTTAGAGTCCCACACAGAAAGCTATTCGCCTTTAGGCAAAAGAGTAGAGGTCGCATGGTTTTGCGACAGGTCGCATGGTTTTGCGACAGGGTTCGGTCACATCCGTGCACTTGTGCACGTACAGTGTCCGGACAGTCAACACTAGCGGGCTTTGGTTTAAGCCAGATCCTAGTGTACGTTTTGGGATTGGATTTATCCAGTATGTATTCGTGTTCCTCGGAACGCGGATGCGGGTGTGTATGCACAGTTGACGGAGAGACAGAGGCAGAGGATTCTCATTAGGGTTGTTGACCGTTGACTGTTGACTATTGACTTTTTGCTCAACCCTAATGAGAATATGATATATGATTAACAATAATATTAATTAAGTATTGTGGTGACATGGTTGTTGAGGGGTTGACTTTGTTGACTTGTTGACTTTGTTGACCGGTTGACTAGGTTGGACTAGTTGACCATCATGATAACAATGGCTATCATTTCATGGCAAAGACTTTTCACTTGCTTGTTCTCTTGTGCAATATGAGTGCATGAAATGATATAGCCATTTTGACTTAAACCATTTTACACAATACTTGATTACTATTTTTTGTGATGATGGTTTTGGATTATGAGAGCCAAGAGAGAAAAGTCTTCTATCATTCTATCATTCTCATTCTCTCTCTTGTTCTTGAGCTCTCATCTTCTTCCTCTTTCTCTCCCTCTCTTTGTCTATGGTTCACTTGTCTCATGTGTTGAGAAACAAGAACTATAGAGTAAAATCCCAACACACTCTTCTCTACTCATTCTAGTTCATAAGGTTTAGCAAAGCAAGTGAACTAGTTTCTTCAAAGACCGAAGAAGAAGCCAAAGGTAGAAGCTTTCAGGTGGATCTATCTTCGGCGCAAGGAGACGACGGAGTGAAGCCGATCCGGACAACCATCGAGGCTTGAAGACGAAGGAGTTCAAGAAAGAAAGGTATAACCCCCTAACCGAGTAGTTAACAACTCCTAGTTAGGTTGTTAGTTAGATGTTTAACAAAGATCCGGTTTTGAGTCCATGTTACCACCTCTAGAAAATTGTTTTTCATCAAATTCCGCATGCCCGAAAGTACCGGGAGAGGTAGCATGGACTTACAGTGGTATCAGAGCCTAGTTAAACTCTATCTAACATGTTAGCAAAGTAATTAGAAATTCGATCGGAGAAAAAGTCGCGAAATACACCCGAAATTCAAAGTTGCTGTCGATTTTTAAAGTTCTGTAAAAGTAATAAATCATGCTTCAAAAATCGACTCAGGGTTTTTAGAGTATACTGTAGAAAGACGGTCCTCTGATCTCATCAAAGAGCCGCGGAAACGCGGCAATGGCTTGCTATTGCCGCGGTTCCGCGGCCGTATTGGCTCCTCTCTGGATTTTCTTTGCTACAGTATATTCAGTGGGGTATTTTGGGATTTTTGGAATATGTATTTTCTGCCCAGATTTTCCAGAACGAAAATTTTGTGTTTGGGGCCTATAAATCCGTATTTTTGATCGAACTTCTAAAAGACTTAAGCTGACGGGTATTTCTGTGATGTGATATTTGTATTGAACGTCTACTAATCGCTATATGTCGATTAGTGGGGGTTATACAAATCTGTGATCTGTAATGTCATTGGAATGTGTATATGAATTCATTGGATTGTCGCGGGTGAATAGCCGGGGGTTGTGAGACGAGAGTTTTCTTTTCTTTCAATTCATGTAAATTTGTAAATTGATGTAATAATTATTTGTATGGCCACACAACCGGGTCGGGGTTGTAGCCGTCATTGTATAATTTCTTTTTACTGTTTTTGCTCCTAGGATAGACCCATGGAGGGGGTGCACAAACTACCGGGTATGCCGAAGTGCTGAGTGGCCTACTCATGGGGTTGAGGGAGGTTGCTTCGCTTCGGGTACTTGGCGGGTAGTTTGCCGCACCCGTAGGGGTCTTGGGTGGGGTATTGGCTATTCACCGCGACCATGTAATCTGCTTTTCGTTACAGGCTCAAACGAATTGCGGGTTCCTAGTATATCCAATGTGTTCATCTGTGATCTGAAATGGCTATCATTGCAGTATATCTATATATGATATTATTTAGGCGTTGCTTATGTTTTACAGCCGTGCTAGCCCAGCCCCTGCTCTGTCGTTAGTTAAGTAACCTAACGGGTAATGACGGGGCCCCGTGGCGAATGCGAATGGTATAAGCGTACGTCATATTTTGGTTGTTTTCTGCAATGGTAGGATTAAATGATGGGATGCATTAAAAGAACTAATGCAAGAATATCACGCATTAAAAGAACTAATGCAAGAAAATAAACCAAGTTAAAATCGTTGGAACACTTTCGAAAAACCACTCGGTTCTTTTCAAAACTAACTTTTAAATGTGGAGCTTGAGCCACTCCTTTTAAAAGCTATCTCGTTCCATCGATTATATCAAGTTCACTACGTTCACGGTTTTGCCAAAACCATTCGTAGCCCTCCGTCGTTTCACATGAATAGTCAATAGTATTCAAGCTGTGTATGTTGGCCAAAGTCAAGGCATAGTGATTGGTAGCTATTGGGTATTCATGTGTAGCATAGATAGATGTGTTGGTTTGGGACAGTCGTACTGCCATTTTGGCCAAAGTCAAGGGTAGGTACGGATGGATCCAAATTAACCTGGACAATGACGGGTAGAACTTGACATGTGACTTATGATATTTTGGCCAAAGTCAAGGTCATAAGAGCATGGGGCAAAAATCCACATCGGGAGTTTCAAAAGAACTGAAACTTGCTAGTGTTGCATACCATTTGGAGTGTGATGATTCTGATAGGATTCCTTCAGTTTCGTCACGCGATGATATTTGGATCCCGATCCTACTGTGAGTATATGCTACTCCTCGGGAAATTTCTCACTTAACTATCAATGCTATAAACCAAGTAGGTGTCTAGAAAGGTGTTAGCGGGGCTACGCCCCCAGGGAAAAGAGGTTATTTAATTAAGGAACTTCGCGAAAGCGTTGGAAAACCTCCCTCGAAGTACCGACACTGGCCTGGCTGAACGGTTAAGCAAGAATTGTACGGTGAGATTGATCCTGACTAATTCTTCCTTTTTGGTTTGAGAAGGGATTCGAGAAACAGTGGGAGCCATCCTGTTTAGACAAACTAAAAACCATTCTAAACTTGCAAGAGCATCATGCTGAATGTTTCTTCTCTCTCTCCTAATTGCAGCGACCAATCGACATGACTGGACTTAAGTTACTCCTAGATAAAAACATACTGACAGGGCCAAACTACAAAGATTGGCTCAGGAATGTCAAGATGGAAATCACTTACGACAAGTTGGGGTATCTTCTTACCACCAAAGCTCCCCCTGTCCCAGGTCCCACCTCCAGCGTCACGGATAAGGAAATCCGTAAGACTTGGGAGATCGATTGCGCGAAGGCCAAGTGCCTCGTGCTTGCCTCTATGGACAACGAACATCAGAGGAGGCACGAGAATATGGACCTCGAATCCATATTTCTCCATACAAAAGAACTGTATGGAGAGCAATCTTGTATCGCAAGATACGAAGTGTCGAAGAAGTTATTTTCGACAAGATTGGCCGTCGGATCATCGGTAGCGGAACACGTGCTTAAGATGATTGGCTTCATTGAGGAGCTCGCGGAACTTGGGACCACGTTGGAGAATGAGCTCTATACGGACTTGATTCTCCAGTCCCTTCCTTCCACTTACGCCCAGTTTATCCTGAACTTCAACTTACAAAGAAAAGAAGTTGAACTTCCGGAGCTCCTCAACATGCTGAGGAGTGCAGAGGGCACCCTACAGAAAGGTAGGGAAACATCCACTTTGTTTGTAGGAGGATCTTCCTCTTCTAGGTCCAAGGCGAAAGCCAAGGGAAAGAAGAAGAAAGCCCCCGCTAAACCAAGGGGCGGTGTTAGTAAAGTGGATACGAAGGGAAAAGCAAAAGCAACAAAGAAAGCGGGGCAGCTTGTGGATAAAGAAGAATGCTTCTATTGTCATAAGAAAGGACACTGGAAGAATGATTGCAGGGCTTGGAAAGCCAGGACACAGGAATTGAAGCAGGTTGCGGCTTCAGCTTCAGGTGTGTATGTTATTGAAAACTGTCTTTCAATAAACTCTACTTCCTGGGTATTGGATACCGGAACAGGATCTCATATCTGTAATTCTTTGCAGGCTTTGAGAAACCGTAGGGTTTTGAAGGCAGGTGACATGACCCTCAGAGTTGCAAACAGAGCTATCATGGATGCTAAGGCCGTGGGGGACTATCACCTGGGAATGTCAGATGGACATGTTTTGGTTTTGCGTAATTGTTTTTTTTGTACCCAACGCAACTTGTAATATCATTTCTGTATCTTTAGTTTCTAAAGAAGGTTATGAATTTGCGTTTGTAAGTAATGTTGTAAACATTCACCTTAATCAAGTTTTGATTGGGTCAGGTACATTGAGCAATGGTATATACGTATTAAACCAACCACAGATTTTCAATGTCCAGAATACACACAAAAGAAAGTCTCCGGAAATAAATCAGACTTTCTTATGGCATTGTAGACTAGGTCACATCAATGAGAGAAGGTTGATGAAGTTACATACAGAAGGATATTTGAATCCGTTCGAATATCAATCGTATGCCACTTGTCAATCCTGTCTCAAAGGAAAGATGATAAAGACTCCGTTCACTGGACACGGAGTAAGAGCGAGCGGGCTCTTGGGACTCGTACACAGCGACGTGTGCGGTCCAATGTCTACACATGCGCGAAGCGGTTATTCTTACTTCATTACTTTTACGGATGACTTTTCAAGGTACGGTTATGTTTTCTTAATGAAACATAAGTCCGAAGCCTTTGGAAAATTCCAGGAATATAAGAATGAGTAGAAAAACAAACCGACAAAAGTATCAAGATTCTAAGATCGGATCGAGGTGGTGAATACTTGAGTGCCGAGTTCCTGGACTATTTAAAAGAGAACGGAATTCTCTCTCAACTTACTCCTCCATACACTCCGCAACATAACGGTGTATCGGAGAGACGGAACCGAACCTTATTAGATATGGTACGGTCCATAATGAGAAACGCTGAGTTACCGCGATCATTCTGGGGGTATGCGCTAGAATCAGCTGCATACCTTTTGAACCTAGTTCTTACTAAGACTGTGCCTACTACGCCATATGAGATGTGGTGTGGGAAGAGACCCTATCTTAATCATATTAAGACATGGGGAAGTCCAGCTTTTGTCAAAAAGCAGCATGCGGACAAGCTCGAGGCACGCTCAGTACAGTGCAAGTTCGTGGGATATCCAAAGAACTCCAAGGGATATTTCTTCTACTGCGAAGAGGAACAAAAGGTTTTTGTTTCTCGTCATGCCCACATTCTAGAACACCAGTTCTTAGAAAAGGAAATTAATGGGAGCACAGTAGAACTGGAAGAAATTCCAGAACCACAGACTATTACTGAAAGCTTAGTGGAACCAGAGGGTTCAAAAGAACAGGACATTCCTACGCCGCTCTGCAGGAGTAGTAGGTAGTCTCATCCGCCCGAGAGATACTACGGTTTTCTCATAGACGGGGATAGAGAGGATTGCACCATAGATTATGATGAGCCTACTAGCTTCCAGCAGGCCGTTCAGAGCGTTGACTCGGTAAAATGGCTGGATGCAATGCGGACCGAAATGGAGTCCATGTACACCAACAAAGTATGGACGTTGGACATTGCTCCAGACGGGGTAAAACCCGTAGGATGCAAGTGGATCTTCAAAAGGAAGATTGGTGTAGATGGACAGGTTGAGACCTATAAAGCTAGACTTGTTGCAAAGGGTTTTCGTCAAAGACCTGGTTTGGACTATGACGAAACCTTTTCTCCAGTGGCTATGCTGAAATCCATTCGGATCCTTCTTGCCATTGCTGCCTTCCATGATTATGAGATCTGGCAAATGGACGTAAAGACCGCTTTTCTAAATGGAAATTTAGAGGAGTGTGTCTATATGGACCAACCAGAGGGTTTCATTCAGAGTGGGAGCAGCGGAAAGGTATGCAAGTTGCTTAAGTCCATCTATGGACTAAAGCAGGCATCGCGGAGTTGGAACATCTATTTTGATGAGACGGTCAAGGAATTTGGCTTTATCAAAAATCCAGATGAACCATGCATCTATAGTAGATTTATAGCGAGAACTGTAGTATTCCTCGTTTTATACGTGGATGACATTCTCTTAATAGGAAATAACATTCCTATGCTACAATCTGTCAAGGGGTTCTTGTCACACAGGTTCTCCATGAAAGACCTGGGTGATGCCTCATACATCCTAGGGATCCGGATCCATCGTGATAGATCCAAGAGGATATTAGGACTTTCACAGTCCAGGTACATCGACACCATACTGAAGAGATTCAGTATGGAAGATTCCAAGCGCGGTAACCTACCGGCTTGTCACGGGATCACCCTCTCTAAAGAGATGTCTCCCAAGACTGATTTGGAGAGGGATCGCATGTCTATTATACCCTACGCTTCTGCGGTAGGCTCTATAATGTATGCGATGTTGTGTACCAGACCGGATGTAGCTTATGCACTGAGTGTGGTAAGCCGGTATCAGTCAAACCCTGGGGAGAAACACTGGATAGCGGTAAAGAACATTCTCAAGTACCTGAGAAGGACTAAAGAGATGTTCTTGGTGTATGGGGGAAAATACCTCCAGATCGAGGCCTTTGCTGACTCCAGCTTCCAGAGTGACAAGGATGATTCCAAGTCCATGTCGGGTTTTGTCTTTACCCTCAATGGAGGGGCGGTGTGTTGGAAGAGTTCCAAACAGGAAACCGTTGCAGACTCGACGATGGAAGCGGAATACATCGCTGCATCTGCTACCGCAAAAGAAGCTGTCTGGATGAGAAAGTTCTTAAAAGAACTTCAGGTGGTTCCGTCCATTGTTGATCCAATACCTCTGTATTGCGACAACAACGGAGCTATAGCTTTAGCGAAGGAACCCAGGTCCCATCAGAGATCCAGACACATCTTGAGGCGGTATCACCTGATCAGGGAGATCGTGGATCGCCAGGAGATCGAGGTTCGGAGGGTCGCTTCAGAAGATAACACTGCAGATCCATTCACCAAGGCCTTGCCCCAGACTCAGTTCGAGCGGCTGATCGAGATGATAGGTCTTCGATACGCCAGTACATGGCCTTAGTGCAAGTGGGATATTGTTAGTGTATATGCCCTAGAGGCCATTACTGTATCATACTAGTTTGTATATTACTTAATGGAAGCTTGGGATATTCACCTTGTATAAACAATCTTGCTCAAAATAGTAGTATGCTACTTGGTTTGTTTCTACTTCAATGTGTACTTGTGTTTATCTTAGTATATCACCTATACACATTAGTGGAGCCCTTAGAATCTTTGCTTGATTAACAGCGTTGTGATGGCAGTCACACTAGTGGGGCTGGGTAATCTATAAGCACATCCTTATGCAGGTCCCTAGTCAGGACTATCGAGACAGGGCATCGATACTCCGGAGTAGACTAGCGCATGCGCTTCTCGTCCCAGTGTGGGAGACGGTCTGTCCCACAGCCGTTAGTACGTCGTACTGGAGATAGTATGCGGGTGCTCGTTAGGTTACGAGTACACTGGACAGGACTCGTCGGGAACTGACCGGTTGGTATTATACCTATCGTCAGTTATCAGTTCCCAGGTGACATGAGTACAGCTTAGTCCGCTGACTTGACACTATCACTTCGCCTCGAGTGTGTTCCCACTGTACTTTGATTACCACCCTACCACGGCTCAAAGGAGTCGTGCAAACAGGTAGTAGTTGGGTGCAGTCCCGAAGTATTTGGAGGCAGTGACGGTTAGACAGGATTCGTCTCTCCCGGTATTGAGGGTTGACATCGCGCTGTGTCTAGGAGAGCCATTACACGAGTAGTCCCTGGCCAGGGCAATCGAGATATACTGGTAGGCTTCCAGTGTTATCTCAGGGTGTTTTGGGCTTCACTCCGACACGACTTGTACCGCTATTAGGGGACTGACGTTTACCGCCCCTAGGCCCGCCATGCGATGTATCAGACGAACAGACCGGACTGTACGGAGATTGTCACATTCAGGCTCAGTAGGAGTTCAGATGGGTTTCACCTCGTCAGTCTTCTTGTCGGCATCTACCTGGGTACCGTTATGCACAGCTAGTGCCGCTTGCGGTCTGTGGTTAAACCCACTGCCAGCGTAGTGTCGAGTCTTTAGAGTCCCACACAGAAAGCTATTCGCCTTTAGGCAAAAGAGTAGAGGTCGCATGGTTTTGCGACAGGTCGCATGGTTTTGCGACAGGTCGCATGGTTTTGCGACAGGGTTCGGTCACATCCATGCACTTGTGCACGTACAGTGTCCAGACAGTCAACACTAGCGGGCTTTGGTTTAAGCCAGATCCTAGTGTACGTTTTGGGATTGGATTTATCCAGTATGTATTCGTGTTCCTCGGAACGCGGATGCGGGTGTGTATGCACAGTTGACGGAGAGACAGAGGCAGAGGATTCTCATTAGGGTTGTTGACCGTTGACTGTTGACTATTGACTTTTTGCTCAACCCTAATGAGAATATGATATATGATTAACAATAATATTAATTAAGTATTGTGGTGACATGGTTGTTGAGGGGTTGACTTTGTTGACTTGTTGACTTTGTTGACCGGTTGACTAGGTTGGACTAGTTGATCATCATGATGACAATGGCTATCATTTCATGGCAAAGACTTTTCACTTGCTTGTTCTCTTGTGCAATATGAGTGCATGAAATGATATAGTCATTTTGACTTAAACCATTTTACACAATACTTGATTACTATTTTTTGGGATGATGGTTTTGGATTATGAGAGCCAAGAGAGAAAAGTCTTCTATCATTCTATCATTCTCATTCTCTCTCTTGTTCTTGAGCTCTCATCTTCTTCCTCTTGCTCTCCCTCCCTTTGTCTATGGTTCACTTGTCTCATGTGTTGAGAAACAAGAACCATAGAGTAAAATCCCAACACACTCTTCTCTACTCATTCTAGTTCATAAGGTTTAGAAAACCAAGTGAACTAGTTTCTTCAAAGACCGAAGAAGAAGCCAAAGGTAGAAGCTTTCAGGTGGATCTATCTTCAGCGCAAGGAGACGACGGTGTGAAGCCGATCCGGACAACCATCGAGGCTTGAAGACGAAGGAGTTCAAGAAAGAAAGGTATAACCCCCTAACCGAGTAGTTAACAACTCCTAGTTAGGTTGTTAGTTAGATGTTTAACAAAGATCCGGTTTTGAGTCCATGTTACCACCTCTAGAAAATTGTTTTTCGTCAAATTCCGCATGCCCGAAAGTACCGGGAGAGGTAGCATGGACTTACATAAGCTTCCTAAGCAACACAGAAGAAACGAAAATACAACGTATGCTTATGCCATCCGCATTCGCCGCTGTGTCCCATTATGCACCGTTAGGTTACTTAACTAACGGCATACCGTGGCGGGACTAGCGCGGGTGCAAAACATAAGCAACGTTTATTATATATCATATATACAATAATAAAGCATTCGTCTCAGACATATAAAATGATCACATCACAGTTGTCACGACCCAGAAATGGCACGTGACTGGCACTTGAATCATATGAAGTCTATAGGGCTCCATCTAATTCAAGTAAGCTAAAAGCCGAGAAATCTAAAACCATTTAAAAGAAATGTTTTATTAAAATAAGCCGAATATGCATTTTTTAAATCACAAGTCTTTTCTGAAAATTTCGGCAGAGTTTCCTTTGTAAATACTAGCCCCGAACGGGGTACAACATGATAAATATATACATGAATTATAAAATGCATCCCCAAGCAGGGGCTAGCACTTCTGTAGGGTTCCTAGGCACTCTCAAGAGGTCTCACAAGGCATCAACCATTCCAATTTCAAATTTTACAAGTGCCGAGAAACTCTAATACGGATCGTTAACTAGAATTTTAGGCGAAAGATGCAACTAGTTAACAACTTAACTAAGTGAACGGAAATACAACCTTTGTAGATCCGGTTCTCCACCTCTATAGCTTCGTGATGAAGTCCCCTTGCTGTCCAAATCGAATCCCGAGCTCTAGCGTCGGCTTCATCGGAGAAATGGGCGGGCTAGGTCATCGACAATGATGCCGAAGATGATCTACGTCGAGGCATCACAAGATCAAGCTCCCACTTCACCAAGTCATGAAACTTGTGAAGAAAACACCCTATACTACTTGGCAAGAGGTAGAGGATGAAGAAATAGGAAGTGGGTTCACTTTAGAATTGGATTTCTCACTCTTTTCATCAAGTCACCATTGATGAAGCAAGGTTTTCTTCAAGTGAAGAAGAAGAAGATGGAATATTATGATAAGTTAATCTCAAATAGAAAAGAAAATCAATACTTATCATAATACCACCATGGTCAAGTGTAAAGAATGAACTAGGGTTAAGTGGAGTGGTTAGGGTTAAGTATGAGACAAAATGGTCACTTAGTCAAAGCTTCATGAAGTTTCAAGATGCAAACAAAGAAAGCCACCATTTTCTCTTTATGCCATTTATTTTCCAAAAAGAATAAACAAATAAATAAATGAATAAGAAAACAAAACCCTAACCATTCATATAACCATGGTTTAATCTTTACACAAACCCAAGTAAACATGTATCATCAAACATGATACAATCAAGTGCACAAAAGTATATCACATATACAGCTTGTGCAATGCAAGTGAGAAAATCCATTTAAAGTGAACCAATACTAGTTAATGCAAAGTAATATATCAAATATATAATTATGCATTAAATCATTAAATCAACACTTGATTTAACGATCCGGCCATATCGCATATAGCCGACTAATATCCAATGTATCGACTTATCGAATCAACCCTTGATTCGATAACTAGGTTATATCGCATACAACCTTTCGATACATTCATCGCGAGAATAGAATACGGTATCACATACACGCATTATTCTCGGTCCCGCACATATCTCATATGCGCTCCTATTTCGTTTCGCTTGAGCCAGGAAACCTCTGTGTAGGACTCTAAGGACTCGTCAATACGCCGGCAGTGGATGATGATCATATCAAACACCCACAAGCCGCAAGCGGTCTGCCAAACATAACGGCCACCCGGGTATTGAGCGATCAGAAGATCGACGAGCAAGCCCGCTCACACTCCTGTGAATCCAACCAGTGACACTTACCGTACAGTCCGGTCTGTTCGTCAGATATGTCGCATATCTCGCCTAGGGGTGGTAAACGTCAGACCCCAATAGCTCGATAAGTCATGTCGATATGAGGTCTATAATATTTCGAGAAACTACTGGTAACACTTACCAGTAAATCTCAGCAACCCTGGCCAGGGATTTCCGGTTATAGCCAATCGAACACGGCGCAACATCAACTCTCTATACCGGGAGAGACGAATCCCCTCCTATCGCTCATTGCCTCCATGTGATTCGGGACTGTACCTAAAAACCACCGTTTTGCACGCCCTCTTGGACGTGGTAAGGTGGAAATCAAAGCACAGTGGGAACCACACAAGACTCTATGACGATCTCGGGTCAACAGACTACTCTGTACCAGTGTCACCAGAGAACTGCCATTTGACGTAAGGTATAATACCATCTGGGAGTTCTCGGCGAGTCCGTCAAGTGTACCCAGTCTCCACTGAGCACCCGTATATCATCTCTGATGTCAAACACCAATGGATATGGGATCATCCATCGCCCATCTGTATGGGTCGAGAAGGTATACGCTAGTTTACACTGGTATATCGATGCCCCGTCTCGATACACCCACGACTAGGGACCTTGAAAGATGTACTTATGGACTACCATGTCCCCACTAGTATGATCCGCATCATAGTCTAGGTAGTCAAGTACACATCCTAAGGGCTTTACCAACATGTAACAGAGAGACGATCAGTGTACACTTTAAGGTAAAGAGTAACCAGATAGCATACTATCATGTCGAGCGAGAAAGTCCTCCCTATATATGTCCAAGCATCCACTACAATATACATCCTATGTATAGTAATGGCCTCTAGGGCATACATATAACTAACAATCTCCCACTTGCACTAGGGCCATCTGTAGCAGTGGTTGTAGTATCTCATACTCAACCATCCCATAAAAGTCTCTCTCTGGGAATAGGCCTTCGTGAGTGGATCCGCCGTGTTGTTCTCTGAGTCTACTCTCCTAACCTCGATCCCCTGGAGATCAACCATCTCCATGATCAGGTAATACTGCCTTAGAATATGTCTGGATCACTGATGGGACGGACGTTCCTTGGCATAAGCCACAACTCCATTGTCACACAATGGGAGGAACAGAGTTCATCTCATAAACAAATATATACACCCAGACAGCCTCTTTGGTAGCATCTTAAGTAGCGATGTATCCTGCCTTTATCGTCTAGTTAGTTACGGTATCTAGCTTGGAACTCTTCCAACATACCGTCCCTTTACTGTGGGTAAAGACAATGCCTGTGACTGACTTTCAGTCGTCCTTATCACCCTGGAACCCTTCCAGTGATTCTCCCCAGGATCGGTTGATACCATCTCACTACAACTAGTGAGAATCCTAACATCCAATTAGATCTTTCTCTTAGATCCAAAAACCAGGATTTAGGAGGTATCACTTTGATCCTATATGGAGAATCCTTGTGATAAGCGGAGATTGACCGAGCGAAGCATAGGAAATTCCTTACCTATCAAGAGCATGTCATCCACGTACTCTACGAGGATCGTCACTAAACTCCCTACTACCTTTTTGTTTATACAAGGTTCATCTACCATTTTGATGAAGTCAAACTTTTTGACTACCACATCAAAACAGATGTTCCAACCCCGCGATGCCTGCTTTATCCTATAAAGTATCTTGCACACGTTTCTGCTGCTCCCACTGTCTACGAAGCCTTCTGGCTGTGTACTTATAGACGCTCTGTTCTAAAACATCATTTAGAAAAGCAGTCATGACACCCAACCACCGGATATCGTAGTCATGGTATGTAGCCGTGGTAAGTAGGATCTGGATGGACTTAAGCATAGATCCTTAGAAAAGGTTTCATTATGATCCATATCTGGTCAATGATGCAAACCTTTAACAAGTCTAGCTTTGAAAGTCTTAACTTTTCCATGTACACCAAGTAATCTTCTCAAGATATACTTGCTCCTGATGGGGATTTAACCCTTCAGATATAGCAACCAAAGTCCATACTTTGTTGGTGTATAAGGATTCCATCTCAGATCACTAAGCATCCAGCCATTCTTACAGAGTCCCACTCCTGATGGCCAGCTCGAAACTAGTTGGGTCATCATCTCATGATGCAATCCTCGCTCCCACTGTCATAGAGTAACCGAAGTATCTCTCAGGTGGGTAAGGACGTTGGAGATAATGCCCTCAGAGTCAATTATTGGATCACAGGCACGTGATTGCGATGATTGAGGGAGGACCTATCCCGGTAGGACAGTCTTACTCGAGATGATAGTATGCCATCTGGTTTACCTTTATCATCGTGTACTGCTTTAGGTGACCTGACAGGTCGCTATTGCACGTTGATAGAGCCCCTAGGATTCTTGCTTGACTGTCAGCAGTATGAGGGCGATCATATAAGTGAGAGCTGGAGTCTATAAGCACATCCTTAAAAGGTCCCTAGTCGTGGGAGTTTCGAAACAGGGCATCGATTCTCCAGAGTAGACTAGTGTATACAGTCGAGACCCCGATGAGGGGCGGTGGCCGGTCTCACAGGCCACTGGTGTCAGTTGGTTCACCTAAGATGTATACAGGTGCTCATTGGGTTATGAGTACACCGGACAGGACTCGCCGGGAACATGCTAGTTGGTCTTATACCTCATGTCAGATAGCAGTTCCCAGGTGACATGTGTACAGGTTAGTTCATCGACCTGGGGATCGTCATTTGTCTCGTGTGAGTTCCCACTGTGCTTTGATTACTACCCTACCACGGCTCAAAGGAGTCGTGCAAACAGGTTTTAGTTGGGTACAGTCCCGAGCCACATGGAGGCAGTGAGCGGATCTTCGGGGGTTCGTCTCTCCCGGTATTAGGGGTGAGGTCGCGCTGTGTCTAGGAGAGCCATTACACGAAGTCCTTAGCCAAGGCAGGAGATTTACTGGTAGGTATTCCATTAGTATCTCAGGGTGTTCTGGGCTACACTCCGACACGACTTGTACCGCTTTTGGGGGTCTGACTTTTATCAACCACCTAGGCCCGACATGCGATGCTCATAGACGAACGGACCGGACTGTACGAATATTGTCACTGACAGGCTCAGTAGGGTGTCAGGATGAGCTCGCTCATCGACGTCCCTTTTGGTCAATAGCTGGTGGCCCGTTACGTATTGGCTTATACCTCTGACGTGCTAGTGGTTAAATCCACAGCCATAGTATTGACGAGTTTTTAGAGTCCACCACAGACTCAGTTACTCAAGTTTCGGGCGAAACGCTATAGAGGCCGTATGGAGATATGGCAGGGTTCGATCAGATACGTGCGGTATTGCACGGATCGTGATCGGACGGTTTTTACTAGCCGGTTTTGGCTTAAGCCGGATCCTAGTATTTGATAGTGTAGTTTTGTCTCTTTGCATTTGTGTTCAGTGGGAATACAAATGCGGGCATGTATTTGCAGTAGCGGGGTTTTTTTCCTGTAATTTATTACGGGACCAGTTTTCTGGGGTTGCCAGTTTACATTCCGTTCCAGCCGGTTTTCCTTTGTTCTTTCCCGGCCGGACTTTTCCGATGGAGGGGGTTATTTGCAAGTTTGCAAATAACATTTTGTGGAGGGTTTATTTGTGAGATGAGAGATTATGATTGCATCTTTTGATTCCCTTTCCATTTTTTCTTTTGATGCACCATCACTTGCATTAATTGAGATAAGAGAGGGTATGGGTTTGATGTGAATTTGTGATGGATAATTTGGTGTGACCTTATCTTTATCAATTATTTTTCCTACACCCACTTGAAAGGGGGCCGGCCACTGTTTGGGAATGGAGTGAGGTTTTAATTTTTGTGTGGATTATTCCCTTCATGCTTATTTTGGTGGACCCCCCCCATTTTGTGTGTGCTGTGAAGGAAATTTTCTTTTTCTCTTTTGTATTAATTCATACACACATTCATTACATAAGAGAGCTTGCTTCATTATTTTCCAGAGAGCACAAATGGGCTGGCCGAGCTCATTTCTTTAGATGCTCCATTTTTCATCAAGCATTCATGAAAAATCCTTGTGCAAAATTCCTCCATCATGGCAACCATACTAAACCCCAAAGAGACAACTATTCTACACTATTCTATAGCAAGTCTTGGACGCGTCGGCTAGCCAACTTCGCGCCTGAGTTGCCTCGGTCAAGAGGTGGGAGACCGTAAAAGATGCAGGCGATGTGGTGCCCTTCCGGCGGGACGATGACGAGAAGACCGGAGGACTCGGATCACTCGGTATATTTTTAACCCGTCTTGTAGTTAGCTAGAACTAGTTTAATGGTACGATCCGGGTGTTTAGTGCGCGGTGGTGCCGGTATGCTAAGTTCGCAAAATTAAAGTTTATCACTGCTTCCGCATTTGGCCGTCGGATTGACGGCCGGGGCGCCGCCGTGCACTTACAGTGGTATCAGAGCCTTGCCATTAACTTAGTCTAGCTTTGTTTTATGTGTTTACATTGACCAAAATCCCAAAAACCGTATTTTTCTACACATCAGTTTTCTGTCGAAATTTTCTGGTTTCGAAAAATTTTTCAGGTGATTGCAGAATGATGTATAGAGTATCCTAAGACCACTGGAAAATTTTGGTTCCATGATCTTTCCGTACGACCGCGGAACCGCGGCCATGACCCCTTTTTGGCCGCGGTTCCGCCGCAGGAATTTGGGTTCAGTTTACCAATTTTTTTCCAGTGGGCTTATGGGCTTAAATATGGGTTTTGGAATATTAATTTTGGGCCCAGAATTTCTGTGAGTGCTACAGTATTGCTTTGGGGCCCACTTGTTAATTTTTGATCGATCGGATATTTTAAACACATTATTTCACAGTATTTACATTATATCTGCGACCGTGAATGTCACTTGATCGGTAAATCCAGTCTAACTGCTATAGCCCGGTTAGACGGATTTGCAAACGTGACTTTCACGTTGATGTTCTGTGATTTTGCTGTGATGTTGCGGATCGGTCGTGGGGGATAGCCTGGATGCAATGCTAGTACAGTTTTGTTGTATTATGTACATTTGATATTGCGGGGCGAGCGTCCGACATGTGGACTGCCGTCATTGCCTGTTTGTATTATTCTTTTGGGGCACGACCTGGTTGCGGTCGATGTACCCGTTGCATGTATATTTTACTTTCTGTACTAGGATTACCCCGCGGAGGGGTGAACGGATAGCCGGGTTCTAGAGGGCAACAAGCCCGCATCTCATGGCATTGAGACGGAGGGGGCTTCACTCTAGGATTGGCGGGCTATTCGCCGCACTCGTAGGGGGTACAGGTTGACCCATGAGGGGTGCCCAAGTTACCGGATTCCGTGAAGTGCTGGGTGGTCCATTCACGACGCTGAAGGGGGCTGCCTCGCTTCAGGTTTTGGCGGGTAACTTGCCGCGCCCGTAGGGGTCTAGGATTTCATTGCACAGGCTATCCACACGACCAGGGGAACGTCGGGTTTCAGTAGTGGCTCTGTGAAACCCGGGGATCCCAGATATCTGTATTGTTCTGTGATGCTGTACATTTCTGTGATGTTGCATTTTATTCATGCCTTGAGCGAAATATAATATATTGGTATATATATTAGTAGATGTTGTATATGTTTTTCATCCGCGCTAGTCCAGTCCCCGCTCTGCCGTTAGTTAGCTAACCTAACGGGTGATGACGGGACCCAGTGGCGAATGCGGATGGCATATACGTACGTCAGTATATTTTCGTTCTTTGTGGTGTGATCAATTGATGGGACTGCATTGATTCGGATCAATGCAGGATAAACAAACCTATTCTGATGTTGTTGGAACACTTTTCAAAAAGCTGTTATTGCAAGGACGTTCACTTTTGTTTTTGCATCGTGGTATTCATTTGGAATATCCTGCTCCTCAGTCGACGAGGCAAGGGCCGAGATCCCTTCACCGGGAGTGACCCCTTGGACAGAAGTCTGCGTCAGGGCACTAACTTCGCTATAGCCGATTACTTTTGCTTTGCATCGCGGTATTCATTTGGAATATCCTGCACCCCATTCTACGGGGAAAAAGCCGAGATCCCTTCACCAGGAGTGATCTCTTTAGTAAAGGTTTTCGTCACTATATTTTCTAAAAAATCTATCCGTTCCTTCAACGATATCAAGTTCATTACGTTAAAGGTTTTCGCCAGAAACCATTCGTAGCCCTCCATCATTTCAGTTAAATATTCGGTAGTATTCAAGCTATGTATTTTGACCTCACGCCAAGGCATAGTGTTTGGTAGTTGCCGGGTATTTATCTGTTGCATAGATAGATGCGTTGGTTTAGGACAGTCGTACTACTATTTTGGCCTACGTCAAGGGTATGTACGGGTGGGTTCAAATTAACCTGGACAATGATGCGTAGAACTTGACATGTGACTTATGATATTTTGACCTCACGCCAAGGTCATAAGAGCATGGGGTAAAAATCACATCGGGAGTTTCAAAAGAACTGAAACTTGCCAGATATGCGCATACCTTCTGGAGTGTGATACCGTGAGCGGATTCCGTCACGTTATCATGCGATGAGAGTTGGATCCCGATTCCCACTGATGAGTTAGTTTACTCCTCGGGTGACCCCGACTAATTCTTCTTTCAGGTTTGGAGGAGAATTTGAGGTACAGTGGGAGGTTTCCAGATTAGATAAATTGGTAACCATTCTGATCTAGGTTAGAGTGCACGCTGAGTGTTTCTTTTCTCTCTCTCTCTGGCAGCGACCATTGATCCGACCCTAAGACTATGACTCAGTGACCAAGTTGACCGAACCTTCTTAATACTGGCTTTTGGATTGTCAGAGTTGCAGACCTCATTGCCACTCCTACTTTTACCCTTTTTCTCCAGGACACCCCGTATTACTGTGAACGTCCACTTCCATTGGACAAAGCCATCGTATGGTTAGATATGAACTCGAAGGAATTCGAGGATGGTTTCCGGTTCTGGAGAAAACGGATAAGGTTTATTCAGTTGTCTTTTCCTTTTTGCCTTCTCTCAAGTTACGAGTACTCCTTAGTTTAGAAGATAGTACACCTATTACGCAAATTGGATAGTCTTCTTCCAAACCTTAGGCTGGTGCCGATCGGTAGGGAATGAAGAAAACCAATTAGCCTAAACGGTGTGCAGAAGGTATTAAGATTAAGACAAAGCAAGGGATTAGTAAGAGGGCAAAGTAAATTGCGACTGATATTCACGACCAAACCAAATATTTCTTCGCCAATCCTAAATCACCTTTGTATTTCTCCAGGACACTCCGTATCACTACGAAGATCCACAGTTTATTGGATACTCCATCGTATGGTTATATACGAACTCGAAAGGAACTTGTTCCAGTTCGGGGATGGATTCTGGTCCAGGAGAAATAGGAATAAGGTTTATTCGGTTGTCTTTTATCTTCACCTTCTCTCGCATTGCGAGTGCTCCTAGGACTAGGACAGTACATCCATTATGCTTATTGGATAGTCTTCTTCCAAACCATAGGCTGGTGCCGAACGGTAGGGAAGGAAGAAAACCATTTGGCCTAAGGGGTGTGCAGAAGGTAATGACTAAAGACATATAAAGGGATTTGGAGAGGTGGCAAAGAATTATACGGTTATAGTTGTGAATCTGGATAATGGTAGAGGCATTACTAGGAATACCAGGATACCCCATCGAAACATTTTAATGTTTCAGTTCAACTGTGTACTGTTAAAAGAGAACTGATTTCCCGATTGGACACTTGCTCCAGGGTATGTATTTACCAGGTTTGATTCTCACATCTGTATGGTTTTACAGATGATGAGTGGGAGTAGGTTATTGGGAATTGGGTGATCATCCTCATTATATCGGGATTCGTTGTAATCGGTGATATTTGAGGAGATCATCTGGGCTGTTTACCGGTCGGCCAATATTTGGTTTTGAATATCCGCTGTTGTGCACCAATTTCAAATTGACATATCTGTACGTCTATTTTCATAGAGTGAGATATACCTTTTGATATTATGTCGATGACATTTACCTATATCAGTGGATGGTTAGGTAAGGAGCATTGAACAGCGGTGTAATTCTTCTTAACCATAAGTACAGTTTTCAACCTACGACACACAGTGAAAGAGTTATCAGACTCAGCGGACTTATACAGAGTATTGTATGTTGTCCAGTGTCCATTAGGACAGAGGGGTTGGTCTTCTTACTATATTCTGTTTACTTTTAACTTCTCTAGTTCTTAGACATGGTTTTCGTAGAAACACAGGGTCTAAGTTTTGAGGAGTTATAGGTATTTGAATAGAGTAGAGAACCAGGTATAGCAAGTATCGGGATTCTTCAAAGTGATCGAAGATGTAGATACTTGTGTATGGTATTCAGTTGATAGTAATGATAAAGAGAAATTGCTTCTCTTTCAGGTTACTCATAATTGGAAGCATTCCTAAGTTGAGTAACGCTGATCAGCCTCTCTCCATTTAGTTGACATGCACTGGAGACAGCTGCATGATTTGAATCTGGTTAAATTAAATCAGTGCCTCTGGTTCTATATTGGATATAGTACAGTTCATATCTTAACATTGTTAAGGTACGGGGAGTTGTCCGGCTTATGATTAAAACCAGACTCTGGATAACTCAAGGCACGCTTCTGTAATGGCTGTTTGTGGGTTGACCCAGGCTATGACGAGGGTTGATTTTCTACCATCTGGCAGATCAATAGAAATATTGTTCTGGACTCGCCACAGTTTTAATAAAAATGGATTTTTCAAAAACAGTAGTGGGAGTATGGTAGAACTGGAAGTGATTCCAGAATGCAAACGATTACTGAAGATTTAATAAGGAACCTAAAGATTCAATCTGATTTGACATTCCATTGGCCACTCCGCAGATAAGGTGGGTAACTTCAGGCATCCGAGAGGTACTCCGGTTGCCTCAAGGACGGTGACAGGGAAGTTCTTGTTTACCCACACTTGCCATTGTTATTGTTCCAGGCTGTGAGACCCGGCAGGAGGATGAGTATAGCGTCGTTCTAAACTAGCTTTAGAAGTGCACATCTATATGACTCTGCCAGAGGGTTGTCGTAGTCAGTGGGAGCAGCGGAAGCATTGGTGGATATCAGGCTTATGTCTATTTATAGACTAAAGCAGATATAGCGGAGATAGATCATCTATTTCTGATGTGACAGTCATGGGTTTGACGTCATAAGAATAGGGGATGGATCTGTTGAGAAGGTAGTAGGAAGTGATATTCCTATACTACGATCGGTTATACTTTGGTCGTCACACAGTGTTTTCTCTACATGGGACTTGGACATTATATCAGACATACTGGTTACTAGATCTATGGTTTTAGATCTAGATTTGGGTGGTTTCCCAATCAGGGTACTTTGACAGCATTCTAAGAGTATTTAGAAAGGACGACTCCTGGCATGGTAGTGTACCTGCAGGTAATGGAGTCACCCTCTCTAAAGGTGTCTTATAGACTAAAGTAGAGAGGGATGTGCATGATTGGCAGATCACTTGCTTAGGAAATTGAGTCATTCATGAGATGTCAAGTACCACACCAGATGTTGTTCTTGCACTAGATGCAATAAGTTGATATTGATCCAATCCTGGAGGAACAGTCGAATGCAGTTTTAGAACATAAGTGAATGTTCTAGGGATATGATAACGGCTGCCTCCTTTAGGAGACGGTTATCACTCCAGGCTTCCAAGGTGACATGGACGACAAGGAGGTTGTCAGAGTTATAGTTTTCCTTCTGACGAGGGGCAGTATTTTGGACAGGTGATCCAAGGCAATGCTGAGGGAGGCCTGGCGCAGGATACTGATTAAATTCAGTTGACGATACAGTCTAAGAAGTTTGGATTTGGAGTTCATTTATGAGCTAGGTCCCATCAGACATCCAGACATTCCAAGACAGGTATTGCTCATTTCGGGAGATGGCTTTCTCCGCGAACTTGAGATATAGAGAGACATAGAAAGAAACATCTAGGCGGATCCACTCACTGAGGCTATTCCTCGAACGCAAGAGTTTCGCAAACAGGCTTTATGAGACTGACTAGTAGAGGAGTTGGGTGTTCGGTATCACACGGGCTGTGAGTATGCGACATCGCAATAATTAGCCTTGAGTGCTAGTGGGAGATTGTTGGAGATAATGCCCTCAGAGTCAATTATTGGATCACAGGCACGTGATTGCGATGATTGAGGGAGGACCTATCCCGGTAGGACAGTCTTACTCGAGATGATAGTATGCCATCTGGTTTACCTTTATCATCGTGTACTGCTTTAAGTGACCTGACAGGTCGCTATTGCACGTTGATAGAGCCCCTAGGATTCTTGCTTGACTGCCAGCAGTATGAGGGCGATCATATAAGTGAGCCATTACACGAAGTCCTTGGCCAAGGCAGGAGATTTACTGGTAGGTATTCCAGTAGTATCTCAAGGTGTTCTGGGCTACACTCCGACACGACTTGTACCGCTTTTGGGGGTCTGACTTTTACCAACCCCCTAGGCCCGACATGCGATGCTCATAGACGAACGGACCGGACTGTACGGATATTGTCACTGACAGGCTCAGTAGGGTGTCAGGATGAGCTCGCTCATCGACGTCCCTTTTGGTCAATAGCTGGTGGCCCGTTACGTATTGGCTTATACCTCTGACGTGCTAGTGGTTAAATCCACAGCCATAGTATTGACGAGTCTTTAGAGTCCACCACACACTCAGTTACTCAAGTTTCGGGCGAAACGCTATAGAGGCCGTATGGAGATATGGCAGGGTTCGATCAGATACGTGCGGTATTGCACGGATCGTGATCGGACGGTTTTTACTAGCCGGTTTTGGCTTAAGCCGGATCCTAGTATTTGATAGTGTAGTTTTGTCTCTTTGCATTTGTGTTCAGTGGGAATACAAATGCGGGCATGTATTTGCAGTAGCGGGGTTTTTTTCCTGTAATTTATTACGGGACCAGTTTTCTGGGGTTGCCAGTTTACATTCCGTTCCGGCCGGTTTTCCTTTGTTCTTTCCCGGCCGGACTTTTCCGATGGAGGGGGTTATTTTCAAGTTTGCAAATAACATTTTGTGGAGGGTTTATTTGTGAGATGAGAGATTATGATTGCATCTTTTGATTCCCTTTCCATTTTTTCTTTTGATGCACCATCACTTGCATTAATTGAGATAAGAGAGGGTATGGGTTTGATGTGAATTTGTGATGGATAATTTGGTGTGACCTTATCTTTATCAATTATTTTTCCTACACCCACTTGAAAGGGGGCCGGCCACTGTTTGGGAATGGAGTGAGGTTTTAATTTGTGTGTGGATTATTCCCTTCATGCTTATTTTGGTGGACCCCCCCCCCCCCCAATTTGTGTGTGCTGTGAAGGAAATTTTCTTTTTCTCTTTTGTATTAATTCATACACACATTCATTACATAAGAGAGCTTGCTTCATTATTTTCCAGAGAGCACAAATAGGCTGGCCGAGCTCATTTCTTTAGATGCTCCATTTTTCATCAAGCATTCATGAAAAATCCTTGTGCAAAATTCCTCCATCATGGCAACCATACTAAACCCCAAAGAGGCAACTATTCTACACTATTCTATAGCAAGTCTTGGACGCGTCGGCTAGCCAACTTCGCGCCCGAGTTGCCTCGGTCAAGAGGTGGGAGCCCGTAAAAGATGCAGGCGATGTGGTGCCCTTCCGGCGGGACGACGACGAGAAGACCGGAGGACTCGGATCACTCGGTATATCTCTAACCCGTCTTGTAGTTAGCTAGAACTAGTTTAATGGTACGATCCGGGTGTTTAGTGCGCGGTGGTGCCGGTTTGCTAAGTTCGCAAAATTAAAGTTTATCACCGCTTCCGCATTTGGCCGTCGGATTGACGGCCGGGGCGCCGCCGTGCACTTACAGAGGAACCCTACTAGATCAGCGGAGAGGCCGAGGTTCGTTGGAATCTACTGAATCGTTTGGTTCTATCAAATCATCAGCTGCAGTTTGTATTGCTGGAACGTTTCCAGTTCTACATAACTATCCTTGCCTCGAGCTTGTCCGGATTTTGCTTTTAGATATAGCCCGGAAAACCCCAAATCTAAACCAACTTCAGATATGGGCTCTTCCTTTTCCATATCACATATGAAGCGGTAGGCAACTGATTTGATTGGAACCCAATTCAATTGGTATGCAGCTTCTCAAGTGCATAACTCCCAAAAGGAAATAGGAAACTCAGTAGTACTCATCATAGAGCACACCTTATCAGATAGGGTGCGATTGTTCCGCCCCGATATACCATCGTGCTATGGTGTATTCGGAGGAGTAATGCTGAGAGAGAATCTCATTCTCCTTTAGAATAATCCAGGATTTCCGTGCTCAAGTATTCTCCTCCTCGATCTCATCAAAGGACATAATACTTATACCCGTGTTTTGGTTTTCTACTTCTAAGTCATATTCTGTGAATATCTCAAAAGGTTCGGACTTGTGTTTCAACAGGAACATATGTCTGAATCTTGAGAGATTATCAGAGAATGTAACGAAGTACAAAGAACCAGTCCTGGCATATGTAGACAGGGGACCTTACATACATCAACATGTATCGTCCCAAGAGTTTATTAACTCTTTCTCTGTTTCCAGTAAACAGAGCTATGGTCATCGTATCTTTGTGACATGACTGGCAAGTTTCACAAGATGTAAATTCAAACAGATTTAAATATGCATCTAAATGTAACTTCAGCTAGTCAGGTCGCATTGATATGACCTAGTCTACAATACCTCAAGAAAAATTCGTTCATTTCTGAACTCATCCTCTTGTGTGTGTTCTGTATACTAAGAACTGTAGTTTGATTTAGAACATCAATGCTTTTAGATAACGTGCCTGAACCTATCAACTTTTGATATAGGAAATGTTCAAAACATTATCCAACAATACAAAATTTTATCATTTCTTTACTAATAAAGAGACTGATATGATTTTGTATATTTGGTTCGGTATCTAATAACATTCGTTCAGAATCAATGTATTTGGAATACAGGGTGACAGTGACCAACAGACTTGGCTGCAACACTTGCCCCGTTTTCTGCCTCATGAAACTTATCACCCGTTCTCAGTTCTCTACTTATCTGTAGCCCTATGTAACAGATTACATATCTGGGATCCTGATCCGGTATCAAATACCCAGGACGCAGAGGATATTGAGAAATAGTTCTTTGTAACGAACACACCCAAAGATGATGCATCATATGCACTTTCTTCGTTTGGGCGGCACGGGAAATCTGGTATTCCCCAATTTCCTTCTATGTCTTATAACAATTATAAGTTGGAGCGGGACCAACGTTCCCCGGCTCAGTATAACAAGCGGGTTCGGTCAATATTCCGTATTATTATTTTGATTAAGGCGTGATATGGTCGCTACCTGGAGAGAGAGAAGAAAACACTCAGCGTATGCTCTTGTAAGATCAGATTGGTTATTATTTTATCTAATCAGGATGGCTCCCACTGCTTTTTATCAAATCCTCCTTCAAACCCTAAAAGGAAAGACTAGCCGGGATTAATTACACACTACAAGTTCGCCAATCTTTCAGCCAGGCCAGTGTCGGTACTTTGAGGGAGGTTCCCCTTTGCTTTCGCACGAACCTAATTAATGTAAACCTCGTTTTCCCAGAGGCGTAACCTCGTTGACACCTTTCTAGACGCCTACTTGATCGGCTAATTGTAATGTGTAAAACTCTCCCTGGAGTAACAATTACTCGCAGTGGGTATCGGGATCCAACTATCTCATAGAAGGTATGCAATCTCATTGTAAATTTCAACACTTGAAATTCCCGATAATATTTTGCCCCTAACCTCCTATGACCTTGACAATGGCCAACAAACCATAGGATGCTAGTCAAGTTCAACCCGTCATTTCCTGATTGAATTAATCCCACCCGCACGGCCCTTGACAAATGCCAACAAGGTCGCACGACTACCCTAATCCAATCTGCATCATATGCATAGGCAGATAAGCACCAGTTAGCTACCGCACACTGCGCCTTGACAAAGGCCAACAAACGCAGCACGAATACTAACTACTACTTATCTGAAATGACGGAGGGCTACGACAGGTTTTTCTGAAAACCTATTGCGTAATGAACTTGATATCGTTGTAGAATCAAATGATTTTAAAATGGAGTGCTTTTGAGGCTTTTCTAGTTTTGCTAAAGGAGTCACTCCCGGTGAAGGGATCGTCGGTCCTTTCCTCGTCGAATGAGGTGCGGGATATATCATATATATCACTGTGCAAAACAAAAACTCTTAAAAGCAATCAAAAAACAAACCGAGTGTGTAGCATCTGCCAGTTATTGCTAAAGGAGTCACTCCCGGTGAAGAGATCTCGGTCCTTTCCTTATCGAATAAGGTGCAGGATATATCATATATACCGCTGTGCAAAGCAAGAACTGTAGCTACCTGTTTTATTTTTGAAATTCGATTCTACAACATCTTAGGTTTCTTTTATTTTCATTAATCACATTAATGAAATCCCATCATTTAAATACCTAAACATCACAGATAAATACGACGTCCACTTATGCCATCCGCATTCGCCTCGATGTCCCCTCGTGCACCGTTAGGTTAGGTAACTAACGACAGAGCGGGGCAAGGCTAGCGCGGGTGTAAAACATAAGTAACGTCTATATAATATATCATATATACTATATACTGTATCTATCACCGAACATCACATGATCACATCACAGATATCGCAGCGGAAGAAACATATGAAACATTAGATATACTAGGACGTCCGTGTTTTCAATACGAGCCAGTATAAAACACGGATTCCACGGTCGTGATGAATAGCCAAACCCACACCCCTAGACCCCTACGAGAGCGGCAAGCAACCCTACCAATTCTAGAGTTAGGAGACCCGAACTCGACTCCTCGAGTTGGTCTCCCACTGGACTCCAGAACCCGGTTACTTGTGCTCCCCTCCTTGGGTCTATCCTAGTGCGGAAAAGGAAATAATATACAAAGGGTGACATCTTCCGCAACCTGGAAGTGCCCCGATAAAAGAATATTACATACAAGTTTTTACATGAATGAAAATGAAAAACACTCATCTCACATAAAAACCCCCGGCTATTCAAACACGACGATCCAATATAACATATCCAGCAACACATAACATCACATGTCATCAACGTAAGTAAATATGCGCATCCTAATTTTCGTTGACATATAGCAACGAAACCGGCGATATCACATATTACACTTATGGTCACAGAAAAGAAAGTGTAAAAATACAACAGTTGGAATCCGCAACCTCCATAGACATCGCATGCCTAATCAAATGAATTCCTTAGACATCGCATGCCTAACAATTATAAACCCCGCATCTTAGTCTCATTATCGAAAACACTTTTCAATATCAAGTCGGGCAATTCAACAGGATTCCCGACATCCTGATCGAATGCTCGTCGCAAACTTTAGTAGGCGGCCGCACCCCCGATGCCGTCGACGAAGTGCACCAAGGTGGAACACCGCTGCCGCGAGCACCCGAACGGACGCTTTCGGCAACGGGGTTCTCCTACAGTCACTTGGTCGGGGCTATGGGGCGTGGCTGTCTATTAAGTTTACCCGGCGAGTATCCGCGTACGCTACGTGATTGCGACGGACTTTTGATCGCATCAAAATTCCGTGGCAACCGATCAAGTGAGACTAAACTGCTATGTTTATAACATTCATTCAGTTATCTCATAACTCTTTGCAAATTCCAATTATTGTATCACATTCCAAATAAGATAGAAAATGTTAAACTTTCCGATCGAACAATCGAACACCCAAGTTTTCCCGAAATCGCTCAATACATGAAACAAGTTTAAAAACATCCAGTTCATGCCTCAATACCAATGGTCCAGCCATAGAAGGGTCAAGCCAACGCCTCACATGTGGCACACCGTACTGCCCCAAACCCGAAGGTTCAAATGGCAGTTCAAGACGGTCACATAATCGAGTTAAGGTTTGTTGTCTTCTAGAGGGACCATCGCGTTACTTGCACTACTTAGAACGTCGTTAAACTACGGAAAGATCCAACACTTGGAAATTTCCCGACAGGGGAAAAGGTGGGTATTTATATCCGGTCGAACTTTTTAACATATTCTAAAATTATCCGGAAAACCACACTGACAAAATTAGACAATCCGATCGATACACCGAGTCCCCAATACAACCCAGAAAATTCAACTCTTGAATAAATATTAAAAATTCCCAGGAAAACCAGCACTGCAAAGTAAGAGTTATATTGTAAAATTCTTTGTACAATGAGGCCGTACGGCCGCGGAACCGCCGCACGAGCCATGCTTGTGCCGCGGAACCGCGGCGGTTTAAAGGAATTGGGAGATCGAATTTTACAGAATCTCTTAGAAACTCCTGCTGATTTTTCTGCATATTTTTAATCTGGAAAAAAAACCAGTTTTTGGAAAAAGTCCAGAGAGCATGTTTGTGTTAGGGTTTCGGTTCGATCGGACTTCTAACTCCGTCTACGCATCGCCTAAGGCTCTAGCTAGGCTCTGATACCACTGTAGGCTTCCTAGGCACTCTCAAGAGGTCTCACAAGGCATCAACCATACCAATTTCAAATTTTACAAGTGCCGAGAAACTCTAATACGGATCGTTAACTAGAATTTTAGGCGAAAGATGCAACTAGTTAACAACTTAACTAAGTGAGCGGAAATACAACCTTTGTAGATCCGGTTCTCCACCTCCATAGCTCCGTGATGAAGTCCCCTTGCTGTCCAAATTGAATCCCGGGCTCTAGCGTCGGCTTCATCGGAGAAATGGGCGGGCTAGGTCATCGACAACGATGCCGAAGATGATCTATGTCGAGGCATCACAAGATCAAGCTCCCACTTCACCAAGTCATGAAACTTGTGAAGAAAACACCCTATACTACTTGGCAAGAGGTAGAGGATGAAGAAATAGGAAGTGGGTTCACTTTACAATTGGATTTCTCACTCTTTTCATCAAGTCACCATTGATGAAGCAAGGTTTTCTTCAAGTGAAGAAGAAGAAGAAGGAATATTATGATAAGTTAATCTCAAATAGAAAAGAAAATCAATACTTATCATAATACAACCATGGTCAAGTCTAGAGAATGAACTAGGGTTAAGTGGAGTGGTTAGGGTTAAGTATGAGACAAAATGGTCACTTAGTCAAAGCTTCATGAAGCTTCAAGATGCAAACAAAGAAAGCCACCATTTTCTCTTTATGCCATTTATTTTCCAAAAAGAATAAACAAATAAATAAATGAATAAGAAAACAAAACCCTAACCATTCATATAACCATGGTTTAATCTTTACACAAACCCAAGTAAACATGTATCATCAAACATGATACAATCAAGTGCACAAAAGTATATCACATATACAACTTGTGCAATGCAAGTGAGAAAATCCATTTAAAGTGAACCAATACTAGTTAATGCAAAGTAATATATCAAATATATAATTATGCATTAAATCATTAAATCAACACTTGATTTAACGATCCGGCCATATCGCATATAGCCGACTAATATCCAATGTATCGACTTATCGAATCAACCCTTGATTCGATAACTAGGTTATATCGCATACAACCTTTCGATACATTCATCGCGAGAATGGAATACGGTATCACATACACGCATTATTCTCGGTCCCGCACATATCTCATATGCGCTCCTATTTCGTTTCGCTTGAGCCAGGAAACCTCTGTGTAGGAATCTAAAGACTCGTCAATACGCCGGCAGCGGATGATGATCATATCAAACACCCACAAGCCGCAAGCGGTCTGCCAAACGTAACGGCCACCCGGGTATTGAGCGATCAGAAGATCGACGAGCAAGCCCGCTCACACTCCTGTGAATCCAACCAGTGACACTTACCGTACAGTCCGGTCTGTTCGTCTGATATGTCGCATATCTCGCCTAGGGGTGGTAAACGTCAGACCCCAATAGCTCGATAAGTCGTGTCGATATGAGGTCTATAACATTTCGAGAAACTACTGGTAACACTTACCAGTAAATCTCAGCAACCCTGGCCAGGGATTTCCGGTTATAGCCAATAGAACACAGCGCAACATCAACTCCCTATACCGGGAGAGACGAATCCCCTCCTATCGCTCATTGCCTCCATGTGATTCGGGACTGTACCCAAAAACCACCGTTTTGTATGCCCTCTTGGACGTGGTAAGGTGGAAATCAAAGCACAGTGGGAACCACACAAGACTCTATGACGATCTCGGGTCAACAGACTACTCTGTACCAGTGTCACTAAAGAACTGCCATCTGACGTAAGGTATAATACCATCTGGGAGTTCTCGGCGAGTCCGTCCAGTGTACCCAGTCTCCACTGAGCACCCTATATCATCTCTGATGTCAAACACCAATGGATATGGGATCATCCATCGCCCATCTGTATGGGTCGAGAAGGTATACGCCAGTCTACTCTGGTATATCGATGCCCCGTCTCGATACACCCACGACTAGGGACCTTGAAAGATGTACTTATGGACTACCATGTCCCCACTAGTATGATCCGTATCATAGTCCATGTAGTCAAGTACACATCCTAAGGGCTTTACCAACATGTAACAGAGAGACGATCAGTGTACACGTTAAGGTAAAGAGTAACCAGATAGCATACTATCATGTCGAGCGAGAAAGTCCTCCCTATATATGTCCAAGCATCCACTACAATATACATCCTATGTATAGTAATGGCCTCTAGGGCATACATATAACTAACAACTTCGTCAATCGACGGTCACAACCACACAGGCAAAATAATATACAACGCCAAAGGGCGAGGATCAAAACTGAAAAGGAAACTCAAAACAACATGAAATCCATAATAATACAAGCACGACTCTAAGGTCGAAATAATAAACAACTGGTCTCTAAGTCTGAATAAATATACATGTCTGGTTGATGGAGTTTACTAGATACAACTGAAATAAATAATATACAAGGTATAAGGGTGATCACGATGCAAGTGAACCCACCTACCAAAGCAATCACCCGTAAAAGGAAGCAGTGTGCCAGCAAAGATGCACGAAACCTGTACGACAAAACCTGCAAGAAACTGTGGCACAACGGGGGTGAGTTGCCAACTCATGAGTAGAAAACATCACAGAGCAGAAATCGTATGTATGACTCATCCTAGGTCAATACGATCAAATATATAATCCTCAAATGATAAAGTCTGAAGTATGATAAGGTGGCAAGGGTAAACATCTATACATAAGTGTAATACCGAGTGCTCGTGTCAGTACCTCAGGTAGCAACATATCATAAACATGAGGTATGATCAATGTAATCATCATGAAATCAATGTCAACTAATGACATAACCACATCATGCATGTAAAAGTCATAGAAACATATGCATGAAAGTATGAGGATATAAAACAACGTGTGTCCCTCGCGACACATCAAAATCATGGAACCTGAGTGTCTAGCATCGACACTCGAAAACATCATGAAACCTATGCCCAGCATCGGCACGTAAATCCTCATATATCTCAGGCTCCGTATCATCTACGGGATCGGCCCGCGGGCTACGGCAGTACGGATCGGCCTATCCATCTCATGACTCCGGTTGGTATCCTCCGGATAACCGCCAGGTCTAAATACTATCACCGGTAGGCAGTCTACCCCTGCCAGGCTCATCATCCTCCATGAAATCACTCTCGTCCCGGGGTACCATACCGGGTCCACCATGTACCCGATACGGTTCATACGTCTCCTCGAATCGGGTATCGAAATCCATCTCATAACCGAGAAAACATCATGGTGGACGACTCATACATCATTAGAAAACTGCACTTTTCATTTTAAAAAGAGAGAGAGAGAAATTTATATATATTCTTGCGGTTTTCCCCCAAATCCAGGAAATCTCATGAAAATCCGAAATCCAATCATCAATAGCAAGTAAACAGTGAATAATGATATGCATGAATTCACAAGTAATAAGTGCAATGTCTAAACTGGCATATAAAGCAAGTACACTAATATCATGTCGAAACTATCAGCTAACAAGCTATGTTAATGAAATAATATTCTCTAAAGTGTATGTGACATGGCAATTACCGATGATGATGTGTGTGAGCCGGCAAGTAAGTGTATGTGGAACATACGCATCATCGGTAATGGTGCTGGTGTCCTGACAGCATGATCTCAATAATAGCATATGGAAATACAATATAAACATGCAAATGCGATGCGAACAGCAATAATATGTGGGAGCTGAATAATAAACACAATGATAACTAATCTGCATTTATATAAATATGAGTCATACAGTTTTGCCATTTGAAATAACATGAATCGTGGTGTTTTGAAAATAAGGGCTACGGTGTTTTTAAGAAAAGATACGTCCTTTGAAATATCCGTAGAATCCCTTGGCCTGTCTTTAAAATACTCACGATTCATTCGTTTTGAAATAGGTATGACTCGAGTCTAATCTATCATTTACAAGTAAACTACCGGACTAAACTACACAGGCTGATCGAAAGGTAAGGAAACCCTTAACATTTGAGTCGATACATACATACATACATATATATATATATATATATATATATATATATATATATATATATATAAAATAGTCGGTGATCCCGCCTCAATAGTAATCCATATGATTACAATACACAAAATGACATCCTCGAGTCAAGAGTGCGGATCTATCATCAATATAGCTCGTACGGTAAATCCATCGTACGGCCTCCCAATCTGGGTACGGGTCAAATATCACATTTATCTCATTATTCATCTGGTATCCTCTTTATCAAATATCATGATCCGGGGTACTGATCTACGTCTAGTACAAAACTGATACCATCTATATATATGCATGCGTGTGTATGAAAACACCACGCCCAAAGGACCCGCTAAACATCGTGTCGTATCTCATAATACAAACCACGTCTCATCACCGATCTCATGGCCTCAATCCCAAACTCATCGACTCATCTCAAATCTCAAGTACTATCCTCATCATCCAGTATATGTATATGTATATATATACACATTGTCCCATACTTATGTGTGTGTGTGTGTGTGTGTGTGTATACATATCCCCATATACACATAAGTAAAATAAATGTATGCATGTGTGTGTGCGCGTGTGGGTGTAATCTCTAATCTAGGGTTCGCGTCTAAGAAGCTAAACTAAGTTACTTCTAACTACCCTAAGCTAAACTATGAACACATAACCAAATCTTGAATATCCATGTCTCACATAAATGATATCATATATATATAGTATATATATATAACATACTATACATCGAACTGCGGAGGTGCTATACGCCATCCACCCGACTTCCCCCGTAGATATATATCTACTCACCTTGAGCTTCGCTTGCTGGAGTCGATGACGCCACGCTCATCCTCGTCGTCTCGAAGCCTACATTGGGTACCTACAACTAATACACAATCGCAAACGCGTATTAAAACCAAGTCGGAAAACTAAAACAACGCATGTTTCGCCTATAGATCAAAACCTATATCCTCGCGTGCAAAACACGACCAAAACCCTAGTCATTGGCATTCAAACGCCACACGAAGGAAACACAATATCAAATACCAAAACCAAATTCATAGAAATTCGCAAAACGAATTCAGAAACTTAGAAAACATGCTACATATTTTACCCTAAGTCAAATAACAAAAATTGACCAATTTGCCCCTACTCTGGCCGAAAATTGCGGCCAGAACGAATAAATTTGCGGCCTTAGCTTGGGGGTTGGAGCTTGGGTCTCTGTGATAGCTTCCTAGGTGCCTGCATGACTCACAGTAATCGCTAAATAATTTTTAGGGTCCCCGGGTGTTAGCAGATTCCAAAGTACCCTCACAATTCACACAATTATCCGATGTCGGGGTTTCTAAGTCCGTGTTTTAGGTTCTATTCTCTGTTCTAGATCAGTAAAAACATCACTCAAGTCTTGTTAACAGCCACTATATCACCACAACACCACTCAAACCCTAATCCTTCTCTTGAATTTTCTAACCTCAGTAATCAATACCAATTTAACTCTAAACTACTATGAGTTGCTATTAGACTTTAAATTAAACTAGATGGAAGAATTTATACCTCACTTGGCCAACCCAAGAAAGACCCTAGCTCCCCAATGTTGTCAAAAACCTACTTTGCTTGGTCCATTGTGTAGAGGGTGGAGAGGGGATCACTTTTAATGAAAGGGGTTTAGGGTTTTGATGGAGATTTGGAGATGATTTCTTGGGGTGAAGGTGGAGGGAGATGAGGTTGAAGGAGGAGAAGAAAATGATGTAAAAATGGTGGAGGGTGATGAATGTGGCAGCCCCTCTCTCTCTCTCCTCACTTATTCTCACCCACTCTCTCACTAATTACCCTTTTTGCCATTCCTCATTTCTTTTCTTTTCTCTTTTAAAACCAAATCACAATAATACACACAAAACAACACAAATACGACATGTAACCAAATGCAACATGACATGGTGCACTAGCCATGGAAAACTGTAAAACACGGATTTGGCCTAATCGCGATTAGCAGTGCGCTAATCGGGTTTTCATTTAAACTGCATATAATAAATCTTAAAAATGCCAAATCCTTTAAATATATTTTAAAATGAATAAATCATTTTAATTTCCATTTATTTCACAATTATTAGTATATATTTATACCCTTTTTCGAAAACCCCAATTTCGCAAATCGGGCAGTTTTTGGGAAATATATTATTTTAATATTAAATTCCAAAAATAATGTTTTATATTTTCTGAAATGTTACAACCGTATATCAGCAGCAGAAGATAACATATGAAATATTGGATATATTAGGAGGTCCGTGTTTTATTTTGAGGCAGTATAAAACACGGAATCTACGGTCGCGATGAATAACCAAACCCACATCCCTAGACCCCTACGAGAGTGGCAAGCAACCCTACCAATTCTAGGGTTAGGAGACCCGGTCTCGACTCCTCGATGTGGCCTCCCTCTAGACCCTAGAACCCGGTTACTTATGCTCCCCTCCTTGGGTCTATCCTAATGCGGAAAGGTAAATAATATACAATGGCGACATCATCCTCAACCCGGAAGTTCCCCAATAAAAGAATATTACATACAATGAATTTTACATGAATGAAAATAAAAACCTTCATCTCACATAAAACCCCCGGCTATTCAAATCACGACGATCCAATATAACATATCACAGCAATACATAACATCACATGTCATCAACGTAAGTAAATATGCGTATCCCAATTGTCGTTGATGTATAGCAATGAAACCGGCGATACACCACATATTACACTTACGGTCGCAGAAAAGAAAGTGAAAAACTACAACATTTGGAATCCACAATCAGCTTAGACATCGTAAACCCGAAATATCACATATTACGGATTTCATGCCTAACTATATGAATTCCACATATTGTATCACATTACAGAAAACTATACAATGTTAAACTTTTCGATCGAATAATCAAACACCCAAAATTTCCCAATTGAGCTCAACACTTGAGCGAAGTTCAAAAAGTCCCAGAACATGCCACCGCTCCTATGAACCAGCCGTAGAAGGGTCAACCAATGTCTCACATGTGGCACCGCTAAACCACCACAAACCCTAGGGTTTAATGGCGGTTTTGATGGTCACATAATCGAGTTAAGGTTTCGTTCTTCTAAAGGGTTCACAGAATCGCTTGCATGATTTTTTGAAAGTTTTAAACTAAAGAAAAATCCAACACTTGGAAAAATTTCTAGCAGGGGAAAAAGTGAGTTATTGATATCCGTTTGAACTTTTTAACACCGTCTAAATTAGCCGTAACAAAACCTAGAATTACGAATACGAAACACTCCGAATTGCCTTTGCTAAAAGATAACATCACATGCAAAATTAGCAAAAACAAACAACACCTAAAGTAGCAAAACCCAGAGCCTTAAACACCGTAAGAAATTCAATCCTGAACAGCCCGATCTGGCCGGTTTTGGTACTGATGGGCTCGACCATTTTCCGAGGGAATGGAGTGAATTTTGTACAATGTTCATTATGTATCTCATACATCATTCTGCAACTGTTTAAAAAAAATTTTGACATCTGAAAAATTTCGACAGAAACTAGAGTTCGTATTCGGGTGTTTCGGAGTTGTTTCGGTTTCGTAATCCTACACTAATCCATCTAATTCTCTAGCTAGGCTCTGATACCACTGTAGGGTTATTAATCACTACAGCAAGGTTTCGGGTGGCATCATCTATGCCGATTTTAAATTTTGTCATTATTAAACAACCCTAAAACGAGATCGTTAACTAGAGAATCAAACTCAATCGAAATGTAAACACTTTACAACTAAGAGATTAGGTATTACAACCTTTGTAGTCCATTCCTTCGCTTCATAAGCTCCGAGTTGAGGTCCCTTCGCTGCGATCATCAAGCTCCCGGACTCTAGAGAGGCTCCATGAGGTGAATGAGGCATCTTTGCTTGAAGACTTCACTATCAAAGATGATCTACCTTGAGAAATCACAAACCCAAGTTATTACTTTCACTGATGAGAGATTAGTGAAGCTAACACACTAATCTATATGGCTAGTATAGAAGAGGATGATGAAGTAGGAATTTTGCTCTCTTTTGTTTTCTATTTCTCACTTTAATTCATCATAAAAGAAAAAGAAAGAAAAAGCTTTTGGAAGAAGAAGATGAAGTGTGATGAAATGAATTATTGTTTAGGTTAGAAATGCAACCAAGGGTTAAGCATGTCATGCTTAACCCTTGTAGAGACTTGACCATGGTCTGGGTTAGGGTTTGGTAAACAAATATCTTAGCAAAATATCAAGAGAGAAGACTTAGTCAACATAAACAAATATCATAACAAAAGTCTTTTCTTTTGAATTAACTAAAATAAATATATATATATATATATCAAACCCTAATCTTACCCATGGTAAGGATCTCATAATCCTAGTTGCAACTGTAACCCTAACATGTTACAATATCACATATCGCATATATAATATTTTGTAACAAAAGAAAAGAATATATTAAACATATATCACATATATGTTAAATGTATCCAAATGTGAGAAAATGAAATACTTAAGTGAAAAATATATTAGTTAATGTAATTTAATATATCTAATATATAATTCTACATTAAATTATTAAATCAACACTTGATTTAATAATCCGGCTATATTACATATAATCGACTAATATAATATATATCATTTTATCGAATCAACACTTGATCCGATAACCCGGCTATATCATATATAACCGGTCGATATCACATATCGAGAGAATAGAATACGGTATCACATATCGTATTAATCTCGATCCCGCACATATCACATATGTGCTCCTACTCCTTTTCGCCTGAGCCAGAAACCTCTGTGCAGGACTCTAAAGACTCGTCAATACGCAGGCAGAAGGTGATGATCATATCAAACACCTACAAGCTGCAAGCGGTTAGCCAAACATACCAGCCACCCTGGTATTGAGCGATCAGAAGATCAACAAGCAAGCCTGTACATACTCCTGTGAATCCAATCAGTAACATTCCCGTACTGTTCGGTCTCTTCGTCAGATATGTCGCATATCCAGTCTAGGGGTGGTAAACGTCAGACTCCATTAACCGATAAGTCATGTCGATGTGAGGCTCATAACGGGTCAAGAAACTACTGATAACAGTTACCAGTAGATCTCCATATCAGCCCTGGCCAGGGACTTCCAATTATAGCCAATCGAACACAGCGCAACATCAACCCCAATACCGGGAGAGACGAAACCCCTCCTATCGCTCATTGCCTCCATGTGATTCGGGACTGTACCCAAAAGCCACCGTTTTGCATGTTCTCATGAACGTGTTATGGTGGAAATCAAAGCACAATGGGAATCACACAAGACTCTATGACGATCTCGGGTCTACAGACTAACCTGTACCAGTGTCACTAGAGAACTGCTATCTGAAGATATGTATAAAACCATCTAGGAGTTCTCGGCGAGTCCGTTCAGTGTACCCAGTCACCACTGAGCACCCGTACACCATCTTTGATGTCAAACACCAATGGATATGGGATCATCCATTGCCCATCATATGGGTCAAGATGCGTATACGCTAGTCTACTCTGGAGTATCAATGCCCTGTCTCGATACACCCTTGACTAGGAATAGTTATAGGATGTACCCTTTGACTACCCTGGCCCCACTAGTATGATCTACATCATAGTCCTAGTAGTCGAGTACATATCCGAAAGGCTTTATCAACATGTGAGATCAAGACAGTAAACCAATACAAGTCAACATGTTAAAACAAAGTGAAACCAGAAAGCATACTATCATATCGAGCAAGAAAGTCCTCTCTATATATATCCAAGCATCCACTATAATATACATCATATGTACAACAATGGCCTCTAGTGCATTTACATAACTAACATAAACCTATTTAGTATGGTGTCTATGTACCTGGATTGGGACAATCCCAATATCCGTTTAGATCTATTTCTATAGATCTTGATCCCCAAGATATAGGAGGCATCACCTAGATCTTTCATTGAGAATCTTTGTGATAAGAAGAGCTTGACCAAGTGTAGCATAGGAACATCATTTCCTATCAAGAGTATGTCATCCATGTACAATATGAGGAAGACAACCTTACTCTCTGCCACCTTCTTGTATATACAAGGTTCATCTACATTTTTGATGAAGTCAAACTCTTTGACTACCACATCAAAACAGATGTTCCAACTCCGCGATGCCTGCTTTAACCCGTAAATGGATTTAAGCAGCTTGCACACATTTCCGCTGCTCTCACTGTCTATGAAGCCCTCTGGCTGAGTCATGTACACGCTCTCTTCTAAATCACCATTTAGAAAAGCGGTCTTAACATCCATTTACCAGATTTCGTAGTCATGGTATGCAGCAATGGCAAGTAGGATACGGATGGACTTATGCAGAGCCACTGGAGAAATGTTTCATCATAATCCACACCTGGTTGTTGACGAAAACCTTTTGCAACAAGTCTAGCTTTGAAAGTCTCAACTTTTCCATCTACACCAATTTTCTTCTTAAAGATCCATTTGCTTCCAATGGGGTTTACCCCTTCGGGAGCAACTTCCAAAGTCCATACTTTGTTGGTGTACATGGATTCCATCTCAGATCGCATTGCATCCATCTATTTCACAGAGTCCCCACTCGTGATGGCCTGCTCGAAGCTAGTTGGGTCATCATCTTCTATGATGCAATCCTCGCTCCCACCATCAATGAGAAAACCGTAGTATCTCTTAGGTTGATGAGGAACCCTACTAGATCGGCGGAGAGGCTGGGGTTCGTTGGAGACTACTGAATCCTCTGGTTCTAATAAATCATCAGTTGTAGTTTGTGCCGCTGGAACTTCTTCCAGCTCTACCTCTTTGCCACTAATTTCTTTTACAAGAAATTCCTTTTCTAAAAAGGTGGCGTATTGAGAAACAAACACCTTTTGTTCCTCAGCGTGGTAGAAAATGTATCCTTATGAATTCTTTGGATATCCCACAAACTTGCAAAGAACTGATCGTGCCTCGAGTTTGTCCGGATTTTGCCTTTTGAATTAGGCCGGACAACCCCATATAATTATCTTGATTAAGGCCTGACATGGTCGCTACCTGGAGAAAGAGAGAGAGAGAGAAGAAAACATTGAGCGTATGCTCTTGCAAGATTAGATTGGTTATTATCTTATCTAATCAAGATGACTCCTACTGTTTTTATCAAATTTTCCTTCAAACCCTAAAAGGTAAGACTAGCCGGGATTAATTACACCCTACAAGTTCGCCAATCTTTCGGCCAGACCAGTGTCGGTACTTTGAAGGAGGTTCCCCGTGCTTTCGCATGGACCTAATTAAAATAAACCTCGTTTTCCCAGGGGCGTAACCCCGTTAACACCTTTCTAGACACCTACTTGATTGGCTAATTGTGATGTGTAAAACTCTCCCAAGAGTAACTCTTACTCCCAATGGGTATCGGGATCCAACTATCTCATAGAAGGTATGCAATCTCATTGCAAATTTCAACACTTGAAATTCCCGATAATATTTTGCCCCTAGCAACTTATGACCTTAACATAGTCAACAAATCATAAGCGCTAGCTAAGTTCAACCCGTCATTTCCTGATTGAATTAAACCCACCCGTACGACCCTTAACATAGTCAACAAAGTCGTACGACTATCCGACTCCAATCGCATCTTATGCTTTAGCAGATAAGCAGTAATTAGCAACCGCACATTACGCCTTAACATAGTCAACAAACGTAGAATGAATACTAAGTAGTACTTATCTGAAATGACGGAGGGCTACGACAGGCTTTTAAGAAAACCTTTTGCGTAATGAACTTGATATCGATGTAGAATCGAGTGATTTTGAAAACGAGTGTTTTTGAGGCTTTCGCTAGTTTTGGTAAAGAGGTCACTCCCGGTGAAGGGATCTCGGCTCTTTCCTTATCGAATAAGGTGCTGGATATTCTACAAGGAATACCGCTATGCAAAGCAAGAACTAAAAAGCAATCATAAAACAAAACCGAGTGGGTTGTAGCATCTGCTAACTTTTATTAAAGAGGTCACTCCCGGTGACGGGATCTCGGCTCTTTCTTCATCGAATGAGGTGCTGGATATTCTACAAGGAATACCGCTAAGCAAAGCAAAAATTAGAGCTACCCTTTTTGAAAATTTGATTCCACAACATCTTTTTAGGTTCTTTCTTTTTCATTAATCTCATTGATGAAGTCCCATCATTTATGCTTCCTAAGCATCACAGAGGAAACGAAAATACAACGTACACTTATTCCATCCGCATTCGCCACCGTGTCCCGTTATGCACCGTTGGGTTACTTAATTAACGGCATAGCGGGGCAGGACTAGTGCGGGTGCAAAACATAAGCAACATTTATTATATATCATATATATAATAATAAAGCATTCGTCTCAAGCATATAAAGTGATCACATCATAGAATATCAGCAGCAGAAGTCCACATATGAAATATTGGATATACTAGGATGTCCGTGTTTTATATCAAGCCAGTAAAAAACACGGATTCCACGGTCGTGATGAATAGCCAAACACACATCCCTAGACCCCTACGAGAGCGGTAAGCAACCCCACCAATTCTAGAGTTAGGAGACCCGGACTCGACTTCTCGAGATGGTCTCCCACTGGACTCTAGAACCCGGTCACTCCCGACCTTGGGTCTATCCTAATGCGGAAAAGTAAATAATATACATCAACGGTGGCATCATCCTCAACCCGGAAGTGCCCCAATAAAAGAATATTACATACAAGTTTTTATATGAATGAAAATGAAAAACTCTGATCTCACATAAAAAAACCCAGCCATTCAAAACACGACGATCCAATATAACATATCCCAGCAACACATAACATCACATGTCATCAACGTATGTAAATATGCGTATCCCAATTGTCGTTGATATATAGTAACGAAACCGGCGATACACCACATATTACACTTACGGTCGCAGAAAAGAAAATGTCAAACTACAACATTTGGAATCGACACAGCCCTTCTACATCATAAACCCGGAATATCACATACTTCAGATTTCATGCCTAACATTGTAAATCTTACATTTGGGTCCCACTAATGAAAACACCTTTTCAAAAGTAATCGGGTAATTCAACAAGATTCCCAATTCCCACAGAGACCGAAATGTTAAATTTACAAGCAACTAATCAATTTTCACAAAACTAATTAGTGTAGATTCCAAATATTGTATCACATTCCATAGATAGCTAGACGATATTAAACATTCCGATCGAATCAACAAACACCCAAAATTTCCCAAAGAGCTCAACACTTGAGCATAGTTTAAAAAATACTCAGTACATGCCACAGTACCTATGGACCAACCGTAGAAGGGCCAACCCTTGCCTCAATTATGGCGCCGCAGAACTACCCCAAACCCTAGGGCTTAGTGGCTGTTCCGACGGTCATAGAATCGAGTTAGGGTTTCGTTGTTCTAGAGGGTCCATAGAATTACTTGCATGATTTTTGAATGTTTTTAACTTTGAAAAAATCCAACTTTTGGAAAATTTCCAGCGAGGGAAAAATTGGGTTATTGATATTCGTTCGAACTTTGTAACGTCGTCTAAATTACCTAAAACGATGTTAGAATTACGACTACGAAACACTCCGAATTGCCTTTACAGAAAGTTAACATCACATGCAATTTCAGTAAAAACAAGCAACACCTGAAACACCAAAACCCAGAGACTGGAACATCACAAAAATTTGAAGCCTGTATTCTCCAAAAAAACCGATGGGGCCGGTTTTTCTAGGCATGTGGTCGGCCATATTCCGGCGAGGAGGGCTCAAGTTTCTGTGGTGTTCATGTTACATCTCATGTGGCATTCTGCAGTTAAAATTTTTTTGAAGACTTTTAAAATTCGACAGAAACTAGATTTTTGGTTTCGAAGTTTCGGAGTTGTTTCGGTTTCGTAATTCAACAAACATCGTATAATTCTATATCTTAGCTCTGATACCACTGTAGGGTTACCTAGCACGACAACAAGATTTCGGGAGGTATCGTCCATGCCATTTTCAAAAATTTGACATGCTAAACAACCCTAATCTTAGAATCTTAACTAGAGAATTAGAGAATATATCATGTAAATAACTTTACATCTAAGTGAATGTGGAATACAACCTTCGTAGACCGGTCCTTCAGTTCAATAGCTCCATGTAGTAGTCCCTTCGCTCCAAGTAATGATCTTCCGGACTTTAGAATGGCTCCACAAGATGAAAGGAACAAGCTTGCACGAAGTCTTCGAGGCCAAAGATGATCTACGTCGAGGAGACACCAACACAAGCTACCTCTTCACTAATTAGGGATTAGTGAAACTAACACCCTAAAATAAATGGCTAATCTAGTAGAGGATGATGAAGTTAGATTTTTGCTCACTTTAGAATTAATTTTCTCACTAATTTTCTTCACCTCTCCAAAACTTAGAGAGCTCTCTTGATGAAGAAGAAGAAGATGAAGAGAATAATGTTGTGAAAACCTTAATCAACCATGGGTGAGATAATATCTCATATAACTCATGTAGAGACTTAACCATGGGTATTGATAATGGTTGGGTTAGTAAATATCTTAAGTAAAACAAAATTAGTGGACTAAGTCAATGGTTCCACAAGCTTCTACAAGTTTCAACCATGGGCTAATTTCCAACCAATTTTGATTTTCCTTAAATAAATAAACACCCCCAATTATCTATGTCATGGTGTAAGTCTTATACACCCATGTAGCATGTATCATCAAGCATGACACAAAAACAATAATATTTATCACATATATATTATATATGAGTGAGAAAAAGAAATGCTTAAGTGAGCTAATATTAGTTAATGTAAAAAGTAATATATTAAATATATAATTATATATTAAATCATTAAATCAACTCTTGATTTAATAATCCGGTTATATCACATATAACCGACTAATATCATATGTATCAACTTATGGAATCAACACATGATTCGATAACCCAGTTATATCACATATAACCGACCGATATCACATATCGCGAGAATAGAATACGGTATGACATACCCGTATTAATCTCGGTCCCGCACATATCACATATGTGCTCCTACCTCATTTCGCCTGAGCCAGGAAATCTCTGTGTAGGACTCTAAAGACTCGTCAATACGCTGGCAGTAGATGATGATCATATCAAGCACCCACAAGCCGTCAGCGGTACTAGCTGAACGTAACGGCTACCCGGGTATTGAGCGATCAGAATATCAACAAGCAAATCTGCTCATACTCCTGTAAAGCCTGTCAGTAACACTACCGTACAGTCCGGTCTCTTCGTCTGATATGTCGCATTACTAGTCTAGGGGTGGTAAACGTCAAACCCCAGTTACCGATAAGTCGTGCTGATGTGAGTCTCATAAGGGGTCGAGAAACTACTGATAACACTTACCGGTAAATCTCCATATCAGCCCTGGCCAGGGACTTCCTGTTATAGCCAATCGAGCACAGCGCAACATCAACCCCCAATACCGGGAGAGAAGAATCCCCTCCAATCGCTCATTGCCTCCATGTGACTCGGGACTGTATCCAAAAACCACTGTTTTGCACGTTCTCTTGAACATGGTAAGGTGTAAATCAAAGAACAGTGGGAATCACACAAGTCTCTATGACGATCTCGGGTCTACAGAATAACCTGTACCAGTGTCACCAGAGAAGTATTATCTGACGCTAGGTATAATACCATATAGGAGTTCTCCGCGAGTCCGTTCAGCGTACTCAATCTCCACTGAGCACCCGTATACCATCTTTGATGTCAAACACCAATGGATGTGGGATCATCCATCGCCCATCATATGGGTCAAGAAGCGTATACGCTAGTCTACTCTGGAATATCGATGCCCTGTCTCGATACACCCTCGACTAGGAACAATTAAAGGATGTACTTGTGGACTACCCTGGCCTCACTAGTATGATCTACATCATAGTCCTGGTAGTGAAGTACACATCCTAAGGGCTTTATCAACATGTGAGTGTAAGTGCACGGCGGCGCCCCGGCCGTCGATCCGACGCCGGAATGCGGAAGCGGTGAATAACTTTAAATTTTGCGGACTTAGCAAACCGGCACCACCGCGCACTAAACACCCGGATCGTAACCATTAACAAGTCTAAGCTAACTAGAAGATGGGTTAGAGATATACCGACGATCCAAGTCCTCCGGTCTTCTCGTCATGGTCCCGATCTCCTGCGGAAAAGTCCCGTCTCCTCCTCGTCGCCGGAAGTGCACCACATCGCCTTCTTCGTTTACGGGCTCCCACCTCAATGCCGAGGCAACTCGGGCACGAAGCCGGCTACTCGACGTGCCCAAGATTCGTTGTAGAATGTAGTGTAGAGATCTCATTTGGGGTTGTAGGAATTGCCTTTGGTGGAGGGATTGATACAAGAAGTATATGGAGGAGCTTGGAGAACTTTGGTGCATGTGATGAACAACATTTTTCCCACCTCAATTTTGGACAGCCCCAAAGTGCTTGGGCTGGCCATGACTTCAAGAGTGGAGAGAATGAGGGAGAGAGAGCCAAGGAATGAGTGGTGCAACCATAACAATAATCCCAAGCATCCAAAAACCAATCATGAAAGAATATGATCACAAGTGTAAACTAACACTCCACCAACCTCACCCCTCATCATCATACATAAGTCAAGCCATGATGAGGTTGTGAAGTCAAGTCATCATGAAGAAATCAAGTCAAAGGATGGTGCTATCATGATACAACAATAAGCAAATACCCCCTCCACAAATACTTATTTGCAACAATGCAAATAAGCCCTCCTCCACCAATCTTCGGCCAATGAACGGAACAAAGGAAATCGGCCGAAACTAAAAGCAAACTGGCAACTCCAGAAAACTGGTCCCGTAATAAATTACAGGAAAAACCCCGATACTGTGCATACACACCCGCATCTGTATTTCGACCGAAATACAAATGCAATGAGACAAAATCTACACTGTACTATACTAGGATCCGGCTTATACCAAAATCGGCTAGTAATATCTGTTCGATCCTGATCCGTGCAATACCGCACGTATCTGATCGAACCCTGCCATATAACCATACGGCCTATAGTACAAACTGTCCGATCCTGATCCGTGCAATACTGCACGTATCTGATCGGACCTTGCCATATCTCCATACGGCCTCTACAACCTTTCGCCCGAAAGCTGAGTAACTGAATGTGGGGGACTCTAAAGACTCATCAACACCTTGGTTGTGGATTTAACCACTAGCACGTCAGAGGTATAAGCCAATACGTGACGGGCTACCAGGTACTGACTAAAAGGGACGTCTGTGAGCGAACTCAGCCCGACAACCCTACTGAGCCTGTCAGTGACAATATCCGTACAGTCCGGTCCGTTCGTCTATGAGTATCGCATGGCGGGCCTAGGGGGTTGGTAAAAGTAAGACCCCCAAAAGCGGTACAAGTCGTGTCGGAGTGTAGCCCAGAACACCCTGAGATACTACTGGAATACCTACCAGTAAATCTCCTTGCCTTGGCCAAGGACTTTGTGTAATGGCTCTCCTAGACACAGCACGACCTCACCCCCAATACCGGGAGAGACGAACCCTTGAAGATACGCTCACTGCCTCCATGTGGCTCGGGACTGTACCCAACTAAAACCTGTTTGCACGACCACTTTGAGCCGTGGTAGGGTAGTAATCAAAGTACAGTGGGAACTCACACGAGACAAATGACGATCCCCAGGTCGATGAACTAATCTGCACACATGTCACCAGGGAACTGCCATCTGACGTCTGGTATATGACCAACTAGCATGTTCCCGGCGAGTCCTGTCCGGTGTACTCATAACCCAATGAGCACCTGTATACATCTTAGGTGATCCAACTGACACCAGTGGCTTGTGAGACCGGCCACCGCCCCTCGTCGGGGTCTCGACTGTATACACTAGTCTACTATGGAGAATCGATGCCCTGTCTCGAAACTCTCACGACTAGAGACCTTTTAAGGATATGCTTATAGACCCCCAGCTCCCACTTATATGATCGCCCTCATACTGCTGGTGGTCAAGCAAGAATCCTAGGGGCTCTATCAACGTGTAATAGCGACGTGTCAGGTCACTTAAAACAGTACACGATGATAAAGGTAAACCAGATAGCATACTATCATCTCGAGTAAGACTGTCCTACCGGGATAGGTCCTCCCTCAATCATTACAATCACGTACCTGTGACCTAATAATTGACTCTGAGGGCACTATCTCCAACAATCTCCCACTTGCACTCAAGGCTAATTATTGCGATGTCGCATACTCACAGCCCGTGTGATACCGAACATCCAACTCCTCTACTAGTCAGTCTCACAAAGCTCGTTTGCGGAACTATTGCGTTCGAGGAATAGCCTCAGTGAGTGGATCCGCTCAGTTGTTTCTTTCTATGTCTCTCTATATCTCAAGTTCACGGAGAAAGCCATCTCCCGAAATGAGCAATATCAGTCTTAGAATATGTCTGGATGTCTGATGGGACGTAGCTCATAAATGAACTCCAAATCCAAACTTCTTAGACTGTATTGACAACTGAACTTAATCAGTGTCCTGCGCGCCATGCCTCCCTCAGTATTGCCTTGGACCACCTGTCCAAAATACTGCCCCTCATCAGAAGGAAAACTATAACTCTGACAACCTCCTTGTCGTCCATGTCACCTTGGAAGCCTGGAATGATAACTGTCTCCTGAATGAGGCTGTCGTTATCATCTCCCTAGAACATCCACTTATGTTCTAAAACTGCTTCCGACTGTTTCTCCAGGATTGGATTAATGTCAACTTATTGCCTCTAGTGCAAGAACAACATCTGGTGTGGTACTTGACATCTCACGATTGACTCAATTGCCTGAGCAAGTGATCTGCCAATCATGCCCGTCCCTCTCCCCTTTAGTCTGTAAGACACCTTTGGAGAGGGTGACTCCATTACCTGCAGGTACACTACCGTGCCAGGAGTCGTCCATCCTAAATACTCTTAGAATGCTGTCAAGTACCCTGATTGGGAAACCACCCAAATCTAGATCTAAGTCCATAGATCTAGTAACCAGTATGTCTGATATAAAATCCATTTCTTTTGTGGAGAAACAACTGTGTGACGACCAAAGTATAACCGATCGTAGTGTAGGAGTTTCTTTTCCTACTCAGTGTATATCATCCAAATACCAGGATATCACACCCTACTACCTTCTCAACTGATCCATCCCCTATTCTGATGAAGTCAAACCCATGACTGTCACGTCAGAAATAGATGATCTATCTCCGCTACATCTGCTCTAGTCTATAAATAGACATAAGCAACCTGTCCACCAATGCTTCCGCTGCTCCCACTGACTACGAAAACCCTCTGGCAGAGTCATATAGACGTATACTTCTAAAACTGGTTTAGAACGACGCTATACTCATCCTCCCGCCGGGTCTCGTAACCTGGAACAACAGCAATGGCAATTGTGGGTAAACAAGAACTTCCCTGTCACCGTCCTTGAGGCTACCGGAGTACCTCTCGGGTGCCTGAAGTTACCCACCTTATCTGCGGAGTGGCCAATGGAATGTCAATCCAGATTGAATCTTTAGGTTTCTTATCAAATCTTCAGTAATCGTTTGTGGTTCTGGAATCATTTCCAGTTCTACCATACTCCCACTACAGTTTTCTGAAAAAATCCATCTTTAATAAAACTGTGGCGAGTCTAGAACAATATCGCTATTGTTCATCCAGATGGTAGAAAGTCAACCCTCGTCATAGCCTAGGTCAACCCACAAACAGCCATTACAGAAACGTGCCTTGAGTCGTCCAGTGTCTGGTTTTAATCATAAACCGGACAACTCCCCGTACCTTAACATCGTTAAGATATGAACTGTTCTATATCCAACAGAGGCACTGATTTAATTGAACCAGATTCAAATCATGCAGCTGTCCCCAGCGCATGTCAACTAAATGGAAGAAGGCCGATCAGCGTAACTCAACTTAGGAATGCTTCCAATTATGAGTAACCTGAAAGAGAAGCAAGTTCTCTTCATCATTACTATCAACTGAATACCATATACAAGTATCTACATTTTCGATCACTTTGAAGAATCCCGATACTTGCTACACCTGGTTCTCTACTCTATTCAAATACCTATAACTTCTCAAAATTCAGACCCTGTGTTTCCACGAAACACCTGTCTAAAAAGTAGAGAAGTCATAAGTAAACCGAATATAGTACGAGGACCAACCCCTCTGTCCTGATGGACCCTGGACAACATACAATACTCTGTATAAGTCCCTTGAGTCTGATAACTCATTCACTGTGTGTCGTTGGTTGAAAACTGTACTTATGGTTAAGAAGAATTACACCGCTGTTTAATGCTCCTTACCTAACCATCTACTGATATAGGTAAATGTCGTAGACATAATTTCAAAAAGGTATATCTCACTCTATGAAAATAGACGTACAGATATATCAATTTGAAATTGGTGCATAACAGCGGATATTCAAAACCAAATATTTGCCGACCGGCAAACAGCCCAGGTGATTTCCTCAAATATCACCGATTACAACGAATCCCGATATAATGAGGATAATCACCCAATTCCCAATAACTTACTCCCACTCATCATCTGTAAAACCATACAGATGTGAGAATCGTACCTGGTAAATACATACCCTGGAGTAAGTATCTAATCGGGAAATCAGTTTTCCTTTAACATTACACAGTGAAACTGAAACATTGAAATGTTCCGATGGGGTATTCTGGTATTCCTAGTAATGCCTCTTCCAGATTCACGACTGTAACCGTAGAGTTCTCTGCCACCTCTCCAAATCCCTTCATATGTCTTTAGTCATTACCTTCTGCACACCCCTTTAGGCCAAATGGTTTTCTTCCTTCCCTACCGTTCGGCACCAGCCTATGGTTTGGAAGAAGACTATCCAAAAAGCATAAAGGGTGTACTGTCCTAATCCTAGGAGCACTCGCATCGCGAGAGAAGGTGAAGATAAAAGACACCTGAATGTACTTTATTCCTATTTCTCCTGAACCAGGATCTATCCCCGAACTGGAACGAGTTCCTTTCGAGTTCGTATATAACCATACAATGGATTATCCAATAAACTGTGGATCTTCGTAGTGATACGGAGTGTTCTGGAGAAATACAAAGGTGATTTGGGAGTGGTAATGAAATACCTGGTTTGGTCGTGAATATCTGTTGCAATTTACTTTGCCCTCTTACTAATCCCTTTCTTTGTCTTAACTTAATACCTTCTGCATACCATCGTTATGCTAATTGGTTTTCTTCATTCCCTACCGGTCGGCACCAGCCTAAGGTTTGGAAGAAGACAATCCAATTTGCGTAATAGGTGTACTACCCCTAAACCAAGGAGTACTCGTAACCTGAGAGAGGGTAAAAGGAAAAGACAACTGAATAATCCTATCCTTTTTCTCCAGAACCGGAAACCATCCTCGAATAAATTCTTTCGAGTTCGTATCTAACCATACGATGGTTTTGTCCAATGGAAGTGGACGTTCGTAGTAAAACGGGGTGTCCTGGAGAAAAGGGTAAAAGTAGGAGTGGCAATGAGGTTTGCAACTCTGACAATCCAAAAGCCAGTGTTAAGAAGGTTCGGTCAACTTGGTCACTGAGTCATAGTCTTAGGGTCGGGTCAAATGGTCGCTGCCAAAGAGAGAGAGAAAAGAAACACTCAGCGTGCACTCTAACCTAGATCAGAATGGTCACCAATTTATCTAATCTGGAAACCTCCCACTGTACCTCAAATTCTCCTCCAAACCTGAAAGAAGAATTAGTCGGGGTTACCCGAGGAGTAAACTAACTCATCAGTGGGAATCGGGATCCAACTATCATTGCATGATAACGTGACGGAATCCGCTCACGCTATCACACTCCAGAAGGTATGCGCATATCTGGCAAGTTTCAGTTCTTTTGAAACTCCCGATGTGATTTCTGCCCCATGCTCTTATGACCTTGACTTTGGCCAACAAATCATAAGTCACATGTCAAGTTCTACCCGTCATTCTCCAGGTTGATTCGAATCCACCCGCACAAGCCCTTGACTTTGGCCAACAAGGCTATACGACTGTTCCAAACCAACGCATCTATCTATGCTGCATATGAATAACCAACAGCTACCAAACACTGTGCCTTGACTTTGGCCAACAAACACAGCTTGAATACTATTGACTACCCATATGAAACGACGGAGGGCTACGAATGGTTTCTGGCGAAAACCTTTAACGTAAAGAACTTGATATCGTTGAAGGAACTGATAGCTTTTTGAAAATATAGTGACGAAAACCGTTGCTAAAGAGGTCACTCCCGGTGAAGGGATCTCGGCTCTTTCCCCGTAGAATGGGGTGCAGGATATTCTAACTGAATACCACGGTGCAAAGCAAAAGTAATCGGCTATAGTGAAGTTAATGCCCTGACGCAAACTTTTGTCCAAGGGGTCACTCCCGGTGAAGGGATCTCGGCCCTTGCCTCGTCGACTGAGGAGCAGGATATTCCAATGAATACCACGATGCAAAACAAAAGTAAACGTCCATGCAATAACAGCTTTTTGAAAAGTGTTCCAACAACATCAGATTAGGTTTGTTTTTAACTTGTATTGATCCGAATCAATGCAGTCCCATCAATTGATCACACCAAAAAGAACGAAAATATACTGATGTACGTATATGCCATCCGCATTCGCCACTGGGTCCCGTCATTACCCGTTAGGTTAGCTAACTAACGACAGAGCGGGGACTGGACTAGCGCGGATGCAAAACATATACAACATCTACTAATATATATACCAATATATTATATTCGCTCAAGGCGTGAATAAAATGCAACATTACAGAAATGAACAGCATCACAGAAACAATACAGATATCTGGGATCCCCGGGTTTCACAGAGCCACTGCTGAAACCCGACGTTCCCCTGGTCGTGTGGATAGCCTGTGCAATGAAATCCTAGACCCCTACGGGCGCGGCAAGTCACCCGCCAAAACCTGAAGCAAGGCAGCCCCCTTCAGCACCGTGAATGGACCACCCAGCACCTCACGGAATCCGGTAACTTGGGCACCCCTCCTGGGTCAACCTGTACCCCCTACGAGTGCGGCGAATAGCCCGCCAATCCTAGAGTGAAGCCCCCTCCGTCTCAATGGCATGAGATGCGGGCTTGTTGCCCTCCAGAACCCGGCTATCCGTGTACCCCTCCGCGGGGCAATCCTAGTACAGAAAATAAAATATACATACACCGGGTATATCGACCGCAACCAGGTCGTGCCCCAAAATAATAATACAAACAGGCAGTGACGGCAGTCCACATGTCGGACGCTCGCCCCGCAATATCAAATGTACATAATACAACAGAACTGTACTAGCATTGCATCCAGGCTATCCCCACGACCGATCCGCAACATCACAGCAAAAACAAAACATCAACGTGAAAGTCACGTTCGCAAATCCGTCTAACCGGGCTATAGCAGTTAGACCGGATTTACCGATCAAGTGACATTCACGGTCGCAGACATAATGTAAATACTGTGAAAAATGTGTTTAAGATTTTCCGATTGACCAAAAATTAACAAGTGGGCCCCCAATCAAAACTGTAGCACTCACAGAAAACCTGGGCCCAATTTTAATATTCCAAAACCCATATTTTAAGCCCAGAAGGCCTCTGTAAAAATTGGTGAAGTGATCTCCACAGTGCGCGGCGGAAGGGCGGCGGGAAGGTGGTTTTCGCGGCGGTTCCGCGCTCCCACTGTGGAGTTACTTCGTCGAATTTTTACAGAGCTCTTAGATTTTCCAGTACATCAATATTTTACAACCTGAAAAATTTTTCGACACCAAAAATTTCCAACAGAAAACTGATGTGGGCAAATACGGGTTTTTGGACATTTTGATCGATCGGAACTGAAAAACACATTACACAAAGCTAGACTAAGTTAATGGCGAGGCTCTGATACCACTGTAAGTGCACGGCGGCGCCCCGGCCGTCGATCCGACGCCGGAATGCGGAAGCGGTGAATAACTTTAAATTTTGCGGACTTAGCAAACCGGCACCACCGCGCACTAAACACCCGGATCGTAACCATTAACAAGTCTAAGCTAACTAGAAGATGGGTTAGAGATATACCGACGATCCAAGTCCTCCGGTCTTCTCGTCATGGTCCCGATCTCCTGCGGAAAAGTCCCGTCTCCTCCTCGTCGCCGGAAGTGCACCACATCGCCTTCTTCGTTTACGGGCTCCCACCTCAATGCCGAGGCAACTCGGGCACGAAGCCGGCTACTCGACGTGCCCAAGATTCGTTGTAGAATGTAGTGTAGAGATCTCATTTGGGGTTGTAGGAATTGCCTTTGGTGGAGGGATTGATACAAGAAGTATATGGAGGAGCTTGGAGAACTTTGGTGCATGTGATGAACAACATTTTTCCCACCTCAATTTTGGACAGCCCCAAAGTGCTTGGGCCGGCCATGACTTCAAGAGTGGAGAGAATGAGGGAGAGAGAGCCAAGGAATGAGTGGTGCAACCATAACAATAATCCCAAGCATCCAAAAACCAATCATGAAAGAATATGATCACAAGTGTAAACTAACACTCCACCAACCTCACCCCTCATCATCATACATAAGTCAAGCCATGATGAGGTTGTGAAGTCAAGTCATCATGAAGAAATCAAGTCAAAGGATGGTGCTATCATGATACAACAATAAGCAAATACCCCCTCCACAAATACTTATTTGCAACAATGCAAATAAGCCCTCCTCCACCAATCTTCGGCCAATGAACGGAACAAAGGAAATCGGCCGAAACTAAAAGCAAACTGGCAACTCCAGAAAACTGGTCCCGTAATAAATTACAGGAAAAACCCCGATACTGTGCATACACACCCGCATCTGTATTTCGACCGAAATACAAATGCAATGAGACAAAATCTACACTGTACTATACTAGGATCCGGCTTATACCAAAACCGGCTAGTAATATCTGTTCGATCCTGATCCGTGCAATACCGCACATATCTGATCGAACCCTGCCATATAACCATACGGCCTATAGTACAAACTGTCCGATCCTGATCCGTGCAATACCGCACGTATATGATCGGACCTTGCCATATCTCCATACGGCCTCTACAACCTTTCGCCGAAAGCTGAGTAACTGAATGTGGGGGACTCTAAAGACTCATCAACACCTTGGTTGTGGATTTAACCACTAGCACGTCAGAGGTATAAGCCAATACGTGACGGGCTACCAGGTACTGACTAAAAGGGACGTCTGTGAGCGAACTCAGCCCGACAACCCTACTGAGCCTGTCAGTGACAATATCCGTACAGTCCGGTCCGTTCGTCTATGAGTATCGCATGGCGGGCCTAGGGGGTTGGTAAAAGTCAGACCCCCAAAAGCGGTACAAGTCGTGTCGGAATGTAGCCCAGAACACCCTGAGATACTACTGGAATACCTACCAGTAAATCTCCTTGCCTTGGCCAAGGACTTTGTGTAATGGCTCTCCTAGACACAGCACGACCTCACCCCCAATACCGGGAGAGACGAACCCCTGAAGATACGCTCACTGCCTCCATGTGGCTCGGGACTGTACCCAACTAAAACCTGTTTGCACGACTCCTTTGAGCCGTGGTAGGGTAGTAATCAAAGTACAGTGGGAACTCACACGAAACAAATGACGATCCCCAGGTCGATGAACTAATCTGCACACATGTCACCAGGGAACTGCCATCTGACGTCTGGTATATGACCAACTAGCATGTTCCCGGCGAGTCCTGTCCGGTGTACTCATAACCCAATGAGCACCTGTATACATCTTAGGTGATCCAACTGACACCAGTGGCTTGTGAGACCGGCCACCGCCCCTCGTCGGGGTCTCGACTGTATACACTAGTCTACTATGGAGAATCGATGCCCTGTCTCGAAACTCTCACGACTAGGGACCTTTTAAGGATATGCTTATAGACCCCCAGCTCCCACTTATATGATCGCCCTCATACTGCTGGTGGTCAAGCAAGAATCCTAGGGGCTCTATCAACGTGTAATAGCGACGTGTCAGGTCACTTAAAACAGTACACGATGATAAAGGTAAACCAGATAGCATACTATCATCTCGAGTAAGACTGTCCTACCGGGATAGGTCCTCCCTCAATCATTACAATCACGTACCTGTGACCTAATAATTGACTCTGAGGGCACTATCTCCAACAGTGAGAGCAAGACAGTATCACAATACAAGTATACATGTTAAGACAAAAAGCAACCATATAGCATACTATCATGTCGAGCAAGAAAGTCCTCTCTGTATATGTCCAAGCATCCACTATAATTTACATCATATGTACAATAATGGCCTCTAGGGCATACATATAACTAACAAGGGTTCGGTCAATACATCCATATTATTATCTTGATTATGGCATGTCATGGTCACTACCTAGAGAAAGAGAAGAAAACACTTTAGCGTATGCTCTTGCAAGATTAGATTGGTTATTATCTTATCTAATCAGGATGGCTCTCACTGCTTTTTATCAAATCTTCCTTCAAACCCTAAAAGGTAAGACTAGCTGGGATTAATTACACCCTATAAGTTTTCTAACCGGTCAGCCAGACCAGTGTCGGTACTTTGAGGGAGGTTCCCCGTGCTTTCGCATGTACCTAATTAAAGTAAACCTCGTTTTCCCAGAGGCATAACCCCATCGACATTTTTCTAGACACCTAATGGGTTAGCTAATTGTAAAGTGCAAAACTCTCCCAGGAGTAACACTTACTCGCAGTGGGTATCGGGATCCAACTATCTCATAGAAGGTATGCAATCTCATTGCAAATTTCAACACTTGAAATTCCCAATATCTTTTGCCCTAAGCGATTTATGATCTTGACAAGGTCAACAAAGCATAAACCGCAAGTCAAGTTCAACCCGTTCATTTCCTGATTGAATTAAACCCACCCGCACGACCCTTGACAAGGTTAATAAGGTCGTACGACTACCCAAATCCAATCGCATCACATGCTTGCAGATAAGCACTAATCAGCTACCGTACACTACGCCTTGACAAGGTCAACAAACACAGCACGAGTACTAAATAGTACTTATCTGAAATGACGGAGGGCTACGACAGGTTTTTAAAAAAACCTCTTGCGTAATGAACTTGATATCGTTGTAGAATCGAGTAGTTTTAAAAGTAGTGGCTTAAGCTCCGCATTTTGAAACTTTTGCTTTTTCATAAAAAGGCCGAGTAGGTTTCAAATTTGATTCTACAACATCTTTAGGTTTCTTTCCTTTCATTAATCTCATTAATGAAGTCCCATTGTTTATGCTTCCTAAGAATCACAGAAAAAATGAAAATACAACGTACGTTTATGCCATCCACATTCGCCTCGGGTCCCATCATGCACCGTTAGGTTAGTTAACTAACGGCAAAGCGGGGGCAGGACTAGCGCGGGTGTAAAACATAAGCAACATTTATTATATATCATATATATAATAATAAAGCATTCGTCTCATGCAGTTATATGATCTCATCACAGAACATAGCAGCAGAAGTCAACATATGAAATATTGGATATACTAGGAGTTCCGCGTTTTAAATTAAGCCAGTAAAATACACGGATTCCACGGTCGCGATGAATAGCCAAACCCACATCCCTAGAGCCCTACGAGAGCTGCAAGCAACCCTGCCAATTCTAGAGTTAGGAGACCCAGTCTCGACTCCTCGAGATGGTCTCCCACTGGACTTTTGAACCCGGTTACTTGTGCTCCCCACCTTGGGTCTATCCTAAAGCGGAAAAGTAAATAATATACATCAATGGTGACATCATCCTCAACCCGGAAGTACCCCAATTAAAAGAATATTACATAAAAGTTTTTACATGAATGAAAATGAAAAACTCTCATCTCACGCAAAACCCCCAGCTATTCAAACACGACGATCCAATATAACATATCACAGCAACACATAACATCACATGTCATCAACGTAAGTAAATATGCGTATCCCAATTGTCATTGACGTATAGCAACGAAACCGGCGATACACTACAGATTACACTTACGGTCGCAGAAAAGGAAGTAAAAACTACAACAATTGGAATCCGCAATCACCGTAGACATCATAAATCCGAAATATCACATACTTCGGATTTCATGCCAAACTAAATGAATTCCTTAGACATCATAAACCCGGAATATTTCATATTTCGAATTTCATACCTAACATTATAAACCCCGCATTTTAGTCTCGATATTGAAAACACTTTTCAATAACTAGTTGGGTAATTCAACAAGATTCCCGACATCCTGATCGAATGCTCGTCGGAAACTTTAGTAGACGGCCGCACCCCTGATGCCGTCGACGAAGTGCACTTAGGCGGAACACCACGGCCGTGAGCTCCCGAACAGATGCTTTTGTCTACGGGGTTCTCCTACAGTCACTTGGTCGGGGCTATAGGGCGCAGCTATCAAGTAATGTTACCCGGCGAGTATCCGCGTACACTACATGATTGCGACGGAGTTTTGATCCAAATCAAAACCCCTTGGCAATCGATCAAATAACACTAAATTGCTAGATTTATAAAATTCAAACCAGTTTTCACAAAACTAATTATTTTGGATTCCAAATATTGTATCACATATCACAGATAGCTAGATGAAGTTAAATATTTCGATCGAATCAACAAACACCCATATTTCCTAGAGACCTCAACACTTGAGACAGTTTTAAAAATACCCAGAACATTCCACAAGGACTTACAGACCAACCCAAGAAAGCATGTTCCTGTAAGTCTATGATACCCACCCCGGTACTTACGGGGAGGCAGAAAGAGTAAAAATCAAATTTTTATCACAAGGTAACATAGACTATGCATTAGGATCTTTGCTAAACAATAACTAAAAAACTAACTTAGAGTTTTAACTACTAGGTTAGATGATTATACCTTGGTCTTGAACTCCTTCTCTTCTTGTATTGCTTCTCCTTGTTGTGAGCTCCTTTGAGTGGTGTAGATGGCTCCTCCTCACCGTCTTCTCTATGCCAAAGAAAGATCCACCCGAAGGCCTCTACCTTGAGCTCCAACCTCTATCTTGAAGTAACTAAGGTGCTTGGTGTGCTAGACTAAGAACCCTAGAGTAAGTAGAGAATTGTTTTGGTGGTTTGACCTCACAATGCTCTTGATTTTCAACTCATGAAACAAGAGAGCCTTGAGAGAGGAAGATGAGAGAGCTAGCAAGAGAGAGAAAGTGTCATGGTAAAATGAGGTGTTTTCTCTCATATGATGAAAAAAGAATAATGATAATTTTAATTAGGATAATTGTCATGGTTGATGTTGATTTGACCATTATCATGTCACAATTAATGCTAAGCACAAAATATCTCATGCTTAACAAAAATATCTAAGTCAACAAAAGTCAACAAGTGAAATGGTCAAACCAATTAACCATGATACAATTATCTCTAATTAAAACTCATTAATCAATTTCCTCCATCTCATTATGGTTTTAATCAAGTCAATGGTCAAAACCCTAATGAGGTTTCTTTACCTCTGTCAACTGTATATACATACCTGCATCCGTATTCCGAGGAACACGTATACAATGAGATCGAACCAACCCAAAACTAAATACTAGGATCTGGCTTAAACCAAAGCCTATTAGTGTCAACTTCCCGAACACCAAGCACGCATAAGTGCGCATATGTGAACGGACCCTGTCGTAAAACCATTCGAGCTCTACTCCGTTTTGCCCAAAGGTGAACAACCCTCTGTGTGGGACTCTAAAGACTCGACACTACGCAGGCAGTGGGTTTAACCACAGGCCGCAAGCGGTACTAGCTGTACGTAACGGTCCCCAGGTAGATGCCGATAAGAAGACCGATGAGGTGAACCCATTCGAACTCCTACTGAGCCTGAATGTGACAATCTTCGTACAGTCCGGTCTGTTCGTCTAAGAGTATCGCATATCGGGCCTAGGGGGCGGTAAACATCAGTCCCCTAATAGCGGTATAAGTCGTGTCGGTGTACGGTCCAAAACACCCTGAGAAACTACTAGAGTACCTACCAGTAAGTCTCACTTGCCCTGGCCAGGGACTTTGTGTAATGGCGTTCCGAACACATCGCGATATCAACCCCCAATACCGGGAGAGACGAATCCTATCTAACCGCCACTGCCTCCAAGTGCTTCGGAACTGCACCCAACTACTACTTGTTTGCACGACTCAATAGAGCCATGGTAGGGTAGTAATCTAAGAATAGTGGGAACACACTTGAGGTGAAGCAGCAGTGTCAAGTCGACGGACTAAGCTGTACTCATGTCACCTGGGAACTGTTAACTGACGATAGGTATAGTACCAACCAACAGTTCCCAGCGAGTCCTGTCCAGTGTACTCGTAACCTAACGAGCACCTGCATACTATCTCCAGCACGACGTACTGATGGCTGTGGGACAGATCATCATCCCTCATGGGATGAGAAGCGTACACACCAGTCTACTCTGGAGTATCGATGCCCTGTCTCGATAATCCTACGACTAGGGACCTGTATAAGGATGTTCTTGTAGACTACCCAACCCCCACAAGTGTGACTGCCATCACAACGCTGGTAGTCAAGCAAAGATCCTAAGGGCTCTATCAATATGTATTAGCGATATGTTAAAAGAAACACATACACATATTAAGATAGATACAAACCAAGTAGCATACTACTATATCGAGCAAGACTGTCATAAATCTGTGTATATATCCCAAGCTTCCAAAATGTAAAATACAAACTAGTACTATACAATAATGGCCTCTAGGGCATATCACACTAACAATCTCCCACTTTCACTAAGGCCATGTGCTGGCATATCGCAGACCTATCATCTCGAATAGCCTCTCGAACTGCGTTTGAGGATTGGCCTTTGTGAATGGATCTGCAGTGTTATCCTCTATAGCAACCCTCCGAATCTCGATCTCCCGGCGATCCACGATCTCCCTGATCAGGTGATACCGCCTTAAGATGTGTCTCTACTTCTGATGGGACCTGGGTTCCTTTGCTAAAGCTATAGCCCCGTTGTTGTCACAATACAGAGGTATTGGATCAATAATGGATGGAACCACCTGAAGTTCTGTTAAGAAATTCCTCATCCATACTGCTTCTTTTGCGGCATCAGAAGCTGCGATATACTCCGCTTCCATCGTCGAGTCAGCAACGGTTTCCTGTTTGGAACTCTTCCAACACACCGCCCCTCCATTGAGGGTAAAGACATAGCCCGACATGGATTTGGAGTCATCCTTGTCACTCTGGAAGCTGGAGTCAGCAAAGGCCTTGATCTGGAGGTCTTTTCCGCCGTAAACCAAGAACATATCCTTAGTCCTTCTCAGGTACTTGAGAATGTTCTTTACTGCTATCCAGTGCTTCTCCCCAGGGTTTGACTGATACTGGCTTACCACACTCAGTGCATAAGCTACATCTGGTCTTGTACACAATATCGCATACATTATAGAGCCTACCGCAGAAGCGTAGGGTATAATAGACATGCGATTCCTTTCCAAATCAGTCTTGGGAGACATCTCTTTGGAGAGGGTGATTCCGTGACAAGCCGGTAAATTACCGCGCTTAGAATCTTCCATACTGAATCTTTTCAGTACGGTGTCGATGTACCTGGACTGCGAGAGTCCCAATATCCTTTTAGATTTATCACGATAGATCCGGATCCCCAGAATGTAAGAGGTGTCACCCAGGTCTTTCATGGAGAACCTGTGTGACAAGAACCCTTTGACAGATTGTAGCATAGGAATGTCATTTCCTATCAAGAGAATGCCATCCACGTACAAGACGAGGAATGCAACAGTTCGTGCTACAATCTTACAATTCTTTGACCCTCTCATAAAAACAGATGTTCCAACTCCGCGATGCCTGCTTCAGTCCATAAATAGAGTTAAGCAACTTGCACACTTTCCCGCTGCTCCCACTCTGAATGAAACCCTCTGGATGGTCCATATAGACACACTCCTCTAAATTTCCATTTAGAAAAGCGGTTTTTACGTCCATTTGCCAAATCTCATAATCGTGGAAGGCAGCAATGGCAAGAAGGATCCGAATGGATTTGAGCATAGCCACTGGAGAAAAGGTTTCGTCATAGTCCAAACCAGGTCTTTGACGAAACCCTTTGCAACAAGTCTAGCTTTATAGGTCTCAACCTGTCCATCTACACCAATCTTCCTTTTGAAGATCCATTTGCAGCCTACGGGTTTTACCCCTTCCGGAGCAATGTCCAAAGTCCATACTTTATTGGTGTACATGGACTCCATTTCGGTCCGCATTGCATCTAGCCATCTTACCGAGTCAGTGCTCTGAATGGCCTGCTGGAAGCTAGTTGGCTCATCATTATCAATGATGCAATCCTCTCTATCCCCGTCTATGAGAAAACCGTAGTATCTCTCAGGTGGATGAGAAAGCCTGCTACTCCTACGGAGCGGTGCGGGAATGTCCTGTTCTTTTGGACCTTCTGGTTCCACCAAGCTTTCAGTAATAGCTTTTGGTTCTGGAATTTCTTCCAGTTCTATTGCGCTCCCACTTATCTGATTTTCTAAAAATTCAGTTTCCAAGAAGCAGGCATGACGAGAAACAAATACCTTTTGTTCCTCTGCGTAATAGAAAAAATATCCCTTAGATTTCTTTGGATATCCCACAAACTTGCACTGTACTGAGCGTGCCTCGAGTTTGTCCGTATGCTGCTTTCTAACAAAAGCTGGATATCCCCATATCTTCAGATACTGAAGATAGGGTTTCTTCCCACTCCACATATGATATGGTGTGGTAGGCACAGTCTTGGTAGGAACCTTATTCAAAAGATATGCAGCTGATTCTAGTGCATAACCCCAGAAGGATCGCGGTAACTCAGCGTTACTCATCATGGAACATACCATATCCAATAGGGTTTGGTTCTGTCTCTCCGATACACCGTTGTGTTGTGGTGTGTATGGAGGAGTAAACTGAGAGAATTCCATTCTCTTTTAGGTAATCCAAGAATTCGGCACTTAAGTATTCACCACCTCGATCAGATCTCAGTGTCTTGATACTTTTGCCTGTTTGTTTTTCCACTTCATTCTTATATTCCCGAAATTTCTCAAAGGCCTCGGATTTATGCTTCATCAAGAAGACATATCCATACCTAGAGAAATCATCCGTAAAAGTAATGAAATAGGAATAACCACTTCACACAGGTGTAGACATTGGACCACACATATCACTGTGTATGAGTCCCAAGAGCTCGCTCGCTCTTACTCCGTGTCCAGTGAAAAGAGTCTTTGTCATCTTTCCCATGAGACAAGGCTGGAAAGTTGCATAAGACTGATATTCGAACGGATCCAAATATCCCTCTCTATGTAACTTCGTCAACCGTGTTTCATTGATGTGACCCAGTCTACAATGCCATAAGAAAGCCTGATTTAATTCCGGAGACTTTCTTTTAAGTGAGTCCTGGACAATGAAAACCTAAGCTTGATTTAATACCTATATACCGTTATCTAATGTACCTGACCCAATCAAAGCTTGATTTAGGTAGATGTAAACCACATCGCTTACAAATGTAAAATCATATCCTTCCTTAGAAAGTAAGGATACATATACGATATTACAAGCTAGACTAGGTACATACAAACAGTTACGTAGAATCAATATCTGCCCACTTGTCAATCCTAGGTGATATTCCCCTACGGATTCAGCGTCCACGCTCATTCCGTTAGCAACTCTGAGAGTCATATCACCTACCTTGATAACTCTACGGTTTCTCAAAGCCTTTAAAGAATTACAGACAAGAGATCTTGATTCGGTATCTAGTACCCAGGAAGTAGAGTTAATTGACATACAGTTTTCGATTACAAACACACCCGAAGTCGAAGACACAACATGCTTCGGATCCTGGATTCTGGTTTTCAAAGCCCTGCAATCCCTCTGCCAATGCCCTTTCCCATTACAATAGGAACATCGCTCCTTCCCTATTGTCAGCCCCGAAACTTTTGCCCTTCCCTTTCCTTCTACCTTACTAACACCGCTTATCGGCTTTGTGGAGTTCTTCTTCTTCTCACCCTTGTCTTCCGCCTTGGATCCAGAAGAGGAAGATTCCCCAATAAGCAGAGCGGGTGTCTCCCTGGTTTCCTTCAGGGTGTAATTAGAAGGTAGGGACTGTAGAATCAAGTCAGCATATGACTGGTTCTCCAACGTGGTCTCCAGGTCCGTGAGCTTATCAATGTAGTTAGTCATCGTAAGGACGTTGTCCTCTATAGATGACCCGATAGCCAACCTCGCTTGAAGCAATTCTTTCGAGGTCTCATATCTTGCGATTCGAGATTGCTCTCCATATATATCTTTGTTATGGAGGAAGATGGAACCTAAGTCCATCTTCTCGTGCTGCCTCTAGTTTTCACCATCTACTAAGGCCAACACGAGACACTTGGCATTCGCACTGTCCTTTTCCCTTGTCTTATGGATATCATCCGTGACTGTGGAAACTAGACCTGGGACGGCGGGGGCTTGAGTAGCAATGAGGTGGTCTAACTTTTCACAGGCAATGGACATCTGGACAAACCCTTGCCAGTTAATATAGTCTGGTCCAGTCAATTTATTAGCTAGTTGTAACCTAGGTGTGGTCAACTAGTCGCTGCAATTAAGAGAGAGAGAAGAAACACTCAGCATGATACTCAAGTTTATATTGGTTTTTAATTTATCTAAACAGGATGGCTCCCACTGTTTCTCGAATCCTTCCTCAAACTATAAAAGAAGAATTAGTCAAGATTAATCTCACCGTACAATTCTTGCTTAACCTTTAAGCCAGGCTAGTGTCGGTACTTCGAGGGAGGTTTTACGATTCTTTCGCTAAGCTCCTTAATTAAATAACCTCTTTTCCCTGGGGGCGTAGCCCCGCTAACACCTTTCTAGACACCTACTTGGTTTATAACATTGATCGTTAAGTGAAAAAATCTCCCGAGGAGTAGCATATACTCACAGTAGAATCGGGATCCAAATATCATTGTGTGATAAAGTCGAAGGAATCCTACCAAAATTATCACACTCCAAATGGTATGCAACACTAGGAAGTTTCAGTTTCTTTAGAAACTCCCGATGTGGATTTTTGCCCTATGATCTTATGACCTTGACGAAGGCCATCATATCATAAGTCACATGTCAAGTTCTACCCGTTATTGTCCAGGTTGATTTGAACCCATCCGTACATACCCTTGACAAAGGCCAACATAGTAGTACGACTGTCCTAAACTAACGCATCTATTTATGCAACATATGAATATACAGCAGCTACCAATCACTATGCCTTAGCGAATGTCAAAATACATAGCCTGAATACTACCGAATACCCAACTGAAATGACGGAGGGCTACGAATGGTTTTGGAGAAACCGTGAACGTAGTGAACTTGATATAATCGAAGGAACCTCATAGCTTTTAAAAGGAGTGGTTTAAGCTCCGCATTTTAAAAGTTTGCTGTTTTGAAAAAATCGAGTGGTTTTAAAATTTGTTCCAACGATTCAACTTTGGTTTGTTTGCTATGCATTAATCTAATGCAGTCCCATCATTTACACCTATCATCATAAAAAGAAACGAAAATATGACATACGCTTATTCCATCCGCATTCGTCATGGGGCCCCGTCTTACACCGTTAGGTTAGTTAACTAACGCCAGAACTGGGGGCTGGACTATAGAGGATGCAAAATATAAGCAACGTCTATTATATAATACATATATAATAATTTCCATTCGTCTCACGCAATAATAGACATTCCAGAACATGGATGAACACATTGGATATACTAGGAATATCGCGTTTCGTTTAATCCTGAAATGAAAGACGGATTCCACGGTCGTGATGAATAGCCAAAACCCACCCTAGACCCCTACGGGTGTAGCAAACTACCCGTCAAATACCCGAAGCGAAGCAACCTCCCTCAGTAAAATGAGTAGGCCACTCAGCACTTCAAAGTACCCGGTAGTTTTTGCACCTGATAGTTCGCGTTTTTGCGTATGCGTTTTAAGTTAAAGAATACCGCAATCAAGACGGTGTCGCTTGGTAGCTAGCCGGTTGAGTATGGGTCGGTCCACAGGGAAATCATGTTCTTTTCTTTAAGTTTTAACGAGTTAAGTCCAAAAGAAATGGTGTTTTTGATTTACGATCTAAGAATGAGATTCAATTGAATTAAAATCTTGCTAGGGTTAGGATTAGGTTAGTTTTGAAAAGGGATTCTACCTACTGCTTTCAATGCCGTAGTGAAGAATATAGGTGTTAGAGTAATAGTCAACAAAGGGGATTAGCACGACTAGGAAGAAACTTAGTTTCTTCCTTTTGGTCCTTGTCCGTCCTTTCTTAACTCTTAGCCCTAACCTCTATTTGAATCAACCACAACCGGTCTAACTAGGGAATCATCGCTATCTTGTGGGATAGGGTGCCGTAGTGAGCGGTGTGTGATTAACTTAAATAGACTCCACATTAATTAAAATTATAAGGGCAAGGAAATGAGTGAGTGAGATTTCCTTCTCTCAAACCTTCCCGATCCTAACCCTAACAAGTGAGGAATTACTCACTCATTAGGGTATTGACAATAGAATTCATTTTTTTATAAAATTTTTATATTAGAAAACTAAATTGCAAATATTAAAAGAACAAATAAAAAATGAAAGAATTAAATTCAGAAAAGGAATGCGAGATAAAAATAAATATACCTTACTTTATTGAAACCTCCTCAACGATTACAATGAAATTAAAATTTAGATCTAGAATTAAAAAGAGCCATGCCTAATTAGGCTTTCGGCTTTCCTATTTATAGATAGGAGAAACCCTAGGTTTTACATCTGATCCATATTTGAATTTACAATACTACCCTGAGAAAGCCGGGTCAAAGCACCGACACCCACCGACACGTGCACTGCACGGCCGTGGAACCGCAGCAGAATGCTATGTTTGGCCGCGGTTCCGCGGCCGTTTAATGGGCTCTTGGGCTCAATTCTTCAGTGATACTTCATGTTGCTTTTTCCTTCTATTTTCTTCACTTGGTTTCTCAGAATCTTTTCTACTTTCTTCCAGATTTCCAACAGTGCCGAATTATCTGGACTTTTACCGTAAGCTTCACATTGAAGTCTTGAATCTTGTGCTGCTCTTGTGCTTTGTGCATTGAACTGTTTACTGATCTTCATTTATTCGTTGAAATGTTAGGCGGCATCATACGGATTCATCTATTATTGGTCGTAGTCTCACTTTTGTAACGTCTTTTCATGCATTTCACTGTATTGTTCTAAGAACCTGTAACCTGCAACTATTTAGCAGACATGGATCAAAAATACCTATTTATTTGTAATATGATTAAGAATGGGCGTGTTCCCCTCCGAACGGCAGCGCGCAGGACTGCGATGTCCTGGCGCTAAGATTCGGGGCAGATGCTAATTGGTGCTATCCGTCCACCTCTCCGAAGATGCCAAGTTGATTTATGGCACCATGTATCGAAGGTTTAGATGGATGCATCCGATGTAGCAGACTTCGTCAGATTCCCCCTCGTTTCAGGGGTTTTTGATTGTGGGGACGCTCTTCCCTGCAGGCGTAAGCCCCTGCAGTTAATTACGCTACCGCATTGCGATAACAACTTTCTCCTTCTCCAGATGGTCACTTCGTGTCGTGGATGTTTGTTTTATTTGTGATTGCCCGTGGATTGTATACGGAGACTGAGTTTTGTCGTCGCCCGTAGGGCGTGGACTAGTCCAAATCCGTATTATCTTAGATTTGGGTTTGGGGGTTTGGTTTGAGGATACGTCAGCCGTACTTGAGGCTAAGATCAACTCAAACGTAGGTTAAGGATACGTTAGTCTAGTTTTGAGACTAAGATCTACTTAACGGGATCGTTTAGATCCGACAAAGGAGCGTTTGGGCTCTATTGTTCCAGTTTAGGGACATAGTGGTCCATCGTATGTATGGCCGTCGGGACCCATCACCTCTCTGACGACGTTGAAGAATTACAACGACGGATGTCAGAGGAGTTCGGAGATGTACCCTCGAGCCAGAGTTAATTGGGGGGATTTATAGTCCACTCTGTTTGAAGGTTTAAGGATACGTTAGCCATCTTTGAGGCTAAGATCAACTTAAACGGGACCGTTTAGATCCGACAAAAGAGCATGCGGGGGCTCTATTGTTCTAGTTTAAGGACATTGCGGTCCATGGGTAGTTTAAGGACGTTGCGGTCCATTGGTAGTTTTAAGACCTCTCGGTCAAGGTTAAGGGCGTCGTAGTCCATGGGTTTAAGGACCCCACAGTCCGGTATGTGCTCTGGATGCTTCACACGGGTTCACTGCCGTGCTTGGCGAGGACCAGGCTCCGCTCTGGACGTTTTCCGCGGGGTCAAAGAGTGACGTTATCCGCATTCCACGTAACCAGGAATTTTGCATTAGACACGGGTTTAAAGACCCCGCAGTCCATATCGATGTGTGGTCGTCGGGACCCGTCACCTCTTTGAAGACATTGAGGGATTACAATGCCAAATATCAAAGGAGTGAAGAGATGTACCCTAGAACCGTAGTGGATTAAATAGTCCTTGGCCCAATTTGGGATCAAGACCAATTAATTATATTATGAGCCCATTAGCCCAGTTGATTACGAATTGAGGACTTATGGACAGCTTGGGCTAAGTTCAATCAGGAGAGGCTTTGCCTCTATCCATTTAGCCAATTGGGTCAAAGCCTAGTGTTAAACACTAAAGACCAACCAGTGCTGAACCCTGAGGATGAGATTGACAAGTTAGTATTTAACACTAAAAGATAATTGGTGTTAAATACCAGCAACAGGGCTTTTCAAATTAGTGTTAAACACTAAAACAGATCAGTATCAAACACTGGCAACAGAGATCTCAAATTAGTGTTAAACACTAAGGTAGTCAGTGTTGAACACTGCAAATAAAGTTTTTTGATTAGTGTTGAACACTAAGGCCCAACAGTGTTTTAACATTGGGTTCGAGAGTTTCAATTTAGTGTTAAACACTAAGGCAAGAGGGGTCACGTGGCGACACGTGAGAGCGCCCTCCCTTCGTTTGTCCTTCTGAGACTATTGCATCTTTTAGAGCATCACGTGCCATCACGTGACGGGCATTCAAATGCTTATACGTTAAAGCTTCTGCCTAGGGTCACGTGGGTCACGTGGGGCACTGCTTCAAGGGGGTTTCTGTAGATCTTTTGGGGGGGTCACGTGGTGACACGTGACCCTGCCTCTATGTATGTTGTTTAGAGGATCTGTTAATCTTTTCCAGGAATTAAATTCCTCGTAGGGTTAAACCCTGACAGTAATTTCAGAGGAATTAAATTCCTACTTCCTTTTGAAGATTTATATTCTGAATAGAGTTGGACTCTGAATTTTCTGTAGGAATTAAATTCCTCATACATGTGAAGACCTAAATAGGGTTAAACCCTAATAAAAGCTTTTAAGGAATTAAATTCCCACTTTCTGTTAAGTTATGATCAAGGGAATTAAATCCCCGCTGTTCCAACAGAACTAGGTTCTTAATTAGGGTTAAACCCTGTTTCTTTTTGCTCTGAAGGAATTAAATTCCCATGACACAGGGTCAAGCCCTAGTTTTATTTTAAAGGAATTAAATTCCTATAGTTCTATGAGAATTAAATTCTCGTGCTTCCATTCCCTCTCTATGTTTTGGATCTGCATGGCAGGATCTCGACCCATTGAGAATTAAATTCTCAACTTCAAGGGGAGATGTGCACTTTGCAGATCCTCTATCAAAGAGAGAAGAAATATGTTCTTCTGTTTTATACATCAGAGTTAAACTCTGCTGAGAATTAAATTCTCTTTCTTTCAAGGAGCCTTCCCTTTCTTACCTAGGGTTTTCTTTTGCAGAAGATCCAAATTCCTCAAAGTATCAAAGCTCTCTCCCTTTTCTTCCCTCTGCGTATCTATCTCTATATCCCTCTCCATCCCTGTGTCTCTTGGCTCCTATTTATAGGAGAAGCAGCCGAGTCAATTAGTTTTTTGACGAATCTTCATTGAGAGATTTGATTTGCATCCATCATTCGTTTTTGACCTTTGGATTATTGGGTGAATTTTATTCACCATTGGATTTCAAGTCCCGGGGTTCCCCTTTGTTATTTCGGTTAGATTTAGAGGGGAAATCTTTCCAAACCCGAGATTTTCCCATAAATGATATTCAATCATTTTTAAATCTTTAATTCGATTGGTTCCAGATAATCGCTTTCCTTTGGAAAGATTCGAATCTCTTTCAGAATTTAATTCTGTCAACGAAATGGGCTTTGAAAGCCGGTCACGTGTGACCACGTGACCCATGGTCACGTGTGGGCACGTGACCCCCTTTGGAATGAGCCTTCTTTTTTCTTTCTGCGCTCTGTCTTCTGGTTGCTGCTTAACCGTCATGTGCCGCCACGTGACCCCTGGTCACGTGCGAGCATGTGACCCTTGTCTGAACTCTTTTTCTTGATTTAACTGGAGAACAATTCTGATGTTTTGATCGTCACGTGCCAACACGTGACCCTAGTCACGTGGGAGCACGTGACCTCTTCTGAAGCTTTTTCCTTGATTTGATCAGGAAGCGTTGGGTCTTTGCTGCTGGCTTTTAAATGTCACGTGCCGACACGTGACCCAGGTCACGTGGGAGCATGTGACCCTTACTGAAGCCCCTCTCTTTGATGTAGTTGGGAAACTGAACTTGCTTTGCCGGTACTTTTGGGTGTCAAGTGCCAACACGTGACTGCTGGTCACGTGTAAGCACGTGACCCTCTTCTGAAGATTTTTCCATAAGCTTTCCTGATTTTAAATCAGGAAACAAATGCCCCCACAGCGTTGTTCTCACGTGTCAGCACGTGAGTGCAACGCTGTCACTTTTTGTGACCGTTGGATTCCTTTAGGGATTTGGGGAGATGAAGCGTTTCCATCGCCTTCTATAAATACCACCGTCTCTTCATAGGAGCCTTCACTTTGCTCATCTTCTTCTTCTGAGAACTTTTTCCTTGAGAATTTAATTCTCGCTTCCAGGGCTTAGTTCTCTGCCTCGAAACCATTTTCAGAGTTTAACTCTGTTCAGGTGACCTTTTTTTTTCTCAGGTAATGTTCTTGGACAAACAACGAACTTCCACATTCCTTTGGATTTTAAACCTAAAACAAGGGTTTTTACCATTTTTTCTTCATGTTTTTCCATAAGAACATGAAACCGCTTAACCTTCAAACTGTGGATCTCTTAGGGTTTAGATGATCTTTGGGGAGATGATGATGGCGTTTCAACTCCATGGAATTTAATTCCTATCCAAAAATGTTTCTGGGAATTTAATTCCCTTTTCTTAATAAGGAATTTAATTCCAATGAAGAACTCGATTTCTTCACACAGAGGCTTCCTGGGGTCTCTTGGCCCGAGGTCGTTCTTCTGCAATTAATGAAATAGGAGTTCTCTAATGATTCTCATGACCTTTATTTCAGGTATCATGGATGCCCATCTGTATGGTCTTGAAGAGATCATTTCCTATGGGAATATTCGTGCACTGGGCCGCAGTCAGAACCAGGAGTTCACCGATGCTCAATGTGCCAAGATCATGAGCCGCTTTGATGAGTACAACCATCGGCTACTCCCCCGTCGCTCTTCTTTTCTGAGGCTGATCGTGCTGGCGATCAGGGAGGCCCTCCCTTTATTCTGTGCTGGTGTGCCGCTTGGGGCATTGGACGCCGCCGAGGATAAAGTACACTCGGTGTATCTGATGCACTTGATCTCAAAGAGAAGGCGGGATAATCTCATTGATCTCCTGCATCAGATTTTTCAGCAATCAGCCATACTTGCCGCCTACCGGAGGGTAGAGGACATCCGCGGGGACCCCGATGCTTGTGATCGTGAGAGGAAGCACACTCGGGAGGTTCGAAATGCTTGGAAGATCTTGAATAAAGTTAATTTTGAGTTTCTCAACCCATGCCCCGCATCTGAAGTTTTACCATTGTAAATGTGTCCTCTATATTTTGTATGAACCTCTTGAAGTATGAGTGACAAGTGTTATTATGTCTTTCCATGTTTGCATGCCTTTTCTCTGGGATTTTATCATTTTGCTACTGTTGTTGTTTGTGCTTTTAATATGCAGGGTACTACTCCATATATTTTCTTTTAAGTGTACATCAGGTTTAGGCCTCACGTGTTCTCCACGTGGGGTCCCTTGATGGGGCTGTTCACAAAATTTTCCCATGCCGTATTTTCAGTGCAGAGAAAGGGCCTTGGAAATAATTGCATCTCCTTAATTTTAGATGCCTTTCCTTTTTTTTTTGCCTTGGAAATAGCTTTACCATGCAAGATTTTCCGCGCATAGCACTTAATACACTTCCTTATATTCTTGAGGCCATAGCATATTTTCTCCTCACAGAGAAATTCATTCCCATATTGACGTGATTTAATTTGAGGAGTATCTGAGTGCTATGGCCTGCAACCGTCCACACGCTCGTCGACAGCCATGGGAAGTGCCTATCGAGGAGATGATCCCCCGCTTTGCTGCTCGGTTAGTGGATCCACTTCTTACCGACGACGAATGCGACTCAGCCATGCATGAACTCTCGATCCGTAGGGGGTCCCCCCTTCCGATGGGTTCCCTCTGGCTCCGAATGATCCTCACGGCCGTGCTTGCCGACATTCCTCCTCACCCGGCAGAGATGACCCTGGCGATGCTTGATGCGGCGGAAGAAAAGCTCGAGGGCTTTCATGAGGCGTGCCTGATTACTCAGGCTTTGAAGGACTGCTCAATTCATCTGCTGAGTGAGATAAGAGCCCGACGGGCTGTTATGTCTGCTTTTGCAGATGGCCATGGTGCCAATCGATGGGAAGCGACTTCTCATGAGAACCGCCGCTTTGATGTGTTGGAGAGAGCAGAGAGAGAGATGGAGAACCTTGTTCTTTGTTTTGTTAACCCTTGTATTTCTGATCCCTTGTTTGGTGATCTTTTCCGTTAGCGTAGAACATTTTTAAATTAGTCCCTCCTTTTCTACGCTTTATGCCGAAATGCCATGTAGGATTGGTGCTGGCATGTACTCTTCCGCTTGCATAAATAAAATTTGTATTCTTCTCATGAGAACTTTCTTTAGTTGCAAATGTTATCATTACTTTCCTGCGCATCAGACCATTTTGGGTATTATGAGCGTTCATGCGGTTGCGAATGGTCTTATTATTATTTTTTTCTTTTTGACTATTCATATGATTTCGAACGCATGCTTGAAATATGTCGGAGATCTTTCTTATTGCCTTTCACGTCAGGTGATGTGAGCGCGTTTTAGATCGATTATTCCCGTCGACTGGAAGCCCATTTATACGGTCTTGTAAACGTCTTGTTTCCAAGGCTGTGGTCGCGAAAGCGAGCTTACGTGGCCTGATAGAGCGACACGTAGCGAACATATTGTTGTGCGAGAAAAGGGTTCGGCCGTAAATTTTCGGAGAGAGAGCTAGCTGCTAGGGCGCTGAGCGAGCTTCATGCCAGCCTCACAGCCGAAGCCAACAAGGCATACGAACTTTGGCGGGTGCTTCGGGAGTCCATAAAAGAGGTGGTGGCTCTCGATAAAGCTGCCATGTTCACTCGTGAGAGGGTCGAGGCTCATAAGGCCACTGAGAAAGAGCTTGAAGCCCGGCTTGCTTCATATCAGGCCCAACAAGCTCAGGCGGAGGCTCGTCTTTTGGAGATCTTGCGTCATGAAGCCGTGGTCCAACAAAAGCAGGATGAGCTGACCAAGCTGCTGAATCGCCCGCCGGCTTGAAACATTTGTATCTTTTCCCCTTTTTTTTGTACATACTCATGGATGAGAGTATTTTCTTTTTGTTTCTTTCATGAATTGTACTTTGTACCCATTTTGGTTTATGAATAAAAGATACATTTTTCTTCTCAATGATGTGTCTCCTTTTCATTGAATGTATTCTGCAGATATTCTATCTTGATCTCCTTGCAGGACAGCAATGGCTCAGGACTCAGGGTTAAGATCTGCTTCCTAAGGCTTTTGCATCTTATGAGCCACGAGGGTCTCATAAAGAGTTTTTCTCCCTACAGGTCGAGAGGATCCCATAGGTGTGAGTTTTTTCTTAAGAATCATGAGGATTCTTAAAAGGGTTTTCCCTTGAGAGTCGTAAGGATCCCACAAGCGAGTTTTTCTTCCTTACAGGTCGTGAGGACTTGTATGTGTTGGATGCGGTCACCCTTGTCCGTGTTCTACGGAATTAGGGGTTTCTCCAGGTATTGTAGTTTAAAGACGTCGCGATCAAGGTTAAGGACCTCATAGTTCATGGATTTAAGGACTCCACAGTCCGCTGTTAGTTTTAAGACATCGCGGTCAAGGTTAAGGACCTCATAGTCCGTGGATTTAGGGACTCCACAGTCCGATGTGTGGTTGCAGGGACCCGTCACCTCTTTGAAGACGTTGAGGAATTACAACGCCAGGTATCAAAGGAGTGAAGAGATGTACCCTTAAACCAAGGCAAAATCTGTAAGGAATCGGGGTGGTTGATCGTTAGTTTTAAGACATCACGGTCGAGGTTAAGGACGTCATAGTCCGTGGATTTTAAGGACTCCACAGTCCGGTATTTGCTCTGGATGCTTCACACGGGTTCACTGTCGTGCTTGGCGAGGACCAGGCTCCGCTCTGGGCGTTTTCCGCGGGGTCAAAGAGTGACGTTATCCGCGTTCCACGTAACCAGGAATTTTGCACTAGATGCTTCACACGGGTTCACTGCCGCGCTCGGCGAGGACTAGGCTCCGCTCTGGACGTTTTCCACGGGGTCAAAGAGTGACATTATCCGCGTTCCACGTGACCAGGAATTTTGCACTAGATGCTTCACACGGGTTCACTGCCGTGCTCGGCGAGGACTAGGCTCCGCTCTGGACGTTTTCCACGGGGTCAAAGAGTGACATTATCCGCGTTCCACGTGACCAGGAATTTTGCACTAGATGCTTCACACGGGTTCACTGCCGCGCTCGGCGAGGACTAGGCTCCGCTCTGGATGCTTCACACGGGTTCACTGCCGTGCTCTGCGAGGACCAGGATCCGCTCTGGACGTTTTCCACGGGGTCAAAGAGTGACATTATCCGCGTTCCACGTGACCAGGAATTTTGCACTAGATGCTTCACACGGGTTCACTGCCGCGTTAGGCGAGGACTAGGCTCCGCTGTGGATGCTTCATACGGGTTCACTGCCGTGCTCTGCGAGGACCAGGATCCGCTCTGGACGTTTTCCACGGGGTCAAAGAGTGACATTATCCGCGTTCCACGCGACCAGGAATTTTGCACTAGATGCTTCATACGGGTTCACTGCCGCGTTAGGCGAGGACTAGGCTCCGCTCTGGACGTTTTCCACGGGGTCAAAGAGTGACATTATCCGCGTTCCACGTGACCAGGAATTTTGCACTAGATGCTTCACACGGGTTCACTGCCGCGTTAGGCGAGGACTAGGCTCCGCTCTGGATGCTTCACACGGGTTCACTGCCGTGCTCTGCGAGGACCAGGATTCGCTCTGGACGTTTTCCATGGGGTCAAAGAGTGACATTATCCGCGTTCCACGTGACCAGGAATTTTGCTGAATATATCCGCATTTCACGGGATGGAGGTTTGACTGTTGGCGATATGTATACCACCGAGCCATGGAACTGGGAGTTGCCGCTGTTCCATTTAGCTTGAAGTTGTGTCCGTTGTTACGAGACGAATGTTGGGCTGATCTCTAGGTCGCTTGTGGCCCATCGAGCTTTAGCTTCTTTCTTTGGTGAAACCTGGGGGAGGGAGGTATGTTCCCTTTTTGTTTATGCCATTGGATTGTATACAGGGTGTGATGGAACATCACCTGTAAGGCATACATTTTATTTTTATTTTATTTCTTTTTCCGCGATGCTCTATCGTTTCAGCTTTTATATCGCGAAGGTCGCGATTGCCCCATCATTTCGGCTATTTTTCGCGGTGCCCAATCATTTCGGCTATTTATTTCATTTTTACTCGCTGCTTTTTATTGCGAGTTGCCCAATCATTTCGGCTATTTTTCATGCATACATTTTTTTACTTGCTGATTTTTATTGCAAGTTGCCCCATCATTTCGGCTATTTCGTATGCACGTATGGCTTGCTAGCTTTTTCGCCGCAAGTTTGGATTTTGGACACCGATTTCGGCATCAGCACCGCTGCAACTGGGATGTTGCCAGGAGAGAATCATCATTTTCTTCTGTCGATATTGAACAAAGATGGCTTAGTAAACAGGGTTAAGGGTCCTGTCGACCAAGGCTTTTGACTTCGTGAGCCGTAAGAGTCTCACAAAGGTATTTCTCCCTACAAGTCGTGAGGATCTTGCAGGTGTATTTTCTCCTTAGGGATCGTGAGGGTTCCTAAGTGTATGTTCCTCTGTAAGTCGTAAGGATCCTACAAGAGAGTTTTCTCCTTATAAGTCGAGAGGAATTATAAGGGTTGTTCACCATGTGGGCATATCCCTAGTCACGGGTGGGACTTTGCTGCGGAAATGTTTTTTCGTGCCCGTGGATTGTATACAAGGGTCAGTATTGAGCCTCTTGTAGGGCAATATCGAAGGTTGTGGAGGATTTTCTTAAGAACAGGTTTAGGTTTCTGTAACTTAAGACTTTCAAATCTCATGAGCCGTGAGGGTCCCATAAGAGAATTCTCCTTACGAGTCGTGAGGATCTCGTAAGTGTATTTTCTCCTTAGGAATCGTGAGGACCCCTAAGTGTGTTGCTCCTTTGTGAGTCGTAAGGATCTCACGCAGGTGGTTTCTCCTTACAAGGTCGAGAGGACCCTACAAGTGTCTTTTAACGAGGTTGCGCCCTTTCGGGTTTTCACAAACACTCGCCGGTAGTCCTGCTGTTTTTACTCACGGAGCCCTTTCGGGTTTTCATCCGTGCCCATTTTGCTTATGGACATACCGTTTTTTTTTATTCTTTTTCACTTCTTTTATTTACAAGGTCGCGCCCTTTCGGGTTTTCACGAACGCTTGTCGGCAGCCCTGCTGTTTTTTACTCACGGAGCCCTTTCGGGTTTTCATCCGTGCCCATTTTGCTTATGGACATACCGTCTCTTTCTTTATCCTTTTTCATATATATATTTTTTTCTTTTTTTATCTCGTCAGCCTAAAGATGCTGCGGTAGTAGTTTAAGGACGTTTCGGTCCGTCGATAGTTTAAGGACGTTTCGGTCCGTCGTTAGTTTAAGGACGTTTCGGTCCGTCGTTATGGGAAGGCCGGCTGCTGCTTGTAAAGTCTGAGCCTAGGAAGATAGTGAGCGGACATAGTCGTCGTCATCTATCATTGACTTAGGCTGTGGCTTATTAAGTGTAGTATTTCTTTAAGAAGCGGCCGTTTATTGGCCTGAAAGGCCTTTCACCGTGCATGTCCATGAGTAGGTAGGCTCCACCCTGGTAGACCTTGTCTATGATGTACGGGCCTTCATAGTTTGGCTCAAATTTTTCCCGCTTGGCACGATTGGGGATCATAGGTCTTTTGACCACTAGTACGAGTTCGCCTTGGCGGAATGTCCTCGGCCTGGTCAATCTTTCGTACGAGCGCGTCATCTTTGCTTTGTAGGCCTCTAGATGTTGTTGCGCTATGAGTCGGGTTTCGTCGAGGGCATCAAGCTCCTCAAGCCGAAGGTGAGCATTTTCTTCGTTCGTCAGCTCGTGGTGGACTGCTACTCATAGAGAGGGTAACTCTATCTCGAGGGGGAGCACTGCTTCCGTCCCAAATACCAACGCGTACGGCGTTGTGTTCGTGGCCGTCTTGAATGTAGTTCGATAAGCCCAAAGGGTTTCTTGCAGCCTTTCGTGCCAGTCTCTCTTATTCCTGGAAACGGTCTTTTTTATGATCTTCGTCAAGGTCTTATTGAAGGCCTCGGCTAGACCGTTAGCTCGTGGATTGTAAACCGAAGAATATCTCCAGTCTATATTGTGCTGCTGTGCGAAGCGGCTAATCTTATGGCTTCGGTAGGCCGGCCCGTTATCGGAGATAATCCGCCGTGGAGTTCCGAACCGATAGATGACGTGCGTCTCGAAGAAATGGAGGATATTCTCCGTCTTCACTTCCCTCAGTGGTACTGCTTCTGCCCATTTGGAGAAGTAATCAGTTGTCGCCAGGATAAAACGGTGTCCCCGTGATGAGGCTGGCTCAATGGGGCCGACTATGTCAGTCCCCCACAGTTCGAATGGCCAACTAGCCACCGTTGGGTGCAGTGGATTCAGATGTTGGTGGATGAAGTCTCCATGAATCTGGCATGAGTGGCATTGCTTCGCGTACTCGAGGCAGTCCTGGATCATCGTGGGCCAGTAGTAACCCATCCGTTTAATTTTTAACTTCATCTTTGGGCCTGCTTGGTGAGAACCGCAAAGTCCGTCATGAACTTCCTGAATGACTCTTTCTGCTTCGTCAGGTCCTAAGCATCTCAGCCATAGAAAATAAAACGATCTTTTGTATGGAATATCGTTGACGAAAGCGAAAGATAGAGCTCGTTTCATGAGCTGATGTCTTGAGGAGCTTCTTTGGGCATTCGGTGGGACTTAAAGTAGTCCATGAAGACTTCCCTCCAGTCTTCGGCCTTCTCATGGTCTTTTATTTGTAGGGTCGTCTGCTCAGTCGCTCCCTTTTCTTCGCATGATTCCGGAGATATTTCTGCCGGGGCGAGCACTCGACGGCTTTGTACCACGATTCTGACGTCATCGAGGTTCTCGTCAGCCAGTTCTTTAGCAAGTTTAGCCAACGCGTCTGCTTTGCCGTTTTCCGTGCGCGGTATGTTCTCCAAAGTATAGGAGGGAATTTAGGTCAATAGTTGTTGCACCTTTTCGCCGTACCTCACCAACTCCGGCTTGCACGTTTGGTAGTCACCATTTACTTGACTAACGACCAGCTGAGAATCCCCATATATAGGAGGTCTTCAATTCCCATGTCGATGGCGATCTCGAGGCCTGCTATCAGAGCTTCGTATTCAGCTTCATTGTTTGTCCTCGGCTCTGTTAAGGAGAAGGCGAAGCGCATTATCCCTCCTTGTGGAGTTGCAAAGATGAGGCCTATCCCCGATTTGATCATTGGGATACCTTGTTTCTGTTTCTTTATGGAGGACGCTCCATCGAAATAGAGTTCCCATCGGGTGCTTCCGCCGCTAATCGCATCAAATGCATGCTCGTCCGGCAGATCACAGTTCAGAGGAGAATCGGCCGGTACCGGGTGCTCAGCGAGGAAATCGGCAATGGCCTGGCCTTTCACTGCCTTAAGAGGTTGATACGTTATCGAGAACTCCATCAAGAGCAGGGCCCACTTAGCGAGTCGTCCTGTCAATATGGCTTTCGACATCAAGTACTTAAGGGGATCCACTTTTGAAATGAGACGGACTTCATGTGCCAACGCATAGTGCCTGAGCTTTGTTATCGCGAAGATTAACGCCAAGCAATGTTTTTCAATGGGAGAGTAGTTGCTTTCTGCCCCCAGTAGAACTCGACTTAAGTAGTAGAGTGCTCTCTCTTTCCCCTGATCGTCCTCTTGTGCCCATAATGCGCCCAAGGAACCTTCGAGGGCGGTTGTATAAAGAATGAGGGGTTTTCCTTTGACCGGCTCAGCCAACACCGGCGGGTTCTGCAGGTACTGCTTGATTTCGTCTAGTGCACCTTGACATTTTTGGTTCCAGACGAACGGGGTTCCCTTTTTCATCAGGTGGCTGTAAGGACGGCTTTTTCCTGAAAGATTGGCGATAAATCGTCGGATGTATGCGAGCTTCCCTTGGAGAGACCGCAACTGCTTGAGGGTTCTTGGCGGAGGCATTTCCATGATCGCTTTAATCTTTGACGGATCTATCTCAATACCTCGGTGTCGAACGATGAATCCCAGGAATTTGCCCGAGGAGACTCCAAACGCGCATTTGAGGGGATTCATTTTCAAATTATATTGCCGAAGGCGTCGAAATACAGTCTCCAGATGCTTTAAATGATCTTCGTATGACATACTCTTTACTACGAGGTCATCGATATAGCACTCGATGACGTCGTGTATGAGGTCATCAAAGATCTTTGTCATGGCCCTTTGATAGGTAGCGCCAGCGTTCTTTAGACCAAAGGGCATAACCCTGTAGCAAAATATACCCAAAGGGGTGCGGAAAGCGGTGTGCTTCTGGTCTTCGGGATGCATCTTTATCTGATTGAATCCTGACGAACCATCCATAAAGGAGAAAACCTCGTGAGTGGACGTGTTATCTATCATTAGCTCGGTTACTGGTACTGAGAAATCATCCTTGGGACAGGCTTTATTGAGATCCCTGAAATCCACGCATATGCGTACCGTCCCATTCTTCTTCATTACTGGGACGATATTGGCGATCCAGTCGGGATATTGGACTTCTTGGATAAATCCAGAATCGATCAGCTTCTTGACTTCGGCGTTGATGCTCATCTCAAGCTCGAGTCGCATCCTCCTTGGCGCTTGCTTGACTGGCTTGATATCTGGGGATATTGCTAATTTATGCACAGCAATCTCCGGATCTAATCCTGGCATCTCGGAGTAGTTCCACACGAAGCAGTCTTTATGCCGTAGAAGCACGTTCTTTAACGCAGCCACCCTTTCTTCGGATAACAGCTCGCTGACAAATGTCGGTCGCGGGTCGTCTGCCGATCCCAACTCAATCTTCTTGAGGTTATCTGCAGTAGTATGTATACCATCTTCTAGTTCTTTCGGAGCGGGCGGAAATTCTGAGATCACCTCATCATCGCTGTTCTCAAAGCACCAGGGAAGGTCATCTACGTTCTCGGGCTCTTCTCTTAATATCGTAATCGTATAACAGGTGCGAACCCGCTCCCCGGACTGAGGTGGACCCGGTTCTGCTCTTGCGGCCTTGGGTTCATGCTTTCGTGGCGGCGTTACCCTCCAGCCGTCAGATAAAGCAAATCTGCCTCGTTGGTACTGGTCCTCGACCCAGTTCTTGAAGGTGAAGCAGTCTTCGGTAGGATGTCCTATGGCTCGGTGATAAGAGCAATAGCTCGGATGAGAAGCCTTGTTAGCTTGCTCAGGATGTCTAGACTCTGGAAGCGCGATCATTTGATGTTTTATAGCGAGCTTGAGTAACTTCTCCGTCTTGTCTCGGGGGAAGGAGTACGCTCGACTCATCTTCTTCATGAGGGACAGATCCGAGCCGTGCAACACCCGACCACGTAACCCTCTAATCTTGCGTCGTTGTTGTCGGCTCCTCTTTCCGCTTCTTGATTTATTTCCGTCTCTGCGTCGGGCCTTTCGTACAATGGATTGACGAGGATAAGCGTCTTTGTCTTTTGCAGCATGTTGAAATAGACGTTGCGTCCTGGCCTTCTCGTAGATGGCCATTTCGCGGTTGTGGTCTTCCCGAGCTTTCTGACCCACTTTCCTGATAGGCTTGCCCATTCGTTCTTCAAACGACGGACTCGGCGCTTTAATCGTGGGGTCTAGTTTTGATGGGGGGTTGGCATCTTCTGACAGGGCGTCCTCCTCTTCATCAAAGGTATATATAGCGTAGCTGCTGTGAGCCCATTCCCGTTTTCCGGCTCTTGCGTATCCAAGCCCGAGTGTTTCCATTTTTCCGTTGGGCAATTTGCGTTGAGTCCCGGGGACATCCCAAATCCTGTTGTAGAGCCGAGCCTGCCGAACAGTCTGTTTTAAGGGTACTCCTTGGCGCCTCAGTAGCTTCTTCAATCCATTTGTATAGTATCTGGGCAAACGGATGGGTTGGAGCCTGTCAAGTGTAGCATCCGCGCCATGCCAGATCTCTTTCTCTATTTTCGACTCTGAGGATCGGTAGAATAGGATCACCTTCTCACCCCTTTGCCTGGGAGGGACGTAAAATGTTTGCAGGTCCTGCACATTATTAGCCTGAAGCGTGTCGAGATCCTTGTAGTGTTCTCGCGGTACCATGGTGATTTGCAAACTATGGTCATCGCCAGGGGGTGCTTGTATTGACAGCCGATTGGAGAACACGGCATTAACTTCATCTTCTGAATCACTTCCGAAGACCAACATGGGGGCGGGCGTCCCCAGGTTCTTGCGTTGAGATGGCCCTGCATAAACTATCTCTTCCTCTTCTTCGGTATCGCTCCCGAAAACAGGGATGGTGGCGGCGGTTTTGTTTTCCAGGTTGCGACACCTTTCTGTATCCTCGAAATCTGGCAAAAAGTACTTCGCATCTTCGTATTTGCGGACTTCGTTCACGGAAAACGGGTTTAACTCACCTGTTACGGTATACTCGAAACCATCCTTAAAGTACTTCATGCACTGATGTTGTGTAGAAGGGATGATATTGTATTCGTGTAACCAAGGACGACCGAGCAAGGCGTTGTAGCAGGTCTTGGCGTCAATGACATGGAATTTGATGTCTGTGACAAGAAGTCCAAAGCGTAATGTTAGTATTACAGATCCGAGAGTCCGTGACGATTGTGAATCGAAACCGGAGATAGTAATTTTGTCACGAGCGAGGTGTTGCACACTCATGCAGATTTCCTTCAACACCCGAACATTAAGGAGATTGACGGAGGATCCATTATCCACCAGGATCTTGCCTATCTTGATATCGTGGCAGTATCCGGAGACATATAGGGGACGGTTGTGGTCGCACGTCCTGAGAAGGAGGACTTCATCACCGAAAGTGATGTCGGCCGTATGCACTTCCTCCAGTTCATCCTTCATCTTTTCAGTGGCGAGGAAGGCTTGGAATTGCTCAGGTTCTTGTAACGCCTTAATTAGTGAGTCTCGCGCTTCTTTTGATAATAGGAGGGCATCGAGAATGCTAAGCTGAGAAGGTAGCTTCCTTAGGTGCGCGAGGATGTTATAGTCCACCTTACCTTTCCTAGGAGGGTCTTTGGCAGCCAGCTCTCTCATGACTTGGTCATCTAAAGTGATATCTTCAGTGACCTTTTCCTTTCCCTTATCCTTTCTACTTACGGGCCCGAGATTCTTTTCTGGGAGTGTGCGATTGCGCAGCTGAATGTTCTCGCAGATCTCCGATTTCTCCTCTTTTCCTAAAACGGATTCTTTGAAGAGAGGGCCCAGAGCGATTTCTTCATCAGAGTCGCTCCCAAAGGTGAGAACTTGTGACCCCCTGGCGTTTACCATGTAACAGTTGCCAGTAGTTCTGTCGTGCCCATCGACAGTACTTCTTCGCTCCCGACGGCTCTTGCGTTTCATGCGCTTAACATGTTGCCAACGAGCAACATATCCTTGCCACCATATCTTAAAGGCGTCGCACTCCTCCGTGGGGTGTGAGATTTTCCGATGATATGCGCAATAATCAGTGTGCCTCTCCACCCCATCATGTGTGTTTCCTTCCGAGGGTGGTAGCTTCATCCCCCTCGACATGGCTTTGGCAAACCTTTTTCTCGTCTTGAATATCTTCTTGTCTACTTCGGATGCCTTTCGCTCTGGCGGAGGTAGTTCAACTCTTCCGTTCAGTCGCCTGCGTTTGGCTCCTTCTGAAGCGGCCATCTTACGCTCCTGATCCGCTTTACTTTTTAGGCGAATCTCGTCTAGAAAAGCGTCGATCATTTCGTCTGTTGGCCATGCACGCTCTGGTACAGGCTCTGCCTCCAGCTTCTTAATGCCGGGAGTTTTCCCATCATCGGTAAACGAGTGGGAGATTACGTTACAACTCGCCACATATCCTTCGGATTCATCCGACGAGCTCTCTCCATCATCTTCCTCTTGAAAGATGTGGTTGAGGAACTCTTGCAGTGTGACAGGAGTTCGCGCCTTTTGATTGTACTCTTCCAGTGCGTCGATTTGCTTCTGCAAGTTCGTGTGCTCGTTTTCAGGCTTCACGGACTTCTTGGATTTCTTCTTCTTTTTCTTCGAAGATCTTGACGGTTGGGCGTGAGTATTTGGGCTCTTATCGCGAGTCTTCGTAGTTGGGTGGCGCCTTAGCATCCCTTCGATAATTTGAGGTTCAAGAAGGTCCTTCCATTCGATCGCAGGGCACGCATGAAGGTCTCTCAGCATTCTTTTGGTTTTAGTTGATAGCACGACCTCCCATGGAGCTTCTTCAATAAAGGAGCAGGTTGCCCCCGGTGTATCTGCTTTCTTAGGAGTATGCGGTTGTGGTGGGTTCATCTTCCACTTTTCGGACAGTACAAACTTCCCCTGGAGGTATTGATCTTCAATCCATCCTTTGAAGACGAAGCAATCTTCAATCGGATGGCCTACCGTTTGATGGTAAGGGCAATAGTTAGGGTTATTCACCTCAGTGGGTTGCGGCGGTCGCCTTGGATTTGGTAGGCTTATAAGTCTGTTGCGTATTGCCAGCTCGAATAACCGTTTCGTCTTGTCTCGTGGGAACGAGTAGGGACGCTTCATCTTCTCATTATAATACCGACGTCTTTCCTCCAGTTGATCTGCCGGTTTCGGGGCGTTAAGTTGCTGTTGGGCATTCGCAACAAAGGTTGCCCTTCCTTTACCCTTGTCGTTCCGAGGTTCCGACTTCGGGGTAGGTGGTCTATGACCCATCTGGTCCATCTGAGCCAACTTGTCGATTAAAGCCTGGAATGTGGTTGGCTTAAAGAACATCATAAACTGGGAGATAGTTGCGTGGGGGTCTAGGGTTCCTACGAACATGCCCACTGCGGGTGCCTCCTCAATGCGTTGTTCACATCTCGACCACAAGTTCCGCCAGCGTATAGCATACTGGACCCAGGTTTCGCCTGGTTTTATCCTGGCGTTAATCAGTGCAGTTATTGGAGTGCGTTCGCTGGCACTTGCGAATCGCTGAGTGAATAACAACTCCATTTCAGCGAACGTTTTGATAGAATCGTTCGGGAGTTCCGAATACCATTCGAACGCAGTTTCTGATAGGCTGCCCATGAACTGACGGAGCAACAGTTTATCATCACCGCCGGTGTTACCGCAGAGGGCCCGGAACTGGGCGACATGTTGATGGGGGTTGCCGGTCCCCTTGTACACGTGGAATTTTGGTATCGTATAGCCTTGCGGGTATTTGATTTGGTCGTACCAGCTTGGATACGGCCGCCCCGTTTTCACGACTTGACCAGCTGCCTCAGTCGCGTGATGAACCCGGATTTGTTGGGCTATGTAGTCAACCAATTCCGCCTTAGAGATTGCCTCCTCCTTGGCCGTTGAGAGGGTTGGTGGTGGATTTGACGTTTCTCCTCGGTCGTCTTCAAGAACGATTGGGGGATCCTCGGCGGGTAAGTCCTGCTGGATCATCATTCCTATCATATCTTGGAAGAGAAGGCCCATACGTTGTATGTTGGCCGCTTGTTCAGCAGCCTCTTTGTCCTTTTTCTCCAGTATTCGGCGAAGGAATTCAGCGTCGGTTTCTTCCTTCTGGCGCGCGTCTGAGGACGTTTCTGGGTTTTCTTTTGGCCCGGTGAGTGCGGCCATAGCATTCATCATTTCCTGAAGCTTTTGTTGCTGCTCCTGGGCTTTCGTCACGGATCGGGTTAGCGATCGGTGGCCCGTAGAAGTGCGGCTTTCCTCCTTTCCAGAGGCCATGTAAACAGTGTGCACCACCATGCCCCCAGACTTAGGGCGTCTGGGCTCAGTGCTTTTAGCCGTCGTTGCATGCTGGGGGGTCTTCTCTGGCCTCCTCCTTTTATGAGCCAGTTGATCAACAGCCTTTTGGGGTTTAGCCTGGTGACCAGCTTCCGGTTGGATTTTCAGCTTCTTGTGCCGGCGGGAGAAGTTTGGATCGATGATCGAGTCTCGGGCCTGCCGCCAAACCTTATACATTTTGTAAGACAGCCGTTGAGGGGATCGGGGCTGTTCTGGTTTTATTTCCACAACCTTTTTTAATGGGGGAGGAGACCTCTTCAGCACTGCAGTAGGAGAATTCCTTCGCACCTTATTTAGTATTTCGAAGCTGTTTCCAGTTGGAATAGCAGCATTAACTTCTGCCACCGGGGCTGATGGAGTCAACCCGGAGGGGGAGTTGCCCCCAGCCTTCCTTACTCGGCGCCAATGGCGACGTCGAGCGTGTTGAGCAGACGGCGTAGGGTCAGCGGTAGGAATGGTTTCGTCTTTGCCCCCTGTCTGGGTGGGGGGTCGCTGTTGGTATTAGCCTGTCAAAGACTGATGTCCTTTGGGCAGCAGGAGCGGGAGCTGAAGCCGTCAATCTTGTAAAGACCGACCTTTTGGCCGGAGAAGCTACCTTGACGACTTCGGGGGCAGGAGCGGCCACCTTCTTAGGAGCAGCCTTCTCTGAGATTGTAGGCCCCATGATGGGTTCGCAGGATTTCTGGCCCAATCTAAAGAAGACCGAGGCGTTGACATTGGGCGACTCGTTGAGAGGAGCCGCGGTAGGGGTAAGACGATCAAAGACCGACTTCTTGAGAGCTTCCGTTGTCAGCACTGGAGCGGTGAAGTTTGTTGGCGGGAGCATGGTCCCAAAGAACAATCCTGTGGTGGCGCGAGAGACCTGTTCCACGGGCATTGTGAATAGCGAAGCAGCTTGGGGTCCGTAGGCTATACCTCCTGGCGAGGCAGAGCGTTGGTTACAATTGCAGTCTGAGCAGTTGGAGAGTTTCACGGAAGTAGAAGCCATCGATCCTTCGCTCTCTGCAATAAGCGAGACACACGAAGTGTGGAGTGGAAAGAGGAAAAGGTCCTACCGGGCGTGCCAGAATCTGTTCCCCTCCGAACGGCGGCGCGGAGGACTGCGATGTCCTGGCGCTGAGATTCGGGGCAGATGCTAATTGGTGCTATCCGTCCACCTCTCCGAAGATGCCAAGTTGATTTATGGCACCATGTATCGAAGGTTTAGACGGATGCGTCCGATGTAGCAGACTTCGTCAAATTCCCCCTCGTTTGAGGGGTTTTTGATTGTGGGGACGCTCTTCCCTGCAGGCGCAAGCCCCTGCAGTTAATTACGCTACCGCATTGCGATAACAACTTTCTCCTTCTCCAGATGGTCACTTCGTGTCGTGGATGTTTGTTTTATTTGTGATTGCCCGTGGATTGTATACGGAGACTGAGTTATGTCGTCGCCCGTAGGGCGTGGACTAGTCCAAATCCGTATTATCTTAGATTTGGGTTTGGGGGTTTGGTTTGAGGATACGTCAGCCGTACTTGAGGCTAAGATCAACTCAAACGTTGGTTAAGGATACGTTAGTCTAGCTTTGAGACTAAGATCTACTTAACGGGATCGTTTAAATCCGACAAAGGAGCGTTTGGGCTCTATTGTTCCAGTTTAGGGACATAGTGGTCTATCGTATGTATGGCCGTCGGGACCCGTCACCTCTCTGACGACGTTGAAGAATTACAACGACGGATGTCAGAGGAGTTCGGAGATGTACCCTCGAGCCAGAGTTAATTGGGGGGATTTATAGTCCACTCTGTTTGAAGGTTTAAGGATACGTTAGCCATCTTTGAGGCTAAGATCAACTTAAACGGGACCGTTTAGATCCGACAAAAGAGCTTGCGGGGGCTCTATTGTTCTAGTTTAAGGACATTGCGGTCCATGGATAGTTTAAGGACGTTGCGGTCCATTGGTAGTTTTAAGACATCTCGGTCAAGGTTAAGGACGTCGTAGTCCATGGGTTTAAGGACCCCACAGTCCGGTATGTGCTCTGGATGCTTCACACGGGTTCACTGCCGTGCTTGGCGAGGACCAGGCTCCGCTCTGGACGTTTTCCGCGGGGTCAAAGAGTGACGTTATCCGCATTCCATGTAACCAGGAATTTTGCATTAGACACGGGTTTAAGGACCCCGCAGTCCATATCGATGTGTGGTCGTCGGGACCCGTCACCTCTTTGAAGACATTGAGGGATTACAATGCCAAATATCAAAGGAGTGCAGAGATGTACCCTAGAACCGGAGTGGATTAAATAGTCCTTGGCCCAATTTGGGATCAAGACCAATTAATTATATTATGAGCCCATTAGCCTAGTTGATTACGAATTGAGGACTTATGGCCAGCTTGGGCTAAGTCCAATCAGGAGAGGCTTTGCCTCTATCCATTTAGCCAATTGGGCCAAAGCCTAGTGTTAAACACTAAAGACCAACCAGTGCTGAACACTGAGGATGAGATTGACAAGTTAGTGTTTAACACTAAAAGATAATTGGTGTTAAATACCAGCAACAGGGCTTTTCAAATTAGTGTTAAACACTAAAACAGATCAGTATCAAACACTGGCAACAGAGATCTCAAATTAGTGTTAAACACTAAGGTAGTCAGTGTTGAACACTGCAAATAAAGTTTTTTGATTAGTGTTGAACACTAAGGCCCAACAGTGTTTTAACACTAGTTTCGAGAGTTTCAATTTAGTGTTAAACACTAAGGCAAGAGGGGTCACGTGGCGACACGTGAGAGCGCCCTCCCTTCGTTTGTTCTTCTGAGACTATTGCATCTTTTAGAGCATCACGTGCCATCACGTGACGGGCATTCAAATGCTTATACGTTAAAGCTTCTGCCTAGGGTCACGTGGGTCACGTGAGGCACTGCTTCAAGGGGGTTTCTGTAGATCTTTTGGGGGGGTCACGTGGTGACACGTGACCCTGCCTCTATGTATGTTGTTTAGAGGATCTGTTAATCTTTTCCAGGAATTAAATTCCTCGTAGGGTTAAACCCTGACAGTAATTTCAGAGGAATTAAATTCCTACTTCCTTTTGAAGATTTATATTCTGAATAGAGTTGGACTCTGAATTTTCTGTAGGAATTAAATTCCTCATACATGTGAAGACCTAAATAGGGTTAAACCCTAATAAAAGCTTTTAAGGAATTAAATTCCCACTTTCTGTTAAGTTATGATCAAGGGAATTAAATCCCCGCTGTTCCAACAGAACTAGGTTCTTAATTAGGGTTAAACCCTGTTTCTTTTTGCTCTGAAGGAATTAAATTCCCATGACACAGGGTCAAGCCCTAGTTTTATTTTAAAGGAATTAAATTCCTATAGTTCTGTGAGAATTAAATTCTCGTGCTTCCATTCCCTCTCTATGTTTTGGATCTGCATGGCAGGATCTCGACCCATTGAGAATTAAATTCTCAACTTCAAGGGGAGATGTGCACTTTGCAGATCCTCTATCAAAGAGAGAAGAAATATGTTCTTCTGTTTTATATATCAGAGTTAAACTCTGCTGAGAATTAAATTCTCTTTCTTTCAAGGAGCCTTCCCTTTCTTACCTAGGGTTTTCTTTTGCAGAAGATCCAAATTCCTCAAAGTATCAAAGCTCTCCCCCTTTTCTTCCCTCTGCGTATCTATCTCTATATCCCTCTCCATCCCTGTGTCTCTTGGGTCCTATTTATAGGAGAAGCAGCCGAGTCAATTAGTTTTTTGACGAATCTTCATTGAGAGATTTGATTTGCATCCATCATTCGTTTTTGACCTTTGGATTATTGGGTGAATTTTATTCACCATTGGATTTCAAGTCCCGGGGTTCCCCTTTGTTATTTCGGTTAGATTTAGAGGGGAAATCTTTCCAAACCCGAGATTTTCCGATAAATGATATTCAATCATTTTTAAATCTTTAATTCGATTGGTTCCAGATAATTGCTTTCCTTTGGAAAGATTCGAATCTCTTTTAGAATTTAATTCTGTCAACGAAATGTGCTTTGAAAGCCGGTCACGTGTGACCACGTGACCCATGGTCACGTGTGGGCACGTGACCCCCTTTGGAATGAGCCTTCTTCTTTCTTTCTGCGCTCTGTCTTCTGGTTGCTGCTTAACCGTCACGTGCCGCCACGTGACCCCTGGTCACGTGCGAGCACGTGACCCTTGTCTGAACTCTTTTTCTTGATTTAACTGGAGAACAATTCTGATGTTTTGATCGTCACGTGCCAACACGTGACCCTGGTCACGTGGGAGCACGTGACCTCTTCTGAAGCTTTTTCCTTGATTTGATCAGGAAGCGTTGGGTCTTTGCTGCTGGCTTTTAAATGTCACGTGCCGACACGTGACCCAGGTCACGTGGGAGCACGTGACCCTTACTGAAGCCCCTCTCTTTGATGTAGTTGGGAAACTGAACTTGCTTTGCCGGTACTTTTGGGTGTCACGTGCCAACACGTGACCCTCTTCTGAAGCTTTTTCCATAAGCTTTCCTGATTTTAAATCAGGAAACAGGGCGATATAATATTGCAAAATTCTGATATGAACAAATACCCCCAAACTTATCTTTTGCTCGTCCCGAGCAAAGCCAATTTATTCTCGAAAAATCCTAACCTCACTTTCGCAGGGAATCGCGATTGCACTGAGCTCGTGCAACAAGCCGTTAAACCTCTAAGTGTCCCTAGTAAGAGGAGTGTTGTCTCCTGAGGGTTTTCAGCGAATACTACCCACAAAAACCGATCAATTTGGCCTGTTCACTTTCATTCATCAATTCGGTGTTCTAGCAAGAAATTCTATTATCTTCAACTTAGAAATTATCAACCCGTATTTTTCACACTCACTTATCATTTTAACTTAAGATCATATATGTTCTGCAAATTTATTAAGCTTTCAAGAACTTTTGAATTTTCCTTCTAAGATTCCATCTCAACTTAGGAATTTTTATCATCTCTACTGAAGGTGTAAGCCCTATCTTTCATTCCTATCTCTCATCCAAACCCCAATCATATACCCCCTACGTGTGTGTATGTATCACCCCTACACTTGGAAATTCAATTCAAGCTATCATACTCTTGTCCATCGTCCAAAGTACTTTTAGTTGGTGAATTTTTAGATGAAATTGCTCACACATTCTTCATGCGACCGTTAATACTTCTTGAGGTACTAACGACCGATTACAAAATGTGTTTGCGCATTTAGGCGTAATTCCTCGTCTTGTAATACCCAAGGCTCAGCAGTGACTCCCAAACCAGTTTGTCTAAGGCACTAGGTGATAAAGCACCCTTGCTATATATTTTTATTTAGGCAGCCCTAAGTAATTACATGACCAGTGTTCATTTTTTTTTATCTCTTTATTCACACTTATACTTTTATTTTATTTTCCTTCATACTAAGGATTTTAGACAAAAGCATTTCAAGGTATCCTCTACTATTCCAAGTTTCAAGGTGGGTGTTTGTGCAATTTGTAGGGTATATATTTTCAGAATTTAGACAAAAGTTTCAGAATTTATTTTTAAGACTTACACTTCAAATAAAAATTTCAATACTCCTCCCTTATTTTGACTTAGCCCAAGAATTGAACTCAAAATTTGCATATTTCTAAATAAATTATAAGGATATATATTTTCTACAGTTAAACTTTTAAGAAAGGTTATTTTTTATGGTTTTTAATTTATTAAGTTTAGGATCTAGTTTTTTCCTATTATTCAACCGTCATGTTGAACTTAAGTCAAATATTGTCAAAATTGAATTTTTCAATTTTTATAATTTTTAAAGTTTTTGCAATTTTTTATTTGATTTTATTTTTATATATTTTTTTTTATAAAGATGCAATGCAAAATTAAACATGCAAAGAAAGAAAAAAAAAATATGTACAAAAAATTAAAATATGCAATGCAATGATAACTATTTACAAACCACCTCCACCCCCAAACTTATCAAAAGTAGTGCCCTCACTTCTCATGGCCTCGCCGTCCCCTCGAACGTGAATGGGAACGTTCCTCTCTCGTCAGCACGGTGGTCATGCCATGCTCTATTTCTGTTACTCGATGATCCAGGTTGGTCACCATCCCTACCAATCTGTCAATCCCCCTAACGGCTCTCCTAAGTAAACGTGCTTGTGCTGCAGGAGTAAGCTCTTCCTCGCTCACGGTCGAGCTAGAGCTGGGTGTCTTGGCGGGTACGTCCTCGACCGGCCCAGTGCACGGCCATACATCATTTAAGCTTGTGTAGGAAGATGATACGCCCTCGAGAAGAGGTCTAATGAGGATACCTCCATGCATATAAAACTCGAATTTCTCCACAGGGAGGAAATGGCAACACAGTTGTATTAACAACATACGGCATGGATAATTGGCAGCCCTTTTTCCCGCAACAATAGAATGAAGTAATACCGTGCACATATCATAGCTTGGGTTCCTAGTCATCAAGGTGTACACGATATGAAGGGATGGTGTGAAAAATGTAGTATTGTGCACACTACCAAAAATGTTATTCTGTGCCTAACGGCACACAGTTAGTACATTCGCAAAGAGGATTCTAGACTGGATGCCTTTACGTGGCTCCCTTGAACAGTCATTACCCATCAAGGGTAGGTAATTCTCGAATTGGAGGGGTTGGTCATGGGTAGGTAGTTTAGGAATTAAGGTGACTTCATGGATGAAGTCCCTATCGATTATGATTTCCCTATCACCCCAAATTAGCCTAATGTATCCGTGTTAGGAGAGGCAACCATCCTCTATGCACTCGTAAAATCGGGTGACAAGATCTGGAAGAGCGAAGGAGTTGGGATGGTTAAAAATTAAAAAGTTCCACCCTCGCCTAGTGATCTCATCACCAAAATAACTCCCAAAGACCGTGTGTCACGACCCGCAGGGTACGGAACGTGACTGGCACTTAAGTTTACGAAACGTCTAAAGACGTCCGTAAAATAAGTAAGCCAAAGCCCAGAAAACAAAACCAATTAAGCAAAAGAATGAAGAAAACCCAATCATTTGAAGCAAGTTTATCAAATAAGTCATGTAAAACCCTTTTTAAAAACAATACCAATTTTTCCCGAAAATTTCGGCAGAGTCTCCTTTGTAAATACTGGCCCCCAAAATAGGTACAACAAAATATATACATGAATCCAACAAAAAAGGGCATCCCCAAGCGGGAGCTAGCTCTTCGCCATAAGGCGGTCACAAATCCCACGCAATGTAAATGACAACAAGCATAATAATCATAAGGAAGCATGAAAAAAAGTAGCATGTCGGCTCAAGTGAGCTCGACCCCAAAATACAGCATAAAATCCACAAACCTCACAGTCTCATCTCTAGGTCAATATACAATAAATCTGGTAGAAACAGTAGATGGAGTACACTAGATACAAGAATATACAAGGTGGTACAAAAAATAACATAACCCACCTATGAGTAAATCTCGAGTCCAGGCAAAAGAGGCAAAAGAAGCAAGCGCACCCGCCGCTACTGAACTGACGGAGCGGACCTGCAACAGGCTATGGCACAACGGGGGTGAGTTGCCAACTCGTGAGTAATAAATAACATTTACACAGGCTATCGAATGCATGCACACAAGCATCCTAGCATCTATATACAGGTAAGGCAGGACATAATGGCGAGTATGTATGCAATATGGATATACTAGCAGGTGTGTATACAACATCAGTGTACGAATATGTATGCAACATGAATATCTGAGGTCTCAATAGCTTTATATATAAAAATATTTTATCAGATGTTGTTTTTGAAACTCTTTTAGAATGCCAGCAAATGTCAATGAATCGACGAAAACCGGTGTCCAGCAACGACACCCCAAAAGCTGTCTCAAATCTCATAAATGTATCGCTGGCCTCAGCCGTCCGGCTGACCCATCTCAAATATCAATATCTCATCATCTAGCGGCCACGGTCGGTATCCTCTGGATATCCGCCGTCCCAAACAGTCACCGGTAGGTAATCCGTCCCCTGCCAGGCTCAACGTCATCACCACATTCCTCTTGCCCCGGGGTACCTTACCGGGCCCACCATGTACCCGTGCCGGTTCCTCCACTCCTCGACACGGATTTCCAAATCCACAGCAAACTCATGGTGGACGACACTTACATCACTAGAAAACCGCAATTTTTACATATTTTAAAATATAATAAGTTTAGAAATTTTACGGTTTCTCCCCCGAAATCCAGCAATATCATAAAATCTCAAGAAATCCTCATAAGTGCATATATCAATGATAATGAATGCGTATGATATCAATAATCAAGTTGCGATGTGTGATTAATGTATTAAGCATGAACAATGAATATGATGAAGTACATGCACATGAATAGCAATCCTACGGTTTCATTTTAAGGAAATAGCACAATTTAAGTATCAATTAGTAAAAGGTTTAAATTAAGGTTATCTAGTGTGGTGGCATGGCAATTACCAGGGTGTGTGTGTAAACATGAATAGTGCTCGTGCTGCATATAAAACCTGGTAATGGTGCATGTGTCCTACAATTGAGTTTGCGTATATGGATATAACATATTGATCTAATTGCAGCAATTATAATGCCAGTATTATTATTCTAATGTCACAAGTGATTATCCAATTTACTATTTTCCAGTTTACTAAATCTATCGGGCGACTTGCGCCATCCAAACGATCGTCCCCCGTAGATGTTAAATCTACTCACCGGAATTCCTGGCTAGCTGTGTCCAATCACCGCCTTTCCCTTTCGCGCCGCGTCTGACGTTTCCGCGACCGAACCTGGAATTTACATCATTACCAATTATAAGGTTACATATCAAGAATGACGCAAACCCCAACGAAACTACTAAAGTTCGCTAGCTAGGTACAACGTGCACAAGGTGCGCGGACACACGCGAAAATCGCAAAAACTGCCGAAAAACGCCGATTTGGGTCACCCGGCAAAACTAAAACCCGACTACCCAAAAACCGCACTCACGCATCCTAAAAGTCGTAGGACAAGCCATTACAATCATCAAGATATCAAAAATAGTCCATCTCATAATTTATATAAAAATCTAGTAAGCATATACATTCCAAAAATCGGTGCGAAAATCGCCGATTTGCGACAAAACGACTACAATAAAGCATACTCACCCAAGCACACTACAAGCAATCCACACCCACTAATTACAACACATTAATCATGCTCCAAAACCTATATTCCACAACCAAACCCTTTCTTGATTTTTATAAATAGCAATTGCAAATCAAAAACCATACTTGAAAAACTTAATTAACACTAATTTCAACCCCAATTAGCAAGTTCACCTCTTAGATTAAGGTTAGCAAAACACTAGATAGCAAATTAGGTTTAAATCAATTAAATAATGCTTTCTAAAACTTAATCAACTCACTAATCAAGTTTCAAATATCAATTCCATACAAAAACCTTCTCTTGAAAATTTAAAAACAACAATTTACAACTAAAATCAACTTCTAAAATTACCTAAATTAGCATAATTAAAGACTACATAACAAGGTAACCATATAGATTAGTTCACTAACAACTAGATTAACTAATAAACAACTTAATTAATTATCATGGCTTCAAAACCCTAATTTAAACAAACTACTCTTTTAAACTAGATTAGAAATAAGCTAACTTTTAACACTAACCATACAATTAAAGGAATTTTTAGCAAAAGAAAGCAACTTGATGAGAATTATACCTCTTGATCTATGGATCAAGCAAGAAAATTTGCTCCAATTGATGGCCTCAACACCAAGGTCCAAGCAAGAATGGCTAAGGATAATGATAGCATAAGGATTTTTGTTTGGATTTTTGAATTAAATCATGGATTTTGATGTATTTCTTGAAGAAATTGAAGAAAAATGAAAAGAAAAGAGAGGAAGAAGAGGGTGTGCAGGAATTTCGGCCAGAATGAGGTATGGGGGAGGGTGTGGGCAAGTGGGGAAAGTCATGGTCAAGTCCACAAAAGTCAATGTATCATACATTATCCATTTTAATTAAAATAATACCATAAACTATCAAATTAACTCAAGAAAGAAACCAAGAAGAGAGAGGCCAGAAATTTCTGGTCTCACACAAGGTGGAGCTGTCCTAGGGCTGAGGAAAAAGAGAGAGGGGTTTTACAAAAGAAATTTTATGCAAAAAGGCCCCCCACAACTCAAAAATTGCAAGTTTTAGCTCAAAATTCAATAAATTCGTTTCAAATCACAAAAATTTGTTAAAAATCAAAATAAATTACTAAAAATTCATGTTATCACTAGATTATAATTATCATAATTTTAGAGATTAAAATTAGCCCGGAAAAATTTGTATTTATCGCTTATTTAATGTATTTTCTTACCGGCTTAAAATAATATTAAAAAATTGAAAAATAGGGAAAAATTTTAAATGACCAAAATTTCATAAATAACTCATTAGCTACTAAAAACAAGAAATTACCTATCCTTTTTAGGTATAATTAGCCCTAAACTGCAAAATATCGAGAAAGACGGTTTTCGGAAAAATACCGAATTTTCACCGAATTTCAGGAAAACACCAAAACGACTTTTCAAGACGCTACAATCTTCCCCCCTTAAAGAAATTCGGTCCCCGAATTTAAAAATATAGCTACGCGTACCTTCAAAGAGATGGGGATATTTCTTCCTCATCTCGCCCTCGGTCTCCCAGGTAACCTCCTCGCTGCTCGGGCTGCGCCAAAGGACCTTGACGGTTGGTATAATCTTCGACCTCAACTTCTTCACCTGCCGATCCAGGATGGCCACCGGCTGCTCTGCAAAGGAAAGGTCGCGCTCTAGCTGGACTGTCGGGTGCTGAATCGCATGCGAAGGGTCGTGAAGGTACTTGCGGAGCATCGAAACATGGAAGACGGGGTGAACATCGGGAAAGCTGGGAGGAAGAGCCAAACGATATGCAACTGCGCCGACACGCTCGAGGATCTCGAAGGGACCTACGAATCTAGGGCTAAGCTTCCCCTTTCGCCCAAAACGCATCACGCCCTTCATCGGAGAGACCCTCAGAAAAACATGGTCGCCAACTGCGAACTCTAATCTGCGACGGCACCTGTCTGCATAGGATTTCTGCCTGCTCTGAGCCGCTCTCATCCGGTCTCGGATCAACTGTATCTTCGCTGTCGTCTCCTCAACAAGCTGCGGCCCCAAAATGCTGCTCTCGCTGAGCTCTGTCCAACAAACGGGCGATCTGCATCTCCTCCCATACAATGCCTCGAAAGGTGCCATCTGAATAGTATCCTGGAAGCTGTTGTTGTAGGAGAACTCCACTAGAGGTAAATGACGATCCCAGCTACCACCAAAGTCTAAAACGCACGCTCTGAGCATGTCCTCGAGAGTCTGAATGGTCCGCTCTGACTGTCCGTCTGTCTGCGGATGAAACGCTGTGCTGAAGCTCAAACGAGTGCCCAAAGCCTCCTGAAGTCTCTGCCAAAGTCGGCTGGTGAACTGAGTGCCTCGATCTGACACGATACAAGTCGGTACGCCATGTAGTCGCACGATCTCGTCAATATAGAGCTGAGCATACTGAGCGAAGCTGAAAGTCGTCTTCACTGGAAGGAAGTGGGCCGCTTTCGTCAATCTATCCACGATCACCCAGATGGAGTCGTACCCTCGACTGGTCCTGGGTAGACCCACAACGAAATCCATCGAAATCTGTTCCCATTTCCACTCTGGAATGGGTAACGGCTGTAGCTCTCCTGCGGGCCTCTGGTGCTCGGCCTTGACTTGCTGACAAGTCAGGCATCTCGAAACGAACTCCGCAATGTCCCTCTTCATCCCGTCCCACCAGTAGGTCTCTCTCATATCATGGTACATCTTGGTGGAACCGGGGTGGACACTATACACTGATCGGTGTGCCTCCTCGAGAATGTCGCGCCGTAATCCATCAGTATCTGGTACGCACAGTCTAGATCCATATCATAAAATCCCCTGATCGTCAACCATGAACTCGGAAAATCTGCCCTGTCCCATCTGTGCCATGATCTCTGAGCAACGGTCGTCACTACGCTATGCCTCATATATACGGTCAAGCAACTGTGGGCGTGCACGAACATGCGCGAGCTGTCCCCCTGTCTGAGTGAACTCGAACTCAACTCGGCTGTCGCATAACATCTACCAATCTGCTCACGACTGCCTCTGCACTGCGCGCAAAAAGGATAGACTACCCCCGGGCCTCCTACTCAATGCATCTGCCACCACATTTGCCTTGCCGGGGTGATATAAGATCTCGCAGTCGTAGTCTTTCACCAACTCCATCCAACGACGCTATCTGAGGTTCAGGTCTCGCTGCTGAAATATGTACTTTAAGCTCTTGTGATCGGTGAATATCTGACACGACTCGCCGTAAAGGTAATGTCGCCAAATCTTCAGTGCAAAGACCACTGCAGCCATCTCCAAATCATAAGTGGGGTAGTTCTGTTCATGCTTCTTCAACTGCCGAGAAGCGTAAGCGATCACCCGGCCATGCTGCATCAATACGCATCCTAATCCCACTCGCGAAGCATCACAGTAGACAACAAATCCGCCTGATCCCGAAGGTAAAGATAATACCGGCGCCGTAGTCAAACAAGTCCGTAGCTGCTGAAAACTGCGCTCGCACTCCTCTGTCCAAACGAAAGGAACTCCCTTCCGGGTCAAACTGGTCAACGGTGCAGCTATACGGGAGAAGTCCTGAACAAAACGCCTGTAGTAGCCCGCCAAGCCTAGAAAACTACGGATCTCAGTCACCGATGTAGGTCGGGGCCACTGCTGAACAGCCTCAATCTTCTTCGGGTCCACACAAATGCCGTCTCTCGTAACCACGTGACCCAAGAATCCGACGCTGTCCAGCCAGAATGCACACTTGGAGAACTTCGCGAACAGCTGGTGCTCCCTCAGAGTCTGTAACGTAATCCGCAAGTGCTGCTCGTGCTCCTCTATGCTCCGGGAGTACACCAAGATATCGTCGATAAACACGATGATGAACAAGTCAAGATACGGCCTGAATGTACGGTTCATCAAATCCATGAATGCTGCTGGGGCGTTGGTGAGTCCGAACGACATCACCAAAAACTCGTAGTGGCCATAGCGTGTACGGAAAGCTGTCCTCGGTATATCCTCCTGTCGAACTCGTAGCTGATGGTATCCTGATCGCAAGTCGATCCTCGAAAAATACCCCGCACCCTGAAGCTGGTCGAACAAATCATCAATGCGCGGCAACGGATATCTGTTCCGAACGGTAACTTTGTTCAGCTGGCGGTAGTCGATACATAAGCGCAAACTTCCATCCTTCTTCTTGACAAACAGGACCGGAGCACCCCACGGAGAAACACTAGGTCGAATAAGCCCCTTATCCAACAAATCCTGCAACTGATCCTTCAGCTCTCGAGGCTCTGCCGGGGCCATCCGATAAGGCGGTATAGAAATAGGCCCCGAACCGGGAATCAAATCAATGCAGAACTCAACATCGCGCTCAGGCGGTAGCCCAGGTAGCTCATCAGGGAAAACATCAGGGAACTCACAAACTACCGGGACCCGGTCCAACGGAACCTCTGCAGCTCGAGTATCACAAACAAACGCTAAGAATCCCTGACATCCCTTCCGCAAGAGCTGACCAGCGCGAAGAGACGAAATTAAGCTGGGAAGGGCGACACTACGGTCTCCCTGAATAACAAGGACTGGCTCTCCCGGAAAGCTAAATCTGACTGCCTTCTCACGGCAGTCCACCGAAGCATAACAAGTGGCTAGCCAATCCATGCCCAGAAGCACATCAAAGTCCAACATATCGAGGAGTATCAAATCAACTGATGAATCCCTCTCCCCGATACGAACGGACACAAACGAAATACAAAACGAGCGACAAACGACTCGCCTACCGGAGTAACAACAACAAGCGGCCGATCTAACGACGACGACTCACGGCCCAACATCGGTGCAAAGTGTGTAGAGACGTACGAATGTGTGGAACCTGGGTCGAATAATACCCGCGCGTCGAAAGAACAAACTGGCAAAGTACCTGTCACAACGGCATTGGATGCCTGCGCAAAATGAGGTGTCAAAGCAAATACTCGGGCCTGTCCTCCACCGATAGCGGGCTGACCTCGACCTCGGCCTCTGCCTCCTCGTCCTCTCTGAACAGGACCGCCGCGTCCACGGCCTCTCGGTGCACCTAACTGGCGTGGAGCATCGCCTGGGGTAGAAAGTAGGGCTCTTTGAGGAGGGGGTGGTGATGGTGGTAGGGTCACATGCGGAACTGTCGCTGCTCCCTGTCGTCTCACCGGACAGTCTCTGATACGATGATGCAGGCTACCACACCAAAAACATCCTAACCATGGCTGCTGACCATATGGATGAAGGCGATATAACTGGCCCCTAAAGAATCCACCACGGCCTCTGCGAACCCTCCTAGGTGCTAACATATCAGTGCGAATCCGACTCGGTCTCGAAACGACTGCAGGGGGAGTAATATCCGATCTCTGTGCTCGATTGACCTCTACTAACGATTCCACCATCTGTCGTAACTCCTGCATGCCTCCCATCATCTGTCGCAGCTCCTCCATACCGGACTCAAGCCTATCCATGCGACCTGGGGAATGCGGATCAGTCTGTCTCTGCGGCGTAGGCATACCACCCTGCTCAGTCCTAGTTTCGGACGAGCCAGCTCGAATCTCGTCTCTGACGGCAGCCCTCTGTGCCATCGTAGCCTTCGGCGGCATAGTGGCTGTTACAGGAAAACGGATAATAAGAACAGTGCAATAGGATCATAGGATACACGGAATTGAAGAAGGAAATTTCCAAGCAAGTATATCCTAAAGTCACTTAGGCGGAGTACCGTATCGTAAGTATGCCGCGGACATAAGCACGCTACGTTACGCTGCTTAAGTCACTTACTCCATCTACCAAGGGTCATCCTACACTCACAAAGGTAAAACCTATCGCTCTGATACCAACTTTGTCACGACCCGCAGGGTACGGAACGTGACTGGCACTTAAGTTTACGAAACGTCTAAAGACGTCTGTAAAATAAGTAAGCCAAAGCCCAGAAAACAAAACCAATTAAGCAAAAGAGTGAAGAAAACCCAATCATTTGAAGCAAGTTTATCAAATAAGTCATGTAAAACCCTTTTTAAAAACAATACCAATTTTTCCCGAAAATTTCGGCAGAGTCTCCTTTGTAAATACTGGCCCCCAAAATGGGTACAACAAAATATATACATGAATCCAACAAAAAAGGGCATCCCCAAGCGGGAGCTAGCTCTTCGCCATAAGGCGGTCACAAATCCCATGCAATGTAAATGACAACAAGCATAATAATCATAAGGAAGCATGAAAAAAAGTAGCATGTCGGCTCAAGTGAGCTCGACCCCAAAATACAGCATAAAATCCACAAACCTCACAGTCTCATCTCTAGGTCAATATACAATAAATCTGGTAGAAACAGTAGATGGAGTACACTAGATACAAGAATATACAAGGTGGTACAAAAAATAACATAACCCACCTATGAGTAAATCTCGAGTCCAGGCAAAAGAGGCAAAAGAAGCAAGCGCACCCGCCGCTACTGAACTGACGGAGCGGACCTGCAACAGGCTATGGCACAACGGGGGTGAGTTGCCAACTCGTGAGTAATAAATAACATTTACACAGGCTATCGAATGCATGCACACAAGCATCCTAGCATCTATATACAGGTAAGGCAGGACATAATGGCGAGTATGTATGCAATATGGATATACTAGCAGGTGTGTATACAACATCAGTGTACGAATATGTATGCAACATGAATATCTGAGGTCTCAATAGCTTTATATATAAAAATATTTTATCAGATGTTGTTTTTGAAACTCTTTTAGAATGCCAGCAAATGTCAATGAATCGACGAAAACCGGTGTCCAGCAACGACACCCCAAAAGCTGTCTCAAATCTCATAAATGTATCGCTGGCCTCAGCCGTCCGGCTGACCCATCTCAAATATCAATATCTCATCATCTAGCGGCCACGGTCGGTATCCTCTGGATATCCGCCGTCCCAAACAGTCACCGGTAGGTAATCCGTCCCCTGCCAGGCTCAACGTCATCACCACATTCCTCTTGCCCCGGGGTACCTTACCGGGCCCACCATGTACCCGTGCCGGTTCCTCCACTCCTCGACACGGATTTCCAAATCCACAGCAAACTCATGGTGGACGACACTTACATCACTAGAAAACCGCAATTTTTACATATTTTAAAATATAATAAGTTTAGAAATTTTACGGTTTCTCCCCCGAAATCCAGCAATATCATAAAATCTCAAGAAATCCTCATAAGTGCATATATCAATGATAATGAATGCGTATGATATCAATAATCAAGTTGCGATGTGTGATTAATGTATTAAGCATGAACAATGAATATGATGAAGTACATGCACATGAATAGCAATCCTACGGTTTCATTTTAAGGAAATAGCACAATTTAAGTATCAATTAGTAAAAGGTTTAAATTAAGGTTATCTAGTGTAGTGGCATGGCAATTACCAGGGTGTGTGTGTAAACATGAATAGTGCTCGTGCTGCATATAAAACCTGGTAATGGTGCATGTGTCCTACAATTGAGTTTGCGTATATGGATATAACATATTGATCTAATTGCAGCAATTATAATGCCAGTATTATTATTCTAATGTCACAAGTGATTATCCAATTTACTATTTTCCAGTTTACTAAATCTATCGGGCGACTTGCGCCATCCAAACGATCGTCCCCCGTAGATGTTAAATCTACTCACCGGAATTCCTGGCTAGCTGTGTCCAATCACCGCCTTTCCCTTTCGCGCCGCGTCTGACGTTTCCGCGACCGAACCTGGAATTTACATCATTACCAATTATAAGGTTACATATCAAGAACGACGCAAACCCCAACGAAACTACTAAAGTTCGCTAGCTAGGTACAACGTGCACAAGGTGCGCGGACACACGCGAAAATCGCAAAAACTGCCGAAAAACGCCGATTTGGGTCACCCGGCAAAACTAAAACCCGACTACCCAAAAACCGCACTCACGCATCCTAAAAGTCGTAGGACAAGCCATTACAATCATCAAGATATCAAAAATAGTCCATCTCATAATTTATATAAAAATCTAGTAAGCATATACATTCCAAAAATCGGTGCAAAAATCGCCGATTTGCGACAAAACGACTACAATAAAGCATACTCACCCAAGCACACTACAAGCAATCCACACCCACTAATTACAACACATTAATCATGCTCCAAAACCTATATTCCACAACCAAACCCTTTCTTGATTTTTATAAATAGCAATTGCAAATCAAAAACCATACTTGAAAAACTTAATTAACACTAATTTCAACCCCAATTAGCAAGTTCACCTCTTAGATTAAGGTTAGCAAAACACTAGATAGCAAATTAGGTTTAAATCAATTAAATAATGCTTTCTAAAACTTAATCAACTCACTAATCAAGTTTCAAATATCAATTCCATACAAAAACCTTCTCTTGAAAATTTAAAAACAACAATTTACAACTAAAATCAACTTCTAAAATTACCTAAATTAGCATAATTAAAGACTACATAACAAGGTAACCATATAGATTAGTTCACTAACAACTAGATTAACTAATAAACAACTTAATTAATTATCATGGCTTCAAAACCCTAATTTAAACAAACTACTCTTTTAAACTAGATTAGAAATAAGCTAACTTTTAACACTAACCATACAATTAAAGGAATTTTTAGCAAAAGAAAGCAACTTGATGAGAATTATACCTCTTGATCTATGGATCAAGCAAGAAAATTTGCTCCAATTGATGGCCTCAACACCAAGGTCCAAGCAAGAATGGCTAAGGATAATGATAGCATAAGGATTTTTGTTTGGATTTTTGAATTAAATCATGGATTTTGATGTATTTCTTGAAGAAATTGAAGAAAAATGAAAAGAAAAGAGAGGAAGAAGAGGGTGTGCAGGAATTTCGGCCAGAATGAGGTATGGGGGAGGGTGTGGGCAAGTGGGGAAAGTCATGGTCAAGTCCACAAAAGTCAATGTATCATACATTATCCATTTTAATTAAAATAATACCATAAACTATCAAATTAACTCAAGAAAGAAACCAAGAAGAGAGAGGCCAGAAATTTCTGGTCTCACACAAGGTGGAGCTGTCCTAGGGCTGAGGAAAAAGAGAGAGGGGTTTTACAAAAGAAATTTTATGCAAAAAGGCCCCCCACAACTCAAAAATTGCAAGTTTTAGCTCAAAATTCAATAAATTCGTTTCAAATCACAAAAATTTGTTAAAAATCAAAATAAATTACTAAAAATTCATGTTATCACTAGATTATAATTATCATAATTTTAGAGATTAAAATTAGCCCGGAAAAATTTGTATTTATCGCTTATTTAATGTATTTTCTTACCGGCTTAAAATAATATTAAAAAATTGAAAAATAGGGAAAAATTTTTAAATGACCAAAATTTCATAAATAACTCATTAGCTACTAAAAACAAGAAATTACCTATCCTTTTTAGGTATAATTAGCCCTAAACTGCAAAATATCGAGAAAGACGGTTTTCGGAAAAATACCGAATTTTCACCGAATTTCAGGAAAACACCAAAACGACTTTTCAAGACGCTACACCGTGTGTGCAAACATTTGGGAAAAATCCCTTTCTAACTGCATAGTTGGTGCCATTACAGAGAGTGCAGATCTTCTAAAAATTTTAACAGAGAGTACAAAGAGACGCAAACCTCCTCTGAAAGATTCAGAGGGAGAAGACACCAAGATGCGGCGGATGCGCGGCTGAATGAGGGCTCTGGCGGCAGAAGCGCGGCTCACTGGAGGGATCTGCTTGCTCTGGCTGCTGCGGCGACTAGGGTTTAAAGAGAGGAGTATTTTAGGGTTTGGTAAAATGCAGAGAGGGTTCGGGTTGTATTTATAGGGGGAGTTTTGGTTATTTGCAAAAAGGACCTCTTAAAAAAAGAAATTTATTTGTAAAAAAAAATTATTTTATTTTATTTTATTTATTTAAAACTGAATATTTACAAAAATACCCCCGAATTTTTTTTATTTATTTTATTTTTATATTTTTATTTTGTTTTTATATAATTACAAGTAATACACACACCCAAACTTATTTGAAACAGTGTTTCCACTGTTTATGGCTGGATAACCGAAATTTAGGTGTAGATGGAGGAAGATCAGTTAATGTAAATTGGCTCCTGCAACAGCAGGACCTCCTCCGAAAGGTCCGCGATGAGGAACGGTTTAAGTCTATGTCCGTTCACTTTAAATAGTGAACCGTCCTCCGGATTTTCTAAGTCGACCGCACCGTGCGGATATACGGTGCGTACCAAAAATGGCCATTTCCTTCGAGATCTGATCTTGCCGGGATGGAAATGTAGCCGGGTGTCGTAAAATAAAACCTGTTGACCAGGTTTGAAATTTTTGCGCATAAGCTGTTTATCGTGAAACACCTTCGTTCGATTTTTGACGACTACTGCATTCTCGTAAGCTTCATCCCGAAGCTCATTCAATTCATTCAATTGCAGCTTTCTATGGTTTCTCGCATCTCCTAGAGATAGATTCAACTCTTTTATTGCCCAAAATTCTCTATGCTCAATTTCAACTGGAAGGTGGCATGCCTTTCCATAAACAAGCCTATACTGAGACATGCCAAGATCGGTCTTATATGCAGTTCGAAATGCCCAAAGGGCACCAATATGTTTTGGCGAACAATCTTTACGGTTTTTGGAAACCGTTTTCTCTAATATTTGTTTAATTTGCCGATTTGAAATCTCGGCTTGCCCATAAGTTTGGGGATGATAGGGCGTTGATAGCTTGTGATTAATGGAATATTTCCATATTAAGGACTCAAAAGACCTATTACAGAAATGAGTTTCATTATCGCTGATGATTGCGCGGGGGTGCCCAAACCGAGAGAAAATGTTTTCTTTGAGGAACCTAACGACAACCTTGTTGTCATTAGTCCAGCTGGGCACAGCCTCGACCCACTTAGAAACATAGTCAACAGCGAGGAGAATGTACACGTTCCCAAAAGAATTGGGAAACGGTCCCATAAAATCTATCCCCCAAACATAAAAAATTTCAACAACCAATATTGGTTGGAGCAGCATTTCGTTTCTCCTAGATATCCGGCCCAAGTGTTGGCACCGGGAGCATGTCTTACAGTAATCATTTGCGTCTTTAAAGATGTGGCCAGCAAAAGCCACACTGCAAGATCTTTTCGGCTGTCTTTTTAGGGCCAAAATGCCCGCCACATGCTTGATCTTGGCAGAATGACAGCACGCTCTTAAACTCATTATCGGGGACACACCGGCGAATGATTTGGTCAGGACAGTATTAGAATAGATATGGTTCATCCCAGTAAAAATGTTTTACCTGGGATAAGAATCGAATTCAGTCCTGATTCGACCATTCATTTGGTATAAGTCCGGTGGCCAAATAATTCCCAATATCTACGAACCAAGGTTCGCATGATACAGTCAAGAGCTGCTCATCTGGAAAAACGTTTTTTATAGGAAATTGAAGCGTTGGTGAAAAAGGAAGGCGTGAGAGATGGTCGGCGCCTACGTTTTCGCATCCTCTTTTGTCTCTGATGATAAGATCAAACTCTTGTAGTAAGAGGATCCAACGTATCAGCCGAGATTTAGCGTCCTTCTTCGCAAAAAGATGGCGAAGAGCTGAGTGGTCAGTGTAAACAATGACTGGAGAGCCGATTAAGTAAGGCCTGAACTTTTCTAATGCAAACACAACAGCTAAGAATTCCTTCTCAGTTGTTGTGTAAGTTAATTGGGCCTCGTTCAATGTTCAGCTAGCGTAATAAATTACATGCGGCATCTTATTGATGTGCTGTGCAAGGACAGCACCAATGGCAAAATCAGATGCATCACACATAATTTCAAATGGATGCGTCCAGTCGGGAGACGAAAGAATGGGAGCGGAAGTAAGTGAGTTTTTTAATGACTCGAACGCCTTCTTACAGCTTGAGTCGAAATCAAATGTGGTATCCTTGGCCAACAAAAGAGTCAAGGGTCTAGCAATCTTGCTAAAATCATTGATGAACCGTCTATAGAAACCGGCATGGCCAAGGAAGGCTCGAATGTCTCGGACGCATTTGAGAGGAGGAAGATTGGAAATGACTTCAATCTTAGCTTTATCTACCTCTATGCCATTTTGCGAGATGATATGTCCTAAGACAATACCTTCTCGTACCTTAAAGTCACACTTCTCCCAATTTAAAGTAAAGTTTTTATCCTTACACCGGGTAAGGACTGCGTCTAAATGTAGCAAACACTCATTAAAGGAGTCGCCGAAAATGGAGAAATCATCCATGAAAATCTCCAAGAATTTTTCTACCATATCAGAAAAAATACCCATCATACACCGCTGGAAGGTAGCGGGTGCACTGCATAATCCAAAAGGCATGCGACGGTAAGAAAATGTACCGAAAGGACAAGTGAATGTGGTCTTTTCTTGGTCCTTTTCGGCGATGGGAATTTGATTATAGCCGGAGTAGCCATCCAAAAAGCAATAAAATTCATGCCCAGCCAATCGTTCTAGCATTTGGTCAATAAAAGGTAATGGAAAGTGGTATTTCCGTGTCGCGGCGTTGAGTTTTCTATAATCGATGCACACTCGCCACCCAGTTTGGGCGCGAGTAGGTATTAACTCATTCGCCTCATTAGTTATGACCGTTATGCCCGATTTCTTTGGGATAACATGAATGGGGCTAACCCACTGGCTATCGGAGATAGGGTAAATGATACCACTATCAAGACACTTTACAATCTCCTTTTTAACAGCCTCCTTCATGACTGGGTTGAGTCGTCTCTGTGGATCCCTTGCTAGCTTGGCATCATCCATCATATGAATATGATGTTCAACTATTAGGGGACTAATCCCCTTGATGTCCGCCATAGTCTAGCCAAAAGCTTGCCGATTGCTTTGTAAGACCATTAAAAGGGCTTTCTCTTGCTCGGGGGCTAGAGAAGCCGAGATGATAACAGGAAGGGTCTCATTCTCACCTAAGTAAGCGTATTTAAGGTAAGACGTCATTAGCTTGAGTTCGAGTGTTGGAGGCGAAACAATTGAAGGTAAAATCGGTGAAATTGTCTCAAACTCGAAGGATTCCAATAGAGGCTCAAAACGAGTGTAAGCAACCGAGTCGGATGGTTCTGTCAACTCATCCGAAAATTCAAAGGATTCAAACTCGGGTGGTGATTCTTCAAAATCGTTCGAGAAAGTGAAACACTCGTAGTCATTATCGGCCGTGAAAGAAGTATCAGATTCAAGGAGGAACGCACTAGTAGCGTCAAAATTGTTGTGATCGAACATAAATTTTTCGAGCTCACAGTCCTCCTGGGTGATCTCTTGGATCGAGCAAACATCAAGTATATTAGCATTAGGTTCGGAGGGCTGATTCCCCAACTTAAAAATGTTGAGTTCAATTGTCATGTTTCTAAAAGATAGGTTCATCGAACCATTTCAACAATTGATTACCGCATTCGAAGTCACAAGGAATGGACGACCGAGTATCACCGGAATTTGACTCCGAGAGTTAGCTACAGGTTCTCTGTCCATAACAATGAAATCAACGGGGAATATAAAGTCCCCTACTTTAATCAACACATCCACTAACTCACCCCTAGGATGGGTGATAGATCGGTCGGCCATTTAGAGAGTACAATGTGTGGGCTTTAGCTCTCCAATGCCTAATTGCTCATATACTGAATAAGGAAGAAGGTTAACACTGGCACCAAGATCTAAAAGTGCGCGGTTGATGTTCTTATCCCCAATAGTTATTGAAATCGTAGGACAGCCGGGATCCTTTCGTTTTTGAGGTAAAGGTTGGGTAAGAGCATCACTCATTGCACTAGCCAAGAAAACTTTCTTAGGTACCTGTGATTTCCTCTTCTTGGTGCATAAGTCCTTCAAGATTTTAGCGTAAGAAGGGACTTGTTGGATTGCATCCAAGAAAGGAATGTTAATGCTAACCTGTTTAAATAACTCCACAATCTTCTCCATTTGTGGAGTTTGTTTATTGGATCTCAACCTGTTTGGAAATGGAACATTTTGAAAATTTGTTGATTCCAATGTTTGTGGAGTGAGATGTGGAGTTGGAACGGATCCCAGTGTTGGTGTTTTCCTGGAGTGAGATGTGGGTCCGTTCGGAGTAGTAGAAGAATTAGAGCCTTGTGAAGAATGGAGAACATGCTCTGAAGATGAAGAAGATGAAGATGAAGAAGCGGCGGCCGGGGTGTCATTATTAGTGCCAACATTGTTGTGCAATGTCCTTCCAGATCTCAATATAGTCACGGCACTCACATTATGGTTTTGTTGTTCATGAGCAACATGTGCATTTTGTGGGTGACCGGGATTTGGCAGTGGTTGAGATGGAAGTTTTCCTTTTTCTCGCTCGCTTAACGCAGCATTCAGTTGTGTAATTTGAGTTTCAATTGTTTTGATGCTTTGATCATGTGAAGTAGTGTGTTGCACCAAAGACTAAATGGAAGACTGGATATTGATGGAGGATTGAGTTGATTATTTTAAAAATGTATCCAGACTTCGTTCTAGCGAAGAAACCTTATCGTTATTTGGCTGGAAAAAATTGTTTTGAGGAAAAGAGTTGTTTGGTGCAAAATTGTTCGTTTGACTTTGGTAAGGTTGGGGTTGAAAAGGTTGCTGATATTGAGTTTGTTGATGAGCTTGTTGTTGTAGAGGAGGCCTCTGGAAATTTTTATTGCCTTGGAATTGTTGTTGATTTTGATTCCAGGTGAAATTTGGGTGGCTCCTCCAACCAGGATTATAAGTTGAAGAGTATGGATCATTTCTTTGTCTTTGCTGAAAGGCAGCATTGACTTGATCCTGTCCTTGAGCAGGTGGATTGTAAGGACACTCTTCAGTAAGATGTGATGGATCCGAACAACAAGCGCATATAGTGCGAGTGGGTAAAGCAGGGGCAGGAGAAGGCGATGAGAATTTGCTCTCAATTGCCTCTAGTTTTTTTGTGATTGCAGCCATTTTGGCCTTCATTGTAATCGACATATCAAGTTGATGAATGCCTACCCTAGATTGACCGAAAGAGGCAGATGAAGTGGTCGGTCTAGTGCTTTCCCACTGAAGCGTTTGTTCAGCAAGATCGTCGAGAAATTGCCAAGCTTCCTCGTCAGATTTGGTTAGGAAGTGTCCTTGACAAATGGTTTCCAGCAACTGCTTAGTTGCTGGGTTCAGTCCTTCGTATATGGTTTGACAAAGTTTCTATCTCTCAATACCGTGATGAGGGCACTGAACAAGAAGGTCTTTAAATCGTTCGAAACACTTCCAAAAAGGTTCGGAAGGAAGCTGGGAAAATTGGTTAATTTCATTACGAATTCTCGCGGTCTTGTGATGTGGGTAAATTTTTTTAAGAAATGCCTTAACAAACTCGTCCCAATTGTTTATAGAATGTGATGCGGTGTTATACAACCACTTTTAAGCTAGGTCACACAAAGTGAAAGGGATGACTTATAGCCGTATAGCATCATCGGACAGTTGGGTGGTCTTCATCATTGCACAAATATTCTGGAATTTGTTGATGAAGATATAAGCAACTTCGGATTCAAGTCCGTGAAATTTGGGCAACATATTGATGAAGTGGAGCTTGATTTCGAAATTGTCCCCATTAGCCGGCGGGAGTGAAAGACAAGTAGGAAGTGCGGAGCGGGTGGGATAGAAACGATTCTGGAGCGCGATTCGCTGTGGCGCTTCAACAGGATGTTGTTGTGGGTTATTCATACCCAGTTGAGGTGGAATCAGTCCCGAGGTAGGTAAAGGGTTTTTAGGATTAAATCCTGACATCTCTTTAGAAGATGATGACTGTGAAGATGAGGGTAAAGATGAAAAAGGAGTGGAGGAAATTTCGACTTCGGAGTCGAACGGGTCGTCAGTAGCGACTAACGAGACACAGACTAAGCGGGCGCTAGTGTCCCTGGTCCAGCCGGACATACACTAAACGAGTTTAAGTGTAGTCAAAAAGCAGAATGTGAGGGTAAGAAAACATCAATGGGGAAGTGTGAATGAAGAGTGGGTGCAATGGAATTCGAGCGACAAATGGCAAGTTTTTTTATAAATTTTTTTGTTTTTTTATAAAGATTTGTGTGAAAAGATTTATATGGAATTAATTTCAATCAACCACAGTTAAACATGCACAATCAAGCCTAGATCTAGGGTCTCCTAGGTCAGCTAGACTGCTCCTAACTGGTGCAAAGCGACAAGTTGTGAGATATCACTCAAATCGCCTCTTCACCGCCAATTGTGTCCTGGTAAGCACAGGTAAAGAAAGGAGGGTTCCGCTCACGAATCACCATGAGACGGGCCTTTTAATGTTACCTTTCTCACTTATCTAGCCTAGGCACCACAAAGTCAGGTTTAGATAAACGACTGAATGACCACAACCTTCCTCTGTCCTATTGAGCGCTACAGTCCTTAATTGGCTAAGTCTAGATATTTTTTAATTAGTTCAAAGGTGATGCATATGCTTTTTATGATTTCTGGGGTCTTAGGAAGGGTAATGTAATCCCCACCCAATCTTCATTGGTGTTATAGCCCCTTAAATTCCGTTTTAAATATGCAAAGCAATTAACACTCAAAATCTAAAACATTTGCCAAAAAAAATTCTTTTTATTTGCGGCGCAAAGAATCCTGCACAAAATGATTTATTGGAGAGGGAGAAGAAGTTTTGCTTAAAGAACCCTGCAAGAAATTTTTTTAGTGGAGATCAAGGGGTAGAAAAGAAGATAAAAATACTCACAGAGGAATTTTGAGTGCTGACGTCAGCAATTTGACCGCGGTTCCGCGGTCAAACACCTCCTTTAGCCGCGGTTCTGCGGTGGTTCAATTTGATCAGGCCGTCAAAACTTTCCTGTGTGCTGTTGTGGTTCTCCTCTGTTTTTCAGATCATCTGTTTCTTGAGTTGTTCACTGGGATTTTTCCAGATCTGAATCTGTCCGTCTTCCTTTCCTGCACAATTAGCACAATACCTAATCAAAAATAACAAGATGATTTTTTTATGTTTTTAATTTTTCAATTTTTATATTTTTTCAATTTCAATTAACCCGAAATTACAAAAAGAAAATAACTACCGTTTCTCCAGCAACGGCGCCATTTGATTGTTCGCGTTTTTGCGTGTGCGTGTTTAAAATTAAAAAATACCGCAATCAAGACGGTGTCGCTTGGTAGCTAGCCGGTTGAGTACGGGTCGGTCCACAGGGAAATCGTGTTCTTTTCTTTAAGCTCTAACGAGTTAAGTCCAAAAGAAATGGTGTTTTTGATTTACGATCTAAGAATGAGATTCAATTGAATTAAAATCTTGCTAGGGTTAGGATTAGGTTAGTTTGGAAAAGGGATTCTACCCACTGCTTTCAATGCCCTAGTGAAGAATATAGGTGTTAGGGTAATAGTCAACAAAGGGGATTAACACGACTAGGAAGAAACTTAGTTTCTTCCTTTTGGTCCTTGTCCGTCCTTTCTTAACTCTTAGCCCTAACCTCTATTTGAATCAACCATAACCGGTCTAACTAGGGAATCACCGCTATCTTGTGGGATAGGGTGCCGTAGTGAGCGGTGCGTGATTAACTTAAATAGAGTCCGTACTAATTATAATTATAGGAGCAAGGAAAGAAGTGTGAGAGATTTCCTTATCTCAAACCATCCCGATCCTAACCCTAACAAGTGAGGAATTACTCACTCATTAGGGTATTAACAATAGAATTCATTTTTTTAATAAATTTTTTATATTAGAAAACTAAATTTCAAATATTAAAAGAACAGATAAAAATTGCAAGAATTAAATTCAGAAAAGGAATGCGGGATAAAAATAAAAATACCTTACTTTATTGAAACCACCTCAACGATTACAATGAAATTAAAATTTAGATCTAGAATTAAAAAGAGGCATGCCTAATTAGGCTTTCGGCTTTCCTATTTATAGATAGGAGAAACCCTAGATTTTACATCTGATCCACATCTGAATTTACAATTCTACCCTAAGAAAGCCGGGTCAAAGCACTGACACCCACCGACACGTGCACCAACACGTGCACTGCACGGCCGCGGAACCGCGGCAGAATGCCATGTTTGGCTGCGGTTCCTCGGCCGTTTAATGGGCTCTTAGGCTCAATTCTTCAGTGATGTTTCATGTTGCTTTTTCAATCTGTTTTTTTTGCTTGGTTTCTCAGAATCTTTTCTACTTTCTTCTAGATTTCCAACAGTGCCGAATTATGTGGACTTTTACCGTAAGCTTCACGTTGAAGTCTTGAATCTTGTTCTGCCCTTGTGCTTTGTGCATTGAACTGTTTACTGATCTTCATTTGTTCCTTGAACTGTTAGGCGGCATCATACGGATTCATCTATTATTGGTCGTAGTCTCACTTTTGTAACGTCTTTTCATGCATTTCACTGTATTGTTCTGAGAACCTGTAACCTGCAACTATTTAGCAGACATGGATCAAAAGCACCTATTTATTTGTAATATGATTAAGAATGGGCGATATAATATTGCAAAACTCTGATATGAACAAATACCCCCAAACTTATCTTTTGCTCGTCCCGAGCAAAGCCAATTTATTCTCAAAAAATCCTAACCTCACTTTCGCAGGGAATCGTGATTGCACTGAGCTCGTGCAACAAGCCGTTAAACCTCTAGGTGTCCCTAGTAGGAGGAGTGTTGTCTCCTGAGGGTTTTCAGCGGATACTATCCATAAAATCCAATCAATTTGGCATGTTGACTTTCATTCTTCAATTCGGTGTTCTAGCAAGAAATTCTATTATCTTCAACTTAGAAATCATCAACCCGTATTTTTTACACTCACTTATCATTTAACTTAAGATCCTATATGTTCTGCAAATTTATTAAGCTTTCAGCATCTTTTGAATTTTCCTTCTAAGGTTCCATCTCAACTTAGGAATTTTTATCATCTCTACTGAAGGTGTAAGCCCTATCTTTCATTCCTATCTCTCATCCAAACCCCAATCATATACCCCTACGTGTGTGTATGTATCACCCCTACACTTGGAAATTCAATTCAAGCTATCATACTCTTGTCCATCGTCCAAAGTACTTTTAGTTGGTGAATTTTTAGATGAAATTGCTCACACATTCTTCATGCGACCGTTAATACTTCTTGAGGTACCAACGACCGATTACAAAATATGTTTGCGCATTTAAGCGTAATTTCTCGTCTTGAAATACCTAAGGCTTAGCAGTGACTCCCAAACCAGTTGGTTTAAGGCACTAGGTGATAAAGCACCCTTGCTATATATTTTTATTTATGCAGCCTTAAGTAATTGCAAGACCAGTGTTCATTTTTTTTTATCTCTTTATTCATACTTATACTTTTATTTTATTTTCCTTCATACTAAGGATTTTATACAAGAGCATTTCAAGGTATCCGCTACTATTCCAAGTTTCAAGGTAGGTGTTTGTGCAATTTGTAGGGTATCTATTTTCAGAATTTAGACTAAAGGTTCGGAATTTATTTTTCAGACTTACACTTCAAATAAAAATTTCAATACTCCTCCCTTATTTTGACTTAGCCCAAGAATTGAACTCAAAATTTGCTTATTTCGAAATAAATTACAAGGACATATATTTTCTACAGTTAAACTTTTAAGAAAGGTTATTTTTTATGGTTTTTAATTTATTAAGTTTAGGATCTAGTTTTTTCCTACTATTCAACCGTCATATTGAACTTAAGTCAAATATGGCCAAAATTGAATTTTTCAATTTTTATAATTTTTAAAGTTTTTGCAATTTTTTAGTTGATTTTATTCTTATATATTTTTTTAAATATTTTTTTATAAAGATGCAATGCAGAATTAAACATTTAAAGAAAGAAAAAAACAAATATGTACAAAAAATTAAAATATGCAATGTAATGATAACTATTTACAAACCACCTCCACCCCCAAACTTATCAAAAGAAGTGCTCTCACTGCTCTTGGCCTCGCCGTCCCCTCGAACGTGAACGGGAACGTTCCTCTCTCGTCAGCAGGGTGGTCATGCTATGCTCTATTTCTGTTATTCGATGATCCAGGTTGGTCACCATCCCTACCAATCTGTCAATCCTCCTAACATCTCTCCTAAGTAAACGTGCTTGTGCTGCAGGGGTAAGCTCTTCCTCGCTCGCGGTCGAGCTAGAGCTGGGTGTCTTGGCGGGTACGTCCTCGGCCGGCTCAGTGTGCGGCCATACATCATTTAAGCGTGTGTAGGAAGATGATACGCCCTCGAGAAGAAGTCTAATGGGGATACCTCCATGAATATAAAACTCGAATTCCTCCACAGGGAGGAAATGGCGACACAGTTGTGTTACCAACATAGGGCATGGATAATTGGCAGCCCTTTTTCCCTCACCAATAGAATGAAGTAATACCGAGCACATATCATAGCTTGGGTTCCTAGTCATCAAGGTGTGCACGATATGAAGGGATGGTGTGAAAAATGTAGTATTGTGCCCACTACCAAAAATGTTATTCTGTGCCCAACGGCACACAGTTAGTACATTCGCAAAGTGGGTTCTAGACTGGATGCCTTTACGTGGCTCCCTCGAACAGTCATTACCCATCAAGGGTAGGTAATCCTCGAATTGGAGGGGTTGGTCATGGGTAGGTAGTTTAGGAATTAAGGTGACTTCATGGATGAAGTCCCTATCGATTATGATTTCCCTATCACCCCAAATTAGCCTAATGTATCTGTGTTGTGAGAGGCAACCATCCTCCATGCACTCGTAAAATCGGGTGACGAGATCTGGAAGAGCGAAGGAGTTAGGATGATTAAAAATTAAAAAGTTCCACCCTCTCCTTGTGATCTCATCACCAAAATAACTCCCAAAGACGGTGTGTGCAAACATTTGGGAAAAATCCCTTTCTAACTGCATAGTTGGTGCCATTACAGAGAGTGCAGATCTTCTAAAAATTTTAACAGAGAGGACAAAGAGATGCAAATCTCCTCTGAAAGATTCAGAGGGAGAAGGCACCAAGATGCGGCGGTTGCGCGGATGAATGAAGGCTCTGGCGGCGGAAGCGCGGCTCACTGGAGGGATCTGCTTGCTCTGGCAGCTGCGGCGGCTAGGTTTTGCAGAGAGGGGTATTTTAGGGTTTGGCAAAATGCAGAGAGGGTTCGGGTTGTATTTATAGGGGAGAAATTTGGTTATTTGTAAAAAAAATTTATTTTATTTTATTTATCTAAAACTGAATATTTACAAAAATACCCCTGAATTTTATTTTATTTTATTTTTATATTTTTATTTTGTTTTTATATAATTACAAGTGATACACACTCCCAAACTTATTTGAAACAGTGTTTCCACAGTTTATGGCTGGATAACCGAAATTTAGGGGTAGATGGAGGAAGATCAGTTAGTGGAAATCGGCTTCTGCAATAGCAGGAGCTCCTCCGAAAGGTCCGCGGTGAGGAACGGTTTAAGTCTATGTCCGTTCACTTTAAATAGTGAACCGTCCTCCGGATTTTCTAAGTCGACCGCACCGTGCGGATATACGGTGCGTACCAAAAATAGCCCTTTCCATCGAGATCTGAGCTTGCCGGGATGGAAATGTAGCCGGGTGTCGTAAAGTAAAACCTGTTGACCAGGTTTGAAATTTTTGCGCATAAGGTGTTTATCGTGAAACACCTTCGTTCGATTTTTGACGACTACCGCATTCTCGTAAGCTTCATCCCGAAGCTCGTTCAATTCATTCAATTGCAGCTTTCTATGGCTACTCGCATCTCCTAGAGATATATTCAACTCTTTTATTGCCCAAAATGCTCTATGCTCAATTTCAACTGGAAGGTGGCAAGCCTTTCCATAAACAAGCCTATACGGAGACATGCCAAGATCGGTCTTATATGAAGTTCGAAATGCCCAAAGGGCACCAATAAGTTTTGACGAACAATCTTTACGGTTTTTGGAAACCGTTTTCTCCAATATTTGTATAATTTGCCGATTTGAAATCTCGGCTTGCCCACAAGTTTAGGGATGATAGGGCGTTAATAGCTTGTGATTAATGGAATATTTCTGCATTAAGGACTCGAAAGTCCAATTACAGAAATGAGTTCCATTATCTCTGATGATTGCGCGGGGGTGCCCAAACCGAGAGAAAATGTTTTCTTTGAGGAACCTAATGACAACCTTGTTGTCATTAGTCCGGCCGGGCACAGCCTCGACCCACTTAGAAACATAGTCAACAGCGAGAAGAATGTACACGTTCCCAAAAGAATTGGGAAACGGTCCCATAAAATATATCCCCCAAACATCAAAAATTTCAACAACCAATATTGGTTGGAGCGGCATTTCGTTTCTCCTAGATATCCAGCCCAAGTGTTGGCACCGGGAGCATGTCTTGCAGTAATCATGTGTGTCTTTAGAAAGTTGTGGCCAGTAAAAGCCATACTGCAAGATCTTATCGGCTGTCTTTTTTGGGCCAAAATGCCTGCCACACGCTTGATCGCGGCAGAATGACAGCACGCTGTTAAACTCATTGTCGGGGACACACCGACGAATGATTTGGTCATGACAGTATTTGAATAGATATGGTTCATCCCAGTAAAAATGTTTTACCTGGGATAAGAATCGAAGTCTGTCCTGATTCGACCATTCATTTGGTATAAGTCCGGTGGCCAAATAATTCCCAATATCTGCAAACCAAGGTTCGCATGATACAGTTAAGAGCAGCTTATCTGGAAAAACGTCTTTTATAGGAAATTGAAGCGTTGGCGAAAAAGGAAGGCGTGAGAGATGGTCGGCAACTACGTTTTCGTATCCTGTTTTTTCTCTGATGACAAGATCAAACTCTTGTAGTAAGAGGATCAAAAGTATCAGCCGAGATTTAGCGTCCTTCTTCACAAAAAGATGGCAAAGAGCTGAGTGGTCAGTGTAAACGATGACTGAAGAGCCGATTAAGTAAGGCATGAACTTTTCTAATGCAAACACAACAGCTAAGAATTCCTTCTCAGTTGTTATGTAATTTAATTGGGCCTCGTTCAATGTTCGGCTAGCGTAATAAATTACATGCGGCATCTTATTGATGTGCTGTCCAAGGACAGCACCAATGGCAATATCAGATGCATCACACATAATTTGAAATGGATGCGTCCAGTCGGGAGACGAAAGAATGGGAGCGGAAGTAAATGATTTTTTCAATGATTCGAACGCCGTCATACAGCTTGAGTAGAAATCAAATGTGGTGTCATTGGCCAACAAAAGAGTCAAGGGTCTAGCAATCTTGCTAAAATCCTTGATGAACCGTCTATAGAAACCGGCATGGCCAAGGAAGGCTCGAATGTCTCGGACGCATTTGGGAGGAGGAAGATTGGAAATGACTTTAATCTTAGCACTATCTACCTCTATGCTATTTTGCGAGATGATATGTCCTAAGACAATACCTTCTCGTTCTCCCAATTTAAAGTAAGGTTTTTATCCTTACACCGGGTAAGTACCGCGTCTAAATGTAGCAAACACTCATCAAAGGAGTCGCCAAAATGGAGAAATCATCCATGAAAATCTCCAAGAATTTTTCCACCATATCAGAAAAAATACCCATCATACACCGCTGGAAGGTAGCGGGTGCATTGCATAACCCAAAAGGCATGCGGCGGTAAGCAAACGAACCGAAAGGACAAGTGAATGTTGTATTGTCGTGGTCCTTTTCGGCGATGGGAATTTGATTATAGCCGGAGTAGCCATCCAAAAAGCAATAAAATTCATGCCCAGCCAATCGTTCTAGCATTTGGTCAATAAAAGGTAATGGAAAGTGGTATTCCCGTGTTGCGGCGTTGAGTTTTCTATAATCGATGCACACTCGCCACCCAGTTTGGGTGCGAGTAGGTATTAACTCATTCGCCTCATTAGTTATGACCGTTATGCCCGATTTCTTTAGGACAATATGAATGGGGCTAACCCACTGGCTATCGGAGATAGGGGAAATGATACCACTATCAAGACACTTTACAATCTCCTTTTTAACAGCATCCTTCATGACTGGGTTGAGTCGTCTCTGTGGATCCCTTGTTGGCTTGGCATCATCCATCATATGAATATGATGTTCAACTATTAGGGGACTAATCCCCTTGATGTCCGCCATAGTCCAGCCAAAAGCTTGCCGATTGCTTTGTAAGACCATTAAAAGGGCTTTCTCTTGCTCGGGGGCTAGAGAAGACGAGATGATAACAGGAAGGGTCTCATTCTCACCTAAGTAAGCATAATAAAGGTGAGACGACAATAGCTTGAGTTCGAGTGTTGGAGGCGAAACAATTGAAGGTAAAATCGGTGAAATTGTCTCAAACTCGAAGGATTCCAACAGAGGCTCAAAACGAGTGTAAGCAACCGAGTCGGATGGTTGTGTCAACTCATCCGAAAATTCAAAAGATTCAAACTCGGGTGGTGATTCTTCAAAATCGTTCAAGAAAGTGAAACACTCGTAGTCATTATCGGCCGTGAAAGAAGTATCAGATTCAAGGAGGAACGCACTAGTGGCGTCAAAATTGCTGTGATCGAACAGAAATTTTTCGAGCTCACAGTCCTCCTGGGTGATCTCTTGGATCGAGCAAACATCAAGTATATTAGCATTAGGTTCGGTGGGCTGATTCCCCAACTTAAAAATGTTGAGTTCAATTGTCATGTTTCCAAAAGATAGGTTCATCGAATCATTTCAACAATTGATTACCGCATTCGAAGTCGCAAGGAATGGACGACCGAGTATCACCGGAATTTGACTCCGGGGGTTAGCTACAGGCTGTGTGTCCATAACAATGAAATCAACGGGGAATATGAAGTCCCCTACTTTAATCAACACATCCACTAACTCACCGTTAGGATGGGTGATAGATCGGTCAGCCATTTGGAGAGTACAATGTGTGGGCTTTAGCTCTCCAACCCCTAATTGCTCATATACTAAATAAGGAAGCAGGATAACACTGGCACCAAGATCTAAAAGTGCGCGGTTGATGTTCTTATCCCCAATAGTTATTGAAATCGTAGGACAGTCTAGGTCCTTTCGTTTTTGAGGTAAAGGTTGGGTAAGAGCTTCACTCACTGCACTAGCCAAGAAAACTTTCTTAGGTACCTGTGATTTCCTCTTCTTAGTGCATAAGTCCTTCAAGATTTTAGCATAAGAAGGGACTTGTCGGATTGCATCCAAGAGAGGAATGTTAATGCTAACCTGTTTAAATAACTCCACAATCTTCTCCATTTGTGGAGTTTGTTTATTGGATCTCAACCTGTTTGGAAATGGAACATTTTGAAAATTTGTTGATTCCAATGTTTGTGGAGTGAGATGTGGAGTTGGAACGGATCCCAATGTTGGTGTTTTCGTGGAGTGAGATGTGGGTCTGTTCGGAGTAGTAGAAGATTTAGGGCCTTGTGAAGAATGGAGAACAGACTCTGAAGATGAAGAAGATGAAGATGAAGAAGAAGAAGAAGCGGCGGCCGGGTGTCATTATTAGTGCCAACATTGTTGTGCAACATCCTTCTAGATCTCAATGTAGTCACGGCACTCACATTAAGGTTTTGTTATTCATGAGCAACATGTGCATTTTGTGGGTGACCGGGATTTGGCAGTGGTTGAGATGGAAGTTTTTCCTTTTCTCGCTCGCTTAACGCAGCATTCAGTTGTTCAATTTGAGCTTCAATTTTTTTGATGCTTTGATCATGTGAAGCAGTGTGTTGCACCAAAGACTGAATAGAAGACTGGATATTGATGGAGGATTGAGTTGATTGTTTGAAAAATGCATCCAAACTTCATTCTAGCGAAGAAACCTTATCGTTATTTGGCTGAAAAAAATTGTTTTGAGGAAAAGAGGAGTTTGGTGCAAAATTGTTCGTTTGACTTTGGTAAGGTTGGGGTTGAAAAGGTTGCTGATATTGAGTTTGTTGATGAGCTTGTTGTTGTGGAGGAGGCCTCTGGAAATTGTTATTGTCTTGGAATTGTTGTTGATTTTGATTCCAGGCGAAATTTGGGTGGCTCCTCCAACCAGGATTATAAGTTGAAGAGTATGGATTATTTCTTTGTCTTTGCTGAAAGGCGGCATTGACTTGATCCTGTCCTTGAGCAGGTGGATTGTAAGGACACACTTCAGTAAGATATGATGGATCCGAACAACAAGCGCATATAGTGCGAGTGGGTAAAGCAAGGGTAGGAGAAGGCGATGAGAATTTGCTCTCAATTACTTCTAGTTTTTTTTTTGTGATTGTAGGCATTTCGGCCTTCATTGCAATCGACATATCAAGTTGATGAATGCCTGCCCTAGACTGACCGGAAGAGGTAGATGAAGTGGTCGGTTTAGTGCTTTCCCACTGAAGTGTTTGTTCAGCAAGATCGTCGAGAAATTGCCAAGCTTCCTCATCAGATTTGGTTAGGAAGTGTCCTTGACAAATGGTTTCCAGCAACTGCTTAGTTGCTGGGTTCAGTCCTTCATATAAGGTTTGACAATGTTTCCATCTCTCAGTACCGTGATGAGGGCACTGAACAAGAAGGTCTTTAAATCGTTCAAAACACTTCTAAAAAGGTTCGGAAGGAAGCTGTGAAAATTGGTTAATTTCATTACGAATTCTCGCGGTCTTGTGATGTGGGTAAATTTTTTTAAGAAATTCCTTAACAAACTTTTCCCAATTGTTTATAGAATGTGATGCGGTGTTATACAACCACTTTTAAGCTAGGTCACACAAAGTGAAAGGGATGACTCGTAGCCGTATAGCATCATCGGACAGTTGGGTGGTCTTCATCATTGCACAAACATTCTGGAATTTGTTGATGAAGATATAAGCAACTTCGAATTCCAGTCCGTAAAATTTGGGCAACATATTGATGAAGTAGGGCTTGATTTCAAAATTTTCCCCATTAGCCGGCGGGAGTGAAAGACAAGTAGGAAGTGCGGAGCGGGTGGGATAGAAACGATTCTGGAGCGCGATTCGCTGTGGCGCTTCAACATGATGTTGTTGTGGGTTATTCGCACCCAGTTGAGGTGGAATCAGTCCCGAGGTAGGTAAAGGGTTGTTAGGATTAAATCCTGACATCTCTTTAGAAGATGATGACTGTGAAGATGAGGGTAAAGATGAAAAAGGAGTGGAGGAAATTTCGACTTCGGAGTCGAACGCGTCGTCAGTAGCGACTAACGAGACACGGACTAAGCGGGCGCTAGTGTCTCTAGTCCAACCGGACATACACTAAACGAGGTTAAGTGTAGTCAAAAAGCAGAAAGTGAGGGTAAGAAAATGTCAATAGGGAAGTGTGAATGAAGAGTGGGTGCAATGGAATTCGAGCGACAAATGGCAAGTTTTTTATAAAAAAAAATTTGTTTTTTTTATAAAGATTTGTGTGCAAAGATTTATACGGAATTAATTTCAATCAACCACAGTTAAACATGCACAATCAAGCCTAGATCTAGGGTCTCCTAAGTCAACTAGACTGCTCCTAACTGGTCCAAAGAGACAAGTTGTGAGATATCCCTCAAATCGCCTCTTCACCACCAATTGTGTCCAGGTAAGCACAAGTAAAGAAAGGAGGGTTCCGCTCACGAATCACCGTGAGACGGGCCTTTTAAAGTTACCTTTCTCACTTGTCTAGCCTAGGCACCACAAAGTCAGCTTTAGATAAACGACTGAATGCCCACAACCTTCCTATGTTCTATTGAGCCCGACAGTCCTTAATTGGTTGAGTCTAGATATTTTTTAATTAGTTCAAAGGTGATGCATATGCTTTTTGTGATTTCTGGGGTCTTAGGAAGGGTAATGAAATCCCCACCTAATCTTTATTGGTGTTATAGCCCCTTAAATTCCGTTTTAAATATGCAAAGCAATTAACACTCAAAATCTAAAACACTTGCCAAAAAAAAATTCTTTTTATTTGCGGCGCAAAGAATCCTGCACAAAATGATTTATTGGAGAGGGAGAAGAAGTTTTGCGCAAAGAACCCTGCAGGAAATTTTTTCAGTGGAGATCAGGGGGTAGAAGAGAAGATAAAAATACTCACAGAGGAATTTTGAGTGCTGACGTCAGCAATTTGACCGCGGTTCCACGGTCAAACACCTCCTTTAGACGCGATTCCGCGGTGGTTTAGTTTGATCAGGCCGTCAAAACTTTCCTGTGTGCTGTTATGGTTCTCCTCTGTTTGTTCAGATCATCTGTTTCTTGATTTGTTCACTGGGATTTTTCCAGATCTGAATCTGTCCGTCTTCCTTTCCTGCACAATTAGCACAATATCCAATCAAAAATAACAAGATGATTTTTTTATGTTTTTAATTTTTCAGTTTTTATATATTTTCAATTTCAATTAACCCGAAATTACAAAAAGAAAATAACTACTGTTTCCTCGGCAACGGCGCCATTTGAATGTTCACGTTTTTTCGTGTGCGTATTTAAAATTAAAGAACACCGCAATCAAGACGGTGTCGCTTGGTAGCTAGCCGGTTGAGTATGGGTCGGTCCACAGGGAAATCGTGTTCTTTTCTTTAAGTTCTAACGAGTTAAGTCCAAAAGAAATGGTGTTTTTGATTTACGATCTAAGAATGAGATTCAATTGAATTAAAATCTTGCTACGGTTAGGATTATGTTAGTTTGGAAAAGTGATTCTACCCACTGCTTTCAATGCCCTAGTGAAGAATATAGGTGTTAGGGTAATAGTCAACAAAAGGGAATAGCACGACTAGGAAGAAACTTAGTTTCTTCCTTTTGGTCCTTATCCGTCCTTTCTTAACTCTTAGCCCTAACCTCTATTTGAATCAACCACAACCGGTCTAACTAGGGAATCATCGCTATTTTCTGGGAAAGGGTACCGTAGTGAGCGGTGTGTGATTAACTTAAATAGAGTCCGTATTAATTATAATTATAGGGACAAGGAAAGGAGTGAGAGAGATTTCCTTCTCTCAAACCTTCCTGATCCTAACGCTAACAAGTGAGGAATTACTCACTCATTAGGGTATTAACAATAGAATTCATTTTTTTATAAATTTTTTATATTAGAAAACTAAATTGCAAATATTAAAAGAACAGATAAAAAATGCAAGAATTAAATTCAGAAAAGGAATGCGAGATAAAAATAAAAATACCTTACTTTTTTGAAACCTCCTCAACGATTACAATGAAATTAAAATTTAGATCTAGAATTAAAAAGAGGCATGTCTAATTAGGGTTTCGGCTTTCCTATCTATAGATAGGAGAAACCCTAGGTTTTACATCTGATCCACATCTAAATTTACAATACTACCATAAGAAAGCCAAGTCAAAGCACCGACACCCACCAATACGTGCACCGACACGTGCACTGCACGGCCGTGGAACTGCGGCAGAATGCCATGTTTGGACGCGGTTCCGTGGCCGTTTAATGGGCTCTTGGGCTCAATTCTTCAATGATGCTTCATGTTGCTTTTTCCTTCTGTTTTCTTCACTTGGTTTCTCAGAATGTTTTGTACTTTCTTCCAAATTTCCAACAGTGCCGAATTATGTGGACTTTTACCGTAAGCTTCACGTTGAAGTCTTGAATCTTGTTCTGCCCTTGTGCTTTGTGCATTGAACTGTTTACTGATCTTCATTTGTTCCTTGAACTGTTAGGCGGCATCATACGGATTCATCTATTATTGGTCGTAGTCTCACTTTTGTAACATCTTTTCATGCATTTCACTGTATTGTTCTGAGAACCTGTAACCTGCAACTATTTAGCAGACATGGATCAAAAGCACCAATTTATTTGTAATATGATTAAGAATGGGCGATATAATATTGCAAAATTCTGATAGGAACAAATATCTCCAAACTTATCTTTTGCTCATCCCGAACAAAGCCAATTTATTCTCGAAAAATCCTAATCTCACTTTCGCAAGGAATCGCGATTGCACTGAACTCGTGCAACAAGCCGTTAAACCTCTAGGTGTCCCTAGTAGGAGGAGTGTTGTCTCCTGAGGGTTTTCAGCGGATACTACCCACAAAATCCGATCAATTTGGCCTGTTGACTTTCATTCTTCAATTCGGTGTTCTAGCAAGAAATTTTATTATCTTCAACTTAGAAATCATCAACCCGTATTTTTTACACTCACTTATCATTTAACTTAAGATCGTATATGTTCTGCAAATTTATTAAGCTTTCAGCATCTTTTGAATTTTCCTTCTAAGGTTCCATCTCAACTTAGGAATTTTTATCATCTCTACTGAAGGTGTAAGCCCTATCTTTCATTCCTATCTGTCATCCAAACCCCAATGATATACCCCTACGTGTGTGTATGTATCACCCCTACATTTGGAAATTCAATTCAAGCTATCATACTCTTGTCCATCGTCCAAAGTACTTTTAGTAGGTGAATTTTTAGATGAAATTGCTCACACATTTTTCATGCGACCGTTAATACTTCTTGAGGTACTAACGACCGATTACAAAATGTGTTTGCGCATTTAGGCATAATTCCTCGTCTTGTAATACCTAAGGTTTAGCAGTGACTCCCAAACCAGTTGGTCTAAGGCACTAGGTGATAAAGCACCCTTGCTATATATTTTTATTTATGCAGCCCTAAGTAATTACAAGACCAGTGTTCATTTTTTTTATCTCTTTATTCACACTTATACTTTTATTTTATTTTCCTTCATACTAAGGATTTTAGACAAGAGCATTTTAAGGTATCCTCTACTATTCCAAGTTTCAAGGTGGGTGTTTGTGCAATTTGTAGGGTATATATTTTCAGAATTTAGACTAAAAGTTTAGAATTTATTTTTCAGACTTACACTTCAAATAAAAATTTCAATACTCCTCCCTTATTTTGACTTAGCCTAAGAATTGAACTCAAAATTTGCTTATTTCTAAATAAATTACAAGGACATATATTTTCTACAATTAAACTTTTAAGAAAGGTTATTTTTTGGGTTTTTAATTTATTAAGTTTAGGATCTAGTTTTTTCCTACTATTCAACCGTCATGTTGAACTTAAGTCAAATATGCCCAAAATTGAATTTTTCAATTTTTAAAGTTTTTGCAATTTTTATTTGATTTTATTTTTATATATATATTTTAAATATTTTTTTATAAAGATTCAATGCAGAATTAAACATTCAAATAAAGAAAAAAAAATATGTACAAAAAATTAAAATATGCAATGCAATGATAACTATTTACAAACCACTCCACCCCTAAACTTATCAAAAGCAGTGCCCTCACTGCTCATGGCCTCGCCGTCCCTTCGAACGTGAATGGGAACGTTCCTCTCTCGTCAGCAGGGTGGTCATGCCATACTCTATTTCTGTTACTCGATGATCCAGTTTGGTTACCATCCCTACCAATCTGTCAATCCCCCTAACGGCTCCTATGTAAACGTGCTTGTGCTGCAGGGTTAAGTTCTTCCTCGCTCGTGGTCGAGCTGGAGCTGGGTGTCTTGGCGGGTACGTCCTCGGCCGGCTCAGTGCACGGCCATACATCATTTAAGCTTGTGTAGGAAGATGATACACCCTCGAGAAGAGGTCTAATGAGGATACCTCCATACATATAAAACTCGAATTCCTCCACAGGGAGGAAATGGCGACACAGTTGTGTTACCAACATAAGGCATGGATAATTGGCAGCCCTTTTTCCCGCACCAATAAAATGAAGTAATACCATGCACATATCATAGCTTGGGTTCCTAGTCATCAATGTGTGCACGATATGAAGGGTTGGTGTGAAAAATGTAGTATTGTGCGAACAACAAAAAATGTTATTTTGTGCCCAACGGCACACAGTTAGTACATTCGCAAATAGGGTTCTAGACTGGATGCCTTTACGTGGCTCCCTCGAACAGTCATTACCCATCAAGGGTAGGTAATCCTCGAATTGGAAGGGTTGGTCATGGGTAGGTAGTCTAGGAATTAAGGTGACTTCATGGATGAAGTCCCTATCGATTATGATTTCCCTATCACCCCAAATTAGCCTAATGTATCCGTGTTGTGAGAGGCAACCATCCTCCATGCACTCGTAAAATCGGGTGACGAGATCTGGAAGAACGAAGGAGTTGGGATGGTTAAAAAATAAAAAGTTCCATCCTCGCCTTGTGATCTCATCACCAAAATAACTCCCAAAGACCGTGTGTGCAAACATTTGGGAAAAATCCCTTTTCTAACTGCATAGTTGGTGCCATTACAGTGAGTGCAGATCTTCTAAAAATTTTAACAGAGAGGACAAAGAGATGCAAACCTCCTCTGAAAGATTCAGAGGGAGAAGACACCAATATGCGGCGGATGCGCGGCTGAATAAGGGCTATGGCGGTGGAAGCGCGGCTCACTGGAGGGATCTGCTTGCTCTGGCTTCTGCTGCGACTAGGGTTTGCAGAGAGGAGTATTTTAGGGTTTGGTAAAATGCAGAGAGGGTTCAGGTTGTATTTAAAGGGGAGAGTTTTTGTTATTTGCAAAAAGGACCTCTTAAAAAAAGAGGAATTTATTTGTAAAAAAAATTATTTTATTTTATTTTTTTTTTAAAACTGAATATTTACAAAAATAGCCCCGATTTTTTTTATTTTATTTTATTTTATTTTTATTTTGTTTTTATATAATTACAAGTGATACACACCCCAAACTTATTTGAAACAGTGTTTCCATTATTTATGGCTGGATAACCGAAATTTAGGGGTAGATGGAGGAAGATCAGTTAATGTAAATCTGCTCCTGCAACAGCAGGAGCTCCTCCGAAAGGTCCGCGGTGAGGAACGGTTTAAGTCTATGTCCATTCACTTTAAATAGTGAACCGTCCTCCGGATTTTCTAAGTCGACCGCACCGTGTTGATATACGGTGCGTACCAAAAATGACCCTTTCCATCGAGATCTGAGCTTGCCGGGATGGAAATGTAGCCGGGTGTCGTAAAGTAAAACCTGTTGACCAGGTTTGAAAGTTTTGCGCATAATGTTTTTATCGTGAAACACCTTCGTTCGATTTTTGACGACCACCGCATTCTTGTAAGCTTCATCCCGAAGCTCGTTCAATTCATTCAATTGCAGCTTTCTATGGCTGCTCGCATCTCCTAGAGATATATTCAACTCTCGTATTGCCCAAAATTCTCTAAGCTCAATTTCAACTGGAAGGTGGCAAGCCTTTCCATAAAAAAGCCTATATGGAGACATTCCAAGATCGGTCTTATTTGCAGTTCGAAATGCCCAAAGGGCATCAATAAGTTTTGACGAATAATCTTTACGGTTTTTGAAAACCGTTTTCTCCAATATTTGTTTAATTTGCCAAATCGAAATCTCGGTTTGCCCACAAGTTTGGGGATGATAGGGCGTTGATAGCTAGTGATTAATAGAATATTTCCGCATTAAGGACTCGAAAGTCTTATTACAGAAATGAGTTCCAATATCTCTGATGATTGCGCGGGGGTGCCCAAACCGAGAGAAAATGTTTTCTTTGAGGAACCTAACGACAACCTTGTTGTCATTAGTCCGGCTGAGCACAGCCTTGACCCACTTAGAAACATAGTCAACAGCGAGGAGAATGTACACGTTCCCAAAAGAATTGGGAAACGGTCCCATAAAATCTATCCCCCAAATATCAAAAATTTCAACAACCAATATTGGTTGGAGCGGCATTTCGTTTCTCCTAAATATCCAGCCCAAGTGTTGGCACCGGGAGCATGTCTTGCAGTAATCATGTGCGTCTTTAAAAAGTTGTAGCCAGTAAAAGCCACACTGCAAGATCTTTTCGGCTGTCTTTTTAGGGCCAAAATGCCCGCCACACGCTCTATCGTGGCAGAATGACAGCACGCTCTTAAACTCATTGTCGGGGACACACCGACGAATGATTTGGTCGGGACGGTATTTGAATAGATATGGTTCATCTCAGTAAAAATGTTTTACCTGGGATAAGAATCGAAGTCTGTCCTGATTCGACCATTCATTTGGTATAAGTCCGGTGGCCAAATAATTCCCAATATCTGCGAACCAAGGTTCGCATGATACAGTAAAGAGCCGCTCATCTGGAAAAACGTCTTTTATAGGAAATTGAAGCGTTGGCGAAAAAGAAAAGCGTGAGAGATGGTCGGCGACTACGTTTTCGCATCCTCTTTTGTCTCTGGTGACAAGATCAAACTCTTGTAGTAAGAGGATCCAAAGTATCAGCCGAGATTTAGCGTCCTTCTTCGCAAAAAGATGGCGAAAAGCTGAGTGGTCAGTGTAAATGATGACTGGAGAGCCGATTAAGTGAGGCCTGAACTTTTCTAATGCAAACACAACAGCTTAGAATTCCTTCTCAGTTGTTGTGTAATTTAATTGGGCCTCGTTCAATGTTCGGCTAGCGTAATAAATTATATGCATCTATTGATGTGCTGTCCAAGGACAGCACCAATGGCAAAATTAGATGCATCACACATAATTTCAAATGGATGCATCCAGTCGGGAGATGAAAAAATGGGAGCGGAATTATGTGAGTTTTTCAATGACTCGAACGCCTTCATACAACTTGAGTCGAAATCAAATGTGGTGTTCTTGGCCAACAAAAGAGTCAAGGGTCTAGAAATCCTGCTAAAATCCTTGATGAACCATCTATAGAAACCGGCATGGCCAAGGAAGGCTCGAATGTCTCGGACGCATTTGGGAGGAGGAAGATTGGAAATGACTTCAATCTTAGCTTTATCTACCTCTATGCCATTTTGCGAGATGATATGTCCTAAGACAATACCTTCTCGTACCATAAAGTGGCACTTATCCCAATTTAAAGTAAGGTTTTTATCCTTACACCGGGTAAGGACCACGTCGAAATGTAGCAAACACTCATCAAAGGAGTCGCCGAAAATGGAGAAATCATCCATGAAAATCTCCAAGAATTTTTCCACCATATCAGAAAAAATACCCATCATACACCACTGGAAGGTATCGGGTGTATTGCATAACCCAAAAGGCATGCGACGGTAAGAAAACGTACCGAAAGGACAAGTGAATGTGGTCTTATCTTGGTCCTTTTCGGCGATGGGAATTTGATTATAGCCGGAGTAGCCATCCAAAAAGCAAAAAAATTCATGCCCAGCCAATCGTTCTAGCATTTGGTCAATAAAAGGTAATGGAAAGTGGTCTTTCCGTGTCGCGGCGTTGAGTTTTCTATAATCGATGCACACTCGCCACCCAGTTTGGGTGCGAGTAGTTATTAACTCATTCGCCTCATTAGTTATGACCGTTATGCCCAATTTCTTTAGGACAACATGAATGTGGCTAACCCACTGGCTATCGGAGATAGGGTAAATGATACCACTATCAAGACACTTTACAATCTCCTTTTTAACAGCTTCCTTCATGACTGGGTTGAGTCGTCTCTGTGGATCCCTTGCTGGCTTGGCATCATCCATCATATGAATATGATGTTCAACTATTAGGGGACTAATCCCCTTGATGTCCGCCATAGTCGAGCCAAAAGCTTGCCGATTGCTTTGTAAGACCATTAAAAGGGCTTTCTCTTGCTCAGGGGCTAGAGAAGCCGAGATGATAACAGGAAGGGTCTCATTCTCACCTAAGTAAGCGTATTTGAGGTGATACGGCAATAGCTTGAGTTCGAGTGTTGGAAGCGAAACAATTGAAGGTAAAATCGGTGAAATTGTCTCAAACTCGAAGGATTCCAATAGAGGCTCAAAACGAGTGTAAGCAACCGAGTCGGATGGTTCAGTCAACTCATCCGAAAATTTAAAGGATTCAAACTCGGGTGGTGATTCTTCAAAATCGTTCGAGAAAGTGAAACACTCGTAGTCATTATCGGCCGTGAAAGAAGTATCAGATTCAATGAGGAACGCACTTGTGGCGTCAAAATTGCTGTGATCGAACAGAAATATTTCGAGCTCACAGTCCTCCTGGGTGATCTCTTAGATCGAGCAAACATCAAGTATATTAGCATTAGGTTCGGAGGGCTGATTCCCTAACTTAAAAATGTTGAGTTCAATTGTCATGTTTCCAAAAGATAGGTTCATCGAACCATTTCGACAATTGATTACCGCATTCGAAGTCGCAAGGAATGGACGACTGAGTATCACCGGAATTTGACTCTGAGGGTTAGCTACAGGCTGTGTGTCCATAACAATGAAATCAACGGGGAATATGAAGTCCCCTACTTTAATCAACACATCCTCTAACTCACCCTTAGGATGGGTGATAGATCAGTCGGCCATTTGGAAAGTACAATGTGTGCGCTTTAGCTCTCCAACGCCTAATTGCTCATATACCGAATAAGAAAGCAGGTTAACACTGGCACCAAGATCTAAAAGTGCGCGGTTGATGTTCTTATCCCCAATAGTTATTGAAATCGTAGGACAGCCTAGGTCCTTTCATTTTTGAGGTAAAGGTTGGGTAAGAGCATCACTCACTGCACTAGCCAAGAAAACTTTCTTAGGTACCTGTGATTTCCTCTTCTTGGTGCATAAGTCCTTCAAGATTTTAGCGTAAGAAGGGACTTGTTGGATTGCATCCAAGAGAGGAATGTTAATGCTAACCTGTTTAAATAACTCCACAATCTTCTCCATTTGTGGAGGTTGTTTATTGGATCTCAACCTGTTTGGAAATGGAACATTTTGAAAATTTGTTGAGTCCAATGTTTGTGGAGTGAGATGTGGAGTTGGAACGGATCCCATTGTTGGTGTTTTCGTGGAGTAAGATATGGGTCCGTTCGGAGTAGTAGAAGAATTAGAGCCTTGTGAAGAATGGAGAACAGGCTCTGAAGATGAAGATGAAGAAGCGGCGGCCGGGGTGTCATTATTAGTGCCAACATTATTGTGCAATGTCCTTCCAGATCTCAATGTAGTTACGGCACTCACATTATGGTTTTGTTGTTCATGAGCAACATGTGCATTTTGTGGGTGACCGGGATTTGGCAGTGGTTGAGATGGAAGTTTTCCCTTTTCTCGCTCACTTAACGCAGCATTTATTTGTGCAATTTGTGCTTCAATTGTTTTGATGCTTTGATCATGTGAAGCAGTATGTTGCACTAAAGACTGAATGGAAGACTGGATATTGATGGAGGATTGAGTTGATTGTTTTAAAAATGCATCCAGACTTCGTTCTAGCAAAGAAACCTTATCGTTATTTGGCTGGAAAAAATTGTTTTGAGGAAAAGAGTTGTTTGGTGCAAAATTGTTCGTTTGACTTTGGTAAGGTTGGGGTTGAAAAGGTTGCTGATATTGAGTTTGTTGATGAGCTTGTTGTTGTGGAGGAGACCTCTGGAAATTGTTATTGCCTTGGAATTGTTGTTGATTTTGATTCCAGGCGAAATTTGGGTGGCTCCTCCAACCAGGATTATAAGTTGAAGAGTATGGATCTTTTCTTTGTCTTTGCTGAAAGGCAGCATTGACTTGATCCTGTCCTTGAGGAGGTGGATTGTAAGGGCACTCTTTAGTAAGATGTGATGGATCCGAACAACAAGCGCATATACTGCGAGTGGGTAAAGCAGGGGCAGGAGAAGGCGATGAGAATTTGCTCTCAATTGCCTCTAGTTTTTTTGTGATTGCAGCCATTTCGGCCTTCATTGCAATCGACATATCAAGTTGATGAATGCCTGCCCTAGACTGACCGGAAGAGGTAGATGAAGTGGTCGGTCTAGTGCTTTCCCACTGAAGCGTTTGTTCAGCAAGATCGTCGAGAAATTGCCAAGCTTCCTCGTCAGATTTGGTTAGGAAGTGTCCTTGACAAATGGTTTCCAGCAACTGCTTAGTTGCTGGGTTCAGTCCTTCATATAAGGTTTGGTAAAGTTTCCATCTCTCAATACCGTGATGAGGGCACTGAACAAGAAGGTCTTTAAATCGTTCGAAACACTTCCAAAAAGGTTCAGAAGAAAGCTGGGAAAATTGGTTAATTTCATTACGAATTCTTACGGGCTTGTGATGTAGGTAATTTTTTTTAAGAAATGCCTTAACAAACTCTTTCCAATTGTTTATAGAATGTGATGCGGTGTTATATAACCACTTTTAAGCTAGGTCACACAAAGTTAAAGGGACGACTCGTAGCTGTATAGCATCATCGGACAGTTGGGTGGTCCTTATCATTGCACAAACATTCTGGAATTTGTTGATGAAGATATAAGCAACTTCGGATTCCAGTCCATGAAATTTGGGCAACATATTGATGAAGTGGGGCTTGATTTCGAAATTGTCCCCATTAGCCGGCGGGAGTGAAAGACAAGTAGGAAGTGCGGAGCGGGTGGGATAGAAACGATCCTGGAGCACGATTCGCTGTGGCGCTTCAACAGGATGTTGTTGTGGGTTATTCGCACCCAGTTGAGATGGAATCAGTCCCGAGGTAGGTAAAAGGTTGTTAGGATTAAATCCTGACATCTCTTTAGAAGATGATGACTGTGAAGATGAGGGTAAAGATGAAAAAGGAGTGGAGGAAATTTCGACTTCGGAGTCGAATGCGTCGTCAGTAGCGACTAACGAGACACGGACTAAGTGAGCGCTAGTGTCCCGTACTCAACCGTTTAATGGGCTCTTGGGCTCAATTCTTCAGTGATGCTTCATGTTGATTTTTCCTTCTGTTTTCTTCACTTGGTTTCTCAAAATCTTTTCTACTTTATTCCAGATTTCCAACAGTGCCGAATTATGTGGACTTTTACCGTAAGCTTCACGTTGAAGTCTTGAATCTTGTGTTGCCCTTGTGCTTTGTGCATTGAACTGTTTACCGATCTTCATTTGTTCCTTGAACTATTAGGCGGCATCATACGGATTCATCTATTATTGGTCGTAGTCTCACTTTTGTAACGTCTTTTCATGCATTTCACTGTATTATTCTGAGAACCTGTAACCTGCAACTATTTAGCAGACATGGATCAAAAGCACCTATTTATTTGTAATATGATTAAGAATGGGCGATATAATAATGCAAAATTCTGATATGAATAGCACCCCACCTTGGGTCTATCCTAGGGGCAGAAAACAGTAAAAGAAAATAATCCAACGGTGGCTACAACCTCAACCCGGATGTGCCCCGCAAAATAATATTACATCACTTTACAATTTACAATGTATGAAAGAATGAAAACGCTCATCTCACATCCCCGGCTATTCATCCACGACGATCCAACAAGTTCATACACACAAACCAACATCACAGATCACATATATGTGCAACCCCCACTAATCGACATATAGTGATTAGCGGACGTTCAACACATATATCACAACACAGATAAAACCCGATTAGCCAAAGTACTTAGAATTTCGATCGAAAACTATTTTCCCTGTCTACTCCAAGTGCAAACCAGCACTCAGAACATACTGGGTAGAAACCAAATATACAAGAAGATAGAACACCCAAATTAAGACACACTGTGGAAAAACGAGCCAACTCGGCGTCAACTCGGCCGCGGAACGGCGGCAAATCGCACCGATTCGCCGCGGTTCCGTGGTGGTCTTGCCGAGTTAGGGAGTCATTTTTCTCCAATGTTCTTAGAATACCTTGCACTGAATTTTCATGCCACTGAAATTTTTTTTCTGATAGTGTTAAAAATCGACATAATCTTGAGGGTGCGGGTGTTCCGTTTTCATGTTTTCCGATGATCGAAGTTCTAATGGCTTTGCTAACTATCTAGTAAAGGCTTAGTAGGCTCTGATACCACTATAAGTCGATGTCGCGCACCTTGCGGGTTCGCGGGGAGGCAAAATATTTAGAAAACGATTTTTAAATCTCGCAACACTGACTTGAACTCCACGATCTTGGCTAAACCCTGACTAGCTAAGCATGTAAGGAGGTTAACTACTCGGAAAGAAAGTTATACCTCACGATACAAGTCCTTCGCGTCTTCTCCGCTTTCTTACTCGTCATCGTAGGCTCCGAGAATCGTAACGGATCGATGCTTCCTCGTCGGCTTCCTCGAGTCAAAGACGATCAACCCGAAAGTCTATAGTCCGAGCTCCAACCTCAAATCCGAGGTAACTAAGGCACCTAGTTCGCTAGACTAGATGACCTAGGTGATGTAGAGAAAGAAGATGGATTAGGTTGTCACTTGGAACCCTGGGTTTCTCAACTCAAGAAACTTAAGGGTTGAGAGGAAGAAGAAGGGGAGAGCTCGAGGAAAGAGAAAATGTTTTTCACAATGATAATGGAGATGGCTCACTTGATTAGACTATAAGCATGCTTAGAAAAATATCTCACCCAAAAATATCTAGTGCCACAAAATATCTCACAAAATATCTATGTCAAACCAAGTAGCCATGCTTGAATTATCATTTGTAGAAATAATAATCCATTTTCTCCACCTCAAAATTGTTTTAATCAAATAAATGATCAAAACCCTAATGAGGTGTCCCCTTCTAAAAGGAATCTTGAGTATTTACAAGAATGCCCCTCTCATCCGTATATACATACATGTATCCGTGTTTTGAGAAACACGAATACAATGAGACGAGACTAATCCATCAATATAATACTAGGATCCGGCTTAAACCAAAGCCCACTAGTATTATCCACCCGAACATCATACGCGCACAAGTGCACGTACGTGATCGAAGCCCTGCCGTAAAACCATACGGCCTCTACATCTTTCGCCCGATACAGGGAAACTCTCTATGTGGGACTCTAAAAACTCGACAGTACGCTGGCAGTACGTTTACTATAAGCTATAAGCGGTACTAGCTGCATGTAACGGCTACCCAGGTATCTATAGATAAGAAGGCCAATGAGCAAACTCATCCGAACTCCTACTGAGCCTGCATATGACAATCTCCATACAGTCCGTTCTGTTCTTCTAAGAGTATCGCATATTGGGCCTAGGAGGCGGTAATCGTCAGACCCTTAATAGCGCAATAAGTCATGCCGGAGTGTAGCTCAAAACACCCTGCGTGCTGGGCACGTGAGGCACTGGCACCCACACGTCCTTTGAACGCTATTTCCCTTTTTTTATATACACACGCTCCACAACACTGTCCCCCGTAAACTCTGTGAGGCCCCCAATATACCCAAGACCCCTCAAAACACAACACACGCACACTGCACATTGAGTTCGCATGACCAATTTGAAACGTCAATCGGAGGTTCCTTCACTCCAAAGGTGAGGGGTAATTAACGACAGCTTAGTCCGCGGCTGCCGGAGATTCGGATCCTCACAATCAATAATCCCCCGCCTAACCTAGGCAGGGAGAATGTATAGTACGCCTGACAAGCGACGCATATTCCCATCTCAACGGGGTGACGAAAAACACCATACAGATTCTGGCACGCTCGGTGGGACTTTTCTCTCCTCCCATACCTCGGGTCAAGCGTTCATGCGAACTCATTTAACATATATACCAATGTTTGTACTGAGATATTGTTTTTTTTTGCGTGCAGCAATCAGCTTTCAAAGATGATGTCTTCTAAAATGAATTCAGCTTCCGACACGACCCCGATCCAGTACGTGGTCAAGATCAATGCCCGAGTGGTTCTCCCTACAAGTCTCAGCCGATAATGGGAGGAGTCACCCCGCCAATTTTGTTCCGTCATCATTTACCCTGCCAGAAGCGCTCATCTGGCAGAAATCCCGACAAACCAGGTGGCCAAGTGTAACATTTCAGAAAATACAAAATATTATTTTTGGAATTTAATATTAAAATAATATATTTCGCGAAAACTACCCGATTTGCAAATCTGGGTTTTCATAAAATGGTATAAATATATACCAATAATTGTGAAATAATTGGAGATTAAAATGATTTGTTCATTTAAAAATATATTTATTGGATTTGGCATTTTTATAATTAATTATATGCAAGTTTAAAATTAAACCCGATTAGTGCACTACTAATCGCGATTAAGCCAAATCCGTGTTTCTACAGATTTCCATAGCTAGTGCACTATGTCATGTTGCATTTTGTTGCATGTTGTTTCAATTGTGTTGTTTTATTGGTATTATGTATATTATTGTGAGAAAAAGAGAAAGGGAATTATTGGAGAGAGAGAGATTGAGGCATGGGCTTGTGAGGGGTGAGAATAAGAGAGAGTGAGGGTAGGAGAGAGAGAGAGAGGGCTGCCATTCATTTCCTCCCATTTGCTTTTCTTCAACTTCTTCTTCCTCCTCATTTCCTTCGACCTCCACCTCTAAGAATCATCTCCATTTATTCACCAAAACCCTACACCCTCTTCATTAAAAAATGATCCCCACTTCATCCTCAACACACTGGACATTGCAAGTTTGGATTTTGGAGACTTTGGGAAGCTAGGGTTTTTGCTTAAGTTGCATCTATGAGGTATAATCCCTTTCATTTAGCTTAGTTTTAGTTTCTTGCACCCTAGTTTAGTTTAGAATGTGATTTGGTTAGGGTATGTGATGTTTGGAAAATTCAAGAGAAGGGTTGGGTGTTTATGTGGACTTATAATCTGTAGTGGGTGTTTACTTAACCCCTAGTGGTGTTTTACTGGTCAAGACCATAGATTAGAACCAAAACACGAAGTTAAAATTTCCCGATATCGGCTATTGGACATATTTTGAAGGTATATGGGAATCTGGAGTGACCCGAGACCACCATAATTTGAGTTGCCATTACAGAGATGTGTGCAGGTGATTTAGCGCATAACCTAAAGACCCGAGACCCCAACTCAACTACTTGGCCACAGATATATTCATTGTGGCCGCAAATTGCGGCCACATTAGAGAATCTAGGGTTGGGTCTTAGTATATGGTTCACTTATCTGATAATTAGACCTCCTATATATGCAGAATTGGCCAATTTAACCTAAGGCAAAATCTGGAGGTGTTTTCTTGAGTTGCTATTTTGTTTTTGCGACTTTTAATGACTTGGGTTTTGGTATTTGATATTGTATTTGGTCGTTGGATGTTTGTACGTCAACGATGAGGGATAATTTATTGTTTTTGCATACGTAGGCTATATGTTCTAACCTATGAGCGCACTGTGTGCCGTATTGGTTTTCCGGATTTGATTTTAATAGCATTTGGATTATGTGTTGATATGTAGGTACCTCGCGTGGACTTCCGAGACGACGAAGCACATCGACTACGGCTGAACAAGGAGTCCGCACGTGAGTAGATTTATATCTACGGGGGAAGTCGGATGGATGGCGTATAGCACCCCCATAAGTTTTGATGGAAACCGATATATAGAATATGGTTAAGGAAACCTATATTAGAAAACTATGGATATGGTTAAAAAGATAGTTAGAGATGATATGAATGATTGAATATATATATCGAGATATGAGATGAAAGCTATAGTGATATGACTCTTGACATGCTATGATAGAAATGATGTCTCGAATTGATATATAAGGATATGAAAAGTGAATGTGAATCACGATATATAGATATGTAGTTGCACGAGATTTAGAGTAGCATGAAATGAGATTTATAAAATAGAATGGATATGTAAAATGACTTGATGTGAGATAGTTATGTGATAAAAAGAGTATACGATGAGATATGATCACTTGGTTTGATATGTCGTTATATAGATGCGAGTAGATACGAGATAATCGATACCTTTGCCGGTCCCATGATATGAGATTAATACGGATGTGACCTGAGAGATAGGTATATATATATGGATAATGTTGTGGATCATGAGTAATATGCTGTACGAGACGTTAGGTCCGTACCCTCATTGTCATATAGGTTGATAGAATCCCTAATTGTTTAATGCTGCCGTATGATGGATTACCGTACGTGATGAGTGTTATCTGATGATTGATCCATACCCTTGATTAGGGGATGCCGTACGATGTATTATACCGTACGTGATGTTGTGAGGCTGGATGCCGATTGATAGATTCATCGACTCGGTTATGTTATAGATATGTATACCCTTTAGCATTTCTCTTACGATATACCTTATGCTACGTTCATGTCATTCTCATTGCATTACATATACCTATGCTAGTATACCTACACCATTATCGATGATGCGTATGTTACACTTACACAGATTGGCTGGCTCACACACTTCATCATCGATAATTGCTATGTCACTTACACAGTAGGATTGTTACATCATTATGATATGTCGCATGATATACTGATATTGTCACATCACTGTTCCATGTTGCATGATATACAGAGATGCTCACATTTCTGTTCTATATTTGCATATCATGCTTTACGATCATATGCGCTGAGATGTTGTTTTTATGAGATTTTTGGATTTGAGAACCGTGGTCATTTCAAAAGAAAGTATATATTGTTTTAAAAAAAAATAGTTTCTCTTGATATGATATTTCGAGACGTCCACCATGTGTTTTCTCGGTTCTGAGATTGATATGTGAAACCCGATTCGAGGAGCTGGATGATGTTGGATATAGTGCCCCCAGAGTCAATTATTGGATCACAGGCATGTGATTGCAATGATTGAGGGATGGCCTATACCGGTAGGTCAGTCTTACTCAAAAAGATTGTATACTATCTGGTTTGTCTTTATCATCGTGTAAATGCTTTAGGTGACATTGTTGTTCACTATTACATGTTGATAGAGAATAGCATGCTACCATGGTTTGTCTTTATCATCGTGTACATTCTTTAGGTGACCTTACAGATCATTATTACACATTGATAGAGCCCTTAGGATTCTTGCTTGACTACCAGCAGTATGATGGCGATCATATACGTGGGAGCTGGGGTCTATAAGAACATCCTTAAAGTGGTCCCTAGTCGTGGGAGTTTTGAGACTGGGCATCGATACTCCATTAGTAGACTAGTGTATACAGTCGAGACCCCGACGAGGGGCGGTTGCTGGTCTCACAAGCCATTGGTGTCAGTTGGATCACCTAAGATGTATACAGGTGCTCATTGGGTTATGAGTACACCGGACAGGACTCGCCGGGAACATGCTAGTTGGTATTATACCTGACGTCAGATAGTAGTTCCCTAGTGACATGTGTACAGATTAGTTCATCGACCTGAGATCGTCATTTGTCTCGTGTGAGTTCCCACTGTGCTTTGATTACTACCCTACTACGGCTCAATGGAGTCGTGCAAACAGGTTTTAGTTGGGTACAGTCCCGAGCCACATGGAGGCAGTGAGCGGATCGGCAGGGGTTTCGTCTCTCCCGGTATTGGGGATGCGATCGTGCTGTGTCTAGGAGAGCCATTACACGAAGTCCTTGGCCAAGGAAGGAGATTTACTGGTAGGTATTCCAGTCGTATCTCAGGGTGTTCTGGGCTACACTCCGACACGACTTGTACCGCTTTTGGGGGTCTGACTTTTACCAACCCCTTAGGCCCGCCATGCGATGCTCATAGACGAACGGACCAGACTGTACGGATAGTGTCACTGACAGGCTCAGTAGGGTGTTAGGATGAGTTCTCTCATCGACCTCCCTTTTGGTTAATACCTGGTAGCTCGCTACGTACGGCTAGTACGTCTGACGAGCTAGTGGTTAAATCCACAGCCAAAGTATAGACGAGTCTTTAGAGTCCCCCACAGACAGTTTTCAAGTTTCGGGCGAAACGTTGTAGAGACCGTATGATATATGGCCGGGTTCGATCATATACGTGCGGTAGTGCACGGATTATGATCAGACGGATCATACTAATGGGCTTTGGTTTAAGCCGGATCCTAGTATTAGATTTGTTGGATTACTTTAGTCTCATCGCATTCACATTCGGTCGGAATGCGGATGCAGGTATGTATATACAGGTGAGGGGTATCCTTGTGATCCGTCAAGAGTTTATTTTAGATATTGCCGTATCTTTTTATTGTTGCAAACATTTGGATTAATGTTTGCATATGGAAATTATGAGCTAGAAATCATCATGAGGTGCATTTATTGTGACACATGCAACCTAGTGACTCATGGTCTCTTTTATTGTGCATATGTCACATTTTGTGATGGATTTGAGTGATGAAATGAGAGGAAGAGAGAGAAGGGAAGCGATATCCCTTTGGGTTTTCTCTTGTATAACACATTCTTGCTCTCATTTTTATCAAAAAACTCAAGAAAGAAAAGGCTTCTTCTTCTTCCTCTTGCTCTAGCTCACAACCTCCATTAATGGCATCATATCTAACCTCCATCCATGCAATGGATGCAAGAGACAAAGTTGTCACAAACATTCTCTACTTCGCCTTGGACACTGAAACATAATGCAAAGGGAGGTGAGTGTAGGAGCAAAAGAAAGGTGACCATATCCAAACCTCATCATCACAATTCTAATCAAAGATCAAATCCTATCTCATCACTTCTAATCTCCATAAAGCATGAAAAGAAGAATGAAAGGAATGGTATCTAAATAAGTTATCATAATAAATCAACTTACAAGAAACCCCTTCCTCAAATGTAATTTGCAAAACTGCAAATTACCCCCTCCATCAGAAAAGTCCGGCCGGGAAAGAACAAAGAAAAACCGGCCGGAACGGAATGCAAACTGGAAACTCCAGAAAACTGGTCCCGTAATAAATTACAGGAAAACCCCGATACTGTGCATACACACCCGCATCTGTATTCCGACCGGATACAAATGCAATGAGACAAAATCTACACTGTACTAAACTAGGACCGGCTTAAGCCAAAGCCGGCTAGTAAAATCCGTTCGATCCTGATCCGTGCAATACCGCACGTATCAGATCGAACACTGCCATATAACCATACGGCCACTAGTACAAACCGTCCGATCCTGATCCGTGCAATACCGCACGTATCTGATCGGACCCTGCCATATCTCCATACGGCCTCTACAGCGTTTCGCCCGAAAGCTTGAGTAACTGAAAGTGTGGTGGACTCTAAAGACTCATCAATACTATGGCTGTGGATTCAACCACTAGCACATCAGAGGTATAAGCCAATACGTGACGGGCCACCGGCTATTGACCAAAAGGGACGTCGATGAGCGAACTCATCCTGACACCCTACTGAGTCTGTCAGTGACAATATCCGTACAGTCCGGTCCGTTCGTCTATGAGTATCGCATGGCGGGCCTAGGGTGTTGGTAAAAGTCAGACCCCCAAAAGCGGTACAAGTCGTGTCGGAGTGTAGCCCAGAACGCCCTGAGATACTACTGGAATACCTACCAGTAAATCTCCTGCCTCGGCCGAGGGCTTTGCGTAATGGCTCTCCTAGACACAGCGCGACCTCTCCCCCAATACCGGGAGAGACGAACCCCTGAAGATCCGCTCACTGCCTCCATGTGGCTCGGGACTGTACCCAACTAAAACCTGTTTGCACGACTCCTTTGAGCCGTGGTAGGGTAGTAATCAAAGCACAGTGGGAACTCACACGAGACAAATGACGATCCTCAGGTCGATGAACTAACCTGCACACATGTCACCAGGGAACTGCCATCTGACGTCTGGTATATGACCAACTAGCATGTTCCCGGCGAGTCCTGTCCGGTGTACTCATAACCCAATGAGCACCTGTATACATCTTAGGTGATCCAACTGACACCAGTGGCTTGTGAGACCGGCCACCGCCCCTCGTCGGGGTCTCGACAGTATACACTAGTCTACTAATGGAGTATCGATGCCCGGTCTCGAAACTCCCACGACTAGGGACCTTTTAAGGATATGCTTGTAGACTACCAGCTCCCACGTATATGATCGCCATCATACTGCTGGAAGTAAAGCAAGAATCCTAGGGGCTCTATCAACGTGTAATAGCGACATGTCAGGTCACCTAAAACAGTACACGATGATAAAGGTAAACCAGATAGCATACTATCATCTCGAGTAAGACTGTTCTACCGGGATAGGTCCTCCCTCAATCATCGCAATCACGTGCCTGTGATCCAATAATTGACTCTGAGGGCACTATCACCAACAATCTCCCACTTGCACTCAAGGCTAATTATTGCGATGCCGCATACTCACAGCCCGTGTGATACCGAACACCCAACTCCTCTACTGGTCAGTCTCACAAAGCTCGTTTGCGAAACTATTGCGTTCGAGGAATAGCCTCAGTGAGTGGATCCGCTGTGATGTTTCTTTCTATGTCTCTCTATATTTCAAGTTCGCGGAGAAAGCCATCTCCCGAAATGAGCAATACCTGTCTTAGAATGTCTGGATGTCTGATGGGACCTAGCTCATAAATGAACTCTAAATCCAAACTTCTTAGATTGTATCGTCAACCGAACTTAATCAGTATCCTGCGCCAAGCCTCCCTCAGTATTGCCTTGGACCACCTGTCCAAAATACTGCCCCTCGTTGGAAGGAAAACTATAACTCTGACAACCTCCTTGTCGTCCATGTCACCTTGGAAGCCTGGAATGATAACCGTCTCCAAAAGGAGGCTGCCGTTATCATATCCCTAGAACATTAACTTATGTTCTAAAACTGCTTCCGACCGTTTCTCCAGGATTGGATCAATATCAACTTATTGCATCTAGTGCAAGAACGACATCTGGTGTGGTACTTGACATCTCATGATTGCCTCAATTGCCTAAGCAAGTGATCTGCCAATCATGAGTATCCCTCTCCCCTTTAGTCTATAAGACACCTTTAGAGAGGGTGACTCCATCAACTGCAGGTGCACTACCGTGTCAGGAGTCGTCCATTCTAAATACTCATAGAATGCTGTCAAGGTACCCAGATTGGGAAACCACCCAAATCTGGATCTAAAACCATAGATCTAGTAACCAGTATGTCTGATATAATATCCAAGTCCCTTGTGGAGAAACCACTGTGTGACGACCAAAGTATAACCGATCGTAGTATAGGAATATCACTTCCTACTACCTTCTCAACAGATCCATCCCCTATTCTGATGACGTCAAACCTATAACTGTCACATCAGAAATAGATGATCTATCTCCGCTACATCTGCTTTAGTCTATAAATAGACATAAGCCTGATGTCCACCAATGCTTCCGCTGCTCCCACTGACTACGACAACCCTCTGGCAGAGTCATATAGACGTGCACTTCTAAAGCTAGTTTAGAACGACGTTATACTCATCCTCCCACCGGGTCTCGCAGCCTGGAACAACAACAATGGCAAGTGTGGGTAAACGAGAACTTCCCTGTCACCGTCCTTGAGGCTACCGTAGTACCTCTCGGGTGCCTGAAGTTACCCACCTTATCTGTGGAGTGGCCAATGGAATGTCAAATCAGATTGAATCTTTAGGTTCCTTATTAAATCTTCAGTAATCGTTTGCGGTTCTGGAATCACTTCCAGTTCTACCATACTCCCACTGCTGTTTTTGAAAAATCCATTTTTAATAAAACTGTGGCGAGTCTAGAACAATATTTCTATTGATCTGCCAGATGGTAGAAAGTCAACCCTCGTCATAGCCTGGGTCAACCCACAAACAGCCATTACAGAAACGTGCCTTGAGTTATCCGGAGTCTGGTTTTAAGCATAAGCCGGACAACTCCCCGTACCTTAACATCGTTAAGATATGAACTGTTCTATATCCAATATAGAACCAGAGGCACTGATTTAATTTAACCAGATTCAAATCATGCATCTATCTCCAGTGCATGTCAACTAAATGGAAAGAGGTCGATCAGCGTTACTCAACTTAGGAATGCTTCCAATTATGAGTAACCTGAAAAAGAAGCAATCTGTCTTCATCATTACTATCAACTGAATACCATACACAAGTATCTACATCTTCGATCACCTTGAAGAATCCCGATACTTGCTACACCTGGTTCTCTACTCTATTCAAATACCTATAACTCCTCAAAACTTAGACCCTGTGTTTCTACGAAACACATGTCTAAGAACTAGAGAAGTTAAAAGTAAACAGAATATAGTATGAGGACCAACCCCTCTGTCCGAATGGACACTGGACAACATACAATACTCTGTATAAGTCCGCTGAGTCTAACAACTCTTTCACTGTGCGTCGTAGGTTGAAAACTGTACTTATGGTTAAGAAGAATTACACCGCTGTTTAATGCTCCTTACCTAACCATCCACTGATATAGGTAAATGTCATCGACATAATATCAAAAGGTATATCTCACTCTATGAAAATAGACGTACAGATATATCAATTTGAAATTGGTGCATAACCGCGGATATTCAAAACCAAATATTTGCCGACCGGCAAACAACCCAGGTGACTTCCTCAAATATCACCGATTACAACGAATCCTGATATAGTGAGGATGATCACCCAATTCCCAATAACTTACTCCCACTCATCATCTGTAAAACCATACAGATGTGAGAATCATACCTGGTAAATACATGCCCTGGAGTAAGTGTCTAATCGGGAAATCAGTTTTCTATTAACAGTACACAGTGAAACTGAAACATTGAAATGTTTCGTCGGGGTATCCTGGTATTCCTAGTAATGCCTCTTCCATTATCCAGATTCACAACTATAACCGTATAATTCTTTGCCACCTCTCCAAATCCCTTTATATGTCTTTAGTCATTACCTTCTGTACACCCCTTTAAGCCAAATGGTTTTCTTCCTTCCCTACCGTTCGGCACCAGCCTATGGTTTGGAAGAAGACTATCTAAAAGGCATAAAGGGTGTACTGTCCTAATCCTAGGAACACTCGCAATGCGAGAGAAGGTGAAGATAAAAGGCACCTGAATGTACTTTATTCCTATTTCTCCTGAACCAGGATCCATCCCCGAACTGGAACAAGTTCCTTTCGAGTTCGTATATAACCATACGATGGATTATCCAATAAAATGGGATCTTCGTAGTGATACGGAGTGTCCTGGAGAAATACAAAGGTGATTTAGGATTGGCGAAGAAATACTTGGTTTGGTCGTGAATAGCAGTCGCAACTTACTTTGCCCTCTTACTAATCCCTTGCTTTGTCTTAACTTAATACCTTCTGTACACCGTTTAGGCTAACTGGTTTTCTTCATTCCCTACCGGTCGGCACCAGCCTATGGTTTGGAAGAAGACTATCCAATTTGCGTAATAGGTGTACTACTCCTAAACCAAGGAGTACTCGCAACCTGAGAGAAGGTGAAAAGAAAAGACAACTGAATAGTCCTATTCGTTTTCTCCAGAACCAGAAACCATCCTCGAAGTCCTTCGAGTTCGTATCTAACCATACGATGGTTTTGTCCAATGGAAGTGGACGTTCGTAGTAATACGGGGTGTCCTGGAGAAAAGGGTAAAAGTAGGAGTGGCAATGAGGTCTGCAACTCTGACAATCCAAAAGCCAGTGTTAAGAAGGTTCGGTCAACTTGGTCACTGAGTCATAGTCCAGGGTCAGGTCAATGGTCGCTGCCAGAGAGAGAGAAAAGAAACACTCAGCGTGCACTCTAGCCTAGATCAGAATGGTTATCACTTTATCTAATCTGGAAACCTCCCACTGTACCTCAAATTCTCCTCCAAACCTGAAAGAAGAATTAGTCGGGATCACCCGAGGAGTAAACCAACTCATCAGTGGGAATCGGGATCCAACTCTCATCGCATGATAACGTGACGGAATCCGCTCACGTCACCACACTCCAGAAGGTATGCTCATGCCTGGCAAGTTTCAGTTCTTTTGAAACTCCCGATGTGATTTTTACCCCTAGGACCCAAGTGACCTTGACTGAGCCAACATATCAAAAGATCCTAGTCAAGTTCAACCCGTCATTATCTTGAATGCATTAGACCCACCCGCACGAGTCCTTGACTGAGCCAAAATGACCGTACGACTGTCCTAACCAATCACATATCCATGCAACAGAAAGACACTACATAGCTACCGAACACTACGCCTCGGCTAAGCACGACATACGCAGCACGAATACTAAGTAATACCAATCTGAAATGACGGAGGGCTACGACTGGTTTTTGGCGAAAAACCTTTAACGTAATGAACTTGATATCGTTGAAGGAACTGCACAACCTTTTAATAAAATATAGTGACGAAAACCTTTACTAAAGAGGTCACTCCCGGTGAAGGGATCTCGGCTCTTTCCCCGTAGAATGAGGTGCAGGATATTCCAACTGAATACCACGATGCAAAGCAAAAGTAATCGGCTATAGTGAAGTTAATGCCCTGACGCAAACTTCTGTCCAAGGGGTCACTCCCGGTGAAGGGATCTCGGCCCTTGCCTCGTCGACTGAGGAGCAGGATATTCCAAATGAATACCACGATGCAAAACAAAAGTGAACGTCCTTGCAATAACAGCTTTTTGAAAAGTGTTCCAACAACATCAGAATAGGTTTGTTTATCTTGCATTGATCCGAATCAATGCAGTCCCATCAATTGATCACACCACAAAGAACGAAAATATACTGACGTACGTATATGCCATCCGCATTCGCCACTGGGTCCCGTCATCACCCGTTAGGTTAGCTAACTAACGGCAGAGCGGGGACTGGACTAGCGCGGATGAAAAACATATACAACATCTACTAATATATATACCAATATATAGTATTTCGCTCAAGGCGTGAATAAAATGCAACATCACAGAAATGCAACATCACAGAACAATACAGATATCTGGAAGCCCCGGGTTTCACAGAGCCGCTGCAGAAACCCGACGTTCCCCTGGTCGTGTGGATAGCCTGTGCAATGAAATCCTAGACCCCTACGGGCACGGCAAGTCACCCGCCAAAACCTGAAGCGAGGCAGCCCCCTTCAGTACCGTGAATGGACCACCCAGCACTTCACGGAATCCGGTAACTTGGGCACCCCTCCTGGGTCAACCTGTACCCCCTACGAGTGCGGCGAATAGCCCGCCAATCCTGGACTGAAGCCCCCTCCGTCTCAATGCCCTGAGATGCGGGCCCGTTGCCCTCCAGAACCCGGCTATCCGTGCACCCCACCGCGGGGCAACCCTAGTACAGAAAGTAAAATATACATACACCGGGTACATCGACCGCAACCAGGTCGTGCCCCAAAAGAATAATACAAACAGGCAGTGACGGCAGTCCACATGTCGGACGCTCGCCCCGCAATATCAAATGTACATAATACAACAAAACTGTACTAATATTGCATCCAGGCTATCCCCACCGACCGATCCGCAACATCACAGCATAAACATAGAACATCAACGTGAAAGTCACGTTCGCAAATCCGTCTAACCGGGCTATAGCAGTTAGACCGGATTTACCGATCGAGTGACATTCATGGTCGCAGATATAATGTAAATACTGTGAAATAATGTGTTTAAAATTTTCCGATTGACCAAAAATTAACAAGTGGGCCCCAATCAAAACTGTAGCACTCACAGAAAACCTGGGCCCAATTTTAATATCCCAAAACCCATATTTTAAGCCCACAAGCCCACTGAAAAAAAATGATGAAGTGAACTCCTGTTCCCGCGGCGGAAGCGCGGCCAATAAGAGGCTTAGGCCGCCCTTCCGCGGTCGAAAGATACGATCACTGTATCAAATTTTTGCAGTAGTCTTAGATCTCCCTGCACACAATTCTGAGACCACCTGAAAAATTTTTAGACTCCAAAAAAATTCGGCAGAAACTGATGTCAAGGAAAAATACGGTTTTTGGAATTTCGGTCGATCGGAACTGAAAAACACATTAGAACAAGCTAGGTAAGGTTAATGGCGTGGCTCTGATACCATGTTGCGCCACGGCAGCGCCCCGGCCTCTTGCTCGAGGCCAAAATGCGGAATAAAATTTTTTTCCCTTACTCGGAAACCGGCGCTACCGCGGAAAAAGAAAACCCGGATCGAAACCATTAACCTACGCTAGCTAACAAGAGATGGGAAAGGAAGTATACCGAGTGATCCGAGTCCTCCGGTCTTCTCTTCATCGTCCCGATCTCCCGCGGAAAGTGGTGCCCTTCTTCTTCTTCTCTCTTTCTTTTTCTCTCATGAAGAACTTATCATCCATTTCATCAAGTGAGCATGAGAATGGTGGAGCAAATGAAAGGTGACCATATCCAAACCTCATCATCACAATTCTAATCAAAGATCAAATCCTATCTCATCACTTCTAATCTCCATAAAGCATGAAAAGAAGAATGAAAGGAATGGTATCTAAATAAGTTATCATAATAAATCAACTTACAAGAAACCCCTTCCTCAAATGTAATTTGCAAAACTGCAAATTACCCCCTCCATCAGAAAAGTCCGGCCGGGAAAGAACAAAGAAAAACCGGCCGGAACGGAATGCAAACTGGCAACTCCAGAAAACTGGTCCCGTAATAAATTACAGGAAAACCCCGATACTGTGCATACACACCCGCATCTGTATTCCGACCGGATACAAATGCAATGAGACAAAATCTACACTGTACTAAACTAGGACCGGCTTAAGCCAAAGCCGGCTAGTAAAATCCGTTCGATCCTGATCCGTGCAATACCGCACGTATCAGATCGAACACTGCCATATAACCATACGGCCACTAGTACAAACCGTCCGATCCTGATCCGTGCAATACCGCACGTATCTGATCGGACCCTGCCATATCTCCATACGGCCTCTACAGCGTTTCGCCCGAAAGCTTGAGTAACTGAAAGTGTGGTGGACTCTAAAGACTCGTCAATACTATGGCTGTGGATTCAACCACTAGCACATCAGAGGTATAAGCCAATACGTGACGGGCCACCAGCTATTGACCAAAAGGGACGTCGATGAGCGAACTCATCCTGACACCCTACTGAGTCTGTCAGTGACAATATCCGTACAGTCCGGTCCGTTCGTCTATGAGTATCGCATGGCGGGCCTAGGGGGTTGGTAAAAGTCAGACCCCCAAAAGCGGTACAAGTCGTGTCGGAGTGTAGCCCAGAACGCCCTGAGATACTACTGGAATACCTACCAGTAAATCTCCTGCCTCGGCCGAGGGCTTTGCGTAATGGCTCTCCTAGACACAGCGCGACCTCTCCCCCAATACCGGGAGAGACGAACCCCTGAAGATCCGCTCACTGCCTCCATGTGGCTCGGGACTGTACCCAACTAAAACCTGTTTGCACGACTCCTTTGAGCCGTGGTAGGGTAGTAATCAAAGCACAGTGGGAACTCACACGAGACAAATGACGATCCTCAGGTCGATGAACTAACCTGCACACATGTCACCAGGGAACTGCCATCTGACGTCTGGTATATGACCAACTAGCATGTTCCCGGCGAGTCCTGTCCGGTGTACTCATAACCCAATGAGCACCTGTATACATCTTAGGTGATCCAACTGACACCAGTGGCTTGTGAGACCGGCCACCGCCCCTCGTCGGGGTCTCGACTGTATACACTAGTCTACTAATGGAGTATCGATGCCCGGTCTCGAAACTCCCACGACTAGGGACCTTTTAAGGATATGCTTGTAGACTACCAGCTCCCACGTATATGATCGCCATCATACTGCTGGAAGTAAAGCAAGAATCCTAGGGGCTCTATCAACGTGTAATAGCGACATGTCAGGTCACCTAAAACAGTACACGATGATAAAGGTAAACCAGATAGCATACTATCATCTCGAGTAAGACTGTTCTACCGGGATAGGTCCTCCCTCAATCATCGCAATCACGTGCCTGTGATCCAATAATTGACTCTGAGGGCACTATCACCAACAGACACGTCGGCTAGCGAACTTCGTGCCCGTGTTGCTTCGGATGAAGCGGGAGCCCGTAAAAAGACTCGAAAATGTGGTGCCCTTTCCGACGAGGAGACCGAGACCGGAGATGCCGCGAGGAGCTTGGGATGGTGGCCAAAGACCGAAGGACACGGATCGATCGGTATAGCTTTCCAACCCTTACTCTAGTTGCTAGTTGTAGGTTAATGGTTCGATCCGGATTTAAAGTATACGATAGCGCCGGTTTCTAGTTTGAAAAAGTTTTTCGTTTCCGCATTTTGGCCTCGGACAGACGGCCGGGGCGCTACCGTAGACTTACATGGTATCTGAGCCACGCCATTAACCTTTACTAGCTTGCTTTAGCGTGTTTAGAATTTCGATCGGATGAAATTTCCAAAAACTGCATTTCCAATTCTGAGTTTCTGTCGAATTTTTTTTGTCGTCGAAAAATTATTTTGAGTGTTGCGGAAATACGTGCAGGCTTTTCTAAGATATCTGTGAAAATTTGGTAGCCTGTTGCTACTGTTGCGCCGCCGAACCGCGGCCTTACCCATGTTTTGGCCGCGGTTCCGCCGCCATTCTATGTCATCACTGCACCAAATTTTCTACAGTAGTATCTGAGTTGGAATTCGGGTTTCTGGTATTTTTTGTTTGGGCCCAGATTTGTTTGAGTACTGGGAATTGTGCTTGGGGCCCACTTCGGGAAATTTTGTCGATCGAAAATTTTAAACATGTTAGTTCACAGTGCTTACTTTATATCTGCGACCGTGAATGTCATTTGATCGGTAAATCTTGTCTAATTGCTATAGCTCTTTTAGACGGATTTACGATCGTGACATTCACGTTGATGTTCTGTGTTGTGCTGTGATGTTGCGGATTTGTCGTGGTGGATAGCCTGGATGCAATGTTAGTACAGTTTGGTTGTATTTTTACATTTGATATTGCGGGGCGAGCGTCCGACATGTGGACTGGCGTCACTGCCTGTTTGTATATTATTCTTTTGGGGTACGACTGGGCTGAGGTCGATGTACCTGTTGTATATTTTACTTTCTGTAATAGGATTACCCCGTGGTGGGGTGCATGGATAGCCGGGTTCTAGAGGGCAACGGGCCCGCATCTCATGGATTTGAGACGGAGGGGGCTTCACTCTAGAATTGGCAGGCTATTCGGATCAATGCAAGCTAAACAAACCTGTTCGATGTTGTTGGAACATTTTTCAAAAATCTGTTATTGCAAGGACGTTCTCTTTTGTTTTGCACAGTGGTATTCGGTTATGAATATCTAGCACCTCAGTCGACGAGGCAAGGGCCGAGATCCCTTCACCGGGAGTGACCCCTTGGATAGAAGTTTGCGTCAGGGTAATAACTTCACTATAGTCGATTACTTTTTGCTTTGCATCGCAGTATTCAGTTGGAATATCCAGCACCTCATTTTACGGGGAAAGAGCCGAGATCCCTTCACCGGGAGTGACCTCTTTAGCAAAGGGTTTCGCCACTATATATTTATAAAAAGCTATGCAGTTCCTTCAATGATATCAAGTTCATTAAGTTAAGGGTTTTTCGCCAAAAACCAGCCGTAGCCCTCCGTCATTTCTTACGTGTATTATTTAGTATTCGTGCTGCGTTTGTTGACCTAGTTAAGACGTAGTGTTCGGTAGCTAAGTGGTGCTTGTTTGTTGCATAAATGGGATTGGTTAGGACAGTCGTGCGGCCTTGTTGACTTAGTCAAGGGCACGTACGGGTGGGTTTAATGCAGTCCAGAATAATGATGGGTTGAACTTGACTAGCGGTTTATGGTTTGTTGACCTAGTCAAGGTCATAAGCCGCTTGGGGTAGAAATTATATCGGGAGTTTCTAAAGAAACTGAAACTTTCCAGGCATGCGCATGCCTTCTGGAGTATGGTGACTTGAGTGGATTCCATCAAGTTATCATGCGATGATAGTTGGATCCCGATTCCCACTGATGAGTTGGTTTACACCTCGGGTGATCCCGACTAATTCTTCTTTCAGGTTTGGAGGAGAATTTGACGATACAGTGGGAGGTTTCTTGATTAGATAAATTGGTAACCATTCTGATCTAGGTTAGAGTGCACGCAGAGTGTTTCTTTTCTCTCTCTCTTTGGCAGCGACCATGACCCAACCCTAGACTATAACTCAGTGACCAAGTTAACCGAACTTTCTTAAAACACTGGCTTTTGGATTGTCAGAGTTGCATACCTCATTGCCACTCCTACTTTTACCCTTTTCTCCAGAACACCCCATATTACTACGAACATCCACTTCCATTGGATAAAACCATCATATGGTTATATACAAACTCGAAGGAACTTGTTCCAGATTCGAGGATGGTTTCCGGTTCAGGAGAAAATGAATAGGACTATAACCAAGTATTTCATCGCCACTCCTACTTCACCTTTGTATTTCTCCAGGACACTCCGTAGCACTACGAAGATCGATAGTTATTTGGATACTCCATCGTATGGTTATATACGAACTCGAAGGGACTTGTTCCAGTTCGGGGATGGATTTTGGTTCAGGAGAAATAGGAATAAGGTTTTATTCAGTTGTCTTTTATCTTTACCTTCTCTCGCGTTACGAGTACTCCTAGGATTAGGAAAGTACAGCCATTATGCTTATTGGATAGTCTTCTTCCAAACCATAGGCTGGTGCCGAACGATAGGGAAGGAAGAAAACCATTTAGCCTAAAGGGGTGTACAGAAAGTAATGACTAAAGACATATAAAGGGATTTGGAGAGATGGCAAAGAATTATACGGTTACAGTTGTGAATCTGATAATTGAAGAGGCATTACTAAGTGATTGAATCGTTCTTTGTGTGTCGTGTTTTGAAAATGTATAAAGATCACAATCAAAGAAATTTATACCGCAATCAATTAACGGTGTCGATGTAGCGCGTTAATGAATACGGATCGTCCACTAAGATGTGTGTTTTGCTCGCTTTCGTTTTAGATGAGTCGAAATGAAAAGATAAAAGAAAAAATGCAAGAAAATTGATTCAAGAATTTTGAAATTTAGTTTCAAGAATAGTAAAGAACTAGATCTAAAGATCAAGAATCAATAAAATTCTAGTAGATGTCCAAATCTAATGAACTATCAAGATTTATAATGAAGCTCGTAGAAATCGATCGAATCAATAGTGAGGATGAAGACTTGTGATTACGTTTTCTTATCCATTAATGATTTGATACTAGATCGATGATGATCAACGAGGTTTAAGGATCTATCGATGAAACTAGGGTTTCTTCATCTGATCCTTTGTCTTTTCGATGATTATCATTCAAAAGCTAGCCTCTAGTAAATTGAATTATCGAACGTTGATCTCTAATTAAGAGCGAAAACATTCAAGAAATCATCCCGCTCATAACTAGATTATCAATGATTCAATTTACAAGAGTTTACAAAACTTATAGGACTTAAGAATCGTTTCAAGATCTAATCATCATCATCTATCTATTCTCTCGACTCCTCCACGAGCGGAGTTTCTACTCAAGCATCATAACCACGAAATCAATCAAGAATTGAAAACTAATCATAATGCTCAAATATAGAGATAAGCAAAATAAAGAAATTTCACTTTTTATTATTCAACAATTTTGTTACAAATCGCTCAAGAACTACAAGAGGAAAGAACTTGATCGTCGAATTTAGCTCCGCACCGTCTCCATGAGTCGCGGATCATCTTGGATCACTTGCTTGGTTGAAGATCGGCGTCGCTTCTAAAAGATTGAAGGCTTCTTGCTTGAGATGGCACTCGATAGATCTTGATCTCAATCAAATCGTGTCACTCAATTTGATTTGAATTTTGATTTGGATCTACAATTTTTTTCCCTCAAAAATGAACCTCTAACTAACTAGCTCACTCCATGAACAACCCTCAAAACCCTAGATCTAGATCTCTTTTTATAACCCCCTCTCCTTTTCAATTCAAATTCAAATTTCCCTCCAAAATGAACCACCTCTCCCTCCAAAATGAACCACCTCATTTGAATTTTCCCTCCAAAATGAACTACGTCATTTGAATTTTCCCTCCAAAATGAGGTTGTTAGAAAGAATCTTCTAGAAGAAGTTTGTTGGAGGGAATATTCTAGAATAAGATTGTTACAAGGAGGCTTCTAGAAGAAGGTTGTTGGAGAGAGGCTTCTAGAAGAAGTTTGTTGGAGGGAATATTCTAGAATAAGGTATATTCTAGGATAAGGTTGTTGGGCTGAGCCTTCTGGATAGAGCCACGTGGTCTTTGAGAGTCTTGTAGAAGCAAGGATTGTTACAAGAAGCCATGTAGAGAATTGTGAAGCGCTGACGTGTCAATTAGGTTGCGGATCCGCGGCGGATAGGCCAATTGGGCCGCGGATCCGTGACCATGTGGTTGGCTTGGTGCATGCAATTTCCAGGGGATTCTTCTGCTGGGGTTTAGGGTCTTGATCTGATGTCTGGAATCCTATTTTTCTTTCTTGATTTCTGCCAGATCTCAAGTCTTGGACTTGGCGTATTTTTATCCGCACTTTTAACAGTTTCGGCTCTTTTCCTGGAATTTCCTGCACAGATTCTCGAGACAAGTATTGCGCTATACAAAGATTATGCGTACAATTATAAACACTCAATTTCCCTCAAAGTGCCGGTTATAAAGTATAACACAAGTTATTTGGTATTTTACAGATGTTTTGCTAATATGTGCTATATTTATACCGAACACCTTTAGATGATTGCAATTAGTAGGGAAATTGATGTGTTAAAAATGCAATATTTTCGACTGATCACTAAGAATACCCGAATACCCCTTCAAAACATTTACATATTTCAGTTTCACCGTGTATTGTTAAAAGAAAACTGATTTCCCAATTAGTCCTTGCTCCAGGGTATGTATTTACCAGGTTTGATTCTCACATCTGTATGGTTTTACAAATGATGAGTGGGAGTAAGTTATTGGGAATTGGGTGATCATCCTCATTATATCAGGATTCGTTGTAATTGGTGATATTTGAGTAAATCGCCTGGGTTGTTTGCCGGACGACAAATATTTGGTTTTAAATATCCGTTGTTTTGCACCAATTTCAAATTGATATATCTGTACGTTTATTTTTATAAAGTGAGATATAACTTTTTGAAATTATATGACATTTACCTATATCATTGGATGGTTAGGTAAGGAGCATTAAACAGCGATGTAATTCTTTTTAACCATAAGTACAGTTTTCAACCTACGACACACGGGGAATGAGTTATTAGACTCAGGGGACTTATATAGAGTATTGTATGTTGTCCAGTGTCCATGAGGACAGAGGGGTTGGTACTCGTACTATATTCTGTTTACTTATAACTTCTCCAATTCTTAGACATGTGTTTCGTAGAAATGCAAGGTCTAAGTTTTGAGAAGTTATAGGTATAAGAATAAAGTAGAGAACCAAATATTGCAAGTATCAGGATTCTTCAAGGTGATCGAGGATGTAGATACTTGTGTATGGTATTCAGTTGATAGTAATGATTATGAGAACTTGCTTCTCTTTCAAGTTACTCATATCTGGATGTATTCCTAAGTTGAGTAATACTGATTGGCCTCTCTCCATTTAGTTGACATGCACTGGAGACAGCTGCATGATTTGAATCTGGTTCCAATTAAATCAGTGCCTCTGTTTCTATATTGGATATAGAATAGTTCATATCTTAACAATGTTAAGGTACGGGGAGTTGTCCGGCTTATGCTTAAAACCAGACTCTGGATAACTCAAGGCACGTTTCTGTAATGGTTGTTTGTGGGTTGACCCGGGCTATGACGAGGGTTGACTTTCTACCATCTGGAAGATCAATAGTGATATTGTTCTTAACTCGCCACAGTTTTAGTAAAATGGATTTTTTTTCAAAAAACAGTAGTGGGAGTATGGTAGAACTGGAAGTGATTCCAGAACCGCAAACGATTACTGAAAATTTAATAGGACCTAAAGATTCAATCTGGTTTGACATTCCATTGGCCACTTCGCAGATATGGTGGGTAACCTCAGGCACTCGAGAGGTACTTCGGTATGCTCAACGACGGTGACAGAGAGGTTCTTGTTTACCCAGACTTGCTATTGCTGTTGTTCCAGACTGTGAGACCCGGCAGGAGGATGAGTATAGCGTCGTTCTAAACTAGCTTTAGAAGTGCATGTATATATGACTCTGCCAGAGGGTTGTCGTAGTCAGTGGGAGCAGCGGAAGCATAGTGGACAAGTAGCTTATGTCTATTTATAGACTAAAGCAGATATAGCGGAGATAGATCATCTATTTCTGATGTGACAGTCATACGTTTGACTTCATCAGAATAGGGGATGGATCTGTTAAGAAGTGTCACGACCCGAAAGAGCACGTGACTGGCCCTTGAACCATATGAAGTCTATAGGACTCCATCTGATCCAAGTAAGCCAAAAGCCCAGAAATCTAAAACCATTTTTAAGAATAAGTAAAGAACTGGTTTAAAGAAGTGAAGAAAACATGTTTGAAATCAGGGTTTTTAAATAACTAAGCCGAATATGTATTTTAAAAACAGTACAGTCTTTTCTAAAAATTTCGGCAGAGTTTCTTTTGTAAAACTGGCCCCGAATGGGATACAATAAGGATAACAATATATATGCAATGATAAAGGCATCCCCAAGCGGGAGCTAGCTCTTCGTCAAATGACGGTCGCAACCACATATGCAACAATGATATGATATACAACGCCAAGTGGCGAGGATCAAATCCAAAAGAAAGCTCAAAAGCAATAAGAAAACCGCAATACTACTAAGCGCGACTCTAAGGTCGAATAATACATCACTAGTAGGTCTGAAACAATATACAAGTTTTGGTTGATGGAAATTCTAGATACAATGAAATAAATAAATACAATGGTGGTTCTTGATGTGAAAGAATCCAGCTACCAAAAGCAAATCACCCGCAAGAAGGTAGTGTGCCAGAAATGCCGCAATGAAACCTGTACGGCAGAACCTGCAAGAACTGTGGCACAACGGGGGTGAGTTGCCAACTCGTGAATAGAAACATCTACAAGCAGAAACCGAAATGCAAGACATAAATCTAAGTCAACAATCAGTAATAAACCTGAAACATGATAAGGTGGCAAATCAACATCTAAACAGGTATGTGGTGCCAAGTACTCAGGTAATAACATGTTATCAATATAAGGTATGTCTGCATGAAGTAAATATGATGAAGTATCAATGATATCAATACACATATATTAGCGTCCCATACCACTAATATTGGTGTAAGGGTATATATAACAGCGCCCTCATACCCTGTTATATATACAAATGAAGTATGATCAGTGTAAATCCAGTCTGTATATGATCCATGCCTGTATATGATCTATGTCGGTATATACGTGGAACCCGTCCACCCGTCACCCAATGACAATAAACGTGGAACCCGTCCACCCGTCAACCAATGACAATAAGCATCATGTATGCAATATGAGGATATAACAAAATCATGGAAAAACATCATGAAACCCGTGCCTAGCATCGACACGTAAATCCTCGTCCATATGGGGCTCCGTCTGCGGTATCGGCCCTCGGCCCCGGCAGTACGAGTCAAACTATGTCCATCTCTAGGCTCCGTCTGCGGTATCGGCCCTCGGCCCCGGCAGTACGGGTCAGCCCATATCCATCTCTCAACTCCGGTCGGTATCCTCTAGATATCAACCGAGCTCAAATACAATCACCGGTAGGTAGTAGTTCCTCTGCCGGGCTCACCGTCTACTACACAGCGAAACCGTTCTCGCCCCGGGGTACCATACCGGGTCCACCATGTACCCGTAATCGGCCTCAACCGCCTCCTCGATTCGGGTTTTCATATATCACTCTAGCACCGAGAAAACACATGGTGGACGCACCGAAATATCATATCAAGGGAACCGGGTTTTTAAATGATTACATATTTGCAATAGCCACGGTTCCCAAATCCAGAAATCACATGTAATCCAAACCAGAATGCAAGTCAATGATCCGATATGATATGTGCGTCAAATATAAATGTCATGTCAAGTCACATGTAGATGAGCTACAATATGATGATCCGATGTGATATAAGCATCAAGTACGAGTAGCATGTCAAGTCACATATAGATGAGCTACAATATGATGATCAGATGTGATATAAGCATCAAGTATGAGTAGCATGTCAAGTCACATATAAATGAGCTACAATATGATGATCAGATGTGATATAAGCATCAAGTATGAGTAGCATGTCCAGTCACATATAAATGAGCTACAATATGATGATCAGATGTGATATAAGCATCAAGTATGAGTAGCATGTCAAGTCACATATAAATGAGCTACAATATGATGATCAGATGTGATATAAGCATCAAGTATGAGTAGCATGTCAAGTCACATATAGATGAGCTACAATATGATGATCAGATGTGATATAAGCATCAAGTATGAGTAGCATGTCAAGTCACATATAGATGAGCTACAATATGATGATCAGATGTGATATAAGCATCAAGTATGAGTAGCATGTCAAGTCACATATAGATGATAATGTGCATATGTCGAGGGAAACCGCTCCTTTAGACTAAATCAGTTCTTAAAGAATACCTTGCGGCCCTCAAATCTCTAATCAAGTCAGAATCACATATGTTTGTGTACCGGTATATGTGTACAATATGCCATGCGGAAATCATATCATGAATGCAGCAGTACTACAGTGTAGTGGCATGGCAATTATCGATGATGAAGTGTGTGAGCCGGCAAATAGTGTACGTGGAACATACGCATCATCGATAATGGTGCTGGTGTCCTAACAGCATGATATCAGTATAGCAATAACATATGCAGGAAATATGAATAGCATGAATATGCGGAAGTCAAATAATCAACACTACAGTGAATAAATTACATCAATATTTATAAGTCTTGCAGTGATGCCTTTTGAAATAAGACGAATCAGGGTTTTAGTAAAATAAGGGATGCGAAGTTTTTAAGAAAGGATACGCCTTTTAAGTATTCGCAGAATCCCTTTGTTTGTCTTTTAAGATACCCCTGATTCATAGTTTTTGAAATAGGTATGCCTCGGTCTAGTCTAACATCTACTATGCAAACTACAGATCTAAGTATCAAGTAAATCAGGAGGGGTATGGAAACCACCTAAATCTGAGTCGATATATATATATAGATATAATAGTCGGTGATCCCGCCTCAATAGTATCGCGTACGATACAGTATATCATATGACATCCTCAAGTCATGAGCGCGGATCTATCATCAATATCGGCTCGTACGGTAAATCATCGTACGGCATCCCAAAAGCTGGGTAGGGGCCAAAATCTCACAATCTCGTCACATAACAGGTATCACTATCATCAGATCATATAATCTGGGGTACTACTCTATGTCTAGTACAAATCGATACCATCAATAAAGTATGCATGCGGGGGTAAACACACATCCCAAGCCCGCAAGAATCACATGTCATATCCCACATATGAATCGTATCAAATCACCGATCTCACGGCACCAAGCCCACATCATCGACTCATCTCCAAAGTCATCCCATATCATCAAACACAGTGCAGGTATAAGTAATATGTAAGGGTGTGTGTGTAGGTGTAATTCTATCCTAGGGTTCGCGACTATGAACTACACTAGTCACTTCTAACCCTACACTATCCATAATACACCTAACTATCACAATAAACTACATAATAATCTATCTACGGACTGCGGGGGTGCTATACGCCATCCACCCGACTTCCCCCTGTAGATATAATCTACTCACCTTGCATCATCATTTGCGGACATCACCATGCATTTGCTTGTCGTTCCGAAGTCCTCATAGGTACCTACACATCAACATATCGTATATGCGCATTAAAACCAAATCCAAGCTAAAACGGCGCATGAAATCCAAAACGATACGATAAGGGGCCTATAGGTGAGAACCTATGGCACGCCTTCAAAACCATCAATAAATCCTCTATATCGTCGTATAAACGACAAATAGTCGAGGCAAAACACAATACACCAATGCAGAAATGAAAATACGGAATACGGAAACTAAGATCCGAAACAGCAACTCATGAAATATGTCCCAGATTTTGCCAGAGGTCAATTTATACAAATCTAAATATACCAAGGGCCTAAAGTAAGCATGTAGGAGCTACAGAACCAACACGACCCAAAATGGTGGGACCCAGGCCGCAATTGGCGGCCAAAAGGGGAAAATTGGCTGCCGGGAAAGGGAGTTGGGGGCTAGGGTCTTGGGGTTAGCTTCCTGGGTGCCTGCACATATCTCTATCCACTCAATATTATTTTAGGATACCTCGTATGATAGCAGATTCCAATTAACCTTCACAGATTCCATAATTTCCCCGATATCGGTTTCTAAAATCCGTATTCTGGTTCTAGCTTCAGGTTTTGGGTTCCAATTCATACACTAGGGTGTTGGTAAGACCTCTACTGAGCTCAATTTCATAATACAACACCAATTCCCTCAAACCCTAACTAGGTTATCACCAAGTCCATAATATCACACAATATCGGTTAAATCTTAACATGGGGTTATAGGAAAGGCTATAATTAAGCTGATGGTTCAGTAATTACCTCCATTAGCAACTCAAGAAAATTCTTGAGTTGCCCCTAGTGGCCAAAATCCACGCTTTCTTGGTCCATTGCGTAGATCTCGAGCTTGTGCACATTTTTAATGAAACGGACATTGGATTTTGGTGTAGTTTTAGAGGTGTTTTTGGGCTTTGAAGAGGGGAGGGAATGAGGTGCAGGAGCAGCAGCAGAAGAAGAGAGAAGAGGGAGGGAAATGAGGGGAAAAATGGCTAAGTCCCAAGGTCAATGGTGCTCCATGCCTCTCATTCTCACCAACCCCCAATTCTTTAATCTTTTCTCTTTTCTTTTCTCTCAAAATCCTTCTCACATAAATAGTAAACCCCAAATGATAAATCATGGCAAGAGAAATGCACAAGTGTAGAAAAGGTGATATGTGCATGTTTTGCTCAAAAATGTTAAAAACCGATTAGTGACTTTTAATCGCGATTTGCACTTAATTAGTGTCAAACTAATCACAAAAACTTTAAAATGTCATAATTCTCTAATTTACCCTATTTTAAAATTTTTCATAATTTTTCTCAAATTTTTCCTATTTATTTGCATTTAATTTTTGATTTAATATTAAAATAATCAATAAAATAATATTAAATTATAAAAATTCCCAAAATTAATATTTTATACTTTTGAAAATGTTACAATCTACCCCCCTTAAAGAAATTCGGTCCCCGAATTTAAATTTAAACCCCCAATACTAAAACAATTTCAGTACAAACCATTTTGTCGGGGCTCCGAAAACGTCAACACATAGAGAATATCATAAAAAAATGTACTGCTCTACTAGAAATCAATCCCCAAAATGCATACATAAGAATATCCTATGCGTCTGGTGCGCAAGGAATCAAAATCCATATATGTGTCAAACAGGTGTACAAAACATCTAGGTGCAACGGGTGTGCACGAAACATCTGTCGTAGGCAACGTGTGTGCCTGACAGAAAAATCAGGTGCATGTGACATGCACGAAGAATCCCGATTCAGTGCATCTGGTGTGCACCAGGATCGTGTACCAAAACACTAAAGGTGCATGAAAACTATGCTGGAAGTATAAATCAAATCACTGAATACAGTAGGCATGAAATCTCAATCAATATCTCAAATGTAATAACTCAGCGCAAAATATATAAATATCCAGTGGGTGCATGAAACCAATATCATGAAACTCAGTCATCAAAACTAAATCATGCAAACAGAACGCCCAAAATACCGAAATCCAAAATGACGGATACGTGATCATCGAATCATAAAATCACAAATCATAAATACCGTCGTCGGTAGTTCCTCCTTCAAGGTCAAGAAGGAGTCGGTGCATCCACTGCTAGCAGCGCAGGATATTTACTTACCTCATGCTCACGGTCTGGCATCCTCTGACTCTGGGTCCTTATTTTCCTTGCGGATTTCCTATCTCACAGTCAATCGGCTCATCGGCCCTGTCAGGTGTGCTAACGGGGACAATTCCGTTCTGGCACTTCTCTAGTCACCTCTCGGTCAATCCTCATGACCACTCGTAAGGCAGCATATCACTGGCGTCGGCCTCTGGCTCTCTGAATGCACGTCACACATTTGATCCTGGGTGCAAACATCATTGCAGCAATGTCCTGGAAGGAATCCTACTCAAGGTCTCTTCCGATCTTGCCTAAGCCGAACTGTACGAAGGCTGGTACTCTTGCATAATCTCTTTTCGCTCAATGGACATCTGTGTCCTCAGCACAACATTTTCTTGGAAATTGGTCGCATCCCAACGCCTCTGTAAGCATATCAGGTCTCTCGTCTCGACGGGAAGTAATGACAGCTCGTCAGCGTCTCGCACGAACCTCTTGTTCCGCTTGTCTGTATCGTCGTCCACTATGACGTCACGCCGTGCTATCTACGCACTGCACTGTTCTCGGCCACGGTCAATCCGAAATCTCTCACACGGACTCGAAATCGCGTACTCTGTAGCTTCATCATTCTGTAGAAGATGTCAGGCCGAACAGGTCCTCGGGAACACGTCCCAATCATCGGAGGAATACTCATCACTCGTCCGTCCTTGATCAATTCGCAACGCATCTGGGTAAGTTCCTTTATCCGAACCTGGTCAACTACCTCGTCGATAACGCCGCACTCTGGCCTGCTGGGTGCGCGCAATATGACCACTCCTGGGTCTAGGTCTTCCCATATCGTACTCCAGAAGGTCCGTCGAGGTTCCTCTCTCAGATCTCAATCCTGCCGAATTGCCCGGAAGTCGTCATCTATTGCTGAAGCTATTTCTCATTCCGGAACGGCTGTACACCCATCGCGCTTCTTTCTGGAAAATATATCCATATACAACGCCTCTAGGTGCGTATCACATCCTTAATGTCAGCGGAGTGGGACGTCATCCCGTTGAAATCTCTTGCGAACTCTTTTCTTCACTCTGCTTCACTGTCGACTGATTCGGACTTATCTCATCGTGGCTACACGAACTGCGCTCCGACGGCTACGCTCGCATCTGGAGTCTCCCAAGCAGTGTCCCATCACGATATCCGAAAGATGTCGAACCATCCGATCGACTCGTCAGATCCTCATAATCCCCCAAGAGCTCACATCTCGGGTACAGTTTAATAGTATCGAGTACATGCCACAGCGTCGGTGGTCCAGCCGTAGAAGGGCAAACCCAAGCCTCACTAATGGTGCCGCGGAACTGCCGCAAACCCTAAGGTCCAAAGGCTTTCACACGGTCATTAAGTCGAGTTAGGGTTTCATTCTTCTAGAGGGTCCATAGAATCACCTGCATGTCTTTCCATATACTTTAAACTTGGAAAATGGGCTCCTGACATTCGATCGTCTCTATCGACTCCCAACGAACCTGCGTGAAGTCGTCTCTAGCTGGAAACAATCTATCTGATGACCTCGCATCGGTAACCGAACGAACCACATGTCCAAGTCATTTATCCTCAGGTGACTAGCGACTCACTATCACGTCTCTAAGAACATGCTCATGCTGCAGTAGCTCCAACCATCTGGGCGATATCTCATCATTTGCAGCAGCAACTGGCTCATTCGCCTGTACACCGAACAGCGCCTCAATCCTCCAGGAAAAGCGACACAGTGGCGGTCATCTCTGAATCGGTCTGCTCTAGCTCTGAGTAAGACTCTCTATACTGGAAATCTTCAACTCACTGGGCACGCTCTCGCGCAAAATCGGACGAATCACCTTCGTCTCTCAATCGGGTAGACTAGCTATCATCTGTCTCATATCTGCCTGAAAGCTACGGCAATCTCAGCTCGTAAGCTTCGGAAGCGACATCCTGTCAATCTCAGCAACAGCTGGTCCATCTGTCTGCACGGTAGGCGACATCACAATCTCTGAGGTATGCTGTACATCAACAGTCCTCTCTCAACTGGCAGCTCTAACAATGGCCCGATCATCCGGTGCAAGACCAAGCACTCGCCTCCACTAGAGGTCACAATCACCAACACTAACTCGAGACGTTCCCATGTCACCAGAAAACACAATGGTCGGCCCTCGTACCAAACGAGCTCACACCGGCCGTAACCCTAGCAGCAGCCCAAACTACGCTCAAACATGGTGACAGGAACCTCAGTCGAGTATCAAAAGAGCAAATCGATGGCAAGAAAAGAAACAACAGATCCAAAATGGATACATGATCATAGGAAGGAACAGCATCAATGAAGGTATGATCATGAAACTAATAGAATCGGGGATCTGAAACGGATGTATAATCCAGGATATAAAGAGAATCACTGATCTCGAAAGTATGTACATCCTAAGGTTCCTTAAGCGGAGTGACGTGTCGTAAGTATGCCGTGGAACATACCAACGGTACGTCACTCTACTTTAGTCACCTATTCCATCAACCAAGGGTCATCCTAATACGACGAAAGTTCGGGTCTAATACCCCCTCGACCAAGTCTAAGTTCCGTAAGGTCAAGCCTAAGTTCCGTATATATATATAACTCCCTAGGCTCCGCATAGTCAAACTTAGACTCGAACCAAGGTCAACCTAGCGCTCTGATACCAACTTTGTCACGACCCGAAAGAGCACGTGACTGGCCCTTGAACCATATGAAGTCTATAGGACTCCATCTGATCCAAGTAAGCCAAAAGCCCAGAAATCTAAAACCATTTTTAAGAATAAGTAAAGAACTGGTTTAAAGAAGTGAAGAAAACATGTTTGAAATCAGGGTTTTTAAATAACTAAGCCGAATATGTATTTTAAAAACAGTACAGTCTTTTCTAAAAATTTCGGCAGAGTTTCTTTTGTAAAACTGGCCCCGAATGGGGTACAATAAGGATAACAATATATATGCAATGATAAAGGCATCCCCAAGCGGGAGCTAACTCTTCGTCAAATGACGGTCGCAACTACATATGCAACAATGATATGATATACAACGCCAAGTGGCGAGGATCAAATCCAAAAGAAAGCTCAAAAGCAATAAGAAAACCGCAATACTACTAAGCGCGACTCTAAGGTCGAATAATACATCACTAGTAGGTCTGAAACAATATACAAGTTTTGGTTGATGGAAATTCTAGATACAATGAAATAAATAAATACAATGGTGGTTCTTGATGCGAAAGAATCCAGCTACCAAAAGCAAATCACCCGCAAGAAGGTAGTGTGCCAGAAATGCCGCAATGAAACCTGTACAGCAGAACCTGCAAGAACTGTGGCACAACGGGGGTGAGTTGCCAACTCGTGAATAGAAACATCTACAAGCAGAAACCGAAATGCAAGACATAAATCTAAGTCAACAATCAGTAATAAACCTGAAACATGATAAGGTGGCAAATCAACATCTAAACAGGTATGTGGTGCCAAGTACTCAGGTAATAACATGTTATCAGTATAAGGTATGTCTGCATGAAGTAAATATGATGAAGTATCAATGATATCAATACACATATATTAGCGTCCCATACCACTAATATTGGTGTAAGGGTATATATAACAGCGCCCTCATATCCTGTTATATATACAAATGAAGTATGATCAGTGTAAATCCAGTCTGTATATGATCCATGTCTGTATATGATCTATGTCGGTATATACGTGGAACCCGTCCACCCGTCACCCAATGACAATAAACGTGGAACCCGTCCACCCGTCAACCAATGACAATAAGCATCATGTATGCAATATGAGGATATAACAAAATCATGGAAAAACATCATGAAACCCGTGCCTAACATCGACACGTAAATCCTCGTCCATATGGGGCTCCGTCTGCGGTATCGGCCCTCGGCCCTGGCAGTACGAGTCAAACCATGTCTATCTCTGGGCTCCGTCTGCGGTATCGGCCCTCGGCCCCGGCAGTACGGGTCAGCCCATATCCATCTCTCAACTCCGGTCGGTATCCTCTAGATATCCGCCGAGCTCAAATACAATCACCGGTAGGTAGTAGTCCCTCTGCCGGGCTCACCGTCTACTGCACAGCGAAACCGTTCTCGCCCCGGGGTACCATACCGGGTCCACCATGTACCCGTAATCGGCCTCAACCGCCTCCTCGATTCGGGTTTTCATATATCACTCTAGCACCGAGAAAACACATGGTGGACGCACCGAAATATCATATCAAGGGAACCGGGTTTTTAAATGATTACATATTTGCAATAGCCACGGTTCCCAAATCCAGAAATCACATGTAATCCAAACCAGAATGCAAGTCAATGATCCGATATGATATGTGCGTCAAATATAAATGTCATGTCAAGTCACATGTAGATGAGCTATAATATGATGATCCGATGTGATATAAGCATCAAGTACGAGTAGCATGTCAAGTCACATATAGATAAGCTACAATATGATGATCAGATGTGATATAAGCATCAAGTATGAGTAGCATGTCAAGTCACATATAAATGAGCTACAATATGATGATCAGATGTGATATAAGCATCAAGTATGAGTAGCATGTCAAGTCACATATAAATGAGCTACAATATGATGATCAGATGTGATATAAGCATCAAGTATGAGTAGCATGTCAAGTCACATATAAATGAGCTACAATATGATGATCAGATGTGATATAAGCATCAAGTATGAGTAGCTTGTCAAGTCACATATAGATGAGCTACAATATGATGATCAGATGTGATATAAGCATCAAGTATGAGTAGCATGTCAAGTCACATATAGATGAGCTACAATATGATGATCAGATGTGATATAAGCATCAAGTATGAGTAGCATGTCAAGTCACATATAGATGAGCTACAATATGATGATCAAATGTGATATAAGCATCAAGTATGAGTAGCATGTCAAGTCACATATAGATGATAATGTGCATATGTCGAGGGAAACCGCTCCTTTAGACTAAATCAGTTCTTAAAGAATACCTTGCGGCCCTCAAATCTCTAATCAAGTCAGAATCACATATGTTTGTGTACCGGTATATGTGTACAATATGCCATGCGGAAATCATATCATGAATGCAGCAGTACTACAGTGTAGTGGCATGGCAATTATCGATGATGAAGTGTGTGAGCCGGCAAATAGTGTACGTGGAACATACGCATCATCGATAATGGTGCTGGTGTCCTAACAGCATGATATCAGTATAGCAATAACATATGCAGGAAATATGAATAGCATGAATATGCGGAAGTCAAATAATCAACACTACAGTGAATAAATTACATCAATATTTATAAGTCTTGCAGTGATGCCTTTTGAAATAAGACGAATCAGGGTTTTAGTAAAATAAGGGATGCGAAGTTTTTAAGAAAGGATACGCCTTTTAAGTATTCGCAGAATCCCTTTGTTTGTCTTTTAAGATACCCCTGATTCATAGTTTTTGAAATAGGTATGCCTCGTTCTAGTCTAACATCTACTATGCAAACTACAGATCTGAGTATCAAGTAAATCAGGAGGGGTATGAAAACCACCTAAATCTGAGTCGATATATATATATATAGATATAATAGTCGGTGATCCCGCCTCAATAGTATCGCGTACGATACAGTATATCATATGACATCCTCAAGTCATGAGCGCGGATCTATCATCAATATCGGCTCGTACGGTAAATCATCGTACGGCATCCCAAAAGCTGGGTAGGGGCCAAAATCTCACAATCTCGTCACATAACAGGTATCACTATCATCAGATCATATAATCTGGGGTACTACTCTATGTCTAGTACAAATCGATACCATCAATAAAGTATGCATGCGGGGGTAAACACACATCCCAAGCCCGCAAGAATCACATGTCATATCCCACATATGAATCGTATCAAATCACCGATCTCACGGCACCAAGCCCACATCATCGACTCATCTCCAAAGTCATCCCATATCATCAAACACAGTGCAGGTATAAGTAATATGTAAGGGTGTGTGTGTCGGTGTAATTCTATCCTAGGGTTCGCGACTATGAACTACACTAGTCACTTCTAACCCTACACTATCCATAATACACCTAACTATCACAATAAACTACATAATAATCTATCTACGGACTGCGGGGGTGCTATACGCCATCCACCCGACTTCCCCCTGTAGATATAATCTACTCACCTTGCATCATCATTTGCGGACATCACCATGCATTTGCTTGTCGTTCCGAAGTCCTCATAGGTACCTACACATCAACATATCGTATATGCGCATTAAAACCAAATCCAAGCTAAAACGGCGCATGAAATCCAAAACGATACGATAAGGGGCCTATAGGTGAGAACCTATGGCACGCCTTCAAAACCATCAATAAATCCTCTATATCGTCGTATAAACGACAAATAGTCGAGGCAAAACACAATACACCACTGCAGAAATGAAAATACGGAATACGGAAACTAAGATCCAAAACAGCAACTCATGAAATATGTCCCAGATTTTGCCTGAGGTCAATTTATACAAATCTAAATATACCAAGGGCCTAAAGTAAGCATATAGGAGCTACAGAACCAACACGACCCAAAATGGTGGGACCCACGCCGCAATTGGCGGCCAAAAGGGGAAAATTGGCGGCCGGGAAAGGGAGTTGGGGGCTAGGGTCTTAGGGTTAGCTTCCTGGGTGCCTGCACATATCTCTATCCACTCAATATTATTTTAGGATACCTCGTATGATAGCAGATTCCAATTAACCTTCACAGATTCCATAATTTCCCCGATATCGGTTTCTAAAATCCGTATTCTGGTTCTAGCTTCAGGTTTTGGGTTCCAATTCATACACTAGGGTGTTGGTAAGACCTCTACTGAGCTCAATTTCATAATACAACACCAATTCCCTCAAACCCTAACTAGGTTATCACCAAGTCCATAATATCACACAATATCGGTTAAATCTTAACATGGGGTTATAGGAAAGGCTATAATTAAGCTGATGGTTCAGTAATTACCTCCATTAGCAACTCAAGAAAATTCTTGAGTTGCCCCTAGTGGCCAAAATCCACGCTTTCTTGGTCCATTGCGTAGATCTCGAGCTTGTGCACATTTTTAATGAAACGGACATTGGATTTTGGTGTAGTTTTAGAGGTGCTTTTGGGCTTTGAAGAGGGGAGGGAATGAGGTGCAGGAGCAGCAGCAGAAGAAGAGAGAAGAGGGAGGGAAATGAGGGGAAAAATGGCTAAGTCCCAAGGTCAATGGTGCCCCATGCCTCTCATTCTCACCAACCCCCAATTCTTTAATCTTTTCTCTTTTCTTTTCTCTCAAAATCCTTCTCACATAAATAGTAAACCCCAAATGATAAATCATGGCAAGAGAAATGCACAAGTGTAGAAAAGGTGATATGTGCATGTTTTGCTCAAAAATGTTAAAAACCGATTAGTGACTTTTAATTGCGATTTGCACTTAATTAGTGTCAAACTAATCACAAAAACTTTAAAATGTCATAATTCTCTAATTTACCCTATTTAAAATTTTTTCATAATTTTTCTCAAATTTTTCCTATTTATTTGCATTAATTTTTGATTTAATATTAAAATAATCAATAAAATAATATTAAATTATAAAAATTCCCAAAATTAATATTTTATACTTTTGAAAATGTTACAAGAAGGTAGTAGGGTGTGATGTCCTGGTATTTGGATGACATACACAGAGTAGGAAGTGAAATTCCTATACTACGATCGGTTATACTTTGGTTGTCACACAGTGGTTTCTCCACATAGGATATGGATATTATATCAGATATTCTGGTTACTAGATCTATGGTTTTAGATCTAGATTTGGGTAGTTTCCCAATCTGGGTACTTAGACAGCATTCTACAGGTGTTTTAGAATGGACGACTCCTGGCACGGTAGTGTACCTGCAGGTGATGGAGTCACCCTCTCTAAAGGTGTCTTACAGACTAAAGGAGAAAGAGATGTGCATGATTGGCAGATCACTTGCTTAGGCAATTGAGCCAATCATGAGATGTCAAGTACCACACCAGATGTTGTTTTTGCACTAGATGCAATAAGTTATGATATTAACCCTATCCTGGAGAAACATTCAGAAGCAGTTTTAGAATATAAGTGGATGTTCTAGGGATATGATAACGGCAGCCTCTTTCGGGGGACGGTTATCATTCCAGGCTTCCAAGATGACCTGGATGACAGAGTGGCTGTCAGAGTTATAGTTTTCCCTCTGACGAGGGGCAGTATTTTGGACAGGTGGTCCAAGTGGATACTGAGGGAGGCATGGTGCAGGATACTGATTAAGTTCAGTTGACGATACAGTCTAAGAAGTTTGGTTTTGGTGTTCATTTATGAACTAGGGCCCATCAGATATCCAGACATATTCTAATATAGGTATTTCTCATTTCGGGAGATGGCTTTCTCCACGAACTTGAGATAAAGAGAGACATAGAAAGAAACATTAGGCGGATCCAATCGCTGAGGCTATTCCTCGAACGCAATAGTTTCACAAACGGGCTTTATGAAACTGATTAGTAGAGGAGTTGGGTGTTCGGTATCATACAGGCTGTGAGTATGCGAAATCGTAATAATTAGCCTTGAGTGCAAGTGGGAGATTGTTGGATATAGTGCCCTCAGAGTCAATTATTGGATAACAGACACGTGATTGCAATGATTGAGGTAGGACCTATACCAGTAGGATAGTCTTACTCAAGAGGATTGTATACTATCTGGCTTGTCTTTATCATCGTGTACATGCTTTAGGTGACATTGTTGTTCACTATTACATGTTGATAGAGAATAGTATGCTACCATGGTTTGTCTTTATCATCGTGTACATGCTTTAGGTAACCTTACAAATCACTATTACACATTGATAGAGCCCTTAGGATTCTTTCTTGACTACTAGCAGTATGATGGCGATCATATACGTGGGAGCTGGGGTCTATAAGCACATCCTTAAAGTGGTCCCTAGTCGTGGGAGTTTCGAGACTGGGCATCGATACTCCATTAATAGACTAGTGTATACAGTCGAAACCCCGATGAGGGGCGGTGGCTGGTCTCACAAGTCATTAGTGTCAGTTGGATCACCTAAGATGTATACAGGTGCTCATTGGGTTATGAGTACACCGGACAGGACTCGCCGGGAACATGCTAGTTGGTATTATACCTGACGTCAGATAGTAGTTCCCTGGTGACATGTGTACAGGTTAGTTCATCGACCTGAGATCGTCATTTGTCTTGTGTGAGTTCCCACTGTGCTTTGATTACTACCCTACCACGGCTCAATGGAGTCGTGCAAATAGGTTTTAGTTAGGTACAGTCCCGAGCCATATGGAGGCAGTGAGCGGATCGGCAGCGGTTTCATCTCTCCCGGTATTGGGGGTGAGATCGCGTTGTGTCTAGGAGAGCCATTACACGAAGTCTTTGGCCAAGGAAGGAGATTTACTGGTAGGTATTCCAGTAGTATCTCAGGGTGTTCTGGGCTACACTCCGACATGACTTGTACCGCTTTTCGGGGTCTGACTTTTACCAACCCCCTAGGCCCGCCATGCGATGCTTATAGACGAACGGACCGGAATGTACGGATATTGTCACTGACAGGCTCAGTAGGGTGTCAGGATGAGTTCTCCCATCGACCTCCCTTTTGGTCAATACCTGGTAGCCCGTTACGTATGGCTAGTACCTCTGATGAGCTAGTGGTTAAATCCACAGCCAAAGTATTGACGAGTCTTTAGAGTCCCCCACAGACAGTTTTCAAGTTTCGGCCGAAACGTTATCGAGGTCGTATGATATATCGCAGGGTTCGATCATATACGTGCGGTAGTGCACGGATCATGATATGACGGATCATACTAGTGGGCTTTGGTTTAAGCCGGATCCTAGTATTAGATTTGTTGGATTACTTTAGTCTCATCGCATTCACATTCGGTCGGAATGCGGATGCAGGTATGTATATACAGGTGAGGGGTATCCTTGTGATCCGTCACGAGTTTACTTTAGATGTTGCCGTATCTTTTTATTGTTTCAAACATTTGGATTAATGTTTGCATATGGAAATTATGAGCTAGAAATCATCATGAGGTGCATTTATTGTGACACATGCAACCTAGTGACTCATGGTCTCTTTTATTGTGCATATGTCACATTTTGTGATGGATTTGAGTGATGAAATGAGAGGAAGAGAGAGAAGGGCAGCGATATCCTTTTGGGTTTGCTCTTGTATAACACATTCTTGCTCTCATTTTTATCAAAAAACTCAAGAAAGAAAAGGCTTCTTCTTCTTCCTCTTGCTCTAGCTCACAACCTCCATTAATGGCATCATCTCTAACCTCCATCCATGCAATGGATGCAAGAGACAAAGTTGTCACAAACATTCTCTACTTCGTCTTGGACACGTCGGCCAACGAACTTCATGCCCGAGTTGCTTCGGATGAAGCGGGAGCCCGTAAAAAGACTCGAAGATGTGGTGCCCTTTCTGACGAGGAGACCGAGACCGGAGATGCCGCGAGGAGCTTGGGATGGTGGCCAAAGACCGACGGACACGGATTGATCGGTATAGCTTTCCAACCCTTTCTCTAGTTGCTAGTTGTAGGTTAATGGTTCGATCCGGATTTAAAGTATACGATAGCGCCGGTTTCTAATTTGAAAAAGTTTTTCGTTTCCGCATTTTGGCCTCGGACAAACAGCCGGGGCACTACCGTAGACTTACAGATGAGGCCGTTTGCGGGTACATGGTGGACCCGGTATGGTACCCCAGGGCAAGAAAGGGATGTTGTGCAGTAGACGATGAGTCTGGCAGAGGGATTACTACCTACCGGTGATAGTATTTGGACTCGGCGATTATCCGGAGGATACCGACCAGAGTCGTGAGAAGATACGGGCCGATCCGGACTGATGGAGCCCGTGGGCCGATCCGGACTGACGGAGCCTGAGATATTTATATGGGCCGATCTGGACTGACGGAGCCCGAGATATGAGGATTTACGTGTCGATGCTGGACACGGGTTTCATGGTGTTTCGAGTGTCAATGTTGGACACTCATGTTCCATGATTTTGATGTGTCATTGATAGACACGCGTTGATTTATATCCTCATATTTTCATGCGTATGCTTTCATGATATTTACATGCATGATATTGTTGTGTTACTGATGGAAACGTAGATGTTATCCACACGCATACAGGCGTTGTTTATATTGTTGGCACATATGCAGATACGGTTACCCTAGATATCATAGTATTATCTTTATGATATAGTTGACATAGGAATCGTTGTTTTATTCGATTTCTACCTGATGATGTTTTCTACTCACGAGTTGGCAACTCACCCCCGTTGTGCCACAGTTCTTACAGGTTGACCGCATGGATCAGTAGCGGCATCGCTGGCATACAGCTTGCTTTCGGGTGATTGCGTTAGTAGGTGGGACATTTGGATCGTGCCCACTATTGTATTATTTTTCTGTTGTATCTAGTTAACTCCATCAATCAGTAACTAGTATTTGTATAAGTAATAAGACTTAGAAGGACTGTGGTTGCGAGACTTGGAGCGATGGGTTATATGTTTGCTTGGTGGGTTGATGTCTTGCTTTATTCTTTATCCTTTGTATTGATCTTCGCCGTTGGGCGTCGTATACATTTATTATGACTTACGTGGTGGTGATTCCGCCGATTGGCGAAGAGCTAGCTCCTGCTTGGGGATGCCTTTTTATATTATCATGTATATGCGGTTTTAGATCAAAATATACAAAGGAGGTGATGCCCAATTTTTTTAAAAGCCGAAACATTTTTTTCAACTTGCATAATGCAATTGTATTTTCATGTTCCCTCATCTATGCATTTAAGAAAACTTTTAATTTCATCCTACCTTTATTTCAAAACTTCACCTCTTTTTTTTCTTTAAAAGGTTTAGATTTCTGGGCTTCGGCATACTTAATTTACGTTACGCCTGTAGACGTGGCGTGATTTAAGTGCCGGTCACGAACTAAATTTCGGGTCGTGACAAAGTTGGTATCAGAGCGCTAGGTTTAACCTTGGTTCGAGTCTAGGTTTGACTATGTAGAGTCTGGGGCGTAATCTATTTCGGAACCTAGGCTTGACCTTACGAAACTTAGACTTGAACATGGGGTATTAGACCCGAACTTTCGCTTTATAGGTTGACCCTGATTGATGGAGTAGGTAGCTTGAGTATAGTGACGTACCGTACATATGTTCCGCGACATATTTAAGATACGATACTCCACTTAAGAAACCTTAGGATGTACATATCTTGAGGCTTGTGATTCTCTTCATTCCCTTGATCATACATCCATTTGAGATCCTTGAATCTATTCGTTTCCATGATCATACTCTCACAGATTCCGTTCCTCCTTATGATCATGTATCTATTCTGGATCTGTTGATTCCTTTGATCTGTTTTCATCGATACATACTTGAGGTTCCTGTCACCATGGTTTGAGCGCAGATTGAGCTGCTGCTAGTGACGCGGTCAGGGCGAGCTTGTCATGGACGAGGACTGACCATCGTGTTTTCTGGTGACATGGGAACGTCTCGATTTAGTGTTTGTGTTGTGACCTCTCGTTTGAGGCAAGTGTTCGGTTTTGCACCGGATGATCGGGCCATTGTTAGAGGCTGCCTGTTGTGAGAGGACTGTTGATGTACAGCCTACCTCAGAGTTTGTGATGTCGTTTACCTTACAGACAGATGACCCAGCTATTGCTGAGATTGATGGGATGTCGCTTCCCGAGCTTATGAGCTGAGATCGCTGGAGCTTTCAGGCAGAGATACGACAGAAGATAGCTAGAATATCTTGAGTAGAGTTGAGCGACTGAGATGATTCGTCTGATTTGATGCGCCGACGCAGGCCCGGTTGAGTGAAGATTTCCAGTGTGGAGAATTTTACTCAGATCTAGAGTAGATCGATCCATTCGTTGGATGATCCGATAGGAGATCAATAAGTGGACCGGCTACAGATAGAGGACCTCACCCAGATGCGTTGTGAGTTGATCGAGAGCGGATGAATAAAGTATATTCCTACGATGATTGGGACGAGTTCCCGAGGACGTGTTCGGCTAGATATCTTCTACAAAGTGATGAAGATACCGAGTTCATAATTTCGAGTCCGTGTGAGAGACTCCGAATTGACTGTAGTCGAGAACAATTGCAGTACGCAGATAGCATGACGTGACGTCGGAGTGGACGATGATAAAGACGAGTGGAACAAGAGGTTCGTGCGAGATGTTAACGAGCTGTTGTTACTCCCTGTTGAGATTAGATATCTGATATGTATGCAGAGGCGTTAGGATACGGCCAGTTCTCGAGGAAAGTGCTGTGCGAAGAACGCAGATGTCCAGAAAACGAGAAAATATTATGTAAAAGTACCAGCCTCCATATAGTTCGGCATAGGCGAGATCGGAAGAGACCTTTAGCAGGTTCCTTACAGGACACTGCTGCGATAAGATTTGCACCCAGGATCAGTTATGTCACGTGTATTCAGAGGGCCAGAGGCCGACGCCAGTGACGTGCTGCTTTACGAGTCGTCATGCTAATTAGCCGAGAGATGACCAAAGGAGTGTCAGAGCGGAATCGTTTCCATTAGTACACCTGACCGGGCCGACGAGCCGATGGATTGCGAGAATGGTAATCCATATAGAAAATGAGGACCTAGAGACAGAGGACGCCAGACCATGGGCAGGAGGCAAGCGAATGTTCTTGCTCTGCCAGTTTTGGGCGCACCGACATTTTTCGACATTGTAGGAGGTGTACCTCAATGTCATTTATTGCGATTTATGTTTCGTGATCCGAGTGTCACGCTTATATCGCTTGGATTGAGTTTTGATGATTGAGTTTCATGATATGGTTTTCGTGCACCATGGCTGCACCTACTAGATATTTACCTTTTTGTGCATAGTTATTGTACTTGATTTATGGTTATACACCGCTACATCGGTTTGCGATTTGTGCATATCTATTGTACTTGATATTGATTTTGTGCCTTGGCTGCACGTGTGTATGATTTCGTGGATTTCAAACGGTTGATTTGATTTTGTGCATGTGGTACATGTAGGGTTCCTAGGCACACTATAGAGGTCTCACAAGGCATCGAACATGCCAATTTAAAATTTTATGGGTGCCGAGAAACCCTAATACGGATCGTCGGCTAGATTTCTAGGCGAAACTATAAACTAGTTAACACTTTAACTAAAAGTTAGATGCTACAACCTTTGTAGATCCGGTTCTCCACTTCCTTAGCTCCACGTGGGTGTCCTCTCGCTGTCCATCATGAATCCCGAACTCAATCGTCGGCTTCATCGGAGAAACGAGCGAGCTTGGTCGTCGGCTTCGTGTCAAAGAAGATCTACGTCGAGGCATCACAAGTTCAAGCTCCGACTTCACAAAGTTGTGAAACTTGTGAAGAAAACACCCAAAACAACTTGGCAAGAGGTAGAGGGTGAAGAAATAGGAGGTGGGTTCACTTTAGAATTGGATTTCACTCACTTTTGCTCAAGTTGCCATTGATGGCATCTAGTTTTCTCTCTTGAAGAAGAAGGAGAAGATGAAGCTAGTCTATGATAAGTTATTTAAAATGAAAAGAAAAATTCATACTTATCATAATCTAACTAGGGTTAAGTGTAGAGAATAAACCATGGTCACTTGAGAGGGTTAGGGTTAAGCTTGATGACAAGAATGGTTGCATAAGTCAAAGCTTCATGAAACTTCAACTAGAAACAAAAGAAGCCACCATTCTTATCTAAATCATTTCCAAATAAATAAACAAATAAATAAATGAAAAAGCAAAACCCTAATCATCTCTTAACCATGGTTTAATCCTTTACACTTAACCACAAGATCAAGTATCATCAAACATGATACAAATATGTGCACAAAAGTATATCACATATACTTCTTCACATCAAGTGAGAAAATCCATATAAAGTGAACCAATACTAGTTAATGCAATGTAGTATATCAAATATATAATTATACATTAAATCATTAAATCAACACTTGATTTAACGATCCGGTCATATCGCATATAACCGACTAGTATCCAATGTATCGGCTTATCGAATCAATGATTCGATAACTAGGTCATATCGAATATAACCAATCGAAACATTTATCGCGAGAATGAAATGCGGTATCACATACACGCATTATTCTCGGTCCCGCACATATCTCATATGCTCCTATTTCATTTCGCTTGAGCCAGGAAACCTCTGTGTAGGACTCTAAAGACTCGTCAATACGCCGGTAGCAGATGATGATCATATCAAGCACCCACAAGCCGCAAGCGGTCTTCTAAACGTAACGGCCATCCGGGTATTGAGCGATCAGAAGATCGACGAGCTAGCCCGCTCACACTCCTGTGAATCCAACCAGTAACACTTACCGTACAGTCCGGTCTGTTCGTATGATATGTCGCATATCAAGTCTAGGGGTGGTATACGTCAGACCCCAATAACCGATAAGTCGTGCCGATGTGAGGCTCATAACGGGTCGAGAAACTACTGGTAACACTTACCAGCAAATCTCTGATCAGCTCTGGCCAGGGACTTCCCTGTTACGGCCAATCGAGCACAGCGCAACATCAACCCCCAATACCGGGAGAGACGAAACCCCTCCTATCGCTCATTGCCTCCATGTAACTCGGGACTGTACCCAAAGACCACCGTTTTGCACGCCCTCATGGACGTGGTAAGGTGGAGATCAAAGCACAGTGGGAATCACACAAGACTCTATGACGATCTCGGGTCTACAGACTAACCTGTACAAGTGTGACCTGAGAACTGCCATCTGACGTGAGGTATAATACCATCTGGGAGTTCTCGGCGAGTCCGTCCAGTGTACCCAGTCTCCACTGAGCACCCGTATACCATCTCTGATGTCAAACACCAATGGATATGGGATCATCCATCGCCCATCTCATGGGTCGAGAAGCGTATACACTAGTCTACACTGGTATATCGATGCCCCGTCTCGATATACCCATGACTAGGGACCATGAAGGATGTACTTATGGACTACCATATCCCCACTAGTATGATCTGCATCATAGTCCAGGTAGTCAAGTACACATCCTAAGGGCTTTATCAACATGTAACTATAAGACAGTTTAAAGAGACAAGTGTACATGTTAAGATAAAGAGTAACCAGATAGCATACTATCATATCGAGCAAGAAAGTCATCTCTATATATGTCTAAGCATCCAATATAATATACATCATCTGTACAATACTGGCCTCTAGGGCATACATACAACTAACAATCTCCCACTTGCACTAGGGCCAGCTGCTGTAGTATCGCATACCGAGCATCCCGAAGAGTCTCTCAAACTGTATCTGGGGAATGGCCTTCGTGAGTGGATCCGCCGTGTTGTTCTTCGTGTCAACCCTCCTGACCTCGATCTCCCGGCGATCAACGATCTCCCGGATCAGGTGATACCGCCTCAGAATATGCCTGGATCGCTGATGGGACCTGGGTTCCTTGGCCAAAGCCACCGCTCCATTGTTATCGCAATACAAAGGTATTGGATGCTCAATGGATGGAACCACTCCAAGTTCAGTAATGAACTTCTTGATCCAGACAGCTTCTTTAGCAGCATCGTTGGCAGCGATGTATTCAACCTCCATCGTCGAGTCTGCCACGATTTCCTGCTTCGAACTCTTCCAGCTAACCGCCCCTCCGTAAAGGGTAAAGACAAAACCCGACTGCGACTTAGTGTCGTCCTTATCACTCTGGAAGCTCGAATCGGTAAAGGACTCCACTTGGAGTTCTCCTTTACCATACACCAAGAACATATCTCTAGTCCTACGCAAGTATTTGAGAATGTTCTTCACAGCTGTCCAGTGACTCTCTCCAGGATCTGCTTGATACCGACTCACTACACTTAGTGAGTATGCAACATCGGGTCTGGTACATAGCATCGCATACATGATAGAGCCTACTGCCGAAGCATAGGGTATCCCTTGCATGCGATCCCTCTCCAAATCAGTCTTGGGAGACATCTTTTTGGAGAGAGTGAGTCCAGAGATCGTGGGCAAGTTCCCACGCTTGGATTCTTCCATACTAAACCTCTTTCGTATGGCGTCAATGTACCTGGATTGGGACAATCCCAATATCCGTTTGGATCTATCTCTATAGATCCTAATTCCCAATATGCAGGAGGCATCACCAAGATCTTTCATTGAGAATCTTTGTGATAAGAAGAGCTTGACCGATTTCAGCATAGGAATATCATTTCCTATCAAGAGTATGTCGTCCACGTACAATACGAGGAAGACAACCTTACTCTCTGCCAACTTCTTGTAGATACAAGGTTCATCTGGATTTTTGACGAAATCAAACTCTTTGATAACGACGTCAAAGCAGATGTTCCAACTCCGCGATGCTTGCTTTAATCCATAAATGGATTTAAGCAGCTTGCACACCTTCCCGCTGCTCCCTTTGTCTATGAAGCCCTCTGGCTGAGTCATGTACACGCACTCTTCTAAATCACCATTTAGAAAGGCGGTCTTAACATCCATTTGCCAGATTTCGTAGTCATGATATGCAGCGATGGCAAGCATGATCTGGATGGATTTAAGCATAGCCACTGGAGAAAAGGTCTTGTCATAGTCCACACCTGGTCTTTGACGAAAACCCTTTGCTACAAGTCTAGCTTTGAAAGTCTCCACTTTCCCATCTACACCAAGTTTTTTCTTGAAGATCCACTTGCTCCCAATGGGTTTTACCCCTTCAGGAACAACTTCCAAAGTCCATACATTGTTGGTGTACATGGATTCCATCTCGGACCGCATAGCATCCAGCCATTTCACTGAGTCCCCACTCGTGATGGCCTGCTCGAAGCTAGTTGGGTCATCATCCTCCATGATGCAATCCTCACTGCCACCATCAATGAGAAAACCATAGTATCTCTCAGGTGGACGAGAAACCCTACTAGATCGGCGGAGAGGCTGGGGTACGTCGGGCACCACTGAATCCTCTGGTTCTACTAAATCGTTAGTTGCAGTTTGTGGTGCTGGAACCTCTTCCAGCTCTACCTCTTTGCCATTAATTTCTTTTGCAAGAAATTCCCTTTCCAAAAAGATGGCATGTTGAGCAACAAACACTCTTTGTTCCTCAGCTTGGTAGAAAAAATATCCTTGAGAATTTTTAGGATATCCCACAAACTTGCAAAGGACTGATCGTGCCTCGAGTTTGTCCGGATTTTTCTTTTTAACATAGGCCGGACAACCCCATATCTTAATACGTTTAAAATATGGTCTCTTCCCACTCCATATCTCATATGGTGTGGTAGGTACAGATTTAGACGGAACCAGATTCAATAGGTATATGGCTGTCTCAAGCGCATACCCCCAAAAGGAAATAGGTAACTCAGCATTACTCATCATTGAACGCACCATATCTAATAGGGTGCGATTCCTTCGTTCCGATACACCGTTGTGCTGTGGTGTATAAGGAGGAGTAAGCTGAGAGAGAATCCCATTCTCTTTTAGATAATCCAGGAATTCACTGCTTAAGTATTCACCTCCTCGATCAGATCGAAGAACCTTAATACTTTTGCCCGTTTGGTTCTCTACCTCGTGCTTATATTCTTTGAATTTCTTAAAAGCTTCAGACTTGTGTTTCAACAGGAACACATGCCCGTATCTAGAGAGATCGTCAGTGAATGTAATGAAGTAGGAAGAACCATTTCTGGCGTGTGTAGACATTGGACCGCATACATCACTATGCACCAGTCCCAAGAGTTCAGTAACTCTTTCTCCGTGTCCCGTAAACGGTGTTTTGGTCATTTTTCCTTTGAGACATAAATGGCAAGTGTCATAAGATGATAATTCGAATGAATTCAAATATCCATTCTTATGCAACTTAGCTAGTCGTGTCTCATTGATATGGCCAAGTCTACAGTGCCACAAGAAGGATTCGTTCATTTCTGAGCTTTTCCTTTTGTGTGTGTTTTGTATATTGAAGACTGTATTTTGATTGAGAATGAATATGCCATTATGTAACGAGCCTGATGCAATCAACCTTTGATCCAGGAATATGTTCATAACATTATCCTTTACTACAAAATTATATCCTTCTTTACTTAATAAAGAAACTGATATAATGTTGCACATCATGTTCGGTATATAATAGCACTCATTCAGGACTAGTGTATTACCATTTGGTAATACCAGGTGATATATGCCAACTGCTTTGGCTGCAACATTTGCTCCATTCCCTACTTGAATGGAATGATCACCTTTTCCCAGTTCTCTACCTTTCCGTAGCCCATGTAACTGCTTACATATGTGGGATCCTGATCCGGTATCTAATACCCAGGACGTAGGGTGAACTGAGAAACAGTTCTCAATAACAAACACACCTGAAGAAGGTGCATCAACATGCACGTTCTCCGTTTGGGCGGCTTGAGAATCTAGATATTCTCCTGTTTCCTGTTCAGTCTTATAACATTTATAAGATAGAACGGGTCCAACTTTCCCCTGCACAGTATAACATGCGGGTTCGGTCAATACATCCATATTATTATCTTTATTAGGGCATTAAATGGTCGCTACCTGGAGAGAGAGAGAAGAAAACACTTTAGCGTATGCTCGTGCAAGATCAGATTGGTTATTATCTTATCTAATCAGGATGGCTCCCACTGTTTTTATCAAATCTTCTTTCAAACCCTAAAAGGAAAGACTAGCCGGGATTAATTACACACTACAAGTTCGCCAATCTTTCAGCCAGGCCAGTGTCGGTACTTTGAGGGAGGTCCCCCGTGCTTTCGCACGAACCTAATTAATGTAAACCTCGTTTTCCCAGAGGCGTAACCTCATTAACACCTTTCTAGACACCTACTTGATCGGCTAATTGTAATGTGTAAAACTCTCCCAGGAGTAACTCTTACTCGCAGTGGGTATCGGGATCCAACTATCTCATAGAAGGTATGCAATCTCATTGTAAATTTCAACACTTGAAATTCCCGATAATGCTTTTGTCCCTAGCGATCTATGACCTTGACTAAGTTAACAAACCATAAATCGCAACTCAAGGTCAACCCGTACATTTTCCGATTGAATTAAACCCACCCGTACGACCCTTGACTGAGTCAATAAGGCCGTGCGAATGCTCTAATCCAATCACATCTCATGTTGTTACAGATAAACATAATTTAGCTACCATACACTATGCCTTGACTAAGTCAACAAACATAGCACGAATACTAAATAATATCTATCTGAAATGACGGAGGGCTACGCGGGTTCTTTCAGAAAAAACCATGAGCGTAATGAACTTGATATCGTTGTAGAATCGAATGAAGTTTTGAAATGGAGTGATTTTGAGGCTTTTCTAGTTTTGCTAAAGGAGTCACTCCCGGTGAAGGGATCATCGGCCCTTTCCTCGTCGAATAAGGTGCGGGATATATCATATATATCACTGTGCAAAGCAGAAACGATAGAAGCAATCAAAAGTCAAACCGAGTGTGTAGCATCTGCCAGTTATTGCTAAAGGAGTCACTCCCGTTGAAGGGATCTCGGTCCTTTCCTCATCGAATAAGGTGCGGGATATATCATATATATCACTATGCAAAGCAAGAACTGTAGCTACCTGTTTTGTTTAAAATTTGATTCTACAACATCTTAGGTTTCTTTTCTTTCATTAATCACATTAATGAAGTCCCATCATTTAAGTACCTAAACATCACAGATAAATACGACGTACACTTATGCCATCCGCATTCGCCTCGATGTCCCCTCGTGCACCGTTAGGTTAGGTAACTAACGGCAGAGCGGGGCAGGGCTAGTACGGATGTAAAACATAAGTAACGTCTATATAATATATCATATATACTATATACTGTATCCATCACAGAACATCACATGATCATATCACAGATATCGCAGCAGAAGAAACATATGAAACATTGGATATACTAGGACGTCCGTGTTTTCAATACGAGCCAGTATAAAACACGGATTCCACGGTCGTGATCAATAGCCAATCCCACACCCCTAGACCCCTACGAGAGAGGCAAGCAACCCTGCCAATTCTAGGGTTAGGAGACCCGGACTCGACTCCTCGAGTTGGTCTCCCACTGGACCCCAGAACCCGGTTACTTGTGCTCCCCTCCTTGGGTCTATCCTAATGCGGAAAAGTAAATAATATACAAAAGGTGACGACTTCCGCAACCTGGAAGTGCCCCAATAAAAAATATTACATACAAGTTTTTACATGAATGAAAATGAAAAACACTCATCTCACATAAAAACCCCCGGCTATTCAAACACGACAATCCAATATAACATATCCAGCAACACATAACATCACATGTCATCAACGTAAGTAAATATGCGCATCCCAATTGTCGTTGACATATAGCAACGAAACCGGCGATATCACATATTACACTTACGGTCACAGAAAAGAAAGTGTAAAACTACAACAGTTGGAATCCGCAACCTCTTTAGACATCACATGCCTAAGAGTTATAAACCCCGCATTTTAGTCCCATTATCGAAAACTCTTTTCGATATCAAGTGAAACTAAACCGCTAGATTTATAACATTCATCCAGTTATCTCATAACTGTTTGTGAATTCCAATTATTGTATCCAATTCCGGATAAATAGAATATATCAAACTTTCCGATCGAACATTCGAACACCCAAGTTTTCCCGACACCGATCAACATATGAAATAAGTTCAAAGACATTCACTTCATGCCTCAGTACCAACGGTCCAGCCGTAGAAGGGTCAAGCCAACGCCTCACATGTGGCACGCCGTACTGCCCCAAACCCGAAGGTTCAAAGGGCAGTTCAAGACGGTCACATAATCGAGTTAAGGTTTGTTGTCTTCTAGAGGGACCATCGCGTTACTTGCACTACTCAGAACGTCTTTAAACCAAAGAAAAATCCAACACTTGGAATTTTTTCGGCAGGGGAAAACTTGGGTATTTATATCCGGTCGGACTTTTTTAACATATTCAAAAATTATCCGGAAAAACACTTAGACAAGGTTCGATAATCCGATCGAAGCATCGTTTCCCAATTTAACCCCAGAACACTCAACTTAAGAGCCAATTTAAAAATTCCCAGAAAACTCAGAATAATTAATCAAGAATTACTGTGCAAACACTTAGGGCTGACGTCACCAAAGAGCCGCGGAACCGCCGCAGAAGCTAGGCTTCTGCCGCGGTTCCGCCGCACATAGTACTGTTCATGGGAAATTTTTTGCACCGTAATTCTTAGATTTCATTGCTGAATTTTTTAAGCATTTTTAATTGACAAAAAACCACAAATTTGGAAAAAGTCCAGAGAGCATTATCGGGTTAGGGTTTCGGGTTCGTTCGGACTTCAAACTCCGTCTAGACTTCGCCTAAGGCTCTAGCTAGGCTCTGATACCACTGTAGGGTTCCTAGGCACACTATAGAGGTCTCACAAGGCATCGAACATGCCAATTTAAAATTTTATGGGTGCCGAGAAACCCTAATACGGATCGTCGGCTAGATTTCTAGGCGAAACTATAAACTTGTTAACACTTTAACTAAAAGTTAGATGCTACAACCTTTGTAGATCCGGTTCTCCACTTCCTTAGCTCCACGTGGGTGTCCTCTCGCTGTCCATCATGAATCCCGAACTCAATCGTCGGCTTCTTCGGAGAAACGAGCGAGCTTGGTCGTCGGCTTCGTGTCAAAGACGATCTACGTCGAGGCATCACAAGTTCAAGCTCCGACTTCACAAAGTTGTGAAACTTGTGAAGAAAATACCCAAAACAACTTGGCAAGAGGTAGAGGGTGAAGAAATAGGAGGTGGGTTCACTTTAGAATTGGATTTCACTCACTTTTGCTCAAGTTGCCATTGATGGCATCTAGTTTTCTCTCTTGAAGAAGAAGGAGAAGATGAAGCTAGTTTATGATAAGTTATTTAAAATGAAAAGAAAAATTCATACTTATCATAATCTAACTAGGGTTAAGTATAGAGAATAAACCATGGTCACTTGAGAGGGTTAGGGTTAAGCATGATGACAAGAATGGTTGCATAAGTCAAAGCTTCATGAAGCTTCAACTAGAAACAAAAGAAGCCACCATTCTTATCTAAATCATTTCCAAATAAATAAACAAATAAATAAATGAAAAAGCAAAACCCTAATCATCTCTTAACCATGGTTTAATCCTTTACACTTAACCACAAGATCAAGTATCATCAAACATGATACAAATATGTGCACAAAAGTATATCACATATACTTCTTGCACATCAAGTGAGAAAATCCATATAAAGTGAACCAATACTAGTTAATGCAATGTAGTATATCAAATATATAATTATACATTAAATCATTAAATCAACACTTGATTTAACGATCCGGTCATATTGCATATAACCGACTAGTATCCAATGTATCGGCTTATCGAATCAATGATTCGATAACTAGGTCATATCGAATATAACCAATCGAAACATTTATCGCGAGAATAAAATGCGGTATCACATACACGCATTATTCTCGGTCCCGCACATATCTCATATGCGCTCCTATTTCGTTTCGCTTGAGCCAGGAAACCTCTGTGTAGGACTCTATAGACTCGTCAATACGCCGGTAGCAGATGATGATCATATCAAGCACCCACAAGCCGCAAGCGGTCTGCTAAACGTAACGGCCATCCGGGTATTGAGCGATCAGAAGATCGACGAGCTAGCCCGCTCACACTCCTGTGAATCCAACCAGTAACACTTACCGTACAGTCCGGTCTGTTCGTCTGATATGTCGCATATCAAGTCTAGGGGTGGTATACGTCAGACCCCAATAACCGATAAGTCGTGCCGATGTGAGGCTCATAACGGGTCGAGAAACTACTGGTAACACTTACCAGCAAATCTCTGATCAGCCCTGGCCAGGGTCTTCCCTGTTATGGCCAATCGAGCACAGCGCAACATCAACCTCCAATACCGGGAGAGACGAAACCCCTCCTATCACTCATTGCCTCCATGTGACTCGGGACTGTACCCAAAGACCACCGTTTTGCACGCCCTCATGGACGTGGTAAGGTGGAGATCAAAGCACAGTGGGAATCACACAAGACTCTATGACGATCTCGGGTCTACAGACTAACCTGTACAAGTGTCACCTGAGAACTGCCATCTGACGTGAGGCATAATACCATCTGGGATTTCTCGGCGAGTCCGTCCAGTGTACCCAGTCTCCACTGAGCACCCGTATACCATCTCTGATGTCAAACACCAATGGATATGGGATCATCCATCGCCCATTTCATGGGTCGAGAAGCGTATACGCTAGTCTACACTGGTATATCGATGCCCCGTCTCGATATACCCACGACTAGGGACCATGAAGGATGTACTTATGGACTACCATATCCCCACTAGTATGATCTGCATCATAGTCCAGGTAGTCAAGTACACATCCTAAGGGCTTTATCAACATGTAACTATAAGACAGTTTAAAGAGACAAGTTTACATGTTAAGATAAAGAGTAACCAGATAGCATACTATCATATCGAGCAAGAAAGTCATCTCTATATATGTCCAAGCATCCAATATAATATACATCATCTGTACAATACTGGCCTCTAGGGCATACATACAACTAACAATACACACTCGATTTGATCTTTGCACTCGGTATGGCTCGCATGTGCTTGTAGAGCATTGATACGTGTTTTGTGCACGCAGTTGCACGCGTTTATGATTTTATACACCTTGGTACACTCGGTGTTGCTTTTTATACGCATTTGAGTTATTGATGTGTTTCCGTGCATTTGTTGCACTGGATTTGTATTTCGTGCACTGGATGCACCGGATTTGTATTTCATGCACTAGATGCACTGGATTTGTATTTCGTGCACTGGATGCACCGGGTTTGTGTTTCGTGCATTTGTTGCACCAGATTGATATTTCGTGCATTGGTTACACTAGATTTATACTCCGTACAATGGTTGCACCCAATATATATATATGAGAAATTGTTTCACCAGATTTATGTTTTGTACGCGTTTGCACTTGACGTTTGTTTCTCGTGCGCTTTACCGCACTGATCATTTATACGGACCTACGCGCTTGGGTTGGATTTTGCGCATGTCAGGCGCTTGATATTGGATTTCGTGCACATTGGATGCCCTTGAGTTAAATTTCATGTAGGGTTACTAGGCACACTAAGGAGGCTCTACAAGGCATCAACCATGCCGGATTAAAATTTTAGCATGCCGAACAACCCTAAGCTAGATTGTTGACTAGAGATTAGGCGATAACAAAAAGCTAGTAAATCACATTTACACTAAAGGGAAGGGACTACAACCTTTGTAGATCCGGTCCTCCACTTCCAAAGCTCCGTGATGACGTACCTTCGCTGCGATCATCCAACTCCGGACTCTCGGACGGCTCCTAGAGAAGTTGCAACGGGATCGCTTGAAGTCCTCGATGCCGAAAATGATCTACGTCGAGGGAATACGGACTCAAGCTTCTACCTCACTAATCAAAGAATTAGTGAAGCAAACACCCTAAACTAAAGTGCTAGTCTAGTAGAGGATGGTGAGATAGGAAATGGGTACTCTTTAGATTTTGATTTCTCATTGGGATTCATCACTTGATATTTTCTAGCAAGCTTTCCCTTTTTCTTCAAGAAGAAGAAGAAGAAGAAAAAGAATAATCATCAAAAATAATCTAAAAAGAATTATCAAGTGATATCTATCATAATTCAACCATGGGTGAGGATAACTCATGTAGAGAATAAACTAAGGTTTAGGTGAATGGTTAGGTTTAGGAAAGAAACAAAATGGTCAAAACTTCATGAAGCTTCAAAATAAATCCAAAGAAAGCCACCATTTCATTTCTTGCCAAAATGAATAAATAAATAAATGAATAAATAAATAAATCAAACCCTAACCATTAACCTAATCATAGTTTAAAGCATACACACCTAAATTTGCATGTATTATCAAACATGATACAATCTTGTGCACAAAAATATATCACATATACAACTTGTGCACATCAAGTGAGAAAATCATTCTTAAGTGAACCAATACTAGTTAATGTAAAGTAATATATCAAATATATAATTATACATTAAATCATTAAATCAACACTTGATTTAATGATCCGGTCATATCGCATACAACCGACTAATATCAATGTATCGACTTATCGAATCAACACTTGATTCGATAACTAGGTTATATCGCATACAACCAATCGATACAATTATCGCAAGAATAGAATACGGTATCATATACTCGTATCATTCTCGGTCCCGCACATATCACATATGCGCTCCTATCTCGTTTTGCCTGAGTCAGTACAACCTCTATGTAGGACTCTAAAGACTCGTCAATACGCCGGCAGTAGGTGATGATCATATCAAGCACCCACAAGCCGTCAGCGGTACTAGCTGGACGTAAAGGCTACCCGGGTATTGAGCGATCAGAAGATCAGCAAGCAAGCCCGCTCTAACTCCTGCAAAAAGCCTGACAGTGACACTACCGTAAAGTCCGGTCTCCTCGTCTGATATGTCGCATATCAAGTCTAGGGGTGGTAAACGTCAGACCCCAATAACCGATAAGTCATGCCGATGAGAGGCTCATAACGGGTCGAGAAACTACTGGTAACACTTACCAGTAAATCTCTAAACCAGCCCTGGCCAGGGACTTCCCTGTTATGGCCAATCGAGCACAGCGCAACATCAACCCCCAATACCGGGAGAGACGAAACCCCTCCTATCTCTCATTGCCTCCATATGATTCGGGACTGTACCCAAAAACCACCGTTTTGCACGCCCTCTTGGACGTGGTAAGGTGGAAATCAAAGCACGGTGGGAATCACACAAGACTCTATGACGATATCGGGTCTATAGACTAACCTGTACTGGTGTCACCAGAGAACTGCCATCTGACGTAAGGTATAATACCATCTGGGTGTTCCCGGCGAGTCCGTCCAGTGTACCCAGTCTCCACTCAGCACCCGTATATCATCTCTGATGTCAAACACCAATGGATATGGGATCATCCATCGCCCATCTGTATGGGTCGAGAAGGTATACGCTAGTCTACTTTGGTATATCGATGCCCCGTCTCGATATACCCTCAACTAGGGACCTTGAAGGATGTACTTATGGACTACCATGTCCCCACTAGTATGATCCGCATCACAGTTCAGGTAGTCAAGTACACATCCTAAGGGCTTTACCAACATGTAACAGAGAGACAATCAGTGTACACGTTAAGGTAAAGAGTAACCAGATAGCATACTATCATGTCGAGCAAGAAAGTCCTCCCTATATATGTCCAAGCATCCACTACAATATACAACACATGTATAGTAATGGCCTCTAGGGCATACATATAACTAACAATCTCCCACTTGCACTAGGGCCATCTGATAACAGTGGTTGTAGTATCTCATACTCAACCATCCCATCATACTCTCTCTCTGGGAAAAAGCCTTTGTGAGCGGATCCGCCGTGTTGTCCTCTGAGTCTGCTCTCCTAACCTCGATCCCCTGGAGATCAACCATCTCCATGATCAGGTGACACTGCCTAAGAATTATGTTTGGATCACTGATGGGACGGGCGTTCCTCGGCATAAGCCACAACTCCATTGTCATACAATGGAGGGAACAAAGTTCATCTCATGAACTAGTATACATCCAGACTGCCTCTTTGGTAGCATCTTAAGTAGCGATGTATCCAGCCTTTATTGTCTAGTATGCCACGGTATCTAGCTTGGAACTCTTCCAACATACCGTCCCTTTATTGAGGGTAAAGACAATGCCTGTGACTGACATTCAGTCGTCCTTATCACCCTGGAACCCTTCCAGTGATTGTCCCCAGGATCGATTGATACCATCTCACTACAACTAGTGAGAATCCTAACATCCAATTAGATCTATCTCATAGATCCAAAACCCAGGATTTAGTAGGTATCACTTTGATCCTATATGGAGAATCCTTGTGATAAGCGGAGATTGACCGAGCGTAGTGTTAGTTATATGTATGCCCTAGAGGCCATTACTATACATAGGATGTATATTGTAGTGGATGTTGGGACATATATAGGGAGGACTTTCTTGCTCGATATGATAGTATGCTATCTGGTTGCTCTTTACCTTAACGTGTATACTGTTTGTCTCCCTGTTACATGTTGGTAAAGCCCTTAGGATCTGTACTTGACTACCTGGACTATGATGCGGATCATACTAGTGGGGACATGGTAGTCCATAAGTACATCCTTCAAAGTCCCTAGTCGAGGGTGTATCGAGACGGGGCATCGATATACCAGAGTAGACTAGCGTGTACCTTCTCGACCCATACAGATGGGCGATGGATGATCCCATATCCATTGGTGTTTGACATCAGAGATGATATACGGGTGCTCAGTAGAGACTGGGTACACTGGACGGACTCGCCGAGAACTCCCAGATGGTATTATACCTTACGTCAGATGGCAGTTCTCTGGTGACACTGGTACAGAGTAGTCTGTTGACCCGAGATCGTCATAGAGTCTTGTGTGGTTCCCACTGTGCTTTGATTTCCATCTTACCACGTCCAAGAGGGCGTGCAAAATGGTGGTTTTTGGGTACAGTCCCGAGTCACATGGAGGCAATGAGCGATAGGAGGGGATTCGTCTCTCCCGGTATAGGGAGTTGATGCTGCGCTGTGTTCGATTGGCTATAACCGGAAATCCCTGGCCAGGGTTGTTGAGATTTACTGGTAAGTGTTACCAGTAGTTTCTCGAATTATTATAGACCTCATATCGACACGACTTATCGAGCTATTGGGGTCTGACGTTAACCACCCCTAGGCGAGATATGCGACATATCAGACGATCAGACCGGACTGTACGGTAGTGTTATTGGTTGGATTCACTGGAGTGTGAGCGGGCTTGCTCGTCGATCTTCAGATCGCTCAATACCCGGGTGGCCGTTACGTTTAGCAGACCGCTTGCGGCTTGTGGGTGATTGATATGATCATCACCTGCTGCCGGCGTATTGACGAGTCTTTAGAGTCCTACACAGAGGTTTCCTGGCTCAAGCGTAACGAAATAGGAGCGCATATGAGATATGTGCGGGACCGAGAATAATGCGTGTATGTGATACCGTATTCTATTCTCGCGATGAATGTGTCGAATGGTTGTATGCGATATAACCTAGTTATCGAATCAAGGATTGATTCGATAAATCGATACATTGGATATTAGTCGGTTATATGCGATATGACCGGATCGTTAAATCAAGTGTTGATTTAATGATTTAATGTATAATTATATATTTGATATATTACTTTGCATTAACTAGTATCGGTTCACTTTAAATGGATTTTCTCACTTGCATTGCACAAGTTGTATATGTGATATACTTTTGTGCACTTGATTGTGTCATGTTTGATGATACATGTTATGCTAGGGTTTTTGTGTAAAGATCAAACCATGGTTACATGATAATGGTTAGGGTTTTGTTTTATTCTTTTATCTTATTTATTTATTCATTTTGGAATATGATAAGCATAAAAAGAAAATGGTTGCTAATTTTGTATTCTAGTTGAAGCTTCTTGAACTTTTGACTATGTGACCATTTTTGTCTCATGCTTAACCCTAACCACTTTATTTAACCTTAGTTTAGTCTCTACACTTTACCATGGTTATTATTATGATAAGTATCCTTTTTCTTTTCTTTTTAATTAACTTATCATAATTCTTTCATCATCTTCTTCATCTTCTTCACTTGAAGAAGCTTGCTTCATCAATGGTGATTGATGAAAACAAGTGAGAAATCCAATTCTAAAGTGAACCCACTTCCTATTTCTTTATCCTCTACCTCTTGCCAAGTAGTAGAGTGTGTTTCCTTCATGAGTTTTCATGGCTTGGTGAAGGTGGAGCTTGATCTAGTGATGCTTCGACGTAGATCATCTTCGGCAAGTTGTCGACGACCTAGCCCGGTCTTTTCTCCGATGAAACCACCGTGAGAGTCATGGTTCGATTTGGACAGCGGAGAGGACTTCATTGCGGAGCCGTGGAGGTGGAGCACCGGATCTACAAAGGTTGTATTTCCGTATTCTTATAGTTAAGTGTTAACTAGATTCTTGTTTCGCCTAGAAATCTAGCCAACGATCCGTTCTAGGGTTTCTCGGCACCGTTTAAATTTGAAATTGGCATGGTTGATGCCTTGTGAGACCTCATTAGGGTGCCTAGGAACCCTACACGTAGCATAGGAAACTCCTTCCCTATCAAGAGTATGTCATCCACGTACTCTACGAGGATCTCTACCATACTCCCTACTACTTTTCTGTATATACAAGGTTCATCTACCATTTTGATGAAGTCAAATTCTTTGACTACCACATCAAAACAGACGTTCCAACTCCGCGATGCCTGCTTTATCCTATAAAACATCTTGTACACGTTTCCGCTGCTCCCACTGTCTACGAAGCCCTCTGGCTGTGTACTTATAGATGCTCTCTTCTAAAACATCATTTAGAAAAGCTGTCATGACACCCAACCACCAGATATCGTAGTAATGGTATGTAGCCGTGGCAAGTAGGATCTGGATGGACTTAAGCATAGCTACTTAGAAAAGGTTTCAACATAATCCATACCTGGTTAATGATGCAAACCTTTAACAAGTCTAGTTTTGAAAGTCTCAACTTTTCCATGTACACCAAGTAATCTTCTCAAGATATGCTTGCTCCTGATGGGGATTTAACCCTTCAGCTATAGCAACCAAAGTCCATACTTTGTTGGTGTATAAGGATTCCATCTCAGATCGATAAGCATCCAGCCATTCTTACAGAGTCCCACTCCTGATGGCCAGCTCGAAACTAGTTGGGTCATCATCTCATGATGCAATCCTCGCTCCCACTGTCATAGAGAAACCGAAGTAACTCTCAGGTGGGTGAGGAACCCTACTAGATCGGCGGAGAGGCTGAGGTTCGTTGGAAATTATTGAATCCTTCGGTTCTACCAAATCATCAGCTGTAGTTTGTATAGCTGGAACTTCTTCCAGTTCTACCTCATGTCCATTAATTTTCTTCACAAGAAATTCCCTTTCACAAAGGTGGCATGCTGAGAAAACAAAACATTTTTGTTCCTCGATTAGGTAGAAGATATTCCCTTGCGTATGCTTGGGATATCCAACAAACTTCAGCAGAATTGACTTTGCGTCGAGCTTGTCCGGATTTTGCCTTTAGACATAGGCTGAACAACCCCAAATCTTAACTGACTTAAGATATAGGCTCTTCTCTTTCCATATCTCATATGAAATGGTAGGCATCTGATTTGATCGGAACCCTATTCAATAGGTATGCAACTTCATAAGTGCATAACTCCCTAAAAGGAAATAGGAAACTCAGTAGTACTCATCATAGAGCATACCTTATCATATAGGGTGTGTTGCTCCACCCCGATATACCATCGTGCTATGGTGTATACGGAGGAGTAATGCTGAGAGAGAATCTCATTCTCCTTTAGAATAGTCCAGGAATTCAATGCTCAAGTATTCTCCTCCCTGATCGTATCAAAGGACATAATACTTATACCCGTTTTGGTTCTCTACTTCTATCTTATATTCTGTGAATATCACAAAAGGTTCGGACTTGTGTTTCAACAGGAACATATGTCTGAATCTTGAGAGATTGTCAGAGAATGTAATGAAGTATAAAGAACCTTTCTTGGCATGTATAGACAGGGGACCTACATACATCAACATGTATCATCCCAAGAGTTCACTAACTCTTTCTCTGTTTCCAGTAAACAGAGCTATGGTCATCTTATCTCTGTGACATGACTGGCAAGTTTCACAAGATGTAAATTCAAACTGATTTAAATATGCATCTACAATGTAACTTAAGCTAGTCGGGTCACATTGATATGACCTAGTCTTCAATACCTCAAGAAGGAATCGTTCATTTCTGAACTCTTCCTCTTGTGTGTGTTCTTTATACTAAGAATTGTAGTTTGATTTAGAACATCAATGCTTTTAGATAACGTGCCTGAACCGATCAACTTTTGATATAAGAAATGTTCAAAACATTATCCAACAATACAAAATTTTATCATTTCTTTACTAATAAAGAGACTGATATAATTTTGTATATCTGGTTCGGTATCTAATAACATTCGTTCAGAATCAATGTATTTGGAATACAGGGTGACAATGACCAACAGACTTGGCTGCAACACTTGCAGAGTTTTCTGTCTCATGAAACTTATCACCCGTTCTCAGTTCTCTACCTTTCTGTAGCCCTATGTAACAGATTACATATCTGGGATCCTGATCCGGTATCGAATACCGAGGACGTAGAGGATACAGAGAAACGGTTCTTTGTAATGAACACACCCGAAGGAGATGCATCATATGCACTTTCCTCGTTTGGGCGGCATAGGAATTCTGGTATTCGTCTATTTCCTGCTCTGTCTTATAACAATTATAAGTTGGAGCGGGACCAACGTTCCCCAGCTCAGTATAACAAGCGGATTCGGTCAATATATCCGTTTTATTATCTTGATTAAGGCGTGACATGGTGGCTACCTGGAGAGAGAGAGAAGAAAACACTCTGCGTGTGCTCTTTCAAGATCAGATTGGTTATTATTTTATCTAATCAGCTTGGCTCCCACTGTTTTTATCAAATCTTCCTTCAAACACTAAAAGGAAAGACTAGCCGGGATTAATTACACGCTACAAGTTCACCAATCTTTCAGCCAGGCCAGTGTCGGTACTTTGAGGGAGGTGCCCCGTGCTTTCGCACGGACCTAATTAATGTAAACCTCGTTTTCCCAGAGGCGTAACCCCGTTGACACCTTTCTAGACACCTACTAGATCGGCTAATTGTAATGTGTAAAACTCTTCCAGGAGTAACAATTACTCGCAGTGGGTATCGGGATCCAACTATCTCATAGAAGGTATGCAATCTCATTGCAAATTTCAACACTTGAAATTCCCGATAATATTTTGCCCCTAGCAGCTATATGACCTTAACATAGTCAACAAATCATAAGTGCTAGTCAAGTTCAACCCGTCATTTCCCGATTGAATTAAACCCACCCGCACGACCCTTAACATAGTCAACAAAGTCGCACGACTACCCTAATCCAATCGCATCATATGCTTATACAGATAAGCACTAATTAGCTACCGCACACTACGCCTTAACATAGTCAACAAACGTAGCACAAATACTAACTAGAACTTATCTGAAATGACGGAGGGCTACGACAGGTTTTTCTGAAAACCTATTGCGTAATGAACTTGATATCGTTGCAGAATCAAATGATTTTTAAATGGAGTGTTTTTGAGGCTTTTCAAGTTTTGCTAAAGGGGTCACTCCCGGTGAATGGATCGTCGGCCCTTTCCTCGTCGAATGAGGTGCGGGATATATCATATATATCGCTGTGCAAAGAAAAAACTATAGAAGCAATCAAAAGACAAACCGAGGGGTGTAGCATCTTCCAGTTATTGCTAAAGGGGTCACTCCCGGTGAAGGGATCTCGGCCCTTTCCTTATCGAATAAGGTGCAGGATGTTCTACAAGGAACACCGCGATGCAAAGCAAGAACTGTAACTACCTGTTTTTGAAAATTCGATTCCACAACATCTTTTAGGTTTCTTTTCTTTCATTAATCACATTAATGAAGACCCATCATTTTATTCACCTAAACATCACAGATAAATACGACGTACACTTATGCCATCCGCATTCGCCTCGATGTCCCCTCGTGCACCGTTAGGTTAGGTAACTAACGGCAGAGCGGGGCAGGGCTAGCACGGGTGTAAAACATAAGTAACGTCTATATAATATATCATATATACTATATACAGTATTTATCACAGAACATCAAATGCTCACATCACAGATATCGCAGCAGAAGAAACATATGAAACATTGGATATACTAGAACGTCCGTGTTTTTAATACGAGCCTGTATAAAACACGGATTCCACGGTCGCGATGAATAGCCAAACCCACACCCCTAGGCCCCTACGAGAGCGGCAAGCAACCCTACCAATTCTAGAGTTAGGAGACCCGGACTCGACTCCTCGAGTTGGTCTCCCACTGGACTCTAGAACCTGGTTACTTGTGCTCTCCTCATTGGGTCTATCCTAGTGCGGAAAAGTAAATAATATACAACAACGGTGACAACTTCCGCAACCTGGAAGTGCCCCAATAAAAGAATATTACATACAAATAGTTTTACATGAATGAAAATAAAAACTCTCATCTCACATAAAACCCCCGGCTGTTCAAAACGCGACGATCCAATATAACATATCCAGCAACACATAACATCACATGTCATCAACGTAAGTAAATATGCGCATCCCAATTGTCGTTGACATATAGCAACGAAACCGGCGATATCACATATTACACTTACGGTCACAGAAAAGAAAGTGTAAAACTACAACAGTTGGAATCCGCAACCACCTTAGACATCGCATGCCTAACCAAATGAATTCTTTAGACATCGCATGCCTAACTATTATAAACCCCGCATTTTAGTCTCATTATCGAAAACACTTTTCAATATCTAGTCGGGCAATTCAATAAGATTCCCGACATCCTGATCGAATGCTCGTCGCAAACTTTAGTAGGCGGCCGCACCCCCGATACCGTCGACGAAGTGCACCAAGGCGGAATACTGCTACCGCGAGCACCCGAACGGATGCTTTCGGCGACGGGATACTCCTACAGTCACTTGGTCGGGGCTAAGGGGTGTAGCTGTCTATTAAGTTTATCCGGCGAGTATCCGCGTATGCTACGTGATTGCGACGGACTTTTGATCGCATCAAAATTCAATGGCAACCGATCATTTGAGACTAAAGTGCTATGTTTATAACATTCATATTAGTTATCTCATAACTACTTGTGAATTCCAAATATTGTATCACATTCCCGATAAAATAGAAAACGTTAAACTTTTCGATCGAACAATCAAACACCTAAGTTTTCCTGAAACAGCTCAACACATGAAATAAGTTTAAAAACATTCACTTCATGCCACAGTACCAACGGTCCAGCCAGAGAAGGGTCAAGCCAACGCCTCACATGTGGCACGCCGTACTGCCCCAAACCCGAAGGTTCAAAGGGCAGTTCAAGACGGTCATATAATCGAGTTAAGGTTTGTTGTCTTCTAGAGGGACCATCGCGTTACTTGCACTACTTAGAACGTTCTCAAACTACGGAAAAATCCAACACTTGGAAATTTTCCGGCAGGGGGAAAAAGTGGGTATTTATATCCGGTCGAACTTTTTAACATATTCAAAAATTATCCGGAAAAACAATACGAAATTAAATATTCCGATCGAATCATCGAATACAAAATAAACCCCAAAAAATACTCAACACTTGAGTCAGGTTAAAAATTGTAAGTGCACGGCGGCGCCCCGGCCGTCAATCCGACGGCCAAATGCGGAAGCGGTGATAAACTTTAATTTTTCTTGAACTGGCAAACCGCCGCGCACTAATACCCGGATCGAACCATTAATTAGTCCTAGCTATCTACAAGAAAGGGAATAGAGATATACCGACGATCCAAGTCCTCCGGTCTTCTCGTCATCGTCCCGATCTCCTGCGGAATGTCCCGTCTCCTCCTCGTCGCCGGAAGTGTACCACATCGCCTACTTCTTTTACGGGCTCCCACCTCAATGCCGAGGCAACTCGGGCACGAAGCTGGCTAGTCGACGTGCCCAAGATTTGCTGTAGAATACGGTGTACAAGTCTCATTTTAGGGTTGTAGGAATTGCCTTTTAGTGGAGGAAATGATATATGAATAATGTGGAGGAACTTTGGGGATTTTGGGAACATGAAATGAACAAAACCCCACACACCAAAAATTGGGCAGCCCCCTCCCATATGGCCGGCCAAAACAAATGAGGAAGAAGAGGAGAGTGAGAGTGTGTGAATCAAAAGATAATGGGAGCCATTCTCATATATTCAAAAGAGAGAGAGAGGAATGGTTATCATATGAACCAATGATAACAAAGCAAAACCAACACTCAACTAACAACCATCTCTCATCATCAACAACCATCATCAAAACCATGATGATAAAGAAAGTCAAGCAATCATGAGTTTATGAAGTCAAATGATGGGACAAGTATCATGACATGATAATATGCAAAGACCCCCTCCACAAATGCTTATTTGCAACAATGCAAATAAGCCCTCCTCCACCAATCTTCGGCCAATGAACGGTACAAAGGAAATCGGCCGAAACGAAAAGCAAACTGGCAACTCCAGAAAACTGGTCCCGTAATAAATTACAGGAAAACCCCGATACTGTGCATACACACCCGCATTTGTATTCCGACCGAAATACAAATGCAATGAGACAAAATCTACACTGTACTATACTAGGATCCGGCTTAAACCAAAGCCGGCTAGTAATATCCGTTCGATCCTGATCCGTGCAATACCGCACGTATCTGATCGAACCCTGCCATATATCCATACGGCCTATAGTACAAACTGTCCGATCCTGATCCGTGCAATACCGCACGTATCTGATCGGACCTTGCCATATCTCCATACGGCCTCTACAACCTTTCGCCCGAAAGCTGAGTAACTGAATGTGGGGGACTCTAAAGACTCGTCAACACTTTGGTTGTGGATTTAACCACTAGCACGTCAGAGGTATAAGCCAATACGTAACGGGCTACCAGGTATTGACTAAAAGGGATGTCTGTGAGCGAACTCAGCCTGACAACCCTACTGAGCCTGTCAGTGACAATATCCGTACAGTCCGGTCCGTTCGTCTATGAGCATCGCATGGCGGGCCTAGGGGGTTGGTAAAAGTCAGACCCCCAAAAGCGGTATAAGTCGTGTCGGAGTGTAGCCCAGAACACCCTGAGATACTACTGGAATACCTACCAGTAAATCTCCTTGCCTCGGCCGAGGGCTTCGTGTAATGGCTCTCCTAGACACAGCGCGACCTCACCCCCAATACCGGGAGAGACGAACCCCTGAAGATACGCTCACTGCCTCCATGTGGCTCGGGACTGTACCCAACTAAAACCTGTTTGCACGACTCCTTTGAGCCGTGGTAGGGTAGTAATCAAAGTACAGTGGGAACTCACACGAGACAAATGACGATCCCCAGGTCGATGAACTAACCTGCACACATGTCACCAGGGAAATGCCATCTGACGTCTGGTATATGACCAACTAGCATGTTCCCGGCGAGTCCTGTCCGGTGTACTCATAACCCAATGAGCACCTGTATACATCTTAGGTGATCCAACTGACACCAGTGGCTTGTGAGACCGGCCACCGCCCCTCGTCGGGGTCTCGACTGTATACACTAGTCTACTCTGGAGTATCGATGCCCTGTCTCGAAACTCACACGATTAGGGACCATTTAAGGATATGCTTATAGACCCCAGCTCCCACTTATATGATCGCCCTCATACTGCTGGTGGTCAAGCAAGAATCCTAGGGGCTCTATCAACGTGTAATAGCAACTTGTCAGGTCACCTAAAACAGTACACGATGATAAAGGTAAACCAGATAGCATACTATCATCTCGAGTAAGACTGTCCTACCGGGATAGGTCCTCCATCAATCATTGCAATCACGTACCTGTGACCTAATAATTGACTCTGAGGGCACTATCTCCAACAATCTCCCACTTGCACTCAAGGCTAATTATTGCGATGTCGCATACTCACAGCCCGTGTGATACCGAACACCCAACTCCTCTACTAGTCTGTCTCACAAAGCTCGTTTGCGAAACTATTGCGTTCGAGGAATAGCCTTAGTGAGTGGATCCGCTTTGTTGTCTCTTTCCATGTCTCTCTATATCTCAAGTTCGCGGAGAAACCCATCTCCCGAAATGAGCAATACCTGTCTTAGAATGTGTCTGGATGTCTGATGGGACATAGCTCATAAATGAACTCCAAATCCAAATTTCTTAGACTGTATCGTCAGCTGAACTTAATCAGTATTCTACGCCATGCCTCCCTCAGTATTGCCTTGGACCACCTGTCCAAAATACTGCCCCTCGTCAGAAGGAAAACTATAACTCTGACAACCTTCCTGTCGTCCAGGTCACCTTGGAAGCCTGGAATGATAACTGTCTCCCGAATGAGGCTGTCGTTATCATATCCCTAGAACATTCACTTATGTTCTAAAACTGCTTCCGACTGTTTCTCCAGGATTGGATCAATGTCAACTTATTGCATCTAGTGCAAGAACAACATCTGGTGTGGTACTTGACAACTCATGATTGACTCAATTGCCTGAGCAAGTGATCTGCCAATCATGCACATCCCTCTCCCTTTTAGTCTGTAAGACACCTTTAGAGAGGGTGACTCCATCACCTGCAGGTACACTACCGTGCCAGGAGTCGTCCATTCTAAATACCCTTAGATTGCTGTCTAAGTACCCAGATTGGGAAACTACCCAAATCTAGATCTAAAACCATAGATCTAGTAGCCAGTATGTCTGATATAAAATCCATTTCCTTTGTGGAGAAACCACTGTGTGACGACCAAAGTATAACCGATCGTAGTATAGGAATTTCTTTTCCTACTCTGTGTATGTCATCCAAATACCAGGATATCACACCCTACTACCTTCTCAACAGATCCATCCCCTATTCTGATGAAGTCAAACCTATGACTGTCACATCAGAAATAGATGATCTATCTCCGCTATATCTGCTTTAGTCTATAAATAGACATAAGCTACCTGTCCACCAATGCTTCCGTTGCTCCCACTGACTACGACAACCCTCTGGCAGAGTCATATACACGTACACTTCTAAAGCGAGTTCAGAACGACGCTATACTCATCCTCCCGCCGGGTCTCGCAGCCTGGAACAACAGCAATGGTAATTGTGGGTAAACAAGAACTTCCCTGTCACCGTCCTTGAGGCTACCGTAGTACCTCTCGGGTGCCTGAAGTTACCCACCTTATCTGCGGAGTGGCCAATAGAATGTCAATCCAGATTGAATCTTTAGGTTCCTTGTCAAATCTTCAGTAATCGTTCGTGGTTCTAGAATCACCTCCAGTTCTACCATACTCCCACTACTGTTTTCTGAAAAAATCCATTTTTAATAAAACTGTGGCGAGTCTAGAACAATATTGCTATTGTTCATCCAGATGGTAGAAAGTCAACCCTCGTCATAGGCTGGGTCAACCCACAAACAGCCATTACAGAAACGTGCCTTGAGTTGTCCAGCGTCTGGTTTTAATCATAAACCGGACAACTCCCCGTACCTTAACATCGTTAAGATATGAACTGTTCTATATCCAATATTGAACCAGAGGCACTGATTTAATTGAACCAGATTCAAATCATGCAGCTGTCCCCAGTGCATGTCAACTGAATGGAAGGAGGCCGATCATCGTTACTCAACTTAGGAATGCTTCCAATTATGAGAAACCTGAAAGAGAAGCAATTTCTCTTTATCATTATTATCAACTGAATACCATACACAAGTATCTACATCTTCGATCTCCTTGAAGAATCCCGATACTTGCAACACCTGGTTCTCTACTTTATTCAAATACCTATAACTTCTCAAAATTCGGACCCTGTGTTTCCACGAAACACCTGTCTAAAAACTAGAGAAGTCATAAGTAAACCGAATATAGTACGAGGACCAACCCCTCTATCCTGATGGACCCTGGACAACATACAATACTCTGTATAAGTCCCTTGAGTCTGATAACTCATTCACTGTGTGTCGTAGGTTGAAAACTGTACTTATGGTTAAGAAGAATTACACCGCTGTTTAATGCTCCTTACCTAACCATCCACTGATATAGGTAAATGTCATAGACATAATTTCAGAAAGGTATATCTCACTCTATGAAAATAGACGTACAGATATATCAATTTGAAATTGGTGCATAACAGCGGATATTCAAAACCAAATATTTGCCGACCGGCAAACTACCCAGGTGACTTCCTCAAATGTCACCGATTACAACGAATCCCGATATAATGAGGATGATCACCCAATACCCAATAACTTACTCCCACTCATCATCTGTAAAACCATACAGATATGAGAATCGTACCTGGTAAATACATACCCTGGAGGAAGTATCTAATCGGGAAATCAGTTTTCCTTTAACATTACACAGTGAAACTGAAACATTGAAATGTTCCGATGGGGTATTCTGGTATTCCTAGTAATGCCTCTTCCAGATTCACGACTGTAACCGTATAGTTCTTTGCCACCTCTCCAAATCCCTTCATATGTCTTTAGTCTTTACCTTCTGTACACCCCTTTAGGCCAAATGGTTTTCTTCCTTCCCTACTGTTCGGCACCAGCCTATGGTTTGGAAGAAGACTATCCAATAAGCATAATGGGTGTACTGTCCCAATCCTAGGAACACTCACAATGAGAGAGGGTGAAGATAAAAGACAACCGAATAAACCTTATTCCTATTTCTCCTGGACCAGAATCCATCCCCGACTGGAACAAGTTCCTTTCGAGTTCGTATATAACCATACGATGGAGTATCCAATAAACTGTGGATCTTCGTAGTGATACGGAGTGTCCTGGAGAAATACAAAGGTGATTTTAGGATTGGCGAAGGAATACTTGGTTTGGTCGTGAATATCTGTTGCAATTTACTTTGCCCTCTTACTAATCCCTTGCTTTGTCTGAACTTAATACCTTCTGTACACCATCGTTAGGCTAATTGGTTTTCTTCATTCCCTACCGGTCGGCACCAGCCTAAGGTTTGGAAGAAGACTATCCAATTTGCGTAATAGGTGTACTATCTCCTAAACCAAGGAGTACTCGCAACCTGAGAGAAGGTAAAAGGAAAAGACAACTGAATAATCCTATCCGTTTTCTCCAGAACCTGAAACCATCCTCGAATAAATTCCTTCGAGTTCGTATCTAACCATACGATGGTTTTGTCCAATGGAAGTGGACGTTCGTAGTAATACGGGGTGTCCTGGAGAAAAGGGTAAAAGTAGGAGTGGCAATGAGGTTTGCAACTCTGACAATCCAAAAGCCAGTGTTTAAGAAGGTTCGGTCAACTTGGTCACTGAGTCATAGTCTAGGGTCGGGTCAATGGTCGCTGCCAAAGAGAGGGAGAAAAGAAACACTCAGCGTGCACTCTAACCTAGATCAGAATGGTTACCAATTTATCTAATCTGGAAACCTCCCACTGTCATCTCAAATTCTCCTCCAAACCTGAAAGAAGAATTAGTCGGGGTCACCCGAGGAGTAAACTAACTCATCAGTGGGAATCGGGATCCAACTATCATCGCATGATAACGTGACGGAATCCGCTCACGTCATCACACTCCAGAAGGTATGCGCATATTTGGCAAGTTTCAGTTCTTTTGAAACTCCCGATGTGATTTTTGCCCCATGCTCTTATGACCTTGACTTTAGCCAACAAATCATAAGTCACATGTCAAGTTCTACCCGTCATTCTCCAGGTTAATTTGAATCCACCCGTACATACCCTTGACTTTGGCCAACAAGGTAGTACGACTGTCCCAAACCAACACATCTATCTATGCTGCATATGAATAACCAACAGCTACCAAACACTGTGCCTTGACTTTGGCCAACAAACACAGCTTGAATACTATTGACTACCCATATGAAACGACGGAGGGCTACGAATGGTTTCTGGCGAAAACCTTTAACGTAAAGAACTTGATATCGTTGAAGGAACTGATAGCTTTTAAAAATATAGTGACGAAAACCTTTGCTAAAGAGGTCACTCCCGGTGAAGGGATCTCGGCTCTTTCCCCGTAGAATGAGGTGCAGGATATTCCAACTGAATACCATGGTGCAAAGCAAAAAGCAATCGGCTATAGTGAAGTCATTGCCCTGACGCAAACTTTTGTCCAAGGGGTCACTCCCGGTGAAGGGATCTCGGCCCTTGCCTCGTCGACTGAGGAGCAGGATATTCCAACTGAATACCACGATGCAAAACAAAAGTGAACGTCCTTGCAATAACAGCTTTTTGAAAAGTGTTCCAACAACATCAGATTAGGTTTGTTTTTAACTTGCATTGATCCGAATCAATGCAGTCCCATCAATTGATCACACCAAAAAGAACGAAAATATACTGATGTACGTATATGCCATCCGCATTCGCCACTGGGTCCCGTCATTACCCGTTAGGTTAGCTAACTAACGACAGAGCGGGGACTGGACTAGCGCGGATGCAAAACATATACAACATCTACTAATATATATACCAATATATTATATTCGCTCAAGGCGTGATAAAATGCAACATCACAGAAATGTACAGCATCACAGAAACAATACAGATATCTGGGATCCCCGGGTTTCACAGAGCCGCTGAAACCCGACGTTCCCCTGGTCATGTGGATAGCCTGTGCAATGAAATCCTAGTCCCCTATGGGCGCGGCAAGTCACCCGCCAAAACCTGAAGCGAGGCAGCCCCTTTCAGCACCGTGAATGGACCACCCAGCACTTCACGGAATCCGGTAACTTGGGCATCCCTCCTGGGTCAACCTGTACCCCCTACGAGTGCGGCGAATAGCCCGCCAATTCTAGAGTGAAGCCCCCTGCGTCTCAATGCCATGAGATGCGGGCTTGTTGCCCTCTAGAACCCGGCTATCCGTGCACCCCTCCGCGGGGTAAGCCTAGTACAGAAAGTAAAATATACATACAACGGGTACATCGACCGCAACCTGGCCGTGCCCCAAAATAATAATACAAACAGGCAGTGACGGCAGTCCACACGTCGGACACTCGCCCCGCAATATCAAATGTACATAATACAACCACAACTGTACTAGCATTGCATCCAGGCTATCCCCCACGACCGATCCGCAACATCACAGCAAAAACAGAACATCAACGTGAAAGTCACGTTCGCAAATCCGTCTAACCGGGCTATAGCAGTTAGACTGGATTTACCGATCAAGTGACATTCACGGTCGCAGATATAATGTAAATACTGTGAAATAATGTGTTTAAAATATCCGATCGATCAAAAATTAACAAGTGGGCCCCCAAGCAATACTGTAGCACTCACAGAAATTCTGGGCCCAATTTTAATATTCCAAAACCCCAATTTTAACCCCAGAAAGATACTGTAGAAATTTGGTGCAGGGATCTCCACAGTGTGCGGCGGAACCGCGGCGAGAAGGGGGTGTTTGCGGCGGTTCCGCGCTCCCACAGTGGAATCACTTCATCGAATTTTTACAGAGTTCTTATATTTTCCAGTACATCAATTTTTTACAACCTGAAAAAATTTTGGAGACCAAAAAATTTCAACAGAAACTGATGCTAACAAAAATTTAGATTTTGGAATTTTGGTCGATCGGAAATGCAAAACACATTAAACCAAGCTAGACTAAGTTAATGGCGAGGCTCTGATACCACTGTAAGTGCACGGCGGCGCCCCGGCCGTCAATCCGACGGCCAAATGCGGAAGCGGTGATAAACTTTAATTTTTCTTGAACTGGCAAACCGCCGCGCACTAATACTCGGATCGAACCATTAATTAGTCCTAGCTATCTGCAAGAAAAGGAATAGAGATATACCGACGATCCAAGTCCTCCGGTCTTCTCGTCATCGTCCCGATCTCCTGCGGAATGTCCCGTCTCCTCCTCGTCGCCGGAAGTGCACCACATCGCCTACTTCTTTTACGGGCTCCCACCTCAATGCCGAAGCAACTCGGGCACGAAGCTGGCTAGTCGACGTGCCCAAGATTTGCTGTAGAATACGGTGTACAAGTCTCATTTTGGGGTTGTAGGAATTGCCTTTTAGTGGAGGAAATGATATATGAACAATGTGGAGGAACTTTGGGGATTTTGGGAACATGAAATGAACAAAACCCCACACACCAAAAATTGGGCAGCCCCCTCCCATATGGCCGGCCAAAACAAATGAGGAAGAAGAGGAGAGTGAGAGTGTGTGAATCAAAAGATAATGGGAGCCATTCTCATATATTCAAAAGAGAGAGAGAGGAATGGTTATTATATGAACCAATGATAACAAAGCAAAACCAACACTCAACTAACAACCATCTCTCATCATCAACAACCATCATCAAAACCATGATGATAAAGAAAGTCAAGCAATCATGAGTTTATGAAGTCAAATGATGGGACAAGTATCATGACATGATAATATGCAAAGACCCCCTCCACAAATGCTTATTTGCAACAATGCAAATAAGCCCTCCTCCACCAATCTTCGGCCAATGAACGATACAAAGGAAATCGGCCGAAACGAAAAGCAAACTGGCAACTCCAGAAAACTGGTCCCGTAATAAATTACAGGAAAACCCCGATACTGTGCATACACACCCGCATTTGTATTCCGACCGAAATACAAATGCAATGAGACAAAATCTACACTGTACTATACTAGGATCCGGCTTAAACCAAAGCCGGCTAGTAATATCTGTTCGATCCTGATCCGTGCAATACCGCACGTATCTGATCGAACCCTGCCATATATCTATACGGCCTATAGTACAAACTGTCCGATCCTGATCCGTGCAATACCGCACGTATCTGATCGGACCTTGCCATGTCTCCATACGGCCTCTACAACCTTTCGCCCGAAAGCTGAGTAACTGAATGTGGAGGACTCTAAAGACTCGTCAACGCTTTGGTTGTGGATTTAACCACTAGCACGTCAGAGGTATAAGCCAATACGTAACGGGATACCAGGTATTGACTAAAAGGGATGTCTGTGAGCGAACTCAGCCTGACAACCCTACTGAGCCTGTCAGTGACAATATCCGTACAGTCCGGTCCGTTCGTCTATGAGCATCGCATGGCGGGCCTAGGGGTTGGTAAAAGTCAGACCCCCAAAAGCGGTACAAGTCGTGTCGGAGTGTAGCCCAGAACACCCTGAGATACTACTGGAATACCTACCAGTAAATCCCATTGCCTCGGCCGAGGGCTTCGTGTAATGGCTCTCCTAGACACAGCGCGACCTCACCCCCAATACCGGGAGAGACGAACCCCTGAAGATACGCTCACTGCCTCCATGTGGCTCGGGACTGTACCCAACTAAAACCTGTTTGTACGACTCCTTTGAGCCGTGGTAGGGTAGTAATCAAAGTACAGTGGGAACTCACACGAGACAAATGACGATCCCCAGGTCGATGAACTAACCTGCACACATGTCACCAGGGAACTGCCATCTGACGTCTGGTATATGACCAACTAGCATGTTCCCGGCGAGTCCTGTCCGGTGTACTCATAACCCAATGAGCACCTGTATACATCTTAGGTGATCCAACTGACACCAGTGGCTTGTGAGACCGGCCACCGCCCCTCGTCGGGGTCTCGACTGTATACACTAGTCTACTCTGGAGTATCGATGCCCTGTCTCGAAACTCACACGACTAGGGACCATTTAAGGATATGCTTATAGACCCCAGCTCCCACTTATATGATCGCCCTCATACTGCTGGTGGTCAAGCAAGAATCCTAGGGGCTCTATCAACGTGTAATAGCAACTTGTCAGGTCACCTAAAACAGTACACGATGATAAAGGTAAACCAGATAGCATACTATCATCTCGAGTAAGACTGTCCTACCGGGATAGGTCTTCCATCAATCATTGCAATCACGTACCTGTGACCTAATAATTGACTCTGAGGGCACTATCTCCAACAAAAATACCCATAAAATTCAAATAACAGATACAAGAATTACTGTGCAGAAATCATGACATAATCACACTGTACGGCCGTGGATCCGCGTCCCAAGCAGGGTATGGCCGTGGTTCCGCGGCGTTATGTTGGGATTAGGTCCTCGAATTTCACAGTAATGCTAATAAAACCCTGCTGAATTTTTTAAGCATTTTTAATTTGGAAAAATCCCAGATTTTAAAAATTATACAGAGAGGGGTTTAAGGTGTTGTTTTCGGGTTCGATCGGGATTTTAACTTCGTAAACGCATCGCCTAATGCTCTAGCTAGGCTCTGATACCACTGTAGGGTTACTAGGCACACTAAGGAGGCTCTACAAGGCATCAACCATGCCGGATTAAAATTTTACCATTCCGAACAACCTTAAGCTAGATCGTTGACTAAAGATTAGGCGATAACAAAAAGCTAGTAAATCACATTTACACTAAAGGGAAGGGACTACAACCTTTGTAGATCCGGTTCTCCACTTCCAAAGCTCCGTGACGACGTACCTTCGCTGCGATCATCCAACTTCGGACTCTCGGACGGCTCCTAGAGAAGTTGCAACGAGATCGCTTGAAGTCTTCGATGCCGAAGATGATCTACGTCGAGGGAATACGGACTCAAGCTTCTACCTCACTAATCAAAGAATTAGTGAAGCAAACACCCTAAACTAAAGTGCTAGTCTAGTAGAGGATGGTGAGATACGAAATGGGTACTCTTTAGATTTTGATTTCTCATTCGGATTCATCACTTGATATTTTCTAGCAAGCTTTCCCTTTTTCTTCAAGAAGAAGAAGAAGAAGAAGAAAAAGAATAATCATCAAAAATAATCTAAAAAGAATTATCAAGTGATATCTATCATAATGCAACCATGGGTGAGGATAACTCATGTAGAGAATAAACTAAGGTTTAGGTGAATGGTTAGGTTTAGGAAAGAAACAAAATGGTCAAAGATTCATGAAGCTTCAAAATAAATCCAAAGAAAGCCACCATTTCATTTCTTGCCAAAATGAATAAATAAATAAATGAATAAATAAATAAATCAAACCTTAACCATTAACCTAATCATAGTTTAAAGCATACACACCCAAGTTTGCATGTATCATCAAACATGATACAATCTTGTGCACAAAAATATATCACATATACAACTTGTGCACATCAAGTGAGAATCATTCTTAAGTGAACCAATACTAGTTAATGTAAAGTAATATATCAAATATATAATTATACATTAAATCATTAAATCAACACTTGATTTAATGATCCGGTCATATCGCATACAACCGACTAATATCAATGTATCGACTTATCGAATCAACACTTGATTCGATAACTAGGTTATATCGCATACAACCAATCGATACAATCATCGCGAGAATAGAATACGGTATCACATACTCGTATCATTCTCGGTCCCGCACATATCACATATGCGCTCCTATCTCGTTTTTCCTGAGCCAGTACAACCTCTATGTAGGACTCTAAAGACTCGTCAATACACCGGCAGTAGGTGATGATCATATCAAGCACCTAGAAGCCGTCAGCGGTACTAGCTGGACGTAACGGCTACCCGGGTATTGAGCGATCAGAAGATCAGCAAGCAAGCCCGCTCCAACTCTTGCAAAAAGCCTGACAGTGACACTACCGTACAATCCGGTCTCCTCGTCTGATATGTCGCATATCAAGTCTAGGGGTGGTAAACGTCAGACCCCAATAACCGATAAGTCATGCCGATGAGAGGCTCATAACGGGTCGAGAAACTAGTGGTAACACTTACCGGTAAATCTCTAAACCAGCCCTGGCCAGGGACTTCCCTGTTATGGCCAATCGAGCACAGCGCAACATCAACCCCCAATACCGGGAGAGAGGAAACCCCTCCTATCGCTCATTATCTCCATGTGACTTGGGACTGTACCCAAAAACCACCGTTTTGCACGCCCTTTTGGACGTAGTAAGGTGGAAATCAAAGCACAGTGGGAATCACACAAGACTCTATGACGATCTTGGGTCTACAGAATAACCTGTACTGGTGTCACCAGAGAACTGCCATCTGACGTAAGGTATAATACCATCTGGGAGTTCCCGGCGAGTCCGTCCAGTGTACCCAGTCTCCACTGAGCACCCGTATATCATCTCTGATGTCAAACACCAATGGATATGGGATCATCCATCGCCCATCTGTATGGGTCGAGAAGGTATACGCTAGTCTATTCTGGTATATCGATGCCCCGTCTCGATATACCCTCGACTAGGGACCTTGAAGGATGTACTTATGGACTACCATGTCCCCACTAGTATGATCCGCATCACAGTCCAGGTAGTCAGGTACATATCCTAAGGGCTTTACCAACATGTAACAGATAGACAATCAGTGTACACGTTAAGGTAAAGAGTAACCAGATAGCATACTATCATGTCGAGCAAGAAAGTCCTCCCTATATATGTCTAAGCATCCACTACAATATACAACACATGCATAGTAATGGCCTCTAGGGCATACATATAACTAACATTTCATTCATGCATGATGGATGCACTTGATTTAGATTTTCTACGTGCATGTTGCATGCACTTGATTTAGATTTCATTCGTGCATGACGGATGAACTTGATTTAGATTTTATTCATGCATGTTGGATGCACTTGATTTAGATTTCATTCGTGCATGACAGATGCACTTGATTTGGATTTTCGCACATGTTTGGCGCATGATATGAGATGTGATTTTGTGCACACCGGATGCACTCGATTGGGATTTTCATTCGTCCATGTTAGTTGCACCGGATTGAGATTTTCGTGCATAATAGATGTACTAGATGTTGTTGTCGTGCACACCCGTTGCACTGGACAAATGCTTTCGTGCACACCCGTTGCACTTAGTTTTGCTTTTGTGCTTATTGTGGCACTTGTATTTGGATTTGATTTCCGTGCGCACCAGACGCACGAGATTATTGGATACGCCTTTCGACGATGATTTTGCTCTTGAGCACCTTGTTTTCATGATGGGTACTATATTATGTAGGAGCCGAACATGACTGATCTATGGACAGTACCTGAGTACTTTCCATGCATCAAAATTTTACCAAGAGGTTTTTGAAAAAGAGTTATAGTCTGACTATTTCCTACGTGTCCGCGAGCGACACGAATGTTTACAAAAGAAAACCTTTTAGGATATTTCAAAAGGGCGGAACGTATATTTGAGCAAAACATATATGAATATATCTTTATTACTTTACAAATGAGCGTCCGTCACTTGTGCCGTGAGTTACGCATCACACGGCGATTCAGAAAAGGTTTTGCATGTGTTTTATTCAGTTTTAGGAGATTTTTCCAAGGATGCATACTATATATGTATTATAGTATTTGACTAGTGTATATTGGATTTCAGTAGTGGATTTCAAGATCTGTAACTCCATTGTAACTCCGATTATATGCGTGCAAATCCGATGATTTGTGTGACGCTTGACGGAGTTCGATTTTGGGTTTCATACTCGTTTTCAGGCGCACACGATGCGCTGTGGTATTTCTTTATCTTCCGTGATTTCGGAGCCCCGTCGATTTGAACTGATTATTGAAATGTTTTAGTATTTGGGGGATTAAATTTAAATTCGGGGACCGAATTTATTTAAGGAGGGAAGATTGTAACATTTCAGAAAATATAAAATATTATTTTTGGAATTTAATATTAAAATAATATATTTCGCGAAAACTACCCGATTTGCGAATCTGTAGTTTTCGTAAAATGGTATAAATATAAACCAATAATTATGAAATAATTGGAGATTAAAATGATTTATTCATTTAAAAATATAATCATTGAATTTAGAATTTTTATAATTAATTATATGCAAGTTAAAAATTAAACCCAATTAGTGCACTACTAATCGCGATTAAGCCAAATCCGTGTTTCTACAGTTTTCCATGGCTAGTGCACCATGTCATGGTGCATTTTGTTGCATGTTGTTTCATTTGTGTTGTTTTATTGGTATTATGTATATTATTGTGAGAAAAAGAGAAAGGGAATTATTGGAGAGAGAGATAGTGAGGCATGGGCTTGTGAGGGGTGAGAATAAGAGAGAGTGAGGGTAGGAGAGAGAGAGAGGGCTGCCATTCATTTCCTCCCATTTGCTTTTCTTCAACTTCTTCTTCCTCCTCATTTCCCTCCACCTCCACCTCCAAGAATCATCTCCATTTATTCACCAAAACCCTACACCCTCTTCATTAAAAAATGATCCTCACTTCATCCTCAACACACTGGACATTGCAAGTTTGGATTTTGGAGACTTTGGGAAGCTAGGGTTTTTGCTTGAGTTGCATCCATGAGGTATAATCCCTTTCATTTAGCTTAGTTTTAGTTTCTTGCACCCTAGTTTAGTTTAGAATGTGATTTGGTTAAGGTATGTGAAAATTCAAGAGAAGGGTTGGGTGCGTATGTGGACTTATAATCTGTAGTGGGTGTTTACTTAACCTCTAGTGGTGTTTTACTGGCCAATACCATAGATTATCACCAAAACACGAAGTTAGAATTTCCCGATATCGGCTATTTGACAGATTTTGAGAGTATATGGGAATCTGGAGTGACCCGAAACCACCATAATTTAAGTTGCCATTACAAAGATGTGTGCAGGTGATTTAGAGCATAACCTAAAGACTCGAGACCCCAACTCAACTACTTGGCCGCAGATATATTCATTGTGGCCGCTATTTGCAGCCATATTAAGGAATCTAGGGTTGGGTCTTGGTATATAGTTCACTTATCTGATAATTAGACCTCTTATATATACAGAATTGGCCAATTTAACCTAGGGCAAAATCTGGTAGTGTTTTCTTGAGTTGCTGTTTTGGTTTTGCGAATTTTAATGACTTGGGTTTTGGTATTTGATATTGTATTTGGTCGTTGGATGTTTGTATGTCAACGACGAGGGATAAGGCTATAGGTTCTAACCTATGAGCGCACCGTGTGCCGTATTGGTTTTCCGGATTTGATTTTAATAGAATTTCGATTATGTGTTGATATGTAGGTACCTCACGTGGACTTCCAAGACGACGAAGCACATCGACTACGGCTGAACAAGGAGTCTGCAGGTGAGTAAATTTATATCTATGGGGGAAGTCGGGTGGATGGCTATACCACCCCCGCAAGTTTTGATGGAAACCTATATATAGAATATGGTTAAGGAAAACTATATTAGAAAACTATGGATATGGTTAAAAAGATAGTTAGAGATGATATGAATGATTGAATATATATATCGAGATATGGGATGAAAGCTATAGGGATATGACTCTTGACATGATTTGATAGAAATGATGTCTCGAATTATATATAAGGATATGACAAGTGAATGTGAATCACGATATATAGATATGTAGTTGCACGAGATTTAGAGTAGCATGCCATGAGATTTATAAGATAGAATGGATATGTAAAATGACTTGATGTGAGATAGTGATGTGATAAAAAGAGTATACGATGAGATATGATGACTTGGTTTGATATATCGTTATATGGATGCGAGTCGATATGAGATAATCGATACCTTTGCCGGTCCCATGATATGAGATTAATACGGATGTGACCTGAGAGATAGGTATATATATATATATGGATAATATTGTGGATCATGAGTGATATGCTGTATGAGACGTTAGGTCCGTACCCTCATTATCATATAGGTTGATAGAATCCCTAATTGTTTAATGCTGCCGTATGATGGATTACCGTATGTGATGAGTGTTATCTCATGATTGATCCATACCCTTGATTGGGGGATGCTGTACGATGTATTATACCGTACGTGATATTGTAAGGCTAGATGCCGATTGATAAATTCATCGTCTCGGTTATGTTATAGATACGTATACCCTTTAGCATTTCGCTTATGATATACCTTATGCTACGTTCATGTCATTCTCATTGCATTACATATACCTGTGCTAGTACACCTACACCATTATCGATAATACGTATGTTACACTTACGCAGATTGGCCGGCTCACACACTTCATCATCGATAATTGCTATGTCACTTACACAGTAGGATTGTTACATCATTATGATATGTTGAATGATATACTGATATTGTCACATCACTGTTCCATGTTGCATGATATACAGAGATGCTCACATTTCTGTTCTATATTTGCATGTATCATGCTTTACGATCATATGCACTGAGATGCTGTTTTCATGAGATTTTTGGATTTGAGAACCGTGGTCATTTAAAAAGAAAGTATATATTGTTTTAAAAAAAAACCGGTTTCTCTTGATATGATATTTCGAGACGTTCACCATGTGTTTTCTCGGTTCTGAAATTGATATGTGAAACCCGATTCGAGGAGCTGGATGAGGCCGTTTACCGGTACATGGTGGACCCGGTATGGTACCTCAGGGCAAGAAAGGGATGTTGTGCAGTAGACGATGAGCCTGGAAGAGGGATTACTACCTACCTGTGATAGTATTTGGACTCGGCGGCTATCCGGAGGATACCAACCGGAGTCGTGAGATGATACGGGTCGATCCGGACTGACGGAGCCCGTGGGCCAATCCGGACTGACGGAGCCCGAGATATTGATATGGGCCGATCCGGACTGACCGAGCCCGAGATATGAGGATTTACGTGTCGATGCTGGACACGGGTTCATGATGTTTCGAGTGTCGATGTTGGACACTCAGGTTCCATGATTTTGATGTGTCATTGATGGGCACATGTTGATTTATATCCTCATATTTTCATGCATATGCTTTCATGATATTTACATGCATGATGTTGTTGTGTCACTGATGGACACGTAGATGTTATCCACACGCATACAGGCGTTGTTTATATTATTGGCACATATGCATATACGGTCACCCTAGATATCATAGTATTACCTTTATGATGTAGTTGACCTAGGAATCGTTGTTTTATTCGATTTCTACCTGATGATGTTTTCTACTCACGAGTTGGCAACTCACCCCCGTTGTGCCACAGTTCTTGCAGGTTGACCGCTTGGATTAGTAGCGGCATAGCTGGTACACATCTTGCTTTCGGGTGATTGCGTTGGTAGGTGGGACATTTGGATCGTGCCCACTATTGTATTATTTTCCTGTTGTATCTAGTTAACTCCATCAATCAGTAACTAGTATTTGTATAAGTAGTAAGACTTAGAAGGACTGTGGTTGCGAGACTTAGAGCGATCGGTTATATGTTCGCTTGGTGGGATGATGTCTTGCTTTATTCTTTATCCTTTGTGTTGATCTTCGCCGTTGGGCGTCGTATACATTTATTATGACTTGCGTGGTGGTGATTCCGCCGATTGGCGAAGAGCTAGCTCTCGCTTGGGGATGCATTTTTATATTATCATGTATATACGGTTTTAGATCAAAATATACAAAGGTGGTGCTGCCCAATTTTTTTTAAAAGACGAAACATTTTTTTCAACTTGCATAATCCACTCTTATTTTCATGTTCCCTCATCTATGTATTTAAGAAAACTTTAAATTTCATCATATCTTTATTTCAAAACATCACCTCTTTATTTTCTTTACAAGGTTTAGATTTCTGGGCTTCGGCTTACTTAATTTACGTTACGCCTGTAGACGTGGCGTGATTTAAGTGCCGGTCACGAACTAAATTTCGGGTCATGACACCGAGCCGGTCTCAAAAGGCAAGAGGCCGAACGTTGTGATCACTAAGGCAATACAACCCAAACTTAAGATGGTATCCGAACAACTCTCTGGTGCTCCTGCTGGGGGCAAGACTTCTGGTACAAAGGTCACCATCAAACATTGCGGACGAGCTCAGGCGTTGACTCCAACAAATGCACAATCAGGGGTATCTCCAAAGCCCTCTATCGCTTAGTCTACGAAGGCTTCCCAAAGAGCCGTAGCCAGCCAAGTGCTCAAAACAGAAAGGTTAAGACAAAAGCGCCTCAGGTATCGAGTCAATAAGAAGGCTAGGACTTTGGCCACGTAGAATCTTGTGAGGTTCCAAGAGCAGGGTTATTCCGTGATGACGGCTGAGTCGGCCGTAAAAGTCAGCAATTCCTTCGAACCTCTGAAGTGGGTTCAGAAAAATGCTATGACCGTCAGAATCAAGAAGACAACAGTCCGAACAATGATACAATGAGATGTGTTCCGGCCCCAAAAGAGAGCATGATACCATCTCTTCAAGAGTCTATCAGGCAATCTGTACCGCACGAAAGCAGCAGAGCAAATCTAGTAAAGAAGTGCCAACATCACTCAAAAACCCAGTCAGGCCAGCTATCTTCAATCGATTATCTGTAACTGAAACAGAAGGGCCCCAACAGCGGTCTACGAAATCAGCTACAAATAATGAAAGGACGGCAGGATATGTTATCCACACGGTCTATATAGCGGGCATGCACCCCAGTGAAAACCTTCGCAGCAAATGCAAGGATGGGGCCACCACATCCTAAGCCCAATCTGGCTTGAATGTGGTTTCCGCTTCCCAAGATCAGCCGCCTACACTGGATAATGAAAACCCTCTCGAAGAGGCCGATAGGCAGAAAGACCCCTCAATCCATGTGGAGTCAAGTTCGGACAGCGAGGAAGAGCCGACTTTTCGCCCCAGGACCGCAGAGCAAGAGCTTCGAAAATAGCTCAGGAGCAAAGATAAAGAGATGGCCAAGCTCTATTAAAAAATTGAGGACCTAACGAACGTTGTGATGCAGCTCATGGCTCAAATTGCTCGGACACCTCCCAATCAAGCATAAATCTCTACTCATGAGCCGGGTGATGACAACCCGAAGCAACCGATGCCTGTCCTTTTGGGTCCAAGATTGGGCGAGCCGCACGAAAGCCGACCACATCCCGCTTCTGGGAACGCCTTGGCACCATATAGCACCATTCTGCTAACACAAGATCGGATAATGGATTTGGTCACTATCAAGGTTAGAACATTGGAAGCCGAAGCCGAAGCTCAGAAAGAAATCAGCAGTAGTGGGTGGCCATATCCTGCACAGTACGATCTGATCGAGTTCCCGAGCGGTTACGTCATTCCTAAGTTCAGAAGATTTGATGGGACAGGAAACACAAATCATCACGTCGCCCACTTTAAAGCGTCGTGCAGAAATACAGGGGGCAATGATGCACTCCTTCTTCGTCAGTTTGTCAATAGCCTGACTGGTGTTGCTTTCGACTGGTACGCGAGCAAACCAGACGGGTCCGTCATTACTTTTTTCCAAATGGGGTCTTTGTTTCGGCAAAGGTTCATGAGTGTCAGTGATAAAATCTCGATTGCTGACCTTGTGAGAACCAAGCCGGGAAACAACGAAAGCAACACGGACTTTATTGCCCGATGGTACAACCTCACTGTCAAGTGTGAACCGCCGCTAGAGCTGGACCAGTCCGTCAGCCTCCTTATTGGGAACCTCAGCAATTGGATGGTCCCATTCTTGTGTACAGCTGATTGTTACGTTTTTGCGTGTTCTTAAATTTTAATTACCGCAATCAAGATGGTGTCGCTTGGTAGCTAGCCGGTTGAGTACGGGTCGATCCACAGGGAGAAGAAATTCTTTTCTTTATGTTATAGCGAGTTAAGTCCGGTAATTAGATAGCTTTAGTTTTAAGATGTATGAATGAGAATAAGTTGATAAAAAGCTTGCTGGGGTTAGGATTAGGTTAGTTCGAGATAGGGATCTTCTCACATCTTTCAATGCTTTAGTTATGAATATAGGTGTTAGGGTAATCGGTAACAACGGGGATTAGCACGACTAGGAAGAAACTTACAAGTCTAAGCTAGGCTTTCCATGCTTAGTTTCTTCCTTTTGGTCCTTGTCCGTCCGTTCTTGGCTTTTAGTCCTAACCTCCGGTTAATTCAACCACAATCGGTCTAACTAGAGAATCACCGCTATCATGTAGGATAGGGTGCCGTAGTGAGTGGATTGTGGTTGAATTAAAAGGAGTCCGTATTTAAAATTATTAGGTAAAGAAAGGAGTGAGAGAAATTTCCTTCTCTCAAACCTTCCCTCTACTACCCTAACAAGTGAGGAATTACCCACTCATTAGAGAGATAACAATAAAATCATTATAAGGAAAAGGCAGATAAATTTTCTATCACTAAATTAACAAATTAAAATTGCAGGTATTTAAAATACGATAAAAGAAAGAATGCGAGATAAATAAAAAAACTTACTTTATTGATGACCTCTCAAGAACGCATTACAATGGAATTTAAATTTAGATCTAAAAATTAAAAAGACAAAAAAAAATAAAGATAGGCATCCTAAGAAAGGCACTCTCAAAGAGGCACACCTTATTTGGCTTTGAACCTTCCTATTTATAGATAGGAAAACCCTAGGTTTATATTCTGATCCATACATGAAATGACAAAACTACCCCAAGAGCTGAATCAAAGGACCGTCACTGCCACCGACACGTGCAGAGCACGGCCGCGGAACCGCGGTAGATGTGCCTGTTTGGCCGCGGTTCCGCGGCCATTTAATGGTCTTGGTGGTTCATTTTTCCAGGGCTTCTTCATGTTATTTTTGTCTTCTGTTTAGAACACTTGGTTTTTCAAAAGCTCTTCAGTTCTCTTCCAGATATTCAACAGTGGACTTTTTCCTTGAGCTCCGCGTTTGAAGTCTTAGATCTTGTGCTGCCCTTGTGCTTTGTGCATTGAAATGCCCAATGATTTTCCATTTGTTCCTTGTACTGGTAGGCGGCATTATACGGATAGTGTGCGAAAACCCGTATTTCTCTGTTTGTTGGTCGTAGTCCCACATTTGTTGCGACTTTTCACTAATTTCACTGTAAAGAGCTGAGAACATGTAACCTGCAACTATTTAGCAGACATGGATCAAAAGTACCTACTTATATGCAATGTGATTAAGAATGGGCGATATAAAAATGCAAAAATCTGATATGAACAACAGCTGGCCTCAAGACGTTTCAGGAGCTAACCAAGAAAGTCCAAATGCTGGAACGCTCAAAGCAAGAGTCTACCCCGGACTCAAAGAGAGACAAGACTTAGAAAAGAAAGCGGGATGACAACCATAGAAGCGGAAATTCCAGCAATACCAATGTCTTCAATGCGTCTGACAACGAAGACAAGTGAAAGGCAAAAGAATCCAAAACCAACCGGTCTCGAAAGCCAGTGCTGGAAGGAGAAGGGCCTTCCCTAAAGGAGAAAAAGAATAAGGTTTACTCTTTCAGAAGGGACAAGGTCTACAAGATATTCAAAAATGCTTTGAACAACGGTCTACAATTGCCAGAGTCAAAAAGACCCCACGAAGTAAAAATGACCGACAATCCCCTGTATTGCTCGTACCACAGAATAGTGAGCTATGCGATCAAGGATTGCTATATTTTCAAAGACTGGGTCGAGAATTAGTACAAGACCGGAGAGATCGAGCTGTCCAAGAGTGTGTTGGTGAACAACCAAGTTGCAACCACCGACTTTATACAGACAGAAGATGAAGCCTTTTGGGAGCAGACAGCTGAATCCGCTGCCCCGAGAAATGAATCCGAATTGAAACTCTGCGAGGCCACCGATATACCCAAGACCCCTCAAAACACAACACACGCACACTACACACTGAGTTCGCATGACCAGTTTGACCCGTCAATCGGAGGTTCCTTCGCTCCAAAGGCGAGTGGTAATTAACGGCAGTTTAGTCCGCGTTTGCCGGAGATTCGGATCCCCACAATCAATAAACCTCCACCTAACCTAGACAGGGGGAATCTATAGTATGCCTGACAAGAAAAGCGTATTCCTATCTCAATGGGATGATGAAAAACACCCTACACTAGGTCCAGATTCCACCGCCGCGGATGTTGAAATTCGTAAGACATGGGAAAAAGACAGTGCGAGAGCCAAGTGCCTCGTGTTAGCCTCAATGGATTATAAACACCAGAGGCAGCACGAGAAGATGGACTTAGCTTCCATCTTCCTCCATACCAAAGATTTATATGGAGAGCAATCTCGTATCACAAGATATGAGACCTCGAAGAAATTGTTTCAGGCGAGGTTGGCTGTCGGGTCATCTCTAGGGGACCACGTCCTTACGATGATTAGCTATATTAAAAAGTTCGTAGACCTTAGGACCACGTTGGAGAATGAGTTATATAATAAATTGATTCTACAGTCCCTCCCTTCCACGTACGCCCAGTTTATCTTGAATTTCAACATTCAAAAGAAAGAAGTTTCACTTCCAGAACTCCTCAACATGTTGAGGAGCGCTGAGGGCACCCTACAGAAATCCAGGGAGACACCCGCTCTGCTTATTGGGGAATCTTCCTCTTCTAGATCCAAGACGAATGCCAAGGGAGAGAAGAAGAAGGCCTCCACCAAGCCGAAAGGCGGTGTCAGTAAGATAGAGGGAAAGGGCAGGGCAAAAGTTTCGGGGCTAACAGTAGAGAAGGAGGAATGTTTCTATTGTTACGGGAAAGGGCATTGGCAGAAGGACTGCAGGGCTTGGAAAGCCAAAAACCAGGATTCGAAGCACGTTGTGGCTTCGGCTTCGGGTTTGTTTATGATTGTAAACTGTCTTTCAATTAACTCTATTTCCTGGGTACTAGATACCGGATCAGGACCTCATATTTGTAATTCATTACAGGTTTTGAGAAACCGTAGATTTATTAAGGCAAGTGATATGACTCTCAGGGTTGCTAACGGAATGAGCGTGGACGTTGTATCCATAGGGGAATATCACCTAGGATTGACAAGTGGGCAGATTTTGATTTTGCGTAACTATTTATGTGTATCCAGTCTGGCTTGTAATATCATTTCTGTATCTTTACTTTCTAAAGAAGATTATGATTTTACATTTGTAAGCGATGTGGTACACATTCACCTTAATCAAAATTTGATCGCGTCAGGTGTTAGTTGTATGTATGCCTTAGAGGCCATTGTTGTACATGATTGTATATTATAATGGATGCTTGGACATATATAGAGAGGACTTTCTTGCTCGACATGATATTATGCTATCTGGTTGCTCTTTATCTTAACATGTAGACTTGTATTGTGATACTGTCTTGCTCTCACATGTTGGTAAAGCCCTTAGGATGTACTTGACTACCAGGACTATGATGCAATCATACTAGTGGGGCCAGGGTAGTCCACAAGTTCATCCTTTAAATGTTCCTAGTCGTGGGTGTATCGAGACGGGGCATCGATATTCCAGAGTAGACTAGCATATACGCTTCTTGAACCATATGATGGGCGATGGATGATCCCATGTCCATTGGTGTTTGACATCAAAGATGATATACGGGTGCTCAGTAGAGATTGGGTACACTGAACAGGACTCGCCGAGAACTCCTAGATGGTATTATACCTATCGTCAGATAGCAGTTCTCTGGTGACACTGGTACAGGTTAGTATGTAGACCCAAGATCTTCATAGAGTCTTGTGTAATTCCCACTGTGCTTTGATTTCCACCTTACCACGTTCAAGAGAGCGTGCAAATGGGTACAGTCCCGAGTCACATGGAGGCAATGAGCGATAAGAGGGTTTCGTCTCTCCCGGTATTGGGGGTTGATGTTGCGCTGTGCTCGATTGGCCATAACAGGAAGTCCCTGGCCAGGGCTAATACGGAGATTTACTGGTAAATGTTATCAGTAGTTTCTCGACCCGTTATGAGCCTCGCATCGGCATGACTTATTTAGTTACTGGGGTCTGACGTTTACCACCCCTAGACTCGATATGCGACATATCAGACGAAGTGACCGGACTGTACGGTAATGTTACTTATTGGATTCACGGGAGTATGAGCAGGCTTTCTTGTTGATCTTCTGATCGCTCAATACCGGGGTAGCCGTTACGTCCAGCTAGTACCGCTGACGTCTTCTGGGTAACTGATATTATCATTACCTACTGCTGGTGTATTGACAAGTCTTTAGAGTCCTACATAGATGTTTCCTGGCTCAAGCGAAACGAAGTAGGGCACATATGTGATATGTGCGGGAACGAGATTAATACGTATATGTGATACCGTATTCTTATCTCGCGATATGTGATATCGTTCGGTTATATGTGATATAGCCGGGTTATCGAATCAAGTGTTGATTCGATAAGTTGATATAAATGTTATTATTCGGTTATATGTGATATAGCCGGATTACTAAATCACGTGTTGATTTAATACTTTAATGTATGATTATATATTTGATATGTTAATATATATTAACTAATATTGGCTCACTTAAGAATTTCTTTTGCTCACTTGTGCATTTAATATATATTATTGTGTTATTTCATTGTGTCATGCTTGATGATACATTGTACAAGGGTGTATGAGACTCATACCATAACCTAGATAATTAAGGATAATTATTTATTTAGGGATAAACAAAATTAGGCGGAATTTGTCATGGCTCATGATGCTTTGAGAAGCTTGTAGAAACCATTGACTTAGTCCACTAATTTTGTTTTACTCTAGATATTTATTAACCTAACCATTATCTTTAGCCATGGTTTAGTCTCTACATGAGTTATATATGATATTTTCTCATCCATGGTTGCCATTCTATTCTTGACTTCATCACCATTGAGCTCTCTAGGTTTTCTTGAGGTGAAGAAAAAGAGTGAGAAAAATAATTCTAAAGTGAGCAAAATTCCTACTTCATCAATCTACACTATACTAGCCATTTAGTATGGTTGTTTGCTTCACTAATTCTCAATTAGTGAAGAGGTTGCTTGAGTTGGAGATTCCTCGACGTAGATCATCTTCGGCCTCGAAGTTCTTCAAGAAAGCTTGTTCCTTTCGCCTAGTGGAGCCTAACGAGAGTCCGGGAGACCACTACTTGGAGCGAAGGGACTACCACACGGAGCTTTTGAAGTGAAGGACCGGTCTACAAAGGTTGCATTCCTTGTTCACTTAGAGTAAAGTTATTTACTTGCTTTGTTTAATCCTAATTCTCTAGTTAGATCCTCGGTGATGGGTTTCCTTGCACTCTAGATTTGCTAAAATTGCATGCTAGATGCCTTAGAAAACACAGTGAGGGTGCTATGGAACCCAGCATCAGGTACGCTAGATAACGGTATATACGTATTAAATCAAGCTCAGGTTTTCAACATCCAGAACACACTTAAAAGAAAGTCTCCCGAATTAAATCAGGCTTTCTTATGGCATTGTAGACTGGGTCACATCAATGAAACATGGTTGACGAAGTTACAGAAAGAGAGATATTTGGATCCGTTCGAATATCAGTCTTATACAACTTGTTAATCGTGTCTTAAAGGAAATATGACAAAGACTCCGTTCATTGGACACAGATAAAGAGCCACTGAGCTGTTGGGACTCATACACAGCGACGTGTGTGGTCCAATGTCTATACATGCAAGAAGTTTTTATTCCTATTTCATTACTTTTACGGATGATTTCTTAAGATATGGACATGTTTTCTTGATGAAATATAAATCTGATGCCTTTGAGAAATTCCGGGAATACAAGAATGAAGTGGAAAAATAAACCGGCAAAAGTATCAAGGCACATAGTGTTAGTGGATGTTGCACCCTCACAACACTTGTGAAGAGGCGGAAGTGGCAAACGAAAATTTTCTTGCATGCAACTGTAGGGTTCCTAGGCACACCCATGAGGTTCTACAAGTGATCAAACATGGCCAATTCTAAATTTTTCTATGTGCCAAGTGACCCTAAGCAAGATCGTAACTAGAGGATAGGCGAAATCGATAACAAGTTAACAACTTTAACTAAAAGGAAAGTGACTACAACCTTTGTAGATCCGGTCCTCCACTTCCTTGGCTCCGTGATGACGTCCCTCCACTGCAACCATCGGAATCCTAGACTCTCGCGGTGGTTTCATCGGAGAAATGATCGGGCTAGGTCGTCGACTTCGATGCCGAAGATGATCTACGTCGAGGCAACTCAAGATCAAGCTCCAACTTCACCAAGTCATGAAACTTGTGAAGAAAACACCCTATACTACATGGCAAGTGGTAGAGGATGAAGAAATAGGAAGTGGGTTCACTTTGGATTTGGATTTCTCACACTTTTTCTCAAATCACCATTGAAGGTAGCAAAGGTTTTCTTCATCTTGAAGAAGAAGAAGAAGAAGGAATATGATAAGAATAATGAAAATAGAAAACAAAGTGATTCTTATCATATTTTCAACCATGGTTTAGTGTAGAGAATAAACTAGGGTTAGGTGAATGGTTAGGGTTAAGGCAAAAAACAAAATGGTAGACTTATTCAAAGCTTCATGAAGCTTCAACAACAAAACAAACTAAGCCACCATTTCATTTTTGCCCAAAAATGAATTAATGAATAAATAAATAAATGAATAAGTAAATAAACAAAACCCTAACCATTCACTTAAACATGGTTTAAACTCAACATACACCCAAACTTGCATGTATCATCAAACATGATACAATCAAGTGCACAAAAATATATCACATATACAATGTGCACATCAAGTGAGAAAATCCATTTTAAGTGAACAAATACTAATTAATGTAAAGTAATATATCAAATATATAATTATGCATTAAATCATTAAATCAACACTTGATTTAACGATCCGGTCATATCGCATATAACTGACTAATATCCAATGTATCGGCTTATCGAATCAATCCTTGATTCGATAACTAGGTTATATCGTATACAACCAATCGATACATTCATCACGAGAATAGAATACGGTATCACATACACGCATTATTCTCGGTCCCGCACATATGTAACACTTTGAAATTTTCGTTTGATTGTTTTGGTGATAATGGTAGTCATGCATGTTTTTATATTTGTGTGTTCATAGGATTTATAGTTATTATTGGTAGTGTTAGCATATTGGAAATTTTCCTTTGTAGTGTGCACCTAGCATACTTTGACATTTTGTGACTTGTTAACCATTCTTGTGCATGGTTGCAAACTCTTTTTCCCCACCATTTAATCCTTTTCTAAACCCCTTTTTATAATTTCAAAAGGAAACAACAAAAGAAAAGAAAATTCAAATACCATTAAACAAATGAGCATGGTGGTTAGGTAAACCTTGACTTTTGACCCTCTTTCTCTTCTCTCTTCTCTCTTTTTCCCTCATTCTGAGATCCCACAGAATTTCCAGCAGCAAAAACTTCATTTTTCCTCCATATTCTCTTCTCTTTTCATTCCCCTTTGATCCATACACAAAACCCTATGCATATCAACTCATTTTCTTCACAAAAGCTTGGAAAAAGTGAGGTTTTTGAGGTGTTCTAAGGCAATTCTGCACACTTAAGGGAGAAGCTGGAACTTTTGGGGTTTTGCAAGGTTCTTAGAAGGTATTAACTCATATTAGCACCTCTTTTCCTTAGACTTGTTGTATCCTCTAGTAAAAATCTCATTTTTGTGCGTTTTTAGTGATATTAAGGGATATTTGTGATTCACATGTTAGATTGGTGTTCTCATGGTTTAGTTAGCTCCTTTAGGTGTTATTAGAGCTATCTTAGGCCAAGTTTTGTTTCAGTTTGCACAAAAATACCTTAAAGTTCCATTTTTAGTGCAAAGTGTGGATTTTAACTAGAATTTGGGCACTGTAGGATCTGCTGTTACCCGAGACTTTTCAGGTTAAATCTAGATATTACTGTAGCATGTATGGGGGGTATAGTGTGCACACACCCAACCTGGGAGCCCAATTCCCATTTGGGGCCGCCAATTTTTGCATTCTGGCCGCAAATTGCGGCCAGATAGGGGAGCCAAGGGTTGGGGTTTGGGGTGTGGGTGTATGCTGCTATTTGGGTTGTTATGGTATATATAGTTTTGCAATATTTTTCCTGTATCAAAATCTGGGGTAGAATACCTATTTTTCCGTATTTTCAACCTTTCGCGACACGCGTGATACGTGTGTGTGGGTTTTGGGTTTCTGCGTATCGCGACGCGTCGGAGTGATTTCAGACACGTAACCACACGTTTTAGCGTATCGCGCACACGCGCGCTTGGTTCGCGACACGAGTTACTGGTTCGGCTTAAATGTCGCGTTTCTGTGATTTCAAGCTTACGTGTGATATATTGTGTAATTATAGGTTCGCAGGCGAGTACAGCGGACGCCGCGCAGGAGGGGAAACAGGTTGTTGGCTATACCTAGTGGAAGGCTACGGTGAGTAGATTTCACATCTACGGGGATATCGCCCGCATGGCGTTCTACGTCAGGGCTGATAGGACCTTATAGCGTTCCTTATATATATATTGCATGTTCATGGTTACTAGCTAGTGCATTGCATACCTACTACACACATCACATTGATCATTGCATTGTAGCTTATCTATATGTGACATGACTTGATACTCATATTTGATACCTATATCACATTGGATTATTGCATTGTAGCTTATCTATATGTGACATGACTTGATACTCATATTTGATACCTATATCACATTGGATTATTGCATTGTAGCTTATCTATATGTGACATGACTTGATACTCATATTTGATACCTATATCACATTGGATCTGATACCTATATCACATTGGATCATTGCATTGTAACTTATCTATATGTGACATGACTTGATACTCATATTTGATACCTATATCACATTGGATCATTGCATTGTAGCTTATCTATATGTGACATGACTTGATACTCATACTTGATGCACATATCACATCACAATTACTTGTATTATTGGTTGAGATTTCATGTGATTTCTGGATTTGGGAACCGTGGCCTTTTCAAATAAGTAATCATTTAAAAACCCGGTTCCCTTGATATGATATTTTAGGGCGCCGCCCCGTGTTTTCTCGGTGCTAGAGGCATGTACTGAGAGAGGGCTGACCCGGACTGACGGATGCCCGATGGATTGATATAGGGCTGACCCGGAATGACGGATGCCCGATGTATTGAGAGAGGGATGACCCGGACTGACGGATTCCCGATATATACTTTGAGAGAGGGCTGACCCGGACTGACGGATGCCCGATGGATTGATATAGGGCTGACCCGGAATGACGGATGCCCGATGTATTGAGAGAGGGATGACCCGGACTGACGGATTCTCGATATATATACTTTGAGAGAGGGCTGACCCGGAATGACGGATGCCCGATACAGGATGTTTTGTGTGTCGATGCTAGACACGAGTATTTATGATATTTGGGTGCCGATGTTGGGCACTCGGGATTCTCAGAGATGTACAGGATTGAGGGCCGAGGAGAGCGCCGGCGCATGAGCTAGTTTTGGGAGATCTGGGTGCATTGAGAAGCCGATTATATATGTTCCACGTTGACATTCCGTGTAGATATTATATTGCCCCTGCTCAGCATTACTTTTGTACCTCATCCTGTAGATGCATTACCTGTTAGAGCATTTGTACCTCATATGGTAGTACAGGACCCTATAGAGCACTTGCATGATTATTGCACATACTGCTCATCCCATATTGATATCATCTTTTGGCATATGATAGAGTAGTGTAGTACGTACATGCTCGCGATTACCTTTATATGTTATCTCTATTCACGAGTTGGCAACTCACCCCCGTTGTGCCACAGTGTTTGCAGGTTGCCCTTCGGAGTAGTCGCGGCAGGCTGCTTGCATCTTTTGGCACAGATACCCCCACAGTTGGTGTACTAGCTCTTTTGCTGATAGGTGGGTTTTGTGCGGTATCTGTTTATCTTTCAGTATGTACATTGTTGTATCTAGTATTCTCCATCTACCATGTATGTATTTGACTTAGAAACAGTGTGAGGACGATGTTGTACTATTTTGTATTCTGGTGTCGAGCTCGTTGTGAGCCGGCTGTACTTGCAGTTTATTCTATCTGTGATGTTCCTACTTGTGGATCTTGATCTTCGCTACGGCGTCGTATATTGTTTTCTTGGAGATTGTTTACTTAGTTTCTTATCATGATTTTAGTAGTGCTTCCTTTAAAACTTCTAACACTCTATACTTTCACTGGTTTGATTTCTGGGTTTTCGGTTCACTTAGTCGCGCTACGCCTGTAGACGTTACGTGGTTAAGTGCCGGTCACGGGCCAAACTTCGGGTCGTGACAAAGTTGGTATCAGAGCCTAGGTTTTACCTTTCGGAGTGTAGGATGACCCTGGTATGATGGAGTAGGTAGCTGCGGCAGGGTAGCGTAGCGTGTGTATGTTCCGCGGCATACTCACGACACGGTACTCCGCCTACGCGACCTTAGGACTTGTTGATATAAATTTCCTTCTTGAGTATTTACATTCTCGCGATTCGATTTCTGTATCCTTATCGAATCCTATTGTTCCTTTCAGCCAATATGCCGCCAAGGACTACGAAGGCGCAGAGAGCGGCCGTGAGGGCCGAGGTTCGAGTTGATTCATCTGAGACAAGGACTAATCCGAGTAGTACTCCTGTTGCACCAGGACAGATTGTTTCCCCTACGACAGCTCAGATCGCTAGACTAGTGGTAGAGATGCAGGGCCTATGCCAGGCGATGAGCTCATTGGTAGAGGTCGTTCGAGCGCAGCGACAGATGGTTGCCACCCCTGTTACCCAGTTGTTCCTTGCGATCATCATGCGGTATTCCGTCCCCTACATAGCTCCGGTGGAGGCAGCTCCCGTTTACGAGACACGTCTTCCAGAGACTGTGAGAATTCCGGAACAGTTGAGGAATCATACTGGTATACCAGCCCAGAGCAGAGGCTTAGGACGAGGACAGTCGTTTGGCTTCCATCCCCAGGCAGGACAGCATTCAGTGCGTAGGTGATTACGATGCGGAAGCCTTCAACACCTCATCAGGCAGTGTTTCTTCACAGCACGTCAGGGTCGTGTTCTGAGACGTCGGGGACGCGGAGGGTTTGCACAGAGGGGTCAGGCTAGTAGAGGAGGAGTTCGGTCAGTCGCAAATGAAGGTCAGGCACAAGTTTTTGCTTCGACTCATCGGGACGTGCGGGTATCCGATGCTGTGGTTTCAGGTACTCTTTTAGTTTGTCCTTTGTTGCACACGTATTGTTTGATCCGGATCCTTATGCTCATGTGTTTCCACGTACCCGTATGTATCTACACACCTTGTGCTGAGTTTGAGTAGAGAGTCCGGTTTGCTTGGTCAACCGCTAGTTGTGACTACTCCTGCGGGAGAGTCGTTTGTTATTAGGCACGTGTTCCGATCCTGTACCGTCCGTATCGGCGAGAGAGAGTTGCCGGTCGTTTCGATCCTTCATGAGATGTTGGACTTCGACGTTCTTTTGGACATGGATTTGGTTAGCCACGTGCTATGCTTCTGTTGACGGCCGCGAGAAGACAGTTCGATTTTGTTTTCCCGGCAAGTCGGTTGTTGTTGTGTTGGGGGACCGTAGTGCCACCCCTCACGGTGTGAATTCTTCTGTTCGCGCTGGACAGCTTTTGCGGAAGGGATGTCAGGGATTTCTCGCATATGTTTGCGATACTAGGGCTATAGAGGTTCTTTTGGATCAGGTTCTGGTTGGTAGCGAGTTCCCTGATGTGTTCCCTGACGAGCTTCCTGGGCTACCGCCCGAGCGTGATATTTCTTTCTGCATTGATTTGGTTCCTGGCACGGGGCCTATTTCAGTACCGCCTTATCGGATGGCCCCGGCGGAACTTAGAGAGTTGAAGGGTCAGTTGCAGGACTTGCTGGATAAGGGACTTATTCGACCCAGTGTTTCTCCTTGGGGTGCTCCAGTCCTGTTCGTTAAGAAGAAGGACGGCAGCATGCGTTTGCGTATTGACTACCGCCAGCGGAATAAGGTAACAGTGCGGAATCAATATCCTTTGCCACGCATCGACGATTTGTTCGACCAGTTTCAGGGGGCAGGATACTTTTCGAGGATCGATCTGCGATCGGGCTACCATCAGCTGCGGGTTAGACAGGAGAACATTCCTAGGACAGCTTTCAGCACTCGTTACGGCCATTATGAGTTTTTTTTTTGCTGATGTCGTTTGGACTCACCAACGCGCCAGCAGCATTTTTGGACATGATGAACCGTATTTTCCGGCCGTATCTTGATCTGTTCGTTATGGTGGTTATTGACCATATCTTGGTGTATTCTCGGAGTAGAGAGGAGCACGAACAGCACCTGCGGATCACACTGCAGACCTTGTGGGAGCATCAGCTTTTCGCCAAATTCTCCAATTTTGCCTTCTGGCTAGATAGTGTGGACATCTTGGGGCACGTGATTACACGAGATGGTATATGTGTTGACCCGAGGAAGGTTGAGGCAGTTCGGAGTTGGTCTAGACCCACGTCAGTGACGGAGATTCGCAGCTTTCTAGGGCTGGCAGGCTATTACCGGCGATTCGTGCAGGACTTCTCTAGCATTGCTACACCTTTGACCGGGTTGACCGGGAGGGAGTTCGCTTCGATTGGATGGAGGAGTGTGAGCACAGTTTCCAGCAGCTACGGGCTCTACTGACTACGACACCAGTGTTATCATTGCCTTCGGGATCAGACGGATTTGTGGCCTACTGTGATGCTTCACGAGTAGGGTTGGGGTGCGTTTTGATGCAGCATGACAGGGGGATTGCGTATGCTTCACGACAATTAAAGAGACATGAGCAGAATTACCCTACTCATGATCTGGAGATGGCTGCAGTGGTCTTTGAACTCAAGATCTGGCGACATTATCTGTATGGAGAGTCGTGCCAGATATTCACCGACCACAAGAGCTTAAAGTACAGATTTCAGTAGCGAGACCTGAACCTTGGACAGCGCCGATGGTTGGAGTTAGTGAAGGACTACGATTGTGAGATCTTGTATCACCCGGCAGGACTAACGTTGTGGCTGATGCTTTGAGCAGGAGGCCCGGGGGTAGTCTATCCTACTTGAGCACAGTGCAGAGGCAGTCGTCGGCAGATTGGCAGATCTTATGCGACAGCCGGGTACAGATTCGAGTTTACGCCGATCGGGGGATGAATTGCGCATGTTCGTGCATGCCCACAGTTGCTTGACTGTATACAAGAGGCACAGCACAGCGATGGCCGCTGTTCAGAGAGCAGGACACGGATAGGACAGGGCAAATTTTCCGAGTTCGTGATCGATGATCAGGGGATACTACGATTTGGAGCTAGACTGTGCGTACCAGATGCTAAGGGATTGCGGCGCGAGATTCTTGAGGATGCACATCGATCGGTATATAGTGTTCATCCCGTTTCCACCAAGACGTACTATGATTTGAAAGATGTTTACTGGTGGGACGGTATGAAGAGTTACATTGCAGATTTTGTATCGAGATGCCTGACTTGTCAGCAAGTCAAGACTGAGCACCAAAGGCCCGCGGGAGAGCTACAGCTGTTACCCATTCCGGAGTGGAAATGGGAATAGAGTTCGATGGATTTCGTGGTGGGTCTATCCAGGACTAGTCGGGGGTATGACTCCACCTGGGTGATCGTGGATCGTTTGACGAAAGCAGCTCACTTCCTACCAGTGAAGACGACTTTCGGATTTACTCAGTATACCCAGATCTACATTGACGAGATAGTGCGACTACACGGAGTCCCGACGTGCATTGTGTCCGACAGAGGCACCCAGTTTACTAGTAGACCATGGCAGAGGCTTCAGGAGGCTTTGGGCACTCGCTTGAGTTTCAGCACGGCATTTCATCCGCAGACCGACGGACAGTCAGAGCGGACCGTTCAGACTCTCGAGGACATGCTCAGGGCCTGTGTACTAGATCTCGGAGGTAGCTGGGATCATCATTTGCCCTTGGTAGGGTTCCCCTACAACAACAGCTACCAGGAGACCATTCAGATGGCACCGTTTGAGGCTCTTTATGGGAGGAGATGCAGATCACCCACCTGTTGGACGGAGCTCAGTGAGAGCAGTATCTTAGGGCCACAGGTTGGGGAGGAGACGACAGCGAAGGTCCAGTTGATTCGCGATAGGATGAGAGCAGTCAGAGTAGGCAGAGATCTTATGCGGACCGTCGTCGGCGCAGGCTTAAGTTTTCTGTTAGGTGATCATGTTTTCTTGAGGGTCTCCCCAATGAAAGGTGTGATGAGGTTTGGGAAGAAGGGGAAGCTCAGTCCCAGATATGTGGGCCCCATTGGAGATCCTTGAGCGAATTGGTGCAGTTGCGTATCGACTAGCCCTTCCGCCCCGTTTTCCAGACGTGCATCCCGCATTTCATGTCTCGATGTTCCGCAGATATAATTATGATCCTTCGCATGCGATTCAGCATCCGACGACCCAGCTGGAGCGCGACCTTGCCTACGCAGAGCAGCCAGTGATAATCTTAGATCGACAAGTGAAGAAATTGAGGTCGAAAGAGACATCGTCCGTCAAGATACTTTGGCATGGCCAGAGCGGCGAGGAAGTCACTTGGGAGACCAAAAGCGAGATGATGAGAGAGGTATCCCCACCTTTTTGAAGGTGCGTATAGTTAGATTTTTTTAAATTCGGGGACCGAATTTCTTTAAAGGGGGTAGATTGTAACACTTTGAAATTTTCGTTTGATTCTTTTGGTGATAATGGTAGTCGTGCATGTTTTTATATTTGTGTGTTCATAGGATTTATAGTTATTATTGGTAGTGTTAGCATATTGGAAATTTTCCTTTGTAGTGTGCACCTAGCATACTTTGACATTTTGTGACTTGTTAACCATTCTTGTGCATGGTTGCAAACTCTTTTTCCCCACCATTTAATCCTTTTCTAAACCCCTTTTTATAATTTCAAAAGGAAACAACAAAAGAAAAGAAAATTCAAATACCATTAAACAAATGAGCATGGTGGTTAGGTAAACCTTGACTTTTGACCCTCTTTCTCTTCTCTCTTCTCTCTTCTCTCTTTTTCCCTCATTCTGAGATCCCACAGAATTTCCAGCAGCAAAAACTTCATTTTTCCTCCATATTCTCTTCTCTTTTCATTCCCCTTTGATCCATACACAAAACCCTATGCATATCAACTCATTTTCTTCACAAAAGCTTGGAAAAAGTGAGGTTTTTGAGGTGTTCTAAGGCAATTCTGCACACTTAAGGGAGAAGCTGGAACTTTTGGGGTTTTGCAAGGTTCTTAGAAGGTATTAACTCATATTAGCACCTCTTTTCCTTAGACTTGTTGTATCCTCTAGTAAAAATCTCATTTTTGTGCGTTTTTAGTGATATTAAGGGATATTTGTGATTCACATGTTAGATTGGTGTTCTCATGGTTTAGTTAGCTCCTTTAGGTGTTATTAGAGCTATCTTAGGCCAAGTTTTGTTTCAGTTTGCACAAAAATACCTTAAAGTTCCATTTTTAGTGCAAAGTGTGGATTTTAACTAGAATTTGGGCACTGTAGGATCTGCTGTTACCCGAGACTTTTCAGGTTAAATCTAGATATTACTGTAGCATGTATGGGGGGTATAGAGTGCACACACCCAACCTGGGAGCCCAATTCCCATTTGGGGCCGCCAATTTTTGCATTCTGGCCGCAAATTGCGGCCAGATAGGGGAGCCAAGGGTTGAGGTTTGGGGTGTGGGTGTATGCTGCTATTTGGGTTGTTATGGTATATATAGTTTTGCAATATTTTTCCTGTATCAAAATCTGGGGTAGAATACCTATTTTTCCGTATTTTCAACCTTTCGCGACACGCGTGATACGTGTGTGTGGGTTTTGGGTTTCTGCGTATCGCGACGCGTCGGAGTGATTTCAGACACGTAATCACATGTTTTAGCGTATCGCGCACACGCGCGCTTGGTTCGCGACACGAGTTACTGGTTCGGCTTAAATGTCGCGTTTCTGTGATTTCAAGCTTACGTGTGATATATTGTGTAATTATAGGTTCGCAGGCGAGTACAGCGGACGCCGCGCAGGAGGGGAAACAGGTTGTTGGCTATACCTAGTGGAAGGCTACGGTGAGTAGATTTCACATTTACGGGGATATCGCCCGCATGGCGTTCTACGTCAGGGCTGATAGGACCTTATAGCGTTCCTTATATATATATTGCATGTTCATGGTTACTAGCTAGTGCATTGCATACCTACTACACACATCACATTGATCATTGCATTGTAGCTTATCTATATGTGACATGACTTGATACTCATATTTGATACCTATATCACATTGGATTATTGCATTGTAGCTTATCTATATGTGACATGACTTGATACTCATATTTGATACCTATATCACATTGGATTATTGCATTGTAGCTTATCTATATGTGACATGACTTGATACTCATATTTGATACCTATATCACATTGGATCATTGCATTGTAACTTATCTATATGTGACATGACTTGATACTCATATTTGATACCTATATCACATTGGATCATTGCATTGTAGCTTATCTATATGTGACATGACTTGATACTCATACTTGATGCACATATCACATCACAATTACTTGTATTATTGGTTGAGATTTCATGTGATTTCTGGATTTGGGAACCGTGGCCTTTTCAAATAAGTAATCATTTAAAAACCAGGTTCCCTTGATATGATATTTTGGGGCGCCGGCCCGTGTTTTCTCGGTGCTAGAGGCATGTACTGAGAGAGGGCTGACCCGGACTGACGGATGCCCGATGGATTGATATAGGGCTGACCCGGAATGACGGATGCCCGATGTATTGAGAGAGGGATGACCCGGACTGACGGATTCCCGATATATACTTTGAGAGAGGGCTGACCCGGACTGACGGATGCCCGATGGATTGATATAGGGCTGACCCGGAATGACGGATGCCCGATGTATTGAGAGAGGGATGACCCGGACTGACGGATTCCCGATATATATACTTTGAGAGAGGGCTGACCCGGAATGACGGATGCCCGATACAGGATGTTTTGCGTGTCGATGCTAGACACGAGTATTTATGATATTTGGGTGCCGATGTTGGGCACTCGGGATTCTCAGAGATGTACAGGATTGAGGGCCGAGGAGAGCGCCGGCGCATGAGATAGTTTTGGGAGATCTGGGTGCATTGAGAAGCCGATTATATATGTTCCACGTTGACATTCCGTGTAGATATTATATTGCCCCTGCTCAGCATTACTTTTGTACCTCATCCTGTAGATGCATTACCTGTTAGAGCATTTGTACCTCATATGGTAGTACAGGACCCTATAGAGCACTTGCATGATTATTGCACATACTAATCATCCCATATTGATACCATCTGTTGGCATATGATAGAGTAGTGTAGTACGTACATGCTCGCGATTACCTTTATATGTTATCTCTATTCACGAGTTGGCAACTCACCCCCGTTGTGCCACAGTGTTTGCAGGTTGCCCTTCGGAGTAGTCGCGGCAGGCTGCTTGCATCTTTTGGCACAGATACCCCCACAGTTGGTGTACTAGCTCTTTTGCTGATAGGTGGGTTTTGTGCGGTATCTGTTTATCTTTCAGTATGTACATTGTTGTATCTAGTATTCTCCATCTACCATGTATGTATTTGACTTAGAAACAGTGTGAGGACGATGTTGTACTATTTTGTATTCTGGTGTCGAGCTCGTTGTGAGCCGGCTGTACTTGCAGTTTATTCTATCTGTGATGTTCCTACTCGTGGATCTTGATCTTCGCTACGGCGTCGTATATTGTTTTCTTGGAGATTGTTTACTTAGTTTCTTATCATGATTTTAGTAGTGCTTCCTTTAAAACTTCTAACACTCTATACTTTCACTGGTTTGATTTCTGGGTTTTCGGTTCACTTAGTCGCGTTACGCCTGTAGACGTTACGTGGTTAAGTGCCGGTCACGGGCCAAACTTCGGGTCTTGACAACATATCTCATATGCGTTCCTATTTCGTTTCGCTTGAGCCAGGAAACCTCTGTGTAGGGCTCTAAAGACTCATCAATACGCCGGCAGCAGGTGATGATCGTATCAAACACCCACAAGCCGCAAGCGGTCTGCTAAACGTAATGGCCACCTGGGTATTGAGCGATCAGAATATCGACGAGCAAGCCCGCTCACACTCCTGTGAATCCAACCAGTAACACTTACCGTACAGTCCGGTCTGTTCGTCTGATATGTCGCATATCTCGCCTAGGGGAGGTAAACGTCAGACCCCAATAGCTTGATAAGTCATGTCGACGTAAGGTCCATAACAATCGTGAAACTTCTGATAACTCTTACCAGTATATCACTGCAACCCTGGCCAGGGATTTCCTGTTATGACCAGTCGAGCATAGCACAACATCAACCCCCAATACCGGGAGAGACGAATCCCCTCCTATCGCTCATTGCCTCCATGTGAATCGGGACTGTACCCAAAAACCACCTGTTTGCACGACTCAGTAGAGCTGTGGTAGGGTGGAAATCAAAGCACAGTGGGAGACACACAAGACTCTATGACGATCTCGGGTCAACAGACTAAGCTGTACCTGTGTCACCAGAGAACTGCCATCTGACGTGAGGTATAATACCATCTGGGAGTTCTCGGCGAGTCCGTTCAGTGTACCCAGTCTCCACTGAGCACCCGCATACCATCTCTGATGTCAAACACCAATGGATATAGGATCATCCATCGCCCATCACATGGGTCGAGAAGATATACGCTAGTCTACTCTGGAATATCGATGCCCCGTCTCGATATTCCCACGACTAGGAACATTGAAGGATGTACTCATGGACTGCCCAGGCCCCACTACTATGATCTACATCATAGTCCTGGAAGTCGAGTACACATCCTAAGGGCTTTATCAACATGTAACAGAGAGACAGAAAGTATACATGTTAAGATAAAGAGCAACCAGATAGCGTACTATCACGTCGAGCAAGAAAGTCCTACCTATATATGTCCCAGCATCCACTACTATATACATCCAATGTGCAGTAATGGCCTCTAGGGCATACATATAACTAACAATCTCTCACTTGCACTAGGGCCATCTGTAGCAGTGGTTGTAGTATCACATACTCAACCATCCCCTATAAGTCTCTCTCTGGGAAAAAGCCTTTGTGAGTGGATCTGCCGTGTTGTCCTCTGAGTCTACTCTCCTAACCTCGATCACCCTGGAGATCATCTATCTCCATGATCAGGTGATGCTGCCTCAGAATATGTCTGGGTCACTGATGGGACCGTGGTTCTCGGGCCAAAGCCATACTTCCATTGTCATACAATGGTAGGAATCTAGTTCATCTCATGAACCAATATACACCCAAACAGCCTCTTTGGTAGCATCTTAAGTAGCGATGTATCCTGCCTTTATCGTCTAGCAAGCCACGGTATTTAGCTTGGAACTCTTCCAACATACCGTCCCTCCACTGAGGGTGAAGACAATGCCTGTGATTGACATTCAGTCGTCCTTATCACCCTGGAACACTTCCAGTGATTCTCCCCAGGATCGATTGATACCATCTCACTACATCTAGTGAGAATCCTAACATCCATTTAGATCTATCTCATAGATCCAAAACCCAGGATTTAGTAGGTATCACTTTGATCCTATGTGGTGAATCATTGTGATAAGCGGAGATTGATCGAGCGTAGCACAAGAAATTCCTTCCCTATCAAGAGTATGTCATCCACGTACTCTACGAGGATCGTCACCATACTCCCTACTACCCTTTTGTTTATACAAGGTTCATCTATCATTTTGATGATGTCAAACTCTTTAACTAATCCATCAAAACAGATGTTCCAACTCCGCGATGCCTGCTTTATCACATAAAACATCTTGCACACGTTTCCGCTGCTCCCACTGTTTACGAAGCCCTCTGACTGTGTACTTACAGAATCTCTTTTCTGAAACATCATTTTAGAAAAGCAGTCATGACACCCAACCGCCAGATATCGTAGTCATAGTATGTAGCCGTGGCAAGTAGGATCCGGATGGACTTAAGCATAGCCACTGGAAAAGGTATCATCATTATCCACGCCTGGTCGATGACGAAAACCTTTAACAAGTCTAGCTTTGAAAATCTCAACTTTTCCATCTACACCAAGTAATCTTCTCAAGATATACTTGCTCCTGATGGGGATTTAACCCTTCAGATATAGCAACCAAAGTCCATACTTTGTTGGTGTACATGGATTCCATCTCAGATCGCTAAGCATCCAGCCATTCTTACAGAGTCCTTACTCTCGATGGCCTGCTCGAAACTAGTTGGGTCATCATCTCATGATGCATTCCTCGTTCCCACTGTCATCGAGAAACCGAAGTATCTCTCAGGCGGATGAGGAACCCTACCAGATCGGCGGAGTGGCTGAGGTTCGTCGGGGACTATTGAATCTTTTGGTTCTGTCAAATCATCAGCTGCAGTTTTGTATAGCTGGAACCTTTCCAGTTCTACTTAACAGACCTTGCCTCAAGCTTGTCCGGATTTTGCTTTTAGACATAGTCCGGACAATCCTAAATCTTAACCAACTTAAGACATGGGCTCTTCCCTTTCCATATCACATATGAAGTGGTAGGCAACCGATATGATCTGAATCCAATTCAACAGGTATGCAACTTCTCAAGTGCACAACCCCAAAAGGAAATAGGCAACTCAGTAGTACTCATCATAGAGCACACCATATCTAATATGGTGCGATTGCTCTACCCCGATACACCGTTGTGCTGTGGTGTATTCAGAGGAGTAACACCGAGTGAGAATCTCATTCTCTTTTAGAATAGTCTAAAAATTCCATGCACAAGTATTCTCCTCCCTGATCTTATCATAGGACATAATACTTATACCCGGTTTTGGTTCTCTACTTCTAACTTATATTCTGTGAATATCTCAAAAGCTTCAGACTTATGTTTCAACAGGAACATATGGCTGAATCTTGAGAGATCATCAGAGAACATAATGAAGTATAAAGAACCGGTCCTGGCATATGTAGACAGGAGACCTTACATACATCATCATGTATCAGTCCCAAGAGTTCACTAACTCTTTCTCTGTTTCCAATAAACAGAGCTATGGTCATTTTATTATTGTGACATGACTGGCAAGTTTCATAAGATGTAAATTCAAACTGATTTAAATATGCATCTAAAATGTAACTTAAGCTAGTCGGGTGACATTGATATGACCTAGTCTACAATACCTCAAGAAGGAATCGTTCATATCTGAACTCTTCCTCTTGTGTGTGTTATGTATACTAAGAACTGTAGTTTGATTTAGAACGTCAATGCTTTTAGATAACGTGCCTGAACCGATCAACTTTTGATATAGGAAATGTTCAAAACATTATCCAACAATACAAAATTTTATCATTTCTTTACTAATAAAGAGACTGATATGATTTTGTATATCAGGTTCGGTATCTAATAATGTTCCCCTCCGAACGGCGGCCGGGACGCGGGGACGTCCAAGCCTGAGGTTCGGGGCAGATGCTAATTGGTGCTATCCGTCCACCTCTCCGAAGATGCCAAGTTGATTTATGGCACCATGTATCGAAGGTTTAAACGGATGCGTCCGATGTAGCAGACTTCGTCAGATTCCCCCTCGCACGAGGGGTTTTTTGATTGTGGGGACGCTCTTCCCTGCAGGCGCAAGCCCCTGCAGTTAATTACGCTACCGCGTTGCGGTAACAACTTTCTCCTTCTCCAGATGGTCACTTCGTGTCGTGTGTGTTTGTTTTGTTTGTGGTTGCCCGTGGATTGTATACGGAGACTGAGTTATGTCGTCGCCCGTAGGACGTGGACTACTCCAAATCCGTATTTATCTTAGATTTGGATTTGGGGGTTTGGTTTGAGGATTACGTTAGCCATATTTGAGGCTAAGATCAACTCAAACGTTTGTTAAGGATACGTTAGTCTAACTTAAGACTAAGATCAACTTAACGGGATCGTTTAGATCCGAAAAAAGAGCACTTGGGGCTCTATTGTTCCAGTTTAGGGATATAGTGGTCCATTGAATGTATGGCCGTCGGGACCCGTCACCTCTCTGACGACGTTGAAGGATTACAACGACAAATATCAGAGGAGTTCAGAGATGTACCCTTGAACCGAAGTTGATTGGGGGGATTCATAGTCCAGTCTGTTTGAAGGTTTAAGGATACGTTAGCCATATTTGAGGCTAAGATCAACTTAAACGGGATCGTTTAGATCCGACAAAAGAGCGATTGGCTCTATTGTTCCAGTTTAGGGACATAGTGGTCCATTGCTAGTCTAAGGACATTGCGGTCCATAGGTAGTTTAAGGACATTGCGGTCCATAGGTAGTTCAAGGACATTGCGGTCCAGGTTAAGGACGTCGTAGTCCATGGGTTTAAGGACCCCACAGTCCGTTGTTAGTTTTAAGACATCTCGGTCGAGGTTAAGGACGTCGTAGTCCATGGGTTTAAGGACCCCACAGTCCGTTGTTAGTTTTAAGACATCTCGGTCGAGGTTAAGGACGTCGTAGTCCATGGGTTTAAGGACCCCACAGTCCGTTGTTAGTTTTAAGACATCTCGGTCGAGGTTAAGGACGTCGTAGTCCATGGGTTTAAGGACCCCACAGTCCGTTGTTAGTTTTAAGACATCTCGGTCGAGGTTAACGACGTCGTAGTCCATGGGTTTAAGGACCCCACAGTCCGTATCAATGTGTGGTCATCGGAACCCGTCACCTCTTTGAAGACGTTGAGGGATTACAACGCCAAGTATCAAAGGGGTGAAGAGATGTACCCTGGAACTGGAGTGGATTAAATAGTCCTTGGCCCAATTTAGGATCAAGACCAATTAATTATGTTATGAGCCCATTAGCCCAGTTAATTACGAATTGAGGACTTATGGCCAGCTTGGGCTAAGTCCAATCATGTCTGGAATATTGGCTTCCTGTTGGTCCATTGAAGGAGTGACTTTGTCTCTGGCCATTTAGCCAATTGGGCCAAAGCCTAGTGCTAAACACTACAGACCAATCAGTGTTGAACACTGGGAATGAAATTGACAAGTTAGTGTTTAACACTAAAAGATAATTGGTGTTAAACACCAGCAACAAGGCTTTCAAATTAGCATTAAACACTAAAACAGATCAGTGTTAAACACTGGCAACGGAGATCTCAAATTAGTGTTAAACACTAAGGTAATCAGTGTTGAACACTGTAAATAAAGTTCTTTGATTAGTGTTGAACACTAAGGCCCAACAATGTTTTAACACTGGATTCGGGAGTTCCAATTTAGCGTTAGATGCTGAGGCAAGAGGGGTCACGTGGTAGCACGTGAGGGCGCCCTCCCCTCGTTTGTTCTGCTGAAAAGATCACATCTTTTGGAGCATCACGTGTCATCACGTGACGAGTGTTTAAATAAGGTATGTTAAAGCTTCTGTCAAGGGTCACGTGGGTCACGTGAGGCACTGCCTCAAAGGGCTTTCTGTAGATCTTTTGGGGGGGTCACGTGGTGACACGTGACCCTTCCTTTCTGTAGTTGTTTAGAAGATCTGTTAATCCCTTTCAGGAATTGAGTTCCTCGTAGGGTTGAACCCTGACAGTAATTCCAGAGGAATTAAATTCCTAGTTCCTTTTGAAGAGTTGAACCCTGAATTTTCTGTAGGAATTAAATTCCTCATATATATGAAGAACTGAATAGGGTTAAACCCTAATAAAAGCTTTAAGGAATTAAACTCGCACTCTCTGTTAGAGAATTATTCTGGGGAGTAAGATTAAGGGAATTACGTTCTTGTTGTTTTAACAGAACTAAGTTCTTAATTAGGGTTAAACCCTGTTTCTTTTTATTCTGAAGGAATTAAATTCCCATGACATAAGGTCAAACCCTAATTTTATTTTAAAGGAATTAAATTCCTATAGTTCTGTGAGAATTAAATTCTCGTGCTTCCATTCCCTCTCTATACTTTAGATCTGCATGGCAGGATCTCAACCCATTGAGAATTAAATTCTCAACTTCAAGGGGAGATGTGCGCTTTACAAATCCTCTATCTAAGAGAGAAGAATATGTTCTTCTGTTTTACATCAGAGTTGAACTCTGTTGAGGATTAAATTCTCTTTCTTTCAAAAAGCCTTCCCTTTCTTACCTAGGGTTTTCTTTTGCAGAAGATCCAGATTCCTCAAAGTATCAAGGCTCTCTCCCTTTTCTTCCCTCTGCGTGTATCTATCTCTTTTTGTGTGTCTCGGCTCCTATTTATAGGAGAAGCAGCCGAGTCAATTAGTTTTTTGACGTATCTTCATTGAGAGATTTGATTTGCATCCATCATTCGTTCTGGACCTTTGGATTATTAGGTGAATTTTATTCACCATTGGATTTCAAATCCAGCGATTCTCCTTTGTGATTTCTGTTAGATTTAAAAGGGAAATCTTCCCAAATTCGAGATTTTCCCATAGATAGATGATATTTAATCACTCTAAATCTTTAATTCAATCGGTTGCTTTTGGAAAGACTTGAGAAGTCTTTTCTCAGAATTTAATTCTGTTTAACAAATGGGCTTTGAAAGCTGGTCACGTGCGGCCACGTGACCCTTGGTCACGTGCGGCCACGTGACCCTTGGTCACGTGTGGGCACGTGACCCCTTGTAACGAGCCCTTTTCTTCTTTTGCACTCTGCCTTCTTCTGCTGCTTAGCCGTCACGTGCCACCACGTGACCCCTGATCACGTGTGAGCACGTGACCCTCGTCTGGAGTCTTTTTCTTGATTTAACCGGAGAATGAGTCTGATGTTTTGAGCGTCACGTGCCAACACGTGACCCTGGTCACGTGGGAGCACGTGACCTCTTCTGAAGCCTTTTCCTTGATTTGCTCAGGGAACCGATTTGCCTTTGAAGCCATTTGTAATTGTCACGTGCCAACACGTGACCAAGGTCACGTGGGAGCACGTGACCCTTTCTGAAACCCTTTTCTTCGATGTAGTTGGGAAACTGAACTTGTCTTGCTGATGCTTTTAGGTGTCACGTGCCAACACGTGACTGCTGGTCACGTGTAAGCACGTGACCCTTTTCTGAAGCTTTTTCCATAAGCTTTTCTGATTTTAAATCAGGAAACAAATGCCCCCACAGCGTTGTTCTCACGTGTCAGCACGTGAGTGCAACGCTGTCACCTTTTGTGACCGTTGGATTCCTTTAGGGATTTGAGGAGATGAAGCGTCTCCATCACATCCTATAAATGTTCATGTCCCTTCCGAAGAGCCTTCACTTTGCTCATCTCCTTCTTTTGAGAACTTTTTCTGAGAATTTAATTCTTTTCTTCCAGAGCTTAGTTCTCT